>CM055311.2:1474268-2946197 GCA_029255685.2 Silene conica | reverse complement strand
AAGTATTTAAATTCTGAGCAATGAGTCGCGTGATTCCAAAGGATCCAGCTACAGACTACATAATGTGGATCAAATGTGGGTGATTCATGATTGATAAAGGGGAAGTTCCTGAATTGAACAAAAAATGCAAGATAGAGGGCATATTGAATCAGCCCTCAACCTCCAAGCACAAAATCGCCAACCCACATGTCAACAATTCCAATTTACAAATCTCTATAAACAAATAAAAAGGAATATTGGAATGGGATGCATGAATTTGAAAAATCGGAAAGAGTATCAGCAAATCTATGTATAAACCCTAACAAAATAGTGATACGAATTGCAATAAAATGAAGAAGAAAGTAAAAAAACCTTGCGGTTTAGGATGACGTTGAGGGAATTTGATACGAGGAATCCTCTTCAAAGCGTGTGCAGCTCCTCCTCCCATCTTTCTTTTCTTTTTACTGGAAACAATGCGGAGTATGAATCAATGAAATTTGAAGCAGGTTGGAGACACGCCTTTTACATGTATCGTGTATTCATGTATGTACTCAATCATGTACGGGAAATTGGGGTTCTGGCTAGGGATGGCAGTGGGTCGGGTACTCAATCCAGATTTTTAGGGTCGGATCCTAATGGGTCGGGTATGAGTCTGAATTTTTGAGACCCACTCGGGTATGAGTCTTATATAAAAACTTCGGGTCGGGTCGGGGTCTTTGTCTTGGGACCCTACCCGACCCTTAGACCCTTATATTTATTAAAAAAAAGAAAAAGTAAAACAAAAAACACACGTACGAACGCCAATAAGCCAAATAATAGACACAAACAGATGACTCTTATTAGTTATCATTAATATACTATACGCATATCCAAATAATAATTAAGAATAACGAGGAAATTGATGAAAATGATGAGTTCGGTACCCTAAATGATATAATTTAGGGTCGGGTACAGGTAATGATCCAAATAACAAAGATTTTGTAATACTTTAATCAAAACTTTTTAATTTAATTCGAATCTTGGTACATTTTATTGAATGACTCGTTAAGAAAAATTGGACCCTAGGGTAGACCCTACCCAGACCCAGACCCATTAGGGTCGGGTATAGGTCCATTAATTTCAGACCCTTTAGGGTCTGGGTCGGGTATGGGTCTAAGATTTTTTACTGCGGGTCGGGTCGGGTCTTGCCGGACCCTACCCATACCCTACCCATTGCCATCCCTAGTTCTGGCTTTCAACTCTCAACCTCACCTACCTAGGTTAGCCGCAAGCCCATGTTTTCAATTAGACCTGGCAAACAGATCAGGTTGTGTCGGGTTCGTGTTCGTGTCACATGTAAACAGGTCACAAAACCTCCAATCCAAACCCGACCCAATTAAATTTCGTGTCGTGTTCGTGTCGACCCACTTAGATAAATGGGTCATCAAACCTCAACCCTAACCCGTTAATTTCGTATCGGGTTCGTGTCGTGTTTTCGTGTAATGTCCATATTTGGAAAGTTTAAGTATATTTATGTGATGGAGGATAAAAAAATTAGGATTAATTTAGTAAACAGGTCATTCGTGTCGGGTTCGTGTTCAAAGAACTCAACCCAAACCCGACCCAATTAAATATCGTGTCGTGTTCGTATCGACCCACTTACATAGATGGGTCATTAAGCCTCAACCCAAACCCGTTAATTTCGTGTCGGGTTCGTGTCGTGTTTTCGTGTCGTGTCATTATTTGTCAGCTATATTTTTAATGTCCCATCGGCCATCAGGTGCCCATAACCTCACCCTGTAAATCAATGGGGCAACGGGATATGTTTTGCCCACTGTCGAGACGGTGTATAATTAAAGGTAATAAATCAAAATACTTTAAATAAAAATAAACAATAAGGGAGCATTTGGTTAGGGGTCTATAAGAAAGGAAAGAGAAACAAAATTACTCATTCCTTTTATTGGTGTTTGTTTGACACAAACAAAATGAATGAAACTCCCTTCCTTACCGCCTCAATCCATCTAATTCCTTACCTCTCAATTCATCTAATTCCATACCCCTATCCCTAGGGTATGAGATTTCATTACCGTTGTTACCTTTTAACCACTTTCATCACCTCCCACTACCCTTGCAACTACCACCACAATAACCACCACCAAACCACCACTGCACCATGACGCCACTACCACCGTCGCCACCACCCCACCACTACCACCGGCACCAATGTCATGACACCCTCACCACCCTCAATGCCATGACACCCCACCACCATCCAACCGTCGTGACCATCGCAACCACCACCACCACCGCCATGACATCGATCTCTACCACCACCATCGCTACCACTGCCATGACACCCCACCAACATTACCGTCGTGACCACCACCGCCGCCGCCATGACCTCGCCTCCACCAACATGACACCCCCACCACCACCGCCGCCATGACACCTCCACCACCATCACCATTGTCGGTAGATAAGTGGTTGTTTGTGGTGATGTGTGTTAGTGGTAGGAGTGAGTGTGAGTGAACCATTAACCAAACAACCATGATGTAACCAAACAAGCAATTAAGTTTTAGGTAATCTCTTTCATTTGCCCCTCTTACCCTTTCTTATTTTCTTTCCCTTTCACTTTCTCTAACCAAACGCCCCCTAAATGTTTTATTACATCGTTTAAAGACTAACTGGAATAATAATTATATAAATAGTACGAATATAACTAAATAGCGGAAATAAATAAACTCGGAAGCTAAGGTGATCTAAATTTGCAAGTTGACGCCTCTCATGCCCAAGCTCCATATCCAGCTTTTTTAATTGACTGCTAATATTATATGCTCTCATTTAACCGAAAATATTAAATGACTCATTATAGGACGCTGTGAATTAAAGCATACATAATTTTTTTTGACACAAAAAGCAAACCCGTCAACCAAAGGTTGAGTAGAACAGTCAACGATATAAAAATATGAATTAAATGAGATCCGCTTGATATGATATGCAAGTATCAAGGCAACTGAGGTCATCGTTCAAAACACCCGTTCATCCCGCCAATCCCTGACTCGGGGCAACCCTCAACCCGAAGTTGAACAAATCAGAATAAATCTAAGAACACTCAGAGACAAGCTTGTAGACCAGCCCACGGCCTTAAAAAGCATATACCGTGCCGCAGTAGTAACGGTGCAAATGTTATGACAATGTATGCAATCACTGTTTAGGTCAAAATTTACCTAAGGTAGTTTCTATGAGGTTATAATGATTTCAAGCCAAGGTTATAGTTGAATAGACGAATTAGATGTGTTTGCTAAGTAAGAAGAAGAAGTATAATGAAGAAGGGAATTGATCACGCAGAAACCCCTTGGGGAAAAACTGCGGGAGGGATGTTTCCTCCAAGTTTCCACTAGAATTCTCTTTCAGAGGGTGACTGTGAGTACAAGCGTTTTGCCTTTTTCTTAGTGTTGTATGCACGTAGGGTATGATAATGAATGAATGTTCTATGCTTAATGCTTACATATTTATACAAGTCTCATAGCTATTGACCGTTGGATTAAGGTCTAATCCAACGGATCTTTCTTCTCTTCTTGCCTATTTTGGGTGTCTTTCTTCTACTCGCTTTATCTGATGGGGGCTGGCTGTGTGGCCATTTCAGGCAACCTCGAGTTCCGCTTCCTTTGGCCTTTTCTTCCTCCTCGTTCCTGCCATCCTCTTCCTTCCTTTACAATCTTCTTTTTGTATTGACTTACTACCTCCTTTGCTTTATTGACTTTGGTATCCTATGCATGCTTTTCCTCCAATCAAATAGTGCCATGTGTTGACCTATGAAAATGGTGATTTTTAGGGTATAACATTAGCCCCCAGTTCTTGTAGAAATATGTTTCTGCAAGAACTCCTGCAGAAGTCGCGTCCAGGGCTTTGATGCGGACTTCCTTCAGAAACGCTGCGCAGGTTCAACAGTTGAGGAGTCTTTGATATGACGTGCGTCAGTTCCAACAAATGCCCTCTTTATTGCATGTTAACCACCCGCCAGCTGTCCTCCATTAACTTCAAATTTTAAACTTACCTCCCTTATTTAAACCTCCCTTTACCCTCTTTACCTTTACCATTTACTCTTCTACCATCTTCCCCTTTCTCTTTCTTTATTCTTTCAACTTCCGATCCTTCCAACCGTCACTGCTCCTCTTTTTATCGAGGTACCATTCTTTCCGCTACTTTTTCTTCAACATCTTTAATGGCCACGAACACCTTTTCTGCGCGTCCCCTACTGGCTAGCAAGTACCGTGTCGACTCGTGTTTTGCTTTGTTAGATCCTTCATGTGTTGCGGACTTTTTTCCTTTTAAGGAGGCTGATATGATTGTTCCCCGCCCTGGGCAGTTTCCTGATGCACATTGCCCAGGGTGGACCACTTTCTATTTGTACCCCTTTTCCTTGGGCTTGTCTTTCCCATTCCCCCCTCTGGTACAAGAATTTCTTCGGCATTCGAAGCTTCCACTCTGGCAGTTAAACCCCCATGCCTGGAGGATTCTCCTTTCTTTGTCTGAATTGAGCAACCGCTATTCCATCGACATCTCCTTAGGGGATTTAGCCCATTTTTATGCGGTCAGGAGCTTGGGTGACGCCCAATTTACCCTTCGGGCCCACTCCAAGATTGACCTTCCTATTATTCTTCCGAAAAAGGCTAAGGACGCCGGTTGGTCCACCCAGTTCGTCTTCGTACGAGTGGACTCGCTCCCGGCGCCTGCTGAGTACATCTTCCAGGACCCCATCACAAATAGTAAAGGTACTGTGTGTTCTTTTTTGTTTTTCCGTTCTCGTTGCCACTCACACCCTTACGCCTTTTTTCATGCAGGTGTGAAAGATTTAACTCCTTCAGCCGACCCCTCTGAGATTTACAACAAGTTATTTGGGCTAGACGTCGACGCCCGCAGTTTCAACACCCTGTTCAGCCAAGAAGAACCTGCAGAAATGTCCACCAGCTCGACCCAGACCAAGAAAACGCCCACGGAGCTGCTGGCCGAACGTAGGAAAATGATGTTGGTTTCATCAGTCAAGCCTTTATCCAAAAGGAAGTTGGAGCCCGGAGAATCCTTGCCTGTTCCGAAGAAGGCTGCCGTGTGCGCCCCTGCTGAGTCATCCCCCTCCGTCACTCCTTTTGGTCCTCCTGCTCCAGCCGTGTCCTCCAGGACACGCCACAGAGCCTCCACTTCTACTGCTTTGGCCAAGAAATCTGCCGCCCCTATCATTGAGGACCTAAGTGAGGACATCATCCGCCTACCAGAGGGCTTTAGCTGCAAACTGGAGGAGGATCCTTGGCCTGCTATGGGTCGCCTGCTGACTCCAGGTTCTAAGGCGGCGTTGACGGGCCAACCTTTGATGCCATTGTGGCGTCAGGCTGCGGAGGACATCTTCTCGGTAAGTTTCTTTCCTTCCCCTCCGTTCGTTTGTGCTTCCGTTTTGGTTGGCTGAAGTTTTTCCTGGGTTCCCTTTTCAGGGCTTCCAGAAGGTGTTGATGGGGTGCAGCGAGACCGAGGTTGCACTTCGAGAGGCTGAGACCGGGCTGGACGCCGAGAGGGGGCTCAGCAGGAAGAGGGCAGAGGATTTGGCCCGCTGCCAGGCGAGGGTGAAGGAGCTTGAGGATGCCCTTGAGGAGCAGGGTAGGAAGAGAGAAGAAGAACTTGCTGAGCTGCGCAGGGAGAGGGATCAGGCCTTGGCGGAGCAGGGCGCGCGGTTGAGAGCCGTGGTGGACAAGAAGAAGAAGTTGTCCCAGCTGTTGTATAACATGACTACCTTCTCCGCCCTGGAGGCGAGAATATCCTGCATGGAAGAGTTTGGGAAAGGGGAGCATACTGCCTGGAGCTTGGAGGATGAGAAGAAACTCATGGAGCAGATGTTTCCGGTGCCTCCTGTGCTGCCGGACTTTTCTGATCTTAACCCCGATGGATCCCTCCGCTCTCCAATTCCTGGCTCTCCTGAGGTTCAGAGTGCCCCTCCAGGGTCCCCTGTTCCGGTCCGCGTCTTTCAGGATCAGCTTGTTGATGTTGCTGCGGAGGCGGGCTCCTCTTCCACTCGGCACTCTGGTGGTGAGCAGGCCGAAGGGGAGGCTCCTGATGCTTAGTTTCTGCGCCCTTAGTGGCATCCTGATTTAGTTGTTTTGTTGCTTGTTTTGTTGTTGGGCTAGTGCCCTGAATATTCTGTGCCCTGGGCCCTGCGTGGCGGGCCTTTATTTGCTTTTGTTTTTCCTTGGTACTTTGAACTCCTTCCTGGGTGATCCCAGGGATTTTTGGCAGCCGTTTGTGCTGCCCTTTTAAGTATGCGTCTGTGAGCGCTTTTTATGTTCTGCGTGTTTCTCTTTTATTTTCTGTTTGTGCATGCTCGTGTATTTTTTGGCCATGTGTGGGTGCTGGCTTCAGGATATACCCATCTCAGTCAGAGGCTGCCGGGCTTTCGTGAGTGCTAGGTATCGTGGGCGACAGTGTCCCAGCTGCTTGTACTTTGCCGTACTCACGCAATGTTTTGTTTTTGAGTGTGACTTGACTCAGGTTTTTGGAGTGATAGCACTCTGCAAGCATTCATGATAAAAAATACCTCGGATATATTCTCATTGATCGCCAAATAGTTTCTGTTTTTCGAATAATTCCCTCAGGATGGCTGGATCCTGGGGGTGATACATTGGGGTATGACTTAGAGTATGAAAATTTTAAACATAGAATAAGTAAGTAAATACCCTAGGATTAGGATGTAGATTCTGGGCGCGGACTCTGAAAGAACATCCCAGTCTGCTCCCTTACACGTGATATTTCTTTAGGTGAAGGATATTCCAGGGTCTGGGCACCATTTTCCCTTCCATATCCATCAGCCTGTAGGACCCACTTCCCGTTGTACTTTCCACCTGGTAGGGCCCCTCCCAATTGTAGGCAAACTTTCCGGCACTTGTATTCTTTGTATTCTGGAATACTTTCCTGAGGACTAGGTCTCCTACCTGGAGGGTCCTGATCTTCACATTCTTGTTGTAACTCCTTGCCACCATTTGTTTGTAGGCGGCCATTCTGATGGCAGCGCTGGTTCTGAGCTCGTCTATTGTGTCCAGGCTGCTGGCCATTTCTGTCTGATTGCGCTCTTCTGTTAGGCAGCCGTACCTTTGTGTTGGTACTTTCACCTCTGCTGGGATGACAGCTTCTGCTCCGAACACTAGGCTGAATGGGGTTTGGCCCGTTGCTGTCTTTGGGGTGGTCCTGTCGGACCAGAGAACTAAGGGTAACTCGTCTGCCCACTTTCCTCCAGCTTCCTCCAGTCTTCTTTTCATGTTGTCCATGACTATCCTGTTGCTGGATTCTGCCTGGCCATTCGTCTGGGGGTACCTGGGGGCAGCTTTTAGTAGGGTGATATTCCAACTAGCACAAAATGCTTCGGTTTTGTTAGATATGAACTGTGAGCCGTTGTCACATACTATTTCAGAGGGTATACCGAATCTGCAGATTATGTTTCGTTTAAGGAAAGATATCACCTGATTTTCTGTGATCTGGGGGAAGGCTTCTGCCTCTATCCATTTGGAGAAGTAGTCTGTTAGTGCGAGCATGTAGGTTCTGTTCCCAGGTGCTCTGGGCAGTGGTCCTACTATGTCCATTCCCCATTTCATGAACGGCCATGGCGATATGATCGGGTGCAGAGGTTCAGCGGGCTGATGCGTGACAGGGGCGTGTCTCTGGCAAGCTTCGCATTTCCTGGCTAGTTCTACTGCGTCCCTTCGTATCGTCGGCCAGAAGTATCCCATTCTGATTGCTTTGTTGGATAAGCTCTTGCCCCCTGCATGATTTCCGCAGTCTCCGCTGTGGAGATCGTGCAAGACTGTCTGTGCCTCTCTGTCGCCCAGACACCTTAGGTAGGGTCCTGCGAGCGATTTCCTGAACAGCACACCATCTATTAGTATGAACCTGGAAGCTTTCATTTTGAATCCCCTTACCTCTTTTCGGTCAGCCGGTAGGGTTCCATCTGTCAGCCATTTCTGGTAGGGTGACCTCCAATCTTCTGGCTGCTCCGCGGTGTTGCTGAGGACGCCTAATCCTGCTTCCCATCGGGTGCTGGAGTTTTCAACTTCTCGGTCTTCCTGGGAAGTTGAGGGTTCCAGCACGTGGGTGATGGGGATTGAGGAGATGTCTCCGGGCTTGAATGTTGCCCCCAGGTTAGCCAGCGCGTCTGCTTCTGCGTTCTGCTCCCTGGGGATTTGCTCTATTTTGAAGGTAACGAACCTTGCCTGTCTGTCTTTGACTACTTCCAGGTATGCTGCCATCCTGGGGTCTTTGGCTTCGTACTCACCGTTGATGTGATTTACTATGAGCTGTGAGTCACTGAACGCCTGCAGGTATCTGACTTTGAGATCCAGGGCCAGTTGGAGTCCTTGGATCAAGGCCTCGTATTCTGCTACATTGTTGGTTGCTGGAAACTCGCATCGTACTGCTTGTACGATCATGTCTCCCTGAGGGGACCTGAGTACCACTCCTACCCCCGCTCCTCTGCTGTTGGAGGCTCCATCTACATGCAGCGTCCAGCAATTTTCCTCGGAGTCCATTTCTGGAGGCAGGATTTCTTTGGCTGCTTCCTTTTCCATACCTGGGCTGAAATCAGAGACAAAGTCTGCAAGGGCTTGCGATTTTATCGCGGTTCTTGTTTCAAATTTTAGGTCGTAGCCGCTCAGGTGGACTGACCATTTGGACATTCTTCCAGAAAGTTCTGGTTTACTCAGTATGGGTCTCAGGGGGTAGCTAGTTAAGACGGATATAGAGTGAGATTCGAAGTAAGGTCTCAGTTTGTACGAAGCTGTAACTAAAGCAAGGACGAGTTTTTCAGGAGCGGTGTACCTGGTCTCTGCAGGCAGCAGAGACTTACTGATGTAGTAGACTGGATGCTGGGTCCCTTCGTGTTCTCGCACCAGTACCGCGCTTACTGCCACTTCGGTTACTGATAGGTATAAGTACAGCGGCTCCCCCTGCTCTGGTTTGGATAGGAGCGGTGGGGAGCTGAGGTACTTCTTCAGATCTGTGAACGCCTGCTCGTGTTCCTCTGTCCACTCAAATCTCTTGCTTTTCCGTAGTATGTCGTAGAATAATCGGCATCTGTCGGAAGATCTGGAGATGAACCTATTCAAGGCTGCCACCCTGCCGGTCAATTTCTGCACATCTTTTGGCTTCTGGGGGGACTCCAGCTGCAGGAGCGCTTTGATCTGCTCACTACTTGCCTCGATTCCCCTTTGCGTGACCATATACCCCAGGAATTTCCCGCTGGAGACTCCGAACGTGCATTTGGAGGGATTCAGCTTCATCTGGTACTTCCTCAGGATGCTGAAGGTTTCTTCTAGATGCTGGGTGTGTTGGCTGGCTGCTTTGGACTTGACAACCATGTCGTCTATGTAGACTTCCATGGTTTTGCCAATTTGCTCTTTGAACATCATGTTCACCAGCCTTTGATATGTGGATCCTGCATTTTTTAAACCGAATGGCATAACGTTATAACAGTAGATACCTCTTTCAGATCTGAATGCCGTCTTTTCTTGGTCTTCTGGATGCATTTTGATCTGATTGTATCCGCTCCAGGCGTCCAGGAATGTGAGCATTTCATGGCCTGCGGTTGCATCCACCATTGCATCTATGTGTGGTAGGGGGAACGGGTCTTTAGGGCACGCCTTGTTGAGGTCGGTGAAGTCCACACACACCCTCCACTTTCCGTTCTTTTTGGGGACCACCACCACGTTGGATAGCCATTCCGGGTAGGTTACTTCCCTTATCTTTCCTGCGGCCAGGAGGTCGTCCACCTCCTGGTTTATCACCTGGTTTCTTTCTGCGGCAAACTTTCTCCTCTTTTGCTGGACCGGCTTGTAGCCGGGGCTTACACTCAACCTGTGTGAAATTACACTTGGGTCTATCCCCACCATGTCCTCGTGGGACCATGCAAAGCAGTCGATGTTAGCTTTTAACAAATTTAATAGTTCTGAGCGAACGGTACCTGTGCACTCTGCTCCCACCAGTACCTTTCTCTCTGGGTGCAGCGGGTCCAAGGGAATTTCCTCTACCTCCACTTGGGGAGGCTCTTCGTAGGTTCCCCTGACCTGCTTTGCCTGTGATTGCTATGCTGGGGGAGGGGTGGCTGTAGGCTTGAGCGCCACCTTGTAACAGCTCCTGGCTTCTTCCTGGTTTCCTCTTATGGTCTGGACTCCCCACGGTGTAGGGAACTTGAGGCACTGGTGGTATGATGATGGGATAGCTTTCATGTCATGTATCCACGGCCTGCCCAGGATGACGTTGTAGGTGGAGGGACCGTCAATTACCAGGTACCTCACCTGCTTGTTGACTCCTCCGGCGTAGGTCGGGATTATGATTTCTCCGAGTGAATGCTTCGTTTCTCCGCTGAATCCCACCAGTGGAACCGCTTTCCTGACCAGGTCTGCTTCCCCAAATCCCATACTTTTCAGCGTCTCTAACATGATGATATTAACTGAACTCCCCGTGTCCACCAGGATCTTCTTTACCCGGCAGTTCCCTATGGACAGGGTGATGATCAGGGCGTCATCATGATACTCAGCGCCCTCTTCTGCATCTGTCTCGTCGAAGCTGACGACCGGTAGATCCTGGGCGCTGATCCTGCACGAGGATTCTGGCTTGTCTCCTTTAACTCGGGTGGCGTGCCTCTTGGCTGCGGAATAGGTAAGTCCGCACAGCTCCGAGCCCCCTGTTATCACATTAATAGTTCTAGTGCACAGAGGGGGACTAGAGGGTGCTACCTGGCGAGTCGCGTTCACCTTGGTTCCTTTTGGCAAGATGTGGTTCAGATTACCTTGCTCGTACTGATACCGGACTTCTTTCCTGAGGGTGATGCAATCTTCCGTTGTATGCCCGATATCTTCGTTGTGGAAGTCACACCGTAGGTTGGTGTCCCTTCCGTCCTTGCTTCTTTCTTCTGCCCGCTTCTTGGGCCATTTCACCTTTTCTCCCAACTCCTTTAGTGCTTTGATTAGTCCTGCAAGATTAACAGTGAAACCGTACTCTTGTACCTTTGGCGGCAGACTTGGGTCATTCTTCCAGTTTTTTCCCCCAGAAACTTTATGCACCGGCCTGTTGTAGGGTTTGGATTTCTCCTGCCTGTCTGCTGCTGGTGCCTTCCTGTTGGTAGATGCGGGGCCGCAACTGATCCTCCTGGGCCCTGCATCCTCTTCCAGTCGGATGGCATCCAACGCCTTTTGCTGAACCTGAGCATAGGCCGTGCATGGCCATTTGGTGAGCTCCTTGTATAGGTCGGAGGCCTGGGGTAGCCCCCAGCGAAAGGCGTGGATGGCGGCTTTCTCCTCGCAATGGGGATTGGACACCATCTCTTTGTTGAATCGGGCCAGGTAGTCTCTGGTGGATTCTGCATCGCCTTGCTGGATCTCGTAGAGGTCGCTGCTTTGCTTCTCCGGCCTCCTACTGCTGGCGAACTGCTGGTTGAACGCGTTCACCAGATCTGCAAAGCTGGACATGCTAGAGTTGGGCAGAGTGACAAACCATTGAAGGGCGGCTCCTGAGAGAGTGGACCCGAATCCTTTACACATGCATGCTTCTTTCAGGGAGCCTGAGGCCGTGACCACCATCATTTTCTGCTTATATTGGTTGATGTGGTCTATCGGGTCAGCTGTTCCATCGTAGCTGGTCATGTTTGGCGGAGTGAATCCTTTGGGTACATCTACTGAGACGATATTGTGGGTGAACGGCGAGTCTGCGTAGCTGTCTGGGGCCGCTTTCTCCAGGGGCCTTGGCATTCCTGGGATGCGGCTGACTAAATCCCACAGCTCCTTGTACTGGTGCTCCCATGGATTCGGTCCTGCAAGAGGGTTAGCGAAATTCCAAGGGGTGGTATGGGTTAGTGGTGCGTACCCTGGTGCTCCTGGTGTCTGGCCGACCATGGGTTGGCAGAGTGCCTGATGATTCATTGGCACGGTGTGCACTATTGACGGCGTTTGCTGGATGGGGTATCCCAATGAGCCAGCCCCCAGCGGAGGTGGTTGCCTTGCTGATGACCCTTCCCCTTGTGCCCAGACTGAGGTCGGGGTGAAAAAAGGTCCTGCATTACCATGTTGGTTAGTGATAATAGGTGGCCTTACAGATTCGTTACCTGGGGCCCCCGTTTGAGGTGGCGGCGAATCTAGGTTGATGGAGAGGTAACCCAAGCCTGTCGGAGTGATTCCTCCTGGAGGTGCGACCCCGGAGAGGTCCAGTCTGGTGACTATTTCGCTGGGAATCGCCCTGCTCTCTGGGGGTCTTGGGATTCCCGCCTCTGCGCCTGGATTTCTGCTGGAGCGCGGAGGTAGATTCTGAGCCGTTGCTAACTTTCTGAGTTCCTGATTGTCCTTCCTCAGGTTGTCGACTGCTTGGTGGAGGGTGAATATCCCTTCCATCATTGTCTTCCACATGTCTGGGGTGGGAGCACCCGCCGGGCCTGGGCTGGCCGCTGCGCCGCTGTTGGTGACGCCTGATTGCGCCTGAGGAGTGCTAACAGCGAGGGTGCTGACCGCTGGAGGAGCGCTGACTTCTGGAGGAGCGCCGGCTACTGGAGGAGTGCTGACCGCAGTGGACTTGGAGGAGCACTGACCACTGTGGGTTTCTGTTGCCACCGGGATGGGTTGCGAGGTTGCTTGAGGAGTTGGGTTTGTCATTTTTGAGGGTTTTCTCGAGGGTTTTAGGATTTGATGTTTTTTGGTTGAATAATCACTATAGCCCCACGGTGGGCGCCAAAATGTTTAGGTCAAAATTTACCTAAGGTAGTTTCTATGAGGTTATAATGATTTCAAGCCAAGGTTATAGTTGAATAGACGAATTAGATGTGTTTGCTAAGTAAGAAGAAGAAGTATAATGAAGAAGGGAATTGATCACGCAGAAACCCCTTGGGGAAAAACTGCGGGAGGGATGTTTCCTCCAAGTTTCCACTAGAATTCTCTTTCAGAGGGTGACTGTGAGTACAAGCGTTTTGCCTTTTTCTTAGTGTTGTATGCACGTAGGGTATGATAATGAATGAATGTTCTATGCTTAATGCTTACATATTTATACAAGTCTCATAGCTATTGACCGTTGGATTAAGGTCTAATCCAACGGATCTTTCTTCTCTTCTTGCCTATTTTGGGTGTCTTTCTTCTACTCGCTTTATCTGATGGGGGCTGGCTGTGTGGCCATTTCAGGCAACCTCGAGTTCCGCTTCCTTTGGCCTTTTCTTCCTCCTCGTTCCTGCCATCCTCTTCCTTCCTTTACAATCTTCTTTTTGTATTGACTTACTACCTCCTTTGCTTTATTGACTTTGGTATCCTATGCATGCTTTATTGACTTTGGTATCCTATGCATGATAATCCATACAATACAATCCGCGATAATAATCCAGGCAAAGGCTAACATCATTCAGTCACAAATGTCATATAAATGCCATAAATATAATAAGACAATCAATTGAGTAGTTATCCTACATGGCTAACAAATTACTCCAATTAAAAGCAAGCAAGCAACTCAATTAGTAATAATGTTTGGCAAATTCGCCAATCCTAGCAGTTACAATAATAATTATTATTACCTAATTAAATTATTGAACATTAGAGAATTAATTTAACTATAATTAATTACATGCAAAACTGTAATTAATCCATTCAACTTATCTTTAACAATTTTCACAAACACCCATTACACACCCATTAACCCGTGTACAACCACAACCCAAACAACCCGTTTTTACCCATTAACCCGACACTTACTCCCTTTGACATTAGTCCCCAATGTGAACCTCCTCTACCGACAACCCAATTATGGTTCTGCCACAGATAACTACGTTATCGACCCTATTCCCGTTGCTAATTCCCTCTACTTTGTCTAGATTTTACATCGTTTTCCCGTTTATTTCCTCTTTTTAGCCTTAAATATCGTCACATGCTATTTTTATGCACTTTCTATGTTTTCGTAGCATTGGCAGGTTATTCTAGGTAATTCGGGGTCATAACGGAAGTGCCGAGAAGCTTACAAGTCGAGAAACCGAGCTCTAGAGCCTTTGTGGGTGTATCTAGCTCAATTCCGGGTGCATCTCTGGCAGTCAGGTGTATCTACACCCACCCAAGGAGTTATTTTGGGCGCATCTATAGCAGTCGGGTGTTATAACACCTGACTGCCCAAGTTACACCCATGGAAGAAGAAAGAAAAGGACAAAAGACAGCAGCCGGCGTAACTAGGCTCCATCCGGCGTAACCCGGACACGGACGGCGCATCGATACGCCGGATGGGCCTCTTCTTCGGTATATTTCGTCCTTTTAAGTGGGCTTTCAACCCCACTTTTGGCTTTTGTATAAATAATAGAATTCTGATTTTTGTAGGACATCTTATATCATATCATATTATCATTTCACAAGTATTGGAGAGCATTTTAGGAGAGTTTTTTCTAGGGTTTTGATCTTTGCAACTAGTTCATCCATTTTTGTTCTTAGTTTCCGTCCAAGCTTGTTCATCTTTGAATTTGGTATAACAATCCTTCTTTAATCTTTACTTTTGTTGTTTAGTTTATTTCATTTTCACTTGTTAGATCATTTTCTCATCTTGTTCATTTAAGTATTAATACTCGTTTTTAGTGTTTGATCGCATGCTATTTAGTTTTAATATAATCATCAACATGTTTACTTCCATAGAATCATATCAATTTGTTAGTCTAGAAACCCTAACCATGCTTACTGAGTAAACCCCCATTCTAGGGGTGGTTTAACCTTAACACAAATGATTCTCTAAAGTGTTTGCAATTGTTTGGTTGTTAAAAGGGGGGGTTGGATGAGGTTTTAGCAAGGGATTTTACTTGTTCAAGTGTGTAATTTGGGGAACTTGAAATGGTAAACCCTTAACCCTTGACCATCAACGGAAGTTGATTAGGTTTAGGTGTTGATCACCCTTGTTATTAGACCATTTGTTGACCTTGGTTGAACCCGGAAGGGAGAACTTAGGTTGGGCACCCTTGCTTTTCGTTTGCAATCGAACCTCGGGAGAGGGAGTGGGATGACCGGGATATATCGCGGATTAGACCTTTGACCTAGGCAAGAGGGGGATGGAATTAGGCCAATTCTAGTCCACCTTGACCCTAGGGATCGGAGGAGACCGAATCATGAACCCGGAAGGGAGATGATTAGGCAATCCTAGTGTCTCATAGTGAACCCAAGAGGGAGTTTATGAGCGAATTAGAGGCGTTTCCACCTATTTCGACCACCCAAAACAACCGAACACCGTGACTATTAAAGAGAATCAAGAGTGTTATGGTTAGACTACCTTCTAGTCTTTCCATTATTTGAGTAAATCTCCCTTCCTTCGTATTGTTTGCTTACCTTAGTTATTCATTTAATCTAATTTGGTAGTGTAGTACGTACGTTAGATCAAATCAATTCAAATCAATTGCTAGACTTAGATAAACATTAGGATTAAACAATCGGTACTCAACGTTTCTCCCTGTGGATCGACCCTCAACATATTGCATCGATTTATCGTGCACTTGCGAGGTATTTAAAACACACATCAAGTTTTTGGCGCCGTTGCCGGGGAGTTACGGCTTGATATCAATTGTTAGTTCTTAGTCTAGCCTAGGTCATTGTTAACTTTGCACACCCCGGTGTGCCATCTTTGTTATTGATCTTCTCTTTTAAGCGTGTAGGTTTATTGTATGAGTAGAAGAACTCGCAAGGTCCAACCACAATACCCAATAGACCTTGAGATTGAAGCTACCGCAAGACGCCTCAACGCCTTAAGAAGAAGGGGATTAATCGAAGTACCAATAGAGGAAGTAACATTGCCCGGAGAAAATTCTCCACCTTTGTCTTTTCAGAATCTATTCTATATTCCGGAAGAGTTCACAATGGGTGAGCCCGTTGCTATGAGAGATCGGCTGGCTCCCAAAACGGTTGTCAATCCTAGCATTGTTAAGCCCCAATTCAAGCCAATAACTTTGAATTGAAGGCCACTTTGCTACAATTGGTCCAAGGCAATCAATTTGGAGGAGGAGCCACCGGAAATCCCAATGAGCATATCAATGATTTCTTGGATAGTTGTGAGATGTACAAGGCTAATGGAGTTAGTGATGATGCTCTCCGCCTTAGGCTTTTTCCACGCTCTTTGAGAGGAAGTGCTAAAGAGTGGCTAAAGAGTTGTGAGCCGTAGTCTCTAAGGACTTGGGATGACGTCTCTAAGGCATTCCTCAACAAGTACTTTCCACCACAAAGAACCGCGAGAATCAAGAGTGAGCTTCAAGGTTTTACACAACTTGAGGATGAGACACTTTATGAAGCTTGGGAAAGATACAAGGTTTTACAAAGATTGGGCCCACATCATGGAATTGGAGAAGATGAAATCATCAACAATTTCTATGAAGGCTTGAACAACGAAATGAAGATGAACCTTGACTCCGATTCCGGTAAAGGGGCACTTGACAAGATAGATCACAAGACGGCGAAAGAGTTGATTAAAGAAATGGCATCTAGAACCTTCCATTGGAGCCATGACCGACACAAGAGGAAAGGAAAATCGAGTGTTGAGTCGGCGAGCAATTTAGAGGTCAAGAGGTTAATTGATGAGTTAAAGCAACAAGTTGCTTTGCTAAGTGCAAACAAGAGCCCAAGCAACACTTCAAACAACTCTTGTTCAAGCCGGAAACAAGTCTTCTATTGTGAATTTTTTGGGGATCAAGGATATTCACCCAACGAATGTCACTTGATAGGAGGAGATGTAAGTGGAATGGAGAAAGTCAATGGCTTGTGGAATCAACTCCGGCACAACGAGCTTTTAACAACAATCAATACCATCCCGGGTTGAGAAACCACCCAAACTTCTCTTACAACTCACAAAATGTCCAAAACCCAAAATTTCAAGCCAAGTCACAACAAAAGCCGAACTTACAAGCACAAAAATCAAATTCACCATTTAACAATGCTCCTCCCGGATTTCAAGGGAAAACCTTTACACCAAGACCACCATTTCAAATACAAAACAAACCATTTCAATCACAAAACCAATAATTCTACCAACAAAACCAACAACCATTTCAATCACAAACCCAACAACCTTTCCAACAACAAACTCAACCAAAGACTAACCTTGAGATAATGATGGAGCAATTGATGACAAACCAAAACCAATTCATAACCAACTCAAACAAAAAACAAGAAGATACCACCACATCCATCAATCAATTGAGGAATCAAATGCAAGCATCTCAACGTATGACCGACAACCAAATCTCTCAACTTGCCACTCAATTGGGTCAATTGCAAGGTCCTAATGGAAGATTTCCGGGTAAGACCGAGGAAAACTCAAAGACCATAAACTCCATACATTTGAGAAGTGGTAGAGAATTGGAATTCCGGACACCGTTGAAGAAGAGAAAGAGTAGTCAACCGGAGAAAGTTGTTGTTGAGCCACGAAAAGAAGCGGAGGATGAACTTTTGGAAATAGTGGTGGAAACACCAATGGTGGTTGTGTTGGAGGAAGTGTCCTCGACAATAGTGCGTTGACATAATTAAAACTCATTTGAATGAAACACAACTGGGAATGTTACTCTTTTAAAGTCGACTGATCAACATTTACCGATAATGATTGGCTGTCTAGAGTTTGGCATTATCGTCATATGATGGTGGTGATCAATTGATCCCTTAAGGTCATATCTTTAGGGAATTCCATCTCAATGGAATATTTAATTAAATCGTATTGAATACGAATTAATTAATAACTAGAAATTCGGAAATGATTTTACGTGACGAATATTGTTATAATGGGATTATAATAATAATGGTCAAAGTAATAAAATTGTTTTATTACACGTTTTATTTACTCGTTTAGGGAAACGATTAAATTGAGAATGAACACGGTTGATCATAAAATTACAAAGAGTTGTAATTAAAATTATGACATTACATTTTATAATATGGTAATTGAAAAATTACTAATGATATTATTAAAATGTTATAAAATTGTGAATTATGAATTTTAAAGAGTTAGAATTACATAATTAACAAATTGGGTCATGTGTTATGGGACATGTGTGACATGTTACAAATTAACACAATTGACAAAGATAAAATGGGTCTATAATAAACCCCATTTGGACCGTGTAAATAGAGTATGTATGTGTGATAGTTGTGTGTGTAAGTGAACAATATGATTGAGTGTGTCATACATAAGGAATATGTAAGGCATATTTTATGTACTGTGTAAGAACAAGAAGGCCATGCATTGGCTCCCTTTTGGCTTGATTTGGCCGGCCATGAGGCTTGTTTAACAAGCTCATGTGCTTATAAAATCACCACTTACTACATGCATCAAGTAAGAGTTGACATTTGTTACTAGCTCACAACTTCAACAACTCACACATCTTACAAATATCTCATGTTTGTTACACTTAGAAAATAGTTTTCTAAGTGAAAATCATTTCTAAAATTAATAATATTAAGAGTAATAATGTTATTATTTCTAGTATACTAATTTTTCTAGTAACAAAAATTGTTTTAGTTTGAGAACGGTTCCTTGATAAGAGCTTTTGGAGACGGTTTCAACATAAACTGTTATAAGGGTATTTCGGTCAACTTATTATGCAAGGATTATGATTTTTATGAGATAAATAGTCATAATATGAGTTAAAATGGGTGTATAGGGTTATATTTCGAATATGACCTTGAAAATTTTATGAGATGTCACATGCAATATGTACAATACTTATAAAAGTTTTGAGATTTTTCGTACTTATTTTGCATGATTAATGATTTTTAGAGTAAAAATCATATAAATAGTGATATTGATATTGATCACAAGTTCATTTAAGTGCATTCGGGTTTCTTATGTCAAAACGGTTTGAACTCGTAATGGTTATAATGTGAGTCGGGAATACGGAGTATATGCTCATATAATCGTATATCGAGTTCATGTATATAATGGATAAGGGACACTAATTAATAGTGTTGTCGTAGTATATTATGTACCATATCGGGATTATATACTCGGGGTAAAAGTTACGACCCGGATCGGGGTTGCAGTTATCTCATGCGTGACATACAACATGCATGAAAGTTATTGGTAGTTATTATGATTACTAATGATTGGCAAATGGCAATGATTGGCTTGTGATAACCAATAATATTATCCATTCATTCATATATATATATATATATATGAAAAGTTAGTTAACTTTGGGGTTAACAAACAGATCAACAAAAACCAACATTAACTTTTCTGTTTTCGCCGAAGAAGGAAACAGAGGAAAAGTTTCTGTTTTTTGACAAAAAGTTTCTGATTTTGACAAAAACAAGTAAAATAAAAGTCTCTTATCGTTTATTTGTTCTTAGTTTTTGCCTTAAAACTAAGGAATCGTCTTATCCTACAGAGATTTCGTGTAACCCTAAGGCTATAGGGTCAAAATACTCTAAGGAAAACGTGTTTAGCGTGATTCGATTGAGTGTAATATACCGTCTTATTGTTTTCATTTATGTTTTTAGTGCCTTTATTTGTATTAATTACTAGTGTGTAATATTTTGTAATACAAAAATACAACAAATAGTGACTAATTTCGACTTTAATAGTTAGAGTTGGAATTTTGCCATGAAAATTTTACACAATCTCACTGATACGTGCCTATTTTATGCATTTTATTTATTCTTTTGACACGTATTTTCTTACATTTTCGTGACTTTTAGTTGCTATTTTTCCCGAAACGTTTTACTTTGGCATTTCTATGTTTTATATGTAGGAATACGCGGAAGTGAGCAAAACTGAACCTTAATTGCCTTTCGGAAGCTGTTTTGAGTACTAATGCGGAGCAAGGATCCGGATTGCATGTCCGAGTGTTGTTATTGGGCCTGATTAAAGCTGGAACGGACAAGAAGCGGTCGACCGACCCGCATCATAGGTCGACCGACCGAAGCCCAATTCCTGACCAAAGCCAATTTCGCATAAAGGCCCAGCAGCACTTAAAGCGGTCGACCGACCCGCTTCAGAGGTCGACCGACCAGAGGCTGACCCGAGGACTTTTGTTTCGTGTTTCTACTTTCCTAATCTTGTAATTATTCTTATTTAAGGAGACCTAAACTCTTCAATTAGGTCAAGCAATTCAGATCTAACAAATTTTCTATTAACAAGTAAACTTTATGTTAGAAAAACTCGATAGTTTAGAAAGAGATTTTTATTCCAAGTTTTCATCTTTTGTTCTTCGTTCCATTAAAATTGTAAGTTTGCTACAATTAATCTTTCCTTTCAATTTAATCTTGTTGTTCATCTTATTGTTGTTCTTTAATTCATGTTTTCTCTTTTATTATCATCTTTATTTATGTTGGTTCCTTTAATGTTCTTAGTTCTCGTTATTGTTAGTTTCATAATTAAGAGTATGCATAGCTAATTCTTGTGATTAGGAATTAGGGGAACCATGGTACAGACTCGATTTTGATAAGTTTAATGATTGAATTACCAATCCCCCATTGTCGTTGGTGAACTAATCCTTAAGATTGAAAGATTATTAGGATTAGTTTAACAATAACTTTGGGATTGCCCTTGAACGAAAGTTTAGTGCTTTTCTAGGAACCCTAAGACCGTAAGGATTGGGTAGAATATTGACCTAAAGGTTTATTCTTTGTTCCTTGGGATTGTGTTATTTGATTATTTTACCTTTCATTGACTTGTTTTGACCATGGGGAACCAAAGTTCCTAATCTCCTTTTACCTTATTTTATTTCTCTTGTTTATTTTGTCCTTTTAGTTATTAGTTTAAATCACAAATCAAACCCCTTTTTTTGGTTACTTGCAATAGACTTTAAATTCTCAAACATAATTAACCTTGTCTCTCTGTGGTTCGACCCTTGACTTATCCTATCTAAGTTTAAGCTGAGGTTTTATAAATCTTATCTTTGGCACCCCTCAACGACGGGTGTCAAATTTTGGCGCCGTTGCCGGGGAGACGGTATAATTTTGTTTGTTAATTTTTAGTTTATTTTTCTTGTCTTAAGGAACTTAGGTTCCTTAAGACCGTTACTTACCTTTTCTTCTAGTTTTGTTTAGAAGACAGGTTTTTGAGAGGAAGGCTTGAGTACTCTCTTGTTTAGATATGGATTCTATTTATGACCACCTACAGCCAAAGGCTCAAGATTTACCGAAGGGATTCGCCTTGCCTACCCCCACCACTGGCTCCTTTGTACTCCACCCAAATAATATTTTTCTGGTGGAACGGACTCAATTTTCTGGTCTACCCGACGAAGATCCAATGAAGCATGTTACAACCTTCACGGATTATTGTTGTGCCATACCCCTACCTGACGGGGTGACTAGAGACGAGGTGCTGGCAACGATGTTCCTGTTCTCATTAAAAGATGCCGCGCGAGATTGGTACCGCTACCTTGATAGGACAACTGAGAAGGTTACGGATTGGACTTCCTTGGCATTGGCTTTTTACAAGAAATACTTCCCTCTTGCAAAAGCCGAAGACTTGAGAAGCCAAATCCGTAACTTTCAATAGGGACCTGATGAAGGATTTTGTGAAGCATGGGATCGGTTCAAGAATTTGGTCCGTTCTATCCCTCACCATAACTTTCAACAATGGGACCTGTGTAACCGATTTTACAACGCCCTTTACGATGATTATAAGATGATTCTTGATGCGGCCGCCAATGGAAGATTCCAGAATAACACCGACCATATGAAGGGTTGGAAAACCATTGAAGACATGGCGGTGCATAGGGCTGCTTTTAAGAGTTCACGTGGGAATTCAAGGAGGCTGAATGTGGAGATGAATAGAGTGATGGCTCTTGAGACAACAGTTGAAGCCCGTTTTGAAAAGCTTGAGGCAACCCAGCTGAAGCTTGAAAGTGCGAACCTAGTTACTACGGTTGACAACACGGGTGAGATTGAGAACTTGAGAGCTCTTGTTGATGTTTTAACAAGGAAGGTTATGGAGATGAGTAAGGCTCAATTTGCCTCCTCAAAAGTTTTTGAAGAACACTTGATAAACATAGCCAACCGAATAACCAGCTCTCCAGCTAGTTGTGAGGGACCCATGGAGACGTTAAACGCCATAAATCTTAGGAGTGGCCGTGTTTGTGAAGAATCGACCCAAAAAGAAGATTCTGCCGAGGTTCAAAACAAGGAATCTGATCCCGTCAACAGATCAGGAGGTCGACCGACCGCTACAGTAGGTCGACCGACCTCGGTTCCTGACGAGAGATCAGATTCTGGAGAAAAGAAAATTTCGGATGTTGCAGATTCTGGTCGACCGACCGCTTCTGTTGGTCGGCCGACCGACGTTCCTGAGCAGAGTGCTGTTTTGACTCCGGAATCGCTGGATTCCTCCTTCATTCAAGGTCTCACCGAAATTTTACAGCTGAAAAAGCCAAAGGTTGCTGATCCTATGGCTAAAGTCACCGTTCCTTATCCTGAAAGACTGAAAAACTCAAAAGAGGATCGGAAATTTGGTAAGTTTTTGGAGATGGTGAAGAATCTTGAGGTAACCATCCCTTTCACTGATTTAATTACCCAGGTACCTTCTTATGCTAAATTCATGAAAGATATTTTGAGTCGTAAGAGGAATTTTCAGGACGACGGTGCTGTTGCTTTTGTGGAAGAATGTTATGTTCTTTCACAAAATAATATAGCACCCAAGTTAAAAGACCCAGGTAGTTTTTC
This sequence comes from Silene conica, assembly GCA_029255685.2. NCBI lineage: Eukaryota > Viridiplantae > Streptophyta > Magnoliopsida > Caryophyllales > Caryophyllaceae > Silene > Silene conica. The sequence goes on along the minus strand of CM055311.2, from coordinate 2,923,572 downwards.
CATCCCTTGTACCATAGGTAATCATGTTATAGGGAAAGCCCTTTGTGATCTAGGGGCTAGTGTCAGTGTTATACCTTATTCTGTTTGTGAAAGACTTGGTTTATGTAGACTTAAAGTTACCAATATTACCCTACAGATGGCTGATAGATCAACCCAAAGACCATTAGGGGTCTTGGAGGATGTCCCAGTAAGAGTGGGAAAGTTCTTTATTCCTGTGGATTTCGTTGTTTTAGACATTGCTGAGGATAGTCAAATACCTATTATTTTAGGTAGACCATTTTTACACACAGCTGGGGCTGTAATAGATGTCAAACGCGGAGCAATTACTTTAGAGATTGGGGATGACACTATCGAGTTTAGTCTTGCCCATAAGGCAACTATTCCTACTGACGATACTTGTTGTTCCATTGATATTATAGACAGGAATGTTATCCTTAATTGGAGGGAGTCCTTGACCAAGGATCCCTTAGATGATCTGACAGTTTTGGATAAGTGTGCAGGTAATCCAGCTGAAGATGCTGAAGAGCTGGAAATGATAGAAGAAGAGGAAGAGGAATATGAGCTCACTGAAGAAGAGAATGAGAAGCTCATAAGCCTAGCTAATGCAAGTCTGGTAAACATGTGCTATTCTATTAATACTGATTCTGTTCAGGCAGTTGAGGTAAAAGCACCAGAGCGTAAGCCACTTCCTCCTAATCTTAAGTATGTTTTCTTAGATGATACTGAACAGTACCCTGCGATTGTTAGCTCTAAACTTAGTCCTGACCAACTTTCTGCCTTAATGACTGTTCTTAAAAAGAATAGAAAAGCTCTAGGTTATTCTTTGGATGATATTAAGGGCATAAGCCCTGATGTTTGTATGCACAAAATAGAGTTAGAGGAAGGGCATAAGCCTTATAGACAGGGACAACGTAAGTTGAATCCTAAGATGCAGGATGTGGTTATGGCTGAGGTAATGAAACTTCTTGATGCAGGTATTATCTATTCAGTTGGCAACTCTAAGTGGGTTAGCCCAGTTCAGGTGGTTCCTAAGAAAGGAGGAACCACAGTAGTTAAGAATGAAAAAGATGAGTTAATACCAACTAGAGTTGTAACTGGGTGGCGGATGTGCATTGATTATAGACAGTTAAATGCCGCCACCAAGAAAGACCATTTCCCCCTTCCTTTTGTTGACCAAATGACTGAAAGACTGGCTTCTAATAAATTCTTCTGTTTTCTAGATGGTTATTCAGGTTTTTTCCAGATTCCCATCCATCCTGATGATCAGAGTAAGACTACTTTTACATGTCCACAGGGTGTTTTTGCTTATCGCAAGATGCCTTTTGGGTTATGCAATGCTCCTGCTACCTTTTAAAGGTGTATGATGGGTATCTTTTCTGACTTTATAGAAAACATTATGGAGGTATTTATGGATGATTTCTCTGTTTACGGTAATGCTTTTGATCAATGCTTAGCTAATCTTGATAAAGTCTTGCAGCGGTGTATTGATGTAAACCTCGTCTTAAATTGGGAAAAGTGTCATTTTATGGTTACTGAAGGGGTAGTGTTAGGGCATCTAATTTCAGATAAAGGTATACATGTAGATAAAGCAAAGGTGCATGTGATTGAGCAATTACCCCCTCCTGTTAATGTTAAGGGGGTAAGAAGTTTCTTAGGACACGCAGGTTTCTACAGGCGTTTCATTAAGGACTTTTCTAAAATTGCTAAACCACTTACACAATTGCTTCTTAAAGATGCCATCTTTAATTTTACTGATGAGTGCCTTTCAGCTTTTAACAGGTTGAAGGAAGCTTTGATCTCAGCACCAGTCATCCAGCCACCAGATTGGGATCTCCCATTTGAGATCATGTGCGATGCTAGTGACTATGCTGTAGGCGCTGTGCTAGGTCAAAGGAAGAACAAGGCTCTTAATGCTATATACTATGCGAGCCGCACCCTAGATGAGACTCAAGTCAACTATTTCACTACTGAGAAGGAGATGCTAGCTGTCATATTTGCCTTAGAAAAATTCAGGTCATATTTAGTAGGTAATAAGGTAATTGTTTACACTGACCATGCAGCTTTAAAGGGTCTTTTTCAAAAGAAGGATTCAAAGCCAAGGCTTTTAAGGTGGATACTCCTTCTCCAAGAGTTTCACATTGAGATTAGGGACAAGAAAGGCGCGGAAAACGTGGTAGCTGACCACCTATCTCGCCTACAGTTGACTGATGGGGAAGATTCTTTACCTATTGATGATTCATTTCCTGATGAGAGTTTATTTATCATTAATAGTTCAGGTTCTTATCTCCCTCCTTGGTATGCTGATTTTGCTAATTTTGCTGTTACAGGTAAAATCCCTCCTGAGTTGTCATGGCAACAAAAGAAGAGATTTATGTTTGATGCAAAACAGTATTTTTGGGATGACCCTTATGTTTTTAAAGAATGCGGAGATGGACTTATCCGGAGATGCGTCCCCCAATGGGAGGTGAAGGACATTCTGGAAGCTTGTCACTCTTCTGCATATGGAGGTCACCACGGTCCATCTAGGACCGTGGCCAAGGTATTGCAGTCTGGTTTTTATTGGCCTACTTTACATGCTGACTGTAGAAATTTTGTAGGTAACTGTGATGCCTGTCAAAGAACTGGGAATGTCTCAAAAAGACACGAGATGCCACAAGTTGGTATTTTAGAGGTAGAGATTTTTGATGTCTGGGGCATTGATTATCAAGGACCTTTTCCTAGTAGTCAAGGTAACAGGTATATTCTTGTGGCTGTTGATTATGTGTCTAAGTGGGTAGAAGCTATTGCTACTCCCCATTGTGATGCAAAGGCTGTTATTAAGATGTTTAAAAAAATCATATTTCCTCGTTTTGGTGTCCCTAGGGTTGTCATAAGTGATGGAGGTATGCATTTTAAAGAGAAACACTGTTTAGCCCAAAAATCCACATCTCGCTACTAGGCCCAAAAGATAATTAAGCAGCCCAACGCCAGAAGCAAATCAGAGGCAAATCAGACGCAGACTAGATACAGACCAGACGCAGAAAAAGAGCTGTTGGAGTAGGAGAATGGGTCAAAACCCTAAAGGAATATTCCCCTATATTCACTCCTACATTCCAGGGCCAGAGCAGAAATCGGTTGAGCTTAAATCCGCAGCTATAAAAGGAAAGGCTAGGGCATTTTTTATTCATTCAATTCGTACGTTGTAAAACCCTATTACTTTCGCAAAATCCTTGTAATCCGCCCCCAACAGTGAAAACCTTCGATCATAGTAAAAATATTGGTGGGATTCCGTTCCCCCCGCGGTTGTTTCCCTCAACGGGTTTTTCCGCGTCACCAAAAATCTCTTGCGTCATTGTTTTATCTCTTTAATTTTCGTATTCATTCTTTACGTAAATCCTTATATTGGTTGACACTTTGACCCGCATCACAATATCACGACCCGGTAGAAATCTTACCAAAACAATTTGGCGCCCACCGTGGGGCATAGTGCGCCTTCCAATATATAAAACCGTCATCTCGCCACAAAAACATGTCTGGGACCAGAGCTAACCCTTCCAGTTCCCAGAGCATGCCAGCCCAGTCCAGTGGGACCAACCCTACTGTACCTGCTGGTCTCGCAGGACCATCCCTGGTCGCGAGTCAGACCACAGCTTCCAAGGTTGTGGCCCCATCCAGCAAACCTCCTCAGGTTCCCAGATCACCCCCTGTGTCAGCTTCTCCAAGGCAGAGCAGAGAAAGTAGCCCCAGCAGAAGTGGAGAAATCCAGATGCCAGGAGTAGGCCAGAAGCCGCAGGCTCCCCGTACAGATCCGATGCAGATGGTGGTCCAGGGAATGAGTGCTCTGCAGGAAGCCATAGAGGGCCTGAAGAAGGACAATCTGGACCTGAGAGAGCAGATCGCCGCAGTCGCACGTCCAGAGCAGCCGTTCAGAATGTTGCAGCCAGGGCCTGGCCAGACCTTCAATCCCTTCGGGAGAGCAGGGTTGAACCGGCCAATTCCCCAGGAGATCGTCACTAGGCTGGATCTAGGTGTCACCACCCCGAGCAGTGGCCCAGTGATACTGGATCTGGACTCATCCGTGTTTGGAGCACCGCAGTCCAGACCAGTTCAGCCTGCAGGTAATCCTACACCTTGTTTCCCCCTGGGACTGACCCTTTGATTTTTTCAGGTACCCCTCCGCAGCCTACCATCGGACGAACGCCAGAGATCTCAGCAGGAGCAGCACCCGAGGACCAGCCCAGCGTTGGAGGGTGGCAAGGAGGAGCACCAGCGCAGCCAGCAGTAGGCTGGTATCCAGGACCAGGCTTCAGTTCATCCGTAACAGCCAATCAACCAGCTGCAGGCCCTTGGGGAGGAGCCCCTCCAGGCTTCTTCCCTCCGCCAGTCAACCCGACCTCAGGTCCCTGGGGAGGAGCCCCTCCAGGCTTCCTCCCCCCGCCAGTCAATCCATTCCCTGGAGTAGGCAGTCTCTCAGACCAGCGCTACCAGGAGTTGAAAGACATGATCACCAAGATACCTGGCATGCCAAGGCCCATGGAGAAAGCTTCCCAGGACAGCTATGCAGATTCACCATTCATCGACAACATTGCCCTGATCAATGTGCCCAAGGGGTTTGTGCCACCAACCATGACACTATATGATGGTACGGCCGACCCTCTGGACCACATAAATCAGTATAAGCAGAAAATGATGGTGGTAACCGCAACCGGAGCACTTAAGGAGGCTTGCATGTGCAAAGGATTTGGGTCAACCCTATCCGGAGCAGCCTTGCACTGGTTTGTGGGATTTCCCAATCGCAGCATCTCTTCCTTTGCAGATCTGGTAAATGCTTTTAATCAGCAGTTTGCTAGCAGCATGAAACCAGAGAAGCAGACCAGTGATATATACAGAATTGTTCAAGGATTCGAGGAAACAACTCGAGATTACCTCACCAGATTCAACAAAGAGAAAGTTGCCATTCCGCATTGTGATGTACCCACTGCCATCGAAGCCTTCCGCAGGGGGTTACATCACGATTCAGACCTGTACAAGCAATTGACAATGCATCCGTGCACTGCCTTTGCTGATGTACAGGCCCAGGCAGTTGCAGCCATGAGGCTGGAAGAAGACGCTGCCTCCAGAAGAAGTACCTATGACACAGAACCTATGTCTAGGAAAGCACCAGTAGAAAAAAGGAATGAAAGATCAAAGCCCTACAGCAAGCCAGTGAGCAAAGTATCCGAGAGCACCGGTGGGAAAAACGATGCAGATCCACCTCCGAAGGTCAGTGAGTATGGTTTTACCACCGGAATGGCAGGCTTGCTAAAGGCCTTGAAAGAGCTCAAAGGAGTCAGATGGCCAAAGAAGAGAGAGGAGCGGCTCAATGACCGCCGTGATGCTAGCAAAAAATGTGAATTTCATGATGACATAGGTCATACCACGGACGAATGTTACACCCTCAGAAAGGAGGTCCGATTCCAGTATGACCGAGGCAACTTGGACCATCTGTTCCCAGAGAAGTCCACCAGAGTCAACGCAGCCAGCCAGGTGCAGCCTTCACCAGCTCCTCCCTGCAATAGAATTGTCAATGTCATTACTGGAGGATCAGAGCTGTGTGGGCTCACCTATTCAGCAACCAAAAGACGTGTAACTGCAGCAAAGGGAGACAAGCCAGAATCATCATGCAGAATAGCAAGGCAGGACCTCCCAGCAGTAACTTTTGACGAGACAGATGCAGAAGCTGTACCAGAGCAGCACCATGATGCCCTGATTATCACATTGAACATTGGCAACTGTGAGGTCAGGAAGGTCATGGTAGACACAGGCAGCTCCGTCAACCTGCTAATGCCGGATGCACTAAAGAGCATGGGATTTGACGAGAAGGACCTGACAAAGAAAGCTATTCCCCTGGTTGGGTTCAGTGGAGAAACATCGCATACCTTGGGGGAAATCACCATACCTACCTACGCCGGAGGCCTAAACAAACAGGTAAGGTACTTAGTTATTGATGGTCCATCTACTTACAATGTTATTCTTGGCAGGCCCTGGATCCACGAAATGCGAGCAATCCCGTCAACGTATCACCAGTGCCTGAAGTTTCCTACGCCGTGGGGAGTTCAGGAGATACGGGGAGACCAGGAGGAGGCCAAGGATTGTTACAAAGTAGCTCTTAAAAGGACCACCAGACCACCAGCTGCCAGAGCATAGCAATTACAGCAACTGCACATCCAGGAGGAGTACATCGAGCCCCAGCAGGCAGAAATCGATGAGGTCCACCTGGATGAGCAGCACCCAGAAAGGACCGTGTTCGTAGGCTCAGAGTGCTCTGGAGATCTACGCCGGCAGCTCCTCCAGCTGCTCCGAAAGAACGTGGACTGCTTTGCCTGGTCCCACAAGGACATGATTGGCATAGACCCAGAAATCATAACACACAAGCTCAGCATAGATCCAGGATTCAGACCAGTGCAGCAGAGGCGCAGGAAATTCGCAGCAGAAAGACATCAGATCATAAACCAGGAGGTGGACAACCTTCTGGAAGCAGGAAAGATCAGGGAAGTCAGGTACCCCGAGTGGCTATCTAATGTAGTGGTGGTACCAAAAAAGAATGGCAAGTGGAGGGTCTGCGTGGATTTCACATACCTGAATAAGGCCTGCCCCAAGGACCCATTCCCCTTGCCACACATAGATGCTATGGTCGACGCCACTGCAGGCCACGAAATGTTGACTTTCCTAGATGCCTGGAGCGGGTATAACCAGATCAAAATGGACCCGGCAGACCAGGAAAAGACAGCATTCAGGTCCGAAAGAGGCATCTACTGCTACAACGTAATGCCCTTCGGCCTTAAGAATGCTTGTTCCACGTACCAGCGGCTCGTCAATATGATGTTCAAAGACCAGATAGGACGTAATATGGAAGTCTACATAGATGACATGGTGGTCAAATCCAAGCAATCAGCAGACCACACCCAGCACCTGGAGGAAACATTCAACACCCTCCGGAAGTATAAAATGAAGTTAAATCCAGCTAAGTGTACCTTCGGAGTTTCCAGTGGGAAATTCCTGGGGTATATGGTAACACAAAGGGGGATAGAAGCCAGCACAGAACAGATCAAAGCAGTTCTGCAGCTGGAATCACCCCAGAAACCAAAAGATGTGCAGCGTCTGACGGGAAGAGTAGCAGCCATGAGCAGGTTTATCTCCAGATCCTCAGACCGGTGCAGATTATTCTATGATATTCTTAGAAAAAGCCAGAAGTTTGATTGGACACCAGAGCACGAAAAAGCATTCCAGGAACTAAAGCAGTACCTGAGCAGCCCACCCCTGCTATCCAAGCCAGAGCAGGGGGAGGTCCTGCTCCTGTACCTCTCAGTAACCGAAGCAGCAGTAAGTGCAGTTCTGGTCCGACAGCACGAAGGAGCTCAGCACCCGGTGTACTACGTCAGCAAGTCATTACTGCCAGCAGAAGCAAGGTGTACCTCACTGGAGAAACTAGTATTGGCATTGGTCACAGCATCCTATAAGCTGCGTCCGTACTTCGAGTCTCATACCATCTCAGTGGTTACCAATCATCCACTCAAGACGGTTATGAGAAAGCCAGAATTATCAGGACGAATGGCTAAGTGGTCTGTGCACCTCAGTGGATATGACCTCCAGTTTGAACCACGCACAGCCATAAAGTCACAAGCCCTCGCAGACTTCGTCTCCGATTTCAGCCCAACACTCCAGACCTAAGCAGAGCAGGAAATCCTGCACCTACACCAGGGTGCCAAACCAGGCACCTGGGAGTTACGAGTAGATGGAGCTTCAAACGCCAGAGGGTCCGGAGTTGGGTTGATCCTCCGATCACCAGAAGGGGATCTAATCACCCAGGCAGTCCGATGTGAGTTCAAGACCACAAATAATGTGGCTGAGTATGAAGCCCTAGTCCTGGGACTGCACCTAGCCCTGGACATGGGAATCGACCATGTCAATGTATACAGTGATTCACAACTAATTGTGAACCATGTCAATGGAACATACGAAGCAAGAGACCCCACAATGGTGGCCTACTTATGTGTAGCAAAGGAGTTAATCAGCAGATTCGTGGAATTCTGCATCCAGCAAGTACCCAGAGAGCAGAACGCAGAAGCGGATGCACTGGCAACTCTAGGCTCAACCTTCAAACCAGCCGACGTAGCCAGTATTCCAATCACCCATGTCCTCAGACCAGCCATTCCTGGACCAGACTCGGACCAGGAGGAGCTACCTATCTGCAGCAACAACCCAGACCAGGAGTCAGAACAAGACTGGCGAAAGCCATACCTGGACTGGTTGCAGCATGATATCCAGCCCAGCAGTAAGAAAGAAGCACGCAGTTTCAGAATGAAGGCCTCCAGATTCCTACTAATTGATGGAATCCTGTTCCGGAAATCATTAGCAGGGCCATATCTGCGATGCCTGGACCAGACTGAGGCGCAGACAGTCTTGCATGACCTCCACAGCGGGGACTGTGGAAATCATGCAGGGGGAAGAAGCCTGTCCAATAAAGCCCTCAGAATGGGATACTTCTGGCCCACAATGCGCAAGGATGCGAAGGAGTATGCAAGGAAATGTGACGCCTGTCAAAGGCACGCATCTGTCAATCACCAACCAGCAGAGCCTCTGCACCCGATCATATCCCCATGGCCTTTTATGAAGTGGGGGATGGATATTGTGGGACCTCTCCCCAGAGCACCAGGAAACAAGCTATACATGCTGGCCATGACAGATTACTTTTCTAAGTGGATTGAAGCAGAATCATTCACCCAGACCACCGAAGCACAGGTCATCTCTTTTATTAAGCGCAATATATTCACTAGATTTGGCATACCCTCAGAAATAATATGTGATAATGGTTCCCAATTCATTGGGAAGAAAACCGAGGCTTTCTGTGCTGGGTGGAATGTGTCACTACAGAAATCTACCCCCAGGAACCCCCAGTCCAATGGACAGGCTGAATCTAGTAATAAGATCATCATTGAGAATATAAAAAAGAAACTACAAGAAATGGGAGGGAAATGGGCAGAGGAACTTCCTCTGGTCCTGTGGGCTGACAGAACTACTCCAAAAGTAGCAACAGGTCAGACCCCCTTCAGCCTTGTCTTTGGAGCAGAAGCGGTAATTCCTTCTGAGATCAAAGTCCCAACCCACAGATACGGGAGTATAACTGAGGACCAGAACCAAGTAGAAATGACAAGAAGCCTGGACACTGTTGATGAACTCAGGACCAGTGCCTACGTCAGAATGGCCTCATACAAGCAGATGGTGGCTCGGAGCTACAACAAAAATGTCAGGATCAGAACTCTGCAAGTAGGAGATATGGTCCTGAGAAAGGTGTTCCAGAACACCAAAAACCGACAAGCTGGAAAATTTGCCTACAACTGGGAGGGCCCATACCAAATTGAGAGCATAGTTGGTAATGGGGCCTACAGACTAATGACAATGGAAGGGGAAATGATACCCAGATCTTGGAATATACTTCACTTAAAAAAGTATATCATCTAAAGGTGCCTCCACCAGACCAGAGCAGCTCCCTTAGACTCAGGTTCTACTCTGTATAAAGTTTACTCTGGTTCAGCTTAAAATTTTGTCTTGCCTTTATGTTTTTTATAAACCTAAGTTTAGAATGATATCTTGCCTTTAAACCTAAGTTTAGTAGTCTAGGTCATGTAATTTCAAACTTTGATGCATTTTTTAAAGTCTTTTAAAAGGAAGAATTTCATTACTTATTTTCTGGACCAGAATTTACTTATCCTAGTGGACTGACCTAAAGAGGAAATCTGCACTGATCGCAGGAGAACCTAAGTCAAGCCTGACACCCCAGTATAGGGATGGGTATATAAAACACCAGGCCAGCACACCAAAACAGCGATGGCCAAAATACAAACGAAACATGCATGTACAAAAGAAAAAACGCCAGAAAAAACGGCAGAAAGCAACAAGATAAGAAAAACCCCACATAACGGGGACATACGATTAAAAGCTGCTCAAAGCAGCTCAAAACGGAATTGTTTCCACTGGTCCACCCGGACCAGCAGCAGAATTGTTTTTACTGGTCCACCCGGACCAGCAGCAAAAAGTTACAAAGTTAAGCCCACACAGGGGCACCGAAAGTTCACAAAACAAAATATTTACGCCCATAACAGGGCCCAGCAGACAAATTTTAAAAGCCTACTCATCAGGAGCAGGTCCAGCAGCAGCATCAGCACTGGTGGGGCCAGAGGACACCTCCTCTCCAGCATCTTGGGACCCCACCATACCCTCTCCTTCATCGTCCGAAAGCAGATCCATGTTCAGGCCATCAGGGAAATCTGCGGCAAAGGCCTCCTCCAGAGCAGACAGGTCCCAGGTAGTATGACTACCCTCCTGGAACTCCTTAACACAATTAATCCGGGTCTCAGCAGCAGTATAGGAAATAGCTTCGATCAAAGCTTTCTGCAGACCAGCCTTTTTGTGCTCCAGGGCCTCTACCTTCAGAACCAGATTAGCCTCTGAGGCTAAGGCCCGCTCCAGTTTAGACTGAGCTGCGGCCAACTGATTCTGAGAGGCTTCCTCCTGAGCCTTAAGCTTTTCCTGGCCCATACTTATCTCCCGACGAAAGCGCTCAACAGCCTGCCTTAGATTCGCCCTCAAGAACTCCTCCGACTTCAGCTTCACCTCCATCTCCTGCATCCTCTCCACAACATCATCATGAGCCGCCTTCATACGCTGAAAATCCGCCAGCAACGCCTCACTCTGTTGATTGGTGCACAATGCCAGCTCCAAAGCCTGAGTACACCAAACCAGATCAGATAAAAAAAAAAAAAAAGAGAGAGAAAAAACCAAAGAAAGAGCCTACCTTAAAAGAAACCTCTGCAGCATGTCTAGTCAAGTCCTGAAAAGGACGCTTCTTCAAAATGGAGGCAGAGGCAGGGAATAGCAAAGAGTTCAGAGTAGGCCAGAGCTTGGTTTTAAGTCCTCCAAAACCTCTAGGAATCTCTAGCTGCAGAGGAGGAGAGGAGGACTCTCCAGAAAATGTCCGAGGCAGCTGCTCTAGTACAGGCTTAAAGCCAGGAGTAGGAATGGTGGGAGGGATCTCAAGAGGGGACGGATCAACAAAAGAAGTCTCAGGAACCGACTCCTGGACTGGATCAAGAGTATCAACCTCAATCGGGGCAGCCTGGGACCCAGCTCCAGCAGGGCTCCCCTCAGCAATCTCAACTTTCTTTTTCTTTGAGGACCCCGCGTCCCCAGGAGTAAATCTTTTTCTGCGCAGTTGCATAACTCTGCTCACATCAACCCTGGCCTTGCCTGGAAAATCAAACAAACGCAAAATCAGAACAGGTTAAGTGTAACCCTGCTCAAGAAGATAACTAAAACAGAAAAGACACCATACCCTCCTTCTTCGCCGCCGGAGCAGCAGAATCCTGGACCAGCCTAGGGAAAGACCTCTCCTCCGCAGGGAGGTCCAGGAGCTTGGCCTTCGAAGTAGCAGGATCCGCAGACTCGGGAAGGTTTGCCAGGCTATGCCCTGAAAAAACACGCCAGCTGTCAAAACAAGAACAAAACATCAAAGGCAAAAAGCAAGAAATAAACCCGGAATAGAAACTGTACCTTCAATCGGCTGCCATGCAGAGAAAATATAATCAGGAGAAGAAGGCAACGTATCAATTTTGACAAAGATGTAACGGGTGAACCATTTACTGTCATCCGGAGTAGTAGGAAAGACAATAACAGAAGGCATGTTATCATGACCACGAATTGTACACTGGAAATGACCCAAAGAGCGCGGGTTAAACCACTGGCCAAGATCCGCCAGCCCAATGTTCAAACCACGCTCTCGGTTCAAAGCACATATACTAAGCAGAATACGCCATGCGTGAGGAGCAACCTGACACATGGCTAACTTAGTCAATTTCAGGAAATCAACAATAAGATCAGGAAACGGGAATCTCAGACCCAAGCGGAAGGGGTATTCATAAAAACAGGTCCACCCTTCCCTTGCGAAGTCCGCCTTCTCACCGGCGAGGGGGAAGTGGTAGACAACCCCGTCCGAGAAGCCGAACCTGACCTTGATTAGAGCCGCGTGGGACTCATCAAAGGCTAAATCACAGAGATGTCTAGGGGCCAACAGTTTCTGTGATGGAAAGGGACCAGAGTAGACCCCCAGCGCAGGTGAGGAACCAGAAGAGCACCCAGCAGGAGTAACAGCAGACGAACTAGGGGCAGACATTATAAAACTTCGAAGGTTGAGGTAAATAAATTTTACTGTGAAAAAGAAAGTAAGAGAAGAAGAGAAAGCAGGTGAAAGAAGTAAATTGAGAAGATGGTAAAAGTGAAAAGGCCGGATGGAAAGACAATTTATAGCAAAAAATGAACGGTTAAAAACAAAGGGTAAGTTTGAATTCAAAAGTTAAAAGTAAATGCAAGTGGGAAATGGTTGAGGGGACATACCATAAATGGGTGGTTGAGAAAATCACCTAGTGGGTAGCCCACGTAAGCACCGTCAGCAAACCTTCAACTACCCGTATGAATTCCAGAAGCACGCCTTGGAAGCAGAGTAAAATTCCAGCCCAATTGAAGCCAAGTTAAGCTGAAATTTGGGGGAAAATGTTTAGCCCAAAAATCCACATCTCGCTACTGGGCCCAAAAGATAATTAAGCAGCCCAACGCCAGAAGCAGATCAGAGGCAAATCAGACGCAGACCAGATACAGACCAGACGCAGAAAAAGAGCTGTTGGAGTAGGAGAATGGGTCAAAACCCTAAAGGAATATTCCCCTATATTCACTCCTACATTCCAGGGCCAGAGCAGAAATCGATTGAGCTTAAATCCGCAGCTATAAAAGGAAAGGCTAGGGCATTTTTTATTCATTCAATTCGTACGTTGTAAAACCCTATTACTTTCGCAAAATCTTTGTAATCCGCCCCCAACAGTGAAAACCTTCGATCATAGTAAAAATATTGGTGGGATTCCGTTCCCCCCGCAGTTGTTTCCCTCAACGGGTTTTTCCGCGTCACCAAAAATCTCTTGCGTCATTGTTTTATCTCTTTAATTTTCGTATTCATTCTTTACGTAAATCCTTATATTGGTTGACACTTTGACCCGCATCACAATATCACGACCCGGTAGAAATCTTACCAAAACAAACGCTTAGGTGACTTGTTAAATAAATTCGGTGTCCAACACCGTAGGGGTTTAGCTTATCACCCTCAGACTAGTGGTCAAGTTGAGATCTCTAATAGAGAACTCAAGGAGACCCTAGCCAAAGTAGTTTCTAAGTCTAGGAAAGATTGGAGTCTAAAACTTGATGATGTTTTATGGGCCTATAGAACCGTGTTCAAAACCCCAATAGGAATGTCACCATTCCGATTGATTTATGGTAAGACTTGTCATTTACCAGTAGAGTTAGAACGTAAGTCTTGGTGGGCTATATGTAATCTTAATTTAGACCCTAATCTTTCCCGTGAGAAACGTTTGTTGCAGCTCAATGAGTTAGAAGAATTCAGGTTGTTAGCTTATGACAATGCCAGGATTTACAAAGAAAAAACAAAGCGCTGGCATGACAAGAGAATCATTAGACGTAATTTTCAGGTAGGTGATAGGGTGTTGCTTTTTAATGCTCGTATTCGTCTTTTTCCTGGTAAGCTGAAATCCAGGTGGAGCGGACCCTACACCATCACAGCTTTCTCAAAATTCGGGTCAATCGAATTAGAAACCTCATCTGGTGAGAGGTTCAAAGTCAATGGCCAATATGTGAAGCACTTTAGAGGAGAAAATGAATTTGTCGGAAAGGTCGAAGTTTCTTACTTTGACCCTTTTTAGGATGCTTCACGACAGGTAAAAAGGTCGTGCGGGACCTCTTAAACCAGCGCTACACGGGAGGCAACCCGTGCTCTATTTTAAGTTTGCGTTTTTTATTTTCGTTTTATCCTTGATGAAAATTTGAAATCTCTGCAGAAAAAGTAAAATAAAAGGGATCCGTCAGTACAAGCGGTCGACCGACCGAGCTACTAGGTCGATCGACCAACTGGCAGCTTTAATTATTTTTCCTGACAGATTAAGTAAAAATTTGCAGAGCAGGTAAAAGGACGGAGGTCGACCGACCGAGTATTCTGGTCGACCGACCGCGTGTTTTTTCCGGTTTTTTTCTTTTGAGTCAAAGGTCACGGGTCTTTTGTGTTTTTGAAAACACAATAATTGCTTCATCTCCTCACTTTCCCTGCATTCCCTTTCTCTCTTAAAACCCTAAAAAAAACACCCACCTTCTTCATCCTTCACCAATTTACTTGCTTTCTTTCAATTTCCTCATTCAAGGTATGATTTTCTTAGTTTTCTTTCTCTCTTTTTCGTTTTTTTTATCATCTTAATTCCGTTTTAGGTAGTATTAGTTTGTCTTTTTAAGTTTATTTTGCTCTTAATTCCGTTCCATGCTTGTTTGTGTGTTTTTATCTTAGTTTTCTTCTTCCTTTTGATTTTATATGCTTAGATCTGTAACTTTTGGGTGATTTCGTGCTAATTAGGGTTAGTTTAATTCCTCTTTTAATTTTTTATGCCCTTTTTCGCGCGTTTTCAGTCACGAAAATCCGACGCTGGCACTGTTCATGGTCGACCGACCGGAAACGGAGGTCGGCCGACCAAAATTTGAATTTTATGGGTTTCGTAATTTACAGATCTGCATTTTTCTGACGATAGTCGGTCGACCGACCCGAAAATGAGGTCGGCCGACCAGAACCGTGTTTTTTCCTGAGTTTAATTTTTGCAGTTTCTGATTTTTCTTCGTTAATTGGTCGACCGACCTAGGTATACGGTCGACCCACCGGTTGTGCTGCAGAAATTTTGTGTTTTCTCGCGAAAATGGTCGACCGACTTACCTGTGAAGTCGGCCGACCGGTGCTGTTTTAAAAAGTTCCTGTTTCTGCAACTTTTGTTCCTAATTTGTTAAAGAAATGTTTTCATAACCACACAAGACTTATAATTTTATTGAACTTTTCAGATTCGCAATGTCTAGCCGTGATCAAGGTGGGAAGCGCGCCCGCACTTCGGGTACAAGCACCTCCAGAGGACGTGTCCCTAGGTCGAGAGGTTTGGAGGTGCAAGACACGGGGATAGTCTACCCAACTATCCGCAAATCACTTTCAGCACTCTGGCCCAGAAAGCCCGGTTCCTCCATCTCACCGCTTATTGCTTGGTAGTGGCAACCCGTTTCCTTTCTGTTCCAGCCTTGCAAGCCCTGGGATGTCATGACGAGGTGGTATCTTTGCTCGACGGGACTGGTTTTGCAGGACTTGTCACTATGGATGAGTTCACCTATTCCCTTCTCACTTTTGAGTTCTTTTCTTCCTTTACTTTTGATTTTAGAGCATTTCATCCTGGCTATGACAACATTTGCATTTCTTTTCGTTTGTTCAATGAAACTTTTTCTTTGACTTTAAACCAATTTGCTCAGTATCTAGGTTTATCTTCTACGGGTCTTACTGATGACCCCACGGGGTCGTATAATGATATGTGGTCCTGTATTTCTGATTCCAGCGATGTGAAGAAGAAAAACAGTACCATCCACCTTCCTACCCCCCGTTATTATTTGCGTCTTTTGGCCAACACTGTTTTCGGCCGCACAGAGTCTCAAAATGTTAACAACATTGAGCTCTCCATTTTGTCTGGTTATCTTAACATCAGACGTACGGGTCAGCAGTTTTATAACACTGCATTTTTGGTTGCCTCTCATTTCATGTCGGTGGGCGAGGGAACTTCCTTGTCTACTATTGTTTGTGGTGGGCTAGTCACTAGGTTAGCCCGCTCCCTTGTCCCCCAGTTCCCTCGCTTTGAGGATGCGATTGACAGTACCTCCCGCTTCATGGACATGGCTTATATCCGGTCCGTGCGTTGGGTGAACAGGCGAGATTATTGGAAGGTAGACACCTACCTCAGTGATCGCATCCCCATCACCATGGCTCCCCCTATGCTACCCCTTTTTAATGTTGTAGGGGAGCCCCGACCACTACTCCCGTCTTACCGCCTCCCACTTAGAGGAGGCACCTCTAGAGGCCATAGGGTCCCTGCTCTCGGTGGCCACCATACCACATCTGGGACGGGGTACCCATCTGATTTTACTGCTCCCCCTAATGTTTATGTTCCTCCTTTTATTGATGACAGATCTATGCCACAAATGATGGCGAGCCTTTGCAGGCAGTTCAGCCAAAAACAGCTGAACGATAGTCTTTGCCAATATCCGGTTTACAGGGAGTATGCCACTCAGGGTAGGCTCCCTACCGGCCCATGGACTCACCCCACCTGGTACACACCTCTCGCAGGCGGTCGTGTCCACGGTGAAGCTTCAGGCTCTGCCTCGGGAACAGCCATAGGGTCTGAAGAGGAGGAGGAGGAAGAAGGAGGAGAGGACTCTGAGCCGGACTTCGACTCAGAGTCCTAGGGACGTGCTTAACCTTACCCTCTTTGGGGTTCGGTTTGGGGAAGTCCCCTTTCTTTAGTTCGGTTTGGGGAGGTCCCCATTTCTTTTGTAACTTTTTTTTCCCTTAGATTTCCAGTTTTTCCCTCTAGATTTCCAGTTTTCCTCTCCTTCCTCCATAGACTCTTTTTGTAGTTTCTAGTCTTTTTCCTTTTCCTTTCTTTGCTTGTTTCTTTTTTGCCTACCCCCATCCCTATGCTGTGGTTGTATGCTGATGAGCACAATGGGGGCATTGTGCGTTTTGGTTTGGGGAGGGTGTTTGCATACTCCTTTGTGAGTATGCAATTGTCTTTGTGTCTTTTGTTTTTCATTCCTTTAGGTGTTTTTCTTGTTTTCATCCTCTCTTGCCGCGTGCTCTTCCCTGTCGCGCGTTCTTCTCTGTCTTAAGTTTTTAAGGTCGAGTCGGAACGGACGAATACAACTTATGCCTCACATATCACATATTGCCTTACCTTGCATTTTTCAAAAATTTTCAAGCTAGTCTTTTGCATTATCTACGAGTTTTGTCGATTTCATGCTAAATTATTAAACTTGACTCTCTTCTTGGCAAGCTACATCATATTCTAAGGATTAGAGCTTAATAAATCGGTGACATCTATGACCGATTTCATGTAGGTTTGTGAGTAGTTTCTCCTCTTGAGGCATGTCACATCAATATGCATAAACATGAATTTTGTCTACTTAATACCTGTATGCATTCGGACTTGTGGTTTGTTGACACATGTGGTAGAGGTCCCCCTTTCTCATTATTCCCATAATCCTCACATAGCCAAATTGAATCATTTTACCCAATTGCTACATCCTAAAAAAAATTGCCTACCCTAGCCGAGCTAGTAATATAGTGATGGGTCTGTTTTGGCCATCCTTTGGTTTGTGCTTTATTGTTAAATATTGATTTTGTGAGAATGGTAGAAGGAGAAAAAGAAAAGAGAAGGATTCAAAAAAAAATAATGAAAAAAAAGAGTTACGAAAAAAAAAAAAAATGAAAATGATAAGAAAAGAAGAAAAAAAAAATAATTCGAATCAGCCTGTTTTCAAGGCTGGTCGGTCGACCTGCATCCTTGGTCGGTCGACCAGGACCATTGAACAGGTTATTTTCTGAAGGAAAGAAAGAAAAAAAAAAAGGAAAAGGGGAAAATTGGAGGAATTGTGATTTTTGCTCCAAAACTTCGAGCATTGGCATGTATGGAAAAATAAAAAGAAGTGATCTTATAGTATGGATAGACGGTTGTTAGCTTGGTTTAACCCCTCTTCCCATAACTTATTTTAACCCCTTCTTACCTTTAGCCTCACAATTCCAAATTTGCCTCGGCATGTGTCATGGGTATCTAGTGTGGGAATGCATATGTACGGTTGTAGAGATTCTATTCATGTTAGATTGCAGGCATGTTCTTACGGGTCGCAGATAGGTGAGAGTCTTTACTTTTATTTATATTCTTATCTTTCACATATACATTTGACCCTTTGCTTTCATGAGTGTCTCGAGCGTACCGCGAGAGTCCAATTAGAATGAGTCTTGCAAGGTTGAAATTTTAGCATGCTATTCCAACATGTCCAATTCGTTTTGCTCTTGACATTATGCTTGTTTATATTTGAAGGTCGCATTAAATTGGTTGGGCATAGTGTTGTGTTTGGTTGTAAAAAGTATGAAATCCGTTCCATTAGAAGTTTTTCTTTTCTTTTGAGTCTTAGTGCTTGCTTGAGGACAAGCAAGGTTTGGTTTGGGGAGTTTGATACGTGCCTATTTTATGCATTTTATTTATTCTTTTGGCACGTATTTTCTTACATTTTCGTGACTTTTAGTTGCTATTTTTCCCGAAACGGTTTACTTTGGCATTTCTATGTTTTATATGTAGGAATACGCGGAAGTGAGCAAAACTGAACCTTAATTGCCTTTCGGAAGCTGTTTTGAGTACTAATGCGGAGCAAGGATCCGGATTGCATGTCCGAGTGTTGTTATTGGGCCTGATTAAAGCTGGAACGGACAAGAAGCGGTCGACCGACCCGCATCATAGGTCGACCGACCGAAGCCCAATTTCTGACCAAAGCCAATTTCGCATAAAGGCCCAGCAGCACTTAAAGCGGTGGACCGACCCGCTTCAGAGGTCGACCGACCAGAGGCTGACCCGAGGACTTCTGTTTCGTGTTTCTACTTCCTAATCTTGTAATTATTCTTATTTAAGGAGACATAAACTCTTCAATTAGGTCAAGCAATTCAGATCTAACAAATTTTCTATTAACAAGTAAACTTTATGTTAGAAGAACTCGATAGTTTAGAAAGAGATTTTTATTCCAAGTTTTCATCTTTTGTTCTTAGTTCCATTAAAATTGTAAGTTTGCTACAATTAATCTTTCCTTTCAATTTAATCTTGTTGTTCATCTTATTGTTGTTCTTTAATTCATGTTTTTCTTTTATTATCATCTTTTAATGTTCTTAGTTCTCGTTATTGTTAGTTTCATAATTAAGAGTATGCATAGCTAATTCTTGTGATTAGGAATTAGGGGAACCATGGTACATACTCGATTTTGATAAGTTTAATGATTGAATTACCAATCCCCCATTGTCGTTGGTGAAATAATCCTTAAGATTGAAAGATTATTAGGATTAGTTTAACAACAACTTTGGGATTGCCCTTGAACGAAAGTTTAGTGCTTTTCTAGGAACCCTAAGACCGTAAGGATTGGGTAGAATATTGACCTAAAGGTTTATTCTTTGTTCCTTGGGATTGTGTTATTTGATTATTTTACCTTTCATTGACTTGTTTTGACCATGGGGAACCAAAGTTCCTAATCTCCTTTTACCTTATTTTATTTCTCTTGTTTATTTTGTCCTTTTAGTTATTAGTTTAAATCCCAAATCAAACCCCTTTTTTTGGTTACTTGCAATAGACTTTAAATTCTCAAACATAATTAACCTTGTCTCTCTGTGGTTCGACCCTTGACTTATCCTATCTAAGTTTAAGCTGAGGTTTATAAATCTTATCTTTCGCACCCCTCAACGTCGGGTGTCACTCACATGCAATATTTAAAGAATGTATAAATTTTTTGAAAATTTGTTCTCAAATGATGCGTGATTTATGATTTTAATGGTTAATATCGGCTATATAATGACTTATTGTGTTAAAAATAGTTAATCTTAAAATTATGGCATACAATTTTACCCATAAATGTCTTATATGATAGGAACATCAGATCCAAAAGTTTGATATCTAAAAGTTTTTGTTTTTACGATTATTAATTTTATGAGATAATTGTTAATAATTGTAATTTTGAGTCATTAAAAATTAAAATTCGAATATGGCCTGAAATTTTTGGTCATTTCCAGATTCTAAAAGGTATTTTAGGATGACTAAAAACTTTATTGCAATTTTATTGCAAGTTTTTTATAATTAAATCGGATTTTAGACATTATAAATACATTTTTATACGTTTTATTTAAAGAAATAAATTGTTTATTTTGCATGAGGCCATTTTATTAATTTCTGAAATTTTGGAAATTCCAGAATGTTTTAAAATTTTAAATTTCGAATCTTTTATTGACTCATTTGGCCATTTTCCTTTATTTTTCCCGTAAATACGAATAATTTATGAACAATAATGCAAAATCAAGTTGAATCATGATCAAGATTAGTAGGGACTAAACTTTGATTCCTAAAGTGTGTTAGGACGATTAACTTGGACATAAATGAGATTTATGTAATTTTGGTGATTTTAATAGTTAAAATCACGCATATCCGTAAAAACCGTAAACAAATATGAGATATTTGCTCCTACTAAAGGCGATTTGGCATTAAAATTTAGCATGTGCATACATATTTTAATATTGCATTTTAATTTATATGAATGTCATATTTGGATTGTTTTATATAATTTTGAATTATGTAATTTTCTTAGTATGACCTTAGTTTTAATCAATATTACCCGTAATGAAAGGGAATATTGATTCGGTTGTAATTTATGTGATCTCGTATCACGGGTTTGTAATTTAATTTAAATTTCAGTTTTACAATAGAATAGTTGTATTATTTTGTTGTAAATCCGGAGATCCAAAAGACGGTGCCATTCAGAAAGGAGTTCCGTCAAGACGGTGTTTTCTTGGAAGGCGTGCCTTTGAAGTTCAAGGGACCATGGAATTGGTTTCCGAATTTGTATTAGTTAGTTAGTTTTTCTATTACTAGGAAGACCTTACTAGGACTGTATTACTTTATTGCTTTCATTTTACTTTATTTATATGTTTGCATGCATAGCCAAATCGCCACAAACATGCATATTAGAATCTTCGTTATAACGATCGTGTCAATTATAATTATCGAATTCACCTATTTAATTCACTTAAAGAAAATAGATAATAAATTGACAAAGACCTCTATATTAACAAAACAATAATTGAGATTAACCTTACCAAATAGTAGAACCCATGAGCTTCTATTTCGTGGGGTGGTGTTAGTCCAATGGGCAGTACGAACCCCATTACGTAGGATAAGTGGGGCGATGAGGTGGATTCAGTCCAGTGGACGGATCACATCTCGATGCAATCGAAATTTGGTTTGTACTCAACGGGAGTGTAGAGGACCAGTGGTCAATGTGTTCCGGGCTAAGATGAATAAATAATGATTTTTTCATCGACAGAGAGTTCTTTGGTAGAACCGGTTAAATATTAACCCACCAAACCATATCATTGAGTCGGAGTTCCAGTGATTCACGATTTTGGTGGTATAGGGTTTGGGTCTTGGAATCATTTATAAAATTGGACAGATGTCATTTTATAGATGCATTAACTTGATAAATATGTTTACAAGTTAAATTAAAACGATTAGCATTTAATATCTTCAAATGTTTAAATTTTGTAGTTAAGTCTTCAGATCAATATCAATCATGACAACTTCCACTACTCTCAACACTTCATGGTTACGATCCTTCATGGATCGTTGTAAGCTAGAAAACAATGGGGAAAACTTTACCGATTGGGATGCCTAACTTGTTGGGGCTGGTGTCCTTGACAATTAAGTACAATGACTTATTAAATCTCTTTAAGGATCACAAGGGCATACTTTTGTATTATTACCAGTTGATCCACGTTTATCAATAACGGTGGGCTTGCTAGATAAGTTTGACGTTATTGTCATACGGATGGCGGTGATCAACTGGTCCCTATACGTCACACCTATAGGACACGTTTGAGAGATGTGAAGGTATGAAAATACAATCACATTTATGCCGGATATGACTAAACAGTTAGTCAGAGGTATTGACTATTAAATTAGTCAATAAGATGTTGAGATTATTATTTAATACGGATTAATAATTTTAGCTAATACAGATTGCATGATTAATTCGTAAAATTAAATATAAACGGTTATATTTAATTAAATATTGTATTCGCGTATTAATATAAACAGTTATATTAATTTGGGTAATTATACAATATCGTAATTTTATCAGACCATTATTAATACATCGACTGCATTAATATCTGATAACATGCATACGATTTATAAACAAAACCCGCGAATAAAGTTTAGCTAAATGGGTCGAATCACAAATTAGAATAAGGTAAGAGTGGAAAGCCCACTCCTACCCTATTGGAAATTTCGACCAAAAGAGCTACATAAGGAGGAGGACTCTCCTTATATCAGGGACTCTTGTTTCACTGTTTAAACAAATCTCAAGGAAAAATTAGGGTTTTGAGAGCTTTCTTCTCCCAAAACCTCAGATCTCACATCTAAAAAAACCTAAATAGCTCTCCCAATATTGCAAGGCAGTTGGAGAGGATTTCTAGCACACGCGGCCACGTCTCATTCTAAGTCTTGGGTGCAAGTTATAGGAGGGAATTTGTGTTAATTCCTGTTCTTAGGCCTTTCGCACAAGGACCAAAGGTTGTACTTCTTTTCTTATCCTTTTTAATCTTATGACTATAAACACAACTGTATTTTTCATTATAATCCTGCAAGTTTAGGGTGAATACATGCTTTATTCCCCACAAGTGGTATTAGAGCCAGGCCATGAAAATTTTACCTTTGTGTTTTTCGTAAGTTTTAAAACCTGAAAAATCGTCTTCTGCCGCCAAGTCGGTCGATCGACCCCCCGTCGCGGTCGGTCGACCGCCTCCTGCGTGTTTTTCTGTTTCGACAGTTTATCTTTTGTGAGAAATCGTGTTCAGAAACTCGGTTTCGTGTTTTGTGGTCGGTCGACCTGTTTTTCGGGTCGGTCGACCATTCTGCTTTAAAAAAAAAAAAAAATTTTTTTTTTTCGTCAGGTGGTCGGTAGACCTGTTTTTTCGGTCGGTAGACCACCCCTGTAACAGACTCGTTTTTTTTTATTTTCCGAAAATAACATGTTTTATTTTCACATGGCCTTTAGTAATATACTATATACGAAAATAGTATATTATTAATTTTGTGAAACGGTTCACCCTCGTTTGATACATATTATTTTAAAACGGTTTAAAATAATAGGATTATAAACTTATTAAAATTAAAGTGGTTAAAACGGTATAATCACATAATTTTAATCCTAAAAGGTGGTTTGGTAAAAATTTGTTAATCATAATAACAGTATTATGTCATGTATGAATTTTAATTTAGTTGATGCATTTTATTTATCGTCTTGTTGAATGTCTAATGAATGCTTTCAATAACGTATTTAATTTTGCAAACGGTTGTAACTTAGTGTGGCCTTAGAAGATTGTGTCACCGTAATGATGGGACACAGTCTTGCTTGTAATCTTGAGATCTTGAATCTCCGTTTTGGGTTTTTGCCATGTAATTACTTTTGTATTTAAATTAGAATGTATCTAGGACTACTTTTGTAATTTAAATTAGTAATTTTGTGAAGACCAAAAACAAGACGGAGACCGGATGCTCACTCCCGCTGCAAGGACCAAGATGGAACATCAAGACAAGCTTCTAGGGTCCAACGGTGGATTCCAAGTTGTTTTATGTTTATTTTGGTAGGATAGGCCACACTAGGACTTTTTATTTACGTTTATTGCTTTCATTTTATGCTTTCATCGATAATAGCTTGCATCATATTCCGCCTAAAACCAAACCACCTATATCATGCCTGAAAACTGACTCATGTAGAGGTTACGCGTTAGTTTTCTGTGACAATACAGATGTCACATGTCAATTGCAAAGCCATCACTTTATTTAATTCATTCACGCATATGCTAGATATTAGTTCACTTAATATGAATAAATAAAAGTTGATGGGGTCTTCCTCGTATAACCAAAAATTGAGACTAGTCTTTATAAATCCGCCTCCCATGAATCCCTTCTTCGTCGGTAGGCATAATATGACCCATTCTACGTCGGGTAAGTGGGAACAGATGATTTATTTTATCTCAACATCATGGTCACTCGATAATATCTAGTGACTGAGATGGTCTAATAGATAGGATATACGGAAATCTATCGACCAAGAGTTCCAACGATTGGAATTAGCCAAACCGTGGGCTTATCAATATACGGAAATTGAGTCTTGGGATCGTTTATATAATTCTTGAGGGAGATCAATTATATAAATGCATGAGTCTACGAGTTTAAATTCAATTTAATATAGACTTAAATCACAACAATAAGTTGCTTATATGGTTTTGTTTTATCTTCTTTTTCAGTGTAGAACACGTTCATTAAAACTGCTGTATAACTAAAATGGCTGGTGAAGACCCAATGCCAAGTGCCAAGCTAGCACGTGAATCCTGGCTAAAGGCCTTCATGGACTCCATGAATCAGTCAACTAGACTGAGGAATGATGGGTCAAACTTCTCTGACTGGGAGGCAGCACTACGGAATGCTGCCATTGCTGACGGAAAGCTTAAGTATTTAACTGAGCCTATTCCGGCACACCCAGGAACTGGAGCTGGAGCTAGAGCCTATTGCTGACGGAATGCGACTTTGTCATGGAAGCGGGTGCGATAAAGAACGTACTCATCTATGCAATGGAATCAAATTTGCAAAGACGCTTCATATCCCATGGTGCAAACAAGATTTTCACCACGCTCTCTAACGATTTCTCCAAAGCTCCGAGAATCGTTTCTTATGAGCATACCTGTCGCTTCTTTGAGGCGAAACTCCAGAAGGGCCAAGCTGTTAGCCCACATATTCTCAACATGATTGAGAATATCGAGAAACTGGAGACCCTTAACTGCAAGATCAGTGAGAACATAATCGTTGATCGTATGCTTCACTCGCTTCATGATGGGTTCGCCCTCTTTAGGGCCAACTACTACATGAACGACATGAAGAAGACTCCTCATGAGCTCCACTCCCTTCTCGTACAGACTGAGAAGGATCTGAAATTAAGTAGGAGCATGAAGCAGGATGTTCTCATGATCTCCAGTAAGGGAAAGGGTAAAGGGAAGGCTAAAGCTCAGGGCGACCTAGCAGTAGGTAAGCCCAGGTTCAAGAAACCAGGATTTACTAAGAGTGGGCCAGGTGAGTCGAGCAACTCACAGGGCAAGATAAAGAGCAAGGATACAAGCATGGAATGTCACCATTGCCACAAGACTGGGCATTGGAGGCGCTCATGCCCCGTGTATCGCGAGGACATTAAGGCAGGCCGCGTTACTCCTGTTGGTATGTCTTCTTCTTCTTTTATTCACATGATTGAGATTAACCACGCAAGTTGCGGAACTTGGGTACTTGATACTGGTTGTGGTTCTCATCTATGTAATCATGTGCAGGGCCTCCGAAACCAAGAACCCCTAATCAAGGGTGAGGTGGACCTGCGTGTCGGGAATGGAGCACGTGTTGCTACAGTCTCGAAGGGAACATACGCGATCCAGCTTCCAAGTGGATTCGAGTTATTTTTATATAACTGTTATTATGTTCCTAGTTTGTCCAAAAACATTATTTCAGTTTCTGCGCTTGACAAACTCGGCTTTTCATTTGTAATAGAGAATAATAGCTGTATTTTCTCCTTACACAATATGATTTATGGCAAGGCAGTTTCCATGAATGGAATTTATGTTTTAGATCAAACCACCGAGATATTACATGTGAATAATAAAAGGTTAAAGGTAGGTGACAAAGATCAAACTTACTTATGGCATTGTCGTATGGGACACATAAATGAGAAACGCGTAAAACAGCTCATACAGAACGGAGCTATCTCGCCCTTTGATTTCGAATCATATGGCACGTGTGAATCATGTCTGATCGGCAAGATGACTCGTATTTCCTTCAAAGGTGTTGGAATGCGCGCTGCCGACCTATTAGGACTCATACATACGGACGTATGTGGCCCTATGTCGATCAACGCACGAGAAGGCTATAAGTATTTCATCACTTTCACGGATGATTTGAGTAGATATGGCTATGTCTACTTGATGAAACATAAAATTGAATCCTTTGACAAGTTCAAAGAATACCAGAATCGGGTACAGAACCAGCTGGGTAGAAAGATTAAAGCACTACGTTCTGATCGTGGTGGTGAGTATCTTTCACAGGAGTTTGATCAACACCTTAAAGACTGTGGCATCGTGCTACAGTTAACTCCACCTGGAACACCACAATTAAATGGTGTGTCCGAACGGAGAAATCGAACTCTACTCGATATGGTTCGATCCATGATGAGTCACACCGTCGTGCCTGATTCATTGTGGGGCTATGCTCTTTTGTCGGCCGCTCTAATACTTAACCGAAGTCCGTCTAAAGCTGTTGACAAGACTCCATACGAATTATGGAAGGGAACGGTCCCTAACTTGTCCTTTATACGGGTTTGGGGCTGCGAGGCTTATGTCAAGTGGAGACACGAGGATAAGCTCGGCCCGCGATCGGTCAAGACATACTTTATAGGTTATCCAAAGGGAACTTTTGGTCATTACTTCTACTCGCCAACCGAACAACGTGTTTTTGTTGCGGCTAGTGCGACATTCTTAGAGAAAGAATTTCTCGAGAACAAGTCGAGTAATAGAACCTTCGAGTTATCGGAGGTTCAAGAACCAACTGCCGAGCAACCATTGGAGGAAACAGTTCCTTCAACTGTTCTCGAAGGCTTCGAGAATTGTCCAATATGAGGCTGCATCAGCATTCTTTGATCTCAACCTTAAGGAGGGGCAAAAGGTTAGCCCTCATGTGCTCAAGTTAATTGAGCACGTTGAGACCTTGAGGTTGAATCAAGTGGACATTTCTAAGGAACTTGTGATTGACAGAATCCTCCACTCCTTGTATAGGGTGAAAACTTATGTTCAATTCCTGGTGAATTTTAACATGAGAAACCAAGAGACATCCCTTGATGAATTACACAATATGATTGTGCAAGCAGAAAGGGATATGGGCCTAAATGTTAGTGCCCCTAAGGATGTGCTCAACATTAATGTTAAGAGCAAAGGGAACTTCAAAAGGAAAGGTAAGATGGAACGGAAGCAAGCTTCTAAAAATTCAAAGAAAATGTCTTCTGAGACATGCACCTCAAATCCCAACAAGAGCTCCCATCAAGGGGCTAAGTGCTTTTATTGCAACGGTAAAGGTCATTGGAAGAGGAACTATTCCAAATACCTCAGTGATCTTAAAGTTGGGCAATTCTTTCGGTTGGTATAATAACTATCTCTATTTTATGTTAATCCCAACTTTAGTATTATGATACAAGTTGTGATATGGAAGCTCTTCTTATTTGAATTAGGGCATGCAAGCAAAGATAAGGGAAAGGAAAAACAAGCTTGATGGATCAATGGGAACTAAGGGTAGCTCCCTACGGGATGATCAAGGAGCTTAGTTTTTCACTTATTTTGCTAATGATTTGAAGTGTTGTAAGAACTATTAAAACCTATGTTTTATTTCCTTGTAGGACCCTATTCCCGTTGCTAATTCCCTCTACTTTGTCTAGATTTTACATCGTTTTTCTCGTTTATTTCTTCTTTTTAGCCTTAAATATCGTCACATGCTATTTTCACGCACTTTCTATGTTTTCATAGCATTGTCACGTTATTATAGGTAATTCGGGGTCATAACGGAAGTGCCGAGAAGCTTACTGTAACACCCTGTAACACCCCCATTTATTTAAGAACCTTTAGCAAGACAGTCTCAAATAAATAGAGCTGTTACCATCTCGGAATGTCCGAGGTAGTGAATAACAAAGTAAAACAACCAAAGTACTTTATAAAAACTGATAAAATTTAAACTTGGTTATTACAGTTACTACATAACAGAAAAGAAAATACAACTGATGACTTCTCTAGATGTGATATAATTCTAAGTCGGTCCAAAGTACGCATCTAACATTCCTGCCCCAACTCCTAGCTCATCTGTCTCTGACCTGCAGAATCTACTCCCCATTCCAGATCATCGTAGGTGTACACGAATACACTGTCAACCTCGCGGTTGAGTAGGGTAACACAAAATTATAATGCAACAATTATGATATGCAAATGCAATGATATGCTCGAGCTCAATCTCAATCTCAATTCTCAATCTCAAACTCATACCCTTGCACCAAGCCATACCGAACCTCCCGGCAGACTATAATCGGTCGTCACCGAACACCAGCTCAATAGCTGATAAGACACCAGGCCTGGTCTGCAGAACCACCCTGGGCTTTATATCAGAACAATATCTGACCATAACTTTCTCAGTAACCAATGCATATGCTATGCTCATGAATGCCACAATATAATTATTTAATCATGCTATCAAATACTGAAATATTCATGCCATTGCCAATAATCCACAATCAATCCAACCAATATCATTCTTATATAATTCATGCTTGCATCCATCACATACAAGGCAACATCCTTTCATAACACATCACAGAGTAAACATCCATTCATATCACTTCATAAAGTATAGTGTCAGTGTATCCTACCTGGATAACAATATAATCCATCACGCAGCTAACATCCAATCAGTAGCATTACTTCATCACATACTCGACACCTAATAAAATAATATACTCAATCACCAACTAATTACAATAACGCAAATTAATATAATATATCTATTATTTAAATTAACCATTTAAATAATATAATACGCATAACGAGACCGTATCAAATTATTACTGAGCAGCAATTTAATTAAGTAAAGAATTATATAAATTATCACCAACAACTAAATAACTATACTTGTCACATACGTATTACAATTATGGAGATACGAACTTATTATTAAAATTACAAAACGTGACAACTTAACCC
The DNA here is from genome assembly GCA_029255685.2 of Silene conica. NCBI lineage: Eukaryota > Viridiplantae > Streptophyta > Magnoliopsida > Caryophyllales > Caryophyllaceae > Silene > Silene conica. The sequence goes on along the minus strand of CM055311.2, from coordinate 2,895,014 downwards.
ACGAGTATACATATGCAAATTCAATTACTTACGACTCAAGTACCCAAGAAAGCAACAATTACATAATAATAATACTACTAATATTAACCATAATATTAATAATAATCATAATATATATAATATCAATAACAATAATACCCAAACAAAAACAACAACAATGAATACTAATAATACCATAATAACATGGTAATAATAATATTATTAATAATAATAATAACAACATAACAATAACAATGATAATAGTATTATCAATAATGTTAACTATAATAAGAATAACATATGTAAACTAAACAACCCCCTTTCCCCCAGACCTGGGTTCGAATCCCATGACAAGCAACCCAAAACAACATAAACACTAACCAAACAGCCCTTCTCAGACTTCCTGCACCCAACTTCCGACTTCCACCACCCTTATTCCAGCCACCCACGGTCACCACCTAAGGTCCTAACCTCTTACCCATACTTCAGACTATAAAACAAACACCCACGTTACCCCCTGAAACCACCACCGATGCCACCACCACCGGATCAAACAGCCCGCGCAACCCTGACACCTGCTGTTTCAGCGTTTAACCCGGGAGTTCCCTCTTCCTTCTCACGCTTCTTTCTCTCACCACCATGCCCCACACCACCTCTGGCCACCACCATTGTCACCACTGACCTACGGTGGTTCCGTGGGTGGTAAACATGAGTCCTCGTTCTCCCCTGAAACGACACAAACGCGACTTGAACAGCCTGCTAGACACGCCTCATCCCCTGTTTCTGCCCTACTTTTCGCGCATCAAACCACCAGTTTCCTGTGGAACTCCGACCACCACACTCCTTGTAACCACCACAAAAACAACCTACTAACACACCCTCACGAGTACCCATGACCCACGACGAGAATTAAACCCAAAACACAACGAATTACAACGTCAAAGGACACGGTCAACGTATTAGTGAAAACAGAGCATAAATAATAACGTGTTGACCTGCGACATTCAAAGCAGTTACAGTGACATCTACGGCGGCCCTATGGCGGTTTAACGATGACGAAAATGTTAAGGACACTACAGGGTTACATACAACTATTAAACATAGAAAAAGATAAATCATAAGGTAAGAAAATTACTCACTAATACGCTGCTGCGAAAAGGATAAACCCGTTGATGATCTCTTTCTCTTTCGTTCCTCTCTACCCTCACGACTGCTCAGGCCAGGGTTTAGGGTGCAGAAGGGATAGGGAGGTAGACGAGATGTAGGAGGATGAGTAGAGTTTTGGTGATAGACGATGAAGGCAGATTAAGGTGTCGATGGAGGCATGATTGATATGAGGGTGATTAGGGTTTGTTTATCATGTAGGGTGTTAGGGTGTCGATTGTTGTTTACTGTTTCTCACTACCCAAACCGAGTATATCTAATATGAGCCCATCTCTATCGGTCCATCACGCATTACAAGAATTATATTACCCATATTCCGTTCTCGACTCGATTAAAGATAAACGGCACATATAACTAATATAGTTATTATAGAAATTAGTAAATATAAGTTAATTATAAGAATATAAAATTATTAGTACTTACATGAGAATATATAAAAATTGAAATTTAAATATAATTACGATTTAAATAATAGAACAAGTATAATTAAGAAATATTATAAAATACAAAATATATTTAATTATAAATATATTATCAAAATTAAAGAAATACGAAAACAATGTCATTTTAAGAAATAATCGTCAAATATGAAATGATTATGAAATACGAAATAATCGTAGAAATACGATTTATAAAATAATAACAAGTTTACGTAAAATACTTATAAACATTCCATATGAAATACTTGTATAATAAAACATGGTTTGATTGTCGTTGACCGAGGCTAAAATATGGGGTATTACACACCCCCATTTATTTAGAGGCCTGAACTAGGACTCCCCAAATAATTAAGGGTGTTACCATCTCGGTTACCCGAGGTAGTAGTTAACAAAGGAAGAAACACAACACTTTATTAAGTATTTAAAGTTAAACATAAGTCTCAAAAGATTACAACTGCTTATGAAATCAAAACTAAAAGTTCAACATGTCGGAATCTATAACACTGAGCTATAACTAGACTGGTCTGGTCCATATCCTCTCCACCCTTCCAGCATCCACATGTCTAAACCTGTCATTCTGCTCCCCAATAACTTGGATCAACGCGAGGTTGAGTAGGTAATACAATCACAATATAATCACAACATGAATAACAATCATAATAACTCCTCCGGCTCCTCCACAACCACCACATCTCCAACACCCCACATCTCCAACACACCACATCTCCCATGGCCATATCACAAGTCCCATATCACAAGACCCTTTATCACAACACCCGTTCTCCACAATAATCAGTCCTCATTCAATCATATTATATCATACAGTAAATATATATATATATATATATATATATATATATATATATATATATATATATATATCAACCAAATACATTGTTCTCATGTCAACTCACAATCACAACGCAGATATTCCCCTACCTCAAAACTGCAGAAGACAATGGCAAGTGAGCAACGGCTACTAAAAATGTTCCACGCGGAAATCACCACCTAAATATAAATTATATAAATAATAAGGTTCCCTAAACTTGTAATATACACACATTCTATTTATAGAACTTCCTAACGCACGTGATACAAATACGACTACTATAAATAGGGCTTTCCTAAAAAGGCACCTTCCAAAAATAGTAACTTCTATATTAGGTAACTTTCCAAAAATAGATACTTCAATTTGAAATTCAAATTATTTAAAATATGCATTAATACCATATCTTACAATAAATACCAAATCATTTCCTTTAATAATCATAATATCTTTACTACTAATAAAATATTATTACCATAAATAAATAAGAATAATGATAATAAAGTAAATAAAATAAATAAAATAAATAAAACAAATAAGTAACAAGTAACCCATCGTTCTACACTACCTGCGGCCCCCAAACACCCAATCACCGCCACTTGACCAACCCAAACCCCGCCGGCAACCACCTGGCACGACACCCACAACGTCCTCTACACCCCTGACCACCACCACCGGCGTCGACTAGCTCCGGCGAGGTGAACCAGAGCCGTTTCCAGGCCTGGTTCACGACCCACTGAACAACAGCCCCTCAACAACCCCCGTGAAAACCCCTGCAACCACCAACGACAAGGCTGACACTGACCACGGTAACTACCACCACTACCTCTGACACCCGACGCCCTCGACCACCATGGTACCACCGCATAGACCTCCTCCTAGTCGGCGGTGGTACCAACCCAAACAACCCCCCCTCGACACACTGTACTGTTTATACCTACTGACAACCTTATCGAAACCCCCTAAACCACCATAGCCAAACACTTCTAGCCACCGTGACTAACACCATCCGTACCACCCAACCTCCACCTGACATTCTAACCCACGACCCATAATAAAATATATACAGACTCACTTAAAACGTTTATTAAAAATGCAACTAAACCAGTATAAAAGAAATAAAACGAAACAGTGACTCACTGCCACCGCCTCAACCACCCCTCACGACACCTTTTAACCACCGACGACCCACCACCCAAGACTTATATATACACATTGCGTGACCCAGAACGAAATTATACAAAAACAACCAAGGGTAGGTGTGTATACTGAATTACTAATGCGATCTAAACTATGAACACAACAGGAATTAACAATGTTATGGTGGACATACCAGGTTCTTGGTCAATTCGAGGTATCCTAGGTTAGTCTATAACCACCGTGAGCAGGCTCTTCTCCTTCTCTACAGTGACGGCTAGGTTGTTGAGAGATCTGATTTGTGTTTAAGTGGTGTTTAGGGTATAGAAAACCTCCCTATATATGGCGGCAGGCAGAATTCTTAGACAGGGTTCTGAAAAACGTGTGTGGGCTAGGTCTTTGTCACGCTTTTCGAGGCCCAAAACGAGACACCAGCAGGTCCCCAGTTCGACTCCTACTAACACCATACTACCACTATTACTATCAAATGCCTTGGTTCCCATTTCGAATCCCACTGAAGACTAAAACACTCATCAAAACGTGAGTGTGCGCAAGCTTATAAAACGACCATTTTAATAATAACCCATCGCTTAACTATAAATCACCCATAAGTTCTATATTTTAAAAGTAATAATTCGGGTTATTACAGTCTTTCCCCCTAAAAAGGAACTTCGTCCCAAAGTTCACCCACTCATAAAGTTAACACATTCGCACGACACACCCTAAGCATGTTAAAACTACTCAAAAACATGAAATGTTACATTCTACCCCACTAAAAAAAAGAGTTACGTCCTCGTAACTTACCTTAAACGAAAAGTTGCGGATAACGCTCCTTCATGGACGCCTCAGACTCCCAAGTAGCTTCCTCCGTATTGTGATTGGTCCACAAGACCTTCACTAATACCGTCTCTCCATTCCGAGTCTTCCCAATCTTTCGATCTAAAATCTCCCTTGGAACCTCCGCATAGGCAAGTTGTTCATCTACCTCAATTTCTTCATGGTTCAACACATGCGTGGGGTCACTCACATATTTCCTTAGTTGTGAAAAATGGAACACATTATGGACCTTAGATAGGGCTGGAGGCAAAGCTAATCGATATGCCACCTCCCCAACTCTGTCCAAGATCTCAAATGGTCCAATAAACTTTTGACTCAGTTTACCTCGCTTTCCGAACCTCATTACACCCTTCATAGGAGATACCTTAAGCAATACCTTCTCGCCTACCTCAAAGGAAATGTCACTCCTCTTGAGATCTGCATTACTCTTCTGTCTGTCCTGGGCAGCCCTCATTTTCTGTCGAATTACTTGGACTTGCTCAACCATTTCTTGAATCATTTCCGGACCCAAAACCACAGCGTCAGCTCGATCATCCCAGCATACCGGACTGCGGCACTTCCTCCCATACAATGCCTCAAATGGAGCCATACCAATACTGGCGTGGTAGCTATTATTATATGAGAACTCAATTAACCCCAGTCGGTCTTCCCATGATCCCCCGAATTCCAACACACAAGCTCTTAACATATCTTCCAAAGTCTGGATGGTCCTCTCCGTCTGACCATCTGTAGCAGGATGAAAAGTGGTGCTCATCTTCAATTGCGTGCCCAACGCGGTCTGCAACTCTTGCCAGAATCGAGAAATAAACCTCGAGTCGCGATCAGAAACAATATCCTTAGGGACTCCATGCAACTTGACCACGTTCTTCACATAGGACTTTGCCAACTCAGCCTTACTCCAGGTATCCTTCATTGGTATAAAGTGAGCGGACTTTGTCAGTCGATCCACTATTACCCAGATCATATTGTTGCCCCTCTGAGTCCGAGTCAACCCCACGATGAAGTCCATAGAGATATTCTCCCACTTCCACTCAGGTACATCCAATGGTTGGATCTTTCCTTGGGGTCTCTTGTGCTCACCTTTTACCCTCTGACATGTCAAACATCGCGACACGAACTCGGCAACTTCCTTTTTCATATTGGGCCACCAAAAAGTCTTCTTGAGGTCTTTGTAAAGTTTATCGCCCCCCGGGTGAACGGAATAAGGCGTAGCATGAGCTTCAGTTAAGATTTTCTTTTTCAATTCGTCATCATCTGGAATACACCACCTCCCACTGAATCTCAGGCTACCATCCTCATGGACACTGAATTTGGATTCGGTCCCTCCACCACTGCCTTCGATCAACCGTCGCCACTTTTGAATCCTCAAATCTCCTTTCTGCAATTCCCTGATTTCACCATACAATTCTGGTTCCACCGTCAGATCGCTAAGAGTATCCCCTTTTTGAATCATGTAAATCCCCATATCTCTCAACTCACTGAGTAGCCTTACCCTTGATCTGGCACTAATCAAGGCATGGACAGATTTCCTACTCAAAGCGTCAACAACCACGTTAGCCTTGCCCTCATGATAGACAATCTGCATATCGTAGTCGCCAATCAGTTCGATCCACCTCCTTTGCCTCATATTTAATTCCCGCTGGGTGTAGATGTACTTCAAGCTTTTGTGGTCGGAAAACACTTTAAATGTGGCCCCGTACAGGTAATGACGCCACAGTTTTAGTGCAAAGACCACCGCCCCTAACTCCAAGTCATGAGTAGGATAATTCTCTTCATAGGTCTTCAGTTGACGGGAAGCATAAGCTATCACTCTCCCATTCTGCATTAGCACACAACCTAGCCCATGCTTCGAAGCGTCGGTATACACCTCAAAGTTATCACTCCCGTCTGGCAACGCAAGGATCAGAGCCGTTGTGAGACGTTCCTTAAGAGTCAAGAACGCCTTCTCACAGCTTTCATCCCATATGAAACGATTCTCCTTTCTCATTAATGACGTCAGCGGCTTAGATAGCTTCAAGAAGTCTTTGACAAATCTCCTGTAGTACCCAGCTAACCCCAAGAAGCTCCGAATCTCTCCCACATTCTTTGGACTTTGCCATCTTGTCACAGCCTCGATCTTGCTGGGGTCCACAGACACCCCCTCCTTGGAAATTACGTGTCCCAAGAAAGCAACTTTCTCTAACCAGAATTCGCATTTGCTCAACTTAGCATATAACCCATTCACCTCAAGAGTCTTCAACACGGTTCTCAAATGTTCCTCATGCTCTTCTTTGCTCTTGGAATACACTAAGATGTCGTCGATAAACACGACCACGAACTTATCCAGGTACGGACTGAATACCCGATTCATCAAATCCATGAACACTGCTGGTGCATTAGTCAACCCGAACGGCATAACCACAAATTCATAGTGGCCATACCTTGTCCTGAAAGCGGTCTTGGGAATGTCTTGATCTTTAATCCTCAATTGGTGATAACCCGATCTTAGATCAATTTTTGAAAAGACCCCGGCTCCACTCAATTGATCGAATAGGTCATCAATTCTTGGCAAAGGATAACGGTTCTTGACAGTCACATTGTTCAACTCCCGGTAGTCAACGCAGAGTCTCAGATTCCCGTCCTTCTTCTTTACAAAAAGTACTGGCGCTCCCCACGGCGACACACTAGGCCGGATGAATCCCTTCTCAGCCAATTCATCCAGTTGCTTTTTCAATTCTTCCATCTCCTTAGGTCCCATACGGTAAGGTGATTTTGATATCAGTCCTGCACCAGGCTTGAGGTCGATAGAGAAGTCGACCTCCCTCCTAGGTGGTAATCCTGACACATCGTCTTGGAACACACCCTCAAACTCCCTCACTACAGGTATTTCACTCACACCTGGAGTCTCCGCCTCACAGTTCCACATCTGGCACAAGATTAAACTTTCCCCCTTCCGCAGGCTCGACTTAAGGGTATTAACTGATATGAACTTGACCTTAGGTTTAACTATGAATCCCCTATAGGTCACTCTCACCCCTCTAGGTCCTCTCAGAGAAATTTTCTTTTGGTAACAATCAATAAAAGCTCGGTATTTCCCCAGCCAATCCATTCCCAAGATTACTTCAAAGTCCCCCAAAGGAAATTCGATAAGGTCGCAATGGAAAACCGCCTCCCCAATCTTGATGGGTACACTCCTAAAGACTCTATTACAGGACACCGATTCCCCAGATGGTATTGTTACAGAATCCTCAACCCAATCATAGATAACAAGCCCCAACTCCCTAGCATGATCTCTAGACACAAAAGAATGAGTTGCGCCGGAATCAAAAAGTACGAAGGTAGGTTTAAGATTCACAAGAAATGTACCAGTCACGACATGGGCGTCATCCTGGGCGGCCTGCTTCTCCATGGCAAAGAGCTTGCCACTTGTCTTCACTCCACTTTGGCTAGTAGAGGCTACTCCTGTCTGTTGATTGCCCTCAGCTGCGGTCTTCTGGTTACTACCACCCCCGTTGTACTGACTATGTTGGGAACGGTTTTGATAATTGTTGTAACTCTTCTGGTAGTTATTGTTAGTACCTGATCTTGAATTCCCTCCATAGCTTGACATAGGGGTACTGTAACCTCCACTCCCTGAAGTGTTCATGCGGGACCCACTGTACCCCGGAGTTGGGGTACGGTAACCTCCAGATTGGTATCCGCCCGAAGATCGACATACAACCTGCTTATGTCCCGTCTTTCCACATTCATAACACACAATCCCCACAGAACTGGTTCCCGAATTCCCACTCCTAAAGTTTCCTCCACTCTGGTTCCGGGTACCAGCCGAGGCACTATTGTTAAAATATCCGCTGTACTTGTTAGAATTTTGCTTCTTCGACCCTCAGTTGTCACTCAAAGTCTCAACCTTCCTTTTATCACTCCTCGTCTTCTTTTCCTCCTTGATCATATCAGCCAGTCTCTCAGCTGCCCCAGCCCGCAAATAGATGTCACGGACTGTGGTGGGTGGCGCAGCAATGAGCCTCTTCTTGACAGCAATGGTGAGTCCCCTCTCAAACTTCATGGCAAGCATTGGATCATCCATCCCCATCTCTCCCACATGGCCCAGCAGCTGAAGAAACTTCCTGTAGTACACCTCCACCGTAATCTCATCAGTCATTCTGAATAGCTCAAATTCCTCTCTCAGTTTGCTCTTTTGAAATTCAGGTAGGAAGACCTCGAACAAGATTCTCTTGAATGCGACCCACTCCACATGATTGATTCCATCCCCGACAGCAGCTTCTCGAATCTCCCCCTTGTTTCCAGTCCACCAATCGCCAGCCATACCCCTCAAGTAGTGGGCAGCTTGATCCACTCTCAGTTCTTCTGGACTGTCTATCAGCTCGAACAGGTTGCTGAACTCCCGACACCATTCACCAAGAAGGTGAGGTTCCCCTTCCCTAGTGAATTGGGTAGGGTTGTGCCTTGCAATGATGGTACTCATCTTGGCAGAATCCAAGCGTTTGGCCCGAAGAGCCTCATTCTCTGCTAGTATTCGATCTAGTTCCTCTTGCGTGATGTCAACAGCGTTATTCCTTCTCGGAGGCATTCTATAATATACAAGAAAACAATGAGCCCTGATTAATGTAAGGGTACTCACTTAGACTCACATTGATATCACGGAAGTACCATTATTCTCATGCCTTACAGTATTAAATCTTTTCATCACATCGTATCTACCATGGAGGCTTAGGGATCACATAACCGCATATCATTAGGCATGCATAACTATGAATATAACACTAATTATCGCATATATCCACATCATCATATACTCTATGTAATACATCCATATAATCCATGCCAGCCACATAACGGAAAGATTCATATAACCCTTATCATGCTTGACCACAACTTCCCATCACTTCTTATTCTACCCTTTTCGCTCGTATTCACTCAAGGTATCCGGGTAAAACTGAGAGGGCCTATGGTTCGGTGTGAGGGGGCCCCAGACTCATACTTCCCCTTTAGCGTGCTCCTAACAGTTCTATCCCGGGGTTCATTTTATTTAGACTCTTCCTACATTCTTTGGGTTCATTAGGTTAGGTCTGAGGATCGTTCGCTCTGATACCACTTTGTAACACCCCCATTTATTTAGAGGCCTGAACTAGGACTCCCCAAATAATTAAGGGTGTTACCATCTCGGTTACCCGAGGTAGTAGTTAACAAAGGAAGAAACACAACACTTTATTAAGTATTTAAAGTTAAACATAAGTCTCAAAAGATTACAACTGCTTATGAAATCAAAATTAAAAGTTCAACATATGGAATCTATAACACTGAGCTATAACTAGACTGGTCTGGTCCATATCCTCTCCACCCTTCCAGCATCCACATGTCTAAACCTGTCATTCTGCTCCCCAATAACTTGGATCAACGCAGACACAAACAAACAAATAGCAGGGTCAACACGAGGTTGAGTAGGTAATATAATCACAACATGAATAACAATCATAATAACTCCTCCGGCTCCTCCACAACCACCACATCTCCAACACCCCACATCTCCAACACACACCACATCTCCCATGGCCATATCACAAGTCCCATATCACGAGACCCATATCACAAGACCCTTTATCACAACACCCGTTCTCCACAATAATCAGTCCTCATTCAATCATATTATATCATACAATAAATATATATATATATATATATATATATATATATATATATATATATATATATATATATATCAACCAAATACATTGTTCTCATGTTAACTCACAATCACAACGCAGATATTCCCCTACCTCAAAACTGCAGAAGACAATGGCAAGTGAGCAACGGCTACTAAAAATGTTCCACGCGGAAATCACCACCTAAATATAAATTATATAAATAATAAGGTTCCCTAAACTTGTAATATACACACATTCTATTTATAGAACTTCCTAACGCACGTGATACAAATACGACTACTATAAATAGGACTTTCCTAAAAAGGCACCTTCCAAAAATAGTAACTTCTATATTAGGTAACTTTCCAAAAATAGATACTTCAGTTTGAAATTCAAATTATTTAAAATATGTATTAATACCATATCTTACAATAAATACCAAATCATTTCCTTTAATAATCATAATATCTTTACTACTAATAAAATATTATTACCACAAATAAATAAGAATAATGATAATAAAGTAAATAAAATAAATAAAATAAATAAAATAAATAAAACAAATAAGTAACAAGTAACCCATCGTTCTACACTACCTGCGGCCCCCAAACACCCAATCACCGCCACTTGACCAACCCAAACCCCGCCGGCAACCACCTGGCACCACACCCACAACGTCCTCTACACCCCTGACCACCACCACCGGCGTCGACTAGCTCCGGCGAGGTGAACCAGAGCCGTTTCCAGGCCTGGTTCACGACCCACTGAACAACAGCCCCACAACAACCCCCGTGAAAACCCCTGCAACCACCAACGACAAGGCTGACACTGACCACGGTAATTACCACCACTACCTCTGACACCCGACGCCCTCGACCACCATGGTACCACCGCATAGACCTCCCCCTAGTCGGCGGTGGTACCAACCCAAACAACCCCCCCTCGACACACTGTACTGTTTATACCTACTGACAACCTTATCGAAACCCCCTAAACCACCATAGCCAAACACCTCTAGCCACCGTGACTAACACCATCCGTACCACCCAACCTCCACCTGACATTCTAACCCACGACCCATAATAAAATATATACAGACTCACTTAAAACGTTTATTAAAAATGCAACTAAACCAGTATAAAAGAAATAAAACGAAACAGTGACTCACTGCCACCGCCTCAACCACCCCTCACGACACCTTTTAACCACCGACGACCCACCACCCAAGACTTATATATACACATTGCGTGACCCAGAACGAAATTATACAAAAACAACCTAGGGTAGTCGTGTATACTGAATTACTAATGCGATGCAAACTATGAACACAACATGAATTAACAATGTTATGGTGGACATACCAGGTTCTTGGTCAATTCGAGGTATCCTAGGTCAGTCTATAACCACCGTGAGCAGGCTCTTCTCCTTCTCTACAGTGACGGCTAGGTTGTTGAGAGATCTGATTTGTGTTTAAGTGGTGTTTAGGGTATAGAAAACCTCCCTATATATGGCGGCAGGCAGAGTTCTTAGACAGGGTTCTGAAAAACGTGTGTGAGCTAGGTCTTTGTCACGCTTTTCGTGCCCCAAAACGAGACACCAGCAGGTCCCCAGTTCGACTCCTACTAACACCATACTACCACTATTACTATCAAATGCCTTGGTTCCCATTTCGAATCCCACTGAAGACTAAAACACTCATCAAAACGTGAGTGTGCGCAAGCTTATAAAACGACCATTTTAATAAATAACCCATCGCTTAACTATACATCACCCATAAGTTCTATATTTTAAAAGTAATAATTCGGGTTATTACAGTCTTCCCCCCTAAAAAGGAGTTTCGTCCCGAAGTTCACCCACTCATAAAGTTAACACATTCGCACGACACACCCTAAGCATGTTAAAACTACTCAAAAACATGAAATGTTACATTCTACCCCACTAAAAAAAAGAGTTACGTCCTCGTAACTTACCTTAACCGAAAAGCTGCGGATAACGCTCCTTCATGGACGCCTCAGACTCCCAAGTAGCTTCCTCCGTATTGTGATTGGTCCACAAGACCTTCACCAATACCGTCTCTCCATTCCAAGTCTTCCGAATCTTTCGATCCAAAATCTCCCTTGGAACCTCCGCATAGGCAAGTTGTTCATCTACCTCAATTTCTTCATGGTTCAACACATGCGTGGGGTCACTCACATATTTCCTTAGTTGTGAAACATGGAACACATTATGGATCTTAGATAGGGCTGGAGGCAAAGCTAATCGATATGCCACCTCCCCAACTCTGTCCAAGATCTCAAATGGTCCAATAAACTTTTGACTCAGTTTACCTCGCTTTCCGAACCTCATTACACCCTTCATAGGAGATACCTTAAGCAATACCTTCTCGCCTACCTCAAAGGAAATGTCACTCCTCTTGAGATCTGCATAACTCTTCTGTCTGTCCTGGGCAGCTCTCATTTTCTGTCGAATTACCTGGACTTGCTCAACCATTTCTTGAATCATTTCCGGACCCAAAACCACAGCGTCAGCTCGATCATCCCAGCATACCGGACTGCGGCACTTCCTCCCACACAATGCCTCAAATGATGATTCTCTAATCTGTTGTTGCATGAACCCTTTTTTGGACTTGTTTGTCCTATTTGGTCGAACTACGAAGTCCTTTGACTTGGAGCTGTGAGATGAAATTGAGATTTGATGTTGCTACTTTAGCTTGATTTTGGAGAATCACAAAGTCGTTGGTTCAACGGGTCATGTTAGGAAAACAGTCAAATTGAGATAAATTTTTATTAGTGTCTAAAGAATGGTCAATTCAACTACACCATGTCCAACCCGACCGACGGTTATATTGTGCATATAACTATGACTAGACCTGTCAAACGGGTTAAACGGGCGGGTTACGGGTCGGGTAGATACGGGTTCGGGTAAAATACGGGTCGTGTGTATTTCGGGTCGGGTAAAATACGGGTAAAGTCTATACGGGTTCCGGGTCGGGTTCGGGTAAAAATACGGGTCGGTCAACATCTTTTCCTCGCATTTTTTAAAACTTCTTTTATATCGTAATTCTAACATTTTATACGATTTCTCTCATCTTGCTCGTCTTAGTCAAATTAATTGTCACCATTTTCGCTATCACCACCAACATCACCATCGTTATCATCATCATCACCCTCATTAACACGCTAAGTACGATTGAGACTCAAATAAGATAACAATGATGACGTGACATGTGATAAGACGTGATGAGGTGGAAGTGTTGGAAAACGAGGTGCGGTTAAGTTGGACGTATTGCAACGAAAGTGACGGTATGACATCAACTTCGAGGTGATGATGTGACATGTGGTCCTAGGTGATGAGTGAAAATGATGATGGGGAATAAGGTGTAAGTGAAAGTGTGGCACACATTTCGATGTAACGACGTGACATGTGGTCTATCGAAATAATGAGGTGGCAGTGCTAACGTGGAATGTAATTTGATGTACTACACTAAAAGTGACGACGTGACACACATTTCAATGTGATGACGTGGCATAAGGGTACGAGGTGATGGGGTGCTGACGTGGAATGCAATTTGACGTACTACGGTTAAAGTGACTGTGTGGCACACACTTGGAGGTGATGACGTGGCATGCTGTTTGAGGTGATGACGTGACATACAAAATATGTATAAATATTTTTCGTCGAAAATTTATAAGTCATCAATATATACATATATGACATTGTATATTTTAAAAATGATATATTATCTTGACCCAACGGTCAACCCGCTGCGGGTCGGGTTTTGACCCGTCGTTTAAGGGTTAAAACGGGTTAGGGTATCTTTCGGGTTCGGGTTGAGAAAACCGGGTTATTTACGGGTTACTTACGGGTCGGGTTACGGTCGGTTTTCGGGCCGGGTTAGGTTTTGACAGGTCTAACTATGACACACACTACAAGAGATACTGTACAATACTGAATGGGTGACAACAAGGGTAGTCGCTAATTTGGCGACAGAAAAACAAAAGCGGGCGACGGAAATCCGTCGCCAAATTGGCGACCAAAAACCTTATACAAAAAAAACCGCGGGAATCCAAAGGCGACATATCTTATCCGCTGGGCGACGGAAATCCGTCTTCAATTTGACGACGGAAATCAATTGCTAAATTGGCGACTGATTTCAGTCGCCAATTCCCCATATGTTTTTCAATTTCGTTCAACCTGTCATTTACATTTCATTCCTTTAAAGCTCAAAACAAAAAGGGACGTGCTTTTTCACATACTGATGAGCTCCATTTTGGTCATCATTTTCTTTACATTTTTTTTTTATTTTCGGTCACGATTCGACCTCGATTCGCGTGTCTTTGGTTGTTTTTACGTCCGTTGCCTCGTATATTCCTATTCGATCCACTTTTTGTAGGTATTACGGCGGGGGCGAAGAAACGGGAGAAATCGAGCCGGATTTAGAGCGAATTATGAAGAAATGTGAAAGAATTGTGAAGGAGGCATGCCAGGCCCTCCCAGCCGGTCCCCAACCGGCGGCCGGTAGGCCGGCTGGGAGCCATGACTTGAGATTTTGACAAAAATGAAGAAGATTTCCAGACCCTAAATTTTGTCTCCCAGCCGGTTCCCAACCGGCAGCCGGTAGGCCGGCTGGGGATCATGATTCTATACTTAGCCATTTTCGAAGATGGTTGAAAAATGCATGTTGGGGCAGAATACTGAAAAAGGACTCCCAGCCGGTGGACAACCGGTCGGCTGAAGATCAATGTCAAAACGAAGAAAAGAAGAAAAAAATCAGAAGTCCATATTTGGACTCTCAGCCGGTCCCAGACCGGCAGCCGGTCGACCGGCTGAGAGTCGCTTTTCAGAATTTCGCGCACTATATAAACCCCCACTTAGTCTATTATTTGATACACTACTTTGCACGCATTTCTAAGCATATTTTCTAGGGTTTTACTGTTTCATTAGCATACACTTAGTCTACAAAAACTCTCTTAAATATTTAATCCTCCTTAGATCCTAGTTTAATCCTTCTTTAGTAATCTCTTTAGTTATCTTCTTGGGCATTTGTAGAGGTTATTTTGGGTTGTAATTTGAAGGGTTTTGAAAGAATTCTTCATCTTGTTATTCAAGTTACTTCCTTTTCCTTTGCTATTGGTATAATCTTTCCTCTCTTTACTTAGTTATTTCATTTTTTTCAAGTTTCCTTGCTTATCTGTTTACTTTCATTATTATCCAACATGTTTAGCATTTCCTCATCTATTGTTTCCATGTTTACTTCAACCATGTGTGAGTAGTTCCCATACTAGGGTTAGGGGTGAACTTGGGTGGTGTTTAGATGATAAATTCATGCTAGTAAGTTGATTAGTTGCTCTTGATAAAGTAGTTTTCCATTTGTTGCATGCTAGGTGTTTGATGATTTGCCTCAACGAAAGTTGGGCTTTGATTTTAGCGTGACTTGCCTTTAGCGACGGTTGGGGGTTTGTCTTAGCATGTTTAATGGTTGGTTGTGGTATTTGTAGCGAAAGCTAGGGTATTCCGACCTAGGTTAGTCGACTCGAGAGAAGAGACTACCCGAGACTACTTGTTTAAGACCTTCTAGTTTTCTTTCTAGTATCTTCGTCTACCCATCCTAGTTACCCCCAACACCCTAGTCTTCCCTTCCATCGATTCAATCTTAACTAGTTTGCTTTAGTTGTTCTTTAGTCATTAATCAATCACAAACCTATTACCCCGACTCTTGCTTAAATTAGAACGTAGCTATATAACTTCCCCACCATCTTCGTGTTCGACAACCCTATTATACTACTAATTTGGGTTTTATAAATGTGTTTGATCGTGAGAACCGACGACTAAATCTCGCGCATCAAAATGGCGCCGTTGCCGGGGATGGTGCTAGAAGTTGTGTAGTTTAGTTTTAGTTTTAGTCTTGAGTTAGTTGAGCTTATTTTGTTTTGATCAAAGATTTGGTAGTTAATTGTAGAGTGGTTGCTATATTGCTCACCCTAGTGCCTAAAAAGCACTAGGACGACTAATTGTTTGCTAAGTTTTATGCCTAGGGGTGAATCTAACTCTTTGTTGTCAACTTCCGAACCGGAGAGGCTTTTTCGGGCCTTGAGGAGGAAGACCATAGCAAGGGTAAGAATTGCGTCCCAAGCATCTACTAGCCATAACAACCCCTTTACCCGAACCACCAAGCCCCAATCAAAGCAATCCTAGCCCAACATCCGACAATTTTGATAACCCGTTTTATCAATCACCACCACCATCACCACACGTTCCAAATAACCCACAAATTCATACAATGGCCGCCCTTCGTGATCATAACCGGCCCAATCACAATGACACCACTAATCCAATCAACTTTGGGACTCTTGTTCCTCAAAATTTCGAAATACACCCTTCGCAAATGAGCTCTATCTAGAAGAACGCCTTTAGCGGAGCTTCTCATGAAGATGCTCATGGGCACTTGAGAAAGTTCAAGGGTAAAGTGGCAATGATTAAAAAAACGGGAGTGCCCGAGGAGACCTTAAGGCTTATGCTCTTCCCCTATTCCTTAACCGACAAGGCGGATAGGTGGTTGAATGTCCATGCTCCAAACACTTTCACCACTTGGGACGACTTGGCAACGGCCTTCCTTGCCAAGTACTACCCGTCCTCTAAGACCGCGATGCTCCGGAATGAGATAACTCAATTTCAGCAAGACGAGGGAGAATCTTTGGGAGAAGCTTGTGATAGATACCAAGATTTGCTTGCTAAGTGTCCCCACCACGGGATACCACTTGGTACACGACCCAAACCTTTTTTCAGACTCTTCACCCACGGACGAAAGAGATGGTTAATGCATCGGCGGGGGGTAGCTTTGACCACTTGCCGCATGAGACGGGAACAAAGCTCATCAAAAAGATCGTTGATTCGGAGGAAAATTATGGTACTCGGGGAGATGTCTTGAGAAGGAGTAGCAAGTACCCTAGTGAGCACCTTTCCAACTCAAAGGCGAATGAGGAAACCAATGCCAAGTTGGACATGTTAACCAAGAAGTTGGAAGAATTGACTAAGGGCTCCACAAGCAAAGAGACAAAGAGAAATGTTCCGGGGATGTATCAAGTGAATAGTGTAGCCTCATGTGATTTGTGTGGAGGAAATGGGCACACATTTGAAGTATGTGCAAATAACTCTATTGAGGGAAGTGGAAGTGAGGAAAAATTGTATGCTTTCCAAGCATTCAATAATCCTAGAGGGCAAAACACTTTCAACCCCAATTCAAACTACTATCATCAAGGGATTCGAGGGAGTCCTTACATGAGTTACAAAAGCACCAATGTGTTGAATCCTCATCAAATCCAACAACCTCAAGTGCAAAATCCACCCGGTTTTCAACCAAGGGGTGGAAACTACAACCCGAGGAACAATTTCAACAACAACAATTTCTACCAAGGTAACCAATCCAATGAAGCCAATCAAGGCTTTCAACAAAGTTTCAATGACCCGAACTTTAATCCCAATTTCCCAAACAACCAAAACCCACAAAATTTCAATCCAAATTTCGACAACAACAACCCGAACTTCAACAACAACAACTTAAACCCAAACCAAAACCAAAACCAAAATCAAACCCAAAACTTCAACCAACCAACATTTCAAAATAACTTTCACAACAACAACCAAAATCCAAACCAAAACTTTCACAACCAAGGTTTCAATGACCCGAATTTCATTCAACAAAATCCCAACCTCAATAGCCAAATGCCAAAGGGGAACTCTCAAGTTGGAGTCCCTAGAAATGACTATGGGTTTGCTTTGCCTCTTACCAACACCCCTCATCAAGAATCATCGAGTGAGAATCAAGTGGGTGAATTACTCAAGCTTGTGAAGAATATGCAAATTACCCACAATCAAGAGATGATGAACTTGCGGAATGCCAACCAAAAGGAGATAAGAGAGATGGAGGCTAGAGTCGCTTCCCAAGCCTTAGCCAATCCTCAAAGGCCTCCAGGCGGTTTTCTAGCTCAAGGTCAAAGCTCGAGAGATGCTTCAAACCATCATGGGGTTAATGCAATTATGACAAATGCCGATGAGCAACCAATGCTTGAAACCACTAGTAGCGGAGAAAAATCTTCACTTGAGCAACTCATGACGATTTTTGGAGGGGATATTGAGGAGGAAGCAATGGTGATGGTGTCCGTTGTTTCTCCGGAGACTAGTGACCAAGATGGGATGAATGAAGACTTATTTGTGATGGAACAAGTCAAAGAATTTCCAAGGAAGAAGAGAGATGAAAGGAAAGTGAGTATTGAGAAAGGAAAAAGTGTGGTTGAAGAAGGGTCCGAACATGAAGAAAGGCTCATTGAGGGGAGAGTTTGTGAGTTCTTCCGAAAAATTACAAAAGGAGATCCTCGTTGTGAGGAATTGATGAAACTTGTAGAGGAGGTGGAAGCAACAATCCCCTCTCGAGAAAAGAAAAGAGAAGTGAATGCAATCATGTCCGCCAAGAAAGTCCCAAGCACCCTCCCCATCAAACTCGGAGATCCGGGTAGCTTTTCGATAAATTGCTATGTTGGAGGGAAGAAGATTGAGAATGCCTTATGTGACTTGGGAGCAAGCGTGAGTGTCATGCCTCTAGCTATGGCAAAGAAATTGGAAATCAAGAATTTGTCTCCCGCTACAACTTCTATCACTCTTGCGGGTGGTACCGAAAAACTTCCTCTAGGGGTACTTGAAGATGCTATTGTCAAGGTGGGAAATCTATCCATCCCCACCGACTTCTTGATTTTAGATGTCCCCGTCGGTAGCAACTCTTTCGTGATACTCGGTAGGCCATTCTTGGCCACCGGAGGAGCGACTATTGATGTCAAGAGAGGAAAACTATCATTCGAAGTGGGAAAGGAAGTGGCGGAGTTTCAACTTCCGGAAGCTCCCGATACAAGTTACAAGGGAAAGAATGTTGGCATGGTTGCAAGTTTGATGTTGAATGATGTCCCTAAGATGTTTGATGAAAAGGGAATCATGAAAAGTATGACTTTGAAGAATGAGGATGCTAGTTTTACTAGCGGGAAGTTATTTGTTCCGGAAAAGAGAGGCCGTGATGAAGAACAACAAAAACCAAGTTGTGCTAGTTCTTTCAAGGACCCTTTGGTTGAAAAAGGGGACCTAGAGGAGCTCATTGCCGGAAAAGATGTCAAGGGTCAAAAGTTGAAGATGTGTGGAGCGGGACTTGCTCATGAAAGCAAGGTGGAAGCTACGGCCGAAGCCTTTGACCGTTTTCTTAGGTCTTTGGCTAGCATGGACGAGGTTTCCACCTACAAAGATTGAAAATTGATCGTGAAAGGTTTGGTGGAGTCACTTAACAACCACCGTTTGTAAGTATTAGTTTCTTTTCCTTCTTGTAGTTTGCATGTTAGTTTAATTGTTAGTTCGATTTTTAGTTTAATTTTTAGCTTGCATGAGAAATTTGGATATGTTGGTTGCTTGTTTGTGGTTATTTCTTGAGTATAGTCGGTGGATAGTAGGCAAAATGGGTGTTTGCAAAGTCGTCTTTTATGTTCAAGTAAATTATTTCTCGAAATTGTGTACAGGCACTCCCAGCCGGCCTACCGGCCGACGGTCACCTACCGGCTGAGAGCACCTGAGCACATTTATGTTTTTAATAGTTTATTTGGGCAGATTTCAGATTTTGTACTCCCAGCCTGCGCCATACCGGCAGCCGGTCACCCGGCTAAGAGTCTCATATGCTACTTGAGAAGGAAGAAAACGAAGAGAAAGAAAAGAGCTACCAGGCGGTAGGCCGGCAGCCGGTCCGCCGGCTGGGAGCCCGATCAAGAGAAAGAAGAAGAAGAAAAAGAAAGAGGAAGAAACGAAGTAGAAATTGAAGAAAAGGCTACCAGCCGGTCGGCCGGCTGGGAGCCCGTATCTAAAGAAAGAGAGAAGAGAAGAAGAGAAAAGGAAGAAAGAAAGAAGAGAGAAAAAGCACAAAGGAAGAGGGTACCAGCCGGTCGGCCGACAGCCGGTCCGCTGGCTGGGAGCCCAGATTGAGAGATGTACCAAGAAGAAGAGAAGCGTAGGAAGGAGAAGGGAATAAGGCTACCAGCCGGTCCGCCGGCTGGGAACCCTATTTTGGAGCATTTCGCGGAGAAATTGAAGAATAGAGGAAGGGGCTGTGAGCCGGCGTACCGGCGGACGGGGCCTGACCGGCTGGAGACGCGGCTGTAACGTACCTTATATATTCAAATCACTCATTTTTTCCACTCATTTCCCCTCATTTTTCAGATTTCCCTTCCCTCTCTACCTTCCCTCACTACAAAAACTCTCCCAAAACACTCCCAAACACAAACCCATTTCAACCCTCCATCAAAATCCTTCAACTTTACCTTGTCGGGAAGAACCGAAAGGCGATCGAAATCTAGGAATGATCCCATGGCCGGGCGCGAAAGAGTTGATAACCCCGATGCTCCATTTGTTTCGGGTGACCCCGATTTTCCCGGGGTTGTTTTCGATTCCGATACCCAAAAAGGTAATTTCCTATCTTTTGCTCAACGTCCCCTCAACCCAACTCGGTTTATTGATAGGAATTCTATGAGAGACTTGGGTTTGGATGGTGTCACCGGTGATTTGTTCAGGGATGTGGGTTTGAGTCAGTTGTATGAGACCAAAGCGGTGTTGACATCCCCAAGATTGACATGGGAATTTTTGAGCAATTTCGACTCATGAATAAGGGATACCATTTGACCCTTGCTGATTTCGCTGGAATTTCCGGGCTGAATAGTGCGGCACCGTTGCATGCCCCTGATAGTGTTGTATTGGAGTCGGTTTGGACTTCTATTACTGGATTGGTGAGTTCAAGGGGGGAGAAGAAGCCGGCAAATAGGGTGCATCTTGCTCCAATTAGGATTCTACAGAGATTTTTGGGGTGGACCGTCTTTTCCCGAGACGAGCCACACAATTTCACCACTATCGAGCTTGAGATTCTAGCTTATGCTTTAATCACCAAACCTACCAAATTTGAGATCAACATAGCTCACCACATGGTGCTTCACCTAGCCCGTTTTAGCCACCAGCCCCGTTTGTCCACACCCATTTGTGTAGGGGGCATGATTACTTTGATTGCTTCAGCTGTTTGCCGGAGGAGCTTTAGGGTCGACTATATTGGAGGGGAGAATGTACTCTCCCGCCGCTACCTTATGGAGGGATTGGGGTGGATTAAATGGAACCCCAGCGACAACAAGTCCTATTGGCAGATTCGAGTGGATGGAGTCGATAAAAACTCCATCCCTTTACCGAACTCTGAGAGAATGAGGGTGATGCCTGATCTACCCTCCTATCTCCTCCCTATTGAGGCTCCTTCTGAGGGTACTTCTTCCGGCCCTCCTGCGACCCGAGTCAACACCCGAGACCAGCGTCGGCCCACCACCAGTGGCCTTGCATTCCAGCAGCCTTCTCTTCCTATACCACCGTTCGGCGGCTCTAGCTTTTTCCAGGGGGCCTCTTCTAGTTCGGCTCCTCCTCCTAGCCATGTTCCTCAGACTATAGTGGATTTCATGGCTCGCATGGATCTAAGGCATGAGGAGACCGTTCGGAGGCGTGCACTTGAGGACGTACGGCACTCTGATACCAATGCGAGGATAGACTATTTGTACCACGATCAGGCTTGGGGGAACTTCTCCACTTATGATCGTGGCATTCAGCAGGGGTACCGTCACAGTTCTGGGCACCATCCTTCTTACTACACTCCTCCCGAGGCTGAGTATGTGCCCTCCTCCGAGCCTCATTTCACCGGATATGTACATGTTGCTGCGGACTACTACTCTAGGCCGATTTTTCCCCCGGTGAGTGAGCGTGGGAGATTTGATGCGCCTCCTCAGACCTTTGCAGCTGCTTCCACTTCTGGGTTCTCCAACGAGTACCACGTGAACCCGGATGATTTTTTGCATGGAGATGGTCATGGAGAGACCGGAGACGACGGTGGTGGTAACTAGTGAGAGGTTGTTTGATGCCTATGCTCCCCATTGAAAAATCCAAAACAAGTAACTCCCTTAATCCAAATTTCACTTTACTTTGCATTTTCCTTTCTAGCATGCATTTAGAGTAGTTAGTTTAGTTTAGGTTCGTTAGTTTTAGTTTTCAATTCATGTTTTCTCATCATTAGTTTAGTTGCATATAGTTGCATTCATTTAGATGCATTAGATTTCCATTTTGTATCATATTGTCACATATAGTTTGCATACATGTAGATTAGAGCATTTAGTTTGCATTTAGTCTAGTTTTTAGTTTTTCTTTTCTTTTGTTTCTTTTTGTTTTTATTGCTTTCTAAAAAAATCAAAAATCCAAAAAAAATTGAACAACCATAAACTTTCAAAAACATGTTCTTTATTTTCCGGTTTTCCTCCTCACATTATGCATATAAATAAGTGTGTGGAGGAAGAACCGTTTATTTCAAAAAAATACAAAAACAAGTTTTTATTTTCTCAAAAATTCCAAAAAAGCCAAAAACATGTTGTTTTCGTTCTTTTTCTTCATTTCCCCCTTGCACTTTGTTCCATTGAGGACAATGTAAATCTTAAGTGTGGGGAGGGAAAATATCCACTTTGTGAATATTTAATTGCTTTTGTAAATATGAAAAAACTTCAAAAATACCAAAAAAATCGAAAAATTTCAAAAATTTCAAAAAATATGTTCTTCCTTCCTTTTGTTTTTGTTCTTTGCTTGTTTTGTATATATATGTTTGTTGGACTAACAAGTGGCAGATGCGACGGCAACCCGAGGTATTAGGAGAATGAAGATGCTTGGTATACTCTTTCCTACTTCTTTCTCCCCCTCCCGATTTCTTTTTATGTTGATATCATGAAGGAGAACGGGATTTTTGTGCCTTGGATGTTCCTTCGGGGAACTTGTGGTTGTTGTGGTTCATGTGCTGTTAGTTTAGCCTTCTAGTTGTTGCTTGTTTGTTGTGTTTAGTTTTAGTATGCTTTTGTTTCACATGCCTTTTCATTTTCATAGTTTTGTGAATATGTGTTAGTCAGTTTTCTGTTTTGCTTTTGTTCGTAAATATGCATAGGAGGTTGAATAGTGGAGGATATATGCCGTCAATGATCATTTTTGTCTTGCTTGTGTCTTACCCCTCCTAATAGCTTGCATCGTTGATGTCACCTTGTTAGGGTTCTTGCTTGCAAGAACCCGGAAGTCTAGGCTTAATGACCAAGTTTCGACACCCTTGTGAGACCGTGTTAGACCTTGACTCGACCTAAGACCGACATTAGCTACTCAAATGTGAGGATAGAGCCTCCTTTATAGTCGGTCCATCAAACCGACTCAGTTTAGGATTGTGAGTAGTCCTCCTTGCTTGGTGTGTTATGTCTATATGCATAAGAATGGCGCTCGTTCCTTATTTCCGTGATTTATGTTCATGTGCATGTGAGACAACTTTTGTTCCAAATAAATCAACTTCACATTTGCCAAATTAGCCTTGTTTTGACCCTTGCATCTTATTTCCCTTTTGTTTAACCACTTTGAGCCTTAACCTTTTCATTTGGCCTAAACTTCTAAATGAACTACATCCCAAAAACATCCTTCCTTGATCAAGAATGGTTGCTTTTGTGGTACCTTGTTAGTGGTAGAGTCGGGAATTTAGATGCCGGTTGGTGGCTTCTTCCGTTGTGGTCGTTACTTGTTGTTTGTTTGGTGTTTGGAAGTTTGAAAAAGAAAAGAAAAAGAAAAAAATGAAAAAAGAAAGAAAATAGAAAATCAAAGAAAAAGTTGAAAAAGTTTTGAAAAATCCAAAAAGAAAAATGTACATATGTGTTTTGAAAGAGAAAAAGGCTAGCAACAAGTCCCTTCCATCAAGGGGACATAGAAAAAGCCGTTGCTACAATAATGCGGTCTTTTGATGTTTTTACACGCGTGCCGGGTTTACACAATTTTTGCATTTGATTTGATTTTCAAGTCGTATGTTAGGGTGTAGACGTTGTTCGGTGTTTCTAATAATGACCGCGTTGTCTAAGTTTGTGATGGGTCCGATTTTTCCAAAGTAAGTTGGGGTTTATGCAATTTTTGCTTGGTTTTGTAAAAGCCAAAGTTAGGGCATAGACGTTGCTTAGTTGTTGTAATAAGGAGTTGTGTTGATTTTAGCAATCATTCTTGTTTTTGAGCCTCAAATCCTAGAACGGTGCTTGCACCAAACCATTTTCACCCAACCCAAGCCCCGTTACATCCTTGTTGTTGTTCTCATCATGTGCATTTGCATTTTTCATTGATTTTTGGATGGAGTACCATTCTAGATTGCGGGCATGCTTCGCAAGTTGAGGTAGGTGAGTGATTTTGGTTACTTTTTGTCACAAAAATCGCCCCCTTTCTTTCCTTGTGTGTTGAGTGTCACCCGTGAGAGTCGGTACTTAGGGTTCTTTTATCGGTTATGGGTCTTGCATGGGGTCGAATCATGTGTGTGTCGTGTCATTCTTGGAAGTATAGCTGAGTACTTCCGTTTGCCCGCCTTGAATTAGTTTCTTGGTCTTTGGTGATGTCATTCTTGGTTGCTTGAGCTTGATTTAGGGGTTTGACATCATGGTTAGACTTTGACTCGGCATCCTCCGCTATAGACCTCCTTTGTTTTGTTTTTCAAAACTCCGCTTGAATGAGGCAATCGGTTTACTTTTTTTTTTTCCGATGCATGTTGCTTGTCTATATGTGTTTTGTTTTGACTTGTTTGCATCAAAAGTTTTGTAGCAAGACCTTACTTGCCTTGCAATAGGGTATTCTCCCTAATGAATGTCAAATTGTGAGTTGAAAGGGCTACGGGTGTAGCTAAACTCGATTCGGCTTATAGTTAGCTTAGTTAGTTTGTTTCTTTGTTTCTAATAAGGGTTATGTAGTTGCTTGATCTCTTACTCGAGGACGAGTAAGGTTTAAGTGTGGGGAATTCTGATGAGCTCCATTTTGGTCATCATTTTCTTTACATTTTTTTTATTTTCGGTCACAATTCGACCTCGATTCGCGTGTCTTTGGTTGTTTTTACGTCCGTTGCCTCGTATATTCCTATTCGATCCACTTTTTGTAGGTATTACGGCGGGGGCGAAGAAACGGGAGAAATCGAGCCGAATTTAGAGCGAATTCTGAAGAAATGTGAAAGAATTGTGAAGGAGGCATGCCAGGCCCTCCCAGCCGGTCCCCAACCGGCGGCCGGTAGGCCGGCTGGGAGCCATGACTTGAGATTTTGACAAAAATGAAGAAGATTTCCAGACCCTAAATTTTGTCTCCCAGCCGGCAGCCGGTAAGCCGGCTGGGGATCATGATTCTATACTTAGCCATTTTCGAAGATGGTTGAAAAATGCATGTTGGGGCAGAATACTGAAAAAGGACTCCCAGCCGGTGGACAACCGGAAGCCGGTCCACCGGCTGAGGGGACCTGTTCATGTCAAAAATTGAAGAAAAATCCAGAAGTGAGCTAAAGGCCTCCCAGTCGGTCCCCGACCGGTCGGCTGAAGATCAATGTCAAAACGAAGAAAAGAAGAAAAAAATCAGAAGTCCATATTTGGACTCTCAGCCGGTCCCAGACCGGCAGCCGGTCGACCGGCTGAGAGTCGCTTTTCAGAATTTCGCACACTATATAAACCCCCACTTAGTCTATTATTGATACACTACTTTGCACGCATTTCTAAGCATTTTTTCTAGGGTTTTACTGTTTCATTAGCATACACTTAGTCTACAAAAACTCTCTTAAATATTTAATCCTCCTTAGATCCTAGTTTAATCTTTGAATTCTTGTTAATCTTTCTTTAGTAATCTCTTTAGTTATCTTCTTGGGCATTTGTAGAGGATATTTTGGGTTGTAATTTGAAGGGTTTTGAAAGAATTCTTCATCTTGTTATCCAAGTTACTTCATTTTCCTTTGCTATTGGTATAATCTTTCCTCTCTTTACTTAGTTATTTCATTTTGTTCAAGTTTCCTTGCTTATCTGTTTACTTTCATTATTATCCAACATGTTTAGCATTTCCTCATCTATTGTTTCCATGTTTACTTCAACCATGTGTGAGTAGTTCCCATACTAGGGTTAGGGGTGAACTTGGGTGGTGTTTAGATGATAAATTCATGCTAGTAAGTTGATTAGTTGCTCTTGATAAAGTAGTTTTCCATTTGTTGCATGCTAGGTGTTTGATGATTTGCCTCAACGAAAGTTGGGCTTTGATTTTAGCGTGACTTGCCTTTAGCGACGGTTGGGGGTTTGTCTTAGCATGTTTAATGGTTGGTTGTGGTATTTGTAGCGAAAGCTAGGGTATTCCGACCTAGGTTAGTCGACTCGAGAGAAGAGACTACCCGAGATCTTCTAGTTTACTTTCTAGTATCTTCGTCTACCCATCCTAGTGACCCCCGACACCCTAGTTTTCCCTTCCATCGATTCAATCTTAACTAGTTTGCTTTAGTTGTTCTTTAGTCATTAATCAATCACAAACCTATTACCCCGACTCTTGCTTAAATTAGAACGTAGCTATATAACTTCCCCACCATCTTCGTGTTCGACAACCCTATTATACTACTAATTTGGGTTTTATAAATGTGTTTGATCGTGAGAACCGACGACTAAATCTCGCGCATCACATACGAATTTTACTCTTTCACATACGCCTTTTACAATTTTACTCTTGTTAATTTTTTTTCACTCTTGAACCCAATTAATTGTTTTCTCCCTTCCCTTATCTCTCTTCACCACTAACATCGCTCCGTTTAATACCTTTTAATTTTACAATAAGACGGTCTCGCATCATGAGACCATCTGTTTTTATAATAAATTTCTCATTTGATACAATTAAATGAACCCGTTCTACACGTGAGACGGTCTCACACAAGAGTTACCGTTTACTTCAATACCTTTTACAACTACTGCCAATTGAATTATGAAGTTTTTCCACCAATCGATTCTTGAACAATTACTGGGTAATGAAGATTTTTCATTAATGAAGAAGTATTGGATGTACGCTCTTTCCATCAATGGAATTGGTGTATACGAATATAGGAGTTGACATGTGTCTGTACGTGTTTTCTATGACGGCTACAATTAGTAGATTTTAGGGTTCTTTGTTTCATGTCTATGATAATTTAATTCCACACGAATTACCTTAAAACAGTTAGATACCATTGTCAAGTACCACTCCATGATCATCGTCCAAACCACCTCGCCTTCATTGATAATAATTGATGAACAAATAGATATCTAGGGTTAGAAATAGGGTAAGATAAGGAAAATTAATGAAAAAATGTAAGTGAAAGAGTAAAGTCCGTATGTGAAAAAGTAATTTCAAACAAAAAAAACGAAACACACACCCTCACTCTCACGACCGCCGTGCTCTACCGGACCATTGCAGCGACACCGGACCATCCACCACCGTCGTTCACCTACCTAATATTCTATTTCTAGGTATCAACTCGGTTGAATACCTTAGATTTTGTATTTAATACCTTAATAGTTTTGTTATAATTTTTAATTTTAGTTAGTAATTAGATTATTAAGATGATTTTAATAACATTTGTGATGTTTATTAAATTTATAGGTGTAATTTAATTAGCCTTTTCGAAAACTATTTGTGATTAGGGTTAGAAATTGGGGGTTTGTTAACATTAGTAGTTTTAGTTAGTAATTAGCTTACCAAGATGATTTTAATAACATTTTTTATGTTTATTATGTTTTTATGTGTTATTTAATTAGCCTTTTCTGAAATTAGTTGTAGTTAAGGTTAGAAATTGGGAAAAATTGGGGGTTTGTTTATATTAGTTATTGTTAATGTTAGTATTGTTAGAAATTGGTTAGAAATTGTTAATGTTACTATTGAAGTTAGTACATTGTTTGCATTGTTGAATCTTGTAAGTTCTTGTGAATATTTTTCGTGGAATGACTATATCATTTAATATATTAAAGCAACAGCCGGTAACCGCTAAAAGGTGACGTGTCACGCTCATATCGATCGACATATAAAATACAGATTATGTACACAATAAATACGTAAAACAAAAACTACCTACTCTGCTCCGCACTTAGCCGCACACAATAGGGAAGGGGGATTCGATCCTGCGACCTATTGTCAACAATAGGCCCGTCTTAACCACTAGACTAAGACAACTTCGGTATCACCCTCTCTAATTTGTAAAGTTACTCCGTCCACACTATTTTCCATTTGTCTCGATCTTCTCGCCATCTTAATTTCTTGAATTTTTGTTAAACTGTAAAAGTAGTACTCTTTACTTTTTATCAACTTATACTTTTATTTTCCACATAAATACCAGATTTTTGCAAAACATTTAATATCCAACCATATTTTTTAATAATTATCATATAATAGTTTTCTTAACTATTATTAATCACGGCATGTTTTTAGACATGATCGATTTTATAAAACTATTTGTTGGGTCACGTGTAAGAAGGGTCCGGAAATTTAAGTTGAAAGAAAACAATTTGATGAATGTAATATAACTATTAATGTAGTGGAAAAAAATATTCAATATTTGTAATGTTTTTTAGCATATGTGAGATATTATAAATTGCTTTAACACTATAGTACAGAAAACAAAGGTCAACATGACAGAAATGTCCGTCGAAAACGTCATTGTTGCAAAAGTAACGTTGGCCCTAAACATCCGTCGCAAGAGGTAAATTGAGACGAAATATTTCCTCCCAGAACAAAGATGACTCCGTCTCAACTCTCAATTGTCATATAAGAGTCAACATTATTAGGTGTTGTCGACTTTATGTTACTATTGAAACATGACCGACTTTATATTACTTCTCCGTATTTTTTAGGTTACCCGTAATAAGGGTTTGGAAATTTTATATTGGAGAAATACAAACTAATAAATGTAATATATTAACAAATGTAGTTTATAAACACATTTTTCTATATTTGTAATGTTGTTGGCTATTGGCAAAACATTATAAATATTTTAAACACAAATTATATGTGGTCGTCACAATTTTGTATTATTTACAAACAATTTAATTACTTTTGAACATCATTTATTAAAAGAGGATTTTTGAAAATAATGAATTGTTGTTATATTTAGCCATCTCTACGAAATATCGAATAATTTGTGATAGTTTTCATATTATTTCTACTATAGTCTTTTAATTACCCGGTAATTCCTTTTTTTCTGTCATTTTTCATCGTCGGAGTCGTTTTAGGTTATACGTTGTTTTTGTAGATGTGATCTAATTTAGGGATTAACTTAACTTACTTAGTTTGACGATGGCAGATTCGATTAATGGTAAGCGACTTAATTTGCGAAAATGATTTGGGTATTTAGCGTGAAAAAGGCTCAATTATTTTTTGTTGGTTCAACGAAACACGCACTTGGTCGCATTACAATAGACGGAATGGGGAATCGAACTTAAGACTTATTGTCCAGGATAGCTCCGTCTTCACCACTGAACTAAGATATCAAAAAGACTCAATCAATTATTAGACTATGCAATTCTTCAAATTAACTAATTAAGAAATTAACTTGGTTAATGGTGGCAGGTCTATCTCCAAAGAAAATCAAGATGGCAGCATTATTTGGTATTGTTTCTTATTTCGGTTGTGTTTGCTTATTATTTAAGGTGAAATCTAAAGATGTTTAACTTACTTGATTATGAAATGACTGAATATTGAAAATTAGGAGTCTTTGTTTGATTTTTAATCCAAAAATTATAGTCGGAGTGATCCGAGATTAATGGTTGCAAAAGAGTTTAAAGATTCTATGCACAAGTTCGATTAGTGCAATACCATCTCTTTTTTATTTCGTAACATTTTTTTATCTCCTTTGACATTTAGTTTTTCAGTTGTTGAATTTGTAGTGTTCAATTGTTCATATTCAGTTATAGCAACATTTGACCCTCTTATAAGGTCATTATTACAGTTAGTTTCACCTTGCATAAATAGCTCATCTAATAGACCCACAACTCTACCAACATCTTCTAATAAGTTAGCTCAAAACTACTAAGCTTTAGAGGAAGGAGTTGAGAATTTTCACAATTTTAAGTTTGCTTAGTAGTAGCCGCTAACAGTTTTAACAGAATAAAGCCTTGACAGAATAAATAAAGTTGGCTATTGAAGTCTTGAAGAGGACGATAATGAAAATTTTAGGTAGGTAACTGGGGTTAGACCGTTCTTATAGATGAATACGAAGTAAGTGACTTGTGTATCCTACACGAATACGTGTCCAGGTGTCGGATTTGACTATTATATGAAAAAATATCATGTTTTTGGTATAAAATTCAGTATCCAAGTGTCATACCTATGTCCGAGTGTCCAGTGTGCGATTGTCTGCGCAATATAGTTATAAGTATTGGTTGTAAAATTATGGTTATGTTACTATCAATTATACGACTACCAAATTAGGAAATGCTCATTTTTAATTTGATATAATCATTGTGAGACTACTATTTTAAGGCATACACCCCCGATTCTAAATCATTCCATTTTTCAAAATTTCTGATGTGGATTTTGATTAGTCTAGTTTAGTAGGGCTTAATAAAGGTGATTTTGATGGTTATTTGATGGGTTGAGAAACATTTTATGGGATTTTAATTCATATGTCTTTGATATTGGGTTGATGATGGATTGCATATTTTTATGAGATAATTGGGTTGAGTTGTTAATATGAATGGAGTAGGCTTCTTTGGAAGTGGTTGTTGGGCTAAAGATGTCTTATGCAATATGGTTTTGAAGAAAGTCAAGATCCATTTACTTTGGTCCAAGCAAGTGAACATCAAAATGGACATTGGATTCCATGAATTTCATGCATTCAACTCATATTTTATGACACAACTTTGGATTCCAATACTATTCTATGACACAACATGAGACTTAATGCAATTTCAACAACTCCTTAATTCTCATTTATTTTGGTAATAATACCTACAATTTAAGAGACATTAAGGAGTTGTCCTTTGAAGGCCAATATAAGAAGATGTTGTTGACACTTTTAGGGGTGAATCCATAGGCTTTTACATACTTCTCCATCACTTTAATCATTAGAATACACAAAAACATTTTCCAATTTCTATTTATTTTAGTTAGTTTTATTTGTATGGAGAGCTAAGTTCTACATCTTGGAATAAGTTCTTGAAGCCATATTAGTGTTGGATTGTAAGACTCTTATTCTATTTCTATTTTATGATTTGAATATCAAGTTTAATTTGGTTTAATTTTGGTTTGTTAATTAAGCACCTAGAGTGAGCAACTAGTTGTTGTTATTAATTTACCATTGCTAGATTAGATGAATGAATCTTTTGTTTGTTTATCTATTTCATTGCAGCAATTATAATTCATCAAGTAGTATGCTAATTCATCATTGTTGAGTTATAAACGATTAAACTTGTATGAATAAAAGTGAAGCATCGCTTGTTTTCTTCATTAATTCATCTTTGCTAAATTCCATAGCTTTATTCTACAATTTTGATACGATTAAGCGCTTGACTAAATTGACAATTTTGTAAGAGTTATTTGTTTACGCTTGTAGCTAATAACTAATCATATGTGGAATTAGAAGTCAACAAACTTCATAGCAAAGTATTCAATAGTAAAATAGATTAGAAGAGTCGATGATCAATTCATAACTAATTGGTGGAAATTACTTGGTCCAAGAATAATTCTCATATTTATTTACACCTTCAATTACTTACATCGTTTTTATATTTATTGCATCTTATTTTCGTCTTAGTAGATTAGATCAATCAACACATCAACCCCCCCCCCTTTGGTTACTTAACTTTAGCACACATTTAATCGACAAAGGACCTTCCTTGTGGGATCGACCCCTACTTACACTAGCTACTAGTTTGGGTTTGTAGTGGATAAAAATATTAATTTGGAGACTCGCGACAAGTTTAGCCAAATTTTGGCGCCGTTGCCGGGGAAGGGATATTGTTTGTTTATTTTTGTGTTATTGTCTTTATTTATTTCTATTTATTTTTGCAATTTTATTTTAGTGTTTGGTTTATGCCGAACACCCGTTCTACTAATAAGGAATTGTTGGATTTTGATCCAGAATTGGAGAGAACTCTTTTTCGTGTTAGAAGAGCGATAAGGCGAAGGCTTCAATTTGACAATCAATACAAGAAAGAAGAAAAAAAAAAGATCAACATGCCAAGAGAAACTAGGACGATTAGGGAGCTCACCGCCCCCGATCTCACTCAACAACCTTTATGCATCACTTTTCCGGCCTTGGAGGAAGGCACCACATTTGAATTGAAGTCGGGTTTGATCCACTTATTACCCGCATTCCATGGGTTAAGTGGTGAAGATCCAAACAAGCATTTATCGGAGTTTCATGTGGTGTGCACTAGCATGAAACCTAATGGTGTTACCGAAGAACAAATCAAGTTGAGAGCATTTCCGTTCTCACTCAAGGACACCGCTAGAGATTGGTTATACTACCTTCCACCGGGTAGTATCACCACTTGGGCGGCAATGAAGAAGGCGTTTCTTGAAAAGTATTTTCCGGCTTCCAAATCATCCGATCTTAAGAAGAAGATATCCAATGTTGAGCAAACGGATGATAAAACACTTTATGACTATTGGGAGCGGTTCAAGAAGCTATGTGCAAGTTGTCCCTACCATGGTTATAATGACCAAGATCTCATCATGTATTTTGTTGGAGGGTTATCACCGGAAGATGCTCGAATGGTGCATAGTGCTAGTGGTGGAGGTATTCTCAACAAAAATCCGGATGAAGCCAATGAACTATTGGGTGAGCTTGCCGAAAGCACACGCCAATTTAGTACGAGATCCAAAACAAAAAGGGTGAGAATGGCTAACTCTACCTCAAACACTTCCTTAGAGAGCAAGGTTGAAGATTTGACTTCCTTGATGAGGGAGATGCTTGTGGGGAACATGCAACAAGTGCACGCTTGTGGTATTTGTTCGTCCAATGGGCATGCTAGCGACCAATGCCCACATATCCAAGAGGAGACCGAAGCAGTGAATGTCGCGGGTACTTTTGGTCAAAGGAGATTTGAGCCTTACTATAATCCTATGAGGAGAGACCATCCCGGTTTCCAATATGGGAACCCACAAGGCGGTTTGCAACCAGGCCAAGGCTCGTCATTTGGTCAACAAGGTCAATCTCAAACTTTTGGCCAACAATTTGGTCAAACTAAAACAAGGTTCATTCCAAGGCCACCAGATAAAACTTCTACTCCATCCATGTCTACGGAGGACATGATTCGGGCTCTCACCTCTAATGTGGCTACTATGCAAGCTAATCAAGTACAATTTCAACAAGAGACGAAGGCTAGCATCCAAAACTTGGAAAATCAATTTGGGCAAATGTCTAGTGCTCTTGGGAGGCTTGAAGCTAGGGATTCCGGGAAATTGCCATCTCAAACCATTCCTAATCCCAAGCCTAATGCAAGTGCCATGACTTTGAGAAGTGGTAAGGAGTTGCAAGGATCAAAAGCAAAGATTAATTAGATCATAGAAGAAGAGGAGTTGATCGTTGAGCCTAATGTCAACCAACCATTGGTTCAAGAGGAGGAAGTAACACCGGTTGTCCCACCAACGTATGTGGATGCTCCACCATTTCCCGAGGCACTCAAAAGGAAAAGTCGTCCTATGCAAGACAAGGATGTCTATGAGACTTTTCGCAAATGTGAGGTAAACATTCCTTTGTTAGATTTATTGAAAAGCGTGCCTCGATATGCTAAGTTTGTTAAGGAATTGTGTACCATTAAAAGGAATCAAAAATTGAAGGGTGTCCAAAAAGTTAAAGTCAATGAACATGTGTCGGCTTTGTTTCAACATAAGTTACCACCCAAGTGTAGTGATCCGGGTATGTTTACCGTACCTTGTACCTTAGGAGACACCACTATTCCTAATGCTATGCTTGACTTAGGTGCTTCAATTAATGTACTCCCATATTCCTTATACAAGTCATTGAAATTAGGACCTTTGGTTAAAACGGGGGTGGTAATTCAATTGGCCGATCGTTCAAATGCTTATCCTAAAGGGGTAGTTGAGGATGTACTTGTAATGGTTGATAAACTAATCTTTCCCGCTGATTTTTATGTACTTGACATGGAACATGATTCACAAGCGGCTCCTATACTTTTAGGTAGGCCATTCTTAAGAACCGCAAGTACAAAAATTGATGTGTCTAATGGTTCTGTTACTATGGAGGCCGATGGTCAACTGGTTAAGTTTAATATCTATGATGCCATGAAGTATCCTCGTGATGATCATTCTTGTTTCATGATTGATGTTTTGGAACCTTTAGTGCAGGATGTGTTCAATGTAAATGGAGGAGATGATTTACTTGTGGCTATTTATAATAGCTTATCTCTTGATGAATTGGATTTCTCTATCTCTAATGACTTGAAAGAAGTTGTGGCTTCCTTAGCCAAGATTGAAAGTTCTCCCATCATGCCTTCATTTTCTAAACCTCTAACACTAACTTTGCCCCGTGAGAAATTTTTACCCTCAATTTTGTAGGCACCCGTGGTTGAGTTGAAGCCATTATCGGACCATTTGAAGTATGTTTTTCTAGGTGATGAAGAAACTTTACCGGTGATCATTTCAAACAAGCTCACCAAGGAGCAAGAGGTAAAGTTGATAGAGGTCCTTAAGGAAAATAAACTTGCAATTGGGTGGACTATTGCCGACATCAAGGGCATTAGTCCAACCACTTGTATGCACCACATATACCTGGAGGACGATGCCAAACCGGTGAGGCAACCACAAAGGAGATTGAACCCACCTATGATGGAGGTGATGAAGAAGGAGATTCTTAAGCTTTTACAAGTGGGTATGATTTACCCAATATCCGATAGCAAGTGGGTGAGCCCCACACAAGTGGTACCTAAGAAGAGTGGAGTAACGGTTGTAGAAAATCAACATGGAGAGTTGGTTCCCACCCGAGTGCAAAATGGGTGGCGAGTTTGTATTGACTACCGTAGACTCAATGCGGTGACAAGGAAGGACCATTTCCCTTTACCATTCATTGATCAAATGCTTGAGAGGCTTGCCGGTAAGTCTTATTATTGCTTTTTAGATGGATACTCGGGTTACTTTCAAATTGCTATTGCCCCCGAGGATCAAGACAAGACCACATTTACTTGTCCTTTTGGCACCTTTGCGTATCGACGCATGCCATTTGGCTTATGTAATGCTCCCGCAACTTTTCAAAGATGCATGGTTAGTATATTTTCTGAATATGTTGAAGATTTTATTGAAGTTTTCATGGATGATTTTACCGTGCATGGTGATTCCTTTGATAGTTGTTTGTCTCATTTATCTCTTGTGCTTAAGAGATGCATTGACACTAACCTTGCCTTGAATTCTGAAAAATGTCATTTCATGGTAGAGCAAGGTATTGTCCTTGGGCATGTGGTCTCATCTAAAGGTATTGAAGTTGATAAAGCCAAAATTGATACTATTCAATCTCTTCCTTACCCCACTAATGTTCGTGAAGTTCGCTCGTTCCTTGGTCATGCAGGTTTTTATAGAAGGTTTATTAAAGATTTTTCCAAGGTAGCGTCACCCATGTGCAAATTATTACAAAAGGAGGTGGACTTTGACTTTGATTTAGCTTGTAAGGAAGCATTTAACAAGTTAAAAGAGAAGTTGACATCGGCCCCAATCATTCAAGCTCCAAATTGGTCTCTTCCATTTGAGCTTATGTGTGATGCTAGTGACTACGCCCTTGGTGCCGTCTTAGGTCAACGAGTTGGGAGAGTACCTCATGTGATTTACTATGCCTCCATGACTCTCAATGATGCCCAAAAGAATTACTCTACTACCGAGAAAGAGATGTTGGCGGTGGTATATGCTCTAGAGAAATTTCGGTCCTATTTACTTGGTACTAAGGTGGTGGTGTTCACCGATCATGCCGCTCTTAGGTACTTGATGACAAAGAAGGAGGCCAAACCAAGACTTATTCGATGGGTATTGTTGCTAAGTGAATTTGACATTGAGGTTCGGGATAAGAAGGGAGCCGAGAATGTGGTTGCGGACCATTTGAGTCGGCTAGTGAATGTCGAGAGGCTTGAAGTGCCTATTAATGGCACATTTCCCGATGAGACACTCTTTGCCCTTACTTCCGTTTCTCCTTGGTATGCTAATATTGTTAACTTTCTTGTTTCCAATGAATTTCCTACAGGTTTTTCAAAGTCACAAAAGGACAAGATAAGGAGTGATGCCAAATACTATGTTTGGGATGATCCTTACTTGTGGAAGCATTGCTCGGATCAAGTGGTGAGGAGGTGTGTTCCCGAAAATGAGATGAGTTCTATTCTAACGTTTTGCCATTCATATGCTTGTGGAGGCCATTTTGGAGCTAGGAGAACCGCCAAGAAAGTGCTTGATTGTGGTTTCTATTGGCCAAGCTTGTTTCGGGATGCTCATGGATTCGTCAAAACTTGTGACAATTGTCAACGAAGTGGTAACATTTCTCGTCGTAACGAGATGCCTCAAACTCCTATGCTTTATTGTGAAATTTTTGATGTATGGGGTATAGATTTTATGGGTCCGTTCCCCATGTCTCATGGTTTCTTATATATACTTCTTGCCGTTGATTATGTTTCGAAGTGGGTGGAAGCTAAACCCACTAGGACTAACGATTCTAAAGTTGTTACATATTTTATCAAGTCTAACATCTTTTCTAGGTTCGGAATTCCACGGGCATTGATAAGTGGTAGAGGCACTCACTTTTGCAATCAGACGGTTGAAGCGCTTTTAAAGAAATATTGTGTCACTCACAAAGTTTCTACCGCTTACCATCCTCAAACGAATGGTCAAGCCGAAGTGTCCAATAGAGAAGTGAAGTCCATCTTGGAGAAAACGGTGAATCCAAGCCGGAAAGATTGGAGCTTGAGGTTAGAAGACGCGCTATGGGCCTATCGAACGGCCTATAAAACTCCAATTGGTATGTCACCATATCGGTTGGTGTTTGGTAAGTCTTGTCATCTTCCTGTTGAGCTTGAGCATAAAGCTTTTTAGGCGGTGAAAACCTTTAACATGAGAATGACTGAGTCGGGTGAGTATCGCAAATTGCAATTACAAGAGCTAGAGGAGATTCGGAATGAGTCGTATGAAAATGCGGCGATTTTCAAGGAGCGAACGAAGGCATGGCATGATAAGATGCTTTCTCGGAAAACATTTACCATTGGTCAAAAGGTTTTGCTCTATATATCTCGTCTTCGGTTATTTCCAAGTAAGCTAAGGTCGAGATGGGTTGGTCCATTTATTGTTACTCAATTATTTCCACATGGAGCGGTTGAGATTCGTAGTCCTTTTACGGAAAAGATTTTTAAAGTGAATGGGCACCGTCTTAAGGCATATCATGAAGGTTTTCCAAAAGAATCGGTCGAGGGAATTGATCTTATCGACCCAATTTATGAAAATTGACCTTCTCATTTTCATGTCGAGCCACAACATTAACTAAGGCGCTTTACGGGAGGCAACCCGATTTATTTTTTTGTTATTTTCTTTTCAATTTTTAGGTAGTTAGTTTCAATTTCTTGTTTTTATTGGATTTAATTAACTTACACTTAAATTTGTTTTTGTTTTATAGGTAATTCGGTTAAAAAAAAAAAAAAAAAAAGAGGGACAATAATTAGAACAATTAACAGAGAACGAAGAAGGAAAATAAGAAGCAGCAATACGCAGCCGTAGCTGCTCGGTGCGGCCAAGTCAGGCCCTTCCTCACGCCTATGTGCGGCCAGAGCCGCATGGTGCGGCCAAGTCAGGCCCTTCCCTACGCTTAGTGCGGCCACAGCCGCATGGTGCGGCCCCAGCAGCGTATTGCGGCCCAACAACCAGGTACCTTCTTCCTTCTTCAATCTTTTTTCAGTTTTCATCCAAATAAAATAAAAACAATCACAACAACGATACTAACACAGTATCATCCTCTCATTCAAAATTCACATGTCATATCTCAATCCCCTTATTCAGACAAAATCGTCTTTCACCTCTTCCTTCAATTTTCCATTCAGAAGCTTCCCATTGATAACCCTAAGTTCTTCAATTTCAAGAATTTCGCACAAACTTTTCGATTTCTGCCCGTTCGTTTGAATTGGGATTTCGAATTAATTACGACCTGAATTCGAATTAATTTCGAACTGATTTCCACTGATTTCTTTGGGGTTTCGAAAATTGCGTCTTCTGGAGTTTTGGGGCGAATTCAGACATTTCGAGGTTCGAATTTGATCCACCACAAGTATTTAGCGATTTCTGGCAGTTCGCTAATTTCGAATTAGCAGTTCACGAATTCTAAAACTTAGCAATTGAACTTTCACATTTTCGAATTGACAGGTAAAATTTCAAATTGATAGTTCTCAAGTGCTTTATTTCGAAATTTTCGATGCTCATTATTACTTTGTGACGGAATTTTCGATTTGCTAGTTCTGGGTTTGATTATATTTGATAATGGCAGTGGGTAATTTTCGGAATTTCCGACATTGTTCTAAGGCGAATTTTTGATTTGATAAACCGAAATTTTCGAAAATTCATCCCTCTGCGTTTTATTGCATTCCTGCGGAGAGTCTTTTGTGGTGCCATTGTTGTTGAGGACGAATTGAACTTCTCGTGAGTTTGGTGTGAATTTTGAGGAGCTTTGTGTTGTCGTATTCTTGTTGTTTTTTGACAATGGCTCGCACCAAAGGAACCAAAAGAAAAACTACTTCCACTTCGACATCGAAAACTCCCGCAAAATCTAGAAAAATCACCACATCCACCACCAAAAAGCCAACTAAAACTACCACCCCGATTTCCCATTTCTAAACCCGCTCATTTAACCGATGCCCAAGGGGTTATATGGGATGATTTGCATGAGAGGTTGGTCATGGAGACTAAGTTTCTTAGTATTCCGACATTGGAGAAGTTGGGTTTGCTTGACGTGATGGAGGCTTTGTTGAAAAATGTTGGGTTGGAGGGGTTCATGACTAAGGGAGTTCCCACCTATCGTCGATACACTTTGGAGTTTTTGTCTACTTTAATGGTGGAACGAGAGAGGGGAGTGGTGTCAAACATCAAATTTAAGTTGAAAGGGAGAGTGTGTGAGATGACTATGGATGAATTGAGAGATGCTTTTGGTGTTGAGAAGAAGGATGAGGAGCTTTATACGGGTCTTAACTCCTATACCGCCCCGAAATGGTGGTATGAGGTGACCGGAAAATATGCCACCAACAAACAAGGAGAGGTGAGTTCTACCATTCCCCACCCATGCCTTCGCATTGCTCACCGCCTTATTGCTACTTCATTTCTTTGTCGTGGGGAGCCTACTAAGATGCCTAGGGTACACTTTGGATATTTGTGGTCCATGACTCCGGAAGGGAAGGGAATTCCGGATTGGGTTAATCTTTTTGTGTCGGCTTGCGAGTCATTAAAAAAGCCCGGAGGAGGAAAGATAGGTGGTGGGGGATTAGTAACTTTGCTCATGAAATACTTTAAGATTGATGTTTCGGCGAATGACCTTCCTTTGGGAGATCATTTTTTTATGGATGTGAATTGTTTGGTGGGCATGGATATGTTGCGACATCGTGAGACAGTTGGTACTTATGATTGGTGTCGAGGGACGGATCATGAGCGTTACTTGTGTTTGCCTCGGCCACAAGACAAGGCTCTTACCTATGGTAAGACGGCGGTCGATTACTTTATTCCACTTGATCCTGAGTTTGCTAAACAAGGTGATAAGAGTACTCCTCCATGGGTTGAGGTTAATGGTGATTGTGAGAGTGAAGGGAGTGCTAGTGAGAGTGAAGGGAGTGGTAGTGATGATAATGAGGAGAGTGGTGATGTTGAGAAGGAGCGGCCTAGTCCACCTCTTTCTAGAGGGCTCTTGTCTTTCCAAGCCTTGCAAGCTAGTGTGGATACTTTGAGGGCGGATTTTGGTGAATGGAGGAAGATAACCGATGCTCGACTTGAAGCACTTACTAGTGTCGTTTTGGAAACTCGTGAGCTTGTTCGATCTTTGGTTGATCCACCCCGAGACGTTCGGAAGGAGGTTCATGCCTCTCACGGCCATGGTACGGGAGATTCCTCCGCTACTTGACTTGTGTTGGTATGTCTTTCTTTTCCCTTTTTCCCTCTCTTAGTTTTTGTTGTTCCTCCCATTGAGGATAATGTGAAGCTTAAGCGTGGGGAGGGCATTTCATTTGTATATATATTTTATTTTATGGTTTAAAAAAAAAATATGAAAAAAAAATGAAAAATGAAAAAAAAAATGAAAAAAAAAGAGAATAAAAATAACCCGGCTAGGTGAAAACCCGCAAGGGCGGGCGCCTAGGCAATATTGGGTAAAATGGTCGAGGACGGAGTGAAAACCCGAAAGGGCGCTCCGGGTAAAATGAAGAATTGAGTTGTGTGCCATGAGAGTAGTGTAAGGAATAAAAGCTAGATTGAAAACTCGCAAGGGCGAGCGATCTAGGCAAAATGAGAGATTTAAGAAAGAAAAAAATAAAAGATATTATTTGTTACATGTTTTATCTTGGAGATGGCGACATAAGGAGGTTCGAAGGGTGGTTCGGGTTAGGTTTATTGTTGCTAAGGAGAGATAAGGAGGGTATGGGTGGTGATTGTAATGAATTTTGACATCTACTACATTGGACCTTTTCATGTTCATATTTCACATGTAGTTTGTTGTTGGAGGTTCGTTGATGAGGAGGATGTTTGTGTGTGGTCATTATTTTGAAGTTAAGTGTATTATTCTTGTGATCATATGCTTATTTGAGGGAAGATATAAGGAGAAGTGAAGTTGTTTGATGTGTTTTGAGTTGGAGCAAGCTACTCACGTTTCGCTATTTAGGCTTTGGTGTGGGTTTTCATTGACTTATCTTCGAGTTTTACTCGAGGACGAGTAAAGGTCTAAGCGTGGGGAAGTTTGATTAGTCTAGTTTAGTAGGGCTTAATAAAGGTGATTTTGATGGTTATTTGATGGGTTGAGAAACATTTTATGGGATTTTAATTCATATGTCTTTGATATTGGGTTGATGATGGATTGCATATTTTTATGAGATAATTGGGTTGAGTTGTTAATATGAATGGAGTAGGCTTCTTTGGAAGTGGTTGTTGGGCTAAAGATGTCTTATGCAATATGGTTTTGAAGAAAGTCAAGATCCATTTACTTTGGTCCAAGCAAGTGAACATCAAATTGGACATTGGATTCCATGAATTTCATGCATTCAACTCATATTTTATGACACAACTTTGGATTCCAATACTATTCTATGACACAACAGGAGACTTAATGCAATTTCAACAACTCCTTAATTCTCATTTATTTTGGTAATAATACCTACAATTTAAGAGACCTTAAGGAGTTGTCCTTTGAAGGCCTATATAAGAAGATGTGGTTGACACTTTTAGGGGTGCTTCCATAGGCTTTTACATACTTCTCCATCACTTTAATCATTAGAATACACAAAAACATTTTCCAATTTCTATTTATTTTAGTTAGTTTTATTTGTATGGAGAGCTAAGTTCTACATCTTGGAATAAGTTCTTGAAGCCATATTAGTGTTGGATTGTAAGACTCTTATTCTATTTCTATTTTATGATTTGAATGTCAAGTTTAATTTGGTTTAATTTTGGTTTGTTAATTAAGCACCTAGAGTGATCAACTAGTTGTTGTTATTAATTTACCATTGCTAGATTAGATGAATGAATCTTTTGTTTGTTTATCTATTTCATTGTAGCAATTATAATTCATCAAGTAGTATGCTAATTCATCATTGTTGAGTTATAAACGATTAAACTTGTATGAATAAAAGTGAAGCATCGCTTGTTTTCTTCATTAATTCATCTTTGCTAAATTCCATAGCTTTATTCTACAATTTTGATACGATTAAGCGCTTGACTAAATTGACAATTTTGTAAGAGTTATTTGTTTACGCTTGTAGCTAATAGCTAATCATATGTGGAATTAGAAGTCAACAAACTTCATAGCAAAGTATTCAATAGTAAAATAGATTAGAAGAGTCGATGATCAATTCATAACTAATTGGTGGAAATTACTTGGTCCAAGAATAATTCTCATATTTATTTACACCTTCAATTACTTACATCGTTTTTATATTTATTGCATCTTATTTTCGTCTTAGTAGATTAGATCAATCAACACATCAACCCCCCCCCCCCCCCTTTGGTTACTTAACTTTAGCACACATTTAATCGACAAAAGACCTTCCTTGTGGGATCGACCCCTACTTACACTAGCTACTAGTTTGGGTTTGTAGTGGATAAAAATATTAATTTGGAGACTCGCGACAAGTCTAGCCAGATTTTGAACAAATATGTCAATTCAAAAGAATTAGACGGAATAATATGTACTAAATTTTATTACTCTGTATATTTTAATTTGTTTCACCTTGCCAAATTAGCTAATACATTGTCATTGGGCCAGTGATCAACGTATGGAAAACATATTGGAGGGCTCGAATTTTGTATACTCTGTCTTCGTTTGTAAAGGCGCGCCTCGAGTGCGCCTAAGATGCTCCATGGATGAGACACTAACCAAATCTCGCCTTGGTGCAACTTAGATTTCCTAGGATACATTAAATGAGTCTTAACAGATTATTTGAAATCTAATAAACCCTATAACTTTCCAGAATATGCTACTGCATAAGCACTGCTGAAAATGCAAATTATCTCACAATTAGAAAGTATGAATGTTACACTATATTAACATTTGGTGTTTGCATTCCAGGGAAACAACGAAGGGTGTCAAAGTTCAATTTCAATTTGAAGGCACAAATGCAAGGAGATTGGATATGGCGTGATTAAAATGAGCTCTTTAAATCTTTGATTTTAGTACTCGGTGTGGGCCTGTATCATACAACCTTTACAACATTCCGTTGGTATTTATATTTAGAATTGCACTAATATGTTTGATATTGTTGTACTTGATGGAGTCTGTCTCATTAATTCTTTAATTTTGTAAAGAATATAGAAAAATGACTATTTTAAACGAGATTTTTTTTACGACAAAGGAATAATGATTTGAATCATCTCTGTTTTTATTTTCAGATTATCATTCGGAAACAATTTCTATGTTTTGTTAATGCAACTGTAAACTTGAGTATCTCCGACCTCTTACATCATGGTTTATGGGAGTCATTTAGGTATAACGTAATATTGTACTATTTCACTTTAACGATGAGATTACCCGTGTCGT
This sequence comes from Silene conica, assembly GCA_029255685.2. NCBI lineage: Eukaryota > Viridiplantae > Streptophyta > Magnoliopsida > Caryophyllales > Caryophyllaceae > Silene > Silene conica. Next base: position 2,851,889 of record CM055311.2, on the reverse strand, counting down.
CTTCCTCCTTTGATTTCCTAAGGACTTTTATTATCTTTACGTTTGTTTTGTCTTCAATCAATATTTACGGTGTAAGAATGGATATCTATTTTTAAACTATTTATTGATTTTATACATATATATTCACTTATTTAAACATTTCCATATTTATACAAAATATTTATATTTTTGAGTTAAAACTATCACCTACATAATTTTTTATACATAGATTCATATTATACCCGTGCATTTATGCACGGGTTACACACTAGTTGACCTAGTACCCGTTCAAGAATTACTCATTAGGAGCAATTTTTGAATAATCCCCATTTTGGGACTGTTTTTGTATATTTCAAGTCACTTAGGTAGTAAACACAGATTTGTGATTTTATTAATGGTCGTCGCTAACCTTTTGTTTCTATTTTCCATTGGTGACTGATTTCAGTCGCCAAATTGGCGACGGACAGTTGTTGCTAATTTGGCGACTGATTTCAGTAGCCAATTTGGTCTCAGTTGTTGCTAATATGGCGACGGATAGCAGTCACTAATCAAAATCCTATGTCGCCAATTTGGCGACGGCTGTTCGTCGCCCGTGTTTTTTAAATTCTGTCGCCAAAGGTGGCGAAACGCGGGCGACTAGATTTGTTTGCTAATTTCTTAAGGGAGACTGAATTTCGTCGCCATTTTCAGTCGCCCAGTACAATATCTCTTGTATTGACATGTCATAGCATAAATGGACAGTGTATGCTGGGAAAACTTTATTGTGAAAGTGTTATGTTATTTTGATGGATGCTTAATATAACACTACTTGTTAGTTGTTACATATTTTGTTGCACGTCTTATTTTCCTGTATGAGACGTAGTTGATAGTTCTTATTTAGTTTTTTTTTTTTTTTTTTTTTTTTGACAGATGGATATGGCTGATTCATACCATTGTTTTTGCAATAGCATGAGCCGACCTATTAATACTATTACATTGAACATTATCTAAGAATAAAACAAACCATAAAACTACTAAGACAATTATCATCTCGTAGTAAAAGAGACGACTACAGACAAGCTGGTAAGATGATGTAGATAGGCCACGAGCAACTCCGTCCAAATTATCATCAATACTAAGAACTTCCATGAGCCAAATAGACGAGCCAGGTGCACTTACGCCACAAGTGCGTAGAAATAAAGGGGGAAGAACGAGCTGAAAAAGCTTGTCTTCAGTGGAGAGGGATCTCCTACACCGTGGTGGTCGACCGCAACAGTCCAAAGACCAACGACCCAAGAAAGTCAGTAAAGTGATAGAAAAGGCCAGAAATCTCCTCCCGACCAACCTTCCACCAATTACTACCAACATCGCCTTTGAAGGACACATAAAACCCAAAAGACAAAGAAAAAATATGGTCTCTTTAAAGAGATTTATTAAAACAAAAGATATTATAGTACTAAAGGTCATAAGTTAAAAAAAGAAGGTGAAACCACCGCCTCCGACCCAAACCAATATCACAACCAACACCCCAAGAGCTGACCCGGGGCACTCCTCAATGCCTCCTCACAAACTAGACAAGGAAACCACACTTCGACCGATCAACCAAAACAAGAGTCTCGACAACACAAAACCAAAGACAAACACAAACAAGAGCATCCACATATCAAACCTCCCAAAGAACCGACCGTAACAGACTCCGAAAAACAAATACACATGCATGCAACCCCAAAGAAAACGGGAGTAGACAACCAAACAAAAAACCATTCGGCGGATTACAGACACCTACCAACCGGAACCGTTTCACCAGACAATACCTCCCAGGACCACCAACATACAAACAACCAGACGAACACACAGGAAACGAGACCGATAGGTGGGGGAAATGGGGGGATCACCGTATCGGACACAGAACCCGGCCACGTAGGACAAAACGAAAGAATGAGCTATACTCATTGACACGACTACAGACAAACCAGGGGTGGGGGAAGTGGGGGGATCACCCCTGGGAAGGAAAAAACAACAATGGTGACAGGACAAGGTACCGGAGGGACGACAACGAAAGTGAGGATCAAAACCCAGCAAAATGGAATTTTTTTTTTTTTTTCTTTTTTTTTTTGTAGGAAGTACATACTCCCAAAGATTGCATGCAAGGAGAGTCTAACTACAAAACCCCCTGACAGACTTAGATTGACTACCTGTTCTTATTTAGTTGTGTTTTGATTACCTTGGTTGTGTAGTCAAGTGGGAGATTCTGACTTGGATTTGTGGTTGAGTGGGAGTATTAAAATTCAAGCATTAAACGGTCACATTAGTTGTGTATATTACATTATCTTTGTGATAATAGCTAAAATCAAGGGTGAGATAAATGAGTCATTAAGTTGGTTTTAATGTACATTATTTAATTAATTCCTCTTTTCATAACTGCTCTTTTAGAGCTTTATAAATTGAGTCGATTCTATGTGAATCAAAACATACAACCCCACGCAACAAGTAAAATGATATATATAATCACAATTAAGCTCTCTATCATCAATAAGTCTTCCTTGTAACGGGTCAAATACTACCCATGTGAATAGATAAGACAAAATAGATTGATATTTTCTAAGCTCCCTCCTCTTGTCTTATCTACCCCACATGGGTAATATTTCCGCCGTCGCAAACTTGTGACGGATATGTCCGTCACAAATAAGAATTTGTGCTCTACCATATTGGAGTTTTAGAACTTGGGGTGTGGATGGATATATTCGTTGACTCTAGTACCCATCGTTACCAGTTTGGTTTTGGTTTCGTAGACAGAAAGCGACACATCGATTATCAAACCTATTTCACTATTAAGGTACACATTTTCTGACAGTTCATTTATAATAATAATAATAATAAAATAACAATAATAATAATAGTAATCATATACCTGTGAAATCTAGTGGTTAAAACTTGGATAAAATTATTTTTAGGAATCTCGTATTTAAGTCTAAATAGATTTCGAGCCTGTCACCCTCGTTACGAACTATGCTTATGAATTAACACAATACAAAACGTAAATTGACACGGTGAGTATGATGTCTGTAAGCATTACCACACATCCACTGGACGATAATCACATGGATTAGTAGTATAGGGATATAGGCACATCAGACGATATAAATCTCTTGTGATCGAATTGGTAATACTTCTTGGGCTACCCCATGTTATACCTTGGTGGGCTACCCCATGTTATACCTTGGCCGTCCTCTTAAAACATCCTTGTCTTGTTCGTCCCTTAACAAATAACTTTGTGACTTTGTGTTATAAGAACTTGCTTACAACAATCCTTTGTGACGGTTATAAGCTTAATTGTGACGTTTCATAATGCACTTCCCCACTTGCCCCACCTATTTTAAAAACGATAGACCGTTGATTTAAATCGGGGGATCTTTGCCACCGCTTCCTTGCCAAATCGGTGGCAAAGAGAAATATAGAAATATAGAATAAGTGGCCTTCATCAACTTGCTTATAAGAAAAATATAGAATAAGTGGCCTTCATCAACTTATTCTATATTTCTCTCATCTAAAATAGTTGGAAAAATAATTACACATTTATACAGCTAGCTAAACAAAATCGCAGCAAGAGAAGTAGCACGCCAAAGCTACCAAAGTCTAAAACAAAAAAGGGAGAAAAAAAGAAAAGAAAAAGAGAAAATGATAGTATCAAAGAAGTTGAGAAATCTCAGTAATACTACGAAGAGAAGGTTTCCAAGCATGATGAGCAACTAGTCTCTTTCTTGCCTTGTTTAATCCTCCTAACATATCTTCTATTCGGGTTGTCCGGCTTTCAGACCGGTTCTTTAAGTGTAGCATCAACCATTGCAGCTCTCTTTTGGTTAACACCATCTTCACTCTTACTCCTTTACCTTCCTTCACTAGCTTCACCACTCTTCCTCCAATTTCTATTTTATTTTTCTCTTCTTCAATTCCCTTAATCTTATAATCTACGCAATTTCCCATTATTTTTAAAATATGATTTGTTTTTTGTAACGTCGATTATGGAATGTTTTAGGAACTTGTGGTAGGCAATGTAATAATGGAAGAAAGTGGAGAGATGGTGGGGATTATATATACACAAATTGCGTGGGAGTGTGTAATAACTAATACAAAGAGTTTTGCTTAGGAGGATATATTCGTCACAACTTGAGGATAAATATTTTACTCTTATAATGAAGTAAGTGGATATACAAGTGGTAAAAAAATGGATCAATTTATAGATAGTGCAGCATTGTATTATGTGAGAGGGGTACTATTCGTCTTCAACTTGTGACGAATAATCTCCGTTTTCAATGAGAATTTGTGTAAGTAATAAGTGTATGATATCATATTATGAGGCGTTGAATAATTTACATACAAATATAAGACAGAAGTATTTGTTTTAAAATTAAAATAGGTCAAATGATATATTATTTAAATAGATAAGATAAAAATAAATTGCTTAGACATAGCAAGAAATTTACCTTGTTTATATAAATAATATATACTCCCTCCTACCCGAGCTAAGTGTCCCGTTTGCTAGTGAGTTGAAAATTTATGGATTGTGTATTTTGGTAGGGTAATGGTATTTAGATTAGAGAGAGAAGGTATTCTATTGGGTTAGGGGTGGGTGGGTGGGTGAGTGATAAATATAAATAGTGAAGGGTAAAAAGGTAATAAAACGGTCCAAATAGTACACAACGGGACACTTTAACGAATAAAGAAAAATGAAGAACGTGACACTTATCTTGGGTAGGAGAAAGTACTACCTAACTCATTTTTTTAAGACGGATGTATCCATTTAAGAGACTAAGTCCCCTATTGTCTTGTTAAAACTTTTACTAAACATAAATTTATGTATCTCGCTTCAAATTTCACATCAAGGTATGGAATATAAAAAAATAGATTAATATAAGTCATTTATACCGAATACTTCATTAACAGTTAAAGTTTTATATTATGGCCCATTGGCCCATGGGCCGCCCGACTTTTGTATAAAGGGCGGGTAAGGGCAAGGATAATTGGCCCATAACTATGACCCGGTCCGCCCACTAAGTCTTAACGGGTAACTTTTTTCTTCACGGCCTGGCCCAAATCCGGCCCAAGCCCGCATTTGAACTGCTCTAGTTAAAAGGAATAGATGTGGATAAGTGGCAACTTGATAAAGTCTAATCCCCGGCCACATTGTTGCTGGACCTACCTACATACATGAGACATGACAATTATATCACGAGTAACAACAGTAGTAGCAAATCTACTCCTGCTAACGTTAGTTACAAAATTTGTTCTAACTTCTTCTCTGTAACTGTCAACCCAACTTAATGTCGGCACCATGGGTTGCTCGGTGGCTAATTCTTGTTTCAATTCCCTCATTCTTTTAAACTATTTTAGTTTATGATATGATGTTAAATTTCTTTGTTTGTGTTTTTATTTTGGATATGTTTTTGTATGAATCTTAAATTTGAGAAATTTTAAAAGCCATTGGCTACATCTAGACCTGTTAAATGAGTTAAACAGACGGATTTCGAGTCGGGTAGTTTTGGATTCGAGTAAAATACGGGTTACGTCTATACGGGTTTCGGGTTGGGTTTGAGTAAAAAAAAAGGATTGATCAACATCTTTTTCTAACATTTTTTAGAACTTCTTTATATCATAATTTCAACCATTATTTGTACGTTCTTTTTCTCCGCTTGTTCGTTTTAATTAACTTAATTGTTACCATTATCGTCATCACCACTGTTTGAACCCTATTTTGCATATTAGGTCTGAAGAGAAGCTTGGGGTAGAAGAGTGATTAGTTCAGTATTGTTGAGCGATAATTAGCCTGAACAGGTATGCATGAAGTCCGGACAGGAAAGACAAGCCCAACAAGGGAAGACCCGGACAAGCCCAGAGATTCAAGAAGAACCAGGTTGTAACCTAGCTTGAATATAGTACATCCCTGACCAGCTAGGCTGGAAAATGCTAAGCAGAATGAGGAGAAAGCAAGCCTGATACGTATGTTGTGAACAACAGGCTAGGAAACGACTGAAGATGAGATCTTAGCCCCTATTTTCCAGGCAGACCAAGTCAGAAACCCTAAACAGCTATTGAAGAAACGTGTGATCATGGAACCGTTAAGGTTGATAGAGTTAGCCCGGATTAATAGGAAGTGTGCCATATTCATCCGGAACCACATTTTAGCTTGAGAATAAGAACGTTGGAGACGAGTAGTATATAAGTTAAATCATTCATATAGAACAAGGGTGTAATCTATCTTTGTATTTTACAACATTCCAAATCCATTCAAGCAACTATTGTCATTTAACAACATTCTATACAGAAATAATACCCATAAAAACTTTTGTCAAACATCCTTCGTCTTTATTATTGTTAATTGTATTTGAGCTAGATACCCTACATTTCAAACTTCATTTAGCTTGATCCCTTCAGGAAAATCTTTGCTAAAACAATTGGCGCCCACCGTGGGGCATTTAGTTCATTAAATCTCAAAATCTTCCTATTTTTTTTTATCAACATTCCCGTCCAAAATGGTAACTCCTACTACAGAAGAACAACTAGTTGCTGCCCTAGCTCAAATCAGAGAATTAGAAGAGATCAGGGAACGGGCAGCACAAACACAGGCTGAACTTGACAGAGTCAAGGAGTCTGAATCCACCCTGAAAAAGCAGTTAGAGGGGAAAGCATCAAGCTCCAGACCCACATTTGAGCCTAGAACCCCCTTCTCCTCAATCATCAAGAACATCGACTTCTCCTACTATGCAACCCCGGAGAAGAATCCTACCACCGATCAGTAAGGTGAAGTTGCTGCAACATACCAATCCAATGCAGCCATAATTATGGTCATGCTCCATGAAATTCAGAAACTCCACAATAAAATTGATAATATTCCTGGAGTGCCTGATCCTATCCAGCAAGTGGAGATCGATAGCTATGCTGACGCACCCTTTGCTGAGGAGATAGCCAAAGTAGATCTCCCAAATTAAGAAATTCGCCGTCCCATCAATTGCATCCTATAATGGGACTACTGATCCTCAAAACCATTTTGCCGTATTCAAGCAAAAGATGTTGGCAACCTCAATACCAGTGAGCTCAGGCAGGTGTGTATGTGTAAAGGCTTTGGCAGCACCTTGACCGGAGCAGCAATACAATGGTCATCAACCTACCTCTGGGAAACATCAAAAGTTTCGCAGATTTGGTCAATGCTTTCAACCAGCAGTTTTCCAGCAGCATGGATATGACCAAGAGACCAAGTAACCTGTTTAGGGTAAAGCAGTCCTCAGGCGAGTCTGTCAAGGAATACCTAGGAAGATTCGTCAAGGAAATGGTGGCCATCCCTAGATGCGATGATGAGACCGCTGTCGAGGCATTCAGGCAAGGTGTCCAGCCAGATAGTGATATCTATGCAGATCTCACCAAGAAGGCATGCCCGACCTTCGCTATAGTCCAGTCAATTGCGTTGGAGCATGTCAGGCTAGAAGAAAACCTTAACTTCAGGACATCCTCATCCACAGGAAAGCAGAGCTACAGCCAGAGCAACAGATATGATGCGGGAGCATGCTCAAACTTTCCTAATGATAAATCTAAAACGAGATTCACACCAAACGGGTTCGAACATGGATCCGTAAGATTATTTAAGATAGCTTTACAAGGAATAAAAGAAGATTCTAGAAGGTCCCGGAAGACCTTGGAACATCCTTGGATGATATTTCCTAGAGGTTACATGAAGGAAGGTGTGTATGAAGCTTCCAAGGGAGAGGAGCTAGGGCACGAAGGACCTAGGGACGCGCGCCTAAAGGCACGACCACAACTAGGGTTTCGGCCAAATTAGGGTTTCGTTTTAGTTTGTTTATTTTATGTTTGAATAAGAGATTGGGAAGGTATGTTTCCTAGTCTTAGTAGGTTTTGTATTTGGTTTCCGAATTGTAATAGGATTCATAAATCCTAAGTTAAGTAGGAGTCCTAGTAGAAGGAGGTTTCACAATTCTAATGGAAATAGGAATCCTAATTGTTGTAGGATTCATAGTTCTAGTAGGATAAGGAATCCTAATTGTTATAGGATTCATAATTATGTTAGGAATAGGAGTCTTAATTATATTAGGGTTCAGAGTCTTAAATCCTTGTCAAACTCTTTGTTTGAACTTAAGTAGGATTAGGGTTTCCTAGTAAGGACTAATTAAGGTATACATATCTTAATTAGGGTAGGGTTTTACACGGTTTAAGGCCTATATAAGGCAGCCGTTTTTCATTGTTTTAACACACAAGTTTGAGTTGAATTATCAATAAAAATCATAAGTTTCTGTGTGAGCATTTGAGTGACATTAATTAAGTTTGCGAGCTTTGTTTTTGGGATCGACTTTGCGAGGTTGATTTGCAGGGTGTTAGCCAATTCCATCTTTTGCGAGAGAAGGTTGAGGAGACATCATCTATCCATCGATCATCATTCAATTCGTCCATCTTCCACCGTTCACAAGACTGTTCAAAACCGAGCTTTGTTCGTTGTTCTCACAAGCATCGATCACCAAGTTCATCCGTTCATCGTTATTGTTCTTCAATCGTTCGTTCATCATTCATAGTCCGTTCATTATTTGTGTTATTTCATTGAAGTTACTAACGAAGTTGTTATCTATCTTAAGAGTGTAATTCCACTGCACATCGATTCTTAAGAAAGGATCATCTACCTCAATTCAAGCTAGAGATTCGCATCAAGAAAAAGCTTTAACCCCAAGGGAAACAACTCCAGACCCGCTCCATATTCTAGGCCTGAGCGGTCCGAAGTTAACATGGCCCAAGAGCACAGAGGTAACCCTTCAAACCTACTCACTATTCCTGAGTATAATTTCTCTATTTTCACTACAGGGTTAATCCAGGAACTGGAAGGCATTGGAGATACAGTTAGATGACCAGGAAAATCTGACAATCCCAGAAGAGACTTTTCGAAGTGGTGTGAATTCCATCAGGATATTGGACACATCACAGAGGAGTGCATCCAGTTGAGAAAACAAGTGTCATATCTGATCAGAAAAGGCTACTTGAAAGATATAATACAGCAATCAAGCAACAACAAAGATGAGAGGAAAAATCAGGGGAATGTAAGGGCGCCACCTCATCCTCCCCCTATTTATGAAGTCAATTTCATAAATGGAGGATCGGAAATCTGCGATCTGACCAGCTCAGCAGCTAAGAAAGTTTCCAGGGAGTCAAAACTTCAACCTCCTTCTAGATCTATTTTTTTGCCTTCTGTTACTTTTGACGACTCTGATTTGCAGGGAGTACAAGACTTACACCATGACAACCTGGTTATAACAATGCAAATTGGTACATCAAAGTTTCTAGAATACTGATAGACGGAGGTAGCCCAATCAATTTGATAATGATGGACGTCCTGAAGACTATGAAGATAAGTGAAGATCATATCATCATATCATCAAAAAGTCAAGCGCCTAGTCAGATTCAGTGGAGAAACCAGAGGTACCCTAGGGGAGATCAACCTGCCAACATATATAGATGGAGTTGCATCCTACGAAAGATTTGGAGTCCTGGACTACATGTCCTCACACAATGTGATTTTGGGAAAACCCTGGATACACAATGTCAAAGCAGTCCCATCTACATATCATCAATGTGTAAAGATACCAACCGAATGGGGAGTAACTACAATTAGAGGTGAACAGAGAACGGCTCGGGAATGTTATTCACAGGCTTTGAAACCTTCAAAGTCAGGTAAGTCCCTGGCATAACAATTAAAGTCCCCTGTCAGGAAGGAATATGTTGCAGAATCACAGATGGAAACAGGAGAGGTAGTCCTGAACCAAGAATTTCCTGACAGGAAGGTACTTGTTGGCTCTGATGCACCTGATTCAGTTAGGCCTGACCTGGTTAATTTTCTAAAAACTAAAATGTCTTGTTTCGCTTGGTCACATTTTGATATGACTGGTATTTATGCTAATATTATTAGCCATAAGCTCAATATTGACACATCTTTCACGCCTGTGCAGCAAAAAAGACGAAAATTTGCCTCTGAAAGAAATGAGATCATCAATCAAGAAGTTGAAAAGCCGATGGATATGGGAATGATTAGGGAAGTAATGTACCCTGATTGGTTGGCCAATGTGGTTGTTGTGCAAAAGAAGAACGACAAGTGGAGAGTCTGTGTAGTTTACACTGACCTAAAGAAAGCTTGCCCAAAAGATCTGTTTCCTTTGCCACACATTAATGCCATGGTAGATGCCACAACAGGGCACGAAATGCTGACCTTCATGGACGCTTCAAGTGGATTAAATCAAATAAAGATGCATCCATCAGACCAGGAAAACACATCATTTATCACTGAGAGGGGTATATATTGTTATACTTCTATGCCTTTTGGTCTGAAAAATGCAGGGGCAACATACCACAGGCTGGTCAATATGATGTTCAAAGATCAAATCGGAGATACTATGAAAGTCTACATTGACGACATAGTGGTCAAATCCAAAAAAGCTGAAGATCACGTTAAAGACCTAGAAAAAAGCATTCCAAATACTGGAACAATTCAATATGAAGTTAAATCCCTCCAAATGTCACTTTGGAGTCTCAGTAGGAACATTCTTAGGCTACATGGTGACAAAGAGAGGAATAGAAGACAGCTCTGAGTAGATCAGAGCCATCTTGGAATTGGAGCCACCAAAGAGCGTCAAAGATGTCCAAAAATTAACAGGAAGAGTAGCAGCCCTGGACATATTTATATCAAGGTCATCCGAGAGAAGCAAGTCATTCTATAATCTGCTCAGAAAGAACTAAGACTTCATGAAGACCCATGACCACCGGTCAGCCTTCGAAGATCTAAAATGTTATCTATCCACCACTCCATTACTAGCCAAACCAGTAAAAGATGAACCCCTGACGGTTTATCTCTTAGTAACTGAGACTGCAGTTAGTGGAGTTCTGGTCAAAGAGCTGGACGGACAGCAGCACCCAGTCTACTACGTAAGTAAAAGTCTCATGAATGCTGAAATAAGGTATGGATTACTTGAAAAATACGTTTTAGCTTTAGTTATGAGTTGCACCAAGTTAAGACCATATTTTGAGAGTCACCCTATAATAGTCTGGACCAACCTACCTATCAAGTCTGTCCTACGTAAACCTGAATTGTCTGAACGCATGTGCAAATGGTCAGTTAAGCTCAACACCTACAATATTAAATTTGAACCCAGAACAACAATCAAATCCCAGACATTAGCAGACTCTGTGGCTGATTTCAGTCCTACCCCTGAGCCATAATCAATCAAAAAAATAAATGCACTGACCAGCGACCAATCAGACCTAGTATGGACCTTATTTGTCGACGGTGCAGCCAATATGAGGGGGACAGACTTAGGTGTAGTACTCAAATCACCACAGGGGGATATGATAATATAGGCTATAAGTTGAGCATTCGAAGCAACAAATAATGAAGCAGAATACGAAGCTCTAATAACTGGTCTAAAGGTATGTGTTGATCTAGGTGCCAAAAATGTCAAGGTACACACCGATTCCCTTCTCATTTCGAATCAAGTTAATGAAGTCTATATGTTGCAAAAGGTTCAAAAATGATGCTCTATCTTGACATAGTCCAAAATCTAAAATACAAGTTTTCTAATTTCAGTATTGACCAAATACTCAGGGATTTGAATACCCAGGCCGATGCCCTAGCCGGCCTAGGATCCAACTTCAGTCCCCCTGACTTTGACAATATTCCCATAGTTCACCTATTAGAATCATCAATCGACAGAAGGAATCAGACTTTTTTCATATATGTTGCCAACTCCTGGACAAAACCATACTATGATTGGCTCCTTTAGGGAATTTTAACCCTGAACAGGAAAGATGCCAAAGCCCTCCAGATTAAAGTTGCCTCGTACACTATTATTAATAACACTCTTTTCAAACGTTCGCAGGCTGGAACATATCTCCGATGCCTGGAACCGCAAGAGGTTGAACAAGTACTGATACCCGTCGCTGAGGGTACCAAAGATAAAATTTATATTCCTAAACTTTAACTATAGATAGTGAAAGTCAGGGTCGAACCACAAGGAGGTGGGGAATGTTTATTGTTCTAAATCAATGTTTTAGGGTAACAAATTGGGGGTTATTTGTTTGTTTGTCACTAGGTCTAAAGAAAATAAAGACAGGAATAAAACAAAAATAAGATAAAGATAAGACTTATGATAAAACGAATGCTAGGATGTTCGGGCAGTAAAAGCTATGATGGTATAAATTCTAAATCAACATGTATTGCAGTCGCGTAAGGGGTGTAACTGTAGGAAATAATTTCTTAAATTACTCATAAAAGTATTAACTTAATTAATACTGCCAAGTATTATATCAAAAACGAATTGATATTAAAACAATAGAACTGAAATAATAGGACAAGGATCATAGAAATAACCTTTGGTCCTATATGAGATCGGCCTAAGGACAACCTAGTATAAACCCAAACTTCAAGGTAGAAGTTATCCTTAGATTGCACCCAAAACGACTGAGAAAGATTCCCTCACAGCTTCTCCTAAATTACTATTAATTATTTTAGAGGATTTATTTTGGGATTAAGATGATAAACTAATCAAGGAGAATAAGAGAGGAAAAACGTTTTCTTCTTGTGTCTCCAACCTCACGGCCGAAACCCTCTCTGTATAGGGTTTTGGTTTGTGTTGGTATTGTACTTCAATTAGGAAACCTCATTATAATATAATATTTTGAGTCAGTTTCCTTATTCCGAACTTCCTTAAAATATCATATATATTTTAATACTTTTCGGTGTACAAATTTAATTCCCGGAGAATATTAATTAATTATCTTATAATTAATTAATCCCATTATATTATTCTATCAATTAATAAATATAACTTTTATATATATTTATTAGAATTAACATTTAATTCATTTCTCCTAGTTATTATTTAATCATATTAAATGTTTATCATCTACTTAACTACATTTAGCTAAGTTTAGTATTTATGTAATTCTTGAAGAGTCTATTGACCTAGATATACTCAAGAAGGGGGGGGGGGGGTTGAATTGAGTATGCCAACTTTTTCGATTCTTCTTCGATGTATGTTGATGAAACGTACTAATCGCAAGTAACGAGTAAGAACGATAAAGTAAAGGAGACACGATCTTTTGAAGTGGTTCAGTTTCACAAATCGAAACCTACGTCCACTATTCTCGATTAATAAAATTAGTACCTTCTCCGGATTACAATTTTATCAACCCAACTCGTACAACTTTGATGTTAGTTGTAACTCAATCTAGATACCGTAAAATATCTAGCTACGACAAGTATCGATACTTGCTTACAATGAGTACCGTTAAATACTCGAATCTATCTTAAGTAAATAAGATAAAGTCTTCAACAACTTTCTTGTGTTCAATGATCTTAAACGTGTGAGATTTTTCTTCAAAGCTTGTAGTCTTGATTACGAGATTTGACAATGATTGGCACGGAAAACGAGACGTATGAAAGAGTACGTTCGTTACTTTTCTTGATTTGCGTGAGGCTTGTGTATTCGTTTGATTTAGGCGTGTGACATTGAGTGCCTATATATACTAATTTAGATCTAGGTTGAAACCTAGATAGTTTAGAAATATTACTTTATCTAGAATACATATTCTTGGTAATATTAAAACTTAATCTTATTTGATTTAGGAAATGACTCTAGTACGATAATATTAATTTAAGATATAAGATAATATTTCCAAAAACCTATTTGATTTAGGAAACATCTTATATCATAAAATATAGTATCCTAATTAAAGTCAATTCCTAATTCTTGTCAAGATATAATAAATTATATCCTTAATCAAATCCTAGTTAATCTTTAGGTAAATTAAATAAACATACATTATTTATTTAATTAACCATAAAAATAATATGAAACGTATTAGAGGTCATGTAGGAAAACGTGAGGGCATGGTTCCTCAACACGCTTTCCCACGCACGATTCTCAACGCACGCTTCACAAGACACGTTCTTCGAGACATACTTCCCGAAGCACGTTTCTCTAGGAGTTTAGATTCGACAATAACGGTTAGAATAAAATCCTTAGCATATTAGAATTAACATTTACCTCATAAGATAAATATTTTAATTCTTGTTAACTAAAGAATATTTCTATTTTAAAACCGTTCTTAAGATTACTAAATTAATATATAATAATATATGTATAGCACGCATAAATCTTTACGCTTTGATTTACTTCACGCAAATCTCATTTCTTCGATAGTTATAGGTACGATCTATAACTTAAGAGTTCTTGATATTGTAGTAAAAACTTTTGTCTTGTAAATCTTCAAAAAGATTTGACACTTGATATGAGCTTGATCTTTTCTTCAACCTTCGATTGAATCTATACTTTACTAAACTACGATCTTCGCTCTATAATTAACTGTACACTTAAACGCACGATTACACGCATATGTATATAAAACATAATTATTTAGACTTGTCATTATTAAAACATAAAACAATATATTACATAAATAGAATATATTACTCAACAATTATATTAATATATAATCACATTTCTCAGTACTATCCTATTGGTGTGACCTTTAGGGATCAACTGATTATCGCCATCATATGACAGTAACATCAAACTTCTAGTGAGCCAATCGTTACCGATAAACGTTAATCAACTGATTAATATACTAAGTATCCCTGCGTGATCTTGTAAAAGATTTACTCAAATAATCACACACTGTGGAGGAGATTTACTCCAACAATCTCCCACTTGTCCTACAAGTGTGTGTGCGATTACGATTCTCATATCCATGCATTATTCTCCTACTCAATGGAAAATAAATTGCAAAGTCTTACCTTACAAGGTCGTATCTCCCAAGTAATCATATCAGGAATGGTTTCCTCGACTAGAGAGCAACATAACTGATACGAATCATATTCGAGCATGGCCATGCGTTTAAGTTACTACTCCTCGAGTGGCCCTGAGAAATATATATAAAACTGGATAAAGGTTGGAATCCTAAATTAAACACACAAACGTAATTAAAATCATGCAAACACGAAATACGAACGGAAATACGACACACAACCAAGTATTAAGAAGCCTATGGGCCGAATGTACAAGATAAAGCCTAATGGGCCGAATTAAGAGTATAAGCCACTTGGGCTGAAAGTAGCAAAATATTGTCTAATGGGCCGAAAGTAGTAGGGCAAAGTTTAAAGTCTAGTACAAGCCAAATTGGGCCGAATGAGGATAAGGGAAAATTGGGCCAAATTTTAAAGCAAAAGAAAATCATAGGGCAAAGGCAAGAAAAGGCTATTGAGGCCGGACACCACCACACGGCCCAAACCAATTTCCGCACAATCCAAGCCCAAATCTTCAAAAACAAAGATTAGTAATAGGACGAAGCAGTTACTGAAATTACTCGGGGTGACGGATAATGTGAGGATTAACGAACTCGGGACGGGTATGTTATTTCTTATTGTGGGCATAAATTATTAATATGTGAATATTATTGTTTTGACTTGAGAAATTGGTTGTGTACGTTCGTATAACATGTAGCAAGATATAATCAGGACTCGAGCATTCAATAAGAAATAACACACATAGGCATGCAGCGGAATATACGGACACAGTCATATAATTCTGTCTTTTTCATAGTCAGTCATTGGGTTATTTTCAGCTCTTAAGATCGATTAGGTGCCACCGATTAAACCAATTTCCAATCGCAAAGTCTCAAATCGTTCCCTAGCCAAAGGTTTAGTAAAAATATCTGTCCATTGTTTTTCCGTACTACAAAATTCCAACTTAATGTTTTTCTTTTCTACATGATCACGTAAGAAGTGATGTCTAATCTCTATGTTGAGTTTTGTTCTCGAGTGCTGAGCCGGGTTCTTAGATATTATAATAGCACTCGTATTGTCACATAATATAGGTACACATCCCACGTCAATACCATAATCAAGTAATTGCTGTTTTAACCATAAGAGTTGAGAACATACCAGTGCGGCTACAATATATTCTACTTCTGCGATTGACAAGGCGACATAATTTTGTTTCTTAGATGCCCATGATATAATACATGGTCCAACGAAGGTTGCAAGTCCAGAAGTACTTTTTCTATCTAAAGATCAACCTGCATAAGCCGCATATGAATATCCTAATAGGTTAAAATTACAGTCCATAGGATACCATAGATATAATTTTGATGTTCCGATTAGGTATCTTAGAATTCTCTTAACCGCAATCATATGCGATTCTTTTGGTGCAGATTGGAATCGAGCACAGACGCAGACACTAAACATTATATCTGGACGACTTGCAGTAAGATAAAGAAGTGAGCCGATCATACCTCTATAAGTAGTTTCATCTACTGACTTACCGTCCTCATCTTTGGTGAGTTTCTTATCTGTTACCATTGGAGTAGGCATAGGATGAGAGGATTCCATTCCGAATTTCTTTATTAACTCTTTGACATATTTTTGTTGATGGACTTTGATACCCTCGTTCGTTTGTTGAATTTGTAGACCAAGAAAGAATTTTAATTCTCCCATCATACTCATCTCGAACTCGGATGTCATCAACTCTGAGAAATATTGGCACAACTTTTTGTTGGTTGAGCCAAATATAATATCGTCAACGTAGATCTGGACAACTAGTAGATCGGAATTTTCGCTTTTCAGAAATAGTGTCTTATCTACTGATCCTCTCTTGAATCCGCTTTCCAACAGAAACTTTGATAGTCTGTCGTACCATGTTCGAGGGGCCTGTTTCAGCCCGTAGAGAGCTTTGTCCAATCTGTATACATGATCCTTTAGTTTGTTGTCAGGGAATCCAGGAGGTTGTTCGACATAGACTTCCTCCTGAAGATATTCGTTAAGGAATGCAGTCTTAACGTCCATTTGAAATAATTTCATTCCTTTGTGTGCAGCAAATGCTATGAGCAAGCGAATCGCTTCAAGGCGAGCAATAGGAGCGAAGGTTTCGTCATAATCGATCCCTTCCTGCTGATTGTATCCTTGAACGACCAATCTTTCCTTATTACGTACGATGACTCCAGAGTCATCTAATTTATTTCTGAATACCCATCTCGTTCCAATTACTGATCTATCTTTTGGACGAGGAACGAGATGCCATACTTTATTCCTCTCAAATTGTTGTAGTTCTTCTTGCATGGCGACTATCCAGTCAGGTTCTGCAAGAGCTTCTTTTATATTTGTAGGTTCAATTGTGGAGAGAAAGGAGTAGAAGGAACAAAAGTTGTTTAAGCTTCTTCGAGTTTGAACTCCTTCTGTAAGGCTTCCTATGATATTATCCAGAGGGTGAGAGCCTTTATATCTCCAGTTTCTTGATTGATTGTTTTCATTACTACTGCTTGACTCGGGATTTTGACTTGTTCCCCCTGAATCCAAACAAGGGTTTGTAGGAGAGTCAGGTATAACTATGACCATTTCCCTTTGGTTTTGATTCAAAGTTGTAGCTTCATTGGCTACAACTCTGGGTTCTAAGTCATTGGTTTGAGAGTTATCTACAGTATCATCAACTGTAGTTTCATCTCTCGCACCATTTCCTCCCAAGTCAAGTTCATCGTTGTTTCCTTGAATTTCGCCTTCATCATTATTTTCTATTTCAGGAGGATCTTCCCTTGACAAACGAAATTCAGGTTCGTCTAGGTTTTCTCTTCGTCCTGTAAAGGCTTGTCGAAGGCATTATTCTCATCAAAGATAACATGTATACTCTCTTCAATGCATAAGGTACGTTTGTTAAAAACTTTATAGGCCTTACTATGATCAGAATATCCTATGAAAATTGCCTCATCACTTCTAAGGTCAAATTTGCTCAAGCGATTTTTACCATTGTTATGAACAAAGCATTTACTCCCAAAACATCTTAGATGAGATATATTATGTTTACGACCACGTAAAAGTTCATAAGGTGTCTTTTTAAAGATAGGTCTAATCATAGCACGATTATGAATATAGCAAGCTGTACTAATAGCCTCAGCCCAAAAGTTTCTAGGTAGGCCACTACAAAGAAGCATTGTTCTAGCCATGTCTTCTAGGGTTCTGTTCATGCGTTCTACTACTCCGTTTTGTTGTGGTGTTCTAGGTGCAGAGAAGTTATGTCCAACACCGTTGGATTTACAGAATTCAATGAAAGCATGGTTCTCAAACTTAGTTCCATGGTCAGTTCGAATAGTTACTAGATTAGTTTTTAATTTGTTTTGGACAAGTTTCATAAGACTCACAAATTCATCACATGTTTCATCTTTAGAATGAAGAAAGATTGGCCAAACAAATCTAGAATAATCATCAACTAGAACGAAAACATACCTGGAATCGCCTCTACTTCTTACCTTCATAGGCCCACAGAGATCCATATGTACTAGTTCAAGATCTTGGTTAGTACTTACTATTCTTTTTGGTTTGAAGGATGATCGGACGTGTTTAAATCGAGCACATGTGTCGCACATCTTTTCTTGATCAAATTTGATCTTAGGAAGACCTTCGACTAAGTCCCATCTCTTCAATTTGCTAAGAATAAGAGAACTAATATGCCCAAATCTCTTATGCCAGACACATGGTTCATCTAACGTAACTTTCATACACGAGAGAGAGTCAGTAAGCACAACGTTTAAATCAATCATATAAACATTTTTCTTTCTATGACCTTCAAGAATAACTTTACTTGTTCCTTCCATAATTATACGACAAACGTCTGTATGAAAAACAACTTTGTTTCCTTTGTCGCATAATTGGGATATACTAATTAAGTTATGTTTAAGACCACTTACCAGATATACATCGCTAATAGAGTGAGAAGATGAGATGCCTATCTTACCAACACCTATTACCTTTCCCTTTTTGTTGTCACCGAAGGTGACCTTTCCTCCGTCGAATGGTTCCAAGGTGGTGAATAGGTTGGCGTCGCCTGTCATGTGTCGAGAGCATCCACTGTCGAGGTACCATAGGTTATTCTCTTTAGCGATTATCTGCGCAATGTAATTTAAAGACATGTCTTAGGTACCCAAGCATACTTGGGTCCTTTAGAGTTAGTGACAATAAAAACATCTTCCTTTTTAACCCAGACTTGTCTTACTAGAGGTCCCTTGGATTTGTGGTAGTTAGGTTTTGTTGATCTAGTGTAAGTCTTTGGGTTTTGTTTCTTATAGGTTGTAGGTTTAGGAATTTGAGTGGTTCTATTTTTCTTTTCTGCGTAATTGAAGGACATGTCATAGAACCATCTATGGTCATTATTTCTTTCCTCAACCTTTTCATTACCTTCCTCACCGTCGATGATAGATATGGAATCATTTGGTATACCTAGAGATTTAACAAATTTGACTCCAGTTTTGAAGTCGAGTGCGTGTTTTACACAGTTTTCTCGTAGGTGTCCATTATGACCACAATAAGTACAAATTAAATATTCAGGCAAGTCTACGTACTTTTTTTTTTCTAAAGTCGCGTTCATCAGGTTTTTGTTGACATTTAGAATGGTCTCTCCTACTATAGCACTCATGTCCTAGACCCATCTTCATGTTGTTATCAGATTGTTCAGTTAGGAAGTTTAGTACGTTAGTACTTCCTTCCCATTTTTCGTGAACCTTACGAGCATGAAGAAGAAGGTCTTTTAAAGAATCTATTTCTTTTATGCAGGAGGAGTGGTCAACATTGTTATGTTCTTTTAAGTCTTGAACATCTTTATTAAAATTGAACACGATTTTAGCATGTGCCTTTTTAATTTTGGTTATGTTGAATTCCAGATCCATGATATTTTGCTCGAGGATTTCAACTTCTTCTTGATGAGTTTCATCTACAACCACTGGTGTAGGTTTACTCTTTAGAAGTTCATTAGACCTTTTTAGATCTGAGGTTATAGCTTCATTGGCTATAATCTTAGATTCAAGCTCTTTAATGTTGAGTTTCAATTTTGAGATTACAGCTTCATTGGCTGTAACTTTAGACTCAAGAATTTTCTTCTCAGACATTACTGTTTCCAATTTAACATTTGTATCAATGTTAACTTTGGATTTCAGTTTCTTAGCTTTGGCCTTTAAGAGTTGATTTTCCTCTGCAATGTCAAGGATCTGTTCCTTCAATTCGTCAAATTCAAGACTTTGTTCGTGACATTGGTCTAAGGTTTGTTCGAAATAATTAATTAATGTAGACTTAGATAAATTTTTAACTTGACTCTTAAGCTGTAAAAAAATTACTTCTTGGTCTTCATCTTCTGAATCAGATTCTCAATAGAGGCAGAATTGTGACGAGTCATGATCGTCGGAGATTAGATCCAAACTGATGTTGCTTAGGCACAGGTTAACGACTTCTTCTTCCTTTGAGTCTTCGTCATCTTCGGAATCTAATTCTCCCCAGCAAGATGCGAGCATAACCTTCTTGAATTCAGTCTTGGTCTTATCTCGTTTGGATTTGTCTTTAATTTTGTCCCAGCTTGGACAGTCCTTGATCATATGTCCTTGATCACCACATTTAAACCACCCTCATTTGAAGAAGGTTTGCTTAGAGTCATTCTTTTTCTTGTCATTTGTTTTATTGTTTGATTTGGTAAATCTGCCTTTGAAGACTGCCCTTTTAAAGCGTCTTGCGAATATAACTGTTTCATCTTCCAGTTCAGGTTCGCATTGTTCGCTTGTAGAGGCTTGTAAGACAATGTTTTTGTTTTTAGGATGATCATCATCATCTCTATTCAGCATGATCTCATGAGCCATTAGAGATCCAATAAGTTCTTGATAAGTCATGGTCGAGAGATCACGAGCTTCTTCAATTGAAGTGACTTTAGGTTGCCACTTTTTGGTAAGGCTTCAAAGGACCTTTCTGACTATGTCCTCAGAATCATACTTCCTACCAAGGTTCCGCAATTCATTAAGTATGCAAGAGAATCGTGCAGACATGCTATCAATCGATTCATTCTTTTCCATAGTGAAAAGTTCATATCGTTGAATAAGCAAGTCTATACGATGTTTCCTGACTGCGGAGGTACCTTCGTAGGCAAGTTCTAGACCATCCCATATTTCTTTAGCTGAATTACTATTGGAGCTTGTGTCCTCCACATGTAGTGTGATAACGTCATTGCACATACCCTTGTACGGACAAGTGGGAGATTGTTGGGGCTGGTGTCCTTTAAAATTAAGTACAATGACTTATTAAATCTCTTTAAGGATCACAAGGGCATACTTTAGTATTATTATCAGTTGATCCACGTTTATCAATAACGGTTGGCTTGCTAGATAAGTTTGACGTTATTGTCATACAGATGGCGGTGATCAACTGGTCCCTATACGTCACACCTATAGGACACGTTTGAGAGATGTGAAGGTATGAAAATACAGTCACATTTATGCCGAATATGACTAAACAGTTAGTCAGAGGTATTGACTATTAAATTAGTCAATAAGATGTTGAGATTATTATTTAATACGGATTAAATAATTTTAGCTAACACGGATTACATGATTAATTCGTAAATTAAATATAAACGGTTATATTTAATTAAATATTGTATTCGCGTATTAATATAAACAGTTATATTAATTTGGCTAATTATACAATATCATAATTTTATCAGACCATTATTAATACATCGAATGCATTAATACCTGATAACACGTATGCGATTTATAATAAAAATCCCGCAAATAATATTTAGCAAAACGGGTCGAATCATGCAAAGGAATAAGGTAAGAGTGGAGAAAGCCCACTCTCACCCTAATTCGGCCGACCCACCCGATTGCTACATAAGGAGAGTCCTTCTCCTTATGTCAGTAACTGTTGAATCATAATTCTCACAATTAGGGTTTTTGAGAGCATTCTTCTTCCAAAACCTCAGATCTCACATCTAAAACCTCAATAACTCTCCCCATATTGCAAGGCAATTGGAGAGTATTTTCTAGCACACGCGGCATCATCTCAAACAAAGTCTTGGGTGCAAGTTATAGGAGGGAATTTACTTTAATTCCTGTTCTTAGGCCTATTCAAGCAAGGACCCAAGGTTGTATTCTTTTCATGTTTTTATTTATCTTATGACAATAATCACAACTGTAATTTTCATTATAATCCTGCAAGTTTAGGGCGAATACATGCTATATTCCCCACAAGTGGTATCAGAGCCAGGCCATGAAATTTTACTTTTGTGTTTTTCATAAAGTTTTAAAAACTGAAAAATCGTGTTCTGCCGCTAAGTCGGTCGATCGACCCTCTGTTGCGGTCGGTCGACCGCCTCCTGCGTATGTTTCTGTTTCGACAGTCTTTCTTTTGTGAGTAATCGATCTTGTTTTCGATTCCTGTTTACATATTGTTAATTAATCGATATTCTTGACAATATGTGAACCCTTGTTGATGTTAATTTTGATTTACTCGTTTTAATCAAAGTTTAAAAGGTAAAAACTTGTTTTGATTTCCAAAGTTGCAGCGTTTTGCGTTTTCTGAAACTCGTTTTTACTGTCTGGTGGTCGGTCGACCTGATTGATAGGTCGGTCGACCGCTTATGCTGTTGCAGAAAATTCCTGTTTCTCGTCTGGAGGTCGGTCGACCCAGTGTTGAGGTCGGTCGACCTCCCCCCTTGTAACAGACGTCGTTTTTTTTATTTTTCGAAAATAACCTGTTTTATTTTCCCATGGCCTTTAGTAATATACTGTATACGGAAATAGTATATTATTATTTTGTGAAACGGTTCACTCTCGTTTGATACATATTATTTTAAAACGGTTTAAGATAATGGATTATAAATTTATTAAAATTGGGTGATTAAAACGGTATAATCACATAATTTTAATCGCGTAAGGTGGTTTGGTAAAATTTGTTAATCATAATAACAGTAATATGTCATGTATAAATTTTATGTTTAGTTGATGCATTTTATTTATCATCTTGTTGAATGCCTCGTGAATGCTTTCAATAACGTATTTATTTTTGCAAACGGTTGTAACTTAGTGTGGCCTTAGAAGATTGTGTCACCGTAATGATGGGACACAGTCTTGCTTGTAATTTGAGATCTTGAATCTCCGTTTTGGGTTTTTGTCATGTAATTACTTTTGTATTTAAATTAGAATGTAAATAGGGTTATATTTGTAATTTAAATTAGTAATTTTGTGAAGACCGAAGACGGAGACCGGATGCTCACTCCCGCTGCAAGGACCAAGATGGAACATCAAGACAAGCTTCTAAGGTCCAACGGTGGATTCCAAGTTGTTTTATGTTTATTTTGGTAGGATAGGCCACACTAGGACTTTTTATTTACGTTTATTGCATTTATTTTATGCGTTCATCGATAATAGCTTGCATCATATTCCGCCTAAAACCAAACCACCTATAACATGCCTGAAAACTGACTCATGTAGAGGTTACGCGTTAGTTTTCTGTGACAATACAGATGTCACATGTCAATTGCAAAGCCATCACTTTATTTCATTCATTCACGCATATGCTAGATTTTAGTTCACTTAATATGAATAAATATAAGTCGATGGGGTCTTCCTCGTATAACCAAAAATTGAGACTAGTCTTTATAAATCAGACTCCCATGAATCCCTTCTTCGTCGGTAGGCATAATATGACCCCTTCTACGTCGGGTAAGTGGGAACAGATGATTTATTTTATCTCAACATCATGGTCACTCGATAATATCTAGCGACTGAGATGGACTAATAGATAGGATTTACGGAAATCTATCGACCAAGAGTTCCAACGGTGGAATTAGCCAAGCTGTGGGCTTATCAATATACGGAAATTGAGTCTTGGGATCGTTTATATAATTCTTGAGGGAGATCAATTATATAAATGCATGAGTCGACGAGTTTAAATACAATTTAAAATAGACTTAAATCACAACAATGAGTTGCTTATATGGTTTTGTTTTATCTTCTTTTCAGTGTAGAACACGTTCATTTAAACTGTTGTATAACTAATGGCTGGTGAAGACCCAATGCCAAGTGCCAAGCTAGCACGTGAATCCTGGCTAAAAGCCTTCATGGACTCCATGAATCAGTCTACTAGACTGAGGAATGATGGGTCAAACTTCTCTGACTGGGAGGCAGCACTACAGAATGCTGCCATTGCTGACGGAAAGCTTAAGTATTTAACTGAGCCAATTCCGGCACACCCAGGAACTGGAGCTAGAGCTAACGAAGTTCGCGCTCATAGCGACTTCGTCATGGAAGCGGGTGCGATAAAAAACGTACTCATCTATGCAATGGAATCCAATTTGCAAAGACGCTTCATAGCCCATGGTGCAAACCAGATTTTCACCACGCTCACTAACGAATTCTCAAAAGCTCCGAGGATCGTTTCTTATGAGCATACCTGTCGCTTCTTTGAGGCGAAACTCCAGAAGGGCCAAGCAGTTAGCCCACATATTCTTCACATGATTGAGAATATCGAGAAACTGGAGGCCCTAAACTGCAAGATCAGTGAGAACATAATCGTTGATCGAATGCTTCATTCGCTTCATGATGGGTTCGCCCTCTTTAGGGCCAACTATTACATGAACGACATGAAGAAGTCTCCTCATGAGCTCCACTCCCTTCTCGTACAGACCGAGAAGGATCTGAAATTAAGTGGGAGCGTGAAGCAAGATGTTCTCATGATCTCCAGTAAGGGTAAGGGTAAAGCTAAAGCTCAGGGCGACCTAACAGTAGGCAAGCCCAAGATTAAGAAGTCAGGATTCACTAAGAGTGGGCCAGGTGAGTCGAGCAACTCACAGGGCAAAACAAAGAGCAAGGATACTAGCATGGAATGCCACCATTGCCACAAGACTAGGCATTGGAGGCGCTCATGCCCCGTGTATCGTGAGGACATTAAGGCAGGCCGCGTTACTCCTGTTGGTATGTCTTCCTCTTCTTTTATTCACATGATTGAGATTAACCATGCAAGTTACGGAACTTGGGTACTAGATACTGGTTGTGGTTCTCATCTATGTAATCATGTGCAGGGCCTCCGAAACCAAGAACCCCTCATCAAGGGTGAGGTTGACCTGCGTGTCGGGAATGGAGCACGTGTTGCTGCAGTCTCGAGGGGAACATACGTGATCCAGCTTCCAAGTGGATTCGAGTTATCTTTTTATAACTGTTATTATGTTCCTTGTTTGTCCAAAAACATTATTTCAGTTTCTGCGCTTGACAAACTTGGTTTTTCATTTGTAATAGAGAATAATAGCTGTATTTTCTCCTTACACAATATGATTTATGGCAAGGCAGTTTCCATTAATGGAATTTATGTTTTAGATCAAACCACTGAAATATTACATATGAATAATAAGAGATTAAAGGTAGGTGACAAAGATCAAACTTACCTATGGCATTGTCGTATGGGACACATAAATGAGAAACGCGTAAAACAGCTCATACAGAATTGAGCTATCTCGGCCTTTGATTTCGAATCATATGGCACGTGTGAATCATGTCTCATCGGTAAAATGACTCGTATTTCCTTCAAAGGTGTTGGAATGCGCGCTGCCGACCTATTAGGACTCATACATACGGATGTATGTGGCCCTATGTCGATCAACGCACGAGAAGGCTATAGGTATTTCATCACTTTCACGGATGATTTGAGTAGATATGGCTATGTCTACTTAATGAAACATAAAAGTGAATCCTTTGACAAGTTCAAAAAATACCAGAATCGGGTACAGAACCAGCTGGGAAGAAAGATTAAAGCACTACGTTCTGATCGTGGTGGTGAGTATCTTTCACACGAGTTTGAACAACACCTTAAAGACTATGGCATCGTGCTACAGTTGACTCCACCTGGAACACCACAATTAAATGGTGTGTCCGAATGGAGAAATGGAACTTTACTTGATATGGTTTGATCCATGATGAGTCACACCGTTGTGCCTGATTCATTGTGGGGCTATGCTCTTTTGCCGGCCGCTCTAATACTTAACCGAAGTCCGTCTAAAGCTGTTGACAAGTCTCCATACGAATTATGGAAGGGAACGGTCCCTAACTTGTCCTTTATTCGAGTTTGGGGCTGCGAGGCTTATGTCAAGTGGAGACACGAGGATAAGCTCGGCCCGCGATCGGTCAAGACATACTTTATAGGTTATCCAAAGGGAACTTTTGGTCATTATTTCTACTCGCCAACCGAGCAACGTGTTTTTGTTGCGGCTAGTGCGACGTTCTTAGAGAAAGAATTTCTCGAGAACAAGTCGAGTAATAGAACCTTCGATTTATCGGAGGTTCAAGAACTAACTACCGAGCAACCATTGGAGGAAACAGTTCCTTCAACCGAGGATGCGGTAGATATTCCTGAGGAACCTAGGAGGTCGGGAAGAGTCTCCATTCCTCCGGACAGATACATTAGTATGGTCGAGGAACATGACATGGATGACGTCTTACTCCTAGAGGGTAATGAACCCTCAACCTATAAAGGTGCCATGACCAGTTCTGACTCAAAGCTATGGCTAGAAGCCATGCAATCCGAGATGGACTCCATGTTTGAGAACAACGTGTGGGATCTTGTGGACCTACCTGCAAAGGTACGCCCCCTTCAATGCAAATGGCTTTACAAGATAAAGCATGCCGTGGAAGGAAAAAAAGATATCCATAAGGCAAGACTAGTTGCTAAAGGTTTCACCCAAGTGCCAGGCTTGCACTACGATGAGATCTTTGCACCCGTAGTCATGCTACGTTCCATTCGGATTATCTTAGCGATAGCCGCATTTCATGACTATGAAATATGGCAGATGGACGTTAAAACCGCCTTCTTAAACGGTTATTTGGAGGAAGAGTTGTACATGGTACAACCCGAGGGTTTTATTGATCCAGAAAATCCTAAGAAAGTTTGCAAGCTTAAGCGTTCCATCTATGGACTTAAGCAAGCATCGCGGAGTTGGAATCATCGCTTCGACCAAGTGATAAAAGAGAATGGATTCGTTCGATCAGTCGAGGAACCATGTCTCTATATCAAGTCGAGTGGGAGCAAGATTGTCTTCCTAGTACTGTATGTCGATGACATACTCTTGATTGGGAATGACATACCTCTCTTATCTTCGGTTAAAGCATGGTTGAAAAACCATTTCCAGATGAAAGATCTGGGAGAGGCACAAAGAATTTTGGGAATCTGTATCTACAGGGATAGATCACGACGGATGTTGTCTCTCAGTCAGGAGTCTTACATAGATAAGTATCTAGAGAGATTCAGCATGACGAACTCCAAGAAAGGGTTCCTTCCTATGACTACTGGGCTTCACTTGAGCAAGTCTCAAGAAGCTAAGACACTGGAAGAGATAGAGCGCATGAGTCGGATTCCTTATGCTTCGGCAATAGGATCGATCAAGTATGCCATGATATGCACACGTCCAGACGTTGCATATGCATTGAGTATGACTAGTCGATTCCAAGCTCATCCAGGTGAACAACACTGGATGGCCGTGAAAAACATTCTTAAGTACCTACGGAGGACTAAAGATTGGGGATTGACTTATGGAGGCGACTCGACGCTCTACGCCACGGGTTACGCAGATGCTAGCTTCCAAACGGATCGAGACGACTCGAAATCGCAGTCTGGATTCGTTTTTACTCTTAATGGCGCTGCTGTCAGCTGGAAAAGTTCTAAAAGAGTGTTACAGCATATTCTACTACTGAGTCCGAGTACTATGCCGCCTCAGAAGCAGCTAACGAAGCAATATGGATGCGTCAATTCTTACAAGGACTCTCAGTAATGCCTAGTTCGAATGACCCAATCACCGTTTATTGTGATAATAAAGGTGCCATCTTCCAAGCTAAGGAGCATAAGTCTAGCAACAAGGCTAGGCATGTACAACGGAAAGCTCATCTAATCAGAGATTACGTGAAGCAAAAGGAGATTTTCATTGATAAGATCGCTACGGATGACAACATAGCTGATCCTCTCACTAAAGCATTACCACGTGATAAGCATGAAGGGCACATTCATTCCATGGGAATTAGATGTGTTCCTAAGTTGTAGTACTCTTTTATGAATTCATGTAATAATTCATTTTCTCGTGTACTCTATTCAACCTCATTGTTATGATATATAATGTTTTGTTTTTCATGTGGAATTGTACGCCAATTTTGAACACCACAAAGTGAACTGAATAACATTACATCGTTTTAGTCCTTGATTACCCACTTGAGCTGATAACTCAGGTAATCATTTTGTGACGTTGGTTGATGGTGGGTTCAACGAGCCATAAGTCACGCGGATGACTGACCAATCACAAAGGCGAGTTATACGGATATCTCGTAGGACACCCCGTGACAATGTTATGGAGTCCTAAACGTTTTATAACATTGGGTGCCAGGTCGTGGATAGGACCTCCATAGTGTTCCTTAGAGTCGAGTCTTTTGACTTTCAACTGTCTCGTGAGATTAAGGCAGATTTTGGGTAACTTTGGTTTCTTTCCCACGGTCATCGTAACAGGGGCCAAGAGGATTTTTTCTGGGTTATTTCATGCTGCGCGATATCGGCAGGATTCGAGTTGAGGGAAATATCCAAACGCTTATCAGGATTTTATCATTTCCCAGGGCCACTCGAGGAGTAGTAACTGAAATGCATGGCCATGCTCGAATACAGATTCGTTTTATCAGTTAAGTTACTCTCTAGTCGGGGAAACCACTCTTGATACAGATCGCTTGTGAGATACGACCTTTGCAAATGCGGATTTGCAAATTGTCTTACATTGAGTGGGAGAAATTTTAAAAGGATATGAGAATCGGTTATCGCACCTACACTTGTACGGACAAGTGGGAGTTTGTTGGAGCTTGTGTCCTCCACATGTAGTGTGATAACGTCATTGCACATACCCTTGTACGGACAAGTGGGAGATTGTTGGGGCTGGTGTCCTTGACAATTAAGTACAATGACTTATTAAATCTCTTTAAGGATCACAAGGGCATACTTTAGTATTATTATCAGTTGATCCACGTTTATCAATAACGGTTGGCTTGCTAGATAAGTTTGACGTTATTGTCATACGGATGGCGGTGATCAACTGGTCCCTATACGTCACACCTATAGGACACGTTTGAGAGATGTGAAGGTATGAAAATACAGTCACATTTATGCCGGATATGACTAAACAGTTAGTCAGAGGTATTGACTATTAAATTAGTCAATAAGATGTTGAGATTATTATTTAATACGGATTAAATAATTTTAGCTAACACGGATTACATGATTAATTCGTAAATTAAATATAAACGGTTATATTTAATTAAATATTGTATTCGCGTATTAATATAAACAGTTATATTAATTTGGCTAATTATACAATATCATAATTTTATCAGACCATTATTAATACATCGAATGCATTAATACCTGATAACACGTATGCGATTTATAATAAAAATCCCGCAAATAATATTTAGCAAAACGGGTCGAATCATGCAAAGGAATAAGGTAAGAGTGGAGAAAGCCCACTCTCACCCTAATTCGGCCGACCCACCCGATTGCTACATAAGGAGAGTCCTTCTCCTTATGTCAGTAACTGTTGAATCATAATTCTCACAATTAGGGTTTTTGAGAGCATTCTTCTCCCAAAACCTCAGATCTCACATCTAAAACCTCAATAACTCTCCCCATATTGCAAGGCAATTGGAGAGTATTTTCTAGCACACGCGGCATCATCTCAAACAAAGTCTTGGGTGCAAGTTATAGGAGGGAATTTACTTTAATTCCTGTTCTTAGGCCTATTCAAGCAAGGACCCAAGGTTGTATTCTTTTCATGTTTTTATTTATCTTATGACAATAATCACAACTGTAATTTTCATTATAATCCTGCAAGTTTAGGGCGAATACATGCTATATTCCCCACAATTACAAGAGGAAAAGCGATCAAATTCAGAAGTAATCATACCGTTTTGAAGTAGACTCATGGCTTTTGAATTTTTCTCAGCAATCTTGTAATCAGCTTCCACATAATCACTTTCTGATTTCTCATATGTGGTTCCATTTGCAGAAGCAACCAAGATCTTCTTTGGTCCAGTTTGAATTATCTTCCAGCATTCCCAGTCGCATCCTTTGACGTAATGGGTCATCATGTTCTTCCACAAGCTGTAGTTCTTTCCATTGAAGATAGGACACTTAAGGTGTTTAGAATCCATTAAGAATCAATAGAAGGATCAATCTCAAGCTGTAAGGCTTTCAAGAGCACGAGGCTCTGATACCAATTGAAGAGTCTATTGACCTAGATATACTCAAGAAAGGGGGGGGGGGAGGGGGGTTTGAATTGAGTATGCCAACTTTTTCGATTCTTCTTCGATATATGTTGATGAAACGTAGTAATCGTCAGTAACGAGTAAGAACGATAAAGTAAAGGAGACACGATCTTTTGAAGTGGTTCAGTTTCACAAATCGAAACCTACGTCCACTATTCTCGATTAATAAAATTAGTACCTTCTCCGGATTACAATTTTATCAACCCAACTCGTACATCTTTGATGTTAGCTGTAACTCAATCTAGATACCGTAAAATATATAGCTACGAGTCTACGACAAGAATCGTTAAATACTTGCTTACAATGAGTACCGTTAAATACTCGAATCTATCTTAAGTAAATAAGATAAAGTCTTCAACAACTTTCTTGTGTTCAATGATCTTGAACGTGTGAGATTTTTCTTCAAAGCTTGTAGTCTTGATTACGAGATTTGACAATGATTGGCACGGAAAACGAGACGTATGAAAGAGTACGTTCGTTACTTTTCTTGATTTGTGTGAGGCTTGTGTATTCGTTTGATTTAGGCGTGTGACATTGAGTGCCTATATATACTAATTTAGATCTAGGTTGAAACCTAGATAGTTTAGAAATATTACTTTATCTAGAATACATATTCTAGGTAATATTAAAACTTAATCTTATTTGATTTAGGAAATGACTTTAGTAAGATAATATTAATTTAAGATATAAGATAATATTTCCAAAAACCTATTTGATTTAGGAAACATCTTATATCATAAAATATAGTATCCTAATTGAAGTCAATTCCTAATTCTTGTCAAGATATAATAAATTATATCCTTAATCAAATCCTAGTTAATCTTTAGGTAAATTAAATAAACATACATTATTTATTTAATTAACCATAAAAATAATATGAAACGTATTAGAGGTCATGTAGGAAAACGTGAGGGCATGGTTCCTCAACACGCTTTCCCACGCACGATTCTCAACGCACGCTTCACAAGACACGTTCTTCGAGACATAGTTCCCGAAGCACGTTTCTCTAGGAGTTTAGATTCGACAATAACGGTTAGAATAAAATCCTTAGCATATTAGAATTAACATTTACCTCATAAGATAAATATTTTAATTCTTGTTAACTAAAGAATATTTCTATTTTAAAACCGTTCTTAAGATTACTAAATTAATATATAATAATATATGAATAGCACGCATAAATCTTTACGCTTTAATTTACTTCACGCAAATCTCATTTCTTCGATAGTTATAGGTATGATCTATAACTTAAGAGTTCTTGATATTGTAGTAAAAACTTTTTTCTTGTAAATCTTCAAAAAGACTTGACACTTGATATGAGCTTGATCTTTTCTTCAACCTTCGATTGAATCTATACTTTACTAAACTACGATTTTCGCTCTATAATTAACTGTACACTTAAACGCACGATTACACGCATATGTATATAACATAATTATTTAGACTTGTCATTATTAAAACATAAAACAATATATTACATAAATAGAATATATTACTCAACAATTATATTAATATATAATCACATTTCTCAGTACTATCCTATTGGTGTGACCTTTAGGGATCAACTGATTATTGGCATCATATGACAGTAACGTCAAACTTCTAGTGAGCCAATCGTTACCGATAAACGTTAATCAACTGATTAATATACTAAATATCCCTGCGTGATCTTGTAAAAGATTTACTCAAATAATCACACACTGTGGAGGAGATTACTCCAACAATCTCCCACTTGTCCTACAAGTGTGTGTGCGATTACGATTCTCATATCCATGCATTATTCTCCCACTCAATGGAAGACAAATTGCAAAGTCTTACCTTACAAGGTCGTATCTCCCAAGTAATCATATCATGAGTGGTTTCCTCGACTAGAGAGCAACATAACTGATGCGAATCATATTCGAGCATGGCCATGCGTTTAAGTTACTACTCCTCGAGTGGCCCTGAGAAATATATAAAAAACCTGATAAAGGCTGGATATTTTCCTTGTCTTATGACCTGCCGATGAAAGCACAGCATGAAATGACCCAGTAAAAGTCCGATTGGTCTCCTTTTACGGTGCGACCTAGGACAGAAACCAAAGCCACCCAAAAACTATCTATATCGCATGAAATAAACAATGGTCAAAAGAACCGACTTTAGGAATCACGATAGACGTCCCATCCACGACCAGGCACCTAATGTATCTTAACATTTAGGACTCTATGTTTGGTCACTATGTCCTATGCGATATCATATACCCATATTTGTTATTGATCAGTCAGACGCTTGACTTATGGAATATTGAACCTTCCATCCTTCAACTAACAAAATAATCACCTGAGTTATCAGCTCATATTGGTGTTTACGGACAAAAACAGACATATAAAGTAAAACAGTTCACTGTGTGGTGTTCAAAAATTGTCGTACAATCCACATGTAATACAATATAAAGAAATTCAATGATTTTATTAAGTAATAATTTGAAATGATCAAACATTAATCAAACAATGTTTATTACAATTTTGGAACACGCTTTATCCCCATAGATGAGATGTGCCCTTCATGTTTATTATGCGGTAGTGCCTTAGTCAGGGGATCAACAATGTTGTTATCCGTTCCAATCTTGCACAATGCTATCTCCTTTTGCTCCATGTAATCTCTTATCAGATGAGCTTTTCTGAGTACAGGTCTTGATTTGTTGCTAGACTTAGGCTCCTTAGCCTGGAAGATTGCACCACTGTTATCACAATAAAGCGTGATTGGATCTTTCACACTAGGTACTACTTTTAGTCCTTGTAAGAAATAACGCATCCAAATAGCTTCATTTGCAGCTTCGGAAGCTGCCAAGTACTCAGACTCTGTTGTAGAATCTGCTGTAACGCTCTGTTTGGAACTCTTCCGACTGACTGCTCCACCATTAAGAGTAAAGACAAAACCCGACTGAGATTTAGAATCATCACGATCGGTTTGGAAACTAGCATCTGTGTAACCCTTAGTACTTAGCTCCATGTCTCCACCATATACCAGTTGTAATACTACGTATTTTATCGTGATTTATTACGTTTTATGTATAAGTAGTTGTTAGGGCAACGTGTTTTAATTATTTTAAACGTTCGTAATCGATGATTGATCTATCGATAATTAATTTATCGATTAAGTGTGGTATGTGTTGGTAAGGGGTCGAGTATGTATATGAGGGACAAAATTCGGGTTTTAGTTATAAGTTGGGCCTGGTTTTGCGTGCCTTACTAGCAGCCCATACCAACTTATACGTACAAACATAAATCACACGTTCAAGACCTCAACCCTGCCACCCCATTCAAACACCCCTTAAACCCTAACCCTAACTGATCTACACACAGTCGCACACCCTCTCACCCATGCCGCCACTTTGGAGAGTGCAAAGGAGGTTTAGTCACGGTGGGTTAAAGTCTCTCAGGCCGTCGTTCACACCAAGAAGAGGGTATGTTCACGTTGCTCTGTTTTCACGGTGTCTAGTGGCTGTTTTGATTGCTTGTTTTCAATCGTGTACTTTGGCTAAGAGGATCTGACCTTCGTGTATTTGTAATGTATGTTGTTTAAGGGTCAGTTAGGTACCATCCACGTCGCCCTTGACCTCCCCAACACCACCGTGTATGGTGTTTTAGGGAGGCTGTCAGTATATCGTGTTTCTGAGTTGTTGGTGGGTGTGGAGTTTTGAGTCTGTTTTCGTTAAGATTTACTTATGGGTTGCGTCTGGGTTATGGTTCTAGGGTCAAGGGTGAGTCATGGAGAGGATGGTGATTCTCGTGGTGTCCAGGCGTGTTCAGGGTGGTTGTTAGGGTGATGATCGATGGCTGTACGGGAAGGGAAACAGAGGAGGTTGCAGTAGTGTTTTTGGGTCCTGGTTTCACACGGGTGTTTGGGGTGGTGCCACCGATGACTTGGGGGAGGTCGGTGCGGTGGTACCACCATGGTGGGAGAGTCTGTTGTCTGGGCAGTCGGTGGTGGCGGTCTGGGGTGGTCTGAAGGTGTTTGGTGGTGGCTGCGGTTTGTAGAATAGGCGAGTATGGAGTGGTTTGCGTGTTGAGTCAGGCCTGTTGAGGACCCTTGTCTTCTTTGTCGGTAGGAGTCGAGGTGCTGGGCACGGTTGCTGGTGGAAGTAGGTGGTGTGGGGGTTGTCGAGTGGTGGCTGCCGACAGCAAGGAGGGCAGTCACGGTTTTGTGCAGGCCGTATAAGGTTGGGGCGGTATAAGGTGTCGTGGGTGTTGGTTAGGGTTGTTTTATTAGTTCACTCTTCTTATTATTATTATTATTATTATTTTTATTAGATTATTATTTGATTATTATTAATATTATTAGTATGGATTGGTTAACATCAATATGGTTAGTGTTAGTTGTATGTTATGATTGTTATGAGTTTATAATTAAATGGTTATTTGTGATGTATGTTGTTATTACTATTAATCATGCAATTTGTAAATCATGGGTAGTAATAGCAATATATTTTATGGTTAGCAATGTGATTGGTTCAAATTAGTATTAGTATTGTTGTTTAAATTATGTTAATGGCCAATATTATGGTTAGTCTTGAGTTTAGCAATATGTTGAGTATGGGTTTTATTAACTTAGTAGTAATGGAGTAATTGGTTATGTGCCATAATTAGTAAGTCTATACATAGTAAATTTGTTTTGGGTAATGATAATCGATATATATAATTGGTTTATGATAATTAATAAGTATATGGACCTGTTGATATGAATACTTACATTTAGCTATAAATACATCGCTATGAATATGATTGAGTATTTAATGAGTAATGATTTGGTTATATGAATAGAACTTGATATTAAGTACTATTGATAGGAACTAAGTTCGAGGTGGAATGTTCCTAGCAGCTGCTCAGTTGTCATTCTGCAGTGAGGTAGGGGAAACATATTATGATTCATGTTATGACATGAAATGTGCAAGTAATGCTTATTATGAGTTGATATAATTGATTATTACTGTACTGTGGATTGTATTATTATTATTGATCACTGTGGAGATCGGGAGGTGTGAAATGGGTCTTGTGATATGGAGCGGAGTATATTGGGTCTTGTGATTGGTGCGGAGTATATTGGGTCTTGTGATTGGTGCGGAGTATATTGGGTCTTGTGATTGGTGTGGAGTATACTGGGTCTTGTGTTCGGTGCGGAGTTTATTTGGTGTTGGATCGGTGCGGAGAAGGGATGATTGATCCCAATGTATTTATGATAGTATTGTTATTTATGTGTTGTCTGCTTTACCTACTCAACCTCGCGGTTGACCCTGTGTATTCGTGTGACACCTACGATGATCCGGAATGGGGAGTAGATTTTTTTCAGGTCAGTGACAGATGGATTAGGAGCTTGGGCATGGAGAGAGACATGGCTTGGACTTACTTAGAATTAGATCACCTTTATTTAGATATCTTCAGTTGTACTTTTATTTTATCAAAGTTTGGACCTCGTAGTTGCTGTAATATCAAGTTTAAAGTTAATCGGTTTTTATATATAAAGTACTTTGGCCTGTTTACCTTGTTTTTCACTACCTCGGATATTCCGAGATGGTAACAGTCCTATTTATTGAGAATGTCTTGCCAAAGGCTCTGAAATAAATGGGGGTGTTACAAAGTGGTATCAGAGCGAACGATCCTCTGGCCTAAACCAAATGAATCATAATGAACGTAGGGAGAGTCTAATAAAATGAACCCCGAGATGAACTGATAGGAGCCCCAAAAAGGAACGGGATGAGTTAGGGGCCCCCTCACACCAAACCTGGGCCCTTTCTGTTCTGTCTCGGGAACCCAAAGAGAGTAATTGGAGAGTGGGGTAGACTATATAGTGACCTGGTTATATTATGCTAACATTCTTGCAGGAGAAGAACGAGGTAAGTCATATGTGAGTCCTGATTAAGGATATGTGCAATATGAACTGTGGGTTGATAGAGATGATTGAAATGAAATTATCGGAATTTGAGTGTTGTATTTGTTGAGCCATGGCTAGAGCGATGCGATCATATGATTTTGATAGTTGAAGTGTTCATACGATTAGCTGGAATTGAAAGACTATCGTATCTATGAAATGTATTGTTGGTATTTGAACATGAATGATCAGACTTATATAAATTAGTAATCCATGTCTAGTGATATGCGGAATGTGTTTCCTAAGCCATGAACGTATATAGTTATGTGTTGCACATACCGTATTTAAGATTTTATGCTTAGTATATGCATTTAAAGTTGTTATGAAGTTCGTAATCAATAAGGGATACATAGTAGTCTCTAGTTAAGTCTCCGTAGTTAGATAAGTTGTGATGATGCAATGGGAGAAATTAATTTATTCTGATACACATGTATAACTATCAAGCTATTTAGTTGACCCTATTTCCAGTTTCGAGACCTTACTGCGTTTTCTATGACAACTACAACTGAAATGTGGAGTGAATGTTAATATGGTACAGAGTGGTGTCTATGCTTCAAATGATCGTCAACGTGTTTTGGAATAAGAAAGGTTGGGTTTGGATGTAGTAGTGTTTATTTGCAAAGGAACCCAAAAGTTTTAATCCATTTTCAGAATGTTATCTGTTTTGTGTAGGATGTCATTTTACATATGTTCCAAATATGGTTATGACAATTTTATGTATGATCATCTTCTAAGTTGATTTTTTTTCAATGTTTTGGTTTCATATTAATATGAGTTATTTTCTGAGTGAAATAAATCTTCTAGTTGACCGTGGTTGGATTGTTGCTGCACAGTTCCGTTTTGACCCATCTTTGTGTAAAAGAAATCATTTAAAACTTGGTTATTGTTTATGCATAATCCCACCTTTACTGCTCAGAATATGCGTTTACGTTTTCAAGATGACAGGCCATGTAAAATCTTAATGAGTCGTTATTTAGTTGTGATTCTTGCAAATTGCCTAATTTTTTTTTTTGTTGAAATGCTGGAAAGTTCTTGTTCAGATCGATTGAATTATGGAAACGGTATTAAATATTTTCCTTGAGATATGCGTTCGATTCTGTTCCTATGATTATATTTGCTAGAACTATGATCGCTCGCATGTTAGCTAAGCTGTTATTTATTTATGATTTGGTAAGTTGCTGCGTAACGTTTAATTGTTTGAAATCGTGTGATATAAAAGTTTCATATAAAAGTTTAAACAAGTATGGCTTATGTGATGTAACCATGTGATGCCTTGTTATGGCTTTAGTAACATGAACAGTAGTCATCTGATAAGAATACGGACGCTCCTACTTTCTATTGTTATGACCTCAAAATAAAGTTGTGATGTTCCTAGGTAATGTTAAAATCATGTTTAACAGAGAAGAGTCTTGACAAGTGGTAGAATGGAATTTAACTAGTAAAAGTTATATCGCAATTTAATTGTTATAATTAATGGTGATTATTCTGCACAACGTGGACTATGTTGTTGATCTTTCGTATGTTAAAGGTACATCCTTGTCTAGTTCCCTGAAGTAATAGCCTATGACTCCGTTATGTATACTGTTGCGCCATAAAATGAATTGCATTTTACTATGTTCGAAATCTGATCACGATGTAATGAGTTATTAGTTAGTTTGGCATGTGATTTAGTGTTGTGCATTCGTTTACTTTTATCGTTAAATTTCATGATCCGTGAGCTACAATTTGTGAGAACAACGTTTTAGTAAAGGAGAGTCAGAATGTCTCCGTGCAGTTTCGAGTCCAATTTGTAGTTGAAAAATAGCCCTTTGCTTGTGTTTATAATTGTCACAAACTACCATTTCAGCATTTCAAAAGTCTTTCCAAAGGTTTCAAAAGTTTTAAATTTGTATTTCAAGATGATGAATAACCACGATGACGTTTGATCTTTTAATAATTGTAGTAATTGTTTGCAATATGACAAATTCTGTACTTACGTATTGATGAAAGCCTGCCCGGATGCTTATTTGATGCGCATTATATAAACCCTTAATTTACAAGACATGTATTTTATTAGTCTCATGATAAGTGATGTAAGTCGAGTCATACCTAAGTGATCTTGTTAACTTAATAATACCCAGATATGTTAAATGGTCTCGTTAGTCCATGATTTGTGTATGTCTTGTGGAGTATGTCTATGTTTCATGTTTATTTACGTTAACAAATTTTGCCTTATATCTTTCTATAATATGATAACGAACATGAAATGTTTTAATTTGTCAATTACGAACTCTGAGTTTCTTGATTATCTACGTTGTGGTGAATATATTGATTTGACGTTAAAATTTCTATAGTATGTGAGTATTAACTACTCTGATTCTATTTTTCTGCGTAACACGATTTCTACCGATCCTAATACTCCTGTTGTTGTTCGAGGTTATATGATAACATGATAATTGCTATGGGTTCTTACGGGTACTTATTTAAGTGGCATATTAGTAAGTTTTCTCTTATTTTGACAGTTCATTTCCTTGTTAATAAGATAATCCTTTTGTTTGCGAGATAGGCTGTTGTAAGGTGGGTAAACTTCTGGTAATTGATTAGCTGAGTTATTTATGATGATATTGTTTTGAGATCGAGGTTTCTGTTCGGTGTTTTATCAAGTTGTCGTATTCTTTGACCTTGACTCGTGGGTGAGTCGCTGAGAGTTTTACTCTCTAAGTGTTGAACAGTTCCTTTAAGGGAATATTTGATAATATTGATATTGAAATCGAGATGAGAATTGGTCTTTGGTACCGAGCTATAAGTTATCTGGCCGTAGTGCCATATTGTGTTTATGGTCCGGTGTGACCTTGGTGATTGAGTTGTGGGATGAGTTTGAAATCGATATTAAGATGAGGCACTGATTCGCGGTTTTATTCCGCCAGTTCACTCACCCTTGTCCTTGGTCTTAGATTCGACAATGATAATACAATACTTGGTTACCTAGAGTGAGTTTTTGTAAGACGGAGTAATGTGCTGGGAATTCTTAGAATGGGGTTACGGGGACGTAACCATGTTTTAAGGAGGATAGGATTGTAAAATCTTAATGATTTTATGATATGCTAGTTGCTATGACATGGTTAATTGTTATGTCGTGATTAATTGAATATACTTGATAACCCTGTTGCTTCTGTTATGCACTATATCGTGGTTGTTGAAGTGTCATGTGTTTCGGCTGTGTGTTAAACTTTGGGGACAAAGTTTTATTAAGGGGGGTGGAATGTAACATCTCACGGTTCCTAAGTGTTACTTGTGATTGCTCACGCTTCCTACGTGTTTCTTTACCGATAAGGGGGTGGTGAACTTCGGGACGAAGTTCATTTTAAGGAGGGAAGACTGTAATACTACGTATTTTATCGTGATTTATTACGTTTTATGTATAAGTAGTTGTTATGGCAACGTGTTTTAATTATTTTAAACGTTCGTAATCGATGATTGATCTATCGATAATTAATTTATCGATTAAGTGTGGTATGTGTTGGTAAGGGGTCGAGTATGTATATGAGGGACAAAAGTCGGGTTTTAGTTATAAGTTGAGCCTGGTTTTGCGTGCCTTACTAGCAGCCCATACCAACTTATACGTACAAACATAAATCACACGTTCAAGACCTCAACCCTGCCACCCCATTCAAACACCCCTTAAACCCTAACCCTAACTGATCTACACACAGTCGCACACCCTCTCACCCATGCCGCCACTTTGGAGAGTGCAACGGAGGTTTAGTCACGGTGGGTTAAAGTCTTTCAGGCCGTCGTTCACACCAAGAAGAGGGTATGTTCACGTTGCTCTGTTTTCACGGTGTCTAGTGGCTGTTTTGATTGCTTGTTTTCAATCGTGTACTTTGGCTAAGAGGATCTGACCTTCGTGTATTTGTAATGTATGTTGTTTAAGGGTCAGTTAGGTACCATCCACGTCGCCCTTGACCTCCCCAACACCACCGTGTATGGTGTTTTAGGGAGGCTGTCAGTATATCGTGTTTCTGAGTTGTTGGTGGGTGTGGAGTTTTGAGTCTGTTTTCGTTAAGATTTACTTATGGGTTGCGTCTGGGTTATGGTTCTAGGGTCAAGGGTGAGTCATGGAGAGGATGGTGATTCTCGTGGTGTCCAGGCGTGGTCAGGGTGGTTGTTAGGGTGATGATCGATGGTTGTACGGGAAGGGAAACAGAGGAGGTTGCAGTAGTGTTTTTGGGTCCTGGTTTCACACGGGTGTTTGGGGTGGTGCCACCGATGACTTGGGGGAGGTCGGTGCGGTGGTACCACCATGGTGGGAGAGTCTGTTGTCTGGGCAGTCGGTGGTGGCGGTCTGGGGTGGTCTGAAGGTGTTTGGTGGTGGCTGCGGTTTGTAGAATAGGCGAGTATGGAGTGGTTTGCGTGTTGAGTCAGGCCTGTTGAGGACCCTTGTCTTCTTTGTCGGCAGGAGTCGAGGTGCTGGGCACGGTTGCTGGTGGAAGTAGGTGGTGTGGGGGTTGTCGAGTGGTGGCTGCCGACAGCAAGGAGGGCAGTCACGGTTTTGTGCAGGCCGTATAAGGTTGGGGCGGTATAAGGTGTCGTGGGTGTTGGTTAGGGTTGTTTTATTAGTTCACTCTTCTTATTATTATTATTATTATTATTATTATTTTTATTAGATTATTATTTGATTATTATTAATATTATTAGTATGGATTGGTTAACATCAATATGGTTAGTGTTAGTTGTATGTTATGATAGTTATGAGTTTATAATTAAATGGTTATTTGTGATGTATGTTGTTATTACTATTAATCATGCAATTTGTAAATCATGGGTAGTAGTAGCAATATATTTTATGGTTAGCAATGTGATTGGTTCAAATTAGTATTAGTATTGTTGTTTAAATTATGTTAATGGCCAATATTATGGTTAGTCTTGAGTTTAGCAATATGTTGAGTATGGGTTTTATTAACTTAGTAGTAATGGAGTAATTGGTTATGTGCCATAATTAGTAAGTCTATACATAGTAAATTTGTTTTGGGTAATGATAATCGATATATATATAATTGGTTTATGATAATTAATAAGTATATGGACCTGTTGATATGAATACTTACATTTAGCTATAAATACATCGCTATGAATATGATCGAGTATTTAATGAGTAATGATTTGGTTATATGAATAGAACTTGATATTAAGTACTATTGATAGGAACTAAGTTCGAGGTGGAATGTTCCTAGCAGCTGCTCAGTTGTCATTCTGCAGTGAGGTAGGGGAAATATATTATGATTCATGTTATGACATGAAATGTGCAAGTAATGCTTATTATGAGTTGATATAATTGATTATTACTGTACTGTGGATTGTATTATTATTATTGATCACTGTGGAGATCGGGAGGTGTGAAATGGGTCTTGTGATATGGAGCGGAGTATATTGGGTCTTGTGATTGGTGCGGAGTATATTGGGTCTTGTGATTGGTGCGGAGTATATTGGGTCTTGTGATTGGTGTGGAGTATACTGGGTCTTGTGTTCGGTGCGGAGTTTATTTGGTGTTGGATCGGTGCGGAGAAGGGATGATTGATCCCAATGTATTTATGATAGTATTGTTATTTATGTGTTGTCTGCTTTACCTACTCAACCTCGCGGTTGACCCTGTGTATTCGTGTGACACCTACGATGATCCGGAATGGGGAGTAGATTTTTTTCAGGTCAGTGACAGATGGATTAGGAGCTTGGGCATGGAGAGAGACATGGCTTGGACTTACTTAGAATTAGATCACCTTTATTTAGATATCTTCAGTTGTACTTTTATTTTATCAAAGTTTGGACCTCGTAGTTGCTGTAATATCAAGTTTAAAGTTAATCGGTTTTTATATATAAAGTACTTTGGTCTGTTTACCTTGTTTTTCACTACCTCGGATATTCCGAGATGGTAACAGTCCTATTTATTGAGAATGTCTTGCCAAAGGCTCTTAAATAAATGGGGGTGTTACACCAATGCCCAATCCTTAGTCCTTCGTAAGTACTTAAGGATGTTGTTGACGGTTATCCAGTGACTTTCACCTGGATTATTTTGGTAACGGCTGACCATACTCAATGCATATGCCACGTCAAGACGTGTGCACATCATGACATACATGATCGACCCTACTGCCGAAGCATAAGGTATCCGACTCATGCGTTCAGTTTCTTCCGGTGTTGTAGGTGATTGTTTCTTACTCAAATGCACCCCATAAACAATAGGAAGGTAACCTCTTGTTTTGGTAAAATTTCTACCGGGTCAATTGATTGTGATATGGGTCAAAGTGTCAACCAATATGTGAATGTACGTAGAAAATAAATGCCAAGAACAAAACAAACAAAGGAATAACACGAGAGGTTTTGGTGACGCGGAAAAACCCAAAGAGGGAAACAACCGCGGGGGGAATGAAATCCCACCAAGTTTTCACTATCTTTGATGATATTCGCTGTTGTGAGCTAAGTACAAGTTTGGGCGTGCGTAAGTAGAAATTACAACGAAAAAGTGAATTGAATGAATAATGGATGCCCTAGTTTCCCGTTATATAGTCTTGGACTCCTGGTCAGCTGGTTCTGGCTCTGGTCCTGGTCAGCTCCAGGAATATAGGAGGGAGTCTAGGGGAATATTCTCTTAGGGTTTTGACCCCTTCTTGTTTCCCAACGTCTCTCTTCTTATGCGTGGTTTGTTCTGCGGATGGGCTGCATATGCCCTGGCTTCTCTTTGGGCCCAATAGCATGGTGGCGGATTTTGGGCTAAACAATTTCCCCCAAATTTCAGCCTAACTTGGCCTTAATTGGGCTGGAATTTCCTTCTGCCTTTAAATGTGCTTCTGGAATTTACGTGGGTAGTTGGGCAATTCCTGCAACAGCCTTCCCACCTATCCCACTTGTCCCACTTGTCCCACTTTCTCATTAACTGCCTGTCCCCTCAACATTTACCACCATTTCACTTTAACCCTTCACCTTTCAAATTTGAATTTACTTCTCAAATTTCATCCTCTATAAATACCCTTTTTAACCGTCCATTTTTTACTTTCCTTTCTTTCTTACTTTCTTTACCATCTTCTTGCGTTTCTTACTTTCGCAGTAAAAATTTCTTTCACCATTACTTTCAAAATTTATCATGTCTGCCCCCTGCTCCTCTGCTGCTACTCTTGTCGCTGGTTCGTCTGGGTTTTCTTCTGCGTCGGGGGACTACTCTGGTCCCTTCCCTTCGCAGAAGCTTCTGGCTCCCAGATACCTCTGCGATTCTGCTTTCAACGAGTCTCATGGCTCCCTTATCAAGGTGAGGTTCGGTTTTCCGGATGGGGTGGTCTACCACTTCCCCCTTGCCGGTGAGAAAGCCGATTTTACGAGGGAAGGGTGGACTTGTTTCTATGAGTACCTCTTCCGCTTGGGTTTGAGGTTCCCGTTTCCTGATCTTATCATTGATTTCTTGAAGTTAACTAG
This sequence comes from Silene conica, assembly GCA_029255685.2. Lineage (NCBI taxonomy): Eukaryota > Viridiplantae > Streptophyta > Magnoliopsida > Caryophyllales > Caryophyllaceae > Silene > Silene conica. Next base: position 2,808,401 of record CM055311.2, on the reverse strand, counting down.
ATTAGCCATGTGCCAAGTCGCCCCCCATGCATGGCGAATTTTACTCAGTATTTGCGCTCTGAACCGCGAGCGAGGGCTAAACATTGGGCTGGCTGACATGGGCCAGGGGTTCAACCCACGCTCCTTGGGTCATTCTCAGTGCACCATTCGAGGTCTTGATGGCACGCCTTCCGCTATTGTCTTTTCTACCACCCCTGACGACAGTAAATGGTTTACTCGTTTCATTTTCGTCAAGATTGACACTCTTCCTTACTCTCCAGACTATATATTTTCTGAATGGCAACCCGTGGAAGGTATGGTTTCTGCTCTAGGCTATTTCTCTGGTTTGGTTTTCTTCTGCTGTTTGATTTTCTCTAATGGTTCATTTGTTTCCCCAGGGAACAGCCTGGCCAGGTTCCCTGAGTCCGAGGATCCTCCTGCTTCAAAGGCCAAGCTCCTGGATCTTCCTGCCGAGGAGAGGACATTCTCCAAGCTGGTCCGGGATTCTGTTGTCTTGGTGGTGAAGAAGGAAGGTATGGTGCTGCTTCTTGTTTGATTGTTTTTGTTTGGTCTGGCTGTTCTGATATTTGATGTTTTATTTCAGGCAAGCCCAAAGTTGACGTGAGCAGGGTGATGCAGCTGCGGAGGAAGAGGTTTACTCCCGGGGACGCGGAGTCCTCAAAAAAGAAGAAGGTGGATACTGCTGAGGCGGGCCTTACTGGAGCTGGGTCCAAGGCTGCTCCTATTGAAGTGGATGCTGGTGATTCGGTCCAGGAGTCTGTTCCTGCGACTTCTTTTGTTGATCCTTCTCCTTTAACAATCCCTGTCGAGATTCCTACCCCTAGTTTTAAGGTTATACCTGAGTGTCTGCCTCGGCCATCCTCTGGGGAAGGTTCGTCTTCTCCTGCTCTGCATTTGGAATTCCCAGGGGGTTTTGGTGGGTCCAAAACTAACCTCTGGCCTGCCTTGGACTCACTGCTCTTTCCTGCCTTTGCCTCTATTATGGAACCCCGTCCTTTCAAAGATCTGATCAAACATTCAGCGGAGGTTTCCTTTGAGGTAGCTTTTCTTTTCTCTTTCTTCTCTTTTTTTTGTTTTTTTTTACCTGGTCTGAATTTCCTGGCCCTGGAGCTGTCGCTTCGTGCCAAACGTCAGAGCGAGGCTCTGTTGGCTGAACTTCACTGTATGAAGGCGGCTCAGTCTGAGGCCCTGAGAAGGAGGCAGGAGGTGGAGAGGATGCAGGAGGCCCTAGCGAAGAAGGAGCGGGAGATATCAGAAAAGTTGAGCTTGGAGGAGGCCCTGAGGGAAAATCTGCGGCAGGCTGTTGAGCGTTCTCGCCGGGACGTGGCTGTGGGCCAGGAGATGCTCAAGGCCCAGGAGGAGACCTTCCAGAACCAGTTAGCCGCGGCTCACTCTAAGCTGGAGAGGGCCTTGATCTCAGAGGCTGACCTGGTGCTAAATGTGGAGGCTCTGGAACAGAAGAAGGCCGGTCTGCAGAGAGCGTTAATCGAAGCTGTTGCTTATACTGCTGTTGAGACCCGGATTAAATGCGTTAAGGAGTTCTAGGAGGGTAGTCATACCACCTTGAACTTAGCTGCTCTGGAGGAGACCTTTGCTACTGACTTTCCCGAGGGGCTGAATATGGACCTGATTTCTTATGATGATGAAGAAGAAGGCGTGGTGGGGTCCCAAGATGCTGGAGAGGAGGTGACCTCTGGCCCTACCAACGTTGATGCTGCTGCTGCTAAACCTACTCCTGATGAGTAGGTTCTTTTTAAAACTTGTGTTGTTGGGCCCTGATATGGGCGTAAAAATTTTGCCTTGAACTTTTGGTGCCCCTGCGTGGGCTTTTTAACTGTTGTAATTTTTGCTGCTGGTCCGGGTGGACCAGTAAAAACAATTCTGTTTCTAGGCTGCCTTGGGCAGTTCTTTTGTTTGAATCATATGGTTCCCCGTTGTATGGGGCTTTGTTTACTTGTCGGTTTTTCTGCCGTTTTCTGGCGTTTTTCTTTTGTACATGCATGTTTCGTTTGTGTTTTGGCCATCGCTGCTTTGGTGTGCTGGCCTGGTGTTTTAGATACCCATCCCTATACTAGGGCGCCAGGCTTTGATTTAGGTTCTCCTGCGATCAGTGCAGATTTCCTCTTTAGGTCAGTCTACTAGGATAAGCAAATTCTGGTCCAGAAAATAGGTGATAAAACTTTTTCCCTTTAAAAAGACTCGATAATTGACTTTAAATGCACCAAGGTTTGCAATTATAAGACTTAGATTATTAAACTTAGGTAAAAAATAAAAAGGCAAGACAACATTTTAAACTTAGGTTATAAAAATATAAAGGCAAAACAACATTTTAAGCTGGACCAGAGTATACTTTATACAGAGTAGAACTTGAGGTCTAAGGGAGCTGCTCTGGTCTGGTGAAGGCACCTTTAGATGATATACTTTTTTAAGTAAAGTATATTCCATGATCTGGGTATCATTTCCCCTTCCATTGTCATTAGCCTGTAGGCCCCATTACCAACTATGCTCTCAACTTGGTATGGGCCCTCCCAGTTGTAAGCAAACTTTCCAGCTTGTCGATTTTTGGTGTTCTGGAACACCTTTCTCAGGACCAGATCTCCTACTTGCAGGGTTCTGATCCTGACATTTTTGTTGTAGCTCCGAGCCACCATCTGCTTGTATGAGGCCATTCTGACGTAGGCACTGGTCCTGAGTTCATCAACAGTGTCCAGGCTACTTGTCATTTCTACTTGGTTATGGTCCTCAGTTATACGCCCGTGTCTGTGGGTTGGGATTTTGACTTCGGAAGGAATTACCGCTTCTGCTCCGAAGACAAGGCTGAAGGGGGTCTGACCTGTTGCTACTTTCGGAGTAGTCCTGTCAGCCCACAGGACCAGAGGGAGCTCCTCTGCCCATTTCCCTCCCATTTCTTGTTGTTTCTTTTTCATATTTTCAATGATGATCTTATTATTGGACTCAGCTTGTCCGTTGGACTGGGGGTTTCTGGGGGTAGATTTATGAAGTGATACATTCCACCCAGCGTAGAAAGCCTCGGTTTTCTTCCCAATGAATTGGGAACCATTGTCACATATTATTTCTGAAGGTATGCCAAATCTGGTGAATATATTACGCTTAATAAAAGAGATGGCCTGTGCTTCGGTGGTCTGGGTGAATGATTCTGCTTCGATCCACTTAGAAAAGTAGTCTGTCATGGCCAGCATGTATAGGTTGTTTCCTGGTGCTCTGGGGAGGGGTCCCACAATGTACATCCCCCACTTCATAAAAGGCCACGGGGATATGACCGGGTGCAGGGGTTCTGCTGGTTGGTGATTGACAGATGCGTGCCTTTGACATGCGTCACATTTCTTTGCATACTCCTTTGCATCCCTGCGCATTGTGGGCCAGAAGTAGCCCATTCTGAGGGCTCTATTGGACAGGCTTCTTCCCCCTGCATGATTTCCACAGTCTCCGCTGTGGAGGTCATGCAAGACTGTCTGTGCCTCAGTCTGGTCCAGGCAGCGCAAATATGGTCATGCTAATGACTTCCGGAACAGGATACCATCAATCAACAGGAACCTGGAAGCTTTCATCCTGAAGCTGTGTGCTTCTTTCTTACTGCTGAGCTGGATATTATGCTGCAACCAGTCCATGTACGGCTTTAGCCAATCCTGCTTTGACCCCTGGTCTGGGTTGCTGCTGCAGATAGGTAGGTCTTCCTGGTCCGAATCTGGTCCAGGAATGGCTGGTTTGAGTACATGGGTGATCGGAATATTGGCCACGTCGGCTGGTTTGAAGGTTGATCCCAGTGTTGCTAGTGCATCTGCTTCGGCATTCTGTTCTCTGAGTACCTGCTGGATGCAGAATTCTGCGAATCTGCCGATTAATCCCTTTGCTACACACAAGTAAGCCGCCATTGTGGGGTCTCTTGCCTCGTATGCTCCATTGACGTGATTCACAATTAATTGTGAATCACTGTACATACTGATGCAGCTGACTCCTATGTCCAGGGCCAATTGTATCCCCAGAACCTGGGCTTCATACTCAGCTACGTTGTTTGTGGTCTTGAACTCACATCGAACTGCTTGGGTGATCAAGTCATCCTCTACTGATCTAAGGATTAGCCCAACTCCTGACCCTCAGGCGTTTGATGCCCCATATACTCGTAATTCCCAGGTGCCTGGCTTGACACTCTGATGTAGGTGCAGGATTTCCTGCTCTGCTTGGGTCTGGAGTGCTGGACTGAAGTCGGAGACGAAGTCTGCGAGGGCTTGTGACTTTATGGCTGTGCGTGGTTCAACTGGAGGTCATATCCACTGAGGTGCACAGACCATTTTGCCATTCGTCCTGAGAGCTCTGGTTTTCTCATGACCGTCTTAAGTGGGTGATTAGGAACCACCGAGATGGTTTGAGACTCAAAGTACGGACGCAGCTTGTAGGATGCTGTGATTAACGCCAATACTAGTTTCTCAAGTGAGGTATACCTTGTTTCTGCTGGTAGTAATGACTTGCTGACGTAGTATACCGGGTGCTGAGCTCCCTCGTGCTGCCGGACCAGAACTGCGCTTAATGCTGCTTCGGTCACGGAAAGGTACAGGAGCAGTACTTCCCCCTGCTCTGGTTTGGATAGCAGGGGTGGGCTGCTCAGGTACTGCTTTAATTCTTGGAACGCCTTCTCGTGTTCTAGTGTCCAATCAAACTTCTGGCTTTTTCTCAGGATATCATAGAATAGTCTGCATCGGTCTGAGGATCTGGAGATAAACCTGCTCAGGGCTGCTACTCTTCCTATCAGGCGCTGCACATCTTTGGGCTTCTGGGGCGATTCCAGCTGCAGAACTGCTTTGATCTGTTCTGTGCTGGCTTCTATCCTTCTCTGTGTTACCATATACCCTAGAAATTTCCCACTGGAAACTCCAAAGGTACACTTAGCTGGGTTTAGCTTCATTTTGTACTTCCGGAGGGTGTTGAATGTTTCCTCCAGGTGCTGGGTGTGGTCCGCCGATTGGTTGGATTTGACCACCATATCGTCTATGTATATTTCCATATTCCGTCCTATCTGGTCTTTGAACATCATATTGACAAGCCGTTGATATGTAGAGCCAGCATTCTTAAGACCGAATGTTGTTTCCTCCTGGTCTGCCGGGTCCATTTTGAACTGGTTGTACCCGCTCCAGGCATCTAGGAAAGTCAACATTTCATGGCCTGCATGTTGGGAAATGTGTCCTCAACAATAGTGCGATCACGAAATTAAATCTCATGACGAGAATACGCAAGGGATGATACGAAATTATATTAGTCAACTGACCAACATTAATCGGTAATGATTGGCTAGCTAGAGTTTGACATTACTGTCGTATGACGGTGGTGGTCAGTTGATCCCCTTAGGTCACACCTATAGGACAATTCCCTTAATTGATAAAGTGATCAAATGTATATTGATACGATTTGATCATATTCCTTAAACTCGTATATCGAGAAATCAGAGGTTAAATCTTATTGTAAGATTTATGTTTATAATTGAAACGTGTCAATTGTTAAACTATAAACGATATTTTATAATATCGTGATTAGAATGAATCGGGTTGTGTATTAATACAAAAGTTGTAAATCGTATTGACGATTATCATAAATAACCATTTTATACATGTAATTATGAATTACTTGTCAATTGATAAATATGATTTATTTAATTATATACAATATTTATATGTCTTAAATTAAGATAATTTTATTTTATTACCTAGTGACATATAAGATGTCACATGATGTACAATTTTACAATTGACAATTTTATAAAATAAGGTCCATATTATGGTGGGTGGCCGGTTATTATGGGTTGGTTAAGGAATGATTATGGGTGTTAATTGCCCCATGAAACATAATCATTTAAAGTGTCTTGAAAGACTACCTATAGCCACCCTAAGAGCCTTGAGAAGAGAATTTGTTCCCTTGTTGCTCTTCCCTATGGCCGGCCTCACCCAACCCCATGTCCAACCAACTTAAATATTGTAGTATGCTTACAATATGATTCATTCCAATCCTTAGCAAAAATTTCTAGTGAGAAATCCTCTTAAATTATTATTGTGAGAATAATAAGAATACTAATAATAATAAGTTATAATATTAGTATATATTAATTCTAATTGAGAGATTAGAATTTGTTTAAGGAAAAACCGATTTTTTGTACTAGCATACTCAAGTTTTCGGTTCAATCAAGGGTGTCTTGGTGCATCACAAAGGAGGTGTTCTTGTTGAATACTTGGAGGATCATCCTAGCATAAATATTTGGACCGTGTGTAAGGGTTCGAATTTCTCCTATTTCCGCACATATTTAGCATGCATAAGATCTAATAATATGTTAATTAAAATGTTAATTAAAATCATGTTTAGTATGACTAAAAGTATTAGTTTATGAGATAATTAAACCTAACACTGCAGTGGCGTCTACCATAGCATCTATATGTGGCAAGGGGAATGGGTCCTTAGGGCAGGCCTTATTCAGGTCTGTGAAATCCACGCAGACCCTCCACTTGTCATTCATTTTTGGTACTACCACTACATTAGACAGCCACTCTGGGTACTTGACTTCCCTAATCTTTCCTGCCTCCGGAAGGTTATCCACCTCCTGGTTTATGATCTGGTGTCTTTCTGCTGCGAATTTTCTGCGTCTCTGCTGCACTGGTCTGAATCCTGAATCTATGCTGAGCTTGTGTGTTATGATCTCTGGGTCTATGCCAATCATGTCTTTGTGGGACCAGGCAAAGCAGTCCACGTTCTTTCTGAGCAGCTGGAGGAGCTGCCGGCGCAGATCTCCAGAGCACTCTGAGCCTACGAACACGGTCATCTCTGGGTACTGCTCATCCAGGCGAACCTCATCGATTTCTGCCTGTTGGGGCTCGATGTACTCCTCCTGGATGTGCAGTTGCTGTAGTTGCTATGCTCTGGTGGTCCTTTTGAGAGCTACTTTGTAGCAATCCTTGGCCTCCTCCTGGTATCCCCATATCTCCTGGACTCCCCACAGTGTAGGAAATTTCAGGCACTGGTGATACGTTGACGGGATTGTTCGCATTTCGTGGATCCAGGGCCTGCCAAGTATAACATTGTAAGTAGATGGACCATCAATAACTAAGTACCTTACCTGTTTTTTCGGCCCTCCGGCGTAGGAGGGGATGGTGATTTCCCCTAGGGTGTGCGCTGTTTCTCCACTGAATCCGACCAGAGGAATAACTTTCTTTGTCAGGTCCTTCTCGTCAAATCCCATGCTCTTTAGTGCATCCAGCATTAGCAGGTTGACGGAACTGCCTGTGTCTACCATGACTTTCCTGACCTCACAATTGCCGATGTTCAATGTGATAATCAGGGCATCATGGTGCTGCTCTGGTACGGCTTCTACATCTGTTTCGTCAAAGGTCACTACTAGGAGGTCCTGCCGTGCTATTCTGCATGATGATTCTGGCTTGTCTCCCTTAGCTGCTGTCACACGTCTTTTGTCTGCAGAATAGGTGAGCCCACACAGCTCTGATCCTCCGGTGATGACAATGACAATTCTGTTGTAGGGAGGAGCTGGTGAGGGCTGCACTTGGCTGGCTGCGTTGACTCTGGTGGACTTCTCTGGTAGCAGATGATCCAAGTTGCCTCGGTCATACTGGAATCGGACCTCTTTCCTGAGGGTATAACATTCGTCTGTGGTATGACCTATGTCATCATGAAACTCACATCTTTTGCTGGCATCACGGCGGTTGTTGGGTCGCTCCTCTTTCTTCTTTAGCCATCTGACTCCCTTGAGTTCTTTCAAGGCCTTCAACAAGCCAGCCATCCCGGTGGTATAGCCATACTCGCTGACCTTCGGAGGTGGATCTGCATCGTTTTTACCACCGGTGCTCTCTAATACTTTGCTCACTGGTTTGCTATAGGGTTTTGATCTTTCACCCCTCTTTTCCACTGGCGCTTTCCTAGACACAGGTTCTGTGTCATAGGTACTTCTTCTGGAGGCAGCGTCTTCTTCCAGCCTCATAGCTACGACTGCCTGGGCCTGTACATCAGCAAAGGTAGTGCACGGATGCATTGTCAACTGCTTGTACAGGTCTGAATCGTGATGCAACCCCCTGCGGAAGGCTTCGATGGCAGTGGGTACATCACAATGCGGAATGACAACCTTCTCTTTGTTGAATCTGGTAAGGTAATCTCGAGTTGTTTCCTCGAATCCTTGAACAATTCTGTAAAGGTCGCTAGTCTGCTTTTCTGGTTTCATGCTGCTAGCAAACTGCTGATTAAAGGCATTGACCAGATCTGCAAAGGAGGAGATGCTGCGATTAGGCAATCCCACGAACCAGTGCAGGGCTGCTCCAGACAGGGTTGATCCGAATCCTTTGCACATACAGGCCTCATTTCGTATATGATATGGCCGAAATATTTTTGCATGAATACCTACTAATTCTAAAATGTTTTAGGATATTTGGAATATATTTTGCATATATATTGTTCTTTGGTATTTTTAGACTCGGTTTTTATTAAATTTAATGGTTAAAAATTGTTTATTTTGGGAAAAATAGTTAAAATCATCTTTTGGCCGAGATTTTTCAGTATGTTTTCACATGTATACCCTATGTTATGAATATGAATTTTCGTAAATTATGAACTTATAATACATGGGATATGAATTTTAAATGTTAAAATGCAATAAGATGAATAAAAATGGGTTTGTATAGTTATATTTGGAATTTGACTATAAAACTTTATGAGTATGTCACATGCAATATTTAAAATGTATGCTAAATTTTCCAGAAATTTATCTCATATATTGCTTTATTATTGATTTTTAATGTAAAAATCGGGTAATTAGTGACATTATTTCGACTTTAATAGTTTAAGTTGGAATTTGGCCATAAAAATTTAACACGATGTCATATCTATTATTTCCAGCATGTATTAAAATTTCTAGATTTTTATCTAATTTTATGCTTGAGAAATAATTTTAAAGGTTAAAATTGTACGATATATGACGAAAATCGTTAAAATTTGCAATAGTTGTTAAAATGGCCGGAAAATTTAACCCATAATAATCATATATGATATGTTCATCACTAAATTATTCTTGGGAGCCAAAAGTTTCTGTTTTATTTAATTTTAATTGTTAAAAAGTTGCATTTAAATTTGAATAATAAGAGTCATATTTATTAAATTTCGGCTATTGGGCAGTGTGAGATTTATTTTTCTGTCCATTTTAGGTTCTTAAAATGTTTTGGAAAGTGTAAAAATATTATTAGTATTTTATTTGCATTTATGAAATTATTTATTTAATTTTCCGACTTAAAATGCTCGTTTTACGTCTTATTTTCGAAATAAATGTTAAAACCGGATAAATACTAATATTTTAAAGTTCTGAAATTTTAAGAACATTCCAGATTTTTCAAAATTTGAATTTTGAAATTTTCGAAATTTTTATGACTCTTTTTGAATTTAATATTATTTTTCCCGAAAAACCGAGTAATACCGAACAATATTATTATAATATGTTAAGTCATGTTCAAAGTTTGAGTAAGACTAAATTTTGAAACCTAAAAGAGTTTGGATGATTAACCTAAGAGTGAATTCCGGTTCACATAATGCATAGTGTTGTTAATCGTTAAAACACGCAATTCCATAAAAACCGAGGTATACGATAACTATTTATATAAATGATATTTAAATAGGACGATTTGGCTTAGGGTTTGCATGATAGTTCTTATATTCATAAGCATTGCATATTTCAATTATGAATGTCATGATTTTATTTACGTAATTGGATTATGTAATTTACTTAGTATGGCCTTAGTTTTAAATCGGCATTTCCCGTAATGTAAGGGGTTACCGATTCGGTTGTAATTTTGTGATCTCGTATCACCCAATTGTAATTTATTTCTATTTTATAATCTATAAAGTAGACTAGAAAAGTTGTAATTTTTGTAAATTCCGGAGATCCTTGAAGACGGTGCCATTCGTAAAGGAGTTCCGACCAAGACGGTGTTTACCTTGGGAAGCGTGCCTCGTGAAGTTCAAGGGACCAAAGGACTTGGTTTCTGAATTTGTACTTTTATTATTTCTTTTCTAGGAAAGGCCATACTAGGGTTTATTATTTTTATGCTTTTATTTGCTTTATATATGTTTGCATGCATAGCCAAATCGTCATATATCATGTCATGCATTTATTCGATTTAGTCGACCTAGTCAATATTTTATCGATAATTCACCGACTTAGTTCACTTAAACGGAGATAGATAATAATTTGACTAGATCTCTTACAAATAAATATTGAGACTTAGCCTTACCAAAAGGTATGGACCCATGAATCCCTTCTTCACAAGACGTAGGCTCGGCTATACCGGGGTACTAAAATTGTCACGTTGGGTAAGTGGGGTAATAAGATTACATCTTGAAATTTGGTCGATCTCAACGAAAGTATTCGTAACCGTAGTTGCAATAAGTTCGGGCTAAAGACGATTTTTAGAAAATTGTCGACCGAGAGTTCTAAGGTAGAACCGATTAAAAGGTTAATCCACCAAATTATACCAATACGGGTTGAATCGGCTATACCGTGCCCGGATTAGTATGGGTTTGGGTCTCGGGATTGTTTACTTAATTGGGTAAGAGATCATTAAGTAAATAAATTAACTTGTTAAAATTATTTACGAGTTTTGAAAATGACGTTGTTTTAATTCCTTAATTTTTATTGTAGTTTAATTTTCAACATCTACAATGGCAACCAACGCTCCACCTCTCACTAACGTTTCATGGCTTCGATCCTTTATGGATCGTTGCAAACTCGATAAGCATGGCTCAAATTTTAAGGATTGGGATGCGCAATTACTTTTCGCTGCTCAAGGTGACGATAAGACTCGTTACCTATCCGAAGCCACTCCTCCCGGTCCGACCGCTCGTTCCGCGGTCCAAACTCGTGAGGCATATGAAGCCTACATGAAAGAGTCCGCTCTTAAGAATGTGCTTATCTTCTCCATGGAGCCGGATCTCCAAAGGAGTATGATTAAGTTAACCACATCTAATGAGATATACACCAAACTTGCGATAATGTTTTCGCAAACTCCAAGGGTGATACAATATGAGGCGGCTTCCGCCTTCTTCGACGTTAGCTTGAAGGAAGGGCAAAAGATAAGCCCTCATGTGCTCAAACTAGTTGAGCTCGCGGAGACTCTAAAAGTGCAAGGAGTTGATGTTCCCGACTCTCTCATCATTGACCGAGTTCTTCACTCGCTCAATAAGGTGAAATCGTATACACAATTCCGGGTGAATTTCAACATGCGAAATCAAGAGACCACATTGGATGAATTGCATAAGATGCTCGTCCAAACCGAGAGGGATATGGGACTTCATGAAAGTTCCACTAAAGATGTCTTGAACATCGAGAAGAAGGGGAAAACAAGCTTCAAAAAGAATGCCTTAGCTTCAAGGGCAAGTGCAAGAAAACGTTCAAGCCCAAGCCGACCAAAGAAAAGACCTTTTCGAAAGGTGCTTCCACCTCATCTTCGAAATCCAAAGATAAGTGTCATTATTGCACGAGGATAGGACATTGGAAGATAAATTGCCCCAAATACTTAAGCGATCTCAAAAATGGGAAGGCAACCGCCGTAGGTAATAATTCTCGTTTAAATTCATGTCATTTATCAACTTATGTATAGTGATACAAATTTGTTGATATTTGCCCTTTTTAATTGTTTTAAAGGGCCACCTCCTAATGATAAGGGCAAGGAGAAGGAAGCATGAAGTTCCTTACTTGGATGACTATGGTAGCATCCAATTGATCGAAGACTTGAAGAGCTAGGCTCTAATTTTCATATTGTCTTCTTTCATATTTTACAATTTATTTCCTAGAACAATTCATTTTCTTGTAAGACAAGGATTCGAATCCTAAAACAATGGTTGTAATTTTGGATGTTAGTGACTTGGTTTTCAACCCAAGTCACTACTTTTGTTCTTATTCAATTACTTGATTTCTAAAATAAATTGCATAGCTTGTTAAAACATGAATAATGGTGATTTTTATCACGCAATAAGAAACATTGATACGATCAACATAATATAATCAAAGTGTTGATTAAAACGGAGAACTACACCCCATGAGATACTTTCAATTCATCATTAGTTCATTATAAGATTTTCATTTTAAGTGAAAATGAGAATGAGTTCAACACATATTTATAACTTTTCAATCATTCAAAAACATTGCTTTAATCGAAAATAGCTATCCTTATACGAATAAAGGTTATTATTAAAAGGATAGAGTGAGAGAAAAAAAAATTTTCGCCCGCAAACCAATGAAATAAATGTAGGTTCTTAGAGAAGAATCCTACAAGGGAGTGTTAAGAAGAACCCTAAATGAAGAAACAAAGAAACTACGGGAGGACACGAGAGGAAATGTTCCTTATGTTCATTGTTTCAAAGAGAGGATACAAGAAACCCCGTATGAAATCGGAAGGAAATCGGTTCCTTGAAATAATGATATTCTCAAAATTATAAGATAATAGAGGAGAAATCATCTCACTTCCCTCGTCAGTAGTATATGTTGTATCGAAAAGTGATGTTTAGAATTCATATGATGTCGATTGAATAAAGGTAGATCACTATAGGGATAGTGATAGTGATAATGATTCAAGTGATAAATAAAGATTTACATGCAAGAAATGAAAGGTTCATTTAAGAGATCGAGTGATTTTGTTTTTAGTGGGAGCGACATTCATTAAAGAATTGAACCTACCATTTAGAGAGGATGAGTGATTCTTTAAGGTGTAAAGAATAAGAGGTTCTCAATTCTAGATGAACAAAATACCTTATATCATACGATGATGGAGCTTTACGGGAAGGTTTATTATATTGATAATAAAAGGTCGCCCATTAGAAATCAAAATGGTTAGATATGAATAACCTTGATAAAATAGCCAAGATGTTTGAAAATAGTAAGAGTGATGAAATCATTAATAACTACAATATAGATTTCAGCACATAAGTGACTAGATAATTTCGAGTGATTCCTTAATCCCTCTAGTATATCAGTACGTCACGAGTTATAAGATAACAGTGAGAGCTTTCCCCAGAAATGGGAACTCAAGATCGAGAATGAGTTCTTGATATGTGCTCAAATAAGATCATATTATATGAGATAATATGAGATGGAAGGAGACCAAAATTTGTAAGTTTTAGAATCAAGAATAAAAGATTTATTTGTAAAACACTAATACAAATTGATGATCGTGCATCAAATGCAATGAAATAGTACTGACTGTTTTTTGCATGACAATGTCATTTGAGTTACAATTAACTCAAAATAAAAGATACTTTGTCAAAATCCAAATGGGTTGTAAGAGACAATATTGAACCCCATAAAGTGAACTGGATTGACTTAGTATAGCCCATAGCCGCTTACATGCGGTGACGTCTCAAAGCGACTAGAATGTGAGGCGACTGATGGCAAGTTCAAATGCCATAGAGTCATATGTGATAACTAGTCGATCACATAGGCAGACTGCAAGAGACACTCTGTCGGGCAAAGTGACCGCTTATAGAGTTCTGGAAATTTTATGATAGCCGGGTCGTGGCGAGAGCTGCTATAGTATTCTTATGAGTCAATTCTTAGACTAAAGACTACTCTCCCAAGATGGTACAGTTTAGGCATAACCTTGATCCATTCTCTACGACTTTTCGTAACTGGAGTCAAATGGGATTGCTTTGGGTTGTGACTGACTGTGACTAGTTGAAGCAAGTAGTACGATAGAAATTTTCCACCCCTTGTCAGGGTTGTTCAAATCTCAAGGCCACTCGAGGAGAAGTTAACTGGAAATACGTCGCCACGCTCGGAAGGTATCTATGGTATATAATTCCGGTCAAACAGTTATTCTCCAGATCGAGGAAACCACTCATTATATGATCGAATGCAAGTACGACCTCAGAGAGACATCTTGCATTGAGTGGGAGATTGTAATAGGACAAGAGAATTGGTGACGCACACTTGTCGAGGACAAGTGGGAGATTGTTGGGAAATATGTCCTCAACAATAGTGCGATCACGTAATTAAATCTCATGACGAGAATACGCAAGGGATGATACGAAATTTTATTAGTCAACTGACCAACATTAATCGGTAATGATTGGCTAGCTAGAATTTGACATTACTGTCGTAAGACGGTGGTGGTCAGTTGATCCCTTTAGGTCACACCTATAGGACAATTCCCTTAATTGATAAAGTGATCAAATGTATATTGATACGATTTGATCATATTCCTTAAACTCGTATATCGAGAAATCAGAGGTTAAATCTTATTGTAAGATTTATGTTTATAATTGAAACGTGTCAATTGTTAAACTATAAACGATATTTTATAATATCGTGATTAGAATGAATCGGGTTGTGTATTAATACAAAAGTTGTAAATCGTATTGACGATTACCATAAATAACCATTTTATACATGTAATTATGAATTACTTGTCAATTGATAAATATGATTTATTTAATTATATACAATATTTATATGTCTTAAATTAAGATAATTTTATTTTATTACCTAGTGACATATAAGATGTCACATGATGTACAATTTTACAATTGACAATTTTATAAAATAAGGTCCATATTATGGTGGGTGGCCGGTTATTATGGGTTGGTTAAGGAATGATTATGGGTGTTAATTGCCCCATGAAACATAATCATTTAAAGTGTCTTGAAAGACTACCTATAGCCACCCTAAGAGCCTTGAGAAGAGAATTTGTTCCCTTGTTGCTCTTCCCTATGGCCGGCCTCACCCAACCCCATGTCCAACCAACTTAAATATTGTAGTATGCTTACAATATGATTCATTCCAATCCTTAGAAAAAATTTCTAGAGAGAAATCCTCTAAAATTATTATTGTGAGAATAATAAGAATACTAATAATAATAAGTTATAATATTAGTATATATTAATTCTAATTGAGAGATTAGAATTTGTTTAAGGAAAAACCGATTTTTTGTACTAGCATACTCAAGTTTTCGGTTCAATCAAGGGTGTCTTGGTGCATCACAAAGGAGGTGTTCTTGTTGAATACTTGGAGGATCATCCTAGCATAAATATTTGGACCGTGTGTAAGGGTTCGAATTTCTCCTATTTCCGCACATATTTAGCATGCATAAGATCTAATAATATGTTAATTAAAATGTTAATTAAAATCATGTTTAGTATGACTAAAAGTATTTGTAACATTTCGGGTTTAAGGGTGCTTGAGATGTTGTATGATGATGCAAGTTGTATTCGTTAGGTGCTTAGTTACCAGTTGTTGGTCATGGGATGGTGAACTTCGGGACGAAGTTCATTTTAAGGAAGGAAGATTGTAACAGCTCGTATTTGATCGATAAGTAATTTATATGGTTGTTAAAGTGTTAATGATATTTGAACGATTATATCTTACATTTATCAAATGTGTGTTTTATATTTTATATATTGGTGTAATATTTCGTTATAATATTTATTGTGTATATTGACGTATTTGATAGTATTTGAGCGTAGAATTATACTCAATAATTAGGTTAGCACATAACGGATATAGTTGTGGACATTTTATATGTTGTCGGTGGGAATTGAACTCGGGATCTTTGGCACACATCCGTTTTGGGCTTTGAAAGGCGTGTTACCCTAAAGCAGCCCACATCTCGATAAAACCTAACACAAACACACAAACACACAGCCACCCTACTATCACGTTATGTCCTTCACCTCTAACCTAATGCTTAACCTAATCAGCATTCTACCACCTCACACCTGCCGCCAACACATCAGCGTTTTCCAGGGAGGCTCACACGGTGGGTTTAGAGCGGCCTAGGGTGGTTCGAATAGGCCTTGACTAAGGTATGTTCATCGCAGTGACTTCTCTTTTTCCTGTCTGCGCTTCTCTTCGTGCTCATATAACCATCGTTTTATCATATGTATAGTTTTTATAACCACATAACGTCAATCTAGGAAGTGTTGTAGTCCTATATGAACCATGGTAATGGTGTCTTTGACCACCTAGGGCCGTTGTATGTGGTGGTTGTTTCCTCATGTCAGTGAACCCCCTTTCGTTTTTCAGAACAGAGTCCCTGAGTATGCTTGTTTAATCTATATTTCGTAGGAGTTCTGGTGTATGTTTGCTATGGGTGTGTGAGTGATGGGATAGGGTGTAAATTGGAGATGTTCATGGTAGCTGGCACGGTGGTGGGTGGTGGCTGTTGCGGTTTTTATGGCGGGTTTTGACAGGGAGGGGCGAAGGGCGTGTGTCAGGGGGTTGTCCGTGGTGCTGAGTTGTGGGGGTCGGGGATGGTCATTACCCTGATGTCGGCGGTGACCAGTGACCTTCCTGAAACCACCACGGCCCAGAGCCGAGTCTGGTGGTGCCGGTAGGGAGGCTAGAGGTTACGGTTGGTGTTGGGGGGGTGGTGTTGTCAGGCCTGTTGAAGCGGCTGGGTGTCTTTCCTGGGTTGCGTTTTTGTTCTTTCGATTTTAGTGTTGTTGCAGCGTGTTGGGTAGGTAGTCACTATTGTTATTTTATCAATATGTATTGATTATTATTACTATAATAGTATGATTAATATTGTTAACCAAGTTTTATCTAACATTAAAATCGTGTACTAATGGTATTATTGTTAATGCTATGAGTTATAATCTTGTGGTCATATGTTGTATATGTCTTATTGTGATGGGTTGTAAGTTATATGACAAAATATTATTCATGTTTTTATTGTTATTAAGTATATTATCGGTAATCCATGGTTATTAATATTGTTATGGAATATTGTGATGACAACTAGTTAATTTAAATTGTTGTTCTTACGGAATTTATAATATTGAGTAATTGATCATATGCCATAGTTAGGAAGTTTATAAGTAGTAAGTTTGTAATTGTCTAGTGATGTCTAATACAGAGTAAGGAGTTGATGTTGAGTGGTATGTATATGAGTATATTAATGTGTGTAATTTCAATGTGGGATAAGTGTATCAATTATGAACATGATTGAACAAATTTAGTCGTGCTCGGTGGTATGGTTAGAAATTGATGCTAAGTACTATTTATAGGAACTGAGTTCGAAGAGGAATAACTCTGGCAGCTGTTCGGTAGTGTTTCTGCAATTCGAGGTAGGGGAGATACTGGTATATGACGATGTGTAAATTGTTCTTATTTGTTTTAAGCATGTTTGCGATATAATACCTTGTGATCGTATATTGTGTTATCTATATTGTTCTGTGATATAATACGATGTGAATATAAAGGGTCTGTGATTGGTGCGGAGATAAAGGGTCTGTGTGGTGCGGAGATAAAGGGTCTGTGTTTGGTGCGGAGATAAAGGGTCTGTGATATGGTGTGGAGTATATTGGGTCTTGTGATCGGTGCGGAGTTTATTGGGTCTTGTGATCGGTGCGGAGTTTATTTGGTGTTGGATCGGTGCGGAGTTTATTTGGCGTTGGATCGGTGCGGAGTATATTATATTGTTGTTTTATTTGTCTTTCTACTCAACCTCGCGGTTGACCCTGTGTATTCGTGTACACCTACGATGATCCGGAATGGGGAGTAGATTTTTCAGGTCAGTGACAGATGGACTAGGAGCTTGGGCATGGAGAGAGACATGGCATGGACCTACTTAGAGTTAGATCACATTTAGATATCGCCAGTTGTACTTTCATTTTATCAAGTTTGGAACTCGTATTTGTTGTAATACCAAGTCCAAATTTAATCAGTATTTATATAAATTACCATTGGTTTGTTTACCTTGTTATTCACAACCTCGGATATTCCGGGATGGTAACAGTCCTATTTATTTGAGAATGTCTTGCTAAAGGCTCTTAAATAAATGGGGGTGTTACAAAGTGGTATCAGAGCGAACGATCCTCAGGCCTAAACCAAATGGATAATAATGAACGTAGGAAGAGTCTAATAAAATGAACCCCGAGATGAGACTGATAGGAGCCCCAAAAAGGAACGGGATGAGTTAGGGGCCCCCTCAAACCAGACCTGGGCCCTTTCTGTTCTGTCTCGGGAACCCAATGAGAGTAATTGAAGAGTGGGGTAGATTAAATAGTGACCTAGTATCTTGTGCTAACAATTTTTGCAGGGGCGGAATGAGGTAAGTAATGATGTGTACATGGTTAATGACGCATTGTATTCTATGAGTTGATATTGGAAAGTGATTGAGAAATGCATTACTTTAAGTATTGAGGACATGAAAATTGAAATACGAGTTGAAATGTAAGCTTGGCTAGTAGGATGATATGCATAAGTAAAATGCGACTGATTTTGAAACGCTGATTGATATAAATAATTGAATCGAAAAATTTCCGGAATGGGTGTATATTTATTGTATACTGAATTAGAGTGTTATGATCATGTGTTTTGGTGGCTCGTATTGTCTATAAGATATCTGGTTATTAAATGACTAACATAACTTTTGCAATATATCGCTTGGTATTTGGTTATGACCTATCAGATTTAAATGTTATAGTAATTCATGTCCAGTGATATGCGGAATGTGCTGCCCAAGCCATGAGTGTCATATAGTTGTGTGTTACATTAGTATATACATGTATAAATATCCAGGCATTTAGATGATCTACTTTTCTATTACGCAACCTTTACCGTGTTTTAGATGACTATTACAGAATGAAATAATGAATAAATGTTATTATGATGCAACGTGGTTTCTATATTTCGAAGGTATGCCAACATGTTTTGGAGGAATAATGATTGTGTTTAACATGATAATATGAAGTGATTTTAATGGAACCAAAATTTTAATAAAGATCAGAATGTTACCCTGTTTGTACGGGCTGCCATCTAAAATGTGTTCTTTATATGAGTATGGAAATTTTATGTATGATAAACCATGTCGATCTTAACGAGTCGTTATTTAATTGTGATTTGTTTACAAGTGCTGCAGCATGCTTATTGGTGAAGTTATGGGTTCGATAAGTTTTATATAAAAGTTCAATCAATTGTGAATTATGTGATGTTCCTATGTGATGTTAAAATCATGTTCATCAGAGAGGAGTCTTGACAAGTGGTAGAATGGAATTTAACTAGTACGATAATTAGCATGATGTCATGAGTAAAAGTTATATAGCAATTTAATTGTTATAATTAATGTTGGTTATTTTGAACAACGTGAACCTTGTTGCTATTCTTTCGTATATTAAAGGTACATCTTTGTCTAGTTTCCTGATATAATAGCCAATGACTCCGTCATGTATACTGTTGCGCTATAAAATGAATTGCATAATACCATGTTCGAAATCTGATCACGATGTATTGAGTTATTAGTTAGTCTGGCATGTGATTTAGTGTTGTGCATTCGTTTACCTTATCGCTAAATTTCATGATCCGTGAGCTACAATTGGTGAGAACAACGTTTTAGTAAAGGAGAGTCAGAATGTCTCCGTGCAGTTTCGAGTCCGATCTGTAGTTGAAAAATAGCCCTTTGCTTGTGTTTATAATTGTCACAAACTACCATTTCAGCGTTTCAAAAGTCTTTCCAAAGGTTTCAAAAGTTTTAAATTTGTATTTCAAGATGATGAATAACCATGATGACGCTTGATCTTTTAATAATTGTAGTAATTGTTTGCTATATGACAAATTCTGTACTTATGTGTTGATAAAAGCCTGCCCGGATGCTTATTTGTTGCGCGTTATATGAACTCTTATATTACAAGACATGTATTATATTAGTCTCGTGATAGATGATGTAAGTTGAGTTATACCTAAGTGATTTTGTTAACTTATTGATATCTGGGAATGTTAAACGGTTCTGTGAGTCTATAAATGGTGTACATCTTGTGAACTATGTCAATGATTCCATGTTTAATTACGTTAATTAATTTTGCTTCTATAATATGAATATGAGCATGAGACACTTTAACTTGTCAATTGTGAACTATGAGCTTCTTGATTGTCTACATTGTAATAAGTATAATAATTTTGTGTTACATTTTCAGAGATATGTAAATGTTAGCTACCCTGATTTTGGTTTTACTGCGTAACACGATTTTTACCGATCCTGTTATTAATATTATTGTTCAAGGTTGTATGAAGTACTTATTACCTGTTATTTAATTATGACGGTTTTATGTGCTAATTTTATCTCTGTTGCGTTATTAGTAATTGATTCACATTTTATATTATTAAGTTTAATCTTTTGTTTTGGAGATGGGTTAATTTTTGAGATGGGTTGCCCTGTGTAATTGACTGATTTGAAATATAAAGACAATATTGAATTGTTTAGTTGGGAACAAGAGTGCCTTTATTACTGTCCTTCGAAGAGTGAAAATCTATTGTTATTAGCACTAGAGCTTGAACCATGCTATTTTGTCAAGTGAGCTAGTATTTTTTTTTTTTCCCTAGTTAGTGGTCTGAGAAGTATTGAGATGTTGACTTTTGTTGATAAGCTTAAGTTGATTATTTTGACAGTAAGTTTGTTAAGTGGTATTCTGTTTGATTTGTCGATTTCTGTGACCTCGACTCGTGGGTGAGTAGCTTAGAGTTTTACTCTAAGTGTTGAGCACGGTTCTTTGAACCTTTGACAATGACGATATTGAATTGAGATTGGTTACTAGCAATGAGTTATGGGGCATGCGTGCCGAGTTATATATTTACGGTCCAGAGTGACCAAGGTTCTTGAGTTATATTATTTGGTTTGGAATCGATATGAGATGGAGGTATTGTTTAGCGGTTTACCCGCCAGTTCACTCACCCCTTGTCTTTGGTCTTAGATTCGACGATGAGTGCGATACTTGGTTACTTGAAGTAAGATGGTATGAGGTAACGTAATGAGTAAGATGGAGTAATGAGCTGGGATTTGTATAATGAGGTTACGGGGACGTAACCGTGTTTTAAGGAAGGTGGGATTGTAAAATCTTTTTGTTTTATGATATGGCTGGTATTTAAGACATGCTAATTGGTGTGTCGTGCTTGTTTGAATGTACCTAATAACTTGATTACTTATGTTATGCTTTTACTGTGTTTCGTGAAGTATCTTTTAATTTGCTATACGTTAAACTTTGGGGACAAAGTTTTCTTAACGGGGGTAGAATGTAACATTTCGGGTTTAAGGGTGCTTGAGATGTTGTATGATGATGCAAGTTGTATTCGTTAGGTGCTTAGTTACCAGTTGTTGGTCATGGGATGGTGAACTTCGGGACGAAGTTCATTTTAAGGAAGGAAGATTGTAACAGCTCGTATTTGATCGATAAGTAATTTATATGGTTGTTAAAGTGTTAATGATATTTGAACGATTATATCTTACATTTATCAAATGTGTGTTTTATATTTTATATATTGGTGTAATATTTCGTTATAATATTTATTGTGTATATTGACGTATTTGATAGTATTTGAGCGTAGAATTATACTCAATAATTAGGTTAGCACATAACGGATATAGTTGTGGACATTTTATATGTTGTCGGTGGGAATTGAACTCGGGATCTTTGGCACACATCCGTTTTGGGCTTTGAAAGGCGTGTTACCCTAAAGCAGCCCACATCTCGATAAAACCTAACACAAACACACAAACACACAGCCACCCTACTATCACGTTATGTCCTTCACCTCTAACCTAATGCTTAACCTAATCAACATTCTACCACCTCACACCTGCCGCCAACACATCAGCGTTTTCCAGGGAGGCTCACACGGTGGGTTTAGAGCGGCCTAGGGTGGTTCGAATAGGCCTTGACTAAGGTATGTTCATCGCAGTGACTTCTCTTTTTCCTGTCTGCGCTTCTCTTCGTGCTCATATAACCATCGTTTTATCATATGTATAGTTTTTATAACCACATAACGTCAATCTAGGAAGTGTTGTAGTCCTATATGAACCATGGTAATGGTGTCTTTGACCACCTAGGGCCGTTGTATGTGGTGGTTGTTTCCTCATGTCAGTGAACCCCCTTTCGTTTTTCAGAACAGAGTCCCTGAGTATGCTTGTTTAATCTATATTTCGTAGGAGTTCTGGTGTATGTTTGCTATGGGTGTGTGAGTGATGGGATAGGGTGTAAATTGGAGATGTTCATGGTAGCTGGCACGGTGGTGGGTGGTGGCTGTTGCGGTTTTTATGGCGGGTTTTGACAGGGAGGGGCGAAGGGCGTGTGTCAGGGGGTTGTCCGTGGTGCTGAGTTGTGGGGGTCGGGGATGGTCATTACCCTGATGTCGGCGGTGACCAGTGACCTTCCTGAAACCACCACGGCCCAGAGCCGAGTCTGGTGGTGCCGGTAGGGAGGCTAGAGGTTACGGTTGGTGTTGGGGGGGTGGTGTTGTCAGGCCTGTTGAAGCGGCTGGGTGTCTTTCCTGGGTTGCGTTTTTGTTCTTTCGATTTTAGTGTTGTTGCAGCGTGTTGGGTAGGTAGTCACTATTGTTATTTTATCAATATGTATTGATTATTATTACTATAATAGTATGATTAATATTGTTAACCAAGTTTTATCTAACATTAAAATCGTGTACTAATGGTATTATTGTTAATGCTATGAGTTATAATCTTGTGGTCATATGTTGTATATGTCTTATTGTGATGGGTTGTAAGTTATATGACAAAATATTATTCATGTTTTTATTGTTATTAAGTATATTATCGGTAATCCATGGTTATTAATATTGTTATGGAATATTGTGATGACAACTAGTTAATTTAAATTGTTGTTCTTACGGAATTTATAATATTGAGTAATTGATCATATGCCATAGTTAGGAAGTTTATAAGTAGTAAGTTTGTAATTGTCTAGTGATGTCTAATACAGAGTAAGGAGTTGATGTTGAGTGGTATGTATATGAGTATATTAATGTGTGTAATTTCAATGTGGGATAAGTGTATCAATTATGAACATGATTGAACAAATTTAGTCGTGCTCGGTGGTATGGTTAGAAATTGATGCTAAGTACTATTTATAGGAACTGAGTTCGAAGAGGAATAACTCTGGCAGCTGTTCGGTAGTGTTTCTGCAATTCGAGGTAGGGGAGATACTGGTATATGACGATGTGTAAATTGTTCTTATTTGTTTTAAGCATGTTTGCGATATAATACCTTGTGATCGTATATTGTGTTATCTATATTGTTCTGTGATATAATACGATGTGAATATAAAGGGTCTGTGATTGGTGCGGAGATAAAGGGTCTGTGTGGTGCGGAGATAAAGGGTCTGTGTTTGGTGCGGAGATAAAGGGTCTGTGATATGGTGTGGAGTATATTGGGTCTTGTGATCGGTGCGGAGTTTATTGGGTCTTGTGATCGGTGCGGAGTTTATTTGGTGTTGGATCGGTGCGGAGTTTATTTGGCGTTGGATCGGTGCGGAGTATATTATATTGTTGTTTTATTTGTCTTTCTACTCAACCTCGCGGTTGACCCTGTGTATTCGTGTACACCTACGATGATCCGGAATGGGGAGTAGATTTTTCAGGTCAGTGACAGATGGACTAGGAGCTTGGGCATGGAGAGAGACATGGCATGGACCTACTTAGAGTTAGATCACATTTAGATATCGCCAGTTGTACTTTCATTTTATCAAGTTTGGAACTCGTATTTGTTGTAATACCAAGTCCAAATTTAATCAGTATTTATATAAATTACCATTGGTTTGTTTACCTTGTTATTCACAACCTCGGATATTCCGGGATGGTAACAGTCCTATTTATTTGAGAATGTCTTGCTAAAGGCTCTTAAATAAATGGGGGTGTTACAGTATTAGTTTATGAGATAATTAAACCTAACACTGCAGTGGCGTCTACCATAGCATCTATATGTGGCAAGGGGAATGGGTCCTTGGGGCAGGCCTTATTCAGGTCTGTGAAATCCACGCAGACCCTCCACTTGTCATTCATTTTTGGTACTACCACTACATTAGACAGCCACTCTGGGTACTTGACTTCCCTAATCTTTCCTGCCTCCGGAAGGTTATCCACCTCCTGGTTTATGATCTGGTGTCTTTCTGCTGCGAATTTTCTGCGTCTCTGCTGCACTGGTCTGAATCCTGAATCTATGCTGAGCTTGTGTGTTATGATCTCTGGGTCTATGCCAATCATGTCTTTGTGGGACCAGGCAAAGCAGTCCACGTTCTTTCTGAGCAGCTGGAGGAGCTGCCGGCGCAGATCTCCAGAGCACTCTGAGCCTACGAACACGGTCCTCTCTGGGTACTGCTCATCCAGGCGAACCTCATCGATTTCTGCCTGTTGGGGCTCGATGTACTCCTCCTGGATGTGCAATTGCTGTAGTTGCTATGCTCTGGTGGTCCTTTTGAGAGCTACTTTGTAGCAATCCTTGGCCTCCTCCTGGTATCCCCATATCTCCTGGACTCCCCACAGTGTAGGAAATTTCAGGCACTGGTGATACGTTGACGGGATTGCTCGCATTTCGTGGATCCAGGGCCTGCCAAGTATAACATTGTAAGTAGATGGACCATCAATAACTAAGTACCTTACCTGTTTTTTCGGCCCTCCGGCGTAGGAGGGGATGGTGATTTCCCCTAGGGTGTGCGCTGTTTCTCCACTGAATCCGACCAGAGGAATAACTTTCTTTGTCAGGTCCTTCTCGTCAAATCCCATGCTCTTTAGTGCATCCAGCATTAGCAGGTTGACGGAACTGCCTGTGTCTACCATGACTTTCCTGACCTCACAATTGCCGATGTTCAATGTGATAATCAGGTCATCATGGTGCTGCTCTGGTACGGCTTCTGCATCTGTTTCGTCAAAGGTCACTACTAGGAGGTCCTGCCGTGCTATTCTGCATGATGATTCTGGCTTGTCTCTCTTAGCTGCTGTCACACGTCTTTTGTCTGCAGAATAGGTGAGCCCACACAGCTCTGATCCTCCGGTGATGACAATGACAATTCTGTTGTAGGGAGGAGCTGGTGAGGGCTGTACTTGGCTGGCTGCGTTGACTCTGGTGGACTTCTCTGGTAGCAGATGATCCAAGTTGCCTCGGTCATACTGGAATCGGACCTCTTTCCTGAGGGTATAACATTCGTCTGTGGTATGACCTATGTCATCATGAAACTCACATCTTTTGCTGGCATCACGGCGGTTGTTGGGTCGCTCCTCTTTCTTCTTTAGCCATCTGACTCCCTTGAGTTCTTTCAAGGCCTTCAACAAGCCAGCCATCCCGGTGGTAAAGCCATACTCGCTGACCTTCGGAGGTGGATCTGCATCGTTTTTACCACCGGTGCTCTCTAATACTTTGCTCACTGGTTTGCTATAGGGTTTTGATCTTTCACCCCTCTTTTCCACTGGCGCTTTCCTAGACATAGGTTCTGTGTCATAGGTACTTCTTCTGGAGGCAGCGTCTTCTTCCAGCCTCATAGCTACGACTGCCTGGGCCTGTACATCAGCAAAGGTAGTGCACGGATGCATTGTCAACTGCTTGTACAGGTCTGAATCGTGATGCAACCCCCTGCGGAAGGCTTCGATGGCAGTGGGTACATCACAATGCAGAATGACAACCTTCTCTTTGTTGAATCTGGTAAGGTAATCTCGAGTTGTTTCCTCGAATCCTTGAACAATTCTATAAAGGTCGCTAGTCTGCTTTTCTGGTTTCATGCTGCTAGCAAACTGCTGATTAAAGGCATTGACCAGATCTGCAAAGGAGGAGATGCTGCGATTAGGCAATCCCACGAACCAGTGCAGGGCTGCTCCAGACAGGGTTGATCCGAATCCTTTGCACATACAGGCCTCATTAAGTGCTCCGGTCGCGGTCACCGCATCATTTTCTACTTATACTGATTGATGTGGTCCAGGGGGTCGGCCGTACCATCGTATAGTGTCATTGTTGGTGGCACAAACCCCTTGGGCACGTTGATCAGGGCAATATTGTCAATGAAGGGTGAGTCTGCATAGCTGTCTTGGGAAGCTTTCTCCATGGGCGTTGGCATGCCTGGTATCTTGGTGATCATGTCCTTCAACTCCTAGTAGCGCTGGTCTGAGAGATTTCCTGCTCCAGGAAGCGGATTGGCTGGCGGAGGGAGGAAGCCGGGAGGGGCTCCTCCCCATGGGCCTGGAGACGGGTTGACTGGCGGAGGGAAGAAACCTGGAGGGGCTCCTCCCCAAGGGCCTGAGGATGGTCGGCTGGCAGGCGGGTGGACTGCTACGGATGGACTGAACCCTGGCCCTGGATGCCAACCAACTGCTGACTGTACAGGTGCTCCTCCTGCCCAACCTCCAGCGCTGGACTGGTTCACTGGTTCTGGCCTTACGGGGATCTCTGGCGTCCATCCGAGTGTTGGCTGCGGAGGTGTACCTGAAAAAGTCAAAGGATTAGTCCCAGGGGGAAAACAAGGTGTTGGATTACCTGCAGGCTGAGCTGGGCTGGACTGCGGTGCTCTGAACACAGATGAGTCCAGATCCAGTATCTCAAGGCCGCTGCTCGGGGTGATGACACCTAAATCCAGCCTGGTGACGATCTCCTAAGGAATTGGCCGGTTCAGCCTTTCTCTCCCGAAGAGATTGAAGGTCTGTCCAGGCCCTGGCTGTAGCATTCTGAACGGCCGCTCTAGGCGTGTGACTGCAGCGATCTGCTCTCTTAGGTTCAGATTGTCCTTCTTCAAGCCTTCTATGGCTTCCTTCAGAGCACTCATTCCCTGGACCACCATCTACATCTGATCTGGGCTGAGAGCCTGCGGCTGCAGGCCTACTCCAGGTATCTGGGCTTCTCCGCTTCTACTGGGGCTGCTTTCTCTGCTCTGGCTTGGGGAAGCAGACGCAGAGGGCGGTCTGGGAATCCGAGGAGGTTTGCTGGATGGAGCCACAACCCTTGGGGTTGTGGTCTGATTTACGACGGGTGATCCTGCGAGACCAATGGACACAGTAGGATTGGTCCCACTAGACTGAGCTGGCATGCTCTGGGAACTGGAGGGGTTAGCTTTGGTCCCAGACATATTTGTCGTGACGAGATAATGGTTTCAGATATTGGAATGCGCACTATGCCCCACGGTGGGCGCCAAATTGTTTTGGTAAAATTTCTATCGGGTCAACTGATTGTGATATGGGTCAAAGTGTCAACCAATATGTGAATGTACGTAGAAAATAAATGCCAAGAACAAAACAAACAAAGGAATAACATGAAAGGTTTTGGTGACGCGGAAAAACCCAAAGAGGGAAACAACCGCGGGGGGAACGAAATCCCACCAAGTTTTCACTATCTTTGATGATAATCGTTGTTGTGAGCTAAGTACAAGTTTGGGCGTGCGTAAGTAGAAATTACAACGTAAAAGTGAATTGAATGAATAATGGATGCCCTAGTTTCCCCTTATATAGTCTTGGACTCCTGGTCAGTTGGTTCTGGCTCTGGTCCTGGTAAGCTCCAGGAATATAGGAGGGAGTCTAGAGGAATATTCTCTTAGGGTTTTGACCCCTTCTTGCTTCCCAACGTCTCTCTTCTTATGTGTGGTTTATTCTGCAGATGGGCTGCATATGCCTTGGCTTCTCTTTGGGCCCAATAGCATGGTGGCGGATTTTGGGCTAAACACATCTCTTGGAGTTTGTCATACTGAATCTATCAAGAATCTTATTTATATAATCTTCTTGACTCAATGCTAACATCCTTTTCGTTCTATCTCTACAGATGCGGATGCCTAGAATCCTCTGTGCCTCACCCAAATCTTTCATTTTAAAATGTTTCTTTAACCATGTCTTAACCGACGAAAGCATGGGAATGTCGTTTCCAATTAGTAGTATATCATATACATACAATACTAGGAATACGATTTTACTCCAACTTGACTTGATATACAGACATGGTTCTTCGACACTTCGAATGAATCCGTTTTGTTTTATCACGTCATCAAAACGACGATTCCAACTCCGTGATGCTTGCTTAAGTCCATAGATGGAACGCTTGAGCTTGCACACTTTCTTAGGATGTTTAGGATCGATGAAACCCTCAGGTTGTACCATATACAGCTCTTCTTCCAAAAAGCCGTTTAGGAAGGCGGTTTTCACATCCATTTGCCAGATCTTATAATCATGAAATGCGGCTATCGCTAAGATAATCCGAATAAATCTAAGCATTACGACTGGAGCAAATATCTCATCATAGTGCAACCCCTGTACTTGAGTGAAACCTTTTGCCACCAATCGTGCTTTATAAACATCTGGTTGTCCATCTAGTGCACGCTTTATCTTATAAAGCCATTTGCACTGTAGGGGTTTTACCTTTTCAGGTAAATCAACCAAATCCCATACTTGATTCTCTTGCATGGAATCTATTTCGGACTGCATGGCTTCGAGCCATAGCTTAGAGTAGGAACATGTCATGGCTCCTTTGTAGGTAGCTGGTTCGTTACTCTCAAGGAGTAATAGGTTTTGTGCACCACCTTCCTTAACCATACCAATGTATCGGTCTGGGGGGGGGGGTGAGAAACTCGAACCGTCCTCCTAGGTTCCTCTGGAATGGATACCATAGCAGATGTGGAAGTAACACTTTCTTTCATCACACTGTTGGTTTCTGGTTCTTGAACCTCTGACAGATCAAAAGTTCTACTACTCTGTTTGTTCGAGAGAAACTCTTTCTCTAAAAACTTCGCACTAGCCGCAACAAACACTCTTTGTTCGGTAGGTGAGTAAAAGTAGTGACCAAAAATTCCTTTGGGATAACCTACAAAGTAAGTCTTGACCGATCTGGGCCTAGCTTGTCTTCGTGTCTCCACTTGACGAAAGCTTCACAGCCGCAAACCCGAATAAAGGACAAGTCAGGAACTTTTCCTTTCCACATCTCATATGGAGTCTTGTCTGCTGCTTTAGTCGGACTTCGGTTAAGTATTAGAGCAGCTGATTGAAGAGCAAATCCCCATAATGAATCAGGCACAACCGTGTGACTCATCATGGATCGAACCATATCTAATAAAGTTCGATTTCTCCGTTCGGATACACCATTTAATTGTGGTGTTCCAGGTGGATTCAACTGCGATACAATACCACAGTCTTTCAGGTGTTGATCAAACTCAGTCGAAAGATACTCGCCACCACGATGAGATCGAAGTGCCTTTATCTTCCTATCCAATTGGTTCTCAACCTTATTTTGGAATTCCTTGAACTTGTCAAAGGATTCACTTCTATGTTTCATTAAATAGACATACCCGTATCTACTTAAATCATCCGTAAAAGTGATGAAATATCTATAGCCGTCTCTTGCTGTGATTGTCATAGGACCACATACATCTGTATGTATGAGTCCTAGAAGATCACTAGCTCGCATTCCAATACCTTTAAAGGAAATACGAGTCATCTTTCCGATGAGACATGATTCACACGTACCAATTGATTCGTAATGAAATGGTGGTATTGACCCATTCTTAATGAGTTTTTCTACGTTTTTTTCATTGATGTGTCCCATTCGACAATGCCATAGATACGTTTGTTCTTTATCACCTGTTTTAGCCTTTTTATTATTCACATGATAAACCTCGGTGGTTTGGTCTAAAACATATATTCCGTTTACGGAAACAGCTTTTCCATAAATCATATCGTTTAATGAAAAAGTACAACAATTGTGCTTAATATTAAAACAAAAACCTTCTGAATCCAAAACAGAAATAGAAATAATGTTTTTCGACAAACTAGGAACAAAATAAGAATTATTTAAAAATAACTCGAAACCACTAGGTAGTTTGAGTACATAAGTTCCTATGGAGACAGCTGCAACCTTTGCTCCATTTCCAACACGAAGGTCAACGTCCCCTTTCTCAAGTTTGCGGACGTTCCTTAAACCCTGCAAGTGATTACACAAGTGAGAACCACAACCAGTACCAAATACCCATGTTGCTGAACTTGCATGGTTTATTTCAATCATATGAATAAATGACGGTATACCTGTGGTTGTCACTCGTCCAGCCTCGATATCCTCGAGGTACTTAGGGCAGTTCCTTTTCCAATGCCCAGACTCGTGGCAATGGTGGCACTCTCCTTCTTTCCCGTTGCTCTTAGTTTTGGCCTTTGAGTTACTGGTCTCACCAGGTCCACTCTTGGGCTTCGGCTGCTTTCTTTTGAACTGAGGTTTCTTAACATTTAAGGGAGCCTTTGCCTTTCCCTTTCCCTTCCAATTAGCTTGTATGACAAGGATGTCCTCCTTAGCACTCCCACTCAAATTGAGATTCTTCTCAGCTTGCACGAGCTGAGAGTGGAGTTCATGAAGACTTTTCTTCATGTCATTCATGTTATAATTCACCCTAAATTGGGTGAACCCATCATGAAGAGAGTGTAAGATTCGGTCTACAATGATTGACTCCTCAATCTTGCAACCGAGAGACTCCAGAACTTCCACATTCTCAATCATCTTGAGGATGTGTGGGTAACAGCTTGGCCCTTGGAAAGTTTAGCTTCGAAGAAGCGGACTGCTGCGTCATATCTCATGATTCTCGGAGCTTGCGAGAATTCATTGGTAAGGGTGGTAAAAATCTTATTCGCACCTTGTGAAATGAAGCGGCGTTGCAAATTGCTTTCCATTACATAAATAAGTACATTCTTAATCGCACCAGCTTCACGAACGAACTCATCATATGCATTTCGTTGGGCTCCAGTCCTTGCAGTTGGTTCAGCTGGTACTGGCTCAACCAGATACTTTAATTTACCGTCAGCAATGGCAGTATTCTGTAATGTTGCCTCCCAATCGGTAAAGTTACTCCCATCATTCTTAAGGTGGGAGTTCTGATTGTAGGAGACGTGGTCTATAAAAGAGCGTAACCACGACTCCCTGGTGAGGGTGGCGCTAGGGCACGGAGTTGCATTTGGATCAGTCATTTTAAAAGGCAGATATTAAATGATCTACAAATGAGAAAATAAATAAACCTGAGAAATCAATGAATTTAAAATCTTTTTAAACAAAGATATACAACATAATATAATCGATCTCACTCAAACAATTATATAATGTATCCCAAGACCCAAATCCCGATTTGGTGAGTTAACGCTTTAACTGGTTCTACATTAGAACTCTTAGTCGAAAAATTTCTTAAATTTATCTATTAGTCCACAATGATTTCAATAGCTTGATTGAATCATTATGTTGAGTTCAACTAGGTCACAACACACTACTTACTTGAGGTAGAAGGGGTCCATATGGAGATAACAACAGGTCCTATATGCCCACCGACGAACAAGGGATTCATAGTTGTTTGATCTAGAAAGGCTAAAGTCTCAATTTTATAAAGAGTGAGATCCCATCACTATTTTAAACTCATTTAAGTGAACTATTTGATATGAGTAGGAATGAGTGATGGCAAAAAAAAACATCATATGCCAAAATGCAAAATAATCTACATGAGTCATTTTACATGCATATAGGTGGTTTGGTTTAGGCGGAACATAATGATATGCAACATTCAAGCAATAAAGATAAGAACGTAAAACATTAAAATTCTAGTGTGGCTTATCCTATGAAAAACAGTAAATACAACTTGGAATCCAATCACATGGACCTTAGAAGCTTCATGGATCACCGTTCTTCATCTCGAGATGTAAAATGGAAATAGAGACCCGGATGCATCAAACTCCTCTTCTTCTTTTTCTTTTTTGTTCTAAGCTATTACAATGTAAATCCTATTTACATTTAATCTAAAATAAAGAAAAATTAAAATACAAAGCGGAGATGCGAGATCTCATAAATTACATCACTTGTTTACTTTCCACCATTACCGAAAAGTAACCAAAAACTATAGCCACACTAGATTACATGATTATACTTGACAACAATTGTAAAAATAAATTCAACCTTCATTGAAAAACAATATCATTAACAATATAATAAAACATTCATAATGCAATATTACCCAAACCACCATTAATTTTAAAATTACATGTCACACATGTAAACCATAATCCAAATAAATTCCAAACAATTTTAGAATCTAGTAAGTATCATCAATTAGATATAATAAACCTTTTAAAATAAATAAATGATTAAGTAACCGAAAAATTATCAAATAGTTTTCGTTTATTTTCTTTCTTTCCCACGGCAATCACACGGTTATACCCCTTTTTTTTCGAAAAAAATTGTTACAATTACAAAACATCTTTTATAATTTAGTTAATATGAATATTATCTCATAATATAAATAAAAACGAAAACAAATAAAATAACCTTAAAATCCAATTTTACGGTTTTTTAATACCCCCTTTTTTTGTTATCTTTATAAATTTGTTCTAATTATAAATCTTTATTTATAATTTAGTTAATAAAAATTATCATATAATATTAATAATAACAAAAGCAACAAATCAAAAAATTTAGGGTAGGGCCGAAAAAAAAAATTGCAGTCCAATATTACACTTTTTTTTTTTTTTTGTTAAAAAAGACAATTACTCATATTATCAAATAATATCATGTAAATTGACATATTCATAAGATATTATACTATATCCTTAAATGGTATAATCAAGGTAGAAATAGATTTTGGAAACTTTACTAATTCGTGAACTTTCTTAAAATCACTCATAGTAGCAAAAAAATCATCTCATAATTTTATGTTATAGTTCTAATCATATTAGGTTTTTAAAAATTTCCAAATATTGTCATCAAGATTAACTTTTTTAATTCATGTGAACAATATTCATTCATCTTAACAATTTAAAACAAATTAATCTAATTCTAACAATATCTTGATTGAACTTTTAATAATCATTGATCTATATCATTGTTATGAGCATCATCACATGATAATTATTTTAACAATTAAAATAACAAAATAATAAAAAAAAAAACGAAACAAAAAAAAAACGTGAACCAAAAAAAAATTTAGACGTGACATATCACGAAAAAAAAAACAGACCGGAATTTTTTTTTAATAAACCGTGAAAAATATGTGTGCCGTGGGATTTTAATTCTCAATTAATTATCAAAACGATTTTGAACAATGTCTCTGATACCACTTCTAGGAAATAATTTCTTAAATTACTCACAAAAGTATTAACTTTTAATTAATACTGCCAATAATTATATCAAAAATGAATTGATTATAAAACAATAGAACTGAAAGAATAGGACAAGGATCATAGAAATAACCTTTGGTCCTATATGAGATCGGCCTAAGAACAACCTAGTATAAACCCAAACTTCAAGGTAGAAATTATCCTTATATTGCACCCAAGACGACTGGGAAAGATTCCCTCAAAGCTCCTCCTAAATTACTATTAATTATTTTAGAGGATTTATTTGGGATTAAGATGATAAACTAATCAAGGAGAATAAGAGAGGAAAAACGTTTTCTTCTTGTGTCTCCAACCTCACGGCTGAAACCCTCTATATATAGGGTTTTGGTTTGTGGTGGTATTGTAGTTCAATTAGGAAACCTCATTATAAAATAATATTTTGAGTCAGTTTCCTTATTCCGAACATCCTTAAAATATCATATATATTTTAATACTTTTTGGTGTACAAATTTAATTCCCGGAGAATATTAATTAATTATCTTATAATTAATTAATCCCAATTATATTATTCTATCATATATTAAAATATAATTAATAAATATAACTTATATATATTTATTAGAATTAACATTTAATTCATTTCTTCTAGTTATTATTTAATCATATTAAATGTTTATCATCTACTTAATTACATTTAGCTAAGTTTAGCATTTATGTAATTATATTAATACATAATCACATTTCTCAGTACTATCCTATAGGTGTGACCTTTAGGGATCAGCTGATTATCATCATCATATGACAGTAACGTCAAACTTCTAGTGAGCCAATCGTTACCGATAAACGTTAATCAATCAACTGATTAATATACTAAGTATCCCTGCGTGATCTTGTAAAAGATTTACTCAAATAATCACACACTGTGGAGGACATTTACTCCAACAGTAACATATCCTCTCGGTCTATGTTACCTAATAGCTCCTTTCGGCCTATGTTATTAGTTCCTAGGTCTCACAAATATTGGGTGTCAACAATAAAGGTGATTCCTAAATTCTAGGTCACATACCTTTCAGTCTTAAGTAACCTAGCCGTCTTAAAGCGTTAACCAATGCCCTTCCCGTATCTTTTAACCTTGGGTAAGTCATTACTAACATCCTATAAGTCTTCTTTCAGTCTCATTATAGGGTATTATAATTAACGAAACAAAACGATCTGAAAACATGCGCCAGAGGTTAGTCGACCGACCATCTAACCCAGTCGGCCGACCAACTACCTCAGTCGGCCGACCAACTACTTCAGTCGACTGACCAGTTAGGCCGGTCGGTCGACCAAAGTCTGCTACAGGTCGAATCTGATTTTATACCATCTTCGCAAATCAATCCCTACATCGTAACATATGAAATTAGCTACTCATAACTACAGTAATAACGATAATAACGATTAAGAAATTAAGATTCATAAATAATGATAACATAAATATGCGATAATCAAACAAGGTTTCAGGATTCTACACTAAACCGGACGCTAGCAATTCTATTGCGATAACAATTAAGAAACTGAAATCAAAAGAGGAATTACCGCGAATAGGAATTAGGGCAGAACAAAGAACTTATTGATTTCCGTGGAATGAATGTTTGATCAATGGAAAGAGAACAATGCTCAAACTTAAAGAAATAGTAACTATTGTGTTTACAGAATTAAACTAAAGAATTAGCTACTAAGACTTGATGCTTAATTATTAGATACCTAAAGCTAATGACGCATTAAGCTTAAATAAGAAAACAAAAGAGCTTCTCCTTTGACCTAATGCGTTCACGGGCTTGCGGAAATCTTTCTGAAACTGCGCCTTGGTCGACCGACCAAGTGATGCGGTCGGTCGACCGTTTATCGGGCCCAATGGACTTCTGTCTTCGTAAGTTGAATTCTGGGTTTGAGATAACAGGTACTTTGGTCGACCGACCAGGGTAGTCGGTCGGTCGACCGATTTTCCTGTGCGTCAGCTTTGAATTCGTCTTGAATTGATCCTATGGTCCTTGGTTTGCGCTTTGGGTTGCTTCCTCCTCGTTCCTTGGTTATGCAAAAATCTCGAGGGCAGTAATTTGGCCTGAAATCGCCCCTTTTCCGCATAATTCTGCAAAAGAGCATAAAAATACGAAAGTAGACAATTGTTGGGAAATAAAGGCTAAAACATCGTAAATGAGCTACAAAATGCGTGTAAAAATAGATGTAAAACATCATAAAATAGACATGCATCAAGTACTATCAGAAATACACGAAGGATACTGCGGGAATCATAAGGGTGGAAGAAGCCTAGCAAGCAAGGTACTCAGGACAGGCTACTTCTGGCCAACACTGAGGGTCGGTTGCCTGGAATTCAGCTCCAAATGCAAAGTCTATCAGATCCACGCATCATATATTCACCAGCTTTTTGAACAGCTACACTAATCTCCGCCCCTTGGTTGTTCATGAAGTGGGGAATGGACATTATTGGCAAAATGTCCCAGGCTCCAGGCGAGAAGGTATTCATGCTGGCAATGACTGACTACTTTTCAAAGTGGATTGAGGCAGATTTATTCAGGCAAGTCAAGCAAAATGATGTCATCTCCTTTATCAAGAGAAACATCATATGCAGATACGACATTCCCTCAGAAATTATCTGTGACAACGACAACCAATTCATAGGCAAAAAAACAATCGTATTTTGCGAAGCCAGGAATATCAAGCTTATCATATCAACACCAAGCTATCCAAAAGCAAACGACCAGCTAGAATCAAGCAACAAGATAATCATAAACTGCCTGAAAAAGAAGCTGAAAGCACGAAAAGGCAAAATGGGCAGAAGAGTTGCCTTTTGTGTTATGGGCTGATAGGACCACATCCAATAATGCAACATGGCAAACCCCTTACTCCCTAGTTTATGGATGCGAAGCCGTGATTCCAGCAGAAATCGACATCCCATCAACCAGATCTAGCCTGAATACCCCAGCCAACAATACTCCCCTGATGGAGGACAACCTAGACCTAACAGAGGAACTAAGATAAACAGCCAACATTAGAATGGCTGCCTATCAGCAAATAGTAGCAAAAAGTTACAACAAAACCGTCAAAGCCAGGGTATTCAGGGTAGGAGACTTGGTGCTCAGGAAAGTGTTCCCAAACACTAGAGAACAAAATACAGGCAAGTTAGCACCGGCCTGGGAAGGCCTCTACCTGATTGACTTAATTGTGCTGCTGGTCAGGGTGCCTACAGGCTGCAAACCCTGGATGGAGAAATTGTCCCTAGAGCATGGAACATCACACATTTAAAGTTATTTCATATGTAACTCGTGTTCTCTAGTCAGGTATAAACATTGCTCTAAAACTTATTTCTCCTTGACTTGATTATTGCAAGCTGTATGAAACATGATATTTACATGAATAAAAAGATTCTTATATGTTTTTTTTTTTCACTTGCCTGATCTGTTTTCTACATGCTACATTAGCAATATCCTTCGTTGTGATATGATTGTACAGAATATTGTTTATTTCGAATCTTAAATACTTGTTTACTTCATGCATTCACGTACCCTGCATCGATACTTAAACAAATTTTTAAGATTGAGGGCCACTCCACCCACATATACCTCATAATATATGAGCAAAAAACTCAACTATCAGTTACAAAAAAAAGTCAAGGCCTTACAAAACCTGAGCTCAGTGAAAAAGGAAGATCTCCTAAACCTAGTTGTAATGGTTAATAAACCGTCCAGACAGGCAAGAAAGTCCATAAGCCCTCCAGACAGGCAAGAAAACCTACCCACTACGAAATCTGGCCAGATCTAGCACAAAGCCTGGCCAGACCCAGCACAAAAAACTGGCCTGACCCAGATACGAACATAAAAGAAAACACACATCTGAGAAATAACCCAAAATATATATATTCGAAACAGTTGGCCAAACAACATTGACCAACTCACATTCCTAACCAGGGACTTCCCTCTGGTTGGGAGCATCTACAAACTAAACAAAAAAACTACCAAACTAAATTGTTTCTTCCAGGGAACATCCCCCCTAGATGGGCCTTCCTCGGCCACAGCTGCATCCCACGAATTCTCCTTGGATGCAGGTGAGTCAACCTCATCCCCCTCCCCTTCATCAGCACCCAAGTTAGCCAGATCAGGAAAACGCTCACCAAGGGCCTTCTCATCCTGGTCGGGGTTCCACTTTGCCAGAGCAGCCTCCGAATCCTGCATGACATCCACTCGTCCCTTGCTAAAGAAGTATTGGGCAAAATCCCCCAACCTAACTTCCAGCATCTCCTTTTCAGCACCCAACTCTTCATTTTTCTTCAAAATCTCCTGCATGGCCTGCTTCTCCTTATCCAACTCAACCCTAACAGCCTACTTAGCACTCTTGGCCGCTACTTTACAAACCTGGCTGGCTCTGGCCGCTTCCCGAGCAGAAGCTAACTGTGACTCAAGCTGAGTTTCCCTGGCCTGAAGACGGTTGAACTAATCCTCCAGAACCTCAAGCCTTGCCCGAAAGTCCATCAGCTGAGATCCGCTGATTAAAGAGGCATCCAAGCACTGCACAAACTAACACACCGGTTATCTACCAAAACTATGAACACACATACAACAAAAAAAAAGTATTAAAACCAAATCTGCTTAGCTTGAACCGCAACAACGGACAAATTAACCATCAGGGTATTTCATAAAGCCACCATCTTGGCCGAGGATTCAAAAGTATCCCCTGCCAGCAACCCCTGGTCAACGTTTTGGGCAAATTCACTTAGAACGGCCTTCGCAACTGATGCATGCCTATTTTATACTCGTTTTAGCATCATTTAGCATACATTTACATGCATTTTCATGGGCTTTACGTGCCATTTTGCCCCTGTTTTGCTTCTTTGTGTATTTCTTGTTGTTTTGCAGGAACAAACTCAAGGAATCCCATAACCTCAGAAGTGCAGTCTTGAGCTGATAAGAGCGTTAACCGAGGAAAAAACGAAGGACAGAAGCAAAAGAACAACAAAAGAAGCATTCTGGTCTGACAGGAGCTCGATCGAGCTCTGGCTTTTGCTCGATCGAGTGGATGTAGTAGAGGAAGTACTCGATCGAGTGATTTATTACTCGATCGAAGAGTCTATAGGAAGGACAATGGTTTCGAGGATTTTGGAGTCACTCGATCGAAGGGATGCAGGCCTAATGTTGCTCGATCGAAGGGTTTTGGAAGAATAGTTACTGGATCGAGTGATTCTGTCACTCGATCGAGTGACTCATTTAATGTACCGGATTTCGCATTTCGTGTAACACTCCGGCCCAAACCTAGGACCGGAAATGTTAGCCACGGTAGCTCGCCAGGCTATGTACTGACCCCACAGACCAACACGAGTCCTTTCCAGCGCATTTTGTCCTCACTCATGCGCATCCCGGGAACCTTTCCAGGAGGTCACCCATCCTA
Organism: Silene conica; assembly: GCA_029255685.2. Classification (NCBI taxonomy): domain Eukaryota; kingdom Viridiplantae; phylum Streptophyta; class Magnoliopsida; order Caryophyllales; family Caryophyllaceae; genus Silene; species Silene conica. The sequence goes on along the minus strand of CM055311.2, from coordinate 2,770,102 downwards.
AGACTACTCCCAGCCAAGCACGCTTAACTTTGAAGTTCTTCGGCATGGATAACCAGAAAAAAAAGTGCACTTTGTTGTTATGAGTAGTACTTTCAATCCCTTTAAGCACTAGTCATATAAGCCTATCAATGGACCTCTTCAAGGGGTTACCCCACCCGAATATCAATGGATTATTACACACCCCCACTTGAAGAACGCAACGTCCCCGTTGCGCCTGGCAGCATCCGACCGCAGCCGAGCCAAACCAGGAATCCTCCCTCGCTTGGTTGGTGACCCGGGTAATCCAGACCACAGGCTCACCAGACGGTCGCAGGGTTGCTCTGATACCATTTGTAACACCCCGTGTAACATCCCGCATTTCGTAAACAATATTTAAAGGTTTTAAGTTCAAGCTCGAGAAATAATTTATGTTTCGTAAATTTTGGGATTTCATTTAAATAACTGATTAATTTATACGAGAATATTTTAAAGGATTTAAATAAGGTTTCATTTAACTGCTTAAATTACGTCTTAGCAATTTAATTTCATAGTCCGGAAATATTTATATCGTCGTAAGTTTATAGTTACCTTAAGTTGGTGTTTTTAACTTAAACCGTCTTAAAACTTGTCTTATGGGCCTAACTTGTTAATGGACCCATTTTCCCTCTTTTTCCTCACAAAACCCTAACCCCACCATCCTCCACCTCCCTCCTTCATTTCAATTTTCAGATCTTGCAAACAACAACAACCACCATTTTTATAGATTTCTCCTTCAATCTTAAAATGCTCATAGAATCTTCGTTTCTTATCCGATTGAGACGGTTTTCGCGGCCACGGATTCCTTGTCTCGAGCCCGTCGTTTTAAGGTAATCAATCTTGCATTTTATGACAGTCGAAATTTCGGCCTGTTTGATTTAATTCGAAATTCGTGATAGTTGTGATGTTTTGTTGTTTTAGGCGGTGTTTGTGTTAGCCCGGAAGAGGACTTGGTGCTTATTGAGCAAGATCTTGAAGGTTTCGCTAAGTAAAGGTGACGATAATGAGAAACTCGGCCTATTTGTGAATATTAGCACTTTTGTTGTTGATCTTGTCATGGTTTCTGATTTATGTTTGAGTTGATGATTTACGGACTTAGTAACATGTTTAGGATTGTTTCTATGTGAGAAAATCATGCCCTTTGATGTTGAAACATACTCATATGTTATTTTCAGTTTTTCATATGTTAAGACGGATACATGAAATTAATCGTTTGAGGATTGTTATGGGATTGGTTTGCTGTTAGGAAGTAGTATTAGATGTTTGGAAATGTTGGGTAAACCTCACTTGTATCAATTGTGAAGAATTGGTGTCGATTTGTGATGTTTTCGAATAGGCTGAAAGTTGCGAAAATCGTATCAGGCTCTCTGAGCCGGTCGACCGACCGGCCGCCGGTCGACCGGCTGGGAGCGTCTTTGGATGTTTTGCAAATTTTGAAAGGATTTGACCTTGGGACTGCCAGCCGGCCGACCGGCTGCCTGCCGACCGGCTGGTGGTCACTCTTTGAGTTGTTTTTGTGTTTTTGCGAAAAACATAAGTAGAGGGGAGCCCAGCCGGCAGACCGGCCGCCTGCCAGCCGGCTGGGAGTACATTTGGGGTGGGTTTGCGAGTTTGTAAAGCTAAGGGAATGGGTTCCCAGCCGGCCGACCGGCTGACTGCCGACCGGCTGGGAGTCCCCTTGTGTTATTCCTCGTTTGAAAGAAAAGAAGGAAAAGGCTGAGGTGGTCACCAGCCGGCCGACCGGCTGCCTGCCGACCGGCTGGGGACCCTTGTAGGCTATTTTGAAGTTTTCGTAATTTAGTCGTAACTTTCAAACGGTTAATCGGTTTTGTTTGAAACTTGTTTTGTGTACCTTTGACATGTATTTGAGGTCCCCGGAGGATGGGCAACATTATATTGGGTTCGGGAGTAGAGTAAGGATAGAGACCCCCCGGTCGGGCAACCGAAAGGGAAATCGGCTCTCCCTCATCTTAGTTCTCGAGGTCGATCGAATGTTGATTAGAAGTTAAAGGTAGAACTATAGAGTAGTTCATAGACTTGAATGATATTGTTTTGATGCGTATTAAGTTATGCCTTAAGCTGGCCTCTGAACTTAATACGTGAACTGTTTGTCGTGTATGGGAATATGCGTTAGGTTTTCGCCTCTGAGTTCCATACATGTCTGTTTGTCGTGTCTGGGACATGCGTTGAGTTTTCGCCTCTGAGTCCAGACATGTATGTGTGATCGCGTCAGGATATGCCTTAAGTTGGCCTCTGAGTCTGACGAGTAGAGCAGCTGCACGACGGGGCAGTCAGGTTGTCATACCTTACCCGGAGTGCAGGTGTTTGGTGCTAGATCATGCGTTGAGTTTTCGCCTCTGAGTTTAGTACCTTGTGATGTAGTAGGGGAACATGCGTTGAGTTTTCGCCTCTGAGTTCCTTACTTGTGATAGTGAATTGAATGCTAGTCCATGCGTTGAGTTTTCGCCTCTGAGTCTAGTGTTCAGTGATAGCCGGTCCATGCGTTGAGTTTTCGCCTCTGAGTCCTTGCTTGATATTGTGAACTTGGTATTTAGGTTATGCGTTAAGATGTCGCCTCTGAACCTTTATACTTGCTGGATAATTTAGTACCTAGGTTATGCGTTAAGATGTCGCCTCTGAACCTTTGGACTTGCTGTTTTATATCTGCTTGCCTTGATGATGGTACAGTGTCAGATATGCATAGTAGGTTAATGATGTATATATGTTTGTGGTTAAATCATCCAAGGCATTGGATGACTCTTAGTTCGGTTTCATAAATAGTTGGATTGAAAGACCCCCCGACTGGGTAACCAGTAGGGAAACCGGCTCTCCTTCCTATTTGTTTATGAAGTTGGTTGAGAGCCGTGCACTAAAGTTTGCATGATAGTATGAGGACAGTTGATGAGTTGTTTATGCTTCACATGTTATATATGTTGGAGTATTCTGTATTGCTTTATGTGTTACGTGTTGTCACAAAAGGTGGCTAGGAGAACTCTAGTCACTCCCCACTGATTGTGGCGTACATGTTTACATGTATGTAGGTACATGATAGGTGGTTGGCAGAGGGTTGCATGGAGCTAGCGAGCGATGATCCTATTCATCGATGGACTCACACGTTTACGTTAGCTAGACTTAGTTTACATTTCAGTTTGAGTGCCTGTAGGGATGTACCATCCCAGGCTGTTGGTATATGTATTTTACTTTCAGTTATAGCTTTTAATTCACCTCGCATGTTAGTTATGTTAAAAAGTTTTAATTCCGCTGCATTTTTAGTACTTTTGTATGTTTATATTTCCGCTTTCGCGAGGGGTTTTACACCCCGGCCCAAACCTAGGACCGTAAATGTTAGCCACGGTAGCTCGTCAGGCTATGTACTGACCCCACAGACCAACACGAGTCCTTTCCAGCGCATTTTGTCCTCACTCATGCGCATCTCGGGAACCTTCCCAGGAGGTCACCCATCCTAAGACTACTCCCAGCCAAGCATGCTTAACTTTGAAGTTTTTCGGCATGGATAACCAGAAAAGAAAGTGCACTTTGTTGTTATGAGTAGTACTTTCAATCCCTTTAAGCACTAGTCATAAAAGTCTATCAATGAACCTCTTCAAGGGGTTACCCCACCCGAATATCCTATTCGGTTCAATGAAGTATTACATTTCGTGTATTAGGTTTAATGATTAAGTAGTTAACCTAATCCCTATATAAGGATTAGGTTAACACTAATCACTTATCTAATCAGTCACTTTTTACTGACTACTTTTTACTTTTCATTTAGCAACTTCTACTTAGCATTTCACACATTTCAACAATCAGTAGCTTTTGTTACTTTAATCTTATTGTTCAATTCCAGATTCTGTTCATCATTTCCTGCTAGCTTATCGTAATCTCGTTTACCCCTTTTATCTTATTTTTATTATTGTCATTTTGTTGTTTATTGTTTATGATCTTTAGTTTATATCCATTGTTTATCATGTCACATTATTTTATTATTTTCATCATTGTTTGCGTAGATCCCGAAGCTATGCGTAGGTAATTTTAATAATATGTTAGGATGAGGGAATTTGCGGTAGTAATGTCGTAGGAATCACAAGTTAGTCGTCTTTGCGACGAAGTTTGTCTATAAGCAATTTAGTCAGAAAACTACTCAAATGAGTGCACGCAGAAGACCGGTTTAATTAGTAAAACTGAACCTAGATCAAAAGATTGGTAAGGTAGGCTTGCTTAGAATGATCGATATAACCTTCCTAGATCGAAAGATTGGTTGGGGAATCTAGGTAGGGCGAATTGAGACTGAAAGGAGATAATCACTACCCACTTCGTTAATGACTCGACTGACCTAGTTATCTCGCATGACATGTATTACCGCGATAACCCGTCTTATTATTAGTTTATCAACAACTACAACACTAGCTTCAGTTAGTAGTACTTAGGTTTTATTTTTAACCGTGTATACGATGACCCGTGTCAAATTTTGGCGCCGTTTCTAGGGAGGCAATCGGTTTTAAGTTTTTTTGTGTTAGTTTATTTTATTTCTTTGTCTTAAGGATTTTGTTTTAATTCCTTAAGACCTTTCTTACTCTTTTTCCTCAGTGTTGTGTATTCCTCGATCTTCTAGGTTCGAATTAGTAGCTGCTAATCCGAAGCCTGAGAGAGCTTTCTTACGCCGTAGGAGGGAGAGAAGAAGGACAAGTAAGGAGGAAGTCTTGAGTACCCCTGAAGTTTTTGCTGCTAAACCAGTCAAGCAACCAATAAAATGCCGAACATAGCTAGCCATTCTGAGCCCAAGGCTAACTCCATTCCTAAGGGTTTCACTTTTGCAGCTGATGCAGCCGGTAACACATTTGACATTCGACCTTCTTACATCAATCTAGTCGAACGAAATATGTACCGGGTGCAGCTGGAGAGGATCCACGCAAGCACATGGAGATCTTTACTGATTACTGCTCAACAATCCCAACATCGCAGACGATGACTCAAGATAGGATTAAGGAAGTCCTTTTCCCTTTTTCTTTATCCGGGGGAGCCAGGGAGTGGTACCGTGACCTTGATCGGGAAGCTGCTAATGTTACTGACTAGGAGTCTTTGGCCCTTGCTTTCTACAAGAAGTACTACCCGCCTCAAAAGACCAATGCCCTCCGTTCCCAAATCACAAACTTTAAACAACACGGAACGGAAAACCTATACGAAGCTTGGACTAGTTTCAAGAAGCTAGTTAGGGCATGTCCTACGGTTTTCAACCGTGGTTTATCAGCAACCAGTTTTACAACGGGTTATTTGATGATCACCGGGCTATTCTCGACGCTGCTGCGAAGGGAAGGTTCTAGAAGGGGACTGAGGATGATAAAGGCTGGGGTATAATTAATTAAGGAGATGGCAAACCATTGTGCTGAGTATGGTAATCCAAGATCTGGGATAAGAACAGTAGCCAACATGAATACTGATGGCATGAAGGCTAAGTTAGATAGGTTGGCTGCGCAGTTTGACCAATGGGACAAACAACCGGAGGGAAGTCAACAGACGGTTCAAATACTACAAAAGGGTGAGCCAATGATGTGTGAGAGATGTGGAGGAGCCGGGCATTCCGCTATTGAATGCCTTGTTGAGAAGGAGCAAGTTTTCTCCTTTCAACAGTCCAGACAAGGAGGAAACTTCTATAACCAGAACCAAGTTCACCTCAATCTGAGATGGACAAGTCAAAATGTGCTCAACCCTACCCCACCACCTCAACAAACTTACATCCCCCTCACCGCAACCAACAAAATTACCAGAAACCACCACAATTCCAACCATCACAAGCTAGTGCTTTCTCATCTGGAGGAAATTATGAAATAAGTGAGTTCACTACAACAAACACCATACAAATGTGACGCTTTTTGAAGCGTTTAGTGACGCTTTAAACTGTCACAATTTTTTTTATCTTATTGGCCGTCGCTATTTATTGACGCTTTTTAATGTCAACATATGTGACGCTTAAAAGTGTTCTCATTGATATTGACAGTTTTATTCGTTAACAAATGTGACGTTTTAAAGCGTCTTCACTTATTGGTGACGCTTTTATGTGTCAGCAAATGTGACGCTTAAAAGTGTCTAAGTGCGTAATGACGCTCTTATTTGTCAGCAAAGGTGACGCTTAAAAGTGTCTTAAGTGCGTATTATTGACGCTCTTATATGTCAACAAATGTGATGCTTTGAAGCGTCTTTAGCAGCTATTGATGCTTTTATGTGTCACTTAATGAGACATAATTAGGCGTCAATTTTCTATATTTTGACTCTTGAAACTGTCAATCTCAGTGATGCTTTTGGTTGTCAATGTACCACATTCTTAAGTATTACCATCGCAGTTACTCTGAGTATTACATTTTTAAAAATTTGATTTCCAAATAAAATAGTAGAGATTAAATAAACCTATATGCAATAGTACTCAATTAAATCATGAATACAATACCAAAGTACCCACGTACTTGTATAAATAGTCGTCGTACGTCTGAAATATCGTCTTCATCACAAACACTATCATCAACAATTAAACTATTACAGTATAAACTAGTACTCTACAATACGATAAAATCAAAAATATTAATAGGGATCCGGATATTAAAATCCAACATAATGTTGTAAAAATATTGTAAATAGTGCTATACGTAACTAACTAGACACCAGAACACTAATTGTAGGAGCTTCATCATATGTAGTTGGCACAATGTCAAATGGGCTTCAATCACCGTATGAAGGCGCATCGTCATTACCATTTGACAAATCTCAAAACCTATAAACATCGTACAAAATATAAAACAAATTAATTTCGATTTCAATAGTATACAAAATTTGGACAGGATCATGCTGTCGAACACCAGAAACTGAGTTCTAGGTTAATGGACTTAACAACATCATTTCAAAATTCCTTTTTGTGGGAAGGGAAATTTACCTGGTTTCCCTTTTTCAAAGAAGTTAGCAAGTTGGCATTCAAGTTCTCCTTTGAGTCAGCCATATTTTGTGAAAGCGCTCCCATGGGAAGAGATAGTCATGGATTTACTGATAACCTTGGTGTCAGTGGCACGCAATATGCAATGATCCGTCCCAACTAAATACATGTACTCCTGTGTGCTCCCTTTTCCCGCGTTCTCTACCATAGGCAATTAGGCATCAGGCAAGAGTCTTAGGGAAAAAAAATTTGGGATACAAGCTATATGTCCGGCGTGCCGCTAAAAAAACAATTCCAGTTGCATATAACCAAAAGAGCAATCAATATATATCAGACTCAATCAGATGCTGAACACAGCGCCACAGTAAGAATATAGTGTACCTGAACAAATCTCCCAGTTTGTTTACCATACAAACGATTGTATAACTCCAATCTCCTGGTGATACTTCTGAAGATCTGATGCCGTATGGAAGCCTCATTAGGTATTGATTAAATTGTAGGAATGGACTCACATATTTCCACCCTACAATTGAGCCACAACCAACACAGAATATGTCAACTACACAAGTCCTTGAAGTTCCCCTATATATTTTTCTTGCAGGTCTTCATCTGTAATAACCTGAGTTCGAACACAATAAAGTAACATAAGCTTATGCATTACCTTCAGACGGATGGTTTGAATATGGTTATATTGGATGTTTCATGGGATCGGTGAGGTTCCACCCAGCCTAAACCTAGTCCATTGTTATCGCTTGTACCTTCGCGTATTGTAAATTATTTTTGGTTTTGATATCAGAATGAAGGAGATTCACCTCAATCCCATGAAACCAGGCAATTATCTCTGCTGTCTCAAGAGCCCTCTTTAGATCAGATGAATAAACAGCAACTATACCAGCTTCGTGAGTACACTATAGAGTATAAACAGTTACCAATTCACATACATGATACAACAGGGATTACAGTCTTATACACAATGACCTGAGAAGCATTCCAAACTCATATATACTTGTAAAAATGCTGGTTTCAGGAAAAGTATTAAACAACTGACAGTACACTTGAACTTCAAGCTATGTGATGGCATTTCACGGATCGCTGATGTCATTCTTAGGCTAGGTTAATATAATCCTGAAAGCTTCTATTTTCCTCTTTTTACCTCATCACATATATGACAATCTATGAACTATATTTTCTTACGTAGTCTATTGTTAATTCAAAATTGTCAAAAATCTTTAGGAGGGTATTCATAAGGAAGAATTATAACGATACGAACGAAGAGTAATAAGGGGCTGCCTAAAAACAACTAATCCCGAGTAAAACAACGATGAAAAATACACAAAGCAGATACATATTCATGAACCTCTTTGTCATATTCATATATCCCTCTATTTCATTGAAACAACAAACAAGAATAATGAAAATTATTCCAACAAACAATAGATAAATTAACTGATGACGATGATGATTAAATAAAAGCGTTCATCAAGTTTTGATTAATTACTTACCTATATAGCTGATGACGATGATAATTAATGAGGAGCGCGATTGGTTCACTGGCCTGGGCGAGTAATAATTGCGAAATTTGAACACAATATATGAATTAGGTTTTCATTAATTAATTAATTGGATTTTTTTTGGGGAAAAAATGAATTGAGTAGCAGTTGTAACTTGTAATCGGTCGCACGATGAAAAGTATAAAATGAATTGAGTAGCAGTTGGGGGAAAAATGAATTGAAGATGAACAATATAAAATTTGGGAATGAAAAAATTGGGAAAATAGGGTAATTTAGGGAAGGAGACAATGAACAATATAAAATTTGCAAAGTAGGGTTAATACGCGTATATCGTGGGTTTGTCAAATAAGTTTAACCGTTTAAGCGCAATAAGTATTAGGAGGAGGTAATTTTAGGCAGTTGATTGTTTATTATATTATTAAAAATAGAAATTTGGGGAAAATGGGTCGACGCTTTTAAATGCGTCGACCAAAAAGCGTCGAGAAAGTAAGGGATGTGTTGTAGTGGTTGAAGACTTTGGTTCAATCCTTGGTATCCCAAATGTAAGCTGGGAATGCGTCAATCAAGTTGTTGGAGTCATAAATTTCCCAATTAGCGGTTAAGCAATCGTCGCGACCACAAGGACAACTTCCCTCACAAACCGAACAACGAAATGAGATCATAAACATGGTTAGGTTGAGGAGTGGACGTGAGTATGAGGGGCCAAGTGTTGAAGTTCCTGGTCAAAAAGGTGAAAAAGGAAGTGTCGAAGAAGCTGTAACCGGAGCTGGGGTCGATCGAGTGGTTTTCAGAGCTCGATCGACTGAAAAATTGGAGGATTCACTCGATCGAGCAGATGTCAGAGCTCGATCGAGTGAGGTTGACAGAACAGTCCTCGATCGAGCAGTACCACTTGCTCGATCGAGTAATGCAGATGAAAGGATCACTCGATCGAGTGATCTGATGGCAGAAAACACTCGATCGAGTGTTCTTCAGAAAAGAAAAGAAAGAAGAAAAAAGAGCAGGCAGATTACGAGAAACAGTGTAAGGAGGGTCGTGTTGATTTGAGATACATTCCGTACCCGTCCAGGCTAGTTGAGAAAGAGTTCGTAAGATTCGCGGATACTTTGAGAAAACTGAAGGTGCATGTGCCGTTCCTTGAGCTACTATTGAAGGTACCTTCTTACTTAAAGTTTATGCGTGAAATTCTTATGCGTAAGCGAACTGTGGACGTTTCTGAGATCGTCGCTTTGACAGAGAAGTGTTATGCATTCGTCCAAAACAAGAGTCCACCTAAGCTGGCCGACCTAGCTAGTTTCTCGATTCCTTATCAAATAGGTACCCACAAGATCGATAATGCTTTATGCGATTTGGAGGCAAGTGTTAGCGTGTTACCGTGTTACCCTTGTCTCTAGCAACAAAGTTTGCTTCTTCGAAGTTTAAATGTACAAACATGACAGTATAGATGGCCGACTATAGTGTGTCAAGACCACTATGCATTTTAGAGGACATTCCTGTTCAAAAAGGAGAGTTCTTTATTCCTGTTGATTTTGTGGTTTTGGACATTCTTGAGGATTCTTACACTCTTATCATCTTAGTTAGACCCTTTCTGCATACTACGAAAGCAGTAATTGATATAGGTACCAAAACACTGACCTTTCAGGTGGGTGGGGAGGACCTAATTTTTAGGCAGATAAGCACGTCACGGTCACCTATGACGGTTGTTCCATGCTATTACATGTCTGATGATGTTTCTGTTGATGTAGAATTGTTAGAACTAACGTCTCTGCCTCAGTTCGAGAGCAAATTAGAGGACGATTTTATGATCACTTCTGATGCAGATACTAAGCCAGATTTCAACCCGGATGGTTGGGGTTGGTTAGCATTGCAAAACAGGAAAAAGAATCCAAAAGAAGGGAAGCCACCTGTGAAACAAAAGCAGTATGTCACGACGTGCAACCCAATTGACAATTCAGTCGTGTGGAGTTTTGAAGCCAATGAAGTATTAGATGCGGAAGGAAGTTCCGCAAGTCAGGAGCCCTATCGTGGGCAATAAAATATTTGTTTCTGAACTTTTTAAGTTGGGTTTGCAACCCCGTGCAACTTGTAATAGACAATTTACTGTTTTTTTTACTTAGACTATCGCGTTGCTTGAATTTCTAAACTTTTTGTGCGAATCCGTAGGTAGAAGTAGAGACAATTCTTGTATCTGAGAAAAATGTTGTGGTTTTGTATGTTTGTGGTTTGTTTTGGTGCTCATGTGCAGATACAGACAAACACAAAGGAAGAAAAAAGGAAGAAAAAGGAAGAAAACGAGCTTCACAGTAGCAAAAGCCTCGATCGAGTTCTGCATTTTACTTGATCGAGGGAAACCCAGTGAAGAAATGCTCGATCGATAGAAAGTGATTTCGATCGAGGAGAATCTAATCGAGGAGTTGCCCGTACTCAGAACCACTCGATCTAGTGGAACCCAGTACTCGATCGAGCAGATTCCCCCTAAGTGACTTACTCGATCGAGTAGATTCAGTGACTCGATCGAGTGAAGTCCAGCCTATATAAAGGGAGTTCCTCGATACTTATGTTCATTTACTCGATTTCAATATTTTTGACCCCCTTCCCTTCGATTCCTCTCTTTTTCTTTGAAAGTTTGCAATCTAATCACTCAATATAATCTCACTCACAACCAACTTAATTTCATTAATCTAGTAAAAGCCCCATAATTTTGTAGCTTAATTTCGAGTAATTCGAAATTTTCGAAGCTACGGTTTGTTCGTTCGAACAATTTTCGAAATTTGGTTGCTAGTTTGTGATTTTCTACTCTAATCATCATCTTAATCATCAATTAAGTCGGTTTTTATGTTCAATCTCAGTTTTAATTTAAGTTTTTCCCTAAAATTCGAATTTAGGGTTCTGAAATGGAGTTTGAATGTTTTTTTTTCAGATTTTGTATGATTATGGTTATGTTTATGTTGATTGTGTGTTTGCTATGCAGAAATGGATGGGAAATATACCACCGTAGCTACCACCATAACCACGGCAGCAGCCAGGGTGGCTGGCCGTGTCCCTTCCACGACTGCAGCAGCAACCACCACTGCTATGGTAGTTGTTCGTCCACTTGTCCCTGCTACTGCACGCATACCTTCACCGAGCACCACAACATACTACCCCACCACCGTCACAACCATGGCAGCCGCTTCTTCCCCGGATGATAAGGGGAAGGAGAAAATTCAAGTTTTGAGCCAAAAGGGTCGGAAATTGGTCCTTGGGATGCCACCACGCCGCGGACTGCGTCCACCAGCGACACCAGCGATTCCCTCACTCGAGAAAATCCCAGAGGTAACTTTCGCTTCCACCATTCAGAGAGATCATGGAGGCTATAGTCGAGAGTTACATTCGTGTCGTTTTTTGTACCGTCATTACTTAGAACGCCTAGGCTTGACTAGACCCATAGTTGGCCTATTGACCTAGATGGGGATGTACGGGTTAGCGACCATGGAGGAGCCCACCTACCGAGTACTTACCTTGTAGTTTTTCAGCTCCTATTTTTTTTCGACCGACACCTTTTTAGCTCACCCCACCGAGCCTTTCATTCACTTTCGAATCCGTAATGAGTCGTATGCCTGGACCTTGGCTAGATTTGGGTAGGTATTGGGGATTGCCAGTGACGGACCTTTGAGACCTCTAAGGAACCTAGTTCCTCAGATGTGGGCAGCACTATTTGACGTACCTTTCGGTAATCTAAAGGTTGCCCACGTTCACATCCCTGTAGTTCGTATTTTCCTCCCCCTGCTAGGAGAGACCATCTTTGCGCGACCTGAGCCCAACAACATTAGGAACACCGAGTTGGCCATCGTCGCAGGGTACCTCAACATCAATAGTGGTACCCCTTTTGTCCTTAACATAGCCTATCTAGTTGCTACCCACCTTAGCGACATAGGTCGCAGAGTCACCGACGCTGTCGTAGGCGGCGAGCTTGTCACCAGGATTTACCGTTACATTTTTGGCACTAGGCCTGGTGGTGAGCCCGTTTCCCAGGACATGTACCTTTCCATAGCAGCCATGGTCCAGTTAACCTAGTTTGCCCATGCTGATCGCCGGACCTGGACCTGGACCTGGACCTTGACATGTACCTTTCCAGCACTTTTACCCCTCACCACCATCGAGGGGGTGAGACCAGACCCACCATCATACCGCATTCCTTACACAACCTCTGCGAAGAGGAAACGATCTTCACCCGAGAGAGAGGTTAGAGGCCCTCCTGGTTCTCGACCTTCTCCCTCATCATCGCAGCCGACCACCACTCACACCACTACACACACCACCACCCAAACACCTTCACCTTCACCCACCCCTTTCACCACCCCTTTATCATCATCATCATCTACCCCAGGTTTCCCTGCCCATTTCATTTTACCTCCACTTTTTGAGGTACCACCGGTCGCAAACCGAGGGTACCGTGATCCTCTCCTTTTTTAGTTTCTCAGGGCCTAGTTTGTACTTCAGAGAGACCTAGCCTTGGTCAGCTTTCCAGATTACCATGCGAGGATGTGCACTGGTACATTACGTCCTCCCAGTGGCCCTCACCCCTCTTTCTACCGATACCCAGATGGCGGGTACCCACGACCCTCACCTGAGGAGCCTATGGAGACACTGATACAGAGGGAGGTGAGGCGACGTGCGAAGAAGGCCGCTCAGAGTGCTAGTGCTAGAGGCGAGGAGGAGGCAGATGAGAGCTCGGATGATGAGGATGAGAGTCAGAGTGAGGAGGGGAATGGTAGTTGAGATGAGAGTGGCAGCGGCGATGATATGAGCTCGGAGGAGGAGGAGGTTGTGGAGTGATGCCTCGTGCTGGTTTGGGGAGGTTATGTGTTCCTTGTTCCCTGTTTCCATCTTTTAGTTTCTAGTTTCTAGTTTTTGTTTTTGTTTTTCTTTTGTAGTTTTGTATATATCGTATCCCGTAGGAACATGTATTAGGTTGTATGTGTACCCGCTTTCCCCTTTGTTGTAGCCAATGAGGACATTGTCCGGTTTGGTTTGCGGAGGAGTTTGCATCCTTTTCCGTCTGCATTTTTCATTTTTTCGCATGCATTCACGTTTCTTTTATGCATTTGCAGTTTTGTTTTTCATTTTTTGCATTTATTTTTCAAAAATACAAAAAATGCACGTTTAATTTTGCATATAGTCGAGTCGAAATGGAGTTTACGATGATGATATTGCCTTTTAGGATTTCTATGTTGATTGTTATTTGTAGTTCTTCACCACCATGTTGTAAAAACCATTCTAGCATATCCCGAATTCCGTTTTGAAAAATTTACTTGGACTTTCTGGACTTGACGTGACTTGTTATTTGGCAAACTACTATAAATTCTGAGTTTTAGAGCCCATAACTGGTGGCATTCATGACCAGTTTATCTAGGATTGAGAGTAGTACTTCCTTCATATCATTGCATTTCACATGTATGACTTTTGATTGCTTTTTGCCTGCACGCATGGTTTTGTGGTTGGTATCACATGTTAGGAGAATACTTGCATATCCCATTTCTCATTTCACCCATTTAACTCCACATTTAGCCAAAAACTGTTAACCTATAAACTACACCTAGATCTTAGCCTACCTTGTGTCGAGCTAGCTGATGCGTGTCTATTTTATGATGTTTTACATCTCTTTTTACACGCATTTCAGAGCTCATTTATGTGATTATAGCTGTTATTTCTCCTATTTCGTCTACTTTTGTATTTTGGGGCATTATTGCAGATTAATGCGGAAATGAGTAGATTTTGAGTCAAACCCGACCTCGTATGAATTGCATGACTAGTGACAAGAAGGAACTATCAAGGAACAAAGCCTTGCGCGCATTTCAAGGCCTAAAAGACAGATTCCCGGAGTTATAACATCTGATATACCAGCTACATCAGTCGACCGACTGAGTATAGTGGTCGGTCGACCAATGTAACTGAAATGCTAGATTTCAAAAGCCTAATTAAAAGATCAGAAGCTTCAACAAACCCGACAACTGGTCGATCGACCAGTACCAACGGTCGGTCGACCACTCGGCTTTTTCCGGAAAATTAAGAAGCGTGATTAAGCACATAATCGTGTTAGGGTTTTGAGTAAGGGTTTGTGTTTTGCTATGTAACGTAAAACTCCTATTCAGTTTAAGGTATCAAGGATTAGCATCTAGTTTAGCTACCTAATTATTATCATTTAGCATTAGTCAGAAACAATTTACAATTCAAGTTTTATTTAGGGTTTTTGGTTCTCTAGTTTACAATAAAGATTCTGTTCCACACATTATTCAATAAAGTTCAATCCGTTCTTACTTTCTGCCTTGTTTTACGGTAATTCTTCCTCTTTAATTTAGTTATTTATAGTTTTCATAGATTAGTTCCGGTTAGTTAGAATCCCAAAACCATTGCTTTTGTTGTTTACAATATCGTTAATCATCTTAATCATGTTCCTTGTTGTTATTATAATTATAGTTTCTAATTTCATTAAAGTTATGAGTAGCTAAACCCCATATGTTAGGATTTAGGCGACCTATAGCGTAGATGGCGTAGTTTAGGGTAACCGTAGTAGCGCTTGGTTGACCGACTGGCTTCTCTGGTCAATCGACTGACTGGATTGGTCGATCGACTGGAGTAGTTGGTCGATCGACTGGAGTAGCTGGTCGATCGACTGGAGTAGCTGATCGATCGACTAATTTCGTGTATGATCAGAACTGTTTTACCTCGTTAAGTGCTACAGTCGGTCGACCAGTGACTACATGTTAGAAAGTTTCTGCCTTTAGACCATTGGTCGGTCGACCAGACCCAGCGGTTGGTCGACCACCAATGCTGCTATTGTCTGTTCGGATGACCGTAATTGGTCACCTCGTGGAGCGTGAATGGAATTTTAGGGGGTCTTTATTTCTATTCTATCCTTTTCGCACTTGTCTTCTTCTATCTATTACTTTTGATTGCTCATTTGCCACCAATGCTTTTAATTCCGAAGAAGGGTTTGTCTTTTTTTGTCCTTTTCAGGTCATTTTGGTAGCACTGCTGGCTACCAAAACCTCGTAGCTCGCGCTGGTTTGGGGAGGTTTCTTTTCGCGCGAATATCTTATGAGTTCCTTCCTTTTTGTTTCCTTAGTCATTTTTACGCAAATTCCCGTTTTTCTATGATCTTTTGCATATGCTTTTGCACAATGGGGACATTGTGTGATTTGGTTTGGGGAAGGGTTTTGCGTTGCATTCACATGTTTTATTGCATTTCTTTTTCACGTTTTCTGCATTTCTGTTTGCATTGTTGTTTTATTTTCCTTGCATATACAAAAATCCAAAAAAAAAAATTGAAAAATTTCAAAAAATGCATTTTTATTTGAGCATATAGGTTGAGTCGGAACGATAGTATTTCAATGATGACATTGCCTTCTCATCTTTTTATGCCTAAGCCTTGCTAGTTGACATGTTATTAGTAGAATCATATGCATAATCTACAAGCTTTTTTTGTCAAAATAATTGCTGATCTTGAGACTTGACTTTGATGTTTGGCAAGCTACAATACATGCTAAGGTTTTAGAGCCTTATAACTGGTGTCATTTGTGACCAGTTTACTTAGGATGTGAGTAGTACTCCTTATGTGAGATGTTACATCAATATGCATAAATATGAACTTAATCTGCTTAATACCTGTATGAAATTTAGTTTTTTTTAATTCCTGACACATGTGAGAGAGGTCCCTTTTTTCTGATTTTACCCATAAGCCTCACATTGCCAAAATTGCCTTTGTGACCCATAAGCTACATCCCATACTTAGCATATCATATCTGAGCTAGTATTTGTTTTCGCGGGAATACGTTACTCTTTTTGGCTATATTGCTCGTAATTGAGAAAGATGGGGGAATTATGAAAAGAAAAGAAAGAATGAGAAAAATCAAGGAAAAGAAAAAAAAGAGGAAAACAGAAAAAGAAAGAACAACGAAAACAGTTCTGAAAATCGGTCGGCCGACTGAAACACATGGTCGGTCGACCATATGTCGAAAAATCAGAAAAAATTGCATGCTTGAAAGTTTTTATTCGTTGGCGATTCGTACTCCCATGTTTTATTCATATCATTTGGGGAGTCGTTTTCCTTGGAGATTGTGAGTGTTGTGCTTCAAAATAGCACCGTTTTGATTGATATTGGGTTTGGAAGTGGTGTTGTTTCTTGTTGGATCCCGTTGTTTGCTAGCTTTCCTTTTAAACTCCACATATCCAAAATATTAAACCCTTCCTATCCATTACCTCACACATCCATTTTTCCTCAGCATGTGTCATGGTCATTAGATTGGAATGTATATGTACGGTTGTAGAGATTATTTTCATATTAGATTGCATGCATGTTCTCATGGGTCGAAGTTAGGTGAGTGTCATTACAAACTTACTTCTTTCTATATTTTACATATACTCACCCATGCCTATTGTGTGATTTGAGCGACCCGCGAGAGTCCATTTTGACAAGTCTCTATAGTTGATAGATTAACAATTTTTGACAACTTCATAACTCGTTTGCATGATTCACCTTACTAATTGATTGTTGAGTGTGCATTAAATTGGTTTAGGCTTTACAGTTGCATTTCGCTCTGAGATTGAATTCGTTCCATTAGTTTTTAAGATCGAGTCTAGTTCTTGCTAGAGGACAAGCAAGGGTTTGGTTTGGGGAAATTTGATGCGTGTCTATTTTATGATGTTTTACATCTCTTTTTACACGCATTTCGGAGCTCATTTATGTGATTATAGATGTTATTTCTCCTATTTCGTCTACTTTCGTATTTTGAGTAAGGGTTTGCGTTTTGCTATATAGCGTAAAAGTCTTATTCAGTTTAAGGTATCAAGGATTAGCATCTAGTTTAGCTACCTAATTATTATCATTTAACATTAGTCAGAAACAATTTAAAATTCAAGTTTTATTTAGGGTTTTTGGTTCTCTAGTTTACAATAAACATTCTGTTCCACGCATTATTCAATAAAGTTCATTTCGTTCTTACTTTCTGCCTTGTTTTACGGTAATTCTTCCTCTTTAATTCAGTTATTTACAGTTTTCATAAATTAGTTCCGGTTAGTTAGAATCCCAAAACCATTGCTTTTGTTGTTTACAATATCGTTAATCATCTTAATCATGTTCCTTGTTGTTATTATAATTATAGTTTCTATTTTCATTAAAGTTATTAGTAGCTAAACCCCATATGTTAGGATGTAGGCGACCTTTAGCGTAGATGGCGTAGTTTAGGATAACCCGTAGCAGCGCTTGGTCGACCGACTAGCTTCTCTGGTCGGTCGACTAGGTGGATTGGTCGATCGACTGATTTCGTGTATGATCAGAACTGTTTTACCTCGTTAAGTGCAATACCCACTACTACAAAAAGAGGCTTAGAGAACTGTTGAAAAAGGCTTTAGAAAACGCTTCATAGGCGTTCTTCAACTCAGTGTTCTCTAATGTATAGAGAACGGACATGGGGGCGTTTTATATGCTATATATTAGAGAACACTTAGCATGTAAAGCGTTCTATATTCATTTACTATTAGAGAACGCTTATATTTGGGAGGCGTTTTTTTTTCTTTTACCATAGAGAACGGCTATTAAAGATGATAGTTCTCTATCTCATATAATAGAGAACAGTCGAGATAGATCACAGTTCTCTAACTTTTTGCTATTTTTAAAAAAAAACAAATAATACAAATATTATATACCTAATATAAAGATATAACCAATAAATAATTACGTAAATTGTAAAGAAGTCATCCAACAAGGAACTAGAAATCAAAAATCAAAAAAAATTCATTAATGATGACATTGTCAAAAGCGGCTACATTTGCCAATCCAAACAATTTGCCAAAAGCGGCTACATTTCATATTCTTGATCACCAAAATAGTGTATCATCGTCTTTGCTATTGTGAAAAAAACGAACTCAAAATTTCTTATTCGGAAAAAAAAAATTCTATGATAGTATAAACCAAAAAAATGGAATCCAGCTACAACTCAAAAAGATCATCATCGTCTTCGCTACCCGGCTGATGATTTTCAGTAACATATGAAATCCATGTCTCCCTAAGCTCGTCAATAGTTTCTTGAGAATAAGTGGAAGGAACCTTGTCAAAATACTACAATAATTCAAAACAAAAGTATTGTGAGAATTTAGAAAATAAATAAAGTGGTTAGATTCGTCACAATTGGTTCGAGATGAGTTGTGAAAATAAGTTGTTACTGCACGCAAAGCTACGTGCAGACCAGACACTACCACAGCCGAACTGGACTGCCCTGTCCTCTACCCTGACCTATTACTGCACGCAAAGCTACTAGCAGTAACTTGAGTTGGTCATCAGCCTGCCGAACCCCGAGTAGACCAGGCCCCAGGCCCTAGGGGACTTACCTTATTTCTCATTTGCTTACTTATCCAGCGGCGGATAAGAAGGATTTATTTACGGAGTAGATGGAGTAGCTATTTTAGCCATAATAAAAGCTATGAGTTAGACTCTTCCTCTATAAAAGTAGAGCAGGCTAAGTGTAGGATTTTTATATAATGCGGAAACTAAGAGAGTAGCACTAACTAAATTTGAAAGTATATGAATAAGCAGGCGTAGACGCGTATAGAAGGCCATAGAACTTAGAAGAGTCTCAGTTGAAATCTCAAATTTGAAACTAAATTGTATATTAAACAAGGAGCGTGTACAATACCTTGTCAGGAACAAATAGCTGTCTGGATTCTATTATCTCAATCATGTAGCGACACATATAATATCCGCAATCATTTGTACCTAGTGGTTGACGAGGGCACTATTTCACAAGAAAAAAAATTGTCATTCATCACTAATATAATTGTGTTAATCCAATATGTTTGAAGTACTATAAGAATGCATGTGAAATACAATACCTCAATTTTTTTCCACTTAATGTAGGGATTCTTCTTAATTTTCATGATATCTTTTCTGTGTTCAATGCTGAACTTAATGATCCCCCTTCATTTTCAAATGTTAAGACAAAAAATAAGAATTATACTTGAATTTTTTTTGGGTGAAATGTAAGTATTATATATCAGTAACAAAAGTCAATTACTAGGAGATACTATATCAAAAACAAACAAACTAAAACTAAGACCTAGCCTAGTATTGATTGCTATGATAAAAACATCCGCTTAATGCCTAAAACATGTCGAACCAACTTCTTAGCTAGCAACAGCTACTCTACTACGCTGCCATTGACAACAGCCAAACCCATCCATATTCCATACCCTCTAAAGCTAGTCCAGAGGAACAGACAAGCCAGACCAGTAAACAACCTAACTGTCCCATAGACCCTCTTCCACTGATCTTATTCATACATATGAATGCCCCATGTCCTGCAACATGCACGCACTACTCTTCTGCAACACGCTTGGGCTGCACATAGTCCATATTCAAAGCAAAATGAGCATAACCCCCATTCTGCTCCACACCAGTACCACAGCCCCTACGCTATTGTACTGCCCTATTCCTGCAAACTGCTACTGAACCAGATTGAACCAGTCAGTAAACGCCTGCTCTTATTATTATTATTGAACCAGTCCAGTACCCGTACAAACCTGTCACACGCACTGCAGGTCTGATCACGCTGCACCAGACCAAATCTATGCTACTTTCGTGCCAATGTAACGCTAGCCTGCCCAATTATACTTGAATCCAATTATAAATAAAGCTATTTAGGGTTTTCGGGGTAATATTGAGATAGAATAACATACTTGTTGATTATGTTTTGAGCAAATTCACGAGGCTCATTTTCTACTCCTGCTGGATCTAGCCAGTGCACCAATCCAACCCATGGACAAATAACAGCCAACATCCAATGTAAGCTACACATAAAAACAAAAATATTTGAGATAAAACAAAAGGAGAAAAGAAAACAATATCAAATGGAGGCTGGCAGGTTGTTGGCAAGTTGGTTTCAGGTTGTTAGCAGGTTGGTTTCAGGTTGCTGGCAGGTTGCTGACAGGAGGCTGGTAGGTTCCATGAAAGGTGCCCTCAATCCCTATGCTATGCTACGAGAAGGAGCTTTTAGAGAATGCTCCGCTTACTCGCACCTACCCTTATTCATATTATCTTAGCCAAAAAATATATAATTATTACAAATGCTAAATGAAATTAGTTACCTTTCATGATAAGGCGCAAAAGAGAGTTGGTTTTTGTTTTTGCCATAATTGCACGCAAAGACCCTAGACAGATAATTTGATCTATCGTCTTCATTCTCTATCGGAGTTAGCGGGGATAGATAGTCCGAGTCACAAAATCCATACAGTCCCGAGATTCCTTCGGTGTGAACCATCTCACTCAGATACCTTGAACATTGAAAAACATTTTACCCATCCAAATGAAGAAATAATAATTTATATATTTAAGTGTAAATATCGAAATACAACATACACTTACATCATTAAAATGGATATATGAGATGCTCCAATCTTCCTTTGGAAGCACCAATCAAGCATGTCTTCATAATCTAGACTAAGACATTGCTCGACTTGAAAAACTTTAGACGGAATTGTGAAAGATTTGGTTTTTCCGTCCTTTTTCATGCCAATAGCTACATCCTTGAAAACTTGAATTAAACGAGTGGTCACCTTTAACTTATCAGCATGAGTGACTGTGTACTTTCGAGTGGATGATGTTTGTGAAGATGGAGAGCGCGAATATGTTGAATTAAATTCCATTCGGACTTGCTCATTCTCCTTGACATAACAAATATAAGGATTATAGAGCATATCCCCAATAATTCTATTTGATTTGCCACATTTTAGTGATAAAAGCTTAATAAAAACTTACCTTTTGTATCGGGAAAACCAAGTGCACTGGCCAGATCAAAAAGTAACCCTTCCCTTGGCAAATAAATTTTATTTCCCCTTCAGGACATGGCAATAGAGCATTTGGGTTAATTTCTTCTCTAATACATACTCTATAATAACCACTTGGTACTGGCTTGCAATGATGCTTGACCACTTCTCCTTCATTTGGAACATACACATCCCCAACAACAACTATATGGACCCATGTTCCACTCTCAATTGCCAAAGAACATAGACTATCAGCACCCTAGCCAGTTCAACTAACACTATTAGTTTTAGTATCAGATAGTATATATTAGCACACAATGCTATGTAATTATATTGGCACACAATGCTATGTAATTAACAAAGACTATGAAAAATGAGATTTGAACACAATACTATGTAATTAACAATCTACTTTACCTTCGGAAATGGTTGATCAGTTACAACTTTATCATTTTGCAGCATATCATGAGGCTCAGGCCAAGGAACACGATATGTCTCTGTTTGAGCTTCTTTCTCTTTACCCTTACATGTCTGAGTTTGAACTTCTTTCTCTTGAACCTTATATGTCTCAGTTTGAACTTCTTTCTCTTGAACCTTATATGTCTGAGTTTGAACTTTATCACTTTGAAGCTGTTTCTCATAATGAACGGTACTACTAAAACCACCTAAGCCACTCTTTTGGCAAAGTTGAAACTGGGTATCCTGAACCCCTTGATAATGACCATCGTCAGAGCCATAGTTACTCAACCGATTTCCAGCACCACTACAATAATCACCAAAGACTTGGACGCCAGCTAATTGCTTCAACGGTTCAGTATTAATTTCATCACCAGACACTAAGCAAGATAACAACAATTTATGATTGTTTACCACATCAGCTAATTGTGATTTTACTATACCTAGTTCTATTTGCAATTGGCTGGATGGTGTTGGTTTTTTATATCCAAAGTATTGCTTGTTTGTAACACATGATCCGACACCCCTAACAGAACCACCATGTTCAGGAGTTTTTAGTGCTCTACCTAGTATATCATTTTGCCCTGTGGCATCAATTTCTCCACGAAGTTGTTGAGCCTCCAATACTTTCTAACAATTTCAACGAATATATAACAAGTAAAACTATTAGCATAATTGTGTAACAGCAAAATGAAACATATGATTTGAACGTGAATAATTTTTTCTTACTATTGCTTGAGCAACTTCAAAATCAGCGGGATTGTCAAAGTATGTCTTATCGCCTTCTTGTCTAGAGTGAGCTCTTATCCAAACCAAATGCCGAGGTACATCTTTAGTTGGGACTTTTTGTATCTGAAGTTCTTTAGCCTAACAATTCATAATATAATTATAACAAAAATAAATGTCTATGTAAAATTGTGTCGATAATGTCAACTATGTTATATAAACTTACAAGCTCTTCTTTATAATATAAGTATCCTTTCCGACCTCCTCGATATCTTGAAACTCTTCTTTTTTCTCTTTCTCGATTCAACTCACTTAGTTCCTCTCCATTGGATGTAAATAAATGTTAGTGATAAATGAATTTTGATATCAGACAACCAATTAAAGAGCAGGAAATAAAGGCAAACCTAACAAAATAAAGACAACCAATTAAAGAGCAGGAAATTAAAGAGCCGAGAAAAGTAGGAAGTGCAGGAAGTTGCCGTTTAAACACTGTTAATTTCAGCTAGTTAATTAACACTGTTATTAATCCTGATGAGGGTGAAGATAGGAAAGAGTTATGGCATCAGCTAGTTAATTTTACTTACCCTGATATGGTGGCATCAACCATTCTTATTAACCAAGAATGGCTGGACACTTACCCTGATATGGTGGCTCATTTCCATCCTCCTGGTCTCTTTGATCAAAGTCCTTGCACTGTGAATCATCCTGGTTGTCGAATGTTTTCAGTAGTAAAAAAACTCAAGGCTCTTAAACTCCCCCTGAAAGAGCTCAATTTTTCAGAATGTTTCAGTGATACTGAAAACCAGACTAGCTTGAAGGAAAAAGAATTGCTAGGGGTCCAACTACTACTTGAAACAGACCCTCAGAATGCAACCCTTATCATTCAGGAAGGCTGAAAACTGGAATTTAGCATCTATTGGGAAGCTGGTGAATTGGATCTATCTCAAAGCATCAGGAGTGGCATGACTATACACCTCCAAAGGATACTGCTTGGATTTGGAAATGTATATGCAAAACTAAAAACCAAATGAAAGATGGTTACACTGATGGCGTTTGGACTAGCACAAATAAAGAAATTTTGTCAGCATACCTTGCTCATGTCTGGTACCAAAGGAATTCTGTCAGATTGACAGATACTCTGATAATTCCTGACAGAATTGTTGCCGTTATCAAAACTGAAGTGCAATGTCGAGCCCGGGCCAAAATTAGAATGCAGAATGAGGGGAGGAAAATTATCTTAACAAGTACTGACCAACAGTGGCTTCGAAGATGGGGAGTCTGAATAGTTTGATTTCTTTTGTTATGTTGTGATTAACATCTGGTCTATTCACTTAGTTTGAAAAACGATTGCCTGTAACACTACTCTTTACCTTTTCTTGGAAATATATACATACTCACATTACACCAACAAAATTCAAACAAAATTCAAACAAACGATTGACTGCACTGTTAATTCAACCCGGCAAACAACGGGAAGTACAGATACTCTGATATGCAGGTTACCTGTGACAGATCTCTGTGAAGTCCTATTAACAACAATTACGACCAAAACTACAATTAAATTAAATGCTTAAAAGAACAAGTGAACCTATATCCTAGAAGCATGCTTGAATCCCTAAAGAGACCGTCTTTATCTCTATTAGTAAGTAGTAACTCCAAATTGGTCACAACACAGGCAGTTCGTAAAAAAATGTTAAAGTGACCGTCTCTATCTCTACTAGGTTTTGAAGTCAGGGATAATGTGGTGTACTAGTGTGTTGTGCTCTACTGCTAAGTGCACCATCATTCAATCACAAACATCTCGAATACAAATGCCATATTACCTTAAACTTAGGATCAGTGGATGCTTCGATGAATTTGTCCCATTGATCTTGATTTATCCAAGAATATATGGAAGGTGGCTTCCTTATTATTTGATTTTTGTTCATCCCTTTTGAATCATACATCCAGTCTCTTCTTAATCGAGCTTTGAAAGTTCTCCATTGCACACTAGCTTTCCTTAACACATAATCTCTGCGTTCGTCTGGCACTTCGAATACCTTCTACATAACTCAAGAAAATGTTAGTGAGAAACAAATAATGCCTGATTATAACACCTGCACTCTTACCCCATTGTGTAGCACCTGCATTCTTACAGAAGATGGATGAATGTCTACTGCCTGATTACACTTCATTTTTATCCGAGCTAGGTAGAAATCTTTAGAACAATCAATTCTAGTAAATCAGAAATCAGACAGAAGTGGGGCAAAGCTTTATAAATAAAATTTGAATAAATGTTCGTCTTTCAAAACTTCATACATCAAATTTGCACTTCCAACTTATTCAAACTAAAGTATCAAAAAAGAAATTATGCACTAACCGTGATGAAGTGATAAACTTCATCAATTTTATCTTCTGGCACATCGTCCCACTCACGATAATTGATACTCACGCGTTCACGGACAACCACACCAATGTAATTAGCAAACGTTTCCCTGTTATCCCCTATAGGTAGTTTATTGCGACTCCATTCTAAGGGTATTTTAGTCTTGTTCTTAATTGCTTTTCCAACTATGTTAAGTACTGTGCGACCTCTACGATTCTCACGTTCATCTGATGTGTCATCAGATCCAGAGTTCGCATTTACATCATCTTTAGAGATCCCCCTTTGCTTTCTCTTCTTCGCCATCAATCTGCAAACAAAAAACATTTACTATATGTCAACATATTCATTGTATAAAGATAAACATATATACGAACCAATCTCATACGCATCCAAAAGAATGCCCAATTGGTACACCTCCTCTGCCCATATTCATTTTAAAAAGGTATAGGCATAAAGGTTTCATGCCAACGACTAAAGAGGTACTACAGAGCATCAGACCACAAAAAAGCGGGAGCATCATCTACTACTTTACTATAATATTATAGGGTAGTTTTTCACTTTCAAGTTTCTCTATGGTGGGGAAAGCTCATGTCTTCCCTATATTCCTATGTCTCCTGCCCCTCTTATTCTATAGTAGATTAAAGGGAAAGCAAATTCTATGTGCTGCAACCACATATCTTCTTTCGCTAACTAAACCTCCTTATAGAACAACTGTATTCTATATCTGCCGAAATACAAGTTTCTCTTATATATGAGAGTAATTGTGCCCGTTTGGAAGCAATTTTATAGAAATTAGACTAGGCTGAATTATGCTCATCTGCTTATTCCAGCAACAATGCTACAGCATGTAATAGAAAGCTTAAACTTCTCTACTACCTGCTATTCAGCACACTGAGTGCTCTGCCTTACTGCGCTACTAGCCCCTGCACACAGCAAGCCAGCAATCTACTCTACTGCCCACATAATGAACCTGCAATTCATCCATCTGCAGCACAACATTCACGCAAAACCTACCTTATTCTAATAACTCCAACATCTGAGTACGCAGATGCCAGACTTTATTTGCTACTCCCATATACAACCTAATTAAAGAGTTAATTAAACAGCAACTAATTAAAATAACCTTGCTGATCACTATGAATATCTTATATAAATAGAAGCTAATTAAACGGCCCCAAACATATTCAGTAGCTAATTAAAAAGGAAATATTGGGCAGCAGTTAAAGACCTGCACGGCGACGCTTTTTGGAACAATTTGCATAACTATTTTCTTCATCAAACCAAATCCCTTCTTTGTGGTCACTACATACATATGTTGATGTATCTTCAAGAGTATCATTTGTATTTTCCAGTTCATATGGTGTTGACCTTTCCGCATACATAATATTGTCATCATGGTCATTGATGGCATTTCGGCATTTAGAAGTTATAACAACTGACCTTCTTTTATCAAGTGGGTCAGTCATATAAAAGACCTGCTTAGCTTGACTAGCCAAAATATAAGGATCTTCCTTATGACCAAGTTTGTTTAAATTCATTGAAATATGCCCTAAACTATCACAAACAACATTGTTATTGTCAGCCCATTTGCAACCAAAAATAGGTATTGAAAACCCCAAATAATGCAACTCACAAATTTCTTCAATCACCCCATAGTATTGCATTTTACTGTACACAGGACAATTGTCTTTAGCACTAGAAAAATGCATTGCTTCAGCTTCAAGAGATATCCCACTATTTTGCATAGTACTTTTATCATCTTGATCCTTTGTATAAAATGTGTTGCCATCAATGACATATGCTGAGTAATATGAGGCCGAAAAATCTGGGCCGTAGGATAAACTCTTAAGACGGTCAGAAATGGGTTGTGACGATAATTGGAGCTCCTTCATTACTTCATCTTTGAACCAAATACGAAATAATTTGCTATGTTCAGTAGCTAATGATTTCCGATTAACCTTCCAGTTTTGAGTTTCCAAGAAAGACATGTGGCGAATCACATAAGGTTGAACTTCATCTTCATTGAATAGAACATATGTGTGAGCCCTATGCCATTTGTCAAAAGACATGTCAACTTCTCTACGGCCTATGGTTCCCTTACCATCGATTTCATCATCGTGTCGAGCTCTAGGAAGACCTATTGTCTTCATATTTCCCAAATGTTGAGTGATATATTCCACAGCCAACTCATAAAGCATCCTCTCAGCAATACAAGCTTCGGGTCGGTAAGCATTCTTGACATACCCCTTGTACGTTTTCATTTGCCTTTCAAAAGCCCATTGAGTCCTTAAGTGCACAGGACCACAAAACCTGATCTCTCTCACCAAGTGGATAGGCAAATGTATTGAGATATCAAAAAATGCAGGGGCGAAATACATCTCTAACTAACACAAAACAACATCAATTTCAGCCTCCAAAGAATCCAACTCTCTTGGGTTAATGACTTTACTATATATTGCCTTGAAGAAAAAACACAACCTAGTAATGGCATATCGTACATTTTTAGGCAATACTGAGCGAATAGCAATAGGCAAGAAATCCTCCATCAAAACATGGCAGTCATGAGACTTCAGTCCCATAAGTTTCAAATTTTCCATTGAAACAAGGGAAGAAATGTTCGAAGAATAACCATAAGGCACTTTAACTTCTGCTAATGAAGTGCAAAGCTCAACTTTCTCTTCTTTAGATAGTGTATATGCTGCAGGTGGCATATTTTTTTTTCAGAGTCATCAACAACATGAAGTTCCTTTCTAATATTCATTTTCTCCAAATCATGTCGAGCGTTAAGACCATCTTTTGTTTTCCCAGGGATATTCAGTAATGTGCCAATCAAGCTATCAAAATTTTTTTTCTCAATGTGCATCACATCTAGAGAATGTCTCACAAATAGAAATCTCCAATAAGGAAGGCGCCAAAAACATGAACACTTCTTGTACCCTTTTTTAGGAACTCCACGTTTATTAACCTTTGACTTACCAAATTTAATTTGAATGTCTTTTACCTTTTCAAACACTTCTTGACTAGAAAAGACTTTTGGTCGAGTATTAAAATTTTGTTCTCCATTAAAAGCTTTTTTTAGCCTACGATACTCATGATCATCAGGAAGAAATGAACGATGATCATAGTAAACCATCTTTCTGGATGACGTTAACCACTTCCCTTTGAAGCCATCTTCACATATACAACAAGCACATTCCCCTTTGACCGAATACCCAGAGAGATTACCATATGCGGATAATCTTGGATGGTGCAAAACACCATTGCTCTTAAGTTGAACATTTCATTCCTACTGGCATCAAAAACTTCTACCCCTTTTTCCCACAACAACTTTAAGTCATCAATGAGCAGTTTTAAGTAAACATCAATGTCATTTCCTGGTTGTTTTGGACCAGATATAATCATTGATAACATGATAAACTTTCTTTTCATGCACAAAGAAAGAGGCAAGTTATAAGCCACTAACATGACCGGCCAAGTACTATGGCTGCTACTAAGGGATCTAAATGGATTCATACCATCCGTGGACAATCCAAGACGCAAGTTTCGTTCTTCTTTACCAAAATCCGGGAATTTTCCATCAATAAATCTCCACTGTGGGGAGTCAGCTGGATGTCTTAGTAACCCGTCGTCTTTTTTTCGACCAAATTTATGCCATGTCAAATTCTCTGCATCTTGAGGATTTGAATACCATCGTTTAAACATTGGTATTATAGGAAAATACCATAGAACATTAGCCGGAACTCCTTCCTTTTTCTTGTACCGTGACACTTTGCAGTCAGGACAAGTTTTTAATGACTCAAATTCATCTAGATATAGTATGCAATCATTCGGGCAAGCATGAATTTTTTCATAACGCAACCCCATAGTGCACAATATTTTTTTGGCCTCATATGTATTATTAGGCAAAACATTATCAGGTGGGAGAATGTCAATCAACAACTCAAGTAATGCACTCTGATCTGTCCAACTATGACCCACTTTCAGATTGTATAGCTTAAGTAGAGCTGACAATTTATTGTATTTGATGCAGCCTGTGTATAAGGGCTTTTCAAAATCACTCAATAAATCTCCTACTACATTAGGATCATTGTCAGCTATTTCCACAAATTCATTCATCATGTCTTCTAATTTATCGCCATCATTAGAAGAATGGCCTTGTTGAGTATTCGGTGAAATTTGTTCACGTTCTTCACCATGACGATGCCAGCAAGTGTATGTTCTATCAAATTCCCATTTTCTCAAATGACGAAGTATTACCTCAACTTTGTAATACATAAGGTTATGACACACATAGCAAGGACATGGCAACTTTTCACGACCTTCTCTATTATTCTCCATAGCAAATCGTCTAATGAATTCCATAACTCCAGCATCATATTTTGGGTCACCCAGTTTAGACGTTGTTATCCAATCTCGATCCATTCTAACCTCTATAAAGTTAATTATTAAAGAAAGTTAGTAATAATGCATTTAGTATAAATATTTGAGTTTTTATTTGTATGTTCTATCAAACAGGCTGCTCATAAATTGACAAGACTAGCAAAATGTATCCTAGTATCCAGTATTTAATTTCAGATGCAATAATATATAGATAAAGTTGTACACTAAACAAGGCGATAATAGACATGACCATTTACGGTATTTATGTTTAGCAAAATGTAGAAAAAATTAGCAAAATGTATCCTACTTGTGTGGATAGTCCAGTGGACAGTCCTGGATCAAGCATGGACAGTGGCAGACTATACAATTGCTAAGGCTATCAATGGAAAAGGGACAAGAGTGAGGTAGTTAATTGGCAGCAACTGGTGTGGAATAAATGGACGATCCCTAGCCACCGTATCACTGCTTGGATGGTGCAACATAGAGCTATGAATGTCAAGGAGAAACTCTTTAAACTACATCTTACAGATGATAATTTATGCACAATTTGCAATAGTGCAGAGGAGACAATGGAGCATTTGTTTTGCAATTGCCCATATAGCAGCCTGATACTTACTGAAATGGCAGAATGGCAGAGGTGTAGACTGCCTGCTACTGTGCAGACAGACTGGAGGAGAAAGATCAACGGTACAAAATTCAGGAGGTCAATGATTAATGGGGTGATCAACGCAGTTATGTATCATATTTGGAAACAGAGAAACAAATGCAGAATGGAGAATGTGTTGATCAGACCAGCAGTTGTGTGCAGCCAAATTAAACAGGAACTCAAGATCTACTATAGGGGTGTACACACAAGGCAACTGGAGACTACTGACCTTAGGTATACTCTTAACAAATGGAATATCCTAGCCTACTTCGAGTTCCTCTTAATCCCTGTTATATCCTCTCTTTAAAGGATTACTACATTATCTAGCATTATGTCATCAGGGAGTCATGTCCTGCACTGTAAGCTTATAAGAGTAGCGTAGGTTCCGGGAAAGACTGCAGTACCTTTCCCGTCTCATGCAGCTGGTGATTGGTATCCTTACCTTTTAGACAAATTAATGAAATTGGTATCCACCAAAACTCGTATGTATACTTACCTTTTACCAAACAATCAATAAAGCGACTAACTTTGTTCTTAATAGACAAATTAATGAAATTGGTATCCACCAAAACTCGATAAGGCGGTACTAAAGCCGTGTTATACTTGACAAACAAATTAAAGCAGATGAAATGTATGGACTGAACAAAAAACCCACATAAATTAAGCATAAAGATTTTATTTTGATGAATTCCCATCATCAAATTTACCCAATAAGTATTAATTTATGAAGCTTACAGATTTTTAAAGAGATTTTAAGCTTGGGCAATTATGAATGCCCAATTATATCGAAAGACGACTGCCACATAATTTATGAATGCCCAATTAGTTAATTGAGAAAAACCAGAAGAATCCCATCATCATCATTAACAAGCTGTGCAATTATATCAAAAAAACGAATTGAAAACTAACACAATTGAAGACCATGAATGAATTACAGTTACTTCAAATTGAAAACGAATAATTAGACAAGAATAAAAAACTTACCAATTGAAGAGGATGAAGGAGATGAGGATACAGCTAAATTGAAGAAGATGAAAAGAAATTGAAAAGGATGCGGCAAAAATGAAAGCCGCGCGCGAAATTTTGAGTATCTCGTACAGGGCAGGAAGATGACAATAAGGAAGAAGAAGGAGAAACAATGTATGTATATTTGAGGATTCTTGCTTAATTAGGCGGTAAACTTATTAGCTTGCTTCTTTCCTTATTATTATTATTATAATATTAGATAGCTTAATATAAGGAAAACAAAGAAATACGTATAAACCTTCATTCCTTATTATTTGAGGGGTGAAATTAAATATTAATATAATATTGATAGGAGTATTATTGTTATAGATATTAGGTGATTTTTATATTATAGTCATATATAACGGTTATTATCTTAAGCGTTTTATATTTTAGTCATAGATAACGGTTATTATATTAGGCGTTTTATATTTTAATCATAGATAACGGTTATTATATTAGGCGTTTTATATTATAGTTTTAAATAACACTTTTATGTTTAGAGTGTTCTCTATTAACCTAGAAGACGCTTATCCAAATCGGGTGTTCTCTATTTAGTGTTACTTATTCCACATATTGTAGTAGTGACCTTTCAATGAGACCGAGAGGAGACTTGTTAGATGCTTAGTAATGACCAACCCGTGGATCGAGAGATAGGGAAGGGCATTAGTTAACGGTTTAAGGCAACTAAGTTACTAAGATCGAAAGGTATGTGACTTAGACATTATGAATCATCTATCATGTTGGAAACTAAGATTAGTGAGACCTTGGGACTAGTGCCATAGGTCGAAAGGAGCTACTAGTTATCTCGGACCGAAAGGACTTGTTATACCCCTTACGCGACTACAATACAGACTTACCTAGATTATTTGCCATCGCAGCTATAGCAACCCGGACATTCTAGCATTCTTTTTATCATTTGTTTACATCTTTAAATTTCAGTTTTTACTTGTGTTATCTTCTTTATTAGAATTAGTTCAAAACAAATGAATCAAACCCCCTTTTCTCCTCAGACTAAAGATTTAAACAGTTAATATCTCCCTTCCTCCTTGTGGTTCGACCCTACTTTCACTAGCTTATGTTAGTCTAGTTCGGACTTATAAATTGTATATTTGACACCCACAACGACGGGTATCACTAGCTTAGTGTGGTTTTGTGGTATATTTCATTGTTCCAGTTTTGGTTTGGATTTCACGTTGGAGTTGGTAAATTGAGTTTGTCGGAACTTGAATTCGGAGTTGGTAGTTTCCATGAACTTAGCAAGAAGAAAAAGAAAAAGAAATGAAAATGAAAGAAAATGCATTCCCGTGCTCATTTTATATCTTTTGGGAATAAAAAGAGAGAGAGAGAGAGAGAGAGAGAGAGAGAGAGAGAGAGAGAGAGAACAAGCTAAGCATGTGTTTTTGACCGATTCAAGTTCTGTGGTTGTTTGAGTGATATGCCGAGCATGGCATTGTTTTTGAGTAATATAGATGGTTCTACCTTTGGTTGAGTCGTAGTAGCTAGTTCGAGCCGTTAGCTCCTCTAATCCCTATCGGTGTTTGCCTCTTTTTACCCATTTCACCTCACATAACAATAACTTGCAAGTATTCGGCACGTGATAGAATTTGACAGGTTGTTATGCGTGTGTACGGTAGTTAGAATCATTAGTCATACTAGTTGCATTGCAAGATATGTTGGTCGCAATTAGGAGAGTGTCTTCATTTTTTTATCCTTCTCTCTTGCACATATATGTTCACCCTATTTTTGAGAGATGAGTGACCCGGGAGAGTCCAAAGTACACAGGTCATTCAAGGTCAGTTGTCCAAGTTGTTTTTCATTACATGTATGAATTCGTTGCTTTTGGTTTTGAACTTCGTGGTGACTGAATTTCTGCATTTACATGGTTAACAAGTGATCCATAGTTGGTTCTGAGGCGATTCCATTCCATTAGGTAGTTAGTTAGTTGTTTTCATTCTTGTAGTTGTATTATTTTTCTTGAGGACAAGCAAATGTTTGGTTTGGGGATATTTGATGCGTGCCTATTTTATACTCTTTTTAGCATCATTTAGCACGCATTTCCATGCATTTTCATGCGCTTTACGTACCATTTTGCCCCTGTTTTGCTTCTTTGTGTATTTTTTGTTGTTTTGTAGGAAATTATGCAAAAGTTGCGGAAACCGAGCTTTTCTTGCCCAAAGTAGGCTACTTTTATAAGATGGAACAAAGTCAAGGAATCCCATAACCTCAGAAGTGCAGTCTTGAGCTGATAAGAGCGTTAACCGAGGGAAAAACGAAGGACAGAAGCAAAAGAACAACAAAAGAAGCATTCTGTTCTGACAGGAGCTCGATTGAGCTCTGGCTTTTGCTCGATCGAGTGGATGCAGTAGAGGAAATACTCGATCAAGTGATTTATTACTCGATCGAAGA
This sequence comes from Silene conica, assembly GCA_029255685.2. Taxonomy (NCBI): domain Eukaryota; kingdom Viridiplantae; phylum Streptophyta; class Magnoliopsida; order Caryophyllales; family Caryophyllaceae; genus Silene; species Silene conica. The sequence goes on along the minus strand of CM055311.2, from coordinate 2,736,869 downwards.
GTTTGCAGGAGGGACAATGGTTTCAAGGATTTTGGAGTCACTCGATCGAAGGGATGCAGGACTAATTGATATGTGCATTTCATATAGGCCTTTTTGGCCTTTTTAGCACACATTTGTACGCCTTTTCCGTAGTATTTTGCTACGATTTTCCCCGAATAGTCTACTTTGGTTTGTTTCGCATTATTTGCAGGAATGAGCCAGAGCGGAGTCAAATTAGCCTTTTTATGGTCATTCAAGCTTACGCGTGGAATAAATCTCCAAGGTTAGAGGAGTGTTCGTGGTGATCAAAGTCAGTCGATCGAGAAATTTATGGCTCGATCGACCAGTTCTTGCATGTAAGGATGCTCGATCGAGTATTCACTGAGTCAATACTTCTCGTTCGAGGGATTCGCATTCTCAGTCGAATTGGTTGCCAAGATGAAGCTCTCGATCGAGGACATTTTGTTATCGATCGAGCTGTTGCTTGAGGATTCTTCTCGATCGAGGACTTTTTCTTCTCAATCAAGGAACTCGCTGCCTGTTAAGCTTCCTTGTTCACGCCATCTTACGTTTAGGAGTTGTGTTATAAAATCAGAGGCAATCGTGAACAATAGGATCTATCTTTTTCCTGCAGAAACAAAAACCTCGGTTACTTTGTTACTTCCCAAGACAGGCCTCATGTACCGGGGCAGATGCTCCCTTTAGAAGCTAGCAGGCCAAGCACGCTCAGCCTCTGGGATAGCCAAGAATGCAGCTATCCTGTCAGCGAGCCCCTCATCAGGGTCCTCTATCCAATCAGCAACTAAAACAAAGAAAGCGAAGGCATGTCATAAATCATTCTTGCAAAATTTGAATCTAAATAGGAGTTACAAAGAAAAATATTACTAGTAAGCATGACTGGATGTTTGAGATAGTCCATTCCTGGACCAAGAGTCTCAGTGCGCACAAACATGTAAGTTTTTGACCAATACTTGTCATCCCCTGAATCAAGGTTAGCGACCGTCGTAATGATTTATGAGCTGGTAAATAACCCTGATATCGTTCATAGTCAGGGTAAGCTTGTACTTGCTACATAGGTTCTCAACAAAATGAATTAATTTCAAGATCATGGGCATGACCTGGAAGGGGGCTACCTCCATTGACCGCATAGCCTCGGCCATGAGAGGGGTAAAAGGTAAGCAGCAGCCGGCTTTAAAAGCCCACTCATAGATACAGAACCAACCGGGGGAAGTCCAGTTGGCCCTGACTGGGCAACTCTCGGGTATCCAAACTTCAGCAGAATTAGAGATTATCTTTCTTTCCCTCAAAACTTGATCGTAATCTGTCCTTAATAAATTTGCATCCCTGAATGAAAAATTCAGGGATACGATGGCAGTGAAAGTAGAATCTTGATACTTATAGGTGGTAAAATCGGTAGGAGTATCAATGATAGCAACCTCGTGCTCACTTTCCTGAGCAGGAGATCCCTCAACAGATTTGATAGCTATCGGGCCAGGGCAACGCTTTTTTGGGGCCATTGTTCCAAGAAAGTTGAATAAAATGCTTGGAGTATATTTTAGTCTGGCTATATTTGTTTGAGATTGTTGTAAGCTAACTTGCAGGAATGAAGAATTAATCGGAAGAATACTTGCAAGTTATATAGAAGAGAGAATAAAAGAATTTGAGTGGGAAACAAACTCTCAACAAAGCCCTATTTATAAGGAGAATCCCAAACCGTAATGGGATAAAAACCTAGGGAATTAGGCGCAAATCAGCATGACCTCATGCAAAAACTAGCTGTTATTAACAGCGTACATGAATTGACATTTTGGCTTCCATTAACGGTTACAATCGCACCAAAATTACTAAACAGGTTGACATAATATTCTTGGTCTAATCAGACACGAATAATATGTCAAGGGGCAATTGTTGAGCCATAATTAGCCTGAACAGGTATGCATGAAGTCCGGACAGGAAAGATAGGTCCAGCAAGGGAAGACTCGGACAAGCCCAGAGATTCAAGAAGAACCAGGCTGCAACCTAGCTTGAAAAGAGTACATCCCTGACCAACTAGGCTTGAAAATGCTAAGCATAATGAGGAGAAAGCAAGCCTGATACGTATGTTGTGAACAACAGGCCAGGAAACGACTGAAGAGGAGATCTTAGCCCCTATTTCCAGGAAGACCTAGTCAGAAACCCTTAATAGCTATTAAAGAAACGTGTGATCACAAGCTAATATGTGCTCCATTTTATAATTGTCATTTTGTCAATTGTACATGTGTGACATCTATAGTGTCATATTAATATATGTAACAATTGTTTTAATTTAAAAATGCATACTTATCATATAAATATCATTTGTAAATTAAATAAATAATATTTAATAATATGACAAGTAATTCGAAATTACAATAGTATAAAATGGTCATTATCAATAATCGTCAATACGATTTACAACCCTTGTAATAACTCTCAACCCGATTCATTCTAATTACGATATTATAAAATATCGTTCAATGTTTAATAATTGACAGTTTCAATTACAAACATAAATCTTACAATAAGACTTAACCTCTGATTTCTCGATATACGAGTTTAAGGAATATGATCAACTCGTATCAATATACATTTGATCAGTTTATCAATTAAGGGAATTGTCCTATAGGTGTGACCTAAAGGGATCAACTGACCACCACCGTCATACGACAGTAATGTCAAACTCTAGCTAGCCAATCATTACCGATTAATGTTAGTCAGTTGACTAATATAATTTCGTATCATCCCTTGCGCATTCTCGTCATGAGATTTAATTATGTGATCGCACTATTGTTGAGGACATATTTCCCAACAATCTCTCACTTGTCCTCGACAAGTGTGCATCACCAATTCTCTTGTCCTATTACAATCTCCCACTCAATGCAAGGTGTCTCTCTGAGGTCGTACTTGCATTCGATTATATCATGAGTGGTTTCCTCGATCTGGAGAATAACTTTTTGACCGGAATTATCTAGCATAGATACATTCCGAGCGTGGCCACGCATTTCCAGTTAATTTCTCCTCGAATGGCCTTGAGATTTGAACAACCCTGACAAGGGGTGGACAATTTCTATCGCACTACTCCCTTTAACTAGCCACAGTCACTCACAACCCAAAGCAATCCCATTTGACTCCAGTTACGAAAAGTCGTAGAGAATGGATCAAGGTTATGCCAAAACTGTACCATCTTGAGAGAGTAGTCTTTAGTCTAAGAATTGACTCATAAGAATACTATAGCAGCTCTTGCCACGACCCGGCTATCATAAAATTTCCAGAACTCTATAAGCGGTCAGTTTGCCCGACAGAGTGTCTCTTGCAGTCTGTCTATGTGATCGACTAGTCATCACATATGACTCTATGGCATTTGAACTTGCCATCAGTAGCCTCACATTCCAGTCGCTTTGAGATGTCACCTCATATAAGCGGCCAGGGGTTATACTAAGTCAATCCAGTTCACTTTATGGGGTTCAAAGTTGTCTCTTACAACCCATTTGGATTTTGACAAAGTAACTTCCGTTGAGAGTTAATATAACTCAAATGACATTGTCATGCAAAAACAGTCAATACTTCTCCATAGCATTTGATGCATGATCATCAATTTGTATTAGTGGTTTGAATTTACGAATAAATCTTTTAATTCATGTTGCATAACCTACAAATTTTGGTCTCCCTCCAACTCATATTATCTCGTATAATATGATCTTATTTGAGTACATGTCTAGAACTCATTCTAGATTTCGACTTTCCTTTCCTGAGGGAAGCTCCCACTGTTATCTTATAACTCGTGACGTATTGATATGTCATTAGTCACTTATGTACTGAAATCTATATTGTAGTTATTTATGATTTTATTACTCCAACATTTTCAATCATCTTGGCAATTTAATCAAAAGATTTAGGTTATTCATCAATATGAATAATGTATCCATCCATTTTCATTTCAAATGGGTGACCAACCTTCCCTTAAAGCTCCATCATCCTATGATATATGGTATTTTGTTCATCTAGAATTGAGAACTTCTTATTCTTTACACATTAAAGAATCACCATTCTCTCTAAATGGTACGTTCAATTCTCTAATGAATATCGCTCCCACTAAAATTAACATCACTCGATTTATCATTTCTTAAATGAACCTTTGCATGTTATTCTTTTGCTACCACTTGAGCTGTTATCACTCAGTTATCACTTGAACTCTTCATTTCTTGTGATATTTCCTAATTTCACTTTTCGATACAATAGATACTATCATTGAGAGAACTGAGATGATATCTCCTCTATTATCTTATAATTTTGAAAAAATCTTATTTGTTAAGGAACCGTTTTCCTTCCGATTTCATATGGGGTTTCCTTTATCCTCTCTCTATGGAACAATGAACATAAGGAACATTTCCTCTTGTGTCCTCCCGTAGTTTCTTCAGTGTCCTCTCGTAGTTTCTTCTATCCATTCATTTAGGGTTCTTCTTAAGAATCCCATGTAGGATTCTTCTCTAAGATCCTACATTTATATCATTGGTTTGCGGGGCGAAATATTTTCTCCCACTCTATCCTTTAAAAATAACCTTTATTTGTATAAGGATAGTAATTTTTCGATATAACCAATGTATATGAATGTTTGAAAAGTTTATAGGTATGATGAATTCATTCTCATTTTCACTTAAAATGATCATCTTATAATGAACTAATATTCATTTTGATTGAATGTTTTTCTCTTTGAGGTGTATTTCTCGTTTTTAATTGATCAACATTTTGATTCCTTATATTGATTGAATCAATGTTATTTTACAATGAACGTTTCATGGTATTTATCTAGTGATTTATTGAGATCACTTTGATTCATGTTCGACAAGTTATACTCCGTACAATTTATTTTAGGAATCAATAATTCGATTAAGAACAAAAGTAGTGACTTGGGTTGAAAACCAAGTCACTAATATCCAAAATACAACCATTGTTTAGGATTTTAAATCCTTGTCTTACAAGAAAAGAAATTGTTCTAGGAAATAAAATGCATAATATGAAAGAAGACAATAATGAAAATTAGAGCCAAGCTCTTAAGTCTTCAATCAATTGGATGCTACCATAGCCATCCATGTAAGGAACTTTATGCTTCCTTCTCCTTGCCTTTGTCATTAGGAGGTGGCCCTTTAAAACAATTAAAAAGGGTAAAGATCAACAATTTGTATCACTATACATAAGTTGACAAAATAACATGAATTTAAACGAGAATTATTACCTACGGGGAGAGCTTTCCCATTTTTGAGATCGGTCAAGTATTTGGGGCAATTACGTTTCCAATGCCCTAACCTCGTGCAATAATGGCACTTGTCTTCAGATTTTGAAGATGAGGTGGAAGCGCCTTTCGAAAAGCTCTTTTCTTTAGCCGGTTTGGGCTTGAACGTTTTCTTGCCCTTGCCTTTGAAGGCATTCCTCTTGAAATTTCCTTTCCCTTTCTTCTCGATGTTCAAAACATCCTTAGTGGAACTTTCATGAAGTCCCATGTCCCTCTCGGCTTGGACGAGCATCTTATGCAATTCATCCAATGTGGTCTCTTGATTTCGCGTGTTGAAATTCACCCGGAATTGAGCATACGATTTCACCTTATTGAGAGAGTGAAGAACTCGGTCAATGATGAGTGAGTCGGGAACATCAACTCCTTGCAACTTTAGAGTCTCCGCAAACTCAACTAATTTGAGTACATGAGGGCTTATCTTTTGTCCCTCCTTCAAGCAAATGTCGAAGAAGGCGGAAGCCGCCTCATATTGAATCACCCTTGGAGTTTGTGAAAACATTGTCGCAAGTTTGGTGTATATCTCATATGATGTGCTTAATGATCCTTTGGAGATCCGGCTCCATGGAGAAGATAAGCGCATTTTTAAGAGCGGAGGACTCTTTCACGTAGGCTTCATAAGCCTCACGAGTTTGAACCGTGGAACGTGCGGTCGGAGCGGGAGGAGCGGCTTCGGAGAGGTAACGAGTCTTATCGTCACCTTGAGCGGCCAAAAGTAATTGCGCATCCCAATCCTTAAAATTGGAACCATGCTTATCGAGTTTGCAACGATCCATAAAGGATTGAAGCCATGATACATTAGTGAGAGGTGGAGCGTTGGTTGCCATTAACGATGTAGAAAATTAAACTAGAATAAAAGTGAAGGAATTAAAACAACATCATTTTTATAACTCGTAATTAAATTTGAATTTAAACAAGTTTAGTTATTTACTTAATGATCTCTTACCCAATTAAGTAAACAATTCCGAGACCCAAATCTATATTAATCCGGGCACGGTGTAGCCGATTCAACCATAATTGATATAATTTGGTGGATTAGCTCTTTAATCGGTTCTACCTTAGAACTCTAGGTCGACAATTTTCTAAAAATTGTCTTTAGCCCGAACTTTTAGCAACTACGGTTACGAATACCTTCGTTGAGATCGACCAATTTTCAAGGTGTAATCTTATTACCCCACTTACCCAACGTAACAAATTTAGTACCCCGGTGTAGCCGAACCCACTTTCTTGTGAAGAAGGGAGTCATGGGTCTATACTTTTTGGTAAGGCTAAGTCTCAATATTTATTTGTAAGAGATCTAGTCAAATTATTATCTATCTCCGTTTAAGTGAACTAAGTCGGTGAATTATCGATAAAATAATTGACTAGGGCGACTAAATCGAATAAAAAAAATGCATGACATGATATGACGATTTGGCTATGCATGCAAACATATAAAGCAAAATAAAAAGCATAAAAGCATAAGAAACCCTAGTATGGGCTTCCTAGAAAAGAAAATAATAAAAGTACAAATTCGGAAACCAACTCCTTTGGTCCCTTGAACTTCACGAGGCACGCATCCCAAGGCAAACACCGTCTTGGTCGGAACTCCTTCCCGAATGGCATCGTCTTCAAGGATCTCCGGAATTTACAAAATTACAGCTTTTCTAGTCTACTTTATACATTATAAAATAAAAAACAATAAATAAAGTGATACGAGATCACATTAATTACATCCGAATCGATAATCACTTACATTACGGGAAATATCGACTAAAAACTAAGGCCATACTAAGTAAATTACATAATTCCAAATTACGTAAATAAAATCATGACAATCATAATAAAATATGCAATGCTTATGAATATGAACTAACATGCAAACCTAAGCCAAATCGTCCTATTTAATATCATTTATATATATAGTTATTGAATACCTCGGTTTTATGGAATTGCGTGCTTTAACGATTAAAAACACTTGGCATTATGTGAATCGGAATTCACTCTTAAGTTAATCATCCCAACTCATTTAGGTTTCAAAATTTAGTCTTACTCAAACTTTGAACATGACTTAACTTAATATTATAATATTGTTCGGTATTACTCGGTTTTACGGAAAAAAATAATAATAAAATTCAAAAAGAGTCAAAAAATTTCGAAAAATTCAAAATTCAAATTTTGAATATTCTATAATTTTCCTAAAATTTCAGAACCTAAAAAAAATATTAGTACTTACACGGTTTTATTATTTATTTCGTAAATAATACGTAAAACGAGTATTTTGAGTCGGAAAATTAAATAATTACCTTCATAAATACATATAAAATACTAATAATATTTTTACACTTTCCAAAACACTTTAAGAATTGAAATGGACAAAAAATAATTAGCACACTACCCAAAATCCGAAATTTTAATTACAATGACTCTTATAATTCAATTTTAAATATAACATTTAATAAATAAAATTAAATAAAACAGAAACTTTTGGCTCCCAAGAAAAATATGGTGATGAACATATCAAATATGACTTTTAGGTCTTAAATTTTTTCGGCCATTTTAACAACTATTGCTATTTTTAACGATTTATGTCATATATCGTACAATTTTAACCATTAAAATTATTTCACAAGCATAACATCAAATAAAAATCTAGAAATTTTTATACATGCTTGAAATAATATATATGACATCGTGTAAAATTTTTATGGCCAAATTCCAACTTAAACTATTAAAGTCGAAATTATGTCACTTTTATCCGATTTTTACACTAAAAATCAATAAACATGCAATATATTATAAAAATTTCTGGAAAATTTAATATACATTTTAAATATTGCATGTGACATACTCAAAAAATTTTATAGTCAAATTCGAAATATAACTATACAAACCCAGTTTTATTCATTTTATGGCATTTTAACATTTAAAATTCATAAACCATGTATTTTAACTCCATAATTTACGAAAATTCATATTCATATCATAGGAAATACATGTGAAACCATACTGAAAAATCTCGGCCAGAAGTTAATTTTAGCTATTTTTTTCCCAAAAATTAATCATATTAACCATTAAAAAATATAAAAACCGAAATAAAAATACTTATGAACAATATTTATCCAAAAATTATTCCAAATATCCTAAAATACATTTAGAATCAGTAGGTATTCATGCATAAGAAATTTCGGCCATATCATATACGATATAAAATTTCAATTTTATTTTTGTTATCTAATAACTTCCACTACAAAACAATGCGCTCTTTGCGACGGAATTGTCCGTCGCAAAAAGGGTGAAATCCGTCGCAAATGATGTAAACGAAAAGCATGCAAACAACCGATTTGCTCTGATACCAATTGTTAGGTTCTAAGGTCTCATAACCTAATGTTTTAGTCATACTAAATAAGTTGATAATTAACATTTTAATTGTAAATGTTTTAGATCTTATGCATGCTAAAACTTATGCGGAATATAGAAATCGAATGCTTACAATTCGACGAAAAATCGGTGCAAGGATGATCCTCCTTAGTATCCAAATAGAACACCTCCTTCAAGATGCACCCAAGACACCCATTTAATGAACCAAAACTTGATGTGTGCTAGAACAAGAATCGATTTTTCCTTAAAATAAATCCTAATCACTTATTAGAAATTATTATATCAATACTACAACTATTATAGTATATGTTATTATCTTATAATAAAATTTAGAGGTTTTTAAGATTTTTCTCTCTAGAAAATTTTTGCCAAAAACTTGAATGAATCAATTATGAGTAAGTTCACAAGTTTTATTAGGGTTGCATGGGATATGGGGGAGCCGGCTATGGGAAGACACAAAAGGGAACAACTTCTCTTTTCAATGTGTTTAGGGTGGCCATAGCTTTCATTCTCAAGGCTTACTTTAAATGATTATGTTTTAGGATAATTAATAGGGTAATTATCACATAAAACAACCCTTAAACAAGCCCCATAAAACCGGCACTTCAGCTTAATATGTGATCCATTTTATAATTGTCATTTTGTCAATTGTACATGTGTGACATCTATAGTGTCATCATATTAATATATGTAACAATTGTTTTAATTTAAAAATGCATACTTATCATATAAATATCATTTGTAAATTAAATAAATCATATTTAATAATATGACAAGTAATTCGGAATTACAATAGTATAAAATGGTCATTATTCAATAATCGTCAATACGATTTACAACCCTTGTAATAACTCTCAACCCGATTCATTCTAATTACGATATTATAAAATATCGTTCAATGTTTAATAATTGACACGTTTCAATTACAAACATAAATCTTACAATAAGACTTAACCTCTGATTTCTCGATATACGAGTTTAAGGAATATGATCAACTCGTATCAATATACATTTGATCAGTTTATCAATTAAGGGAATTGTCTTATAGGTGTGACCTAAAGGGATCAACTGACCACCACCGTCATACGACAGTAATGTCAAACTCTAGCTAGCCAACCATTACCGATTAATATGTTGGTCAGTTGACTAATATAATTTCGTATCATCCCTTGCGCATTCTCGTCATGAGATTTAATTATGTGATCGCACTATTGTTGAGGACATATTTCCCAACAGTGACAACCAATTTGACCGTATGTTTGCTAAATAACTATTAAGAACGTAATAAATAATGACACGACACTACAACAAATTGACACTTGCGCCACGATTTATGCCACGGGAATTTATAATTTGTGGCTAAATTTTGTTTAGCCACGGGAAAATTTTTATTCACTATTTTAGAAAAAATTTTATGCCACGGGAACATTTTTCCCGTGGCAAAAAGTCAATTGCGCCACAATTTAGGCTACAATCGTGGCTAATAATCATTTTTGTCACGAACAATGTCACACCAATGGCAAATATATATTTAGCCACAGATCATTCCGTGGCCAATATTTCTTTAGCCACGGTTTACAAATTGTCCGTGGCAACATATTTGCATAGCCACGAAACTAGTAACAAACACCAATGTCTAAGATTTTCTTCAGACTCGTATAAAGATAATTCATGTTAAGGTAAACGTAAAAACTTGGTTTTGTAAGAAATAAAAGGAAAATACAAAAGCTGAATGAATCTTAATCAAATATACATAATATAAAAAATTTAAATGTAAAATTTTGAAAATATTTTGATTATTTTAATTAATATTTGGTATTTGTTTATTTTAGTCTGATAAGAAATGTAAAACTTCTATAAAATGATACACACGTCAAGAAAATTAACATCATCTTAATTTTTTTATTTTTTACAGACTAGAATAATATTTAGTGGTTTTTCCATAACATCGATAATTTAATATATAATTAATTCTTTTTTTGTTAAATTTTATAATATTGAATAACATTATTTAGAGACCGCATCACATTTAATGAGAAAGTATGTCCAATTAAATAATTAACTTATTAACACCTATCATTGAAAAATATGAAACTAATATATTGTTAAGCTTTTCATGAAAAAATTGATTTACAACTTTATTTGTAAAATATTCTAGAAGAACTTGAATTCGAGATGCTAAATTGGAAAAAAAATTGGGGAAGTTTTTAAGGAGATAAAAAAAGAAAAGACAATTAGATTTAAAATATGATTAAATAAAAAAAAGTATAAAAAATTAAATTCAAAATGATTTCCAACAAATCATTCAATAAAATGAATAAAAAACATCTTGATAAAATAACCGATATAAAAAAATCAATATAGAAAAACATTTCAATTATTGAAAATGAGCGTATCACACCGAAACGTAAAATGGAAATTAAAATAATAGATTTACATGTGTAAATAATGTGAAATTTTGTTGACAAAAAGAAATATAAAGAATAATGAAAAGAAATCAGTTTAGAGAAAACAAAAATTTGTACAATCTTTTTTGTGTTTTTTTGGCAAAAACTGATTATTTTCGAGTTAATAATGTGTTGGTAATTTATTTTAGTAATAAAACTCGGTCATTGATGAACGGTTTTTAGTTACTCATAAACTAAATATTTAGTCATACTAAACTAACCTTGTAATTAACATTTTAATTAACTCATAAAGATCTTATGCATGCTAATAAAATGAGGAAATAAGAATGATTTAGAACCCTTACACACGGTCCAAATCAAATGCTAGGATGATCTTCCAAAATGCTCAACAAGAACACCTCCTCTAAGATGCACCAAGACAACCCTTGTATGAACCGAAATCTTCGAATAAGCTAGTATCAAGAATCGGTTTTCCTTAAACAATTCTAATCTCTCTTATTAGAATATAAATACTAATATTATAACTTATTATTATTAGTATTATTATTATCTCACAATAATAATTTAGAGGATTTTGTTGTTGTTTTTCTTACCCTTAGAAAAATACACAAGCATTAGGAATGAATTACTTTGCAAGAATGCCACAATATTTATTTAGGTGTGGCTAGGGTTTTATGGGTGGCCGGGTTCATGGGGAAGAACAAGGGGAACATTCACCCTTTTTCTAAGTCATTAGGGTGGCCATAGGTATTAGTTCCAAGGTCACCTTAATGATTATGTTTGTTGGGTAATTAAGATAATAATACCCACATAAAACACCCCATAAAAGAGTCTTACAAAACCGGCACATACACATACAAAATGGACCTTATTTTACAATTTTATCAACCTTACAATTTCATGTTATGTGACATACAATATATCAAAATATAACAATTGTTTTAATTTAATCATACATATTTATCAAATAAATATTATTCATAAATTAATAAATCTCATTTATCAAGTTGACAAGTAATTCGAAATTACTAAATGTAAAATGGTCACTTATAATAATCGTCAACACGATTTACAACTTTTGTAATAATTATAACCCAATTCATTCTAATTACGATATTATAAAATATCGTTTACTTGTTTAACAATTGACACATTTCAATTTTAAAATAAATCTTACAATAAGATTTAACCTCTGATTTCTCGATATACGAGTTTAAGGAATATGATCAAATCGTATCAATATACATTTGATCACTTTATCAATTAAGGGAATTGTCCTAAAGGTGTGACCTAAAGGGATCAACTGACCACCACCGTCATACGACAGTAATGTCAAATTCTAGCTAGCCAATCATTACCGATTAATGTTGGTCAGTTGACTAATATAAAATCTTATCATCCCTTGCGCATTCTTGTTATGAGATTTAATTACGTGATCGCACTATTGTTGAGGACACATTTCCCAACAATCTCCCACTTGTCCTCGACAAGTGTGCGTCACCAATTCTCTTGTCCTATTACAATCTCCCACTCAATGCAAGATGTCTCTCTAAGGTCGTACTTGCATTTGATCATATCATGAGTGGTTTCCTCGATCTGGAGAATAACTGTTTGACCGGAATTATCCACCATAGATACCTTCCGAGCGTCGCCACGCATTTCCAGTTAACTTCTCCTCGAGTGGCCTTGAGATTTGAACAACCCTAACAAGGGGTGGACAATTTCTATCGCACTATTTCCTTTGACTAGTCACAGTCAGTCACAGCCTGAAGCTATCCCATTTGACTCCAGTTATGAAAAGTCGTAGAGAATGGATCAAGGTTATGCCTAAACTATACCATCTTGGGAGAGTAGTCTTTAGTCTAAGAATTGACTCACAAGAATACTATAGCAACTCTCGCCACGACCCGGCTATTATAAAATTTCCAGAACTCTATAAGCGGTCACTTTGCCCGACAGAGTGTCTCTTGCAGTCTGCCTATGTGATCGACTAGTCATCACAAATGACTCTATGGCATTTGAACTTGCCATCAATCGCCTCACATTCTAGTCGCTTTGAGATGTCACCTCATGTAAGCGGCTAGGGGTTATACTAAGTCAATCCAGTTCACTTATGGGGTTCAATATTGTCTCTTACAACCCATTTGGATTTTGACAAAGTATCTTTCATCTTGAGTTAATCATAACTCAAATGACATTGTTATGCAAAAATAGTCAATACTATTTCATTGCATTTGATGCACGATCATCTATTTGTAATAATGTTCTGCGAACAAACCCTTTTATTCATGATTGCAAAACTTTACAAATTTTGGTCTCCTTCCGACTCATATTATCTCACATAATATGATCTTATTTGAGCACATATCTAGAACCCATTCTAGATTTTGAGGTTCCTTTCCTGAGGGAAGCTCCCACTGTTATCTTATAACTCGTGACGTATAGATATACTAGAGGGATTAAAGAATCACTCGGAATTATCTAGTCACTTATGTGCTGAAATCTATATTGTAGTTATTAGTGATTTCATCACTCTTATAATTTTCAAACATCTTGGCTATTTTATTAAGGTTATTCATATCTAACCATTTTGATTTCTAATGGGCGACCTTTTATTATCAATATAATAAAACTTCCCGTAAAGCTCCATCATCGTATGATATAAGGTATTTGATCATCTAGAATTGAAAATCTCTTATTCTTTACACCTTAAAGAATCACTCATCCTCTCTAAATGGTAGGCTTAATTCTTTTAATGAACATTGCTCCCACTAAAATCAATATTACTCGATCTCTTAAATGAACTTTTCATTTCTCGCATGTAAATCTTTTATTTATATCTTGAATCATTATCACCATCACTATCCCTATAGTGATCTATTTCCATTCAATCAATCATCACCCTCTTTTCATGTCTTCGTTTCCTTGAGACGAATATGAAATGATTATTTCCTTATAACTACATTGAGAGAATTGAGATGATTTCTTCTCTTTTATCTTATAAATTTAGAAAAATCATTTATTAAGGAACCGGTCTTTCTTCCCGTATAGATAGATGATTTCTCCTCTATTATCTTATAATCTTTAAAAATCATTATCTCAAGGAGCCGATATTCCTTCCGAATTCATACGGGGTTTCATGTCTCCTCTCTTTGAAACAATGAACATAAAGAACCTTTCTTCGAGTGTCCTCCCGTAGTTTCTTCAGTGTCCTCTCGTAGTTTCTTCAATTCATTTAGGGCTCTTCTTAAGACACCCAAGTAGGAATCTTATCTAAGATCCTTTATTTTTATCATTGGTTTGCGAGCGAAATATTTTCTCCCACTCTATCCTTCTAACAATAACCTTTATTCGTATAAGGATAGCTATTTCGATTAACCAATGCATATGACTGTTTGAAGTTTTATAGGTGTGATGTATACATTCTCATTTTCACTTAAAATGATCATCGTATAATGAATTAATGATCTCTTAATTTGATTGAAAGTATCTCATGGGGTGTAGTTCTCCGTTTTAATCAACACTTTGGTTATATTATATTGATCGTATCAATTGTTTATTGCGTGATTAAAAATCACCATTATTCATATTTAAACAAGGTATGCAATTTATTTGAGAAATCAAGACATTGATTAAGAACAAAAGTAGTGACTCGGGTTGAAAACCAAGTCACCAATATCCAAAATTACAACCATTGTTTTAGGATTTTAATCCTTGTCTTACAAGAAAGTAAATTGTTCCATAAATAAAATGCAAAATATGAAAGAAGACGATATGAAAATTAGAGCCTAGCTCTTCAAGTCTTCGATCAATTGGATGCTACCGTAGCCATCCAAGTAAGGAACCTCATGCTTCCTTCTCCTTGCCCTTATCATTAATAGGAGGCGGCCCTTTAAAACAATTAAAAAGGGTAAATATCAACACGTTTGTATCACTATACATAAGTTGATAAATGACATGAATCATAAACGAGAATTATTACCTACGGCGGTTGCCTTCCCATTTTTGAGATCGCTTAAGTATTTGGGGCAATTACGCTTCCAATGACCGATCCTCGTGCAATAGTGGCATTTGTCTTCGGATTTTGAAGACGAGGTGGAAGCGCCTTTCGAAAAGGTCTTTTCTTTAGTCGCTTTGGGCTTGAACGTTTTCTTGCCCTTGCCTTTAAAGGCATTTTTCTTGAAGCTCGTTTTCCCTTTCTTTTCGATGTTTAAAACATCCTTGGTGGAACTTTCATGAAGTCCCATGTCCCTTTCGGCTTGGACGAGCATCTTATGCAACTCATCCAACGTGGTCTCTTGGTTTCGCATATTGAAATTCACCCGGAATTGAGCATACGCTTTAACCTTATTGAGCGAGTAAAGAACTCGGTCAATAATGAGAGAGTCAGGTACATCAACGTCTTGCGCTTTTAGAGTCTCCGCGAGCTCAACGAGTTTGAGCACATGAGGGCTTATCTTTTGTCCTTCCTTGAACGTAATGTCAAAGAAGGCGGAAGCCGCCTCATATTGAATCACCCTTGGAGTTTGCGAAAACATGGTCGCAAGCTTGGTGTAAATCTCATACGATGTGGTCAACTTAATCATACTCCTTTGGAGATCCGGCTCCATGGAGAAGATGAGCACATTTTTAAGAGCGGAGGACTCTTTCATGTAGGCTTCATAGGCCTCACGAGTTTGGACCGATGAACGAGCGGTCGGAGCGGTCGGAGCGGCTTCGGATAGGTAACGACTCTTATCGTCACCTTGAGCGGCCAAAAGTAATTGCGCATCCCAATCCTTAAAATTGGTGTAACACCCCCATTTATTTAAGGGCCTGTACTAGGACTCCCTAGATAAATAAGGATGTTACCATCTCGGTTTCCCGAGGCAGTAGATACAAAGGAAGATAAACAGTACTTTAAATTGATAAGTTATCTCAAAGAACAAGTTTATACAACTGAATTAAACAACTGTCTTGATAAAACAAAAGTACAACTCATAAGTAACTACTATGGTGATTTAGACTCTAGGCAGGTCCGGATCCAAGCTTCTCTCTTCCCCTAGCTCCCATAGTCTCAACACCTGTCAATCTGCTCCCCAATAATTGGTTCATCACAGGTGATCACGAATACACAGGGTCAACCACGAGGTTGAGTAGAGAAAAACCGTAAACAAACCACATTACTATAAATAGAAAGTCGAACTTCTCCACTCCGAATCACAAGACCCATATTTCTCCACACCAATCACAGACCCTTTATCTCTGCACCAATCACAGACCCTTTATCTCCACACCAATCACAGACCCTTTATCTCCGCACCAATCACAGACCCTTTATCTCCGCACCAATCCAATATATATTCACATCGTATAATATCACAGAATGATATAGATAACACAATATAACGAACACAGGTATTAAATAACCAACATGCTTGATATCAAATAAGAACAGTTTACACATCATCTTACACCAGTAGTTTCCCCTACCTCAACTGTCGATTGGAATTGTCACTTGTGCAGCTGCTAAAAGTATTCTTCACGGAAAACGTTACCTAAACAGATATTATATAGCAATTAATAACCATACCAAACCCCCATTTCACAAGGTACACTTACTATAAATACTTAAATAGTAGCCTTTCTAAAGTGGAAAGTTTCCTAAAATGGAAACTTTCCCGAAATAGTAACTTCTCAAAATAGCATTTCCCGAAAATAATAACTTCTAAACTCGCACAACTCGTAAAACGTACACCTTACTAAATATAGCAGGAATTCAAATAACTAATTATTACTACATAAGCAACAACAATAATATGAGTAATTAATAACAAACACAATGTTCATTAACAATAATAGTAACTTAAGTATTAATAAGCATGATATAAAATTATAACATCCGCCAATAACATACTTAATAATAATGATACTAGTACGAATAACATTAATATCCCATACTTGTAAAATCACCTTAATACTAATTGACCAAATAATGATAATCAATAAAACAACAACAATAATAATAGTAATAATAATAATAATAATAATAATAATAATAATAATAATAATAATAATAATAATAATAATAATAATAATAATAATAATACTTCATGAAAGCAAAGCCAAATCAGCCTGACCCACGAATAGCACTA
Organism: Silene conica; assembly: GCA_029255685.2. Classification (NCBI taxonomy): domain Eukaryota; kingdom Viridiplantae; phylum Streptophyta; class Magnoliopsida; order Caryophyllales; family Caryophyllaceae; genus Silene; species Silene conica. The sequence continues at coordinate 2,719,683 of CM055311.2, read as the reverse complement.
CAAACGCGAAAACCCGAAAACAATTACAGCCACTTCCCGACTCACCCCCACGACGAAACACGCTGTTACACCGTACCCAGTCCCTTCGACCACCAGCTACCACCCTAACCCAACACCACCGACACCCTGCCATCCCCACAACACCATGAAGCCCTTCGCCGGCCGCCGGTGTGGTGGCTAGAACTCACTGAAACCGATTCACCACCCTACTGCTGTAACTCTCCCAAACAGACACCAGCACGAGGGTTCCAGTCGACACCTCTGCCACCACTAGCACCACCCGTGTCCACCATCAACCCACTCCCTGACACGCGACCTAAAAACCTTGGTGGTACCACCGCGTCGACCTCCCCCGAGTCGACGGTGGTACCACCCCCAACTCGACATCAGAAAATGAATAAAACAGAACCCTCACAACCAGGGTCACGAAACTCGCCTACACCACCTACTCAGACCCCCATACCCGCCGTGACAAACGCCCTTTTTCTCCCCTGACTACCCCCAACAATGTGTGAACAGTCACGACTCAGGTCGACAAAGCAACACTCTTCGAATCCCCACAAACAGACACTCACAGAAAACAAAAAAAACGGAGAACAGGGGTGAGACTCACCTGTTACACGACCAACGAGGGCCCTAGACCGACCTAGAACCGCTGTTCAGGCCTCCTATCTCTTCTCTGTGGTGGCGGCTATGGAAGTGTGGTGGTGATGGTGTTTGAATTAGGGTAAAACAAAACAAAAGGGACGCTTGAATGACGGCAGGAAGGGGAGGACGTGAATGATAGAGCTGATGAGGGTTTCTCCTTTTTCGGGCTGCTTGTGTTGCACAAACATCGAGGCCCAAAAACGCAACCCTAAAGGTCCTGTGTTCGAACCCCACGGTGAACACAACTCACAACTTAAAAGAACATGTATACAAGTACTCACATTAATTACGAAATTATCGTAATTTAAACTATATCTTAACGTCAAGAAAATAAAACAAACATCGTAACTTAAAATATTCGAGGTATTACAATTGGAACCATGCTTATCGAGTTTGCAACGATCCATAAAGGACCGAAGCCATGAAACGTTAGTGAGAGGTGGAGCGTTGGTTGCCATTGATGATGTTGAAAATTAAACTACAATAAAATGAAGGAAATAAAACAATATCATTTTAAAATTCATAATTTAAACTAAAAACTTAAACAAGTTAATTAGTTATTTACTTAATGATCTCTTACCCAATTAAGTAAACAATCCCGAGACCCAAACCCATACTAATCCGGGCACGGTGTAGCCGATTCAACCCGTATCGGTATAATTTGGTGGATTAACCCTTTAATCGGTTCTACCTTAGAACTCTCGGTCGACAATTTTCTAAAAATCGTCTTTAGCCCGAACTTATTGCAACTACGGTTACGAATAATTTCGTTGAGATCAACCAAATTTCAAGGTGTAATCTTATTACCCCACTTACCCAACGTGACAATTTTAGTACCCCGGTGTAGCCGAGCTTACGTTCTTGTGAAGAAGGAATTCATGGGTCCGTACTTTTTGGTAAGGCTAAGTCTCAATATTTATTTGTAAGAGATCTAGTCAAATTATTATCTATCTCCGTTTAAGTGAACTAAGTCGGTGAATTATCGTTAAAATAAATGACTAGGTCGACTAAATCGAAAATGCATGAGACGATATATGACGATTTGGCTATGCATGCAAACATATAAAAAGCAAAATAAAAGCATAAAATAAACCCTAGTATGGCCTTTCCTAGAAAAGAAATAATAAAGTACAAATTCGGAAACCAACTCCTTTGGTCCCTTGAACTTCATGAGGCACGCACTTCGAGGTAAACATCGTCTTGTCGGAACTCCTTTCCGAATGGCACCGTCTTCAAGGAACTCCGGAATTTACAAAATTACAACTTTTCTAGTCTACTTTATACATTATAAAATAGAATTAAATTACAATTGGGTGATACGAGATCACAAAATTACAACCGAATCGGTAACCCCTTACATTACGGGAAATACCGATTTAAAACTAAGGCCATACTAAGTAAATTACATAATTCCCAAAATTACGTAAATAAAATCATGACATTCATAATAAAATATGCAATGCTTAAGAATATATGAACTACCTTGCAAATCCTAAGCCAAATCGTCCTATTTAAATAAATAGTTATCGTATACCTTGGTTTTTATGGAATCGCGTGTTTTAACGTTTAACAACACTATGCATAAAATGAATCGGTATTCATCCTTAAGTTAATCATCCCAACTCATATAGGTTTCAAAATTTAGTCTTACTCAAACTTTGAACATGACTTAACTTAATATATTTTAATATTGTTCGGTATTACTCGGTTTTACGGGAAAAATATTATAAAAATCCAAAAGAGTCATAAAATTTCGAAAAATTCAAAATTCAGATTTTGAAAATTCCAGAATGTTCTTAAAATTTCAGAACCTTAAAAATATTAGTATTTATAAGGTTTTAATATTATTTCGAAAATAACACGTAAAACGAGAATTTTAAGTCGGAAAATTCAATAATTAACTCCATAAATGCAAATAAAATACTAATACAATTTTTACACTTTCCAAAACACTTTAAGAACATAAAATGGACAGGAAAAATAAATTACACACTGCCCAAGAGCCGAAATTTTTCATGAAAATGACTCTTTTAATTCAATTTTAAATGCAACTTTTTAACAATTTAAAATTAAATCAAAACAGAAACTTTTGGCTCCCAAGAATAATTTCATGATGAACATATCATATATGACTAATATGGGTTAAATTTTCCGGCCATTTTAACAACTATTGCAAATTTTAACGATTTTCGTCATATATCGTACGATTTTAACCTTTAAAATTATTTCTCAAGCATAAAATAAGATAAAAATCTCAACATTTTTATACATGCTGGAAATAATATATATGACATCGTGTTAAATTTTTATGGCCAAATTCCAACTTAAACTATTAAAGTCGAAATAATGTCACTAATTACCCGATTTTTACATTAAAAATCTATAATATTGCAATATTTGAGATAAATTTCTGGAAAATTCAACATATATTTTAAATATTGCATGTGACATACTCATAAATTTTTATAGTCAAATTCATAATATAACTATTTTAACCCATTTTTATTCATCTAATTGCATTTTAACATTTAAAATTCATATCACATGTTATATAAGTCCATAATTTACGAAAAATCATATTCATAACATAGGATATACATGTGAAAACATACTGAAAAATCTCGGCCAAAGGATGATTTTAACTATTTTTCCCAAAATAAACGATTTTTAACCATTAAAACTTAATAAAACCGAGATTTAATATACCAATAACCAATATTCATGCAAAATATATTCCAAATATTCTAAAACATTTTTGAAAACTGTAGGTATTCATGCTCAAATTATTTCGTGCATATCTTATATTAAACGAAAAACCAATTTTATTTTGTTATCACTATAACTCCGTAAAAACGTAAACGGAAAGCATGCAAACAACCTAATGCTCCGATACCAATTGAAGGGTTTTTAGTTACTCAAAAACTAAATATTTAGTCATACTAAACTAACCTTGTAATTAACATTTTAATTAACTCATAAAGATCTTATGCATGCTAATAAAATGCGGAAATAAGAATGATTTAGAACCCTTACACACGGTCCAAATCAAATGCTAGGATGATCTCCAAAATGCTCAACAAGAACACCTCCTCTAAGATGTACCAAGACAACCCTTGTATGAACCGAAATCTTCGAATAAGCTAGTATCAAGATTCGGTTTTCCTTAAACAATTCTAATCTCTCTTATTAAAATATAAATACTAATATTATAACTTATTATTATTAGTATTATTATTATCTCACAATAATAATTTAGAGGATTTTGTTGTTGTTTTTCTTACCCTTAGAAAAATACACAAGTATTAGGAATGAATTACTTTGCAAGCATGCCACAATATTTATTTAGGTGTGGCTAGGGTTTTGTGGGTGGCCGGGTTCATGGGGAAGAACAAGGGGAACATTCACCCTTTTCTAAGTCATTAGGGTGGCCATAGGTATTAGTTCCAAGGTCACCTTAATGATTATGTTTGTTGGGTAATTAAGATAATAATACCCACATAAAACACCCCATAAAAGAGCCTTACAAAACCGGCACATACACATACAAAATGGACCTTATTTTACAATTTTATCAACCTTACAATTTCATGTTATGTGACATACAATATGTCAAAATATAACAATTGTTTTAATTTAATCATACATATTTATCAAATAAATATTATTCATAAATTAATAAATCTCATTTATCAAGTTGACAAGTAATTCGAAATTACTAAATGTAAAATGGTCACTTATAATAATCGTCAACACGATTTACAACTTTTGTAATAATTATAACCCAATTCATTCTAATTACGATATTATAAAATATCGTTTACTTGTTTAACAATTGACACGTTTCAATTTTAAACATAAATCTTACAATAAGATTTAACCTCTGATTTCTCGATATACGAGTTTAAGGAATTATGATCAAATCGTATCAATATACATTTGATCACTTTATCAATTAAGGGAATTGTCCTAAAGGTGTGACCTAAAGGGATCAACTGACCACCACCGTCATACGACAGTAATGTCAAACTCTAGCTAGCCAATCATTACCGATTAATGTTGGTCAGTTGACTAATATAAAATCGTATCATCCCTTACGCATTCTTGTTATGAGATTTAATTACGTGATCGCACTATTGTTGAGGACACATTTCCCAACAATTGATACCCATATGTAATCATTATTCAAAAGTGATCATTATTTAGTAAAAAGTGATTAAATTGTTTTTCGTTACAAATATGACGATTTTACAAATAGTATTTGTGTGGAAAAATATATGAAAAAATGGATAAAAGAGAATTAAAATAAAATAAAAATGCCGACAAATGAAAACAAAAAAATATATATATTAGGGAAAAAATATAAGGAAAATTTGATTAAATAGTTTGGAGAAAATGGTTTTGTTGACTCGGGCAAAAATTGACCCGAGAATCATTAGTCGGAAGGTCACCATTGAAAACTCGAGTAATTTGAGAAAAATAATATTTTTTTCGCAAAAATAATAGTGAAGGTAATTTAGAAAGAAAAGAATATAATTTTAAAAGGTTTCAAAGTGTTAACTATATCAATAAGCTTAAGTTTCAATTTCGGTAGCTCATCGTAAGAACTCCACAGTTAAGCGTGCTTAGGAGTGAATGACTTGTAAGTTGAGATAACTAGCCAAACAAGGATTAAAGCTTGACAAGATTCCAAATCTAACCAAATGTGTTTGTTGTGGTGGTTGCTCACCTCATCCCTTAACCATGAGGTCAGGGGTTCGATCCCTACCCATGGCATTGGAGCAACTCTTTGGCTAGCTGGTGAGAGCACCCACGCCGAGGGGATTATGCACCGTTGTCGACAGTGGACACCCTGGTTTAGACCAAAAAAAAAGATTTCATATGTGAAAATATTTTCATTACAATTAAAAAATAACATTTTACATTTTGTTTATTTATTTTTTATTTTTTTGTTTGCCACGGGAATAATTTTGGCCAGGAGAATTAATTTTTGGCCACGGGAATTATTAGTCTCGTGAGAATTTATGGCTAAAATATAATTTTAGCCACGTTCTTGTTTTCCCCGTGGCTATATGTTAGCCACGGCCACTTGGGCCACGGAAGGTATTTCCGTGGCAAAGTGCTTTAGCCACGTGAAATTAGTACTTGCGCCACGAATTTAGCCGTGGCCCATGTGCTCAATTGTAGTAGTGCGAGAAGTTTTGATGTCGCGGAAAAACCCAATGTGGGAAACACCCGTAGGGGAGACGGAATCCCACCAACTTTTCACTATAATCTTGAGAGAAAGAGACTACAATTGCAATGCTAAGATATATTTTTTGCCTAAGTAAATGTGTCGTTCACAGTGTTTTGCTCTTGCGTTCGTTGCTGTTTATATAGGGTTCAGGGCTGGGTCAACTCCTAGCTTGGTCCTGCTCCTGAAATCTCGCGAGCGGTTGAGGAGTAGGGTTGTTAGCTTTGCAATGCTCTTTGACCTAATGAGTAGGGGTGTTCATAATAAACCGAACCGCAATAACCGAACCGAAAAATCGAAAAACCGTACATTTTTAAGGTTCGATTAACCGAACCGTTTTGACAAAGCGGTTCGGTGAACTGAACCGTTAAATTTATCATGGACAAGGGTCGGTTGAGGTTCGCAATTTTAGAAAAGAGGTTAACCGCGAACCGAACCGTTCACAAAAAAGTAAGCAAAAAATTAAAATACTACATAAAAAATTGTTCTTTTGTTTAATTAAAAAGTGTTTCCAGATTCAAAAATGGTCAAAATGATTAATATTAAATTTTCACTTATTAACTTTATTGTTTAGTATAATTAAATATTAAAAATTTAATTAAACTACTAGATAAAAATCTCGAAAACTAAAGAAAAAGTATATTTAGCATGTTTATAGGTTAACCGGTAACCGAACCGCAAATAACCTTTTAAAGTGGTTAACCGAACCGTAAATAACCGTTAGGAACGGTGCGGTTTAGTTTCGGTGTTTTGCCAAACCGAACCGTGTGCGAACCGAACTAAATATGCGGTTCGGTTCACCGAACCGCGTATGAACACCCTACTAATGACTAGATATCTTTAGTCCATTTCTTCTCTATTTCTTGGGACGTCAGCCTTTTGTTGCTTTTTTTTCTCTGTTGGGCCCAAGTTGACAATTGCATAATTTGGGCTAAACACATATCACCGGGACAGATTGTGTAACACCCCCGTTTATTTAAGGGCCTGTACTAGGACTCCCCAGATAAATAAGAGTGTTACCATCTCGGTTTCCCGAGGCAGTAGGTACAAAGGAAAGATAACAGTACTTTATTATTAAATGTTAAACTCAATAACAAGTTCTTACAACCGTCTTCAAAACTGTCTAAAACAAAAAGGTACAACTCATGACAAAACGACTATAGTGATCTAGACTCTAGTCTGGTCCGGATCCAAGCTCTCCCTTCCCTTAGCTCCCGTAGTCTCAAGCACCTGTCAATCTGCTCCCCAATAAATTGGTTCATCACAGGTGATCACGAATACACAGGGTCAACCACGAGGTTGAGTAGAGGAAAATAAATAAGCCAACAATATCATATATATATATATATATATATATATAGCAATTCAATCATCCCTTCTCCGCACCGATCACAAGGCCAATAACTCCGCACCGCTCCCAAGGCCATTAACTCCGCACCGCTCCCAAGGCCATTAACGCCGCACCGCTCCCAAGGCCATTAACTCCGCACCGATCCAACGCCAAATAAACTCCGCAGCGATCCAACGCCAAATAAACTCCGCACTGATCACAACACCCATTTCTCATCACCACATATCGTATCACAGAATTATAAAAACAAATAACACAATATTCCAATCATACGATAATGTAAAATAATCACGTTTGAGATCAATCAACCAAGTAGATAATCATTATTATACGTGTAGTAATTTCCCCTACCTCGAATTTCAGAAGCGCAGATAAATCCAAAGCTCGCTAGGAAAGTTCCACGCGAAAACCGCTACCTAAACACGTATTCGTAACGAATTAATAAACTTCCCGAACCCATAAACAACCCACACTTACCATAAATAGAACTTTCTATAAATGGAAAGTTTCCAAAAATAGAAACTTTCCCAAAGTAGAAATTATTATGACTCGTTAGCTTTCCCGACTCATACTTCGATTAACATAAAACCGTAACCAAAAGTGATGGTGACACGCATTACTAACGAATACTAAACACTAATCACGGTTGTAACGACATCGACACTAAGAATGATAACAATAATAAGTAATAATAATAAAGATAATAAGTAGTAATAATAACACCCACAAAAATAATAATAATAATAATAATAATAATAATAATAATAATAATAATAATAATAGTAACCCGTAAAACCCACAATTGTAACCCCTACGTCTACTGCCCATCGCGACCCAGCTGACCCCCCCTAAACAGACCCTTAGCCGCCACCTATCACCTTCCCCACCACCGACAACCACCAACCCAGACACCCACATACACCGGCCACTCCGCCAACACACCACCAGACCACCGACCAGCACCGACGCGAAGAACCAGACCACGCAAACAGACCTACCTCCTGCACTCTCACCACCGTAACCACAGACCTGCCATCGACACCCCCTAGACACCACCGACAACCCCTGCACTCACCCTCACGGCGACTAACCCTAACCCACCCTCACGGCGACTCAACCGTGGTGACAACCCTACCATGACAACGTAGAAAAGAAAACAAATCGAAACGGAAAACGAATCGAGAGGCTCACCTTGACCTTGCCTGAGATAGTGTAACGTGTCCCTGACACCGCCCTTGACCACCACCGTGACTCCCTCCCTCTTCCGTTCTCACGCAGCCGTCACAGGTTGATGAAAGGATGATAGAATGGTTTAGGGTTTTGAAGTTGGGGGTCGGGGTAATGAACAACGTAAAAGAGATATGTTTGTCATGGTTTATAAATTTCTAGGCCGGTTAAAAGGACGTGGAACTTGACCCATTTCCATACGATCTTCGTCTTAATTACTACGAACCAACCCCACGCGATGTATAAAAATAACACGTAACATTATATTTGCTTAGTCGATACATTTACGATAGGGATTAGTATAACACGATCATAACATAATGACGAATTTATACTATTTAAGTCTCGGGTTAACTTATAATATCACAACCCGAGTCCTACTCAAAAAGGTGAGGTATAATATATTCGCTAAATCAGTTATCGAATACAAATTTTCAAATACGATCAATACGTTAATTTAAACAATAAATATCATAATAAAATACGAGGTATTACAGTCTTCCCCCCTTAAAATGAACTTCGTCCCGAAGTTCAACCCTAAACTTATATTGCCGTACTCATACTCAAACATATATCACGCATACGTCCAATACTCCCACGTACACCTCATACCCAAAATAAATATTATAACAATTAGCACATACGTATCGAATAAAATATTATTATACCTCGTCTCGATAAATTATAAAATAATTTATCTTTACGAACTACGAAAATACGGGGTATTACAGTCTTCCCCCCTTAAAATGAACTTCGTCCCGAAGTTCGCTGCCCGTAAAGAAAAGAAACCCAAACTAGCACAAAAGGACACAAGTAGAACTTATATAAACTTCAAAGCGTGAAATGTTACATTCCATCTCCCTTAAGAAACTTTGTCCCCAAAGTTTACACATCGCCAAAAGGGGCATGACACTTAACGAATCACAGGGCATGACACTTAACGAATCACAATGTAGTGCATAGAAGAAATAATTAGAATAACAGAAGTAATTAAGATTATTAAGTATATTCCAATAATTACAACACACCAATTAGCCATGTCATAACATCAACCATATCATAAGAATTGAGATTTAAAATCCTATCCTCCTTAAAACATGGTTACGTCCCCGCAACCTCATTGTAAAATTTCCAGCTCCTTACTCCGTCTTACTCATTACTCTATCTCTTAATATATTACTCCAAGTAACCAAGTATCGTATCCTCATCATCGTCGAAAACTAAGACCAGAGACAAGGGGTGAGTGAAACTGGCGGAATAAAACCGCAAATCAATAATTCCATCTCAATATCGATTTCAACTCAGAATATAACTCAATAACCAGTGCCACCCTTGACCGTAAACACAGCGTGGCACAACGGCCTAACAACTCATATCTCAATGCCAGTAACCAATTCTCATCTCGATTGCAATATCAATACTGGCAAATGTTCCATGAAAGGAACTGCTCAACGCTTAGATAGTAAAACTCCAAGCTACTCACCCACGAGTCAAGGTCAAAGAATGCGACAACTCGATAAGACACTGAACTGCAAACTCAATCTCAGTACAAAATCAATCATGGTCTTTGTTCTAAGCTCACGAGCAACTCTATCCCATCAAACTCTATCCCATCAGCTAATTGACATGCAAAAGTACGTATCTTAACCAATTTCATTGACACGTTTGTATGTAGACTTACGATTCCACAGTTCATGAAACAAGAACTTGTACACCATACCAGACGAATCTAATACAGAATTATTATACATAACACAAAATAATCAATTACCAAAAGTTTACCCATCCCAGATCACAACTCAAGCCGTCTCACAAACAAAAGAATTATCTTATGAACAGAAAATATTAACTAGCAAAATAGAATAACAATTACTAATATTCAACTCCAATAAGCACTCGTAAGAAACTCATATCAATTATCATGAAAACATATACCCTCCATCAATAATAAGAGTATTAGGATCGGTAGAACCGTGTTACACAGTAAAACAAAGTCAGAGTAGCTACACTTACATACCCTTAAAATTTTAACACAGAGCTAAGGGAGTTACCACGATATAAACAATCAAGAAGCTCATAGTTCATAATTGACAAATTCAAACGTTTCATGCTCATAATCATAACATAGAAGCAAAATCATATTTTAGGAAAAGACATAGAGCAAAATTTAATGAACGTAATTAAACATGGAGCATTGACATGTTTCACAAAATATACACAAATCATAGACTTACAAGACCGTTCAACATTCTCAGATATCGACAAGTTAACAACATCACGTAGGTACATTTCCCGTCCACTCGCATTACATCCTTTATCATGAAACTATTAAAACATCACGTAAGGGTTTTATACACTGCGCAACAATTAAACATTCGGGCAATTTTTCATCAACAGGTAGCTACAGAATTTGCCATGCCGCAAGCGATCACTATGATTCCCAAAACATCAAGCATTACCATGGATAATCATCACTTTGAAAACATGTTGAAACTTTTGAAACATTAAGGTAATAATTTGTGACAACTTATAAGTACGAGTCAAAAGACAATTTTACAAGATAAAGATCGCAACCAGGCTACACAGATACATTCTGACTTTTCTTTACTAAAACATTGTTCTTGTAGTTCATGTACTATGAGAGTTTGATTGATAATAAATAAAAAAAAAATTAATAAATAGATAAAAGAATTCTCAAGACTAGTACTTCCATCAATTACATGTCAATTAATTAATAATTCAATATATTGTGAGCAGATTTGGGACATAGCAATATGCAATTCATATTATGGCATAACAGTAAACTTGGAGAATATATAGGGACTGTTGTCGCAGGGATCTAGACAAAGATGTACCATTTATATACGGAAAACATCAACAAGAATCACATTGTTCAACATAATCATAGCTACGTACGTATATCAATTAGATTGCTATATCATGCCAAAAGCTTACCAGTTAAATTTCATTCTACTACTTGGCAAGACTCTTCTCTGGTAAACACAATTTTAACAATACATATGAATACCACATAATTGTTCTGACGTCATATCCCTAGAAAATAAGAGCGTCTGTATGTATAGTAGAACTATCTTATGTGAACTTGATGAAATGTGCAAGGTTACATTATCATATGGTAAGGTTCATATTCATTACACTCCTATTATTCATGTTACTAGTGCCATGACAAGATGTCACGTGGTTATATCGTAGATTCACCTTTGATTAAACTTTTATATGAAACTTACATAACTCACAACTCCACCAATTAAACATTAGGCAACAACTTACAAAATCGTAATTAAATAACCGCTTAGCTGTCTTGCGAGCTATTATAGTTTTTAGAAAAAAAAGAAGAAAAAAAAAAAAAAAAATGAATTAGCTAGCTATAGGAAAGAGAATCGAATGCATATCTCATGGGAATTATTTATAACAATTTTCACAACTCAATTGGTCTGGACAGGAACTTACAACAATTCATCCGAAAATTAAGCAACTTGCAAAAATCGCAAGTAAATAACAACTCGATAAAATTTTACATGGCTTATCATTTTGAAAACTCGAACGAATATTCCAAACAGTGGAGTTGGAGTTATACATAAAAGAAAACACGTTTTAAATGACTTCCTTTACAAAACATGGGTCAAAATGGAACTGTGTAGTACAATTTGACCACTGTCAACTAAAAGATTTGTTTCTCTCAAAATATAACTCCTATTAACATGAAGCCCAAAACATTGTAAAACCAAATTGGAAGGTTATCATACATAAAATTTTCATACACATATGAACATATTTTAAAAGACAGCTCTGGCAAGCAAGGTAACATTCTGAAATTTTATCAAAATTTGTTCTTTAAATTCACTTCACACTATCACATTTAAATGTAACCATTATTTTTTTCCAAAACATGTTGACATGACATTTGAAGTGTAGACACCACCATATTAGCATGTATGCATCATTCAAACTTTAACTGCCACCTAGAACTCGGTAAGATTTTGAAACTGAAAGTAGAATCAACTAAATAACTCAATATTTACAACTGTAACACATAACTACATCTCATTCATGGCTTGGGGCAACACATTCTGCATATTCCTAGACGTGGGTTAATAATATGTAAGTTTGATCGTTCATATCCAAATACCAACTAATAAATTACATAGCTAAGACAGTAATTTTAATAACCATATATCATATGAACATTCCAAACACCAACATACTATGATCACATCACTATAACCATTGCTCAACACTTACACCTCCCAACTCTTAAAATTTCAATTCAATCATCTAGCTTGGTCCACATTTCATATCACACATATCTTTCCAACGCACATCATTAAGTATAACTCACGTATTACTTACCTCATTCTTCTCCTGCAAGAACGTTAGAACAAGATAACTAGGTCACTATATAATCTACCCCACTCTTCAATTACTCTCATTGGGTTCCCGAGACAGAACCGAAAGGGCCCATGGTTTGGTGTGAGGGGGCCCTAACTCATCCCGTTCCTTTTTGGGGCTCCTATCAGTTTGATCTCGGGGTTCATTTTATTAGACTCTTACTACGTTCATTATCATTCATTTGGTTTAGGCCTGAGGATCGTTCGCTCTGATACCACTTTTGTAACACCCCCGTTTATTTAAGGGCCTGTACTAGGACTCCCCAGATAAATAAGAGTGTTACCATCTCGGTTTCCCGAGGCAGTAGGTACAAAGGAAAGATAACAGTACTTTATTATTAAATGTTAAACTCAATAACAAGTTCTTACAACCGTCTTCAAAACTGTCTAAAACAAAACGGTACAACTCATGACAAAACGACTATAGTGATCTAGACTCTAGTCTGGTCCGGATCCAAGCTCTCCCTTCCCTTAGCTCCCGTAGTCTCAAGCACCTGTCAATCTGCTCCGCAATAAATTGGTTCATCACAGGTGATCACGAATACACAGGGTCAACCACGAGGTTGAGTAGAGGAAAATAAATAAGCCAACAATATCAGATATATATATATATATATATATATATAGCAATTCAATCATCCCTTCTCCGCACCGATCACAAGGCCAATAACTCCGCACCGCTCCCAAGGCCATTAACTCCGCACCGCTGTAACATCCCGTATTTTCGTAAAATCTAATTTAATCGTTTAAAATTATTTTATGTAATAAAATAATATTGTAATAATTTATTTCGAAAGATTTTAATTTAAAAGTAAGACCGTCTTAAGAACCTCCAGTCCTTAAGACGAATACAAACTTGGCATTGTTTAAGGATCCGACTCAAATAACCGCTTCTAAAATCCGTACCCGTTTAAGCAAGACGGAAAGGACACTTGTGTACCCTACTTATAAAGTATGTCGACATATTCATCTTCAACATTTCTTTCCACTGTAAAACAAACTCAACCATAAACCTCCATAAAACCTTCCTCTCTTTTGTGAAATTCTTCATCATCCATCCTTCAAATCACAAAAGTAAGTACATTTTCGGAATCCTCGCGCAATTTCCAAGTCATCCGTCACTTCGGTTTTTCAATTTCTTCACTTCGAAAATCCGGCCTGTTTTGCATAATTCCGTTTTTACGCTCCTAAACTGGTTTTTCCGTGTTGTAGGTGAAGGACTTGACAACCCGGACGTTGATAGCTTCATACTTGAGGAAGATCTTTAGCCGGATAAGCTTGTGAGGTGACGATAATGAGAAACTCGGCCTTTATGTGTATATTAGCATAATTGTTGTGATTTTTGTATGGTTTCTGTTTTGGTTGTTATATTTTGATTCAAGGACTTAGTAACATGTTTAGGATGATGTTATGATGATGAATCCATGCTTGAATTGGTTGTTATGTGTTCTTAAGCTTATTTTCAGTTTTTCTCATTTTGCGACGGATATAAGATATATTCATTTGAGGATTGTTATGGGACTTACATGCTGGTAGATTAGTAGTAATTGATGTTTGATATTGTTGTGTAAACATCACATGAATCATTGTGTAAGTTTTGGTGTCGATTGATTAAATTCTGAAGAAGGGTGAAATCCGAGTTTTGCGTTACAGGCTCTCTGAGCCGGTCGACCGACCGGCCGCCGGTCGACCGGCTGGGAGAGCGTTTGTGTGTTTTTCACATTTTTGAGATTTTGGCTTGGGACTGCCAGCCGGCCGACCGGCTGCCTGCCGACCGGCTGGTAGTCATCTTTCCTTGTATTGTGTGTTTTTGCGATAAACATAGCATAGGAGGGAGCCCAGCCGGCAGACCGGCCGCCTGCCAGCCGGCTGGGAGTGCATATGGGGATGGATACGAATTTTAGTAAAGGCTAGGGAATGGGGTTCCCAGCCGGCCGACCGGCTGCCTGCCGACCGGCTGGGAGTCCTTCTTGGTGTTCTCGGTTTTTGAAAAGAGGTATAGGCTGAGGGATCACCAGCCGGCCGACCGGCTGCCTGCCGACCGGCTGGGGACCCCTGTAAGCCATTTTGAGTTTTTGGAAATTAAATTGTAACTTTCAAACGGTTGATCGGTTTTGATTGAAACTCGTTTTGTATGCCTTTGACATGTATTTAAAGTCCCGGTGTACGGGCAACATCATATTGGGTTCCGGAACGGAGTAAGGATAGAGACCCCCCGGTCGGGTAACCGAAAGGGAAACCGGCTCTCCCTCAACTTAGTTCTCGGGGCCAGTTAAGTGTTGATTAGAGGATAAGAAAAGTAGAACTACAGTAGATTAGTTCATAGACTTTGGTTGATATTGTAATGATGCGTATTAAGTTATGCCTTAAGCTGGCCTCTGAACTTAATACGTGAGTTGTTTGTCATATATGGGGATATGCCTTAAGTTGGCCTCTGAGCCCTATATGTGTATGTTTGTCGTGTCTGGAACATGCCTTAAGCTGGCCTCTGAGTTCAGACATGTTTGACAGTGATCGCGTCAGAATATGCCTTAAGTTGGCCTCTGAGTCTGACGAGTAGAGCAGCTGCACAACGGGATAGCTAAGGCACTGACACCTTGCCCGGAGTGCAGATGTTTGGTGCTAGAACATGCCTTAAGCTGGCCTCTGAGTTTAGTACCTTGTGATGTGGTGAAGGGACATGCCTTAAGCTGGCCTCTGAGTCCTTTACTTTTGGATGCTAGTCTATGCCTTAAGTTGGCCGCTGAGTCTAGTGTCTTGCTGATTGGCGGGTCCATGCCTTAAGTTGGCCTCTGAGTCCTTGCTTGCTGATATTTGGTGTTTAGGTTATGTCTTAAGTTGACCGCTGAACCTTTACACTTGCTGAACGATTTGGTATTAGGTTATGTCTTAAGTTGACCGCTGAACCTTTTACTTGCTGATTCTATCTGCTTGCCTTGAGTTGGTACGTGTCAGATATAGACATGGTTAATGTTGAGTAAATGTATATATGTTAAGTTGTGGTTTAATCATCCAAGGCATTGGGTGACTCTTAGTTCGATTTCATAAATAATTGGATTGAAAGACCCCCCGACTGGGTAACCAGTAGGGAAACCGGCTCTCCTTCCTATTTGTTTATGAAGTTAGTTGAGAGCCGTGCATGGTATTCGCATGATAGTAAGAGATCAGATGATGAGTTGTTTATACTTCACATGTTGTTATATGTTGGAGTATTCTGTATTGTTTTAAATGTTACGTGTTGTCACAAAAGGTGGCTAGGGGAACTCTAGTCACTCCCCACTGATTGTGGCGTACATGTTTTCATGTATGTAGGTACATGCTGGTTGGAGCAGGGGTTCACGAGAGCTAGTTAGCGATGATCCGTTCATCATGACTTACCTTATGTCGTTTAGCTGGACTCGTAGTTTGTTACATTTGTTTTGGTGCCGGTAGGGATGTCCCATCCCCGGCTGATGTATATATTTCATTTCAGTACTTAGAACTGTTACTTATCTATTTGGTTTCAGTTTCAGTTTACGTTTCAGTCTAAGACTTCTCGCATGTTTTATCTTTAAAAAGTTTTAATTCCGCTGCATTTTTGGTACTTTTATGTGCTTATATTTCCGCTTTCGCGAGGGGTTTTACAGTTGGTATCAGAGCATTATTGCTCCCGACGCACTCATGTGACCCCAACCTTAACTTGACCAAATAAACAAATAATGAATGAGAGATGGGTAGATCTAAGGACTTATTTTGTAGTCTATTTGTGATTGCTAATTGCTAAGCTAATCCTTGTTTTCTCTTTTAAAGGATGGTGAGACCTAGAGCTGCTGATAACATCGTACTGCAAGCAATTCAGCATTTGCTTGAGACTCAGAGACAGCAAGCGGAGAATGTTCCACCTCCTCCACCGCCGGGTGGCGAGACTAATCGTCCGGGTAGTTTTTCCTGGATTGCCTCTCAGATGTCCCGAAGCCATGTTAGGACCTACGGAGGCGAGGCTGACCCAGTAGCCCTCACAGAGTGGTTCAGAGAGATGGAAAAGAGCTTCACCTTGTACTCAGTCGTTAGGGAGGATAGAGTGCGTTTAGCCGCTCACTTTCTGACGTTGGAGGCTGACCGTTGGTGGGCGTTGGCTGGACCTACCGCTGTTCTTGACCCGATGTTCGATTGGGAGGCTTTCAAAGACAGGCTCGAGGCGAGGTTTTACCCCAAGGAGTTGAGATCGCAGAGGTTGAAAGAATTTATGGATTTGAAGCAAGGCAAGATGACCGTTCAGGAGTTTACTGACAAGTTCAACCAGTTAGCTCACTTTGCATCGAGATTTGTTCGTGATGAGGCTGAGAGGGTGTATTTCTACCGAGGGAAGCTAGGGCCGAGGATTGAGAGTATGGTTCGTCGTGACTCTACTTCTTTTGTGGAGGTGTATGATGATGCTATTTGGGCCGAGAGTTCTATTCGTGCCATTGATGCTGAGACTCGTGCCGCTACTTCTAGTGTGACTTCTCACCAGAGATCCGTGTACCAGGGGAAGAGACCATTCGTTCCTTCTACTTCTTCGCCTTCTTCTCAGAAGAAGCGTTTCGAGAGGTTCTCTGCTCCGGTTGCTAAGACCTTTGTTCACACCGACACATCTCCTAGTGTTTGCCACCGTTGTGGCAAACCTTCTCATCCGGGTTTTGATTGTTTCAAGAATGCTTTCAAGTGCTATACTTGCAATGGATTTGGGCACAAGTCTTATGAGTGTCCTGAGAGGAACACTGCACTTGGCAAGGCTGCCACTGCTGCTGCAGCAACTAAGGGAGGAAAGCCGAAAGGGAAGATTTTTGTGATGACTAGGGCTGAGGCAGAGGCTCATCCAGATATTGTTGCTGGTATCTTTTCTGTTCTTGGCGCTGAGTGCCTTATTTTATTCGATACTGGAGCTTCTTTATCATTTATATCGACTCAGTTCGCCGATCGTCTAGCTCTTGAGTCTTCAGTGGTTGAGGAGACTTCTATTTCCTTACCTTCTGGAGACGTGTTTTCCTGCTCTTCGTCCCATAGGGATGTTCCTATTATTATTGGTCAAGCCACATTTCCAGCGGACTTACTGAGATTTCCTCTCGAGGAGTTTGACATTATCCTCGGTATGGATTGGTTATCGCGATACCATGCTCGCTTCGAGTGTCGCGACCAGAAAATCTGCTTGAGGAGTTCTTCAGGAGTTCGTGTTTCCTATAGGGGAACCCGCCCTCAAAGGGGGGTTCGTGTTATCTCTTCGATGAAAGCTTCTCATCTTCTTAGGAAGGGTTGCCAAGCCTTCCTGTGTGTTGTTACAGCTGCTAAGCCATAGCTACCGAAGCTTGAGGATGTAGCCATTGTTCGTGAGTATCCAGATGTGTTCCCAGATGACTTGCCAGGGATACCGCCAGAGAGAGATGTGGAGTTTACTATTGAGCTTGTTCCAGGTACCGGACCGATTTCCAAAGCTCCTTACCGTATGGCTCCGCCAGAGTTGAAAGAGTTGAAGCAGCAATTGGAAGAGATGATCGAGAAAGGTTTCATTAGACCTAGTGCTTCTCCGTGGGGTGCTCCCGTTTTGTTCGTTAAGAAGAAAGATGGTTCCATGAGATTGTGTATCGACTATAGAGAGTTGAACCGAGTGACCGTGAAGAATCGATATCCTTTGCCTAGGATAGATGATTTGTTTGATCAGTTGAGAGGTGCTTCGAGGTTTTCCAAGATTGATCTTCGATCGGGTTATCATCAGATTCCAGTGAGAGAGGCTGATATTGCGAAGACTGATTTTCGTACCAGATATGGGCATTTTGAGTTTGTAGTAATGCCATTTGGGTTGACTAATGCACCAGCTATTTTTATGGATCAGATGAACCGTACCTTCAGTGAGTATCTTGACACCTGTGTTGTGGTTTTCATTGATGACATCTTGATATTTTCGAAGACCGATGAGGAACATGCTGAGCATCTTCGATTGATTCTAGGGATTCTGCGCAGACAGAAATGGTTCGCAAAGTTTTCGAAGTGTGAATTTTGGCTCTCGAAGGTTGCCTTTTTAGGACATGTGATATCCAGCGAGGGTGTGATGGTAGATCCCGCGAAGATAGAGGCTGTGGTTGATTGGGAGAGTCCCAAGGATGTTGGAGAGATCCGTAGCTTTTTGGGTTTGGCTGGTTATTATCGTAGATTCGTTGAGGATTTTTCGAGATTGGCTCGCCCGATGACTCAGTTACTGAAGAAAGAAGCCAAATTTGTGTGGACCGACAAGTGTGAGAGTTCTTTCCAGGAGTTGAAGACCAGATTGACTTCCGCCCCCGTGTTAGCTTTGCCGGAGATCGGAGTGGACTTTGATGTGTATTGTGATGCTTCGATGTTAGGACTTGGATGTGTGCTGATGCAGAATGGTAAGGTGATAGCCTACTCCTCTAGACAGTTGAGAGTTCATGAGGTGAACTATCCGACACATGATTTGGAGTTGGCCGCAGTTGTTCATGCTTGGAAGATGTGGCGTCATTATCTGATTGGATCCCATTGCCGTATCTTCACAGATCATAAGAGTCTTAAGTACATTTTTACTCAGAAAGACCTTAACATGAGACAGAGACGTTGGCTAGAGTTGGTGATTGATGCTGATGGTTTCCTTAGGTTCCGTGGTAGGATGTATGTTCCTGATGTGCCAGATTTGAGGAAGAAGATTCTTGATGAGGCTCATTTGTCACCGTATTCCGTTCATCCAGGAGGAGAGAAGATGCACAAGGATTTGAGACTTATGTTTTGGTGGCCTAGTATGAAGAAGGAGATCTTGGATTATGTTAGTAAGTGCTTGACTTGTCAACAAGTCAAGATAGAGCATAGGAGACCTGGTGGTTTGTTACAGCCGCTTCCCGTTCCTCAGTGGAAGTGGGAGTGTATATCTATGGACTTCGTTACAGCATTGCCTAAGACAGTGGGAGGCAAGGATGCGATTTGGGTTATTGTTGATCGCCTAACTAAGTGTGCCAGATTCGTGCCGATCAGAGAGACATGGGATATGGACCGTTTAGCCAGGGCTTATATTGCTGAGATAGTCCGATATCATGGTGTCCCGAGGGAGATAGTTTCAGATCGTGATCCGAGGTTTTGTTCCAGGTTCTGGAAGGCTTTGCAGGAGGCTATGGGTAGCCGTTTGTTGATGAGTACTGCTTTTCATGCCGCGACCGATGGTCAGTCCGAGAGGACCATACAGACATTAGAGGATTTGCTCCGTGCTTGTGCCCTTGATTTTCAGAGTTCTTGGGAGCAGTGTTTGCCGTTGGTAGAGTTTTCTTACAACAACAGTTATCATGCTTCCATTGGTATGGCTCCGTACGAGGCTCTTTATGGTAGGAAGTGCCGTAGCCCGATTTGTTGGGATCAGGCTAGTGATGTTCGCGACCTAGGACCGGACCAGTTAGCTGTTACTATCGATCAGGTTCAGCTTATCAGAGGTAGGATGAAGGCCGCACAGGACCGGCAGAAATCCTATGCTGATGTTCGCCGTAGACCCTTAGAGTTTGAGGTGGGTGATCGAGTTTTCTTGAGGGTTTCTCCGATGAAGGGCGTCAAGAGGTTTGGAGTTAAGGGCAAGTTGAGCCCTAAGTATATTGGACCTTTTGAGATCGTGAAGAGGATTGGTGCTGCTGCTTACCGATTGGACTTGCCTCCTAGTTTGGGCAAGGTTCATAGCGTTTTTCATGTTTCCCAGCTCCGTAAGTATGTTAGTGACCCGAGTCATGTATTGCCTAGAGAGATCGAGAACTTGGAGCCGAGCCTTGCTTTCGAGGAGCGTCCTGTGAAGATCCTAGACCGTCAGGATATGAAGCTTAGGAGCAAGGTGGTGCCGCTAGTGAAGATCCTTTGGCGTTGCGGTGATGTTGAGGAGCAGACGTGGGAGACTGAGGCATCGATGCGAATCGCGCATCCTTCTCTTTTCGATTGAGGTATAGTATATAGATTTATATCTGTTCGAGTTTCGAGGACGAAACTTTTTGAAGTTGGGGTGATTGTAACATCCCGTATTTTCGTAAAATCTAATTTAATCGTTTAAAATTATTTTATGTAATAAAATAATATTGTAATAATTTATTTCGAAAGATTTTAATTTAAAAGTAAGATCCGTCTTAAGAACCTCCAGTCCTTAAGACGAATACAAACTTGGCATTGTTTAAGGATCCGACTCAAATAACCGCTTCTAAAATCCGTACCCGTTTAAGCAAGACGGAAAGGACACCACTTGTGTACCCTACTTATAAAGTATGTCGACATATTCATCTTCAACATTTCTTTCCACTGTAAAACAAACTCAACCATAAACCTCCATAAAACCTTCCTCTCTTTTGTGAAATTCTTCATCATCCATCCTTCAAATCACAAAAGTAAGTACATTTTCGGAATCCTCGCGCAATTTCCAAGTCATCCGTCACTTCGGTTTTTCAATTTCTTCACTTCGAAAATCCGGCCTGTTTTGCATAATTCCGTTTTTACGCTCCTAAACTGGTTTTTCCGTGTTGTAGGTGAAGGACTTGACAACCCGGACGTTGATAGCTTCATACTTGAGGAAGATCTTTAGCCGGATAAGCTTGTGAGGTGACGATAATGAGAAACTCGGCCTTTATGTGTATATTCGCATAATTGTTGTGATTTTTGTATGGTTTCTGTTTTGGTTGTTATATTTTGATTCAAGGACTTAGTAACATGTTTAGGATGATGTTATGATGATGAATCCATGCTTGAATTGGTTGTTATGTGTTCTTAAGCTTATTTTCAGTTTTTCTCATTTTGCGACGGATATAAGATATATTCATTTGAGGATTGTTATGGGACTTACATGCTGGTAGATTAGTAGTAATTGATGTTTGATATTGTTGTGTAAACATCACATGAATCATTGTGTAAGTTTTGGTGTCGATTGATTAAATTCTGAAGAAGGGTGAAATCCGAGTTTTGCGTTACAGGCTCTCTGAGCCGGTCGACCGACCGGCCGCCGGTCGACCGGCTGGGAGAGCGTTTGTGTGTTTTTCACATTTTTGAGATTTTGGCTTGGGACTGCCAGCCGGCCGACCGGCTGCCTGCCGACCGGCTGGTAGTCATCTTTCCTTGTATTGTGTGTTTTTGCGATAAACATAGCATAGGAGGGAGCCCAGCCGGCAGACCGGCCGCCTGCCAGCCGGCTGGGAGTGCATATGGGGATGGATACGAATTTAAGTAAAGGCTAGGGAATGGGGTTCCCAGCCGGCCGACCGGCTGCCTGCCGACCGGCTGGGAGTCCTTCTTGGTGTTCTCGGTTTTTGAAAAGAGGTATAGGCTGAGGGATCACCAGCCGGCCGACCGGCTGCCTGCCGACCGGCTGGGGACCCCTGTAAGCCATTTTGAGTTTTTGGAAATTAAATTGTAACTTTCAAACGGTTGATCGGTTTTGATTGAAACTCGTTTTGTATGCCTTTGACATGTATTTGAAGTCCCCGGTGTACGGGCAACATCATATTGGGTTCCGGAACGGAGTAAGGATAGAGACCCCCCGGTCGGGTAACCGAAAGGGAAACCGGCTCTCCCTCAACTTAGTTCTCGGGGCCAGTTAAGTGTTGATTAGAGGATAAGAAAAGTAGAACTACAGTAGATTAGTTCATAGACTTTGGTTGATATTGTAATGATGCGTATTAAGTTATGCCTTAAGCTGGCCTCTGAACTTAATACGTGAGTTGTTTGTCATATATGGGGATATGCCTTAAGTTGGCCTCTGAGCCCTATATGTGTATGTTTGTCGTGTCTGGAACATGCCTTAAGCTGGCCTCTGAGTTCAGACATGTTTGACAGTGATCGCGTCAGAATATGCCTTAAGTTGGCCTCTGAGTCTGACGAGTAGAGCAGCTGCACAACGGGATAGCTAAGGCACTGACATCTTGCCCGGAGTGCAGATGTTTGGTGCTAGAACATGCCTTAAGCTGGCCTCTGAGTTTAGTACCTTGTGATGTGGTGAAGGGACATGCCTTAAGCTGGCCTCTGAGTCCTTTACTTTTGGATGCTAGTCTATGCCTTAAGTTGGCCGCTGAGTCTAGTGTCTTGCTGATTGGCGGGTCCATGCCTTAAGTTGGCCTCTGAGTCCTTGCTTGCTGATATTTGGTGTTTAGGTTATGTCTTAAGTTGACCGCTGAACCTTTACACTTGCTGAACGATTTGGTATTAGGTTATGTCTTAAGTTGACCGCTGAACCTTTTACTTGCTGATTCTATCTGCTTGCCTTGAGTTGGTACGTGTCAGATATAGACATGGTTAATGTTGAGTAAATGTATATCTGTTAAGTTGTGGTTTAATCATCCAAGGCATTGGGTGACTCTTAGTTCGATTTCATAAATAATTGGATTGAAAGACCCCCCGACTGGGTAACCAGTAGGGAAACCGGCTCTCCTTCCTATTTGTTTATGAAGTTAGTTGAGAGCCGTGCATGGTATTCGCATGATAGTAAGAGATCAGATGATGAGTTGTTTATACTTCACATGTTGTTATATGTTGGAGTATTCTGTATTGTTTTAAATGTTACGTGTTGTCACAAAAGGTGGCTATGAGAACTCTAGTCACTCCCCACTGATTGTGGCGTACATGTTTTCATGTATGTAGGTACATGCTGGTTGGAGCAGGGGTTCACGAGAGCTAGCGAGCGATGATCCGTTCATCATGACTTACCTTATGTCGTTTAGCTGGACTCGTAGTTTGTTACATTTGTTTTGGTGCCGGTAGGGATGTCCCATCCCCGGCTGATGTATATATTTCATTTCAGTACTTAGAACTGTTACTTATCTATTTGGTTTCAGTTTCAGTTTACGTTTCAGTCTAAGACTTCTCGCATGTTTTATCTTTAAAAAGTTTTAATTCCGCTGCATTTTTGGTACTTTTATGTGCTTATATTTCCGCTTTCGCGAGGGGTTTTACAACCGCTCCCAAGGCCATTAACGCCGCACCGCTCCCAAGGCCATTAACTCCGCACCGATCCAACGCCAAATAAACTCCGCACCGATCCAACGCCAAATAAACTCCGCACCGATCCAACGCCAAATAAACTCCGCACCGATCACAACACTCATTTCTCATCACCACATATCGTATCACAGAATTATATAAACAAATAACGCAATATTCCAATCATACGATAATGTAAAATAATCACGTTTGAGATCAATCAACCAAGTAGATAATCATTATTATACGTGTAGTAATTTCCCCTACCTCGAATTTCAGAAGCGCAGGTAAATCCAAAGCTCGCTAGGAAAGTTCCACGCGAAAACCGCTACCTAAACACGTATTCGTAACGAATTAATAAACTTCCCGAACCCATAAACAACCCACACTTACCATAAATAGAACTTTCTATAAATGGAAAGTTTCCAAAAATAGAAACTTTCCCAAAGTAGAAATTATTATGACTCGTTAGCTTTCCCGACTCATACTTCGATTAACATAAAACCGTAACCAAAAGTGATGGTGACACGCATTACTAACGAATACTAAACACTAATCACGGTTGTAACGACATCGACACTAAGAATGATAACAATAATAAGTAATAATAATAAAGATAATAAGTAGTAATAATAACACCCACAAAAATAATAATAATAATAATAATAATAATAATAATAATAATAGTAACCCGTAAAACCCACAATTGTAACCCCTACGTCTACTGCCCATCGCGACCCAGCTGACCCCCCCTAAACAGACCCTTAGCCGCCACCTATCACCTTCCCCACCACCGACAACCACCAACCCAGACACCCACATACACCGGCCACTCCGCCAACACACCACCAGACCACCGACCAGCACCGACGCGAAGAACCAGACCACGCAAACAGACCTACCTCCTGCACTCTCACCACCGTAACCACAGACCTGCCATCGACACCTCCTAGACACCACCGACAACCCCTGCACTCACCCTCACGGCGACTAACCCTAACCCACCCTCACGGCGACTCAACCGTGGTGACAACCCTACCATGACAACGTAGAAAAGAAAACAAATCGAAACGGAAAACGAATCGAGAGGCTCACCTTGACCTTGCCTGAGATAGTGTAACGTGTCCCTGACACCGCCCTTGACCACCACCGTGACTCCCTCCCTCTTCCGTTCTCACGCAGCCGTCACAGGTTGATGAAAGGATGATAGAATGGTTTAGGGTTTTGAAGTTGGGGGTCGGGGTAATGAACAACGTAAAAGAGATATGTTTGTCATGGTTTATAAATTTCTAGGCCGGTTAAAAGGACGTGGAACTTGACCCATTTCCATACGATCTTCGTCTTAATTACTACGAACCAACCCCACGCGATGTATAAAAATAACACGTAACATTATATTTGCTTAGTCGATACATTTACGATAGGGATTAGTATAACACGATCATAACATAATGACGAATTTATACTATTTAAGTCTCGGGTTAACTTATAATATCACAACCCGAGTCCTACTCAAAAAGGTGAGGTATAATATATTCGCTAAATCAGTTATCGAATACAAATTTTCAAATACGATCAATACGTTAATTTAAACAATAAATATCATAATAAAATACGAGGTATTACAGATTGTACAAAAAATCATATCACCGAGACGGAACGAGTAATAATATGTTGAGTTTATATTCTATATGTATCATTCTATATATGTGTAGTGAATTCCAAATGTTAACCATATTATTCATTTTGTTAAATATTTGATATGATAAAAACAAATATTTGCACTGCAGTTCTCAAAGGAGTGACTTACATGGTCCATACGGTGGTGCGGAAATGCATAGACTCGGTGATTCAACTCCCTCGTCATCAAAGAAAAAAGAAAAAAAAAAATTTGAAAAGCAAATGTGTTCAATTTTATATTGTTACTATTCCCTAGCATTTTCGCACGATTCTATAAAATGAAGTACAAATGTTATTGGGCTTACACTTCCAAAGTACGAAACGAAAGCCCTGTCGTAATTTATGTTTAGGTCAAAATTTACCTAAGGTAGTTTTTATGAGGTTATAGTGAATTCAAACCGAGAATATGATTTAATGGATCAGTTAAGCATCGAGTAATGCAAAGAGAAGAAGTATGGAAAAGACGAAGAGTGATGACGCAGAAATCCCTTAGGAAAAAACTGCGGGAGGGATGTTTCCTCCAATTTCTACTAGATTTATCCTTCCGGAAATGTATGCGATTACAAGTATTTCTTAGGGTTTTCTTAGTGCTTTGTGTATGCTTAGTGGGTAATGAATGAATCTTACATGTACAATGTTTGCATATATATAAAGGCTTAATGCTATGGACCGTTGGATTAGTGTCCAATCCAACGGGTCTTTTCTCTTTCTTTTACCCATTTTGGGGTCTTCTTCCTGCTTGCTTTTTCTGACGGAGGCCTGATGTGTGGCCATTTGAGGTAATCTCGAGCCTCCCCCTTTTTAACTCTTTCTTCTTCCTCGTTTAGGCCGTCTTCTTCCTTCCTCTACAATCTTCTTCTCATATTGACTTCATATTTCCTTTTCCCATCACTACAAAAAAATACAGCCATTGCGACGGATTTTTTGCGACGGACAGAAAAGCCGTCGCAAAATTAGTTTTGCGACGGAATTTACGACGGATTTTGTGCTTGCGACGGAATTTGCGACGGACCTGAATTTCCCAGACCCGCGAAGTGAAAGTGAAATGGCGGGAAGGTTTGCGACGGAAAATCCGTCGCAAATATTGACTTTTGCGACGGAAATTCCGTCGCAAACATATTGACCAGACTTACCCAAAAGTTGGTCAAGGTCAAATGTTGACCAGATTTGCGACGGAAATTCCGTCGCAGAAGTCAATATTTGCGACGGAATTTCCGTCGCAAATCTGGTCAACATTTGACCCTGACCAAATTTGCGACGGAAATTCCGTTGCAAATTTCCGTCGCAAAGTTACATTATACAGACCCCGCGGGTCATATTTTTCCCCAAATCAATTACAATTTTTTGCGACAAACCCTAAAGGCGATTTCTTCGACGAGCGACCACCACCCTAAGGCAACCACCACACCGGCGACCCCACCGCCGACCACCCCACCCCACCGCGCCGCCACCACCGACGAGCGACCACCACCACCATCCTTCCTTCCTCCTTCTCTTTCCTTTCTCCTCCTTACTCTCCTTCTCCTTTGTCACCGCCGCCACCACCTCACCGCCGGAAAATCCTTGCCGCCGCCACTTCCTTCTTCATTCTCCATTTATCTTTATGTATGTATACTAACTTTCGTTATTAATATACCGTCTTAAGTTTTTATGTTTAATCCGTCGCAAAATTCCGTCGCAAATTCCGTATTATTGTTTTTTTTATTGTTATTAGGAATAGTTAGTTTAGTTTAATTGTTATTTGATTAGTTTAGTTAGTATTGTTAGGTGGTTAGTGATATTAGCTTAGTAGCTAATTCCGTCCCAAATCCGTCGCATATTGTTGTTAAGTTTGCATTGTTCTTGATTGTTAGTGTTGTTGATTGTTTTAGAATATTTTTGAATAGTACCCGTTCAATAATTACACATTAGGTGTAATTGTTGAATAGTCCCCGTTTTGGGACTGTCTTTGAATCTTTCATGCCATTTAGGTAGTAAACATTCTTATATTTTCTTGATTGTAATGAAACAAAAATTGGGCAATACTTCCTTATTGTTCTCCAAATACATTCTATATAATGTATTTGGAGAACAATAGGGAAGTGCTGCCCAATTTTTGTCTCATTACAATTAAGAAAATATAAGAGTGTTTACTAATGGTATGAAAGATTCAAAGATGGGTTTAGGCTGGAGAGATAAGGACCCCAGACCAATATATGTAAATTGTTCTTTTTTGCAGGTTGGTGTTGGTGTTGGTGTTGGTGTTGGTGTTGTTGTTGTTGTTGTTGGTGGTGTTGGTGTTGGTGTTGGTGGTGTTGTTGTTGTTGTTGTTGTTGTTGTTGTTGTTGTTGTTGTTGTTAGTTGTTAGTTGTTGTTGTTAGTTGTTGTTATATATGTAGTTGTTATTTAATTGTTGTTGTTAATTAATTGTTATTGTTGTTAATAAGTTGTTAACTAGTTTTTGTTGTTAGTTGTTGTTATATATATATATATGTAGTTTTTATTTAATTGTTGTTGTTAATTAGTTGTTGTTATTGTTTGTTAAAATATGTAGATTTACTATGAAGAGATTAGAAAGAAAATGGATGTATGAAAGGTTGGATTCTAGGAAAAAAATAAGGCAGGATTTCGTAATTGGTGTTAATGAATTATCTTATTAATCTTATTATTCAAGTTTTTAATTACGTAAAGCATTTCTTTCTAATTGTTGCTATATTAGTTTGATAATAATATGCCGGGCGGAAGACGACGAGGTGGTGGTAGTCGTCAGCCTGAGGGAGGACGATCGGGAGCTAATCATGATGAGGACGAGATTGTACCTGAGACTCAGCCGCCTACACATCGAATACACCTCGATCCGACTGATTACGAAGGCGCCAAGTGGTAAGTATCTTATTTGTTTACGGTAATTGATTATATATACGTATATATTGATTATAATATGATTACTTGTTGACTATTTTATTTTCACATTTAACTCTTTTTCAGGTTCAGTGACAAAGACGTTTCTACTCTTATAACACAGACCATTATTTGCAACTACAAGGAGTATGCGCCCAACTGGTCAGAAGCGTCGGATTACATTAAGGAAGAGTGGTGGAATTGGTTTGAGGTATTTATTAACTGTTTACTACCTATTTCCGTTTTATTATTTATTACCTATTTATTGTTTCATATTTATTTAACTATTTTTTTTCTTGAAACAGAAAAAAGTTACCTTTCACCCTCGTGATAGAGCAGCGGTTAGGTCGGCGTGGGAAGACATGATGAAAGACCGCCTTCGCAAAAGAATCCACTACGCTATGCAGAAACCAGCGGAGAAAAGGCCGCAGTGGATACCGGCGGATATTTTTGAAGAACTGAAGAGTAGAAAGGACAATCCAAAATTCCAAGAGAAATCCGACAAAAACAAGACCAACCGGATGTCGGGAAGTACCGAAAAGGGCAAGGCCTTAGGTACTCACATTATGGGTCGTAAAAACACCCTACAGATGATGGATGAAATGGTAATTGTTTAGTTTTTACTTCACTTTTTCTTGTCTTCAATAATTTTCACCCTTTGATAATCTTGAATGTTTTTTTCAACAACTGTGGTTGGATTTAAATTGCAGGCTGGAGAAGATGGGAGTGATGTACCATCGGCCTTGAAGGTGCTTGAGAAGACCAAAAAACATCCTAAAAAGGGTTGGCTATCAACGAAACCCAAAGCACTATTTGTAAGTTAACAGAAACTTTTCTTTATATTTTAGTAGTTTGGTTTACTAATTAATTAACGTATACTAATAACATTTTATTTTTGTTTTGTAGGAAAAAGTTTTTTCAAGAAAGAACAAAATGATAAGTGAAGGGATCCCGGAGCAAGATATCGACGACAACGAGATCTACTTCGAAGAACACGGCGGTTTCAACAAGAAAGGGTTGATACTCGGTATGGGAAATGCAGCCCCAGTCCTTTACGAGCGTCGTCGCCACTCAAGTGCTGGGACCCAGTCACAATACAACCCAGGTTTGTATTTTATAGTTTATTAAAATTTAAAACTAACCAATTATTTAACCGTTTACTAAATGAATATAATATCATGTTTGACTATTCATTGCAGGTATCCTCGGCAAAGTTCTTCGAGAGAATGCTCAGCTAAGACAAAACGATCTCGAGACATCCCAAAGGCTGAAGGCAATTGAAGAATACTTAAGTCAACAGGGGGCGCAGTTCACTACTCAGAGCTGCAACCCGGGAGGCTTTTCTCAGCCGAGACGCGACTTTGACGATGATGGCGGCGACAATGCTAGGGCGGCCAGTCATTTCGCCACCCCACAGCCCACCGACACGACCGTTAGATAGATTTCATTAGGTTGTTTAGTTGATGTACCGCGGATTATGTTTAGTTTTGAGTTGGATTATCATTTGTAAAACTTTCTTATTAGTTATGAAAAGAGATATTTAAAACCCTTGTCTCCGACAAGTTTTTGTTGCTGGGTCGTTTTTCTGAAATTGCAGGTTTACAGATCATGCAAAAGGGAAAAAATGAATCATTTCAATGGAAATGGGGAGCTGGAAAAAGGGCTGAAACCGGAAAATCACACAGGTATTTGCGACGGAAATGTCTCAATTTGCGACGGAAATTCCGTCGCAAACCTTGACCAGAAGTCAAGGTAAGTCAAGGTTTGCGACGGAAAATCCGTCGCAAATAGGCCTCTCTGCGACGGATTTTCCGTCGCAAACCTTGACTGACTATGACCAGAAGTCAAGGTCAGTCAAGGTTTGCGACGGAAAATCGGTCGCAAAGAGGCCCATTTGCGACGGATTTTCCGTCGCAAACCTTGACTTACCTTGACTTCTGGTCAAGGTCAATCCGTCGCAAAGAGTGGTCAATCCGTCGCAAAAACCTTGCGACGGAAAAATCCGTCGCAAATTAACTTTTTGCGACAAAAATATGGGACAGACGCAGTCCGTCGCAAATCCGTCGCAAAAACATCATTTGCGACGGATTTCACCCTTTTTGCGACGGACAATTCCGTCGCAAACAGAGCATTGTTTTGTAGTGCATTGACTTTAGCATCCCATGTGTACTTTTCCTTCCAATCACGTAGTGCCACGTGTTAGCCTACAAAATGGTCATTTTTGGGGTGTAACATTAGCCCCCAGTTCTTGCAGAAATATGTTGGTGCAAGAACTCCTGCAGATATCAGGTCTAGGATTTAGACGCGGACCTCCTGCAGAAACATCGGGTAGGGTTGGCAGTTGATGGGACGTGAATGTGACGTGTTTCAGTCTTGGTGAACTCCTCCTTTAATGCGTGCTTAACCGCCTGCCAACTGTCCCCCACTTCTTTCAAACTTCGAATTTACCTCTCTATTTAAACCCCTTTTTACTCCTCTTTACCATTCACCCTTTCATCTTCTTTCTTTTTACCTTTTCTCTTTCTTTTTCCAATCTCTTTCGACTTCTGATCTCGTCAACCGCCTTCCGCCTTCCTTCTCCGTCAAGGTACGACCCTCTCGTGATTCTTCTTTTCGCATATTTAATGGCTTCAAACACATTTTCTGAACGCCCCTTGCTGCATAGCAAATACCGCGTCGATTCCTGTTTCGCCTTGATAGATTCTTCTGTGGTTAGGGATTTCTTTCCCTTTGATAAAAATGTTGATATGATCGTCCCTCGCCCTGGACAAGCGCCTGATGCGCATTGTCCGGGATGGACTACCCTTTACCTGTACCCATTTTCTCTGGGTTTATCTTTCCCATTTCCTCCTCTGGTGCAAGAGTTTCTTCGCCATTCAAAACTCCCCCTTTGACAAATAAATCCCCATGCATGGAGGATCCTTCTTTCTCTTTCCATGATAAGCGGCCGTCACTCCATTGATATTTCCTTAGGGGACTTGGCCCATTTCTATGCGGTCAGGGGCCTGGGTGATGCCCAGTATACCCTTCGAGCTCGTTCCAAGATCGACCTTCCCATTATCCTCCCAAAAAAGGCTAAGGATGTTGGATGGTCCACACAGTTCGTCTATGTACGAGTGGACTCGCTCCCTGCGCCTGCCGATTATATCTTCCAGGACCCCATCACCGATAGCAAAGGTACTGGCAGTTTCTTCCTTCTGTCTTTCGTTCTCGTTACTGCTCACGCCCTTACACCTTTTCTTGTGCAGGTGTGAAAGACTTGATTCCCTCGCCCAATATTACCGAGACCTATAACAAGTTATTTGGGCTGGACGCCGACGCCCGTTGTTTCAACACTTTATTTGCCCAAGAGGAGCCCGCAGAGATGTCAACCAGCTCAACCCAGACGAAGAAGACGCCCACAGAGCTGCTTGCCGAACGCAGAAAGATGATACTGGTCTCATCGGTCAAGCCTTTATCGAAGAGGAAGTTGGAGCCCGGAGAGCCCCTGCCTGCCCCTAAGAAAGCCGCTATGCCTGCTCCTGCTGAGTCGTCTCCCTCTGTTACCCCCTTTTGTCCTCCTCCTCCTGCAGTTTCTTCCAGGACACGCAACAAAGCTTCTACTTCCACCGCCCTGGCTAAGAAGTCTGCTGCTCCCATCATTGAGGATCTGAGCGAGGATGTTATCCGCCTGCCAGAGGGTTTCAGCTGTGCTTTGGAGGAGGACCCGTGGCCTGCTATGAGCCGCCTTCTGACTCCTGGTTCTAAGGCTCTGTTGAAGGGTCAGCCTGTGATGCCGTTATGGCGCCAGGCCGCGGAGGACATTTTCTCGGTGAGTTTTCCCCCTTCCTCTTTCCCTTGCGCTTGTTTATGTCTTTGTTTTGGTTGACTGAGCCAGCTATTCTGGGTCTTTCTTTCAGGGTTTCCAAAAGGTGCTGATGGGGTGCAGCGAGGCTGAGACTGCGTTTCAGGAGGCCAAGACCGGGTTGGACGCCGAGAGAGGGCTTAGGGTGAGAAAGTCGGAGGAGCTGGCCCGCTGCCAGGTAAGGGTGAAGGAGTTGGAGGACACCCTTGCGGAGCAGGGCAGGAGGAGGGACGAAGCGCTTGCTGAGCTGCGTAGAGAGAAGGACCAGGCCCTAGCGGAGCAGGATGTGCGGTTGAGAGCCGTGGTGATCAAGAAGAAGAACATGTCCAAGCTGCTGTATGACATGGCTACTTTCTCCGCCCTGGAGGCAAGAATAGCCTGTATGGAAGAATTTGGGGCGGGGGAGCATACCAAGTGGAGCTTGGAGGATGAGAGGAAGGTCATGGAGCAGATGTTCCCTGTTCATCCCGTGCTTCCGGACTTTTCTGATCTCAATCCTGATGGATCCCTCCGCTCTCCGATTCCTGGCTCCCCCGAGGTCCAGAGCGCTCCTCCAGGGTCTCCTGCTCCAGCCGGCGTCTTCCAGGACCAGATTGTTGATATTGCTGCTGAGGCGGGTTCCTCTTCTACCCAGCATTCTGGCGGTGAGAGGGCTGTGGAGGAAGCCGTCGATGTTTAGCTTCTGCGCCCTTAGTGGCATTCAGATTTAGTTGTTTTTACGTTCGTTTTGTTGGCAGGGCTAGTGCCCTGGATATTTCTATGCCCTGGGCCCTGCGTGGCGGGCTTTTATTTTGTTTCTGCTTTTTCCCGGTTTGTCTGAACTCTTTGCTGGGTGGTCCCCAGGAATTTTCAGCAGTTGTTTATGCTGCTTTTTAAGTACGCGTTTGTGGACGCTTTTTTTTATACCTTGTGTGTTTGTTTTTGTTTGCGCATGCTCGTGTATTTTTGGCCATGTGTGGGTGCTGGCTTCAGGGTATACCCATCTCAGTCAGAGGCTGCTAGGCTTTCGTGAGTGCTAAGTATCGTGGGCGACAGTGTCCCAGTTGCTTGTACTTCGCCATACTCACGCAATGTGGAGGTTTTGAGTGTGATTCAACTCATGCTCGCTTTCTATAGAGAAGACGTATTGCAAGTATTTCTGATAACAAATACCCAAAATAGATTTTCATTGATCACCAAATTATTTTTGAAATAACTCCCTCAGGATAGCTGGATCCTGGGGGTGATACATTTGTGAGTAACTAAGATATGAAATGCTTAACATAGAATAAGTAAGTAGGTACCCTAGGATTAGGATGCAGATCCTGGGCGCAGATTCTGAAAGTATCCCGGTATGCTTCTTTATATGTGATACTTTTTTAGGTGGAGGATATTCCAGGGTCTGGGCACCATGTTTCCTTTCATGTCCATCAGTCTGTAGGACCCGCTTCCCGTTGTGCTTTCCACTTGATAGGGCCCCTCCCAATTGTAGGCGAATTTTCCAGCACTTGTATTCTTCGTGTTCTGGAACACTTTCCTGAGGACTAGGTCTCCTATCTGGAGGGTTCTGATCTTCACGTTCTTGTTGTAACTCCGGGCCACCATTTGCTTATAAGCGGCCATTCTGATGGCGGCGCTGGTTCTGAGCTCATCTATCGTGTCTAGGCTGCTGGCCATTTCTGTTTGATTGCGTTCTTCCGTTAGGCAGCCGTATCTCTGTGTTGGTACTTTCACCTCTGCTGGAATGACAGCTTCTGCTCCGAACACCAGGCTGAAGGGGGTTTGGCCTGTTGCTGTCTTTGGAGTGGTCCTTTCAGACCACAGAACCAAAGGCAACTCGTCTGCCCACTTGCCTCCAGCTTCTTCCAGTCTTCTTTTCATGTTGTCCATGACTATCCTGTTGTTGGATTCTGCCTGACCATTTGTCTGTGGGTACCTGGGAGCAGCTTTTAGTATGGTGATATTCCAACTAGCACAAAATGCTTCGGTTTTGTTAGATATGAACTGTGAGCCGTTGTCGCACACTATTTCAGAAGGTATACCGAATCTGCAGATTATGTTTCGTTTAAGGAAAGATATCACCTGATTTTCTGTAACCTGGGGGAAGGCCTCTGCTTCTATCCACTTGGAGAAGTAGTCTGTTAGTGCGAGCATGTAGGTTCTGTTCCCGGGTGCTCTGGGCAGCGGTCCTACTATGTCCATCCCCCATTTCATGAAGGGCCAGGGTGATATGATTGGATGTAGCGGTTCGGCGGGTTGATGCGTGACAGGGGCGTGTTTCTGGCAGGCTTCACACTTCTTGGCCAGCTCTACTGCATCTCTTCGTATCGTTGGCCAGAAGTATCCCATTCTGATTGCCTTGTTGGATAGGCTCTTGCCCCCTGCATGATTTCCGCAGTCTCCGCTGTGGAGATCGTGCAAGACTGTCTGCGCTTCTCCGTCGCCCAGGCATCTCAGGTAGGGTCCTGCGAGCGATTTCCTGAACAACACACCGTCTATTAGTATGAATCTGGAAGCTTTCATTTTGAATCCCCTTACCTCTTTTTTGTCTGCTGGTAGGGTTCCGTCCCTCAGCCATCTTTGGTAAGGTGACCTCCAATCCTCTTGTTCAGGTTGCTCTGTGGTGTTGCTGAGGACGCCTAGTCCGGCTTCCCACTGGGTGCTGGAGTTTTCAACTTCTCGGCCTTCCTGGGAAGTTGAGGGTTCCAGCACGTGGGTGATGGGGATTGAGGAGATATCCCCTGGTTTGAATGTTGCCCCCAGGTTAGCCAGTGCGTCTGCTTCCGCGTTCTGCTCCCTGGGGATTTGCTATATTCGGAAGGTGATGAATCTTGCCGTCTTGTCTTTGACTACCTCCAGGTAGGCTGCCATCCTGGGGTCCTTAGCTTCATACTCACCGTTGATGTGATTTACTATGAGCTGCGAGTCGCTGAACGCCTGTAGGTATCTGACCTTGAGGTCCAGGGCCAGCTGGAGCCCCTGGATCAATGCCTCGTATTCCGCTACATTGTTGGTTGCTTGGAACTCGCACCGTACTGCCTGCACGATCATATCTCCCTGAGGGGATCTGAGCACCGTTCCTACCCCTGCTCCTCGGCTGTTAGAGGCTCCGTCTACGTGCAGCGTCCAGCAGTTTTCCTCAGAGTCCATTTCTGGGGGTAGGATTTCTTTGGCTGCTTCCTTTTCCATTCCTGGACTAAAATCAGAGACAAAGTTTGCAAGGGCTTGCGATTTTATCGCGGTCCTTGTTTCAAATTTCAGGTCGTAGCCACTCAGGTGGACTGACCATTTGGACATTCTTCCAGAAAGTTCTGGTTTACTCAATATGGGTCTTAGGGGGTAGCTAGTCAAGACTGATATGGAGTGAGACTCGAAGTAAGGTCTCAGTTTGTACGAAGCTGTAACTAAAGCAAGAATGAGTTTTTCAGGGGCAGTGTACCTGGTCTCTGCAGGTAGCAGAGACTTACTGATGTAGTAGACTGGATGCTGGGTCCCTTCGTGTTCCCGTACCAGCACTGCGCTTACCGCCACCTCGGTTACTGACAGGTATAAGTATAACGGCTCCCCCTGCTCTGGTTTGGACAGGAGCGGTGGGGTGCTGAGGTACTTTTTCAGCTCTGTGAACGCCTTTTCGTGCTCTTCCGTCCACTCAAATCTCTTGCTTTTTCGTAGTATGTCATAAAACAGTCGGCATCTGTCGGAGGATCTGGAGATAAACCTATTCAGAGCTGCTACCCTGCCAGTCAGTTTCTGCACGTCCTTCGGCTTTTGGGGGGATTCCAGTTGCAGGAGCGCTTTGATCTGCTCGCTACTTGCCTCAATTCCCCTTTGCGTGACCATGTACCCCAGGAATTTCCCACTGGAGACTCCGAACGTGCATTTGGAGGGATTCAGCTTCATCTGGTACTTCCTCAGGATGCTGAAGGTTTCTTCCAGGTGCTGGGTGTGTTGGCTTGCTGCTTTGGACTTGACAACCATGTCGTCTATGTAGACTTCCATGGTTTTGCCAATCTGGTCCTTGAACATCATGTTCACCAGCCTCTGATATGTGGACCCTGCATTTTTTAAACCGAATGGCATAACGTTATAGCAGTAGATACCTCTTTCAGACCTGAATGCCGTTTTTTCCTGGTCCTCCGGATGCATTTTGATCTGGTTGTATCCGCTCCAGGCGTCCAGGAATGTGAGCATCTCGTGGCCTGCTGTTGCGTCCACCATTGCATCTATGTGTGGCAGAGGGAATGGATCTTTAGGGCATGCCTTGTTAAGGTCGGTGAAGTCCACACACACCCTCCACTTCCCGTTCTTTTTGGGGACTACCACCACGTTGGACAGCCATTCTGGGTAGGTTACTTCCCTGATCTTCCCTGCGGCCAGGAGATCGTCCACCTCCTGGTTTATCACCTGGTTTCTCTCCGCGGCAAATTTTCTTCTTTTTTGTTGGACCGGCTTGTAGCCGGGGCTTACGCTCAACCTGTGTGAAATTACGTTTGGGTCTATCCCCACCATGTCTTCGTGGGACCACGCAAAGCAGTCAATGTTAGCTTTTAACAAATTTAGTAGTTCTGAACGAACGGTACCTGTGCACTCTGCTCCCACCAGTACCTTCCTCTCTGGGTGCAGCGGGTCCAGGGGAATTTCCTCTACCTCTACTTGGGGAGGTTCTTCATAGGTTCCCCTGACCTGCCTTGCCTGTGATTGATATGCTGGAGGAGGAGTGGCTGTGGGTTTGAGCGCCACCTTGTAACAGCTCCTTGCTTCTTCCTGGTTTCCTCTTATAGTCTGGACTCCCCACGGCGTAGGGAATTTGAGGCATTGGTGGTATGAGGACGGAATGGCTTTCATATCATGTATCCACGGCCTGCCCAGGATGACGTTGTAGGTGGAGGGTCGTCAATCACCAGGTACCTCACCTGCTTGTTGATTCCTCCAGCGTAGGTTGGGATCATGATTTCTCCGAGTGAATGCTTTGTTTCTCCGCTGAATCCCACCAGTGGAACTGCCTTTTTGGTTAGGTCTGCCTCCCCAAATCCCATGCTCTTCAGCGTTTCCAACATGATGATATTGACTGAGCTTCCTGTATCTACCAGGATCTTCTTCACCCTGCAATTTCCTATGGATAGGGTGATGATCAGGGCGTCATCATGGTACTCAGTACCTTCTTCTACATCTGTCTCATCGAAGCTGACGATTGGCAGATCCTGGGCGCTGATCCTGCACGAGGACTCTGGCTTGTCTCCTTTAATTCGGGTAGCGTGCCTCTTGGCTGCGGAATAGGTGAGTCCGCACAGCTCCGAGCCCCCTATTATCACGTTAATAGTTCTAGTGCAGAGAGGAGGGCTAGAGGGTGCTACCTGGCGAGTTGCGTTCACCTTGGTTCCTTTTGGCAAGATGTGATTCAGGTTGCCCTGCTCGTACTGATACCGGACCTCTTTTCTGAGGGTGATGCAATATTCTGTTGTGTGCCCGATGTCTTCATTATGGAAGTCGCACCTCAGGTTGGTGTCTCTTCCGTCTTTACTCCTTTCTTCTGCCCGCTTCTTGGGCCACTTCACCTTTTCTCCCAACTCTTTCAGTGTCTTGATTAATCCTGCAAGATTGACAGTGAAACCATACTCCTGTACCTTAGGAGGCAGATTTGGATCATTCTTCCAGCTTTTCCCCCCAGAGACCTTATGCACCGGCCTGTTGTAGGGCTTTGACCTCTCCTGCCTGTCTGCTGCTGGCGCCTTCTTACTGGTGGAGGCAGAGCCACAACTGATCCTCCTAGGTCCTGCGTCCTCTTCCAGTCGGATGGCGTCCAACGCCTTTTGCTGCACCTGAGCGTAAGCCGTGCATGGCCATTTGGTTAGCTCTTTGTATAGGTCGGAGGCCTGTGGTAGCCCCCAGCGAAAGGCGTGGATGGCAGCCTTCTCTTCGCAATGGGGTATGGACACCATTTCCTTGTTGAATCTGGCCAGGTAGTCTCTGGTGGATTCTCTATCACCTTGCTGGATCTCGTAGAGATCGCTGCTCTGCTTTTCTGGCCGCCTACTGCTGGCGAACTCCTGGTTGAACGCGTTCACCAGGTCTGCAAAGCTGGATATGCTGGAGTTGGGTAGAGTGACGAACCATTGCAGGGCGGCTCCTGAGAGAGTGGACCCGAATCCTTTACACATACATGCCTCCTTCAGGGAGCCCGAGGCCGTGATCACCATCATTTTCTGCTTGTATTGATTGATGTGGTCTATCGGATCTGCTGTTCCATCATAGCTGGTCATGTTCGGGGGAGTGAACCCCTTAGGCACATCCACCGAGACGATGTTGTGGGTGAATGGCGAGTCTGCGTAGCTGTCTAGGGCCGCTTTCTCCAGGGGCCTTGGCATTCCTGGTATGCGGCTGACTAGGTCCCACAGCTCTTTGTATTGGTGTTCCCATGGATTCGGTCCTGCAAGAGGGTTAGCAAAATTCCAAGGGGTAGTATGAGTGAGAGGTGCATACCCTGGTGCTCCTGGTGTCTGACTGACCGTGGGCTGACCGGGCGCTTGATGACCCGTCGGTACAGTGTGGACTATCGATGGTGTCTGTTGAGCGGGGTATCCTAACGAGCCAGCCCCCAGCGGAAGGGGTTGCCTTGCCGACGATCCCTCTCCTTGCGTCCAGACCGAGGTTGGGGTGAAAAAAGTCCCTGCATTACCATGTTGGTTAGTGCTAGTAGGTAACCTTACAGATCCGTTACCTGGGGCCCCCGTTTGCGGTGGCGGTGAATCTAGGTTGATGGAAAGGTAGCCCAAGCCTGCCGGAGTGATTCTTCCTGGAGGGGCAAGCCCTGTGAGGTCCAGTCTGGTGACTATCTCGTTGGGAATGGTTCTGGCCTCGCTTCTGCTCCCGGGAGGCCTTGGGACTCCTGCTTCTATGCCCGGATTTCCACCGACGCGTGGAGGTTGGTTCTGAGCCGTGGCTAACTTTCTGAGCTCCTGGTTGTCCTTCTTCAAGCCATCGACCGCTTGGTGGAGGGCAAAGATTCCTTCCATCATTGTCTTCCACATGGCTGGGGTGGGAGCGTCTGCTGAGCCTGAGCTGGTTGCCGCGCCGCCGCTGGTGACGCCTGACTGCGTCTGGGGAGTGCTGACAACAAGGGGGGTGGTCACTGCCGGAGTCGGAATTTCCTGAGCCTCCACGGGGATGGAAGAAGATTCTGTTACCACTGGGATGGGTTGTGAGGTTGTTTGAGAGGCTGGGTTTGTCATTTTGAGAGATTTCTGAAGGATTTTAGGATTTTACGCTTTTGGGTTGAATAATCACTACAGCCCCACGGTGGGCGCCAAAATGTTTAGGTCAAAATTTACCTAAGGTAGTTTTTATGAGGTTATAGTGAATTCAAACCGAGAATATGATTTAATGGATCAGCTAAGCATCGAGTAATGCAAAGAGAAGAAGTATGGAAAAGACGAAGAGTGATGACGCAGAAATCCCTTAGGAAAAAACTGCGGGAGGGATGTTTCCTCCAATTTCTACTAGATTTATCCTTCAGGAAATGTATGCGATTACAAGTATTTCTTAGGGTTTTCTTAGTGCTTTGTGTATGCTTAGTGGGTAATGAATGAATCTTACATGTACAATGTTTGCATATATATAAAGGCTTAATGCTATGGACCGTTGGATTAGAGTCCAATCCAACGGGTCTTTTCTCTTTCTTTTACCCATTTTGGGGTCTTCTTCATGCTTGCTTTTTCTGACGGAGGCCTGATGTGTGGCCATTTGAGGTAATCTCGAGCCTCCCCCTTTTTAACTCTTTCTTCTTCCTCGTTTTGGCCGTCTTCTTCCTTCCTCTACAATCTTCTTCTCATATTGACTTCATATTTCCTTTTCCCATTGACTTTAGCATCCCATGTGTACTTTTCCTTCCAATCACGTAGTGGCACGTGTTAGCCTACAAAATGGTCATTTTTGGGGTGTAACAATTTATAACAACAAGTTTTTGTTGTGACGGACATATCTGTCACAAGTTTGCCATGAGTTAAGTGTTACTTGTGTTGGTACATAAAATAAAATAATTTGTTACTCTCCAATTTATCTATTTTTGTCTTATCTCTCCAAATGAATATTACTTTACCCGTGTAAATTTGTGACTAATATGTCTCTCACAAATAAGAATTTGTGAATTTATAAATAAAATTCAAAGGATGAGTCGATGTGGGAAGACGAAGGAGCCAAGAGGAAGAAAATGAATGGTTGTTAATTAACCAAATAAATTGTAGACTGACTAATTATCACCATCATTTGGTCATCATCATCATTTTAGTCTTGAGTCTTATTTTTTGATCATCTTGAATTCAACGTAAGTTGATTTTAATATTCCAACCATTACGCCACCTTTAATTCAACATCCTTATTCATCATGCTCTTCCAATTATCCATCATTTATAGTTCATACTATATATATATATATATATATATACAAATTCATACCATCACTCTAATTAATTAAAATTAGCAAAAATAAAAAACAATATATTCATACATACATACATACGGTAAACCAAAAACATCAGAAAGTATGAAATCAATTCCAATTTCAATATTATGGTTAGTAACACTCCAAGTTTGTTGGTGTTCGCAAGCATCAGTTGAAATATGCTCCACCTTTTCGTGCAACCCAACCCAGCAAGACACAATTATGTTTCCATTTTACGTGCCTCGGAACCAATCCAACCGATGCGGTTACCCTGGCTTCGACCTAACCTGTGGTGGCAAAGGTCACACCTTTCTAAATCTCTCTTCCAAGCCCATGACTGTTAGGGCAATCTCCTACATAGAACAACTCTTGTTAGTGTCCGACCCTGGCAAGTGCATGCCCAACAGGGTCCTTATTATGAACCTTACATCCACACCCTTCTCCTACAGCCAAGTAGGCATGCCACCCTTCACTTTCTTGAACTGCTCCGGAAATAAAATCACTAACGTGGACACGACTCCCTTTCCTTGGACTTCGGTTGTTAGTTGTTTAAGCGGGGTTGATTATACGGTATTGACAACATTGGAGAAGAAATCGGAGGAAGAGTTAGTGGAGAAGATGAAATGTAAGGTGATCAAAAGGGTAAACGCCGCGTTTTGGTGGAGGGAGTTGTATGAAGGATACTTTCCTCCGGATATGAGTGATGTTTCATTGCAGTTGAGTTGGAGTCTACCCAACTGTGGAGACTGTGTTGTAAATGGTGGTGTTTGTAGCTTTGTTAATGATTCGGGCCTTGCTGTTGCCTGCTTCTTTCCTCCTGATTCTGCTGGTACGTTTCAATTCTTTTCGATTTTTTTTAACAAATCCCGCTAACTTTTTTACAATATTTGTAAAATACGTCGGTTTCATGCTCAATTCTTGAAAACGGCTTGAATTACTTACAAGTAGTTGCAAATTGAAGATCTAAAGATAGAGGGCAGGTTAGAATTTAACTAAAATTTAACAGGATACCTTAGCAACAGTAGCACTGCTTCCATCAAAGCGGTTTAGTTGACAGGTAAATGTTAAATTTTGATTCCGGACATTATTTATCATCAAATTGAGTAAATAGTCAAATATAAGGTGTCATAATATGATTGGTGTTTACAACATTACAAAATAATTCGTTGGTAAAATATGTTGTGAGATAGCGTGTGGTTGAGAGTAGAGTTTGGATTACGGGTCGTTACTTATACGTAACTAAAATGGATTAGTGAGTTTAATTAATAGGTATGACGTACAATTAGAATTAAGCATCAATATTAGTAGTATAATTGAGGTGAGGTTATTCCTAATTATAAAAATACGGGAAATTAGGCTGACTCAGGGGAGGTGCTGTTAATTTATAGGTAAACGACCAATACTGATGAAACAGAGAGGATGATGGTTGTTGGTTTGAGACGTTGATTTGTCAACTGCTACTATCCAGTAAAAATCAAACTAATCTATTCAATTCCACGTATAGGCCTTGAACAAAAGTAATGCTTTAAACTTCAAAGGTCTATGATCAACTTTCATGGTTGAATATTTGCTACCCCACGGTCTCCCTTAAGTTGACATCCCTCATTCTACGAACCATGGTATAGGGGTGATAGGTCGATGGGTGAACCCTCACTCCATTAATCTGGAGAAAAATTTATACATATTTATGTATGTGTTAATATCTCAATAAAGTTTAGTTGCTCACTGGTAGAAAAATTCTCTTATACATTGACCGACTTAACCTTGACCAGGGTTTGGGTTAAAGTCAGTCAATATTTGCGACGAATTTCCGATCGTACACATTGACTGAATTTCACCTTGACTGACTTTAAGAGCGGGTTGTCCAAAAAATATGAGCGGGTTGTCCAAAAAAAATTCCACCAATCTCAGATGCAATGGATATTCCGTTTTTAAAAGTTTTTCTTTGTTGTCGTCTTAAACCTTCCCGCCATTTGACTTTTTATTCGCGGGATTGAAAAATTACCCTTGGTCGCAAATTTCTTCGTAAGAAAACAATTTCGTTGCAAATTCAATTGCAAACAATAATTTGAAACACTACTGTTACGCCCCAAAATTACCATTTTGTTAAGCTAACACGTGGCATCGTATGATTGGGCAAAGGATGAACATTGGATGCTAAAATCAAATAATATAAAGAAATGGGAAGTCAATGCAAAAAGAAGAGTGTGGAAGAAGGAGGCGCGCAGAGTAGTCGAGAAGAAGGAAAAAGCCAAAAGGAGCATTGCTCGAAGATTACCCCAAATGGCCAAGCATCTATCTTCCGTCAGAGAAAGCAAGTAGAAAGAAGGCCCAAAAGGAGAAAAAGGAGAAGAAGGATCCGTTGGATAAAAGTCCAATCCAACGGTCCATAGAACTAGGTTTTTATATATATTCAAGCATTTGTACATACAACACACACACAATTTACATACACAACATACTGAGCACATAAGAAACACTAAGAAAGTCATAGAAATACTTGTAATCCCATAACCTTCTGAAGGATAATTCTAGTGGAACTTGGAAGAAACCTTCTTCCCGCAGTTTTTCCCCAAGGGGCTTCCTGCGTCACCAAACCTCTCGTCTTTCATACTTCTCCTTGCTATTCTCCTAATTACCTACTTTGTCTAAATACGTCACTTAACAAGTTTGGAATCACTATAACCTCCTAAAATAACGTTAGGTAAATTTTGACCTAAACATTTTGGCGCCCACCGTGGGGCTGTAGTGATTATTCAACCTAAAAACACAAAATCCTGAAAATCTCTCAAAAATGACAAACCCAGCTTCTCAAACAACCTCACAACCCATCCCGGTGGCAACAGAAACCTCTTCCAAATCCACT
This sequence comes from Silene conica, assembly GCA_029255685.2. Lineage (NCBI taxonomy): Eukaryota > Viridiplantae > Streptophyta > Magnoliopsida > Caryophyllales > Caryophyllaceae > Silene > Silene conica. The sequence goes on along the minus strand of CM055311.2, from coordinate 2,676,182 downwards.
GCGGTCAGCACTCCCACAGTGGTCAGTGTTCCCGTGGTCAGCGCTCCTACAGTGGTCAGTGCTCCAGTGGTCAGCACTCCCCTCGCTGTTAGCACTCCTCAGGCGCAATCAGGCGTCACCAACAGCGGCGCAGCGGCTAGCTTAAGCCCGGCGGATGCTCCCACCCCAGCCATGTGGAAGACAATGATGGAAGGGATATTTACCCTCCACCAAGCAGTCGACGGCTTAAGGAAGGACAACCAAGAGCTCAGAAAGTTAGCAACGGCTCAGAATCAACCTCCACGCGTCAGCAGAAATCCAGGCGCAGAGGCAGGAATCCCAAGACCCCCAGAGAGCAGGGCGATTCCCAGCGAGATAGTCACCAGACTGGACCTCTCCGGGGTCGCACCTCCAGGAAGAATCACTCCGACAGGCTTGGGTTACCTTTCCATCAACCTAGATTCACCGCCACCTCAAACGGGGGCCCCAGGTAACGAATCTGTAAGGCCACCTATTATCACTAACCAACATGGTAATGCAGGACCTTTTTTCACCCCGACCTCAGTCTGGGCACAAGGGGAAGGGTCATCAGCAAGGCAACCACCTCCGCTGGGGGCTGGCTCATCGGGATATCCCATCCAGCAGACGCCGTCAATAGTGCACACCGTGCCAATGAATCATCAGGCACTCTGCCAGCCCATGGTCGGCCAGACACCAGGAGCACCAGGGTATGCACCACTCACCCATACCACCCCTTGGAATTTCGCTAACCCTCTTGCAGGACCGAATCCATGGGAGCACCAGTACAAGGAGCTGTGGGATTTAGTCAGCCGCATCCCAGGAATGCCAAGGCCCCTGGAGAAAGCGGCCCCAGACAGCTACGCAGACTCGCCATTCACCCACAACATCGTCTCAGTAGATGTACCCAAGGGATTCACTCCGCCAAACATGACCAGCTACGACGGAACAGCTGATCCGATAGACCACATCAACCAATACAAGCAGAAAATGATGGTGGTCACGGCCTCAGGCTCCCTGAAAGAGGCGTGCATGTGTAAAGGATTCGGGTCCATTCTCTCAGGAGCCGCCCTTCAATGGTTCGTCACTCTACCCAACTCCAGCATGTCCAGCTTTGCAGATTTGGTGAACGCGTTCAACCAGCAGTTCGCCAGCAGCAGGCGGCCAGAGAAGCAGAGCAGCGATCTCTACGAGATCCAGCAAGGTGATGCAGAATCCACCAGAGACTACCTGGCCAAATTCAACAAGGAAATGGTGTCCATTCCCCAATGCGAGGAGAAAGCTGCCATCCACGCCTTTCGCTGGGGGCTACCCCAGGCCTCCGACCTATACAAGGAGCTCACCAAATGGCCATGCACGGCCTATGCTCAGGTTCAGCAAAAGGCGTTGGATGCCATCCGACTGGAAGAGGATGCAGGGCCCAGGAGGATCAGTTGCGGCTCCGCATCTACCAGCAGGAAGGCACCAGCAGCAGACAGGCAGGAGAAATCCAGACCCTACAACAGGCCGGTGCATAAAGTTTCTGGAGGGAAAAACTGGAAGAATGACCCAAATCTGCCGCCAAAGGTACAAGAGTACGGTTTCACTGTTAATCTTGCAGGACTAATTAAAGCGCTAAAGGAGTTGGGAGAAAAGGTGAAGTGGCCCAAGAAGCGGGCAGAAGAAAGAAGCAAGGACGGAAGGGACACCAACCTAAGGTGTGACTTCCACAACGAAGACATCGGGCATACAACTGAAGATTGCATCACCCTCAGAAAAGAAGTCCGGTATCAGTACGAGCAAGGTAATCTGAACCACATCTTGCCAAAAGGAACCAAGGTGAACACAACTCGCCAGGTAGCACCCTCTAGTCCCCCTCTTTGCACTAGAACTATTAACGTGATAACAGGGGGCTCGGAGCTGTGCGGACTTACCTATTCCGCAGCCAAGAGGCACGCCACCCGAGTTAAAGGAGACAAGCCAGAGTCCTCGTGCAGGATCAGCGCCCAGGATCTACCGGTCGTCAGCTTCGACGAGACGGATGCAGAAGAGGGTGCTGAATACCATGATGACGCCCTGATCATCACCCTGTCCATAGGGAACTGCAGGGTAAAAAAGATCCTGGTAGACACGGGGAGTTCAGTCAATATCATCATGTTAGAGACGCTGAAAAGTATGGGATTTGGGGAAGCAGACCTAATCAGAAAGGCGGTTCCACTGGTGGGATTCAGCGGAGAAACGAAGCATTCACTCGGAGAAATCATGATCCCGACCTACACCGGAGGAGTCAACAAGCAGGTGAGGTACCTGGTGATTGACGGTCCCTCCACCTACAACGTCATCCTGGGCAGGCCGTGGATACATGATATGAAAGCCATCCCATCATCATACCACCAGTGCCTCAAGTTCCCTACACCGTGGGGAGTCCAGACCATAAAAGGAAACCAGGAAGAAGCCAGGAGCTGTTACAAGGTGGCACTCAAGCCTACAGCCACTCCTCCCCCAGCATAGCAATCACAGGCAAAGCAGGTCAGGGGAACCTACGAAGAGCCTCCCCAAGTGGAGGTAGAGGAAATTCCCCTGGACCCGCTGCACCCAGAGAGGAAGGTACTGGTGGGAGCAGAGTGCACAGGTACCGTTCGCTCAGAACTATTAAATTTGTTAAAAGCTAACATCGACTGCTTTGCATGGTCCCACGAGGACATGGTGGGGATAGACCCAAATGTAATTTCACACAGGTTGAGTGTGAGCCCCGGCTACAAGCCGGTCCAGCAAAAGAGAAGAAAGTTTGCCGCAGAAAGAAACCAGGTGATAAACCAGGAGGTGGACGACCTCCTGGCCGCAGGGAAGATAAGGGAAGTAACCTACCCGGAATGGCTATCCAACGTGGTAGTGGTCCCCAAAAAGAACGGAAAGTGGAGGGTGTGTGTGGACTTCACCGACCTCAACAAGGCGTGCCCTAAAGACCCGTTCCCTCTACCGCACATAGATGCAATGGTGGATGCAACCGCAGGCCATGAAATGCTCACATTCCTGGACGCCTGGAGCGGATACAACCAGATCAAAATGCATCCGGAAGACCAAGAAAAGACGGCATTCAGGTCTGAAAGAGGTATCTACTGTTATAACGTTATGCCATTCGGTTTAAAAAATGCAGGATCGACATATCAAAGGCTGGTGAACATGATGTTCAAAGAACAAATTGGCAAAACCATGGAAGTCTACATAGACGACATGGTTGTCAAGTCCAAAGCAGCCAGCCAACACACCAAGCATCTAGAAGAAACCTTCAGCATCCTGAGGAAGTACCAGATGAAGCTGAATCCCTCCAAATGCACGTTCGGAGTCTCCAGCGGGAAGTTCCTGGGGTATATGGTCACGCAAAGGGGAATCGAGGCAAGCAGTGAGCAGATCAAAGCGCTCCTGCAACTGGAGTCCCCCCAGAAGCCAAAAGATGTGCAGAAATTGACCGGCAGGGTGGCAGCCTTGAATAGGTTCATCTCCAGATCCTCCGACAGATGCCGATTGTTTTATGACATACTACGGAAAAGCAAGAGATTTGAGTGGACAGAGGAGCACGAGCAGGCGTTCACAGATCTGAAGAAGTACCTCAGCTCCCCACCACTCCTATCCAAACCAGAGCAGGGGGAGCCGTTGTACTTATACCTGTCAGTAACCGAGGTAGCAGTAAGTGCGGTACTGGTGCGAGAGCACGAAGGGACCCAGCATCCAGTCTACTACATCAGTAAGTCTCTGCTACCTGCAGAGACCAGGTACACTGCTCCTGAAAAACTCGTCCTTGCTTTAGTTACAGCTTCGTACAAACTGAGACCTTACTTCGAGTCTCACTCTATATCCGTCTTAACTAGCTACCCCCTGAGACCCATATTGAGTAAACCAGAACTTTCTAGAAGAATGTCCAAATGGTCAGTCCACCTGAGCGGCTACGACCTAAAATTTGAAACAAGGACCGCGATAAAATCGCAAGCCCTTGCAGACTTTGTCTCTGATTTCAGCCCAGGTATGGAAAAGGAAGCAGCCAAAGAAATCCTGCCCCCAGAAATGGACTCTGAGGAAAACTGTTGGACGCTGCATGTGGACGGAGCCTCTAACAGCAGAGGAGCGGGGGTAGGAATGGTACTCAGGTCGCCTCAGGGAGATATGATCGTGCAGGCAGTACGATGCGAGTTTCCAGCAACCAACAATGTAGCAGAATACGAGGCCTTGATCCAGGGACTCCAACTGGCCCTGGACCTCAAGGTCAGGTACCTGCAGGCGTTCAGTGACTCGCAGCTCATAGTAAATCATATCAACGGTGAGTACGAAACCAAAGACCCCAGGATGGCAGCATACCTGGAAGTAGTCAAAGACAGACAGGCAAGGTTCATCACCTTCAAAATAGAGCAAATCCCCAGGGAGCAGAACGCAGAAGCAGACGCGCTGGCTAACCTGGGGGCAACATTCAAGCCCGGAGACATCTCCTCAATCCCCTTCACCCACGTGCTGGAACCCTCAACTTCCCAGGAAGACCGAGAAGTTGAAAACTCCAGCACCCAATGGGAGGCAGGATTGGGCGTCCTCAGCAACACCGCGGAGCAGCCAGAGGATTGGAGGTCACCCTACCAGAAATGGCTGACAGACGGAACCCTACCAGCTGACAAAAAAGAGGTAAGGGGATTCAAAATGAAAGCTTCCAGATTCATACTAATAGATGGTGTGCTGTTCAGGAAATCGCTCGCAGGACCCTACCTAAGGTGTCTGGGCGACAGAGAGGCACAGACAGTCTTGCACGATCTCCACAGCGTAGACTGCGGAAATCATGCAGGGGGCAAGAGCTTATCCAACAAAGCAATCAGAATGGGATACTTCTGGCCGACGATACGAAGGGACGCAGTAGAGCTAGCCAAGAAATGCGAAGCCTGCCAGAAACACGCTCCTGTCACGCATCAGCCCGCTGAACCTTTGCATCCAATCATATCGCCCTGGCCTTTCATGAAATGGGGAATGGACATAGTAGGACCGCTGCCCAGAGCACCTGGGAACAGAACCTACATGCTCGCATTAACAGACTACTTCTCCAAGTGGATAGAAGCAGAGGCCTTCCCCCAGGTCACAGAAAATCAGGTGATATCTTTCCTTAAACGAAACATAATCTGCAGATTCGGTATACCCTCTGAAATAGTATGCGACAACGGCTCACAGTTTATATCTAACAAAACCGAAGCATTTTGTGCTAGTTGGAATATCACCCTACTAAAAGCTGCTCCCAGGTACCCACAGACGAATGGCCAGGCAGAATCCAGCAACAGGATAGTTATGGACAACATGAAAAGGAGACTGGAGGAAGCTGGAGGAAAGTGGGCAGACGAGTTGCCCTTGGTTCTCTGGTCTGACAGAACCACTCCAAAGACAGCGACGGGTCAAACCCCCTTCAGCCTAGTGTTCGGAGCAGAAGCTGTCATCCCAGCAGAGGTGAAAGTACCAACACAGAGATACGGCTGCCTAACAGAAGAGCGCAATCAAGCAGAAATGGCTAGCAGCCTAGACACGGTAGATGAGCTCAGAACCAGCGCTGCCATCAGAATGGCCGCCTATAAACAAATGGTGGCACGAAGTTACAACAAGAACGTGAAGATCAGGACCCTCCAGGTAGGAGACATAGTCCTCAGAAAAGTATTCCAAAACACAAAGAATACAAGCGCCGGAAAGTTTGCCTACAATTGGGAGGGGCCTTATCAGGTGGAAAGCACAACGGGAAGCGGGTCCTACAGGTTGATGGATATGGAAGGGAAAATGGTGCCCAGACCTTGGAATATCCTTCACCTAAAGAAGTATCACGTATAAGGAGGCGTACCGAGATGTTCTTTCAGAATCTGCGCCCAGGATCCACATCCTAATCCTAGGGTATTTACTTACTTATTCTATGTTTAAACATTTCATATTTTAAGTCATGCACAAATGTACCACCCCCAGGATCCAGCCATCCTGAGGGAGTTATTTGAAAAACATCAACCAATTTGGTAATCAATGAGAATGTACTTGAGGTATTTTTTATCATAAATATTTGCGATACGTTGTCACTAGAAAAATGAGCTTGAGTCAAACCTCACTCAAAATACGAAACATTGCGTGAGTATGGCGAAGTACAGGCAACTGGGACACTGTCGCCCACGATACCTAGCACTCACGAAAGCCTGGCAGCCTCTGACTGAGATGGGTATACCCTGAAGCCAGCACCCACACGTGGCCAAAAAATACACGAGCATGCGCAAACAAAAAAAAAAAAAAAAAAAAAAAGAAGAAACACACAAAGCATAAAAAGCGTCCACAGACGCATACTTAAAAAGGCAGCACAAACGGCTGCCGAAAATCCCTGGGACCGCCCAGAAAAGAGTTCAAATGTGCCAAGGAAAAGCAAAAACAAATAAAGGCCCGCCACGCAGGGCCCATGGCACAGAAATGTTCAGGGCACCAGCCCAACCAGCAAAACAAGCGTAAAAACGACTAAACCTAAATGCCACTAAGGGCGCAGAAATTAGACATCAGCGGCTCCCTCCACAACCTGCTCATCGCCAGAATGACGAGTAGAAGAGGAGCCAGCCTCCGCAGCAACATCAACAAGCTGATCCTGAAAGACGCCAACTGGAGCAGGAGATCCCGGAGGAGCGCTCTGAACCTCGGGGGAGCCAGGAATCGGAGAGCGGAGGGATCCGTCGGGGTTGAGGTCAGAAAAGTCCGGGAGCACAGGATGAACGGGAAACATCTGCTCCATGAGCTTCTTCTCATCCTCCAAACTCCACTTGGTATGCTCCCCGGCCCCGAACTCCTCCATGCAGGCTATCCTTGTTTCCAGAGCAGAGAAAGTAGCCATGTCATACAGCAACTTGGACAGGCTCTTCTTTTTGATCACCATGGCCCTCAGACGCGCATCCCTCTCAGCTAGGGCCTGGTCCTTCTCAGTTAAGGCCTGATCTTTCTCAGCTAAAGCCTCGTCCCTCTTCCTACCCTGCTCCGCCAGGGCATCCTCCAGCTCCTTCACCCTTGCCTGAACCCTTGTCAGCTCCTCAGACTTCCGCGTCCTGATCCCCCTCTCAGCCTCCAGCCCGGCCTGCATAGTCTTCATCTCCTGGGATATGGCCTCCGCCTTACTGCACCCCATCAATATTTTTTGAAAGCCCTGAGGGAGAAATTCAGGGGAACACTTTAATTACCAAAGGTAAAAGCATGGGTACCACCAGAAACAAAGGAAAAAGAAAGGAGAAAACCCACCGAAAAGATATCCTCCGCTGCCTGCCGCCACAAGGGCACGGCAGGCTGATTCTCCAGCAGCGCCTTGGAGCCAGGGGTCAGCAGACGACCCATGGCAGGCCAGGGATCTTCCTCCAGCTGACAGCTGAAGCCCTCCGGCAAGCGGATGACATCCTCGCTCAAGTCTTCAATGACGGGAGCAGCAGACCTGTCGGCCAAAGCAGTGGAGGTGAGAGCCCGGTGACGCGTCCTGGAGGAAACTGCCGGAGGAGGAGGGCAAAAGGGGGTGACGGAAGGAGACGATTCTGCAGGAGCAGGCATAGTGGCCTTCTTGGCGACAGGCAGGGGCTCTCCTGGAGCCAGCTTCCTCTTCGCTAGAGGCTTGACAGATGAGACCAGCATCATTTTCCTACGATCAGCAAGCAACTCTGCGGCCGTTTTCCTCGTCTGGGATGAACTGGCAGACATCTCCGAAGGCTCCTCTTGGGCGAATAGAGTATTGAAGCAGCGGAAATCAGGGTCCAGTCCAAAAAGCTTATTGTAGGTCTCGGTGATGTTGGGCGAAGGAATCGGATCTTTCACAACTGCACAGGAAAAAGTGTAAGGGCGTGAGCAGTAACGAGAACGAAAGACAGAAGGAGGAAACTGCCAGTACCTTTGCTATCAACAACTGGGTCTTGGAAGATGTAGTCAGCGGGCACAGGGAGCGAGTCCACTCGTACATAAATAAACTGAGTGGACCATCCGGCATCCTTAGCCTTTTTCGGAAGAATGATGGGGAGGTCAATCTTAGAGCGAGCTCGGAGGGTGTACTGAGCATCACCCAGGCTCCGAATCGCATAGAAATGGGCTAGATCCCCCAAAGAAATGTCAATAGAGTGACGGCCGCTTATCATAGAAAGGGATAGGAGAATCCTCCAAGCATGAGGATTTATTTGCCAAAGGGGCAGCTTGGAGTGGCGAAGGAATTCTTGCACCAAGGGGGGAAACGGGAAAGATAAGCCTAAAGAAAACGGGTATACATAAAAGGTAGTCCATCCCGGACAATGCGCGTCAGGCGCTTGCCCAGGGCGGGGTACGATCATGTCGACACTTTCGTCAAAAGGAAAAAAGTCTCTAACTGTGGATGGTTCTATCAAAGTAAAGCATGAATCAGCGCGGTATTTGTTGTGTAGCAGGGGACGTTCAGAGAAGGTGTTCGAAGCCATTAAAAGTGTGAGAAAAAATAAGAGCGCGAGGAAACCGTACCTTGGCGAAGGAAGAAGACGAAAGACGGATAGGCGGGGTGGGAAGTTGGAGAAGTTAAGAGAGAGAAGGAGAGAAGGTAAAAAGGGGAGAAGATGAAAGGTAAATGGTAAAGGTAAAGGGAGGTTTAAATAAGGGAGGTGAAATTCGAAATTCGAATTGAATGGGGGACAGTTGGCGGGTGGTTGGCTTGTATTAAAAGGGGCATTTGTCAAAACTGACGCACGTCACATCAAGTACCCATCCTGCCCGACGTTTCTGCGAGAAGTCCATAATTAAAATCCTGGGCCCGATATCTGCAGGAGTTCTTGCACAAATAAATTTCTGCAAGAACTGGGGGCTAATGTTACGCCCCAAAATTACCATTTTGTTAAGCTAACACGTGGCATCGTATGATTGGGCAAAGGATGAACATTGGATGCTAAAATCAAATAATATAAAGAAATGGGAAGTCAATGCAAAAAGAAGAGTGTGGAAGAAGGAGGCGCGCAGAGTAGTCGAGAAGAAGGAAAAAGCCAAAAGGAGCATTGCTCGAAGATTACCCCAAATGGCCAAGCATCTATCTTCCGTCAGAGAAAGCAAGTAGAAAGAAGGCCCAAAAGGAGAAAAAGGAGAAGAAGGATCCGTTGGATAAAAGTCCAATCCAACGGTCCATAGAACTAGGTTTTTATATATATTCAAGCATTTGTACATACAACACACACACAATTTACATACACAACATACTGAGCACATAAGAAACACTAAGAAAGTCATAGAAATACTTGTAATCTCATAACCTTCTGAAGGATAATTCTAGTGGAACTTGGAAGAAACCTTCTTCCCGCAGTTTTTCCCCAAGGGGCTTCCTGCGTCACCAAACCTCTCGTCTTTCATACTTCTCCTTGCTATTCTCCTAATTACCTACTTTGTCTAAATACGTCACTTAACAAGTTTGGAATCACTATAACCTCCTAAAATAACGTTAGGTAAATTTTGACCTAAACATTTTAGATTTGGGTCATTCTTCCAGTTTTTCCCTCCAGAAACTTTATGCACCGGCCTGTTGTAGGGTTTGGATTTCTCCTGCCTGTCTGCTGCTGGTGCCTTCCTGCTGGTAGATGCGGAGCCGCAACTGATCCTCCTGGGCCCTGCATCCTCTTCCAGTCGGATGGCATCCAACGCCTTTTGCTGAACCTGAGCATAGGCCGTGCATGGCCATTTGGTGAGCTCCTTGTATAGGTCGGAGGCCTGGGGTAGCCCCCAGCGAAAGGCGTGGATGGCAGCTTTCTCCTCGCGATGGGGAATGGACACCATTTCCTTGTTGAATCTGGCCAGGTAGTCTCTGGTGGATTCTGCATCACCTTGCTGGATCTCGTAGAGATCGCTGCTCTGCTTCTCTGGCCGCCTGCTGCTGGCGAACTGCTGGTTGAACGCGTTCACCAGATCTGCAAAGCTGGACATGCTGGAGTTGGGTAGAGTGACGAACCATTGAAGGGCGGCTCCTGAGAGAGTGGACCCGAATCCTTTACACATGCACGCCTCTTTCAGGGAGCCTGAGGCCGTGACCACCATCATTTTCTGCTTGTATTGGTTGATGTGGTCTATCGGATCAGCTGTTCCGTCGTAGCTGGTCATGTTTGGCGGAGTGAATCCCTTGGGTACATCTACTGAGACGATGTTGTGGGTGAATGGCGAGTCTGCGTAGCTGTCTGGGGCCGCTTTCTCCAGGGGCCTTGGCATTCCTGGGATGCGGCTGACTAAATCCCACAGCTCCTTGTACTGGTGCTCCCATGGATTCGGTCCTGCAAGAGGGTTAGCGAAATTCCAAGGGGTGGTATGGGTGAGTGGTGCATACCCTGGTGCTCCTGGTGTCTGGCCGACCATGGGCTGGCAGAGTGCCTGATGATTCATCGGCACGGTGTGCACTATTGACGGCGTCTGCTGGATGGGATATCCCGATGAGCCAGCCCCCAGCGGAGGTGGTTGCCTTGCTGATGACCCTTCCCCTTGTGCCCAGACTGAGGTCGGGGTGAAAAAAGGTCCTGCATTACCATGTTGGTTAGTGATAATAGGTGGCCTTACAGATTCGTTACCTGGGGCCCCCGTTTGAGGTGGCGGTGAATCTAGGTTGATGGAAAGGTAACCCAAGCCTGTCGGAGTGATTCTTCCTGGAGGTGCGACCCCGGAGAGGTCCAGTCTGGTGACTATCTCGCTGGGAATCGCCCTGCTCTCTGGGGGTCTTGGGATTCCTGCCTCTGCGCCTGGATTTCTGCTGACGCGTGGAGGTTGATTCTGAGCCGTTGCTAACTTTCTGAGCTCTTGGTTGTCCTTCCTTAAGCCGTCGACTGCTTGGTGGAGGGTAAATATCCCTTCCATCATTGTCTTCCACATGGCTGGGGTGGGAGCATCCGCCGGGCTTAAGCTAGCCGCTGCGCCGCTGTTGGTGACGCCTGATTGCGCCTGAGGAGTGCTAACAGCGAGGGGAGTGCTGACCACTGGAGCACTGACCACTGTAGGAGCGCTGACCACGGGAACACTGACCACTGTGGGAGTGCTGACCGCAGTGGATTTGGAAGAGGTTTCTGTTGCCACCGGGATGGGTTGTGAGGTTGTTTGAGAAGCTGGGTTTGTCATTTTTGAGAGATTTTCAGGATTTTGTGTTTTTAGGTTGAATAATCACTACAGCCCCACGGTGGGCGCCAAAATGTTTAGGTCAAAATTTACCTAACGTTATTTTAGGAGGTTATAGTGATTCCAAACTTGTTAAGTGACGTATTTAGACAAAGTAGGTAATTAGGAGAATAGCAAGGAGAAGTATGAAAGACGAGAGGTTTGGTGACGCAGGAAGCCCCTTGGGGAAAAACTGCGGGAAGAAGGTTTCTTCCAAGTTCCACTAGAATTATCCTTCAGAAGGTTATGGGATTACAAGTATTTCTATGACTTTCTTAGTGTTTCTTATGTGCTCAGTATGTTGTGTATGTAAATTGTGTGTGTGTTGTATGTACAAATGCTTGAATATATATAAAAACCTAGTTCTATGGACCGTTGGATTGGACTTTTATCCAACGGATCCTTCTTCTCCTTTTTCTCCTTTTGGGCCTTCTTTCTACTTGCTTTCTCTGACGGAAGATAGATGCTTGGCCATTTGGGGTAATCTTCGAGCAATGCTCCTTTTGGCTTTTTCCTTCTTCTCGACTACTCTGCGCGCCTCCTTCTTCCACACTCTTCTTTTTGCATTGACTTCCCATTTCTTTATATTATTTGATTTTAGCATCCAATGTTCATCCTTTGCCCAATCATACGATGCCACGTGTTAGCTTAACAAAATGGTAATTTTGGGGCGTAACAACTACTTGTGTCCGTCGAAAAAGTCCGTCGCAACAACACTATATTTTTATAGTATATTCGCCCGCATTTCATACACCCTAGATTCGCCACCGCTACGAACCACCCAATTCAATTGTCTTTCTGTCTTTCTGATAAATTTGACTGTCATGCAAATCCAAAATAAACGGTTGGAATTATCTTTTAATGGTTGTTTATGCTTTAGTTCACGTTTTACCTAGGATTGTTGACAAAACTAGTTGGTCGGATGTGTTGCCACCATCCTGCGTCCGCGAACTCTGTTGTTACGTTTAATTTATCGTTAATGAAGCAATAACTTTGGGGTTGTTTAAAAAACCGACTGGAATTGTTTTTTAATGGTTGAGGTTAGAAAAAATTACTAATAAGAATTAGAGAGAATAAGATATAGAAAATATACTATTTATGTGAAAAGAGATATTATGTGCGTTGGGTTGCGTGGGAATAACATGGTCGCCAATGGTGGGCAAGTCCGTGGGTGGTCTGGGTTGGGACAATGGTTGTGGTAATGGAAGTTGGAGAGGGTGGTAGGCTGGTAGCATCGGATGGTGGTTTATCACGGTGACATATGTGAAATATGGCGATGAATCAATATATATATATAATTAAAGGAGGCTTTTTTTCTAAGCACGTGGTAGTCTCCACCTTTTGTCTAACACTTATTTATAAATAATGATTTATTTTCAATTTTTCTACTAGAATTAGGAAATAATTAATTATTTCCAATTATTCTACTAGAATTAGAAAACTAGAAAATATATAGTTGTTTTGATAATAACTTATTTGTAATTTTCCTATTAGAATTAGAAAATAAAAAAAAATAATAAATTATTTACAACTTTTCTATTAGATTTAGAAAAATAAAAAATAGCTGATTATTTACAATTTTCCTATTAGATTTAGAACATTATTATTCTTGAATATTTATATATTTACTATCTATATTTATTAATTTTATTCAACGTTTTTATTAAAAATGAAAATCGGAAATGAAGTAGAATAATTGATTATTTAAAATTTTTCTATCTTAAAACATTATTCTTTAATATTTATATACTTACTATTTAAGGTTATTAATATTTTTCAGTGTTTCTATTAAAAATAAAAATGGGAAAGCGTAAAAAAGAACAATTTAGTTTGTCTTCGTCTTAACATTAAAATGAGTCAAAAATAGTTTCACGGGGATATAAGAGTAATAAGACAATTTTTTTTTTCATATTACTAGACTATTCAAACTAAAAATTAATACCTCCATCTTAATTAAAAATGCGTGAAACTAATAAATAAACTTAGTTAAATATTTAAGTCTAAACAAATTTCTACCTAAAAGAAACATTTGCTATCAATTATATTCGATCAAATTAAGAGCAACACTACTATTTTTTTGTACAAGAGTAGCACTACTATTCAAGTGAATATTATTCACTTTCGTACTTAAATATGCGAAAGAAATGAGATAATTTCTTTAATTAAGTAAAAAAAATAAGATAAATGCCAAATATATTATGCTTTAGAGAAACCCCAAAAATGTCAAATTTGATTTAATTAGTATAAATATAAATATTAAAGACCACAATGATAATATAGATAGATGCGTGAAGTGGAATAATTGTGTGAATGACATGTGTTTTAAATGAGTATTGAAAGGAATTTCATAAATAACAATATTTATTCATACATATTTTCACCTTATTATTTAACGAGACATTGTGTTATAAAATGACATTTTTTTTACGGGGACAGAGGTAGATAGGTTTTGAGGGAGTAGGTAAATGTCTTCAGTGGTAGGGTCACTCTCCCACGTTTAAGAGTATTATTTGAGTAGTATAAGCAAATTGGTCAGAGATGTTCAAGAATACAGTTTATGATTCTGATGATCAAGGTGGTTAGTTGGGTTGTCAAGTTACGATTTAAGGAGTATAAATATAAATATATTAAAGAACATAATGATGTAGGTGATCTGAGTTAAGCGGAATAATTGTGTTGATAAGATAAAATGCAAGTGGGTATTAGAACTTAGAAGGTAATTCATACAACAAAGTAAGGATAAATAAATGGTGTTTCCGAGATGGATAGAATAAGTCATAAAAAAATCAAAAATATTTTTAAATTAGTATTAGATTATAATTTATTATAATCCGTATTCTTTTTTTTTTCCTCCATATTTTCAACTTATTCTTTACAGTGTGACATTGTTTTATAGGATAGGGGTTGATTTTAAATTGTATGTGTCCATTTGTTTAGGGATGAGGATAAATAGATCTCGAGGGAGGAGGTAAGTATCTTGGGGGATAGAGTTACTCTCAGATGTTTAAAAGTGTGATGTAAGTTGCACAAGAAAATGTCTATAGGTTAGGGTTATTCAGAGATACGATTGATTATGTTAGTCAACTTAGGTAGTTATGTGAGAAGGGTATGACGAATACCTAAACGGTGTCGAAAAAAGTTGTGTATGTACTACAGAATGATTAGAACAACTGAGCAAGTACATAGGTAGATAAATTTTATTTCAAATTTCTATAATATGTGATAATAACAGAGGCACATATGTTATGAAAAGAGCTTAAAAATCTCTAAAACAACATGTATGCATACTCAATTTTGATTGTTATAGGACAGAGTTTGATTTTACATTAGATATATCTATTGTTTCAAGCGGGGTAGATAAATAGGTTTTGAGAGAGAAGGTAAGTGTCTTGGGGGTATGGTTACTCCACGACGTTGAAGAGTGTGAGAGTAGTACAAATAAATGTCGGTAGGTTAGAGATTTCCAGGGATACATTTTACAATTGATTTTAATGGTTAAATTGGTTAAGTGGGTGAAAAGTGTACTCCATGGGTAGGAATGTAGGATTACTCCCTGACGTTTACGAGTGTGATTTAGAAGATAGAAAAATATATTCATATGTAGGGCTGAGTTGTTTAGAGATATGAATATGATTAAGGTTGATTCTGATTGGTTTGGTTGGTTAGTCGGGTGAAAATGGTTGAATAACTGAAAAAAGTGGATAACGTGAGGTATTGATTGGAGAAGTAAATGAATAAAATTTATTTGAAAATGTGTATTATATGAGAAAAGAACCAAAAAATATATAAATATAGATCAAAAACATTTAAAATATCACGTGTATAAACTCAATTTTGTTTTTTTGTTAGACACAAAACTAAACAATCAAATGTTATACGCTCTTCAATCCTATTGAATGCTCTATTGGGCCAATAATAATTTTTAATGTGGAATGACGTTATAGTGATTTTTGTGGGAGTATTCTTGGAAATATTTAGGGGTGTGTATAAAAATATGTCGTAATTAATGTGGACTTGCAGTTGTAAATTTGCAATGATAATATTGTAAATACAAGAAATAGAAGAAGATATTTATGTCAATTATTTTACCAAGTATGGAAGGAAAACATTGGATTAAATTGTACAAAAAAAATGTGGGAACATATTGGATAAAAATTAAGAAAGTATATGTCATGTCAGTATTATATCGGGGCAGATAGGTCTGGAGGTAGGACGTAAGTGTTTTGAAGATAGAATTATTTTCCGACATTTAAGAGTGTGATTTGAGTAGTACAAGTAAATATAGATACGATGGGGTTGTTCAGGGATGCACCTACGGTTAATAAGTTGGTTAGTTGAGTGAAAAGGGTACGAACAATGCTTGAATGATGTGGACAATATGGGGTATGTAGCAAAAAAACTGAGGAAGCTAAGTAGATGAATTTATTTCAAGGTTGTATTATGTGTAAATGACTTAGGCATAGATGCTATAAAAATAAGGTTAAAATCTCTGAAATATCATGTATGAAAACACAATTTTGTTTTTTTCTTGTGAAACACAAAAATAAGTAATCAAATGTTAATAAATATAATGTCAATATAGTATTGTTAACGTTTAACTAGGTTACTTTTTTGTCTTGGTGATTAAAAAAATACATCGTGGTTTGAATTTTACACCCAATTTTAATGTAAGATCTCGAGTGTTGCATCCACCGTTCATTCCTTAACACTTCTCTCATACCTCTTTTGTTAACCAAACAAAAAAATGCATGTTTTTGTTTTCCCTATCAAGGATTTCTCATTCAAACAAGATCGGTTTTGAAAGCAGAAGTTAGGTAGGTTTCTGATAGATGGATGAATTTTTCAAAGGGAGAGCTAATTTTAAGAGATAAGTTCGGGTGTTTTGTGAAGGAGGGGTGACTTGAATATTTTAGATGTGTATTGGAAGTTAGGAAAGAGTGTCGATGATGAGTTAGATGGTTGTTTGAGGTAGCAATAAATATGACTAAATCGCATTTGATGATAAAATTTAATAATAGGTTAGTAGGTGTAGCTTTGGATTGTGGACCGTTTTACGTGTTGTTTGAAGAGTAAGAGTAGTTGTTTGAAGGGTTCTTTCGTGTGGTACTGTAGATGATTGTGGCGAGTTGGTGGTAACATTAATGACAGAAAAGAATATAAATGAGGTAATTTTATTAACAAAATAACACATGTATAGAACAAACTATTACTATTTTTATATAAAAAAAGTCTTAGAATTTACTTTTGATTTACATGGTAAAAATTTTATGAATATCACAAATTAATTTAGTATCCGTGCATCGCACGGGCAAAAATACTAGTCTAGTAATATAATGGTAAAAATTGTATTATGATGCGTAAATTTTGTAATGCGAGAATCAACCCCCTTTAAAAACCTACACCAATTTATACAAAAGATTTGAGCTTATTTGTACATTTTACGAGTTTTATACGCCTTTATAAAAAAAATTAATTCAAAATATTATATTAAAATTAAAAAATAATGCATATAAATTTAATAAGATTTTAACTTAATACCTAAAAAAAAAAAATTCAAGTCAAAATATAGGAAAACTCAAAAACTTTATATATAAACTTAATTAGATTTGTATTAGAGCTACCATACTCGTATATATATCCGAAGGTAGAGTTGTGTTTATGCAAATCTTGTTTCATTTGGTGCACATATGGGCAGGGCCGTCTCCGATATTTCGGGGACCCGTGCGAATTTTGAAAATGGGTCTCAATCTCTCTATTTACATTGTTGGTATAAAATGTTATTTTGTTATAAGAATTATTTTTTAACGTACGAAAATGTTTATAATTTATTTATTTTATACTACTTACTATACATGTATAACGTAAATGTTCTATACTATTGTATGTTTTTTTAAACAACTTTGCATATTAGAAAAAGAAAGAGTTAAGAAAAAAAAATTAAATAGTTTTAAATGAAACCAATAAATTTTGAAATATAGTTATAACTTAGTTCATTAAAAGTAATTTTGGAAAATAAAATAAAAAAGTGTAGTTACGGAGAATCGAACCCAAAATGCATGAATATAGAAAGCCCAAAAAGTTACAAGCTAAACTATGGTATCATTCTACATTTCATAATTATTAGCCTCGCTAATTGATATATATTCAGGGCCGGCTCAGGGGGTGTTCAACCCGTGTGGTCGCACAGGGCCCCCAATTCTAGCAGTGTCAAAGTGGTAGAAGTCTCACCTTAGAATTCAAAAATCCCGTGTTCGATTCCCCTAGGCATCATTTTGAAGTTTAATTTTTCATTTAAAAATTAGAAAGAGTGATGTTAGTGAGGGTCGAAACCGCGCCAAATATGTGGAACTATGAACAATTATTCAACATGCCAATGAAGCCCTCTAGCATATTATGGAAGCACAATTTAATTTGGGTGTTGCTCATTCATACACATGTTTTACTCAATTATAAACGCAAATGACTTTAATACCCTTCTATTTTTATAATTTTATTTTAATACCCTTTCAGTCTCTCTAATCAATTCACTCCCTCTAACTGCAACTATTCAACCACAATTCGGCCGCCACTTTCCACCACCCTCACCGTCCTCTCCTTGCACCACCGTCCTCTGCAACCGTCAGAAGATGGACTTAAAATGCATCTTAATATGCGCAAACCCTATAAATATTTATAAATAATCAACACTCAGAAAAGTTTACACACTTGTAGTATCAAGGCGAAGAATGTGTTTTGCCAGTAGCTTGTTCATCTGAAACATATCTGTACAGTCAACTTCAAATACCAGTCGCACAGTCAACTTCAAATACCAGTCGCAGCTCTTCATTGCAAATTATCTTTCTTTTGTTACTTGGATCTTGAAGATTGTGCTTCCTTATATATGCCCAAAGTTGCTTCACAATCTACACCATGTAGATACAAAATTACTAAACTACTGAGGAGAGTAGAGTCGCAAGTGAAGAAAAGCCTCAAATGGATAAAGTTTTTTCGCAGAAAAAAGAAGGCCTTTAATTACACCTTGCTACACACCTTAATTAGGTTAAAACTGAAAACGATTTAAAGAAAGCCTAATCTAATTAGTCTAAATCAATTTTTTAATTTCATATAATATAATTGACAAAGGTAGAGATTAGAATTATTACCTGATCGATACGAGAGCTAGCATCCATAGTTGTGTGGTGTGGTTTAGGTTTTTTTGGGGAGAGAATCAGAGAGGAGAACTTTTCTTAGGCAGAGGGCATAGAATGGAAAAGTAATGAAAAAAAAGGGTATGAATGAGTAAAACTCGTATATGAATGAGCAATTACGTTTAATTTATAACATACCTGTTGGGCCTCATTTGCTTTTTTTTAATCAAAATTGTTAATATCTTTAAAAAATGTTCCTTATATTCATATTTAACATATGTGTGTATTAATATATTATGGCCTATTTTTTCAGTTTCGCACAGGGCGTCCAAAATGTCAGGGACGGTCCTGTATATATTCTTAATTTAACTTGATTAGGCCCAAAAAATCAGGGACTTTGTACGACCGCACCCCTAAAAGTCGGCCCTGCATATGGGGCAAAGCCGTAAATCTATAGATGTGGATGAATTCTAAATCATTGTCTTGAGTAAAATTACATTACGGACTGTGTTTGACAAGGTTCATTAATGACAACAGATTTAGTGATATTTACTTCCTCGTCTCTTAATGGTGTAAATTTACCATCTTTTTTCAGGTCTTCCAAGGAGTGCAAAATACGGACTAGTACTAGGAGCAGGAATACCTGCGATTGTATGCATGATTGGACTAACTTACTACATCAGTAGCAGGGCTAGAGCCCGAAACCAAAATGGAGGATACCCCAACATTGAATCGTCTCCGGCAATCTTTCCTCAACCCATGATAGTTACAGTAGGGCTAGATAGGCCGACCATAGAATCATATCCAAAAACCATATTAGGGGAGAGTAAGCGTCTTCCAAACACCAGTGATGGAACTTGTCCAATTTGCTTATCTGATTATCTATCGAAGGATACCTTGAGGTCTATCCCCGAATGCAATCACTTCTTTCATGCTCATTGTATTGATGAGTGGCTTCGGATGAATGCTACATGTCCTTTATGTCGTAAATCTCCCCAATGACTCTCTCCATATCTAATTCTTACCTGTAAATAATCAATTTTTGATATTGTACCATACACAGACTGTCACTTACTATATACTTGTAAGAGTTTCATTGAACCACAATTATATAACTTGTTACAGAGTATTTGAAAGCAATTACCCATGATTACCTCAATCATATTACTCATGATTACCTCAATTATGTAATTGGACGCAAAAGGGTAGTATTGATGCAGTTGTTGCTTGTTGTCTTATAGATAATGTGATAATGATATACGGAGTAGAAGTGATAGAACCGACTTAATTGCTATTGATAAAATGTCAGTCACATCTATACAAAGGCTATGACTATTCTATTTTAGGAGTTGTTTGCTTACCCACTAAAAACGTAGTAATTTAAATTTACGTGAATTGTAAAATTTACCTTTTTATTTATTAGCTCAAATCACATGAATTGCAATTCCTCCATAGTGAATTGCAATTCCTACATGACAACCAAAAAATATTTTCTAATTTATATGAATTCTACAATTACGTGTTTTACCACTTCCAAGACAATACGAATTCCACGTGCAACCAAACGACTCCTAAGTATACAGAATATCAAGATATTATACAATATAAAAAGATCATCACACATTATTTACAAGATAAAATCGTAATCTAAAGATTACGTAATATCTTTATTCTCTAATACGTTCCCGCAAGATGGACGTTCCAAAGGAGAGACCAATCTTGAGTAGAAGAGGATAAAAGCAGGTCGTGCAAGAGGTTTGGTCAATACGTCGGCGAGTTGATCATTGGCAGATATATGTTGCACGCGAAGCAGACCTTTATTAACTTGTTGTCGGACAAAATGAAAGGCAAGAGCCACATGTTTCATACGAGAGTGAAAGACATGATTGGCCGAGTAACTTGTAGCACCTAAATTGTCAAAGTATATAACCGGAGGTGCTTGAACACGAAAATCCAACTTGAAAAGTAAAGAAGGTAGCCACAATATTTCAAATTCTGAAATATTGTTATATAGAACAAAAATCAAGATGATAAAAATAAAATTAGTTTTGTACATCACAGTTTTAAAAACGGACTAAAACCAGTAATATTACATAAATTATCATATACTTCTTTAATGTAAAAGTCAAATCCGTTGACGTGACATTATAATTTACTAGTATAATCCTATGTGGCGGCTAGCCGGCTAATAATCACCATTACTAAATTCTTAAAAATAAAAGGTAAAAGGTTGATTCTAATTCAACGGAAGTAAAGAAAGTAAGTGTGTATGAAATATGAAATATGAATTATGAAATATGAAATATTCAATTCTTATTTGATAAGAGTATAACAATAGCATAAAAAATAAGTAAATTAAAGTTAGTTGTTAATTTAAAGGAGTAAATAAGTAATGAAATAATCATCTCATATTGAAATGTGCAAAGAATATGAAATATTCCATATACAATTCTATATATGTGACTTCAACGAGAATAGTTTTTTTGGGATAGTTGGTAATTTTTTTATTTCATGTGCCTCTAAAATTGATATGATCCTCCCAAAATTATAGCATAATCAATCCTCAAAACACCCTACGAGAATTACTATAAATACACCTGCAATTCAGTCATCTCTATCGTTCACAATTCATAAAAACTGAGAATTTTTTTTAAGAATGACATTACGGCTTTCTGTTGTACTTCTATAGTCATACATCACTCGAAAGCAAATACACTCACTGCAAAGATTGCTGAGGTGCGAAGGTGTAGCCGAACAGTCGTGGTCCAATTCATGGTACGGAATGACTTAAGCCAATTAATTGAACAACATACATGTAACCGAACGGTTGTAGCGTTGTATTCCGATTGGTATCATTCTGTTGTAGATTGAGATTTATCAGAGTAAGTGATTGGTTGTCGCCACATACATATTTGATATATGTAGCAAGTGTTGGAGCTGGCGTCCTCCACATGTAGTGCGATAACGTCATTGCACATACCCTTGTGGCTGGTGTCCTTGACAATTAGTATAATGACTTATTAAATCTCTTAAAGGATCACTAGGGCATACTTCTGTATTATTATCAGTTGATCCACGTTTATCAATAACGGTTGGCTTGCTAGATAAGTTTGACGTTATTGTCGTACGGATGGCGGTGATCAACTGGTCCCTATACGTCACACCTATAGGACACGTTTGAGAGATGTGAAGGTATGAAAATACAATCACATTTATGCTGAATACGACTAAACAGTTAGTCAGAGGTATTGACTATTAAATTAGTCAATGAGATGTTGAGATAATTATTTAATACAGATTAAATAATATTAGCTAATACGGATTACATGATTAATTCGTAAATTAAATATAAACAGTTATATTTAATTAAATATTGAATTCGTGTATTAATATAAACAGTTATATTAATTTAGCTAATTATACAATATCGTAATTTGATCAGACCATTATTAATGTATCGACTAAATTAATATCTGATAACGTGTATATGATTTATAATTAAATCCCGTGAATTATATTTTAGCAATTAGGGTCGAATCACGTATTAGAATAAGATAAGAGTGGAAAGCCCACTCTCACCTTGACCTAATTTCGGCCGAGTGATACAAAAGGAGAGGGACTCTCCTTTTGTCAGGTTCTCTCACTTTTTACTGATTACTGATAATCTCATCTCACAGAAAATTAGGGTTTTGAGAACTGTTTTCCCAAAACCTAGATCTCACATCTGAAAAAACTCACAAAACTCTCCCCATATTGCAAGGCAATTGGAGAGCATTTCTAGCACACGCGGCATCATCTCAGACAAGTCTTGGGTGCAAGTTATAGGAGGGAATTTGCTTTAATTCCTGTTCTTAGGCCATTCGCACATAGGACCTAAGGTTGTATTTCTTATTCATGTTTTTATCATCACATATGTAATTTTCGTTATAATCCTGGAATTTTAAGGGTGAATACATGTTTATTCCCCACAAGTGGTATCAGAGCCAAGGCCACGAAAATTTTACAATTGTGTTTTTCATGAGATGTTTTAAAAATCGAAATTTGAAACCCATATGTTGTCTCGGCCGTGTGCCATTTTTGTGTGAAATCGATCATGTTTTTCGTTTTTGATTTGCATATTGTTGATTAATCGATATTTTTAACAGTATGTAAATCATTTGTTGTTGTTTATTGTTGATTTACACGGTTGAAATCACGTATAAACACACGTTTTGTTTTAATTTTCTACCCGTCACTCGATCGAGCACTTTTTGGCTCGATCAAGCAGTTTTTAAAACAACCAGTCACTCGATCGAACACCTTTTGGCTCGATCGAGTATTTTGGATTCTACGAACGAGCGTATTTCTACTCATTCGTAGTCTGCCTCGATGACCCTGTCATTCGATCGAGACTTGCTGTACTCGATCGAGTTACACAGTTCCTCGATCGACCTCGCTTTAATTCGATCGAACAGTTTTCAGGGTATTTTAATTTTTCTAAAAATTTTGGTTTTCTGAAAACTTTTGGGTTCGATCGAGTACCTGTTTTACTCGATCAAGTAAAACCCAGTCTGTCAAGGTTACTCGATCGAGTACTCTAGTGACTCGATCGAGCAGACCATGTTCTGGAAGATTTTTTGAAAACAAATTTTATTTTATTTTCTCTTGGCCCATAGTAATATACTATATACGGAAATAGTATATTGACTTTTGTGAAACGGTTCACACTCGTAAGATACTTATTATTTTAAAACGGTTTAAAATAATGGATTATAATTATATTAAGATTTATGTGACTAAAACGGTATAATCACATAATTTTAATCTCGTAAGGTGGTTTGGTAAAATTTATTAAACATAATAACGGTATTATGTCACGAATGAATTTGTTTTAATTGATGCATTTTATTTATCGTCTTGTTGAATGCTTATGAATGCTTTTATAACGTATTTATTTTTGCAAACGGTTGTAACTTAGTGTGGCCTTAAAAGATTGTGTTACCGTAATGATGGAACACGGTCTTGTTTGTAATTTTGAGATCTTGTATCTCCGTTTTGGTTTTGTGCCATGTAATTGTTGGGGCTGGTGTCCTTGACAATTAAGTACAATGACTTATTAAATCTCTTTAAGGATCACAAGGGCATACTTTTGTATTATTACCAGTTGATCCACGTTTATCAATAACGGTTGGCTTGCTAGATAAGTTTGACGTTATTGTCATACGGATGGCGGTGATCAACTGGTCCCTATACGTCACACCTATAGGACACGTTTGAGACATGTGAAGGTATGAAAATACAGTCACATTTTGCCGGAGATGACTAAACGGTTAGTCAGAGGTATTGACTATTAAATTAGTCAATAAGATGTTGAGAATTATTATTTAATACGGATTAAATAATTTTAGCTAATACGGATTACAAGATTAATTCGTAAATTAAATATAAACGGTTATATTTAATTAAATATTATATTCGCAAATTAATATAAACAGTTATATTAATTTAGGTAATTATACAATATCGTATTTTATCAGACCATTATTAATATATCGACTGTATTAATAACTGATAACATGTTACGATTTATAAATTAAACCCGCGAATAAATAATAGCTAATTGGGTCGAATCACGCATTAGGATAAGGTAAGAGTGGAAAGCCCACTCCTACCCAAACCCTATATTCGGCCGGCCTCAGTTACAAAAGGAGGAGACTTCTCCTTTTGTCAACTACTCTTGTTGCACTGTAACATAATTCTCAAGTAAAATTAGGGTTTGAGAGCATTCTTCTCCCAAAACCTCAGATCTCACATCTAAAACCTCAAGGGCTCTCCCTATATTGCAAGGCAATTGGAGAGGATTTCTAGCACACGCGGCCTCGTCTCAAACTAAGTCTTGGGTGCAAGTTATAGGAGGGAATTTGCATTAATTCCTGTTCTTAGGCCTTTTGCGCTTGGACTAAAGGTTGTACTTCTTTTCTCATGTTTTAATCTTATGACAATATTCACAATTGCATATTTCATTATAATCCTGCATATTTAGGGTGAATACGCGTTTTATTCCCCACAAGTGGTATCAGAGCCTTAGGCCATGAAAATTTTACAATTGTGTCTTTCATAAGTTTTAAAATTTTGAAAACCGTACCTTCTGTCGAAGGCACTCGATCGAGTCCCTGTGACACTCGATCGAGTGCCATCATACCAGGCTGCCGTGCGTGAGTTTTTAGTGAGAAATCGATCTTGTTTTCGATTATAATTTGCATATTGTTAATTAATCGATATTTTTAGCAATATGTGAATCTTTTGTTGTTGTTTATATATGATTTACAAGTTTTAAATCCAAGTTGTAAACTCGTTTTAATTTAAAAGTGCAGCGATTTGCAAATTTTATGAGCCACTCGATCGAGTGACCCTGACACTCGATCGAGTGCCCCTGTTACTCGATCGAGTGCTCTCGTTTCGGGGTGTTTATTTTCGAAAATAACTTGTTTTCTTATTTTCACATGGCTTAAAATAATATACTATATACGGAAATAGTGTATTGTTTAGTGAAACGGTTCACCCTCGTTTGATACATATTGTTTTTAAAACAGTTTAAAACAATGGATTATATGTTTATTAAAATTGGTGATTAAAACGGTATAGTCACTTAATTTTAATTTTAAAAGGTGGTTTGGTATAAATTTATTAATCATAATAACGGTATTATGTCATGTATAAATTGTTTTTAGTTGATGCATTTTATTTATCGTCTTGTGAATGCCTTGAATGCTTTCAATAACGTATTTAATTTTGCAAACGGTTGTAACTTAGTGTGGCCTTAGAAGATTGTGTCACCGTAATGATGGGACACGATCTTGCTTGTAATTTTGAGATCTTGAATCTCCGTTTTGGGTTTTTGCCATGTAATTACTTTTGTATTTAAATTAGAATGTATCTAGGACTACTTTTGTAATTTAAATTAGTAATTTTGTGAAGACCAAAGACAAGACGGAGACCGGATGCTCACTCCCGCTGCAAGGACCAAGATGAAACATCAAGACAAGCTTCTAGGGTCCAACGGTGGATTCCAAGTTGTTTTATGTTTATTTTGGTAGGATAGGCCACACTAGGACTTTTATTTACGTTTATTGCATTTATCTTTATGCTTTCATCGATAATAGCTTGCATCATATTCCGCCTAAAAACCAAACCACCTATATCATGCCTGAAAACTGACTCATGTAGAGGTCACGCGTTAGTTTTCTGTGACAATACAGATGTCACATGTCATTTAAAAAGCCATCACTTTATTTAATTCATTCACGCAAATGCTAGTTTTTAGTTCACTTATATATGGATAAATAAAAGTTGATGGGGTCTTCCTCGTATAACCAAAAATTGAGATTAGTCTTTATAAATCAGCCTCCCATGAATCCCTTCTTCGTCGGTAGGCATAATATGACCCCTTCTACGTCGGGTAAATGGGAACAGATGATTTATTTTATCTCAACATCATGGTCACTCGATAATATTCCAGTGACTGAGATGGACTAATAGATAGGATATACGGAAATCTATCGACCAAGAGTTCCAACGATTGGAATTAGCCAAACTGTGGGCTTATCAATATACAGAAATTGAGTCTTGGGATCGTTTATATAATTCTTGAGGGAGATCAATTATATAAATGCATGAGTCTACGAGTTTAAATCCAATTTAATATAGACTTAAATCACAACAATAAGTTGCTTATATGGTTTTGTTTTATCTTCTTTTCAGTGTAGAACACGTTCATTAAAACTGCTGTAAAACTAAAATGGCTGGTGAAGACCCAATGCCAAGTGCCAAGCTAGCTCGTGAATCCTGGCTAAAAGCCTTCATGGACTCCATGAATCAGTCAACTAGACTGAGGAATGATGGGTCAAACTTCTCTGACTGGGAGGCAGCACTACGGAATGCTGCCATTGCTGACGGAAAGCTTAAGTTCTTAACTGAGCCCATTCCGCCACACCCAGGAACTGGAGCTAGAGCCAACAAAATTCGCGCTCATAGCGATTTCGTTATGGAAGCGGGTGCGATAAAGAACGTACTCATCTATGCAATGGAATCCAATTTGCAAAGACGCTTCATAACCCATGGTGCAAACAAGATTTTTACCACGCTCACTAACGAATTCTCCAAGGCTCCGAGAATCGTTTCTTATGAGCATACCTGTCGCTTCTTTGAGGCGAAACTCCAGAAGGGCCAAGCTGTTAGCCCACATATTCTCAACATGATTGAAAATATCGAGAAACTGGAGTCCCTAAACTGCAAGATCAGTGAGAACATCATCGTTGATCGCATGCTTCATTCGCTTCATGATGGGTTCGCCTTCTTTAGGGCCAACTACTACATGAACGACATGAAGAAGACTCCTCATGAGCTCCACTCCCTTCTCGTACAGACTGAGAAGGATCTAAAGTTGAGTGGGAGTCTGAAGCAAGATGTTCTCATGATCTCCAGTAAGGGAAAAGGTAAAGGGAAGGCTAAAGCTCAGAGCGACCTAGCAGTAGGTAAGCCCAGGTTCAAGAAACCAGGATTTACAAAGAGTGGGCCTGGTGAGTCGAGTAACTCACAAGGCAAGACAAAGAGCAAGGATACAAGCATGGAATGTCACCATTGCCACAAGACTGGGCATTGGAGGCGCTCATGCCCCGTGTATCGCGAGGACATTAAAGCAGGTCGTGTTACTCCTGTTGGTATGTCTTCTTCTTCTTTTATTCACATGATTGAGATTAACCATGCAAGTTGCGGAACTTGGGTACTTGATACTGGTTGTGGTTCTCATCTATGTAATCATGTGCAGGGCCTCCGAAACCAAGAACCCCTAATCAAGGGTGAGGTGGACCTGCATGTCGGGAATGGAGCACGTGTGGCTGCAGTCTCGAAGGGAACATACGTAATCCAGCTTCCAAGTGGATTCGAGTTATTTTTATATAACTGTTATTATGTTCCTAGTTTATCCAAACACATTATTTCAGTTTCTGCACTTGACAAACTCGGATTTTCATTTGTAATAGAGAATAATAGCTGTATTTTCTCTTTGCACAATATGATTTATGGCAAGGCAGTTTCCATGAATGGAATTTATGTTTTAGATCAAACTACCGAGATATTACATGTGAATAATAAAAGATTAAAGGTAGGTGACAAAGATCAAACTTACTTATGGCATTGTCGTATGGGGCACATAAATGAGAAACGCGTTAAACAGCTCATACAGAATGGAGCTATTTCGCCCTTTGATTTCGAATCATATGGCACGTGTGAATCATGTCTCATCGGCAAAATGACTCGTATTTCCTTCAAAGGTGTTGGAATGCGCGCTGCCGACCTATTAGGACTCATACATACGGACGTATGTGGCCCTATGTCGATCAACGCACGAGAAGGCTATAGGTATTTCATCACTTTCACGGATGATTTGAGTAGATATGGCTATGTCTACTTAATGAAACATAAAAGTGAATCCCTTGACAAGTTCAAAGAATACCAGAATCGGGTACAGAACCAGCTGGGTAGAAAGATTAAAGCACTACGTTCGGATCGTGGTGGTGAGTATCTTTCACACGAGTTTGATCAACACCTAAAAGACTGTGGGATCGTACTACAGTTGACTCCACCTGGAACACCACAATTAAATGGTGTGTCCGAACGGAGAAATCGAACTCTACTTGATATGGTTCGATCCATGATGCGTCACACCGTTGTGCCTGATTCATTGTGGGGCTATGCTCTTTTGTCAGCCACTCTAATACTTAACCGAAGTCCGTCTAAAGCTGTTGACAAGACTCCATTCGAGCTATGGAAGGGAACGGTCCCTAACTTGTCCTTTATTCGGGTTTGGGGCTGCGAGGCTTATGTCAAATGGAGACACGAGGATAAGCTCGGCCCGCGATCGGTCAAGACATACTTTATAGGCTATCCAAAGGGAACGTTTGGTCATTACTTCTACTCGCCTACCGAACAACGTGTTTTTGTTGCGGCTAGTGCGACGTTCTTGGAGAAAGAATTTCTCGAGAACAAGTCGAGTAATAGAACCTTCGAGTTATCGGAGGTTCAAGAACCAACTACCGAGCAACCATTGGAGGAAACAGTTCCTTCACCTGAGGCTGCGGTAGATATCCCTGAGGAACCTAGGAGGTCGGTAAGAGTCTCTATTCCACCGGACAGATACATTGGTATGGTCGAGGAACACGATACAGATGACGTCTTACTCCTAGAGGGTAATGAACCCACAACCTATAAAGGTGCCATGACTAGTTCTGACTCAAAGCTATGGCTAGAAGCCATGCAATCCGAAATGGACTCCATGTATGAGAACAACGTGTGGGATCTTGTGGACCTACCTGCAAAGGTGCGTCCCCTTCAATGCAAATGGCTTTACAAGATAAAGCATGCCGTGGAAGGACAACAAGATATCCATAAGGCTAGACTAGTTGCTAAAGGTTTCACTCAAGTGCCAGGCTTGCACTATGATGAGATCTTTGCACCCGTAGTCATGCTACGTTCCATTCGGATTATCTTAGCGATCGCCGCATTTCATGACTATGAAATATGGCAAATGGACGTTAAAACCGCCTTCTTAAACGGTTATTTGGAGGAAGAGTTGTACATGGTACAACCCGAGGGTTTTATCGATCCAGCACATCCTAAGAAAGTTTGCAAGCTTAAGCGTTCAATCTATGGACTTAAGCAAGCATCGCGGAGTTGGAATCATCGCTTCGACCAAGTGATAAAAGAGAATGGGTTCATTCGATCAGTCGAGGAACCATGTCTCTATATCAAGTCGAGTGGGAGTAAAATTGTATTCCTAGTACTGTATGTCGACGACATACTCTTGATTGGGAATGACATACCTCTCTTATCTTCGGTTAAAGCATGGTTGAAAAACCATTTCCAGATGAAAGATCTGGGAGAGGCACAAAGAATTTTGGGCATCCGTATCTACAGGGATAGATCACGACGGATGTTGTCTCTCAGTCAGGAATCTTATATAGAGAAGATTCTAGAGAGATTCAGTATGACGAACTCCAAGAA
The DNA here is from genome assembly GCA_029255685.2 of Silene conica. Taxonomy (NCBI): domain Eukaryota; kingdom Viridiplantae; phylum Streptophyta; class Magnoliopsida; order Caryophyllales; family Caryophyllaceae; genus Silene; species Silene conica. Next base: position 2,646,894 of record CM055311.2, on the reverse strand, counting down.
AGGGTTCCTTCCTATGACTCATGGGCTTCACTTGAGCAAGTCTCAAGAAGCTAAGTCAGTGGAAGAGAAAGAGCGCATGAGTCGGATTCCTTATGCTTCGGCAATAGGATCGATCATGTATGCCATGATATGCACACGTCCAGACGTTGCATATGCATTGAGTATGACTAGTCGATTCCAAGCTCATCCAGGTGAACAACACTGGATGGCCGTGAAAAACATTCTTAAGTACCTACGGAGGACTAAAGATTGGGGATTGACTTTTGGAGGCGACTCGACGCTCTGCGCCACGGGTTACGCAGATGCTAGCTTCCAAACAGATCGAGATGACTCGAAATCTCAGTCTGGATTCGTTTTTACTCTTAATGGCGCTGCTGTCAGCTGGAAAAGTTCTAAACAGAGTGTTACAGCAGATTCTACGACTGAGTCCGAGTACTATGCCGCCTCAGAAGCAGCTAAGGAAGCAATATGGATGCGTCAATTCTTACAAGGACTATCAGTAGTGCCTAGTTCGAATGACCCGATCACCGTTTATTGTGACAATAGCGGTGCCATCTTCCAAGCTAAGGAGCATAAGTCTAGCAGCAAGGCTAGGCATGTACAACGGAAAGCTCATCTAATCAGAGATTACGTGGAGCAAAAGGAGATTTTTATTGAAAAGATCGCTACGGATGACAACATAGCCGATCCTCTCACAAAAGCATTACCACGTGATAAGCATGAAGGGCACATTCATTCCATGGGAATTGGATGTGTTCCTAAGTTGTAGTACTCTTTTATGAATTCATGTCATAATTCATTTTCTCGTGTACTCTATTCAACCTTATTGTTATGATATAAAATGCTTTGTTTCTCATGTGGAATTGTACGCCAATTTTGAACACCACAAAGTGAACTGATTAACATTACATCGTTTTGGTCCTTGATTACCCACTTGAGCTGATAACTCAGGTAATCATTTTGTGACGTTGGTTGATGGTGGGTTCAACGAGCCATAAGTCACGTGGATGACTGACCAATCACAAAGGCGAGTTATACGGATATCTCGTAGGACACCCCGTGACATCGTTATGGAGTCCTAAATGTTTTATAACATTGGGTGCCAGGTCGTGGATAGGACCTCCATAGTGTTCCTTAGAGTCGAGTCTTTTGATTTTCAACTGTTTCTTGAGATTAAGACAGATTTTGGGTAACTTTGGTTTCTTTCCCACGGTCACCGTAACAGGGGCCAAGAGGATTTTTTTCTGGGTTATTTCATGCTGGGCGATATCGGCAGGATTCGAGTTGAGGGAAATATCCAAACCCTTATCAGGATTTCATCATTTCTCAGGGCCACTCGAGGAGTAGTAACTGAAATGCATGGCCATGCTCGAATACAGATTCGTTTTATCAGTTAAGTTACTCTCTAGTCGGGGAAACCACTCTTGATACAGATCGCTTGTGAGATACGACCTTTGCGAATGCGGATTTGCAAATTGTCTTACATTGAGTGGGAGAAATTTTAAAAGGATATGAGATTCGGTTATCGCACCTACACTTGTACGGACAAGTGGGAGTTTGTTGGAGATTGTGTCCTCCACATGTAGTGTGATAACGTCATTGCACATACCCTTGTACGGACAAGTGGGAGATTGTTGGGGCTGGTGTCCTTGACAATTAAGTACAATGACTTATTAAATCTCTTTAAGGATCACAAGGGCATACTTTTGTATTATTACCAGTTGATCCACGTTTATCAATAACGGTTGGCTTGCTAGATAAGTTTGACGTTATTGTCATACGGATGGCGGTGATCAACTGGTCCCTATACGTCACACATATAGGACACGTTTGAGAGATGTGAAGGTATGAAAATACAGTCACATTTTGCCGGAGATGACTAAACGGTTAGTCAGAGGTATTGACTATTAAATTAGTCAATAAGATGTTGAGAATTATTATTTAATACGGATTAAATAATTTTAGCTAATACGGATTACAAGATTAATTCGTAAATTAAATATAAACGGTTATATTTAATTAAATATTATATTCGCAAATTAATATAAACAGTTATATTAATTTAGGTAATTATACAATATCGTATTTTATCAGACCATTATTAATATATCGACTGTATTAATAACTGATAACATGTTACGATTTATAAATTAAACCCGCGAATAAATAATAGCTAATTGGGTCGAATCACGCATTAGGATAAGGTAAGAGTGGAAAGCCCACTCCTACCCAAACCCTATATTCGGCCGGCCTCAGTTACAAAAGGAGGAGACTTCTCCTTTTGTCAACTACTCTTGTTGCACTGTAACATAATTCTCAAGTAAAATTAGGGTTTGAGAGCATTCTTCTCCCAAAACCTCAGATCTCACATCTAAAACCTCAAGGGCTCTCCCTATATTGCAAGGCAATTGGAGAGGATTTCTAGCACACGCGGCCTCGTCTCAAACTAAGTCTTGGGTGCAAGTTATAGGAGGGAATTTGCATTAATTCCTGTTCTTAGGCCTTTTGCGCTTGGACTAAAGGTTGTACTTCTTTCTCATGTTTTAATCTTATGACAATATTCACAATTGCATATTTCATTATAATCCTGCATATTTAGGGTGAATACGCGTTTTATTCCCCACAGTAATTACTTTTGTATTTAAATTAGAATGTAAATAGGTTTACTTTTGTAATTTAAATTAGTAATTTTGTGAAGACCAAAGACGGAGACCGGATGCTCACTCCCGCTGCAATGACCAAGATGGAACATCAAGACAAGCTTCTAGGGTCCAACGGTGGATTCCAAAGTTGTTTTATGTTTCTTTTGGTAGGATAGGCCACACTAGGACTTTTATTTACTTTTATTGCTTTCTTTTATGCTTTCATCGATAATAGCTTGCATCATATTCCGCCTAAAACCAAACCACCTATAACATGCCTGAAAACTGACTCATATAGAGGTTACGCGTTAGTTTTCTGTGACATACAGATGTCACGTGTCACATGCAAAGTCATCACTTTATTTCATTCATTCACGTTTATGCTAGATTTTAGTTCACTTAAAATGAATAAATACAAGTTGATGGGGTCTTCCTCGTATAACCAAAAATTGAGAAAAGTCTTTATAAATCAGACTCCCATGAATCCCTTCTTCGTCGGTAGGCATAATATGACCCCTTCTACGTCGGGTAAGTAGGAACAGATGATTTATTTTATCTCAATATCGTGGTCACCAGATACTATCTAGCGACTATGATGGACTAAAAGATGAGATTTACGGAAATCTATCGACCAAGAGTTCCAACGGTGGAACTAGCCAAACTGTGGGCTTATCAATTTACGGAAATTGAGTCTTGGGATCGTTTATATAATTCTTGAGGGAGATCAATTATATAAATGCATGAGTCTACGAGTTTAAATTCAGTTTAAAATAGACTTAAATCACAACGATGAGTTGATTATATGGTTTTGTTTTATCTTCATTTCAGTGTAGAACACGATCAATTTTAAAACTGCTAAAATAACAAATAGCTGGTGAAGACCCAATGCCAAGTGCCAAGCTAGCACGTGAATCCTGGCTTAAAGCCTTCATGGACTCCATGAATCAGTCTACTAGACTGAGGAATGATGGGTCAAACTTCTCTGACTGGGAGGCAGCATTACGGAATGCTGTCATTGCTGACGGAAAGTTCAAGTACTTGACTGAGCCTATTCCGGCACACCCAGGAACTGGAGCTAGAGCTAACGAAGTTCGCGCTCATAGCGGCTTCGTCATGGAAGCGGGTGCAATAAAGAACGTACTGATCTATGCAATGGAATCCAATTTGCAAAGACGCTTCATCTCCCATGGTGCAAACAAGATTTTCACCACGCTCACTAACGAATTCTCGAAAGCTCCGAGAATCGTTTCTTATGAGCATACCTGTCGCTTCTTTGAAGCGAAACTCCAGAAGGGCCAAGCTGTTAGCCCACATATTCTCAACATGATTGAGAATATCGAGAAACAAGAGACCCTAAACTGCAAGATCAGTGAGAACATAATCGTTGATCGAATGCTTCATTCGCTTCATGATGGGTTCGCCCTCTTTAGGGCCAACTATTACATGAACGACATGAAGAAGACTCCTCACGAGCTCCACTCCCTTCTCGTACAGACCGAGAAGGATCTGAAATTAAGTGGGAGCGTGAAGCAGGATGTTCTCATGATCTCCAGTAAGGGTAAAGGGAAAGGGAAAGCTAAAGCTCATGGCGACCTAGCGGTAGGTAAGCCTAAGTTCAAGAAGTCAGGATTTGCTAAGAGTGGGCCCGGTGAGTCGAGTAACTCACAGGGTAAGATAAAGAGCAAGATACAAGCATGGAATGCCACCATTGCCACAAGACTGGGCATTGGAGGCGCACATGCCCCGTCTATCGCGAGGACATTAAGGTAGGCCGCGTTACTCCTGTTGGTATGTCTTCTCCTTCTTTTATTCACATGATTGAGATTAACCATGCAAGTTACGGAACTTAGGTACTAGATATTGGTTGTGGTTCTCATCTGTGTAATCATGTGCAGGGCCTCCGAAACCAAGAGCCCCTCATAAAGGGTGAGGTTGACCTGCGTGTCGGGAATGGAGCACGAGTTGCTGCAGTCTCGAGGGGAATATACATGATCAAGCTTCTAAGTGGATTCGAGTTATCTTTGTATAACTGTTATTATGTTCCTAGTTTATCCAAAAACATTATTTCTGTTTCTACACTTGACAAACTCGGTTTTTCATTTGTAATAGAGAACAATAGCTGTATTTTCTCGTTACACAATATGATTTATGGCAAGGCAGTTTTCATGAATGGAATTTATGTTTTAGATCAAACCACCGAAATATTACACGTGAATAAAAAGAGATTAAAGGTTAGTGACAAAGATCAAACTTACCTATGGCACTGCCGTATGGGACATATAAATGAGAAACGCGTAAAACAGCTCATACAGAATGGAGCTATCTCGGCCTTTGATTTTGAATCATATGGCACGTGTGAATCATGTCTCATCGGTAAGATGACTCGTATTTTCTTCAAAGGTGTTGGAATGCGCGCTGCCGACCTATTAGGACTCATACATACGGATGTATGTGGCCCTATGTCGATCAACGCACGAGAAGGCTATATGTATTTCATCACTTTCACGGATGATTTGAGTAGATATGGCTATGTCTACTTAATGAAACATAAAAGTGAATCCTTTGACAAGTTCAAAGAATACCAGAATCGGGTGTAGAACCAACTGGGAAGAAAGATTAATGCACTACGATCTGATCGTGGTGGCGAGTATCTCTCTCACGAGTTTGATCAACACCTTAAAGACTGTGGCATTATTCTACAATTGACTCCACCTGGAACACCACAATTAACTGGTGTGTCTGAACGGAGAAATCGAACTCTACTTGATATGGTTCGATCCATGATGAGTCACACCGTTGTGCCTGATTCATTGTGGGGCTATGCTCTTTTTTCAGCCGCTCTAATACTTAACCGAAGTCTGTGTAAAGCTGTTGACAAGACTCCATATGAGTTGTGGAAGGGAACGGTCCCTAACTTGTCCTTTATTCGGGTTTGGGGCTGCGAAGCTTATGTCAAGTGGAGACACGAGGACAAGCTAGGCCCGCGATCGGTCAAGCCATACTTTATAGGTTATCCAAAAGGAACTTTTGGTCATTACTTCTACTCGCCAACCGATAAACGTGTTTTTGTTGCGGCTAGTGCGACGTTCTTAAAGAAAGAATTTCTTGATAACAAGTCGAGTAATAGAACCTTCGATCTATCGGAGATTCAAGAACCAACTACCGAGCAACCATTGGAGGAAACAGTTCCTTCAACCTCGGCAGCGGTAGATATTCCTGAGGAACCAAGGAGGTCGGGAAGAGTCTTTATTCCTCCGGACAGATACATTGGTATGGTCGAGGAACATGACATAGATGACATCTTACTCCTAGAGGGTAATGAACCCACAACCTATAAAGGTGCCATGACTAGTTCTAACTCGCAGCTATGGCTAGAAGTCATGCAATCCGAGATAGACTCCATGTCTGAGAATGACGTGTGGGATCTTGTGGACCTACCTGCAAAGGTACGCCCCCTTCAATGCAAATGGCTTTACAAGATAAAGTATGCCGTGGAAGGACAACAAGAAATCCACAAGGCAAGACTAGTTGCTAAAGGTTTCACCCAAGTGCCAGGCTTGCACTACGATGAGATCTTTGCACCCGTAGTCATGCTACGTTCCATTCGGATTATCTTAGCGATTGCCGCATTTCATGACTATGAAATCTGGCAGATGGACGTTAAAACCGTCTTCTTAAACGGTTATTTGGAGGAAGAGTTGTACATGGTACAGCCCGAAGGTTTTATTGATCTGGAACATCCTAAGAAGGTTTGCAAGCTTAAGCGTTCCATTTATGGACTTAAGCAAGCATCACGGGTTGGAATCATCGCTTCGACCAAGTGATAAAAGAGAATGGTTTCATTCGATCAGTCGAGGAACCATGTTTCTATATCAAGTCGAGTGGGAGCAAGATTGTTTTCCTAGTACTGTATGTCGATGACATACTCCTGATTGGGAATGACATACCTCTCCTATCTTCGGTTAAAGCATGGTTGAAAAACCATTTCCAGATGAAAGATCTGGGAGAGGCACAAAGAATTTTGGGCATCCGTATCTACAGGGATAGATCACGACGGATGTTGTCTCTCAGTCAGGAGTCTTATATAGATAAGATTCTAGAGAGATTCAGTATGACGAACTCCAAGAAAGGGTTCCTTTCTATGGCTACTGGGCTTCACTTGAGCAAGTCTCAAGAAGCTAAGACATTGGAAGAGAAAGAGCGCATGAGTCGGATTCTTTACGCTTCGGCTATAGGATCGATGATGTATGCCATGATATGCACACGTCCAGACGTTGCATATGCATTGAGTATGACAAGTCGATTCCAAGCACATCCAGGTGAACAACACTGGATGGCCGTGAAAAACATTCTTAAGTACCTACGAAGGACTAAAGATTGGGGATTGACTTATAGAGGCGACTCGACGCTCTGCGCCACTGGTTACGCAGATGCTAGCTTCCAAACGGATCGAGACGACTCGAAATCTCAGTCTGGATTCATTTTTACTCTTAATGGCGCTGCTGTCAGCTGGAAAAGTTCTAAACAAAGTGTTACAGCAGATTCTACAACTGAGTCCGAGTACTATGCCGCTTCGGAAGCAGTTAAGGAAGCAATATGGATGCGTCAATTCTTACAAGGACTATCAGTAGTGCCTAGTTCGAATGACTCGATCGCCGTTTATTGTGACAATAAAGGTGCCATCTTCCAAGCTAAGGAGCATAAGTCTAGCAACAAAGCTAGACATATACAACGTAAAGCTCATCTAATCAGAGATTACGTGGAGCAAAAGGAGATATTTATTGATAAGATCGCTACGGATGACAACATAGCTGATCCTCTCACTAAAGCATTACCACGTGATAAGCATGAAGGGCACATTAATTCCATGGGAATTAAATGTGTTCCTGAGTTGTAGTACACTTTTATGAATACATGTTATAATTCATTTTCTTGTGTACTATTTTACAACCTCATCGTTATGATAATTTTATGTTTTGTTTTTCATGTGGAATTGTACGCCAATTTTGAACACCACAAAGTGAACTGATTAACATTACATCGTTTTTAGTCCTTGATTACCCACTTGAGCTGATAACTCAGGTAATCATTTTGTGACGTTGGTTGATGGTGGGTTCAACGAGCCATAAGTCAAACAGTTGACTGACCAATCACAAAGGCGAGTTATACAGATATCTCGTAGGACACCCCGTGACAATGTTATGGAGTCCTAAATGTTTAATAACATTGGTTGCCAGGTCGTGGATAGGACCTCCATAGTGTTCCTTAGAGTCGAGTCTTTCGACTTTCAACTGTCTCTTGAGATTAAGACAGATTTTGGGTAACTTTGGTTTCTTTCCCACGGTCATCCGTAACAGGGGCCAAGAGGATTTTTTCTGGGTTATTTCATGCTGCGCTTACATCTGCAGGATTCGAGTTGAGGGAAATATTCAAACCCTTATCAGGATTTTATCATTTCTCAGGGTCACTCGAGGAGTAGTAACTGAAATGCATCGCCATGCTCGAATACAGATTCGTTTTATCAGTTAAGTTACTCTTAAGTCGGGGAAACCACTCTTGATATAGATCGATTGTAAGATACGACCTTTGCGAATACGAATTTGCAAATTGTCTTACATTGAGTGGGAGAAATTTTAATAGGATATGAGAATCGGTTATCGCACCTACACTTGTACGGACAAGTGGGAGTTTGTTGGAGCTGGTGTCCTCCACATGTAGTGCGATAACGTCATTGCACATACCCTTGTGGCTGGTGTCCTTGACAGTTAGTACAATGACTTATTAAATCTCTTAAAGGATCACAAGGGCATACTTCTGTATTATTATCAGTTGATCCACGTTTATCAATAACGGTTGGCTGGCTAGATAAGTTTGACGTTATTGTCATACGGATGGCGGTGATCAACTGGTCCCTATACGTCACACCTATAGGACACGTTTGAGAGATGTGAACGTATGAAAATACAGTCACATTTATGCTGAATACGATTAAACAGTTAGTCAGAGGTATTGACTGTTAAATTATTCAATGAGATGTTGAGATAATAATTTAATACGGATTAAATAATATTAGCTAATACGGATTACATGATTAATTCGTAAATTAAATATAAACAGTTATATTTAATTAAATATTGAATTCGTGTATTAATATAAACAGTTATATTAATTTAGCTAATTATACAATATCGTAATTTTATCAGATCATTATTAATATATCGACTACATTAATATCTGATAATGTGTATACGATTTATAATTAAATCCCGCTAATTATATTTTAGCAATTAGGGTCGAATCACGTATTAGAATAAGGTAAGAGTGGAAAGTCCACTCTCACCTTAACCTAATTTCGGCCGAGTGATACAAAAGGAGAGGGACTCTTGATGAGCTCCATTTTGGTCATCATTTTCTTTACGTTTTCTTTATTTTCGGTCACGATTCGACCTCGATTTGCGTGTCTTTGGGTGTTTTTACGTCCGTTGCCTCGTATATTCCTATTATATCCACTTTTTGTAGGTATTACGGCGGGGGCGAAGAAACGGGAGAAATCGAGCCGGATTTAGAGCGAATTGTGAAGAAAATATGAAGGATTTGGCAAAGGTCATTCCCAGGCCCTCCCAGCCGGTCCCCAACCGGCGGCCGGTCGGCCGGCTGGGAGCCTTGACACGAGATTTTGACAAAAATGCGAGAAGTTTCCAGGCCCTTAAGAAAAGGCTCCCAGCCGGTGGCCAACCGGCAGCCGGTCAACCGGCTGGGATGCATATCCTATACTTAGCCATATTTGAAGAAGCGAAGAAATTGCGAATTGGGCAGATTACTCAAAAAGGGCTCCCAGCCGGTGGACAACCGGCAGCCGGTCCACCGGCTGAGGGGACCTGTACAAGTTGAGATTTGAAGAAAAAGTCAGAATAGATGATTAAGCTTCCCAGCCGGTGCCAGACCGGCAGCCGGCTGATCGGCTGAAAAGCAAGGTCAAATTCAAGAAACTTTCAGAAGTCTATATTTGGGCTCTCAGCCGGTACCAGACCGGCAGCCGGTCGACCGGCTGGGAGTCACTTTTCGTATTTTCGAGCGCTATATAAACCCGCACTTGTATCATTTTGTTATTACGCATTTCTTAAGCTTTTTTAGGGTTTTTTACTGTTGCATTACTCAACACTTAGACTAAAAAACACTCTAATTTATTTTAATCTTCTTTAGATCTTTACTTAATCTTTCATTGTTAGTTAATCTCTCTTGAGGATTCTCCTTGGGTTTGTTTTTAAGCAATTGTAGAGGATTATTTGGGTTGTCTTTTTGGAGGATTTGAAAGAATCCTTCAACTTGTCATCCAAGTCACTTCCTTTTCCTTAGTTGATGGTATAATCTTCTTCATCTTTACTTTGTCTTTGCATTTCCTTTAAGTTTTGCTTGTTCAATTGTTTACTCTTACTTAATCCAACATGTTTAGCAATTCCTCATCATTTGTTTACATATTTATGTTAGCCATGTGTGAGTAGTTCCCCTACTAGGGTTAAAGGTGTGCTTTGGTTTGTTGATAGCTATGAATCTTGTTTAGGGTTAGGATTTGGTTCTCTTCTTTGCTAGGTTTTCATTTGTGCATGTTATATGTTTGATGAAATGTCTCAACGACGGTTGGACATGATTCGAATTGTTGTTGGCCTTTGATGATAGTCTAGGGCTTTCATGAACATGTATGTATGTTAGGTTGACCTTGTTTGTAGCGAAAGCTAGGATAGGGATCGACTTTAGGTGAGTCAAATCGATAGACGAGACAAACCTAGGCCTAGTATAGTGGAGACCTTAGATTCCCTTGCATGATTCGTTACCAACCTACCTTAGTACCCCCGACACCTTAGTATCTTTTATTCATCGATATCATCTTGACACATTTGCTTTAATTTATCTTTAGTAGTTGTTAATCAATCACAAACCTATTACCCCAACTCGAGCTTGAATTAGAACTTAAACATACAACTTCCCCACCGTCTTTTGGGTTCGACCCTAAATTATACTACTTAATTTGGGAGTTTATAAATTGTTTTTGGTGCCGGAATTGACGACAAAAACCGGTCATCAAAATGGCGCCGTTGCCGGGGACGGTGTTTAGAAGTTGTGTAGTTTAGTTTTAGTTTTAGTCTAGAGTTAGTTGAACTTGTTTTGTTTTGATCAAAGATTTGGTAGTTAATTGTAGAGTGCTTGTTTTATTGCTCACCCTAGTGTTTAACAAGCACTAGGACGACTAATTTGTTTGCTAAGTTTTATGCCTAGGGGTGACTCTAACTCTTTGTTGTCATCTTCCGAACCGGAGAGGCTCTTTCGGGCCTTAAGGAGGAAGACCATTGCAAGGGTAAGAATTGCATCCCAAGCATCTACTAGCCAAAACAACCCCTCTTCATCCGAACCACCAAGTCCCAATCAAAGCAATCCTAGCCCAACATCCGAAAGTTTTGACAATCCGTTTTATCAATCACCACCACAATCACCACACTTTCCAAACAACCATCCAATTCATATAATGGCCGCTCTTCGTGATCATAACCGGCCCAATCACAATGACACCACCAATCCAATCAACTTCGGGGTTCTTGTTCCTCAAAATTTCGAAATACACCCTTCGCAAATGAGTTCAATCGAGAAGAATGCCTTTAGCGGGGCTTCTCACGAAGATGCTCATGGGCACTTGAGAAAGTTCAAGGGTAAGGTCGCAATGATAAAGAAAACGGGAGTACCCGAGGAGACACTAAGGCTTATGCTTTTCCCCTATTCCTTAACCGACAAGGCGGATAGGTGGTTAAATGTCCATGCTCCGAATACATTCACCACATGGGACGACTTGGCAACGGCTTTCCTTGCCAAGTACTACCCATCCTCCAAGACCGCGATGCTCCGAAATGAGATAACTCAGTTTCAACAAGACGAGGGAGAATCTTTGGGAGAAGCTTGGGATAGATACCAAGATTTGCTTGCTAAGTGCCCACACCACGGGATACCACCTTGGTACACAACCCAAACCTTTTTTCAGACTCTTCTCCCCCGGACTAAAGAAATGATTAATGCATCGGCGGGTGGTAGCTTTGACCACTTGCCACATGAGGAGGGAACGGAACTCATCAAGAAGATTGTTGATTCGGAGGAAAATTACGGTACTAGAGGGAATGTCTTGAGGAAGAGTAGCAAGTACCCTAGTGAGCACCTTTCCAATGCAAAGGCAAACGAAGAAACCAATGCCAAGTTGGACATGTTAACCCAGAAATTGGAAGAGTTGACTAAGGGCTCCACTACCAAAGAAACCAAGAGCAATGTCCCGGGGATGTACCAAGTAAATAGTGTTGCCACATGTGATTTATGCGGAGGAAATGGGCACACATTTGAAGTTTGTGCAAACAACTCAATTGAGGGAAGTGGAAGTGAGGAAGAATTGTATGCTTTTCAAGCATTCAACAATCCTAGAAACCAAAATACTTTCAACCCCAACTCAAACTACTATCACCAAGGGATTAGAGGCAGTCCTTATATGAGTTACAAAAGCACCAATGTGTTGAATCCTCATCAAATTCAACAACCTCAAGGGCAAAACCCCCCCGGTTTTCAACCAAGGGGTGGAAACTTCAACCCAAGGAACAATTTCAACAACAACAATTTCTACCAAGGCAACCAATCTAATCAAGCCAATCAAGGCTTTCAACAAGGTTTCAATGATCCAAACTTCAACCCCAATTTCCAAAACAACCAAAATCCACAAAATTTCAATCCAAATTTCAACAACAACCAAAACTACAACCAACACCAAAACCAAAACTTCAATCCACCACCATTTCAAAACAACCCCAATCAAAATCAAACCAACTACAACCACAACCCACAAAATCCCAACAACCCAAATTACAACCAAAATTTCAACCAAAACTTTCCACCAAACAATCAAGGCCAAAACTTCAACAATCAAGGTCCGAAGGGCAACTCCCAAGGTGGGGGTGCAAAGAATGATTATGGGTTCCCCTTGCCCCTCACCAATGCACCTCACCAAGATACTAGTGATTCCCAAGTGGGTGAGTTATTGAAGCTTGTCAAGAACATGCAAGCAACTCACACCCAAGAGATGGCTAATTTGAAGAGTGTCAACCAAAGGGAGATACGGGAAATGGAGGCTCGAGTTGCCTCTCAAGCTCTAGCCAATCCACAAAGGCCACCGGGCGGCTTCCTTGCCCAAGGTCAAAGTTCCAAAGATGCATCACACAATCACCAAGCGCATGCGGTGATTTTGAGAAGTGGAACGGAGCTAGAGGACCCGTACAAAGACTACAACTATGGTGAAGAGGAGCCTATCTTAGAACTTGTGAAAGACAAAGGAAAAGAAGTTGATGGTGGAAATTCAAGGGATGATGACTTTTATGTGGAGGACCTCCCTTATGAGGAGAAAGAAGATGAAGTTATCTTGGAGGAGGTGGATGCTAGACAAGAGGAGTTGGTTCCAAAACCAACTACTAAGGTAACAAGCAAACCAACACCCACCAAGGTACTATCTAACCCTCAACCAACTAGCTTGCCTTATCCTTCAAGGGCTTTGAAGGGAAAGGAAAACTTCAAGTTCACAAATTTTTGTAAAATGATTGAAAAACTTGAAGTGACTCTTCCCTTTACGGAGGTGATATTGAATATGCCAACTTACTCCAAATTTTTAAAAGAAATCTTGTCGGGCAAGAGAACCTTGGGTGACCAAGAAGTAATGGCTATGAGGGAGGAGTGTAGTGCACTTCTCCTCCAAAAGGAGCCAAAGAAACTTGGTGATCCGGGGAGTTTCTCTATCCCTTGCATAGTTGGTGGCATTCCAATCTCTCGTGCCCTTTGTGATTTAGGAGCTAGTGTAAGTGTACTTCCTTTGAAAGTTGCAAAAAGAATTGGCTTGAATGATTTAGTTCCTACAAGTATCACCCTCCAATTGGCGGATAGGTCCGTCAAGCGCCCTTTGGGAGTGCTTGAGGATGTACCCGTCAAGGTGGTTAAGCATTTGATTCCCGCCGATTTTGTCGTCCTTGATATTCCGGAGGATAGCCACACTCCCATCATCCTTGGTAGGCCTTTCTTGGCTACCGGAGGCGTCTTGATAGACGTTAAGAATGGGCGGCTCACTACAACGAAAACACAATCGGGCGACAAATATTGGCGACTGAAATCTGTCGCAAAACACCTATTGGCGACGGACAACAGTCGCCAAACAGTTGTCGCTGACTTTTGTCGCCAAAAAAACTCGGGCGACTGAAATCCGTCGCCAAATTTGGCGACAGACAGGGTAGTCGCCAAAGACACAATTTGGCGACAGACAGGGCAGTCGCCAAATTGGCGACAGAAATGAAGCAGTCGCCAAATTGGCGACGGACTTCAGTCGCCAATTCTCCTGTTCAGTCGCCAATGCTCCTGACTTTCCAGGGGCTTTGGTTTCTTGTGCTCTGTTTTGGCGACTGATTTCAGTCGCCATTACTTCATTTCAGTCGCCAAAATTCCTGAGCATTTTTCATGAAAATCATTATTTCGTTTTTGCCAAATCCAATACGAAATAATATCAGTACACCTGCAACCAGAAAGTAACCAGCAATTGGTGACGAACACCTTTTGAATCAACAACCAAATCTCCTTTTATAAAAAAAGAGAACTGTTATCAAATTACATGAACACGTTAACTAAACTAATAAATCTCCACGTTCGACAATTTTTCCTATGTTACTAAACTAATTAACTGCTTGAAATCCCATGCTAGCTCCACTACCGTCTCCTCCCTTTCCTCTTGGATCATTAGGATCTTCATTAAATGGCTGGGAACCGGGGTTGCAAGAGTAGAAATACGTCTCCATGGCCTTAAGACGTTCTTTCATCAACCGCATTTCCTCATCTCTTTCCGCTCTTTCTCGGTCAAGTTGTGATTGCAATTTACTTACAAGAGACGGCTCGTAGGTTTCGCGCGGCTCATATGAGGACCTTCTAGCCGGTTCCTTGTAAAACACCCCATGAGCTTGTCCGGCCCCATATACCATACCCTTCTTGTAACCATCCACCAATTTGAACCAAATTTCATTATCATCCCGCTCAGGGTGGGCCTCTTTCTCTGCCTCATATTTCCCCTATAACATTAAGAAAAGTATTATTAGTTAAGCAAAAACAATCATTGACGAAGGTAACAAAAAAACATCATTAGTTGAGAGAAACTATCTTACATATAACTCTTTGTCCTTCGCCTTAATCCATATTCTTCTTTGCGTCTTTTCGTTGACCTTGGAATGCGTGTCAAGGAAAAGTTCGGGCATCGTCATCATCGGCTTCTTGCCGCCGTCTTTGTTGCCGCCGTCGTCGTTGTTGCTGCTATCCTTCTTCTTCTTCCCTCCCTAAATAGGGAAAATTGTTAATATAAGAAGTATAGTATATTTATTCAAAAAAGAAGTATTCATTCAAGACTTACACTAAAAATACGCGTAAAAAATGATCGTGATCCCCCGTGATGGGTAGGCTCGGCCTCCGCATCTTTCTTCCCTCCTCTCTTGTTGATCTTCTTTTGAGCGGACACGGCTTGGAACTCGGGAGTCTCGCGTTGCTTTAGGAGATCTTGATATTTCTCACCTACAATTAAAAAGTATGTTAGTAGTATTAAGATATTTTCATTAATTCTTGTATTTACAAGTGACAAAACTTATATATTACATGTACCTTTTAGATGATTCGGTTCCTTCTTTCTTTTAATAATCTTGTAGATATAGTCTCTATATCTTGCTTTACCAACTTCATGGTATCTTTCAAGGACGGATTGTTCATGTTCAGGAGCCCAATAGAAAGATTGCTACAAAAAAAAAAAAAACAGTTAATTTAATTAGTAGTTAGCTTAATGAGTTAAAAAACAACTAACTATAATTAATGCAATTACCCGATACACATTGAACCAAGCTTCTTTTTGAGCCTTGCTAGCTTTCCCCCAAGAAGTAGGCACAGGACCTAACAAGTTCTCCTTTGTGCTAGCAACGACCCCTCGACGAGGAGTCTGATGTCTAAACCTGTAACAGAAATTGTTAATTAAAACAAATCATTTTATTACTTTAAAAATTGAATAATACACATATAATAAACAACAACACTTACCATAGTCCCGCCGGATCAAGTATAATCCGGTTATCCTGGGTGTACTGAATCGGTATACCATCGTCCGAGTCCTCATCCACTTGAGGCTCAATCTGTACCTCTTCTTCTACTGGTTCCTCTTCTTCTTGTACGGATGAAATATTAGCACGATTACTGCCACCGCCTCGCACTCTACCTCGACCTCCTGCCATCTACAATCACATAAATGAAAATATTAGTAGGAGAAGAAAAAACATCAAATAAACATATCAAGCATGAATTTAAATTGTACAACTATTATATACCAAACTAATCATCATCCTCATCCTCTTCTAGATCTTCATCATCATCATCACCAACATCCTCATCCTCATCCTCATTGTCATCATCATCACCAACATCGTCATCATCATGCACTCTCACTACTTCTTCAACTTCCTCCCATCCTTCTTCCAACTCAATATTCATAGTCTCATTATCCTCCTCCTCTGCCAACTCATCATCATCTTCATCTTCATTATCATGAATGACTTCGTCTGTTGGAGACAAAATTGTCCCATTTGTTACTATTTCTTCTTGAAAAAAGGAGGTATCAATTTGTGATCGTGCCTTTGTCTTAATGACTGCCCACCATGCCTTACTATTTCTATCATTTGTCGTGCTTGGATAGGAAGCGAAATACACTTGTTGAGCCTGATGTGCAAGTATAAATGGATCATACTTAGGGTATGTTCGGGTACGATTCACTTCTACAAGCTTGTAACATTCATGTGTTCTCATTCCAGCCGGGGAATTATCCTTCCACTCAATCTTGAATAAGGTAGTCTTGTAAGCTCGATCACGACCATTGTAAGACATCTCAAAAATGTCCTCTATAATACCATAGTATTCGTGGTCATCAACGGAAGAAATAGTAACACCATAATTGCATCTAGCCTTACCCTTACCATGGTCGAATGTGTGGAAATTAAATCCATTAACTGAATATCGGTTCCGCGTCTTAACCAAGCGTGAAGGACCGAAGGCTAAACTCCTTATCAAATCATCTTGGATATTGAACTCAAGCACATGGTTCAGAAACCATTTTGGGAATTTGTCTTCATGTTTATCCCAAACATCATCCCTACTTACATTAGGATGTTCCTTAATGAAATCATCCACAAACTTCGTTTCATATGGCTCTAAGATCTCGCTATTTGATAGAACGTATAAGTGAGCACGATTGTATTCCTTATCATCCAAATATCTCGTTCCACCTTTAGAGGAACAACCTTCACCATCTTGAGTTTGAAAAAACTCGGGTATACTTGTATCAACTTCATCTGCTTCATCAAGATTCAAGTTTTTTGCTTTGGTTTCTATATGTTTTTCAAAGTAGAGAGAACAAAAATTTGCAATCTCTTCCGTTAAATAGGCATTGCATATAGAACCTTCAACCTTTGCTTTGTTTCCAATCTTTTTCTTCAAATGATTAAGAAACCTATATATAATTTATTACGTTGTTGTTAATTAAAGTTTGTAATATATTAGTTAATCTAAAATTTCAAAAATATGTAATACTCTTAGTATATTACCTTTCAAATGGATACATCCATCTATATTGAACGGGTCCTCCAACTTTGGCTTCGTAGGGCAAATGGACCGGTAGATGCTCCATTGAGTTGAAAAATGAAGGGGGAAAGATCATCTCAAGCTTACATAATATTAGTGGTATTTGATCTTCAAGACGAATCATGTCATCAACACATATTGAGGACGAACATAAATCTCTAAAAAATTGACTAATCTCAACAATTGCATTCCATACCGTGGTTGGGAGGAGATGTTTCAAAGCAACGGGTAGTAGTCGCTCCATGAACACATGACAATCATGACTTTTCATGCCTTGTAACCTGAGCCTCTTAAGATCAACACATCGACGAAAATCTGATGCATATCCATCGGGGAATTTCAGATTTCGTAACCACTCACACAATACCTTCCTTTGTGGTTTGTCAAGAGTGTAAATGGCTTTTGGCTTGGACCCATCATTGCGAATATGTAATTTGGGACGATCACAAAACAACTTCAAGTCTTTTCTTGATCCAATAGTGTCACATGAATCGCCTTCGACATCCATGATCATGTCAATTAATTGCTCAAAAAAATTCTTTTCTATATGCATCACATCCAAGTTGTGTCTGATTAACATTGTTTTCCAATATGGAAGGTCCCAAAATATGCTTCTTTTAAACCAACCATTTTTCTTCTTTTTGAGTTCTTTAAACTCTTCTTCAGTACCATCAATAGAAGATGGGAAATCACATATCAACTCCCATACCTCATCACCCGGAAGATGATCCGGGGCATCATCAAGTACCTCTTTCCCTTTTTTGAAAGCTTTCTTGTTTCTCCTAAGAGAATGATTTAGTGGTAAAAAGCATCTATGACAATCAAACCAACTACTTTTCTTGGAATTCGGAAGCCAAAAAGCTTTACTTTCACCCATGCAACGAGGACATGCTTTTTGTCCCGCAGTAGCCCAGCCAGATAGCATACCATATGCGGGAAAATCGTTTATTGTCCATAAAAGTGAAGCTCTTAGTTGAAAATTCTGCTTTCTGAAAACATCATATGTTTCCACCCCAACTTCCCACAATTGTCTCAATTCTTCCACTAATGGTTGTAAATAAACATCCAAATGGCCTTTCGGATTTTTAGGACCGGGAATAATGAGAGACAAGAAAATGAATTCTCTTTTCATACATAACCAAGGCGGTAAGTTGTATGGTGTGACCATTACGGGCCAACAAGAGTAATTCTTGCCAAATTGGGTAAAAGGACTAAATCCATCCGTACACAAGCCAAGTCGCACATTCCGGGGTTCCTCGGCAAATTCAGGATAGATTTGATCAAATCGTTTCCATTCTTCCCCGTCACTTGGATGACACATCTTCCCAGGAGTACGTGGATTTTCTTTGTGCCATGTCATTTGTTCGGCAAGTTTTTTGGTAGAATAAATTCTTTGAAGTCTAGGGGTAAGAGGAAGGTAAATTAATTGGTTTTCTGCTATTGGTTTCTTACACTTTTGACCCCTATTACCACTCTTGTTGCCTTTTTTTGTTTTGAAAACAACATCTCCATCGCTTGTCTGAAATCTATCTCCTCCACATTTTCTGCACTTGTCAAGTAACGCATCATCTTTCCAAAACAACATACATCCTTCGGGACAAGCATCGATCTTTTGATGTGGTAACTGAAGACCTTTAACTACTTTTTTGGTGTTGTAGAAACTTCGAGTCATGACGTTATCTTCGGGGATAGCATCCTCAAGGAAAGAAGCAATACCATCAACGGCAGGAAATGGCATATTATACTCACACTTCAAGGTTACTATCCTAGAGGCGGCTTGTAATAATGACATTCTGCTCCCTTCGTATAAAGGTTGTTCCGCAGCTTTTAACATGTCAAAAAAAGCCTTTGCTTGGGGATTTGGAGGTTGCTCTTCATTCAAGGCTACACGGTCATCGTCATTATTGACTACATTAAACTCCAACGCATCAACAACCATATCTCTATATGGGTTTTCGTCAACATGTTCGATGTGAGGTTGTTCGTGGATTGGGGAATAGGCTTCTCCATGAGAAATCCAATTATAATAATTTGGACGAAACCCATTTGTATAGAGATGTTCTTGTACCTCAATGACATATAGGTATTTCATATTTCGACATTTGCTACAAGGACACCTAAGTTTATTTTCTAACGAGTCATACTCCTCTTGTTGCTTAGCAAACTCAATAAACTCGGCAACACCCTCTATAAACCTAGCATTAGAACGTCTCTTCTTATTATCTAATAACCCTCCATCATACATCCATGAACGTTCCAATCTCTTCATTTTAATCTAAACAAAAAAACCCAAAAAACAATTTTCAACACTAAAATTACATATATCTAAATTAAAATTACACTCACTTAATTAAAGAACAACCTCAATCACATAATAATAACAATTTATTAACAACAATTTCCAATTATACAATTAACCACAACCTAATAAGCTAATTTAAGACGGTCTTAATAAGCTAATATAATCTAACTAACATCCTAATAAGCTATTAAACATCCTAATCGACTACTTTAATCTAATTAACCAACATCAATAAGGCTAACAACATCGTCTTATACAAACTTCTTATAAACCCTAACCCACAATAATCTAATTAATATGCTAATTGGCTTCTAATACCTAATTAATCACAACCTAATAAGCTAAGACGGTCTTAATAACCTACTACAATCACTAAATGTACAAAACAAACCAACAATCAATCAAAAAATTGAAATTGAAATTGAATTATGAAGAAGTAAACAAACCTTAAATGAGTTGAATGAAGGGAAGAACAAGTAGGGTTGTGGTGGTGGTGGCCGGAATCCGGTGACAGTGGTGTTGAAGGTGGCCGGAACACGTAGGGTAGGGTGGTGATGGAGGTGTTTTTCGCCGGAGGAGGTGAAGTGTGTCTTTGTGTGTTTGTTGATTTGCGAATGAGGGATACCGTCTGATTTTCGCTGTTTCTGTAAAAAAGATTGGCGACGGACTGGGCAATTTGGCGACGGAAGAGGGGCTGTCGCCAAATTTGGCGACTACTTTCTGTCGCCAAAATGGGATTTCTGTCGCCCGGTTGTGTCGGTGGTGGGAAATTTGGGGAAATGGTTCTGTCGCCAAATTGGCGACTGATTTCAGTCGCCCGAATATTTATTCCGTCGCCAAATTGGCGACTACCCGATGCAGTCGCCAAAAACTGTCGCCCGATCAAGTTATTCTTGTAGTGGCTTACCTTTAGAGTTGGGGATGACAAAATTGAGTTTAACCTACCTACTATGATGAAAGGTCCAAAGCATGATGAGGCATTTACATTCTACATTGTGGAGCAAGTGGTAAGGGAGATGGTAGAGATGGAAGAAGAGGAGGAAGGCCACATGGAACAATTATGTGGCATCACAACTAGTGAAGACAAGGAAATGGATGAGAACATTGAGCTAGAAGATGAGGAAGTTGAGAAGGTGGAGGGAATGCTCCCTCCAAAGGTACAACTCAAAACCCTTCCTCCCTCCCTCAAGTGTGCCTTTCTTGGGGAGGGAGAGGCTTACCCGGTGATCATCAATGCCAACCTCAATGAGCAACAAGAATCCAAACTCATTTCAATTTTAAAGGATCATAGGAGCTCATTGGGGTATAGCCTTGATGATATCAAGGGGCTAAGCCCGAACCTTTGCATGCATAGAATAATTCTAGAGGAAGGGAGTCGACCTAGAGTGGAAGGTCAAAGGAGATTGAATCCGAAAATGGCGGATGTAGTGAAGAGTGAAGTCCTTAAATTGCTTGAGGCCGGAATCATATATGAGATCACGGATAGCCGGTGGGTGAGCCCCGTCCATGTTGTCCCCAAGAAGGGGGGTGTAACTTTGGTTACACAAGAGGATGGGACTCTCCTACCGACTCGTCCGGTGACGGGGTGGAGGATGTGTATCGATTACCGTAAGTTGAACGCGGCCACTCTCAAAGACCATTTCCCAATCCCCTTCATTGATCAAATGCTAGAGAGGCTTGCGGGGCATTCGTACTATTGTTTTCTTGACGGTTATTCCGGGTTTTTTCAAATACCCATTCACCCGGAAGACCAAGAGAAAACAACTTTTACATACCCCCAAGGTGTGTATGCTTATCGGCGGATGTCATTCGGGTTGTGTAATGCACCCGGCACCTTTCAAAGGTGCATGATGGCCATCTTTGCCGATTTCCTTGAGAAATCTATGGAGGTTTTTATGGACGATTTTAGTGTTCATGGTGATTCATTTGACCTAGGGCTTTCTAATCTTGTAAATGTGTTGAAAAGATGTGAGGAGCACAATCTTGTCCTCAATTGGGAGAAATGTCATTTCATGGTAGAGGAGGGGATTGTGCTCGGTCACATAGTGTCCAAGAGGGGCATAGAAGTTGATGGTGCAAAAGTGGCGGTCATTGAGAACTTGTCACCCCCCACCAATGTGAAAGGGGTGAGGAGTTTTCTTGGACATGCCGGCTTTTACCGGCGTTTTATCAAAGATTTTTCCAAAATTGCCAAACCATTGAATTCTCTTCTTCTCAAGGATGCTCCCTTTTTGTTTACTAATGATTGTCTTGAAGCCTTTGCTAGGATCAAAGAAGCGCTTGTGACGGCTCCTATTATTCGTGCTCCGGATTGGGGATTGCCTTTTGAGATTATGTGTGACGCATCCGACTACGCGGTAGGAGCGGTCCTAGGTCAAGTTGTGGATAGGAAACACCACGTGATATACTATTCAAGCAAGACTCTTGATTCAACTCAAGCAAAGTATTCCACGACCGAAAAGGAGATGTTGGCAATCGTGCATGCCATTGAGAAGTTTAGGCAATATCTCATGGGATCTAAAGTGGTGGTGTACTCCGATCACACCGCTTTGAGGCAATTAATGTTGAAGAAGGATGCCAAGCCAAGACTCTTGAGATGGGTTCTTTTACTCCAAGAATTTGATCTAGAGATAAGAGACAAGTCGGGGTCGGAGAATGTGGTTGCGGACCACTTGTCTAGATTGACTTTTGAGGATCATGGTTTGCATGATAGAGATGGCCCAATCAATGAATGGTTGCGTGAGGATAGTTTGATGGCAATAGGCAATAAGTTGCCTTGGTTTGCGGATATTGCCAATTATCTTGTTAATGGCTTTATCCCGGAGGAGTTGGAAGCAAGAGAGAGGAGAAAGTTGAAAGTGGATGCTAAGAGATATTTTTGGGATGATCCCTACCTTTTCAAAAAGTGTGGGGATGGGCTCTTGAGGAGATGCGTATCAAAGGAAGAGGGGCTTGAAATTGTGGATCGGGTTCACAACTCCGCCTATGGAGGGCACTTGGCGGCTTCACGGACTATAGCCAAGGTTATTCAAGGAGGGTTCTTTTGGCCTTCAATGTTCAAAGACATTCACGATGTTGTTAGATCTTGTGATGCTTGTCAAAGGTCGGGCAACATCGGTAAAAGGAATGAGATGCCCCTAAAAACCATCTTGGAGATTGAGTTGTTTGATTGTTGGGGGATTGACTTCATGGGACCTTTCCCCAATTCATGCGGGAATGAGTACATCTTAGTAGCCGTGGATTATGTCTCGAAATGGATTGAGGCGGTTGCCTCCCCCACCAATGACTCCAAGGTAGTGGTAAAGCTCTTCAAGACCATCATCTTTCCCCGTTTTGGTGTACCCCGAATAGTGATAAGTGACGGAGGTTCTCACTTCCGGAAACATACGTTCAAAGCTCTCCTAGCCTCCTATGGAGTGACCCACAAGGTAGCACTTGCCTACCATCCTCAAACTAGTGGGCAAGTGGAGGTTTCAAATCGTCAAATCAAGGTTATTCTAGAGAAGGTGGTGCAAAAGAACCGGAAAGATTGGTCCCAAAAATTGAATGATGTGCTATGGTCTTTGAGGACGGCCTACAAAACACCCATAGGAATGACTCCCTACAAGCTTGTGTACGGGAAAGCATGCCACCTCCCGGTGGAGCTTGAGCAAAAGGCTTGGTGGGCCTTGAAGGAGATGAACTTCGATTTAGACATGGCCGGGGAGAAGAGATTCTTGCAAATGAGTGAGCTTGAGGAGCTTAGATATGAAGCTTATGAGAGTTCAAAACTCTATAAGGAGCAAACGAAGAAGTGGCATGATGCCAAGCTAGTGAAGAAAAATGTGAGCATAGGAGACCTTGTTCTCCTCTTCAATTCTAGAGTCAAGAACTTTCCCGGAAAGCTTAGATCACGATGGTCCGGGCCCTTCAAAGTGATGGATATTTCACCTAATGGGGCCTTTGAACTTTGGAGTGAAGGCGGTGGCACCTTCAAAGTCAACGGGCATCGGATTAAGCGCTATTATCAAGGAGATTCCAAAGGCACCGTCGAAGTTGTTGACCTCGGGGACCCACTCCCCGAGGAGGATTGATTTCAAGGAAGATTGATCGTGAAAGGTTTGGTGGAGTCACTCAATAACCACCGGTTGTAAGTATTAGTTTCTTTTAGTTCATCTAGATTTCATGTTAGTTTCATGGCTAGTTCGGTTTTTAGTTTAATTTTTAGCTTGCATGAGATATTTGGATATGATTGTTGCTTGTTTGTGGATGATTCATGAGTATAGTCGGAGGATTATTGGCAAAACCGTCATAGGCAAAGTTGATTTTCATGTTCAAATTAAATTATTTCTCGAAATTGTGTATAGGTACTCCCAGCCGGCCCACCGGCCGACGGTACCATACCGGCTGGGAGGACCTGGACACATTTCTGTTTTTGATAGTTTATTTGGGCAGATTTCAGATTTTGCATCCCCAGCCTGTACCAAACCGGCAGCCGGTCAGCCGGCTGAGAAGACGAAGACTTATTCAAAAATCAAAATTCAAGACGAAATGGTTCCCAGCCGGTAGGCCGGCAGCCGGTAGGCCGGCAGCCGGTCCACCGGCTGAGAATCATGCGTTGTGTGCACCAAGTTGAAGAAAAAGAAAGGAGAAGGAATCCCCAGCCGGTCGGCCGGCAGCCGGTCCGCCGGCTGGGAGTGTTTTGTAAAGTGAAGACAATGAAGAAAAAGAAGACGAAGTAAGCTCCCCAGCCGGTCGGCCGGCAGCCGGTCCGCCGGCTGGGAGTGTTTTTGTGAGTTGAAAAGAAGAAGAAGAGAAGACGAAGGATGATGAAGGCCGATTTTGAGCCGGTCGGCCGGCAGCCGGTCCACCGGCTCAGAATCAAATACCTTAGAAAAATTTCGAAAAATTTGAAAAATCCAAACCCTCACTCTCAGCCGGTCGACCGGCGGCCGGTCCCTGACCGGCTGGGAGTGTTCTGTCGCGATTTTAAGTCTTCAATAATCCCCATTTTTCTTCATTTCTACCTCATTTCTTCTTCATTTCCCTTCATTTATTCCACTCTCTTCCTTATTTACTCATCTCCCATTCATCCCTAACCTTCAAAAACCCCAACAAACTTCACCAAACTCTCTCAAATCAAAACCCCCTTTACTCCCTCATCACCTCTCCTTCAATTAACCATGTCGGGAAGAACAGAAAGGCGATCCAAATCAAGGCACGACCCTTCGGTTGAGCAAGAGGTCGAAAATGTAATGGGGAGTGGCAACATTGGCTCGGATCCTTGCTTTCCCGGTCTCACTTTTGCCTCAATCCAACAAAAAGGTAATTTCACATATTTTAAGAATCGCCCCCTTCACCCAACTAGGTTTATTGATAGAGCCGGATTGAGAGACTTAGGGATTGAGAAAATAACTGCGGCTCTTTTTGAGGGTTTAGGTATGAAAACCTTTTATGAGACAAAACCGATCACACATCTCCCCGGTTAACTTGGGAATTTTTGAGTTCGTTGGTTGTTACTAAGAACCGAACTTTGGGGAGAGTTGCATTTTTAGAGTTCCGATTGATGAATAGGGAACATCGTCTCACTTTAGAGGAATTTGCCTTAATTTTTGGGCTAGACGGAAAACTAGCCATTAAGCCTCCGGAGGGCTTTGATACCGAGCTTATTTGGACAGCCATCACCGGTCTTGTAAGTGATAGAAGCAGAAAGAAACCGGCTAATAGGGTGCATTTGGCACCGATTAGGATATGGCATAGGTTCATGGGGTGGACCGTTTTCTCTAGGGATGAGCCGCACAACTTCACTACTACAGAGCTTGAGATACTTGGTTGTTACTTGGTTGGTGGCCCGAAATTAAACATTGCTCACCATATGGCCCTTCACTTGAGTAGGTTGGCATCCCAACCTCAGCTTACTACCCCCATTTGTGTTGGGGGGATGGTCACCTTGATTGCCAACAACCGTTGTCAAAGGCACTTCATGGTCGACTTCATTCAGGGCGAGAATGTGTTATCTAGCCGATACTTGCAGGATGCTTTGGGGTGGGTACGGTATAACCCCAGTGATCGCAAAGAGTATTGGCAGATTCGGGTTGGCAACAAGTTCAAGAATTCAGTCCCTTTGCCAAACACCGAGTTGATGAAAGTTGTGCCGGGGAAGACCTCTTACCTCCTTAATATCGAGGCGGACCCCGAGGACCTCCCACCAGACCAGCGTGCCCCGAGAGTATACACCAGAGATAGAGTCGGTGCCACTCCTACCGACCTCCAGTTTGAGGCTTTTCATCAGCCCTCCATTTCCATGTCCCAGTTCCAGAGTGGTCCCTCATACTTCCAGGGATCCACCTCCGCCTCCGGCCCATCTTCTTCTTCATGCCCCCCAGAGCTTATTGATTTCATGGCCCGAGTTGACTTGGGCATGAAGAGTGCAGCGGATTTAGCGGACCAGCGCCAAGCCATAGCCGATGAGCGGCATAGGGATTTGACCTATAGGCTTGATTACCTCTACCATGATCAAGCTTATGGGACATTTCCGAGTTATGATCGGTCCGTCCGCGAGGGTTATCATCATCCGGATGGTGGTCGCCCGTCATATTACATGCCTCCTTATAGGGGTTATGTGCCTCCTGAGGGTCATTTTTACAGGGAGATTAACGTCGCCCCGGGTTATTTTTCAAACCCGATCTTTCCCCCCAACTTCCGGGGAAATGAGGATGCGAACCCTCCGA
The DNA here is from genome assembly GCA_029255685.2 of Silene conica. NCBI lineage: Eukaryota > Viridiplantae > Streptophyta > Magnoliopsida > Caryophyllales > Caryophyllaceae > Silene > Silene conica. The sequence continues at coordinate 2,620,522 of CM055311.2, read as the reverse complement.
GGCATTCATCCTTCCATGGCGGGTACGGTGATGCGGGAGCTAGTGGGTCACATGCCTCCCCCTTCCGTGATGTTATGATCAACCCGAGCGACTATATGCATGTGGATGGGAATGATGATGATGGGAACGGTGATGAAGGATATGAGTCTGAGGATCACTTTGATGAGTGACCACCTTTGGAGGTGGTTGGTGATGACTTTGCTCCCATGGAAAAATCCAAAACAAAGCAAGTAACTCCCTTAATCCAAATCTCGATTTAGTTTGCATTTTCTTTATAGCATGCATTTAGAGTAGTTAGTTTAGTTTACTTAGTTTGTTCTAGTTTAGTTTTCATGTTTTCACATCATTAGTTTAGATGCATATAGTTGCATTCATTTAGATGCATTAGATTTATATTTTTGTATCATATTGTCACATATAGATTGCATACATGTAGTTTAGAGCATTTAGTTTGCTTTTAGTCTAGTTTTTAGTTTTTCTTTTCTTTTGTTTACCTTTGTTTTTAATGCCTTCTTAAAAATCAAAAATCCAAAAAAAAATTGAAAAACCAAAAACTTTCAAAAATATGTTCTTTATTTTCCGGTTTTCCTCCTCACATTATGCATATAAATAAGTGTGGGGAGGAAGAACCGTTTATTTCAAAAAAATATAAAAACAAGTTTTTATTTTCTCAAAAATTTCAAAAAAGCCAAAAACATGTTGTTTTCGTTCTTTTGCTTCATTTCCCCCTTTGCACTTTATTACATTGAGGACAATGTAAATCTTAAGTGTGGGGAGGGAAAATATCCACCTTGTGAATATTTGATTGCTTTTGTAAGTATGAAAAACTTCAAAAATACCAAAAAAATCGAAAAATTTGAAAAATTCAAAAACATGTTTTTACCTTATTAGTGTAGAATTGTATATACTTGTGTTTGCTTTCTCTCCTTTCGCATAGGTAACACCCGCTTGAGCACCGCTTTGGATCTTGAAGATACCACGGTATGATCGTTCCAACCTCTATTTCACTCTCATTTTCATTCTTTTGTTGCAAATGAGGAGGATGGGCTTGTATTTGGAGGATGTGGAGTACATTGTGAGATTGTGTGTGGCTTGTGTGCTTTCGTGCTGTTAGGAGATGCATTAGCTTTGTTTGGCATGTAGTTTGATAGTTTCACTTGCATTATAACATGTCTATATTAGTTGCATTCATGGCATATAGTTGCATTTAGGATAATGTTTTGAAAATGCCTAATTGAGAACTTTGACAAAATCGTTTAGGCCGTTGCAAATAATTCTTCTACTTATGACTTTGTCTTTTAGAATGATTTTTAAAACACCCTAGGTCATGCTTTTCTAGTATCTTTCTGACCATGGTCCAATACCAAGTCAAGGGTTTGCATGTGAGTCACCTTGTCCACCCCCGTGATGTGAAGTGGTTTTGATTATCTTGTCTTGGTGACCTTGTTCGACTTGACGGTTTGGCAACCCAAAAATAATTTTCATGAATAAATTTGGAATGCTCTTGTCAATGATCATAAGAAGTGGAAATGTTTTGAAAGAAGAAAAAAAGAAGCCTCAAGTGAAAAAGAAAAGAAAAAAAAAATGGTTAATGAAAAAGGAATAAGAACATGTTGTTTTGGTGGAGGCGTACCACTTCGATGTGCTTTGGAGGGTAGTCATTGAGTTGGCTTCCCACTTGGTTGTGAATTCGACCGCCCAAAGACAGAGTGATTGTCACCCCGATAAGCTATTGTCTAGAGGTTAACCGGTTGCCTAATAAGCGATTGGCGAAAGCAAAGGACATTAGCACGCGTGGGACAAACCCCATCCTAACTCATGGCATGAAAAAGAAATGAAAAAAATTGAATGAGGTCAAATTTTGATTGTAATCCACCATTTTGTATTGATTTGAGCATTTCATTCCAAAAAATCAATTTTGCCTTGCCGTTTTGCCGATCTTGGGACAACCCATGACCTTTACTTTGTGAAGAATCTAGACTTGTTGTATCTTTTGCCTTTAGCATTGCGGGGATTATCATTCCATTCCATCTGATCGCCCTTGACAAAAGTATTTGGATAACGGTTATGAAAGTAGCCTAGTTTAGCATGATATGGCGGTGTTTTGTTGTCATCCTTCTTGCCTTAGTGACTTGTAGAATTGATATTTGTGAAGGAGTTGACGATTTTGAATTTGTTCCCTTTTAGTTGTTTTCCGCCGCTTGAATGAGGCAAGCGGTTTTCTTTCTTTTCTGATGCATTGTTGCTTGTCTATACGTGTTTTGTTTTTACTTGTTGGCATCAAAAGTTTTGTAGCAAGACCTTACTTGCCTTGCAATAGGGCATTCTCCCTCATGAATGTCAAATTGTGAGTTGAAAGGGCTACGGGTGTAGCTAAACCCGATTCGGCTTATAGGTAGCTTAGTTAGTTGTTTCTTTGTTTTTAATAAGGGTTATATAGATCTTTGATCTCTTACTCGAGGACGAGTAAGGTTTAAGTGTGGGGAATTCTGATGAGCTCCATTTTGGTCATCATTTTCTTTACGTTTTCTTTATTTTCGGTCACGATTCGACCTCGATTTGCGTGTCTTTGGGTGTTTTTACGTCCGTTGCCTCGTATATTCCTATTCTATCCACTTTTTGTAGGTATTACGGCGGGGGCGAAGAAACGGGAGAAATCGAGCCGGATTTAGAGCGAATTGTGAAGAAAATGTGAAGGATTTGGCAAAGGTCATTCCCAGGCCCTCCCAGCCGGTCCCCAACCGGCGGCCGGTCGGCCGGCTGGGAGCCTTGACACGAGATTTTGACAAAAATGCGAGAAGTTTCCAGGCCCTTAAGAAAAGGCTCCCAGCCGGTGGCCAACCGGCAGCCGGTCAGCCGGCTGGGATGCATATCCTATACTTAGCCATATTTGAAGAAGCGAAGAAATTGCGAATTGGGCAGATTACTCAAAAAGGGCTCCCAGCCGGTGGACAACCGGCAGCCGGTCCACCGGCTGAGGGGACCTGTACAAGTTGAGATTTGAAGAAAAAGTCAGAATAGATGATTAAGCTTCCCAGCCGGTGCCAGACCGGCAGCCGGCTGGTCGGCTGAAAAGCAAGGTCAAATTCAAGAAACTTTCAGAAGTCTATATTTGGGCTCTCAGCCGGTACCAGACCGGCAGCCGGTCGACCGGCTGGGAGTCACTTTTCGTATTTTCGAGCGCTATATAAACCCGCACTTGTATCATTTTGTTATTACGCATTTCTTAAGCTTTTTTAGGGTTTTTTACTGTTGCATTACTCAACACTTAGACTAAAAAACACTCTAATTTATTTTAATCTTCTTTAGATCTTTACTTAATCTTTCATTGTTAGTTAATCTCTCTTGAGGATTCTCCTTGGGTTTGTTTTTAAGCAATTGTAGAGGATTATTTGGGTTGTCTTTTTGGAGGATTTGAAAGAATCCTTCAACTTGTCATCCAAGTCACTTCCTTTTCCTTAGTTGATGGTATAATCTTCTTCATCTTTACTTTGTCTTTGCATTTCCTTTAAGTTTTGCTTGTTCAATTGTTTACTCTTACTTAATCCAACATGTTTAGCAATTCCTCATCATTTGTTTACATATTTATGTTAGCCATGTGTGAGTAGTTCCCCTACTAGGGTTAGGGGTGTGCTTTGGTTTGTTGATAGCTATGAATCTTGTTTAGGGTTAGGATTTGGTTCTTTTCTTTGCTAGGTTTTCATTTGTGCATGTTATATGTTTGATGAAATGTCTCAACGACGGTTGGACATGATTCGAATTGTTGTTGGCCTTTGATGATAGTCTAGGGCTTTCATGAACATGTATGTATGTTAGGTTGACCTTGTTTGTAGCGAAAGCTAGGATAGGGATCGACTTTAGGTGAGTCAAATCGATAGACGAGACAAACCTAGGCCTAGTATAGTGGAGACCTTAGATTCCCTTGCATGATTCGTTACCAACCTACCTTAGTACCCCCGACACCTTAGTATCTTTTATTCATCGATATCATCTTGACACATTTGCTTTAATTTATCTTTAGTAGTTGTTAATCAATCACAAACCTATTACCCCAACTCGAGCTTGAATTAGAACTTAAACATACAACTTCCCCACCGTCTTTTGGGTTCGACCCTAAATTATACTACTTAATTTGGGAGTTTATAAATTGTTTTTGGTGCCGGAATTGACGACAAAAACCGGTCATCAACTCTCCTTTTGTCAGGTTCTCTCACTTTTTACTGATTACTGATAATCTCATCTCACAGAAAATTAGGGTTTTGAGAACTGTTTTCCCAAAACCTAGATCTCACATCTGAAAAAACTCACAAAACTCTCCCCATATTGCAAGGCAATTGGAGAGCATTTCTAGCACACGCGGCATCGTCTCAGACAAGTCTTGGGTGCAAGTTATAGGAGGGAATTTCCTTTAATTCCTGTTCTTAGGCCATTCGCACATAGGACCTAAGGTTGTATTTCTTATTCATGTTTTTATCTTATGACCATAATTCACATATGTAATTTTCGTTATAATCCTGGAATTTTAAGGGTGAATACATGTTTATTCCCCACAAGTGGTATCAGAGCCAAGGCCACAGTTTTGTACATCACAATTTTAAAAACGGACTAAAACCAGTAATATTACATAAATTATCATATACTTCTTTAATGTAAAAGTCAAATCCGTTGACGTGACATTCTAATTTACTAGTATAATCCTATGTGGCGGCTAGCCGGCTAAGAATCACCATTACTAAATTCTTAAAAAGAAAAGGTAAAAGGTTGATTCTAATTCAACGGAGGTAAAGAAAGTAAGTGTGTATGAAATATGAAATATGAAATATGAAATATTCAATTCCTATTTGACAAGAGTATAACAATAGCATAAAAAATAAGTAAATTAAAGTTAATTGTTAATTTAAAGGGAGTAAATAAGTAATGAAATAATCATCTCATATTGAAATGTGCAAAGAATATGAAATATTCCATATACAATTCTATATATGTGACATCAACGATAATAGTTTTTTTGGAATAGTTGGTAATTTTTTTATTTGATGTGCCTCTAAAATTGATATGATCCTCCCAAAATTATAGCATAATTAATTCTCAAAACACCCTACGAGAATTACTATAAATACACCTGCAATTCAGTCATCTCTATCGTTCACAATTCATAAAAACTGAGAATTTTTTTTAAGAATGACATATGGCTTTCTGTTGTACTCCTATAGTCATACATCACTCGAAAGCAAATACACTCACTGCAAAGATTGCTGAGGTGGGAAGGTGTAGCCGAACATTCGTGCTCCAATTCATGGTACGGAATGACTTAGGCCAATTAATTGAACAACGTACATGTAACCGAACGGTTGTAGCGTTGTACTCCGATTGGTATCATTCTGTTGTAGATTGAGATTTATCAGAGTAAGTGATTGGTTGTCGCCACATACATATTTGATATATGTAGCAAGTTAGCAACAACGGTGACGTGGTCCGCGACACCATTGCTAATAGAAACTTCGGTTCTGCAACCGTAATCCATTTGGTCCAAAGTGTGCGCGGACATATATGCATCGTGTAAGGAGCCGCACATTTTAGCCGCAATTCTAGATTCATAGCCAAGAAAGCGCGCGGTCCTTTTGTAGACATAAAAATATGTCTCATTTTATTAAAAATGGTCAAAGTCAAAATATTGACTGTTTTTATAAAATGGGTCAACTTTCATTTATTTGGGCCGAAATATTTCTAGTCCAAATAAAAAGACTACCAAGTCACTACAAAAAAAAGGTTTTACCAAGTCCGTTTTAGAAAAGAACCCTAACCTCTCATTTGCTATAAATACGGCACTTAGGGCTCTCACTTGAGACTAATAACCCTAATCATAAAAATCACACTACAAACCAAAAACCTCTCTACAAAAATCTCTCCCAAGAGAAACCAGAGAAAAGAAATACCCTTTAATCCGACATCAACCGTCTTCCGCCGTCGATTGAAGATAAGCAAGTCGAATTCATCACAGGAGATTCAAGTCTTCAAATCAAGACCCTCCTCGTCATCCAAAGTGTGGAAATCGAATCAGTAGAATAACTAGTAGATTGTACCCGAAATCTTTTGATTTAATAAAATTATTATTTTGTTGCTTTGGTTGTGTTTTCTCTAGTTATTTGCAGATAAACGCAAATTTGTTGTTACAAATTTGGCACGCTCGGTGGGACAATCTCTACTACTCATCTTTTTTTTGCACAATCAAATTTCGAACAAGCATTTCAATGGTCTTCAGTAAAATCTCTGATATGTCGAAGAGGATGACATCCAGATCTGACAATGAAAGTTCAACCTGTCTCTACGCGTCTCTTGACAGATATCCCATTGGTGTATCCGCAAAAAGGAGGACTAGATCCATCATCATCTGTACCACTACAGCGAGACTTCGTTCTGCGTCTATACCTACGAGGCCTCGCAAAACCAGCGTCACTGTCGATGCTCCCAAGGAATCATATGGTGCCGACGACTCTAGGCCATATGAATATCCTGTGTTCGGTTCATTTTCTCACATCCGAGTCGACAACCCTCACATTGTCTCGTCGACATTTCGAGAGAAGGTGAACGACGTTTTTTAGGAGATCATTGTTCACGCAAACCCTTTGTTCGAGCCATTAACCGTCGAGGATAGCCACAATATTCCATGGTGGCGCCCATCATGGTCATTGAGGGTAACGATATGGAGAAGCAACTCAACAAAATGAAAACCATCCTCGACGAACTGAAGAGGGAAAACGAAGAAAATACCAAGCAAATCGACGCTTTGACATAAAAGTTAGAGAAACATCCTGCGTCGCCATGTCACAATGACGACACTGATGAAGCCAGCGACGACAGTGATTATCGCGACAAGGGTAAATAATTTACTGCTAAAGACGTCCAAAAGATGATCGCGGAGACTTTTAAAAGTCAGTTTGATGGAAACTTTCATGTCATCGGTAATCATCGTTACGTCAAGCCGTATAGTAAGAGGATTGACTACTTGAGGATGCCAAGCGGCTACCAACCACCGAAGCTTCAACAATTTGATAGAGAAGGAAATCCGAAGCAACATATCGCTCATTTCATCGAAACTTGTAACACTACGGGTACTGATGGCGATCTCCTTGTCAAACAATTTGTCCGATCTCTAAAAGGGATGGCTTTTAATTGGTACACGGATCTAACTGCATACAAAAAAACAAAAATCCAAAAAAAAAAAAAACAAAAATTCAAAAAAAATCCAAAAAAACATTTAAAAAAATCCTTCAACAAACTCTCTTTAATGAACTACGTTGGCCTGATCCTACGAAGTAATTTTCTACTTTTTAGGTACGTAGGCAGCTTGAGTAAAATATTTTACTTAGGTACGGCCAAAGCCCCCAAACAAGATCGATCATGTGTTCGTCCGAACTACACTGGCTTGATCCCGTGAGGTACATTGCTGGTACTTTATGGGTACATATGCAGCTGAAGTAACCAATTTGCTTTAGTCCAGACACAAAAAAAACTTGGTCACTTCTGGCTCATTAGAGTATAAACTATGTCCGGCAAGACAAAATGGATATGCGAGGTTGAGATATAAAAAAAAAGATATGTCTCATCTTATTATTACCCATAAATAAAAAAAAGTACACTCCCAAGTGTCAAATTTTTTTATTTCTTCTCAAAAAACAAAGGAAAATACAACATCTTTTTGCCGTTCCCAATGACGCAGAATGTACCAAAAGAAGTCGTTTCCTAAACTTCATCTCTGGAGAGTCGAGAGTAACCTCAAAAAAAAAACAGAGTGTCTTGATGATGCGATGAATGAAATGCAAGCGAGGAGCCTTCGACTTTTTGCCGTTAACAGTACAAGTTCGGTGGATATGTCATTGATACAGGGCAAAGGAGCTCGTCATAGAAGGATGTCACTCTGATTCTTTATCAAATGAACATATGCTAGCTGAATTTGGGAATTGTGGGAGTCGAGCATGAGTTTAAAGGATCGTCTCTCTGTTGAAGGTATTTAAAGTCACTCCTCTAGTTTACAAAGCACACCAGAGAAATATGGATATTTAGGTTATACATTGAGAGGCTCAGAAATTTACCAGAAATTGTCGGAATATGATCCAAAGAGAGAACTGTTAAAGACTTGCTTTGACAAGGAAACAAAAATAAAACCTCCTTTGAAAAACAGAATGTTGGAAATGCCGCTAAAAGCATGCAACAAAAACCTCAAGAACGCAGAGAACAGGGAGGGTTCCTCTTCCTATTCCGGGTCTCGGAAGCAACCCAAAAAGGGTGAAAATCCCTTTCGCTTCACGCCATCAATGGAAAAGTCTGATTTTGGATGTTCAACTTCCTGGATTTGTAAAAATCTGCATGTAGAGCTCGCTTGTCGCTAGATGATGCATTTTGCAGGAGGTGCTCTTATTGTATTTGTCACCGGTTTGATGATAACAAAGACCCAAGTCTTTGGTTGGTTTGTGAATCACAAGGTTCACTAGGTGATTCTTGTGGGTTGTCATGCCACATTGAATGTGCACTTGAACAAGAAAAGCTAGGTGTTGTGAAGCTTGGGCAATACATGCAGTTGGATGGGAGCTACTGTTGTGCTTCTTGTGGCAAAGTCTTTGGGATACTGGGATGCTGAAAAAAACAGTTATCTATAGCAAAAGATGCTCGACGTGTAGACGTGCTTTGCTATAGAGTATTTTTAAGTTACAGGCTGCTGGATAATACTTCAAAGTTTAAGGAGCTGCATAGGAATGATCACAGAAGCTAAGGCAAAGCTTGAGTCGGAGGCGTGCTTTCATGTCGATGAGCATTGTGGAGCCAATCAAAAGTGTGTCCGTCATCGAGCAGCCGGTGGAAGTGAATATTTGGGGGCATCAGAATTGACCCTCTTTATTGTTCAGTCGGTGATTTGTTGTCGTCATCACAGAGTAAAATCAAGAGAACTACGGAGAGCATGAATCACTAGTCTGAGAAGCGTGTAGGGCAGTCGTCCATAATTCACAAGTGAGGCGCATCCAGATTCCAAAAGCACGGTGTCGCTAAGGTAGGGTAAGTAGACGATAAGAGCACTGGATATACGTCACTGGTAGAGCGGCTCCGATGATGGAAATACATTTTACTGCGTCGGAGTGATACATACTGTATAAAAAAATGGTAAGTAAAAAAAAAAAATTTGAAAATTTTTGCTCACCTACAAACCTGAATTATAGTCGTTGCTTTTCACGGCTTTGGTTTCGTCGTCGTGAGTTGAGCTCTAGAATGCACCTGGGGTGAGCTTCTTCTCCAACGGATGCGTTCGGTCTTGCTCCTGTCGATTATCGGTCTCGGCCAAGGGACGATGATATTGCTTCACACTTGCATCACATGGTCTATAACAAAAAAAATTGTAGCTTCGGTGAATGGTGTGGCTTAACTATTTATCAGAGAAGAACTTTTCTACTTTAGTACTCCGTATGCTAACGCTTCCGTCGTTTAGGCCAGATCCACTATGCACATACCCTACTACTTTTGTTTACGAAAAGAGATAGTGCCAAAGACCAAAATTGAGACTTATATTTGATTCCACACCTTACCTTATTTGATTGAAGAGGAATTCAGATTGAAAGAGATGAAGCGAGAAAGCATGTTAACAACTTGGTTTCCTTTTATAAATAAAGCCATAAGTTTCAGTTGAGCTCAAATACCAAAGTCTATCATCATGCTGATTCGATCTTTAGTTTATTAAATAACTTGTGCCAAACTTATCTTCAATGATATTGGTTATAGGATTGGATGGTAGACGAAGAATTTACTACTCACTCCAACACTACTGTGTACAATTTAGCTCGGTTTTACGACTCGGTAAAAAGTAATGTAGGGCTCGAGTGGCCGCAGAAGTATGTCGGGACGGACTCATGCTTAAACACTCAAATTCGTATACGTGACTCAATCCCGAGGGGGCAAATTTGTAGACATAAAAATATGTCTCATTTTATTAAAAATGATCAAAGTCAAAATATTGACTGTTTTTGTAAAATGGGTCAACATTCATTTATTTGGGCCGAAATATTTCTAATCCAAATAAAAAGACTACCAAGCCACTACAAAAAAAAAGTTTTACCAAGTTCGCTTTAGAAAAGAACCATAGCCTCTCATTTGTTATAAATACGGCACTTAGGGCTCTCACTTGAGACTAATAACCCTAATCACAAAAATCACACTACAAACCAAAAACCTCTCTACAAAAATCTCTCCCAAGAGAAACCAGAGAAAAGAAATACATTCATCTCTAGTCATCTAGATTTGAATACAAAACTACCCTTTAATCCGACATCAACCGTCCTCCGCCGTCGATTGAAGATAAGCAAGTCGAATTCGTCATAAGAGATTCAAGTCTTCAAATCAAGACCCTCGTCGTCATCCAAAGTGTGGAAATTGAATCAGTAGAATAACTAGTAGATTGTACCCGAAATCTTTTGATTTAATAAAATTAGGGACGTGCTAAATCCCGCACGCAATTTTACTAATCCTACACAATTTTTCGCTTTATTCCGAATTTGTCCCTCCTACACAATTAAGAGAGAGAAATCAAAAACCTAAAAAATAAAAAAATCCCAAAAATTACCCCATTGATTTCCAGCGCCTTACCTTAGACTGATCAACGAAGAGAGGGAAAGTGACGTCGGCGATGAAAGTTGGTCGACTGTGCGAGATATTGGTCGATGGTGCAGGAGTGAGATTGGTCAACTCAAGGGCCAAAGCTGAAGAATTTCCATTATTTACCATCCTTTTATAATTCCCAACAATCAAAATTAAATTGTTCGTTAGTAGTATTCAACAATCAAAGTGAATTCTTTGTTTAAATTGGTGAAGGCAAGGGATATCAACGTACACCCAATGTTTGGCCACCGTGCCAACGGACTACGCCGTTCACCCAATGTTCGCCCACCCTGACAACGGACTACACCATACACCCTACGGTCACCGTCGAACACCGTGCTTCGATTAAATTGACGACTGTCCACAACCCAAAAAAAATTAGAACCCTAATTACACATTTCAATTTTTTTTTGAAAATAGTCATTAAATCGATTAAAATACATATATTAATAAAATTATTGGTAAAAAAACGAAATTGTTTCTCATATGCGTGAAGTAAGATTCATATTTAACGAATTATTATTAATGAATTGATTTGGGTTTAAGAGATAAGAGAGATAATTTTCTGAAATTTCTTTTAAAGAAGGGGTAAGATTGGAATAATGAGTCTAAGTGTGTGGGATTTAGTAAATTATTGTGCGGGATTTAGCAAGTACGTAAAATTATTATTTTGTTGTTTCATTTGTGTTTTCTCTATTTATTTGCAGATAAACGCAAATTTGTTGTTACACCTTTCACTTCGAGTCCTTAGATTTCTTATTTTGCTTTTGTATTTTCATTTCCGTTTTTTTTGTATCATTTAGTACTCCAAGACTATTTCCCGTGAGTCGAATCTTGGAGTCTCGTTTTTAGTTTAAGTTACGTTTCTAACTAAGTATTAAAAAACAGTAACGTTATTCCACATAATCAATGTATCATGCTACTAGACAGGAAATATCAAATTTACCTCTATGAGAGGTGTTAATCAATGAATATCGCTTCTCATAATTAAACTTGATATTGCTTGTTTCTTGCTTTCAATAATCGTATTACTTACTTTTGTTGCCTTAGTGTGCCGGATGATGATAATCGGGACTAGGATTCCCGACACACTCGCTGAGACCCGGGATACGTGCTTGTGGGTGATCCCTCACTCGTACGAGACCCTTGTTGCTTGCATTCTTGCCCTAGAGTCGGGCAAGGGTGCGCACCACGATTCTAAAAAAGTACCGGACCGTGACACATCACATATTCGCATGTAGTGTATATTAGAAATAGATATCGGGGGAGACATTTGAGGGAGATCTAATTTGTGTACAACGTACACTTTAGAATTAGATAAAAGCTCATTTACGTGGGTTTGTTTTTTCAATTTTGACGTGGAGGCCAATAAATTGGCCATGTTTATTTAATTAACTATTATTTCTTGATCCTCCATTATATAAATACACCGTAAACTATTCAAATATAGACATCACATTGACACTATTGTCATGTATGTTTAATAACTCGAAATTAATTATTCCGTAAATCATTATATCCTCGCTATAGCTATTAATAACTACATTTTTTAAAAATTGCAAAAATGGACCCGTAAATTTCACGGTTTTAAACCTAGTTAAACTAAAGCCGGATACCGTATATACTGATAACTGAATAATTTCACGGTTTTAAACCTAACTGAACTAAAAACGGATAGAGTATATATTGAAAACTGGATATACGATTTCCGTAGATACAAAAAAATCCATATCGGATAAGAGCACTCAATATTGAGATTTTGAAAACGAGATATCCATTGAAAGTTTTGCGGTTTTGGTCAGCCCTGTATAGTGTATATCCATCCTCGGACTAGTGACTCCATTTTATCTTCTCTCAAAATAATAATGGACTAATGGAGCTTCATGTGAATAATGAATATGGAAGTTTGACATGAAAGTGCAACCCTCTCCGTGCAATTGCAAAAGCTAACCGTGGTCGTCTTAAATTTTGTACTAGTGAAGACTGAAGAGCTTACAGGGAGAGGTTGATATGCGTAAATTAGCAAGAGACTGTCTCACTGCATTGATATTAGATCATCTTGATTGTTAAAGATGAAGACCTACCTGTTGGACATAATCTCTTCCTGTAGATTTATGTAAAAGAAAAGTGCACAAGTTTTCCACTTACAAAGTATTTACAATTCCACAACTCCTGTAATTCAAGCACACCATGTGTTTGATGATACTCCTACACCAACTCCTTGCCTCTTTCAAATGGTCCATCCAATTCTCAACCAACTTCACATACTCGAATCTCGATGACGAGGATTCTAAAATGAACAACAAATGTGAAATTATCAGTTTGTGCAGATGTTCATGTTCCCGGATCCCGAGCCTTCAAATTTTCGGGTGCCCAGAAAGAGTTCAGTAAGTTACCTAAGCCTATTTCTTGCTTGCAACAAGTTCAATTATTAGGCATTCTTCAAGGGGATATCCAAACTCCTTTTGCTCAAAATTCACTCTTATCCTGCAATGACCAAGCTGAGCGAGCCTAAATTACTAAAATATACCCTCACACGAAATGAAGTTTTCAAGCCAGAAAGTGAAGTTGAGAATATCAACTTTATGTATTTTGCACCAAATAGTAACAAGGTACCTCACATTCGGAAACAATTTGATTAATGAGGCTTTACTGGTGAATGTCTGAACCTGAAAATGAATCAATATCAGTACGAGACCGTCTGATGTGGGTAGTGCTAGCAAGGGTCACATATTATCTCGTAACACACATCTCCAAACTTACTTGGGTAGTCTTTGACCCTGCCGCATGTTTCCCTGCCCTAGTGGGATGGGACAATGCTGGGTCGATAGGTTGATAGTAGTGTTCCGTTTCATATCTGCTACTCTAGTCTCGCCATATGGATTTGCAGAGCTTGCTTTAGCCGACTATCCTGGTGTGAGTAGAGTGCAGGGTTTGTATTTCCCTTGCACCCTTGAGAAGAAAGCTGATATTGAGGAGCTGGGAATGAATCATGATTAGGCAATAACCATTAAATCTGATGGTAATGGTCATACTGATATGGCTTGCGTAGCCTTTACCCTTGTGCATATGGTCTATGTTATAGCAATCTACATCTTAATCATTAGTTTGTACTTTGTAGGCAATAATGGTTGAATAGCAGTATTGGATTGGATTGCGATTGCAGTAATGGTTGTAAATCTTAATTCAACTCGTTATTGAAAGCTTCGCATCATTTATCATATAAACATAAGGTTGCTATGAATTTTATCCAGAAATTTGTCAAGAATTAGAACATAGCTAGCTGATTCATATTGACTTTTTTTCTAATGATCATACTTCTATTTTAATCTGCTAACATTAAGTTTAGATGAGCTCAATACCTGTGAGTTGAAACTCAGCTCACACCTTGTACTGTTCAAATAAACCTTCATGTATCTTCAGTATCCATTTTACGAGACAGTTTCAGGGTACATTAGATGAAGTATATACAGCAAAATTATGGCAAAAAATGAATACAAATATAACAATTTCAATAGTACACCCAATGCTTTACAAGATTTGTAACTTCTGAAGACATGAGAATTTCTAGTGACAAAGAGGGCAATGGACTAGCCCGTTTTCATTGCAGTTGGGACACCTTTCCTTGTTGTCGCCAACACTCACCTTACAACTTCCTCCACATTCCATACATGGAACAAACCTAGCACCTCCACACCCTTCACATCCTACCCATCCTACTCCCCTCTCGACTCCGGCTCCACTCAGTATCCTCCCTAGTCGACCTGTCTCGTTCAACTCAATCACCTCATCAGCCCCTCCCAAGTACCTCCCTTTAATAAACAACCTTGGCACCGGCACTGCCACCTCTTCTCCCACCACACTCCTCAACTCACCCAAGAACTCTCCATGTAAGGACACGTCTCTCTCATCAAACACAATTCGATGGTTTTCGAGAATGGCCCTCACCCTATTACAGTTTTCAAAAGTCCTACGTACCCCTCCCAAAGATGTTGTGTAGAGCACAACTGAATTAGCTCCACCCGGGGGGCATTTCTCGGGAAATTCGCTTAGTGGCTCCCGCTTACTCTTCATTATCCTATCAAATGCTGCCTCCTTTCCCTCCTTTTCTCTTTCCATCCTGTCCCTCTGTATAAATGGGTTCGCTATCAGTGACCTGCCACCTTGACTTGGATTCGACTCATCCCGAGTCGTAAAATCTGCCTTCTTTAAAGGAGCTAGGTGTTTCATGGCAGCCCTATTATTTGGTCCGTCGGAGTCAATATCTTGACTCATCGTGGACATGTTTTGAGTCGATTCAGCCCTTTTTAACCGAGTCAGCTGATTATTACCCATATCATTTTTTGGCGCCTCCAGTTCAGCTAACGTATGGAAGGAGAAGCTCTTCCGTGGCTTCCGTCGGGATTGAGTCGAGTCTTGGTCTGATTTTGGGTTTGCGTCGAGCTTCTCAACTGAAGCTGCGGGCTTCTTAAATTCGACCAAGGCTTTGCTAACTTCCTCCCACGTGCGAGGCTGGTCAGATTCGTCATTCTCCAGAGTTTTGAGCTTCTCAAGTAAAGGAGGTGGCACGTGGGAGGGGTTTTGATGATTCTCTAAGTGTGGGACGGTGTCAGGCTTAAGCCATGGCTCCTCTATGGCGTTGATGTCGAATACAGCAAAGCTTGAAGGAGGCGGACGGTAAAGATCATACGGCGTCGTAGCATCAACTTGCTTAGAAGTGGCACACCCCATTCTTATTGTTACTTCTCTTCTTTTTTGTTCTTGGTTTATTGTTGTTTATGGTAGGGATTAAGTATGAGAGGTCGTCTTTTGCTTATCTTTTAGGAGATAAGAGGCCTCGTATTTTGTATGTAGAGCAGTAGAGGTTGCCGGGTTGTGAAGGGGACGTGCATGAGATGGTGTGACTGCTGGATATATGGTTATGCATTAGCCAAGTATTTTAGTTTTTGGGTTTGTTTACATACATACATGTATTATTGCACAAGGATATAGTTTCATGTTAATCTCAAATTCTCAACCTCAAATAACTATAATGAGTACCCCATGCATGAATGTATTATTACATGACAAGGTAGGGGCGTTTAGCGTTTTTGGTGGGTTTATTATCGGGTTTAATTGAACCCCAATTGAAATATAAATGTACTTTCCTCTGTTTCGGTCATTTATAGTCCTATTTTATTTTTATGTTTCAGTTAATTGTTGTCCTTTCTATTTCTAGATTGTATTTGAGGATCAATTTGATCATTCATACACAATTTGGTCCACTTGTCATCTTATAATTGATTAGAGCTCTTTCCTTGATCTTTGTGCCAAAACCAAAGAACAACAATTGTCCGGCATGCCAAGGAATAGATATTAGAAACAAATTCTTGTAGTGGTAAATACCTCTCCGTCTCGATCATTTGTTTACTTTTAGTTTGGTAGTTGGTACAAAGACTAATGAAGGAAGAGGGAATCAATTGTTAGACAATAAGGGGGCGTTTGGTTGGGGGTCTATAAGAAAGGGAAAGGGAAACAAAGTTACTGATTCCCTTTGTTGGTGTTTGTTTGACACAATCAAAGCGAATTGAACTCCCTACCTTACCCCTCGTTCCTTCTAATTCCTTACCCCTCACCCCCAAGGGTATGAGATTTCATTACCCTTGTTACCCTTCAACCACTTTTTTCATTTACCACCACACTTACAACTACCACCACAATAGCCATCACCAAACCACCGCCACCGCCACCGCCACCCCCACCGCTACCACCATCGTCACCGCTATAACACCCCCTACCACCACCGTGACACCCCCACCACCATCACTACCATGACACTCCACCGCCATCACCGTCGTGACCACCGCCACCGTCACCGCCATGACATCTCGACCACCACCATCGCCACCACTGCCATGACACCCCCACCACCATCACCGTCGCCACCACCACCGCTGCCATAACACCCCACGACCGCCACGACCGCCATGACACCACCACCACCATCACTGCCGCCACCAGTAGATAAGTGGTTGTTTATGATGGTGTGTGTTAGTGGTAGGAGTGAGTGTGAGTGGACCATTAGTTATCTTTCTTAGAGTAACCAAACAACTAATTAAGTTTTAGGTAATCCTTTTCCTTTCCCCCTCTTACCCTTTCTTATTTCCTTTCCCTTTCCCTTTCTCTAACCAAACGCCCCCTAAGTGTGAACCCCCGCGATATAACATAAAAATAAACTAGTAAATATAGCGGAAATACTTACTTTTGAAAACTTTTTGACATATACATAAAATACAATTGCGGAAATTCAAATAAACATGCGGAAAACCAAAAACAATTATTAAGTTTAAGTTAATGCAAATTATATTTAGGCCCTGTTTTTTCTGACTTATTTCCAGCTCGTTTCAGTTCAGTTCAGTTTTGCTCAGTTTAGCTCAGCTCAGCTCAGCTTTATTCAGTTCAGTTCAATTCCGTTCATTTCATTTCAGCTCAGCTCAGCTTTATCAAATTCATCACATATTATTGTTGTTATTGTTATTGTTATTGCTACTATTATTCATTATTCTTACTCCCTCCTATTCATAATAATCTTCCCTATATCATTTTTTGTCAATTCACAATACCTTCCCTATTTCCTTTTTTGGTAAAGTTTTTATACTTATTTTATCACCTCACCCACCACAATACCCCACCATACTCATACTTTATACTTATTTTAATCACCTTACTCACAACAATTACCCCACAATACATACCCTCTCCAATTACTCAACCCCACACCGATACTTTCCCATATAATAATCCCCTCCTTATTCTTTGTGCCTTCCCCAAATAGGGAAGGTTATGTTGAATAGGAGGGAGTATTATTTATTATTATTTTTTTATTTTTTTTATTATTAATTATTGTTGTTATTGTTGTTTATTATTATTATTATTATTATTATTATTATTATTATTATTGTATATATATTTAATATGTTATTTTTTTATTAATTATTTATTTTTGCTATTATTATTATAATTATTAATGAAACATGGGAGAGTAGAGAAAAAGTTACCTGAGAAGTAAAATTTGATAACATTCAAATAGTGATATTTGTTAACACAATCGAAAATCGTAATCTTGAAAATATGGATATCATTAACACAAAAGTCATCATCTATGTTCTTCTTTATTAACTTCCATATCATTATGATGTGCTTCATCATTATCGTGGTCATTATGGACACCAATAACACGTCCTATTTTTTCAAACTTTGTCCATGAGTTTCTTCCGTTCTTTATCATCCAGGGTTTGAATATGTTCTTCCTTGAGTACTTTGATGTTGTATAACCGATATACCAATTTTTTGCATCCGAATGAAATCTTTAATAACTTATTTTATTATTATTATTATTATTTTTTAAAACCGCAAACTTTTATGCATCAAACAAAACTTTTTTTATTATTATTATTTAGTTAGTTAGATCAATTTAATTAAACTTCATCCACTTTTATTAATATTAGTTTCGTTCAGTTCAGCTCGATTTAATTCAGTTCAGCTCAGTTCAATTCAGCTCAGCTCGATTCAGTCCAGTTCAGTTCAGCTCTTAGTTAAAAAGGGGAAAAGATATCCCACGAATTAAACAAAATGAGTCTAAACTAATACAAAAGGTATATGTCGATAAGGTCGACACTCGCTAGCTCACACATGTATTCACCAAAACATTAACTTCCATTACAAAGAGACCACGAAATACTAACAGGAAAAATCCGTCAGAAACAGCCCGAATCCGTCAGAAATACGATTTTCTGTCGGATTATCCGTCAGGAAACCTCATCACTGCAATTCGTCACGAAAAAAGGAATCTTAGCGGTTAATCCGTCAGAAATGTGAACTTCTGACAGTTAATCCGTTAGATTTTTAAGTCCAATTTCTGACGGATAATGTAACATCCCGCATTTTCGCAAAGGAATATTTTGATAATTTAAAGTACTTTCCGGAATTTAATAATATTTTAATAATAGTCGTAATTTATATTTTTAAGATTTCCGTTAAATTTCGTCTTAAAATCATTTAATCTTAAGACGCCTTGTTTATTTAATAATATCCCGTCTTACATTTCCGCTTCACTTAATTAAAGCAAACCCGACTCTTTAAATAAAAGGACAACCCTCCTCCTTCATCCATCGACATTTCATTTTACCCTAAACACAAACACAGTGACTCAAACTCTCCATTTCTCTTCTTCTTTAAGAAACTTCAAAGGATCATCTCGAGGCCTTCCCGACCTCGTATCGAGGTAAATTTTATATATTCGGAATCCTTGCGAAATTTTGATCTTTCTATCACTTTCGTTTTCAGTTCCGTGAATCTTCATTTCGGGGCTGTTTTGCCCTAATCACGAAATTACCCAATTAATCCGTGTTTTTGTGTTTCTAGGTGGTACTTGTGATAACCCGGAGGAAGAGCTAGTGATTATTGAAGAGGAACCCGGTGAACTCGCGGAGTAAAGGTGACGATTACGAGTAACTCGGCCTTTTTATCTAAATTAGTACATTATGTGATTCTGGTTGTGTTTGATGAAAGTTAGTATGGTTATTGAGTCCTTAATGTTCTTATATTGTTATACAATGTTAATACCGGTTGAATTTGGGATTAAGGAGTATACATGTTAAGACCGGTTGAATTTGGGATTTTGTGGTTAATTCATGAAATGAATATTTGCATACTTGTTCTCGTGCTGGTTTGATGTTGTATACTTGCTGGAAATATGGAATCGTTGCCTAGAATCATGTTTAAGACGGATTGGTAAAGTATTGAACGGATTAGAGATGTCGAGTTTTGCGAATAGCGTGTACAGGGACTCTGGGCCGGTCGACCAACCGGCGGCCGACCAACCGGCTCAGAGCCCCATCTGGTATTGTGAGTTTTTGCGAAAATTTTGGGAACGGGTCCCCAGCCGGTGGACCGGCAGCCGGTCGGCCGGCTGGGAGTCTCATTTGTTGTTTTTGTTGTTGTTTCGCGAGAAGAGAAGAAAAGGGGTCCCCAGCCGGTGACCCGCAGCCGGCCGGCCGGCTGGGAGGCCTTTCATGTTGTTTTTGTGTGTTGAGGTCTGAGAGTAAGGGACTCTCAGCCGGTCGACCGGCCACCTGTGGCCAACCGGGTGGGAGCCCCAGATTGTGCTATTTCTTTTGTAACTTTCGTTTCTTAAGTCGGATTTCGTTGATTCCTTTTCTGTATGCTTTGTATGCATGCTTGGAGTCCCCGGAGTTCGGGCGGCACTATATTGGGTTCGGGAATAGAGTGAGGATAGAGACCCCCCGGTCGGGCAACCGAAAGGGACACCGGCTCTCCCTCGGCTTAATTCCTGGGGTCAATTAAGTGTCGATTTGGACATTTATCACATGTATGTTGTTAGCAATTGAGTTCGTTGTAGTCCAAGAAATTGGGCGGCTCTTACACTAGGTTCGGAAATATGTTTGTGGGGAAAGACCCCCCGGTCGGGCAATCGGAAGGGAGACCGGCTCTCACCTCAAATGGTTTCCGAAGTTGGTTAAGAGTTGAGTGAGTCTTAGAAATGGGTTCGTAGAACTGTTGATTTGGATTAGGTCACGGTTGAAGAGTCTATTGATATAATATACTCAAGAAGGGGGGGGGGGTGAATTGAGTATGCCTTCTTTTTAAATCTTCTTTGATGTATGTATGGTTGTATGATGATCTTCGAGTAGAACGAATAATAAAGAGAGACACAATATTTTTGAAGTGGTTCAGTCTCACACTTTTTGACCTACGTCCACTATACTCGATTAATAAAATTAGTACCAACTCTGGATTACAATTTTATCAACCCTACTCGTGTGACTTTGATGTTAGTCACAACTCTATCTAGATACCGTTAAATATCTAGCAACGACAAATACCGTTAAATATTTGTCTTACAATGAGTACCGCTAAATACTCGATCTATCTTACGTAAATAAGATAAAGTCTTCAATGTTCCTTGATGTCACAATCTTGAATGAATAAGATCAATGCTTGAGCACTTGAATCTTGAATCGGATATGACAATGATAAGCTCGAATATTGAAGTATATGATCGGCGGTTTCTCTCTCTCGATTTGCGTGAATATGTGTGTGTATTTCGTGTAGATTAATGTGTCATAGGTAGTCTATTTATATAGAATATATATCTAGGTAATTCAAACCCTAAATGATTTAGGAATATTACTTAAACTAGAATACTAGTCTTTTAGTAATACTTCCTTAAATCTAATCTTAATATATTTAGGAAAGATTTAATAATATACTATAAGTATTATATAAGGAATCAATTTCCTAATTCATATTTAGGAAAGATCTTTATATAATAAACAACTAGTATCCTTATTAAAACAACTTCCTAAACTATGTCAAAGATAATAAAATATATTATCACAATATAATCTTAGTTTGTTTAGGATATTAAATAAATACATAATATTTACTTAATTTAATCCTATACGAATTATGGTAATCGTGACATGTTACACGTTTCCCAAAGTCGTAACAAACTATATTTTTTCGATTATATTATTTGACAATTAAGATCATATAAAAATCCTTAGTTTATTTTAGTAATAAATAATTATCTCATAAGACAATTATTTATTCCTTATTTAACTAAAAGATATTTTATATAATCCTATCAAGATTAACAATTCCATATTTAGAATAGAATACCAATTAAACACTAGTTTGTACACGACACTAATTTGGAAACAATCGTTTCATCAAAACACATATATTTCGATCATTTCTTCATAGATATAGAGTTATAGCTACGAGCTATAACTTGAACCAAACTTGTACTAAAGCTATAGTTGATAAGTATAACTTTAGCTCATTATGCGCGCTTGTGATCTCCTATCAATCTTCGACTTAGTCAATTCATTGACTAACATGCTTGAATCTTTTATACTTGATTAATTAGATCTTGTTACTAATGTTCTGTACACTTAGCACACGATTATACATACGAGTATATAATATATAAATAGCTAGACTTGTCATTATCAAAACATAAACATATATACTATATATATATTTGAATATATGGTTCAACAAATTCCCCCTTTTTGATGATGGCAAGTCTCTCTTAGATTTTGTGTCTAAGTGTATGTTCCCCCTCAATATAATAACGGTCATTCATAGTAAAGATTAACTTAGGGTTTTTAACTTCTATCTATCCCATATCCCTTAAGGACCCTAAGAGACAATGAATTACGACAAGGAGCAAGCTTAGGCAAATTCTAATCTAAGTCGCATTTTTCCCCCTCTTGACATCATCGAAAAGATGAGAACAAAGACATGAAACGACTAGAATAATACACAACGAAACATAAGCAAGCATATAAACGAGTCTAAAAATATGAACATAGAAAATATCACACAAACACATATGGAATGTCAAAAGATACACAACCAATCCGAATATACTATGCCAATGGGCCGAATATGTAACAATAGAGTTTAAGAAAATTGGGCCTGGCTAGGGTTAGGATAATATGGGCCAAGGGAAACAAAATAAAGTGGGCCGCATCAAAACAAGGTTAAAGTTTGGGCCGGTTAGGGATAGGAAATCCGAAGAAGCAAAAAGAGACAAGGTCTCGGATTCCTAATGGGCCAGGTAAGTAAATTGGGCCACAAGACTAATATTGTTTATAAGTCCACCCCAGACTTTGAACAAAACAACAACAAACCAATCCAAATTCGAAAGACAAAGACGGATATAGATGATCAAGAACGAGAACTTGAGCCTGATGTCTTGGCATAAGGGTTCACGTAGTCGGGTCGGGTACGGAACTCGAGGGTCTCCAACCTATCTAGGCAGCTATTTACGTTTCTCCCTTGAGCATTGAGCGTAATCTCGAAGTTGAGCACTTTGAGCGAGAGTGCCTTGACGGCCTCAAGTGCTTTAGAAGCATCCTCTCGCAACAACCCGTGGTCTCTCACCATGGCTCCTCCTTGAGTCGTGATGAAGGAGAGACGATCACTCATACTTAGCAACTCCGAGCATACAACAGAGACTTCCGAGCCAATTTTCGCCAATTGTTTATCCACTTTCTCCATCCATTCCTTCACATCAACCTCAAACTCACGACCCCTCTTGGCACGACTACCCCCTGCCTCATCCTTCTCCTTTTTAATTTCACACATACCAAGAATCTGGTCCATCTTGGCTTCAAGACCCGCGAAGGATGGTGATGGATGCGGAATGGGTTTCGTACCGACATTCTTACCAAACGTAAGATCAACTCCGTCAAAGCAAATTCCCATTAATTTCAACAACCGATCACACATACGATCCTTTGGTTTAATCCCGAAACTGGAATCATCAACAACACCTTTCTTAAACATCAATTCGGATACCCACATTCCATATGGAATGTCGATGGTGGAGCAGAACTTTTCCTTAACAAGAATACTTGAAACTTGACAGATTTTATGGCAAATAAGAGACGCCAAATCGATTTTCTGTCCCTCCAACCAACTATACAACACCACAGCCTCAACACTAGCAAGCTTATCCCTACCACCCCGTCGAGGTTCAAGAAAAACTTCAATTTTGGGTTAAAATTGACAGTAAGCAGAGGAGAAACTTCAGTAGCATCTTCATCGAAATATTTTTTAATCACCAATTTTTGATCTTTAGTAACTACACTCCATTCCTTTTTGGGGTCAAGAACTAACCCGTCTTGATCAAGTTTGAAGATATCACAAATATCCGACTTAGTCACAACAATATCTCGACCATTCACGACACCCCTTATCCCATCATCACAAGGCTTAACTGAAGCAAAGAATTGAACCAACTCGATAGGAAATAACAAACCCGAGAAATCGCTTATGTATTCCCACCCTTGAAATGTCAGAAAATCTTTAAAGAATCTCAAAGATTTTGACCCATTGACCCACGACTTAGGGTAAAACCGACCCGCATGAATGGCGTAAGGTAAAACTCGATCAATTAACGTACCTTCTTGTTTGGTCATGCGCACCTTATCAAGACCCGCACGAGTAGCTTCGACAGAGTACTCGGGAAACATAGGGCGAGGGACTTGGGAGTCGAGTTCTTGCATGTCATCAGAATTAGAGGACGAAACACGATTGAGTTTGCGTCGTTTGCTCTGGTCGGGGGTGGGAGCGGCTGTAGCTATCGGAGTTGGAGAGGGCGGTGGTGATGGGGTTGGTGAAGGAGGTCTGGGCTTCTTTTGTTGAGAACGTGTGGCACGAGATGGTGGCATTGTGGTGATAAAAATGGTGGTTTTGAGTTGAGGTTGTAGCGGAGGTTTGGGTGAGTTTTAATGGTGGTTGGTAATTTTTATGGAGGTTAGAGGTTTTGAAGTTAATAATGGAAGTAGTGGGAGGTAATTTGAGGGAGTTGGGTTTGGGGACGGTAATAATGGGGGTTGAGTGAGGTAAGCTTGAGGGAGTTGGGGTAATAATTGAAGTTGGGTGAGAAGTCAAAGGCTAGGGAAAATAGGGGGCATGTGGCAGTTAGTTGTGGGGCTAGGTGGTTTAGGGACGTGGCAGTGGGGACCAACACAAGTAGTTTGTGTGATAATTTTGGTGAGTGTATTTTGTTTAATATTTGTATATTATTATTTTGTATGATATAATTTGGATAATATATATATGTGAGGTAAAAATTAATATGTGACGTAATATTATTTTGAGATTGGTTGCGTACACATCCATATGTAAATTATATAATATAACTATAATCACAAAATTTATCATCGAATACATACATACACATGCAGCGGAGTATACGTACACAGTCATATAATCTCGTCTAAACCGTAGTCAATCATTGGGTTATTTTTGCTTTTAAGATTTGATTAGGTGCCACCGATTAAACCAATTTCCAATCGCAAAGTCTCAAAGCGTTCTCTAGCCAATGGTTTAGTGAAGATATATGCCCATTGTTTTTCCGTACTACAAAATTCCAGTTTTATATTTTTCTTTTCAACATGGTCTCTTAGAAAGTGGTGTCTAATTTCAATATGTTTAGTTCTCGAGTGCTGGGCTGGGTTTTTAGATATAATTATAGCACTCGTATTATCACGTAATATAGGCACACATCCAACATCAACACCATAATCATGTAACTGTTGTTTTAACCATAAAAGTTGAGAACATACCAGTGCGGCTGCAATATATTCTGCTTCAGCAGTTGAGAGAGCGACAGAATTTTGTTTCTTGGATCCCCAAGATATAATACAAGGACCTACAAAGGTAGCAAGTCCGGAGGTACTTTTTCTGTCTAAGGAACATCCTGCATAATCCGCATCTGAATATCCTACTAGGTTAAAGTTACAGTCCATAGGATACCATAGATATAATTTTGAGGTTCCGATTAGGTATCTTAATATTCTTTTAACTGCAATCATGTGTGATTCTTTTGGTGCAGATTGGAATCTCGCACAAACACAGACACTAAACATTATATCTGGACGACTTGCTGTAAGATAAAGAAGTGAGCCAATCATACCTCGGTAAGTTGTTTCATCTACAGACTTACCATCTTCGTCTTTGGTTAGCTTCTTATCTGTGACCATTGGAGTAGGCATTGCATGAGAGGTTTCCATTCCGAATTTCTTTAGCAACTCTTTGACGTATTTTTGTTGATGAACCTTGATTCCTTCTTCAGTTTGTTGTATTTGAAGTCCAAGGAAGAACTTTAGTTCTCCCATCATACTCATCTCGAACTCAGAAGTCATCAACTCAGAGAAGTACTTGCACAACTTTTTATTAGTTGAGCCAAAAATAATATCGTCAACATAGATCTGAACGACTAGTAGATCTGAGTTTTCGCTTTTAAGAAATAGACCTTCTCTTGAATCCACTTTCCAATAGGAACTTTGATAATCTGTCGTACCATGCCCTAGGTGCTTGTTTCAGGCCATAGAGAGCTTTGTCCAATTTGAATACATGATCCTTGAGTTTGCTGTCAGGAAATCCAGGAGGTTGTTCAACAAATACTTCCTCTTGGAGATAGCCATTAAGAAAGGCAGTCTTAACGTCCATCTGAAAAAGCTTCATTCCCCTGTGTGCTGCAAATGCAATAAGTAGTCTTATTGCCTCAAGACGAGCAACAGGAGCAAAGGTTTCGTCATAATCGATCCCTTCCTGTTGGTTGTATCCTTGAACTACTAGTCTGGCCTTATTTCGCACAATGACTCCAGTGTCATCCAATTTGTTTCTGAATACCCATCTAGTTCCAATGACAGTTCTGTCCTTAGGTCGAGGAACAAGATGCCAAACTTTGTTTCTTTCAAATTGCTGGAGTTCTTCTTGCATGGCAACTATCCAGTCTGGTTCTGCGAGAGCTTCCTTGATATTTGAAGGTTCAATGGTGGAGAGAAAGGAGTAGAATGAGCAAAAGTTATTTAAGCTCCTTCGAGTCTGAACTCCATCTGTCAGGCTTCCTATGACATTGTCCAAAGGATGAGAGCCTTTGTATCTCCAGTTCCTTGATTGATTATTAGCATTACCTGAACTTGACACGGGATCTTGACTTGTTCCCCCTGAATCCAAACCTGGGTTTATAGTAGGGTCAGGTATAACTCTGGCCTCTTCCCTTTGGTTTTGATTCAAAGTTACAGCTTCATTAGCTGTAACTCTGGGTTCCAAGTCATTAGTTTGAGAGTTATCTACAGTATCATCAACCGTATTTTCATCTCTCGCACCATTTTCTCCCTAGTTGAGTTCATCATGAGTTCCTTGAGGTTCTCCTTCTTCAATTTCCATTTCAGGAGGATCTTCCCTTGATAACCTGAAATCAGGTTCGTCTAGGTTTTCCTCTATATCCTCTAATGGCTTATCGAAGACATTATTCTCATCAAAGATAACATGAATACTTTCCTCTATGCATAAAGTACGTTTGTTAAAGACTTTGTAGGCTTTACTATGATCTGAATATCCTATAAAGATTGCTTCATCACTTCTAGGGTCGAATTTGCTTAGTCTGTTTTTACCATTGTTGTGAACAAAGCATTTACTTCCAAAACATCTTAAGTGAGATATGTTTGGTTTACGACCTCGAAGAAGTTCATAAGGTGTCTTTTTAAGGATAGGTCTAATCATAGCACGGTTATGAATATAGCAAGCTGTACTTATAGCCTCAGCCCAAAAGTTTCTAGGTAGGCCACTACAAAGAAGCATTGTTCTAGCCATGTCTTCTAGGGTTCTGTTCATTCGTTCTACGACTCCATTTTGTTGTGGGGTTCTGGGGGCCGAGAAGTTATGTCCAACACCATTGGTTTTACAGAACTCAATAAAAGCATGATTGTCGAACTCAGTTCCATGGTCAGTACGGATTGTTACTGGGTTTGATTTATATTTGTTTTGAACAAGTTTCATGAGACTAACAAATTCATCGAATGTTTCGTCTTTAGAATGAAGAAATATTGGCCAAACAAATCTAGAGTAATCATCAACTAGAACGAAAACGTACCTGGAACCACCTTTGCTTCTTACCTTCATAGGGCCACATAGATCCATGTGTACTAGTTCAAGAGCTTGTTCTGTGCTTACCACTCTTTTAGGCTTAAAGGATGATCTGACGTGTTTACATCGTGCACATGTGTCACACATCTTTTCTTGATCAAATTTGATCTTTGGAAGACCTTCGACCAAGTCCCATCTTTTCAGCTTACTTAGAATAGGTGAGCTAATATGACCAAATCTCTTGTGCCATAGACATGGATCATCTAACGTAACTTTCATGCATGATAGAGAATCAGTAGGTACAGCATTTAAATCAATCATATAAACATTTTTCATCCTGTGACCTTCAAGTATTACTTTACTGGTGCCTTCTAAGATTATACGACATATATCTGAATGGAAAACTACTTTGTTTCCTTTGTCACACAATTGAGATATACTAATAAGATTGTGTTTGAGACCACTTACAAGGTATACATCATTTATAGTATGAGAGGATGAAATACCTATCTTACCAATTCCGATGATCTTTCCCTTTTTGTTATCACCAAATGTGACTTTACCTCCATCAAAGGGTTTAAGGGTTTGAAATAGATTTACGTCGCCTGTCATATGTCTTGAGCATCCACTATCGAGATACCATAGGTTATTTTCCTTGGCGACAAACTGCACGAATAAGTTCAAAGACATGATTTAGGTACCCAAGCATACTTGGGTCCTTTGTTGTTAGTAATCACAAATACGTCTTTCTTTTTAACCCAAACTTGTCTTACATAGGTCTTTCTATATTGGTAGTAGTTGGGTTTTGATGTTCTTGTGTAAGTCTTAGTTTGGACTCTTGGTGACCAATTTTTGTGTGTAGTTTGAGGAGTTTGTTTGGTTCTATTTCTCTTTTCTTCGTAATCAAATGTCATGTCATAGAACCATCTGTGGTCAATATTTCTTTCCTCAGTTTTATCATCATCACTATCAGAGACAGAAATAGTGTCGCTTGGAATTCCTAAGGATTTAACAAACTTAACTCCGGTTTTAAAATCTTGTGCGTGTTTCACACAGTTTTCTCGGAGGTGTCCAGTATGGCCACAATAAGTGCATATTAAATACTCAGGAAGGTCGGCATATTTCCTTCTTCTAAAGTCTCTATCTGTTGGGCTTTGTTTACACTTTGAGTGATCCCTTCTTCCATAACATTCGTGACCTAAACCCATCTTCATGTTGTTGTCGGATTGTTCAGTTAGGAAGTTTAGAACGTTAGTGCTTCCTTCCCACTTATCGTGAACTTTCCGAGCATGAAGAAGGAGGTCCTTCAAGGAGTCTATTTCTTTATTACATTCACTATGGTCAGTGTTGCTAGACTCTTTTAGGTTTTGAATGTCTCTATGAAAGTCGGACACAATTTTGGCATGTTCTTTCTTGATTTTAGATAGATTGAATTCTAGATCCCTAATTTTGCTTTCGAGGATCTCAACTTCTTCTAGATGAGTCTCATCTTCGACCATAACCGAAGATTTTGACTTTAAAAGCTCATTAGCCTTTCTTAAATCTGAAGTTATAGCTTCATTAGCTATAACTTTGGATTGAAGCTCTTTGATGTTGAGTTTTAGTTTTGAGGTTATAGCTTCATTAGCTATAACTTTAGACTCAAGAACCTTTTTCTCGGACATAACTGCTTCCAACTTAGCATTGGCTTCAATGCTTATTTTGGATTTCAGTTTCTTAACTTTGGCTTTCAGAAGTTGATTTTCCTCAGCAATATCGAGGATCTGTTCCTTCAAATCATCTAATTCAAGGCTTTGTTCATGACATTGGTCTAGGGTTTCCTCAAAATATTTAATTAAAATAGCCTTAGATAAGTTTTTAACTTGACTTTTGAGTTGAAGAAAATTTACCTCTTCGTTGTCGTCGTCTGAGTCGGATTCTCCAAGGAGACATATATTAGATGCGTCATCTTCATCATTGTCGTTTGAGATTAGATCTAGGCTGACGTTGCTTAGGCACAAGTGTGCTACCTCTTCTTCTTCAGAGTCCTCGTCATCCTCAGATTCTAATTCTCCCCAGCATGACGCAAGCATTACTTTCTTGAACTCTGTCTTGGTCTTTTCTCTTTTTGATTTGTCTTTGATTTTGTCCCAGCTTGGACAGTCTTTGATCATATGATCCTGTTGACCACATTTAAAACATCCTCTTTTGAAGAATGTTTGTTTGGAGTCAGTTTTCTTTTTGTCGAACGTTTTGTTGTTAGGGTTTTTGTATCTACCCTTGAAGACTGCTTTCTTAAATCGTCTTGCGAATAGAACTGTTTCGTCCTCGAGTTCCTCTTCGCACACTTCGCTTGTGGAGGCTTGTAAAGCGACGCCCTTTCCTTTGGGATCATCATCGTTTTTATTTAGTATGATCTCGTGTGCCATTAAGGATCCAATCAATTCTTGGTAAGTGATTTTAGATAGATCACGTGCTTCCTCTATGGCTGTGACCTTAGGTTGCCATTTTTTGGTGAGACTCCTAAGAATTTTTCGAATGATATCTTCAGAATCGATCTTTCTGCCAAGGTTCCGCAGTTCATTAATAATACAAGAAAATCGTGCAGACATGCTATCAATAGATTCATTCTTTTCCATATTGAAAAGTTCATATCTTTGAACGAGCAAGTCTATACGATGTTTCCTGACTGCGGATGTTCCTTCATAAGCAAGTTCGAGACTATCCCATATTTCCTTAGCGGAACTACAAGATGAGAATCTATCAAATTCTGAGGTTATCATACCGTTCTGTAGGAGGCTCATGGCTTTAGAGTTTTTCTCTGCAATTTTGTAGTCACTTTCCACATAATCGCTTTCCATCTTTTCATAGGTTGTTCCATTGGCGGCGGCGACCAAGATCTTCTTTGGTCCAATTTGGATGATCTTCCAACATTCCCAATCACAACCCTTGATGTAATGAGTCATCATATTTTTCCATAAACTATAGTTTTTGCCATCGAAGATAGGGCACTTGAGATGCTTGGAATCCATTGATGAAAGAGTATATAATATAGAATCAATAGAAGGATCAAAACTCACGCGGCTAGGCGATCAAGCGCACGAGGCTCTGATACCAATTGAAGAGTCTATTGATATAATATACTCAAGAAGGGGGGGGTTGAATTGAGTATGCCTTCTTTTTAAATCTTCTTTGATGTATGTATGGTTGTATGATGATCTTCGAGTAGAACGAATAATAAAGAGAGACACAATATTTTTGAAGTGGTTCAGTCTCACACTTTTTGACCTACGTCCACTATACTCGATTAATAAAATTAGTACCAACTCTGGATTACAATTTTATCAACCCTACTCGTGTGACTTTGATGTTAGTCACAACTCTATCTAGATACCGTTAAATATCTAGCAACGACAAATACCGTTAAATATTTGTCTTACAATGAGTACCGCTAAATACTCGATCTATCTTACGTAAATAAGATAAAGTCTTCAATGTTCCTTGATGTCACAATCTTGAATGAATAAGATCAATGCTTGAGCACTTGAATCTTGAATCGGATATGACAATGATAAGCTCGAATATTGAAGTATATGATCGGCGGTTTCTCTCTCTCGATTTGCGTGAATATGTGTGTGTATTTCGTGTAGATTAATGTGTCATAGGTAGTCTATTTATATAGAATATATATCTAGGTAATTCAAACCCTAAATGATTTAGGAATATTACTTAAACTAGAATACTAGTCTTTTAGTAATACTTCCTTAAATCTAATCTTAATATATTTAGGAAAGATTTAATAATATACTATAAGTATTATATAAGGAATCAATTTCCTAATTCATATTTAGGAAAGATCTTTATATAATAAACAACTAGTATCCTTATTAAAACAACTTCCTAAACTATGTCAAAGATAATAAAATATATTATCACAATATAATCTTAGTTTGTTTAGGATATTAAATAAATACATAATATTTACTTAATTTAATCCTATACGAATTATGGTAATCGTGACATGTTACACGTTTCCCAAAGTCGTAACAAACTATATTTTTTCGATTATATTATTTGACAATTAAGATCATATAAAAATCCTTAGTTTATTTTAGTAATAAATAATTATCTCATAAGACAATTATTTATTCCTTATTTAACTAAAAGATATTTTATATAATCCTATCAAGATTAACAATTCCATATTTAGAATAGAATACCAATTAAACACTAGTTTGTACACGACACTAATTTGGAAACAATCGTTTCATCAAAACACATATATTTCGATCATTTCTTCATAGATATAGAGTTATAGCTACGAGCTATAACTTGAACCAAACTTGTACTAAAGCTATAGTTGATAAGTATAACTTTAGCTCATTATGCGCGCTTGTGATCTCCTATCAATCTTCGACTTAGTCAATTCATTGACTAACATGCTTGAATCTTTTATACTTGATTAATTAGATCTTGTTACTAATGTTCTGTACACTTAGCACACGATTATACATACGCGTATATAATATATAAATAGCTAGACTTGTCATTATCAAAACATAAACATATATACTATATATAGATATTTGAATATATGGTTCAACAACGGTTTTATTAGGTCTTGAGTAATGTGTTGTTTATGCATGTGGTTGTAATACTATGAGCTGTTATATGACTCTTGTCTCACCAAGATTGTATTGCGTCTTGGTATGACCGTCTCCTGCGCGTTGACGGTCAGGTTTCAGATAGTCCGCTCTGAGTTGGGGGTATCTCGTCCCTAGCCAGTTCGAGTCTTGGAGGTATCCTGAGTTGGGGATACTTGTCGAATCGAGGAAGAATTATATCTCGAGAGTCTGGCCAGATTTAGACTAAGACCGTACATCGTTTCGATCGTTCTACCAGGGGATTATATTTGCTGAGGCTAAGTATACATGCTGTTGTTGTATATGGAGTCGTCATATGAGCCCTCCCATGTTGTGATGATTGTTTGTATCCTTCCATGCCTGAGTTGGGGTCAAGGATTGATATTGCTGATGGTTGTGTCTAAGTTTGCCTGAGTTGGGGTTAGACTAGGGATGGCAGTCCCACCCTAACCCTGTGGATATCCATCCACCCGAAATTAAATGGGTGGGATATGGATTACAATTTTCTTTTAAATTTAGGGTGGGATATGGATATGGGTAAATTTAGGATGGGATATGGATCAAGGGCTATCACCCGCTTATCACCCGATGGATATCCTAAATTAGTGTGTAAAATTATTTTTTTCTAAAAAAAATAAATAATAAAAACTTTGATTAAAAATTCTTTTAATTTGTACATATTTTTTAAAAGTAAACTTAGAAACTACTAAAAATGCTCTTTTGTCCAGGAATACACTGGACATAACGTATATTTCATGGGGAGCTAAATATTTCATGACCCCAAAACGAACCTGAACGAACATTAAGTTGTTTACCCGTCATCGTAACTAGCAAACTAATATTTTATTGCATTTTTTGTTTATTGGCGTGTAAACATTGTACATATTTCATGTAACCCGGATTTATTTGCTAATGTACTGTTTTAATTTTTTCGTCTTAGGCGTGTTTTTTATATATCGCAGTTAAATTTTACGAGCGTAAAAATATCCAACGGGTGCCCGCTTCACCCGGTGGATATGGATATGGATGGATGGAAAAAAAATTAAACGGATAAGGGTAGGATATGGACGACCATAAATTAAATGGATATGGATATGAATATCGCTCCACCCCATCCATATCCCACCCATTGACATTCCTAGGTTAGACTTAGATACTGCTGATTTGTATATACTTGCCTGAGTTGGGGTACAGTGTTATATACTGCTGATACGTGTTTAAATGTGTTTATATATACCTGAGTTGCGGTTTGATATCTATTTACATGAGTATGTTAAGAAGAGTTATTGATGGAGTACTTCACATGATTGTTTATGTTGGAGTATGATGCTTGTATCTATATGTTCGGTGTTGTATGACATTAGGCGGCTATGAGAGCTCTAGTCACTCCCCACTGACTGTGGCGCACATGTTGTATGTGTGTAGGTACTTGATGCTGTTTGCAGGGGGTTACGTTGAGGCTAGCGAGCGATGATCCTTCATCGTCATGATTTTACCCATACGTTAGCTAGACCTTAGTTTTATGATTTCTGTATTTTGTGCCTGTAGGGATATGCTATCCCGGGTTGCTTTTGTATTGTACTTAAATACTTATTTATGTTTTATCTTCCGCACGTTTAGTTTTGTTAAAGCACCTCGCATGTTTTATTTATATCACCAAAAGTATTAAATCCATGCATTTTTCATGCATTTTGTGTGTTTATTTTTCCGCTGCCGCGAGGGGTTTTACAGTTAATCCGCCAGTATTTGACATATCAGTGGCTGGAAACAATAGCCTGTTGTCCAGCCAGAATGCAATTTATACGTTGTTTTTGTTTCACAAAACACAACCAAAGCCTGCATTAAACAAACATACACTAGTAGAATTATACCCTACTGTGTCTGTTCTAATAGCCTATTAGTATCGGTTTTCTAGCGACGTGATTGCTGGGGTCACATAAGGTTTGTGTTGGTTGTAAAACCGCCACCGTAGCTTACCATATGGTGTCGGTTTTGAATTACAAACCGCCACCGTAGGATAACTGTACTATGGTGCAGGTATTGAGTCTAAAACCGCCATCATAGGGTAAGCTATGGTGTCGGTTGTGAGTCTCAACCGCCACCGTAGGGGTCTAAAGTCGCCGCCATAGGGTCAGCTATGGTGTTGGTTTTGAGTCTGAGCATCACAATGGTACTCTTATTCCTTCTCTCGATTTTAGGGCAAAGTTGGTGGAATTCCGTCTCCCCCGCGGTTGTTTCTCACATTGGATTTTTCCGCGTCACCAAAAGCTCTTCGTATCATTTTTCCTTTTATGTCCTCATTCATTTTTATTAGTGCACGATCAAATTGGTTGTCATTTTAACCCACACATCACATACATAATTAGGTATATTTTTTTACCAAAACACAGTCCCATGCTCTGTATGCTACCTACGCAGCTTGACTGAAGTCAGAGTCCATGAGGAGCATCGACAGAAGTAGAGAGGTCGGGATAGAGAGAAGCTAGTGGTTAGTTTAGCTAATTTGTACAACTAATCACTCGATGCTTATTAAGAGATCATAAATTCTCATTTGTGACGGCAATGTCCGTCGCAAGCTTGCGACGGTCAAATAAAACGCATTTTAGAAGATAAAGACAGAGCATTGTGATTGTTTAGAGAGACTTAATGTTAAGAGATATACTAGATTGTTTTTATCGAAACATATATACATGTATCTATTAGTTTTTCATGGTACAAACCCTTTGTATTTAGAATAGTTCATCAGATACAGCAGGATAGTTACGATTTCAGGGATATCCAAAAGTTTTATGGTTGTTTACGCAGAACGAAAACTGAAAGACGAATACACGATTGTCTATGAATGTGAAGTCAGCCATCTGTAACTAGTTCTTGTTAGTAACCAGCACTGTAGTTTACCTGTCTAAAGAAAATTTAGTTATTTCTGGATCACACGGAATATTAGGGCTTGTTTGGTTGACATAGGGGAATTAAAGTTCCCGGGAACTTCAAGATCACATGAATTTCCAATTCATGTGAATTCGCAAAAAGTGTTTGGTTCGCATATGGGAAGTTAATTCATGCGGGAAGTTCTATTGACCAAGGGGGGACTTGGTGAGTAACTTCCCATATAATGGAGGAAGTAAATTCATGTGGGAAGTTCTACTTCCCATGATATTGGCAACCAAACAACAACATAATTTTACACTTCCCGGGAAGTTCAACATCCCATGATTTTAATGGGTAACCAAACAAGCCCTTAGTGTTCTAGAGTTTTAAACCCAAAAGGGCAAAAGTCGTATTTGAATTGGTCGAATGAGTGCTGGACCCATCTGAAGAACTCGTTCAACCACTTTGACAATGCATGCTGGTATTCAATCGAATCAACGGATCAACCACTTGTTTATTTATTTTCTTTCTAAATTGTTGCACACAATTATCCTGTACTCCATCTCTTTGAACAAAAAGGGCAATTTCTAAAGCATAAAACTCATTCAACAACTATTTTCTGCTATCACAAATTTAAGATAACGATGGATTTTTAGTGTCGATTATCGAAATGTTTCAGCCTTAGCAAATTCAAATGTCGAAAGAGTCAAAGCCAAAATTGTTTTTATACCAAGAATCAAAACTAATATACACAGTAACTTTTTACCTCATCAGTCCGTCTTGCTTCAGACCGCAAGTTCTGTCTGAAACAATAAGACCTCTCACCTAAATGGGTATTCTGTGAGAGGAAATGATATCCGTCTTATTATTTCAATTAGTGTTATCTCATGGCAGGGAGAGAGGGAATACAGTTCTTGACTTGTGTTGTGGCTGAATGAAATTCTGATCTTTATATGGAAAAGGCCAGAAAAATTCAATCCATTATTAATTTCTTTATTTCCTGGACAATCGGGTTGACAAGTTTTACAATTTAATAGCATGCTTAGCTAAACTATTAATTTCAAACTGGCGGAGAGACCATGATTTGAGAATGGTTCAGGACTCGAGAGGCTTGCAAATACCCTGAACTTATGTTGTTAGTCCTCAGACTGGAATCCACCGACCACCGTGCTCTATATTCTCTGGCTACGCCACTGATTTTGGGTCAAACAGAACACTACATAGCATCTTAAAAACTCAGAAATAATATTTATACAAGTAGTTATCTGGAATGTCGTTTTGCAATTCTTTATGATCATTATTACATATAAACACGCAATCCTTAGGATAAACAAGATGGCATACTTCCGCCAACTTTACAAAAACAAAGCTTTATTACAAACCGTCTGTATTATAAAACCCTAATATTTGCTATGATAGTAAGCATTTCCTCCTATCATCAAACTCTCTCAAGGTAGTACAGTACCAAATGTAAGCTCATCACTTTCTACGTATCTCCTTCTCTTTTGTTGTTAATTTTGTTTTTTGACTTATACACTTGAACCATCAATGTTGGTTTGGGTTACTTCAAGCATCGCCCTCATCAAAAATATCGAGAAGTGAAAGAGCCTGCAAACAAAGCAAGAAGACGCATAAACATTAATGATTCACATGTTATACTCGGAACATTCTGTCAGGACATAGAACTCGTTAATGTGCTTACCTCAGGAACGCTTAACTCAAGGCGGAACTTGGGACCGTCATAGTGGTGAAGGATTGGCCTGAAGGCATCTTCGTCTAATGGCTCACAGAGCTTCCTAGTGTGGACTCTCACCTACATGTATAATTAATCACGGTGAATTTGGAGTCTCAAACAACCACAACTGCATAACTATGAATGGCATTACTATTACCTAACTCACTAACAACAACCTGAGATGCTCTGTTACAAACTTAAAAATAGTAGCAACGATTCATCCAACCGGTTTACCTTTACAATAACTAGAAAGCTAGCTTGTTCATAGAAGGTAATCAAAATAGATTCTTTCAAATTTCTTATTAGCATCACTCAACTGGATCTAACTAATATGTTCAAGCTTATCACTCAACTGGATCTAACCAGTAATGAGCCAACATAGGTTGTCATAGTTTTGTGGTAGTATAACAAGGGAACCAGACGCCGGGAGTCTATCATGGGCTGTATATTCGCAGTTTTTGTTAGGTAAGTCCTTGACACCAGTTGGTAACTAAAACGCTAACGGTACCGCTTTCATTTCTCCAGGAACATTGTTTCCACCCTCTTTTCTACAACGTACTAGTTCCAAGAGGCGAAGCAAAAGACTGAAAGTCATCACCTTTACACTAAATTGTCCTCCTAAAGTAATTAGAATGAGTTAAAACCATAAGGTGGTATGATAGAGTAGAAGCGAACCTGAGCAGGAAATCGAGATTCACCAGGATTCTTTTTGTCCTCCCATGCCATTGGATCAATGTTTGTTCCACCGAAACTGGAAGCCTGCACAAATTAGCATACATTCGTATTAACTCCCCATTGCAATCAGAATCACAACCAACCAAAAAAGAACTATGATTAGATGGAGAGTAACCTCATATATGCCATGGAGCTGGTGGGTGGAGTAGTTGTAAAGGAAAAGAGGTAACCCTGGGGTTATCTGTCTCACTGAATCACGGTATCGTGGTGGCAAACCTGAAATTTTGATTCACAAAACTTGCTTTAGTATCAATCACTCAATTCACTTCACATCTTCACCATTATCAGAATAATCAAATCGATCACCCATTATGTTTTTATCTCATCTATCATATTGATATTCGACCCATATTATTGAGAGGTAAAACAAACATACCGAAGAGTTGTCTCTTCAGGTTTTCTTCCATGGTATCATTATTGCAAACAAAGATATAACCACCCACGGTTTCATTTCTTGGGAGTGATTCTGAAGGTGGCAATGTCTTGAACCTTTTATCAACTCCACTCTTTCCATTATTATCATCATTGTTATTACTGTTATTATTATTATTATTATTCTTTTCCTTATTATAATTATAATTCTCCTTCTTC
Organism: Silene conica; assembly: GCA_029255685.2. Lineage (NCBI taxonomy): Eukaryota > Viridiplantae > Streptophyta > Magnoliopsida > Caryophyllales > Caryophyllaceae > Silene > Silene conica. The sequence continues at coordinate 2,582,875 of CM055311.2, read as the reverse complement.
ACTTCCTTGTTCTTCTTCCCATGCTTTCCTCCTAATATCATTCCATGTTCTTCTTCCCTCTTCATATAAGACTCATTCTTATACCCTTTAAACCCCATATTTACATTATTATTATTATTATTATTATTATTATTATTACTATAATTATAATTATTATATAAATTATTATTATTATTGATAGCACCCTTGGAATAAACCCCTTTGTTGAAGCCACCATTTAGATTAATCCCCGACCCGAACCCGGAACCGATCTTCCAGGAATCATTGTTGAAGTCAGCGTTGACTTGATGAGGTTGAGGAGGAGTAATATTCATGTTCATGTTGATTTTATCAGTGACGAAACTAGCCTTGTCGGAGGAGACATCACCACCAACCCTGATGTCGAAATTACGGCGATCTTCGGTCTTCTTAACACCGTATGAATTGACACTCCATATTGAATCGTTAAGAGAGAGATTAGCCAAGTTTGAAGAGTGAAGACGAAGCTGATCGCTGAACTGCCAGAATGACTGCTGATTGTTGTTGTTCTCCATGTGTTTGATGAAATGCTTCAATGAATAACAATCTGTTGGGAATTTTACTGTTGTATGTGTTGGGTTGGGTTGGATTGGATTGGATTTGAATAGTTGAGGTTAATTAGGGTGAAAGAGAGGAGTAAAGGTTGAAGGAGTAATATAAAGGGAAGAAGTTGGAAATGTGGAATGAGGAAAGTTCAAGGAAACAGAGATAAAGAAAGGCAAGGTGATGGCGGGCCTTTATGTTTGCGTGTATATTTGTCAAACCAACACAAATGGAAGCAGATTGCTGGACTTACATATTTCCACTAATCACATTTCACCATCTATCACTGTGTCACTTAATCAGTTTTCAACAATAACTAAAGTTGACAATCAAATCAGTCGGTCAGGTTATACTCCCTACTATTCACTAATTTCTTCCCTATTTTCTTAAACAATTATGGGTTTTTCCCATTGATGTCCCGTGGTTTTCACTTTTCCCAATTGTACCCCTGCGTATAGCACTTTACTAGCCGTACCCCTAAACTTAATTAGTTAAACCCATCAGTAACCAAACATGTTTATGCCGTCTGTTTTAGGCGTTAAGTGTCATGTTGGCACTATATTTGCCAAATAAGCACCTGACTTGGCAAAGGATATTCCCATTGATGCCCCTATGGTTTTCATTTTTCCAATTTGTACCCCTGCGTAAACAATAATAAAAAGGAATGAAAAAATTTTTGGAATTGAAATTACATGGATCGGATATCCGATTTAAAGTCCAAATTTTCCGATGTGTAATCCAAGTCATTACAAATATATCTTATTGTTGATAACCGAAGATTTACCAAAACATTCAATTGTTAAATTTACTTAAATAGTAAAAGTGTCAGAATTTTTTTGATTAAAAAATTAAAAATTTAGCCGACCTCAAATTATTAGCTATAAAAGACTATAAATACAAAATTTATCGAAATCGAAAAAATATAGGAAAAATTTATGATAGATCAAAAGAAAGGGCGATTGAAAATCTAAAATTTAGTTGGTGCTTCAATGATGAAATAGGTAAGTGACGCCGCAGGATCAATATGAGCATTGACAAGTAATGACACTCGTCTTGTTTGTCGTCTTGGTCCACTTAATATAAAATAAGTTGTGAATGTTAGATAATATTTTTTTGAATAAAATAGAAGGTAATATATAACGGTATTATCTCATGTGATATAAAAAGAGATATAATAAACGATATATCACAATTTTTATTAATTTAAAAGGGGTATAATAAGCAATACGGTTTTAAAGATATCAGCTCAACATCGAAACCGAAAATGCAAAAATGCAGGGATACAAGTGGGAAAAGAAAAAACACAAGGGCATCATTGGGAAAAACCCTTTGCCAAGTCAGATGCTTATTTGACAAATAGAGTGCCAACATGGCATTTAACGCCTAAAACAGACGGCATAAACATGTTTGGCTACTGATGGGTCTAACTAATTACGTTTAGGGGTACGGCTAGTAAAGTGCTATACGCAGGGGTACAAGTGGGAAAAGTGAAAACCACAGGGGCATCAATGGGAAAAACCCAACAATTATTTAAATTTTCTTCTCCTTTTTTAACTTAGTAATTTTTAATTATATTTTATTCATTTTTCTCCTAGTTTTATACCCTACAACAAATGTACAGGTTTACTTTTAAATATTTGATTATTTATAAATATGTTTGACTAATTAATATACAAATATAATTCAATATAAAAATTAAGTGAAAAATATATAAATTATTTTAAATTTTCAATTATTAAAGTAAGCCATTTTTTTTGTCATAAAATTCAATCTATTTCACTACTAATTAGTTTTGTACCCGCGAATTCGCGGACTTGTTCTATTTGACCCGTATATTTATTTATTGTTGACGTCCATCCATTTAACTTATATATAAAATAATATTTTTTTTATCACGAATAAGCTATAAGCAAAACATTTGTAAATGTTTTAGTTCTTTTACATTATTTTTCATGATCATAGTAATATAGATATAAGTTTTAATTTGAATTTTATGGTCATATATTTTAATACATGTTAATATTATTCTTGAATATTTTGTAATCAACAATTTAATGTGCCTAATTTTAGAACTATAAATGTTTGGTTATGTTTTTTTTACAAATTTGTTATTTTGCTATATTTATGATGTACATCATAAATTAAGCTAAAAACGACTACGTCGTTAAATCGATAAACAAGTCACTCCAAGATCGTGGTTACATATCTTATAGGCTTTTTTAAGAAATTTAAATAGATCATTTGTAAGCCGACTAAAAGAGTAAAAATATGTTTTTGTTTTTCACATTTAAATCCAAATATGTAATTTTCTCTTTTTAATAGCCTCCTCATAATCAATAATATGCAAATTGAGATAGTTAAAATTTAAATTTAAATAAAATAAAATAAGCATCATCGTAATTACAAAACTAACTATACAACTTATTAAGGTTTAACAATTTTAAAATCTTAAAAGATAGAAATATAGAGTATCTTTTTAAAAAGACTATGAACGTTTTAATCACATGCACATATACACCTTGCTTTTCACTATTTCGCAGGTGTGTTAATCACAATATTTTAAGATGACTTTGAAAAAAATCAAAAGTGCCAATATGTGAAATTGTGAAGGTTTATAATCCAAATTAATGAATTTTTTTATTTACCGCGTATAAGACCTTTTAGCTACTATCTTTATTGCCAATGAGGAATTATGTGGATAGATTTTACAATTTAAATGATGAAAATAAATTCTTAATTTATTCTTATAATTTAGTACATGATCATATGATTTCAACTAAAAAATATTATTAGTAGCTTTATAATTCAAATTATTAGACTTTTTATTAACTCTATGTTGGATCTTTTAAGTTTTAACTACTATCTCTACGGTTAATGAAGAGTTAGATGGACAAAATGTACGATTTAAATGATGAGAGTAAAAGCTTAATTTATTTTTATAATTTAAATCATGATCGGTATTATGCTTTCCATCAAAAAAATTATTAGTAAATCTTAAGGAGAATTTTAATAAATTTGTTTGATGTACCCTTAATATTAACCAATATAAAAATGACATGTGGAAAAAATTAGATGTTTTAAGAAGTCTTTTAACTATATTATATAGTGTTTTTTTTACAAAACAGAATAATAAAAAATAAACAATTTACTAAGATCCTCTGATTTCAAGTTAAACAATAAAATTATATTTAATACGGAGTATATTGGCATTTTTCTAAATTGATTTTTTGATAAGGACGATGAGATCTCATTCTCTTGTAAACTAATAAATATTTTCCTTCTAATACAATGAAGATCAAAAGAACAATTAAAGTAAACACAATTTGAAAGATTTAAGCTACGAGTAAATGTTTAGCTTAATATAGAAAATAACAAAAACGACTATATAAAAATGTAATTAAAAAAAATTATTATCAGATTAATACATTAAGTTTGTATTTAGCTTTGTTCTATGGACGCCGATTGATGAAAACCTAAAAGACAAAGAAGTAAAATAGCGAAACATAATTTAAGAAGAAGATATTGTTACAAATAAAAAAAAAAGTAAAATCAAAAGAGTAAATTAACCAAATAAAAAACAAAGGGAGAAAAACATATGGAAAATAATTTAAAATTAATCAATAGAGGATGATGAATAAATAACAAAATAGATTTTTCTTTCCAATCTTCAAATTTTGGGCGCGGATAACCTAACAAATAACAAAAAAATAGATTTCAATGAAAAATTTAATAAATCTAAAGAGAATGAAATTTTAGTTCTCATATATATATGAGATTAGATGAACAATTAAATGATAACATTGATATGAGAAAAAGATAAAAGGGTTGGTAACTCCTAAAATAAGTAGTATGAAATTAAGTAAATAAATTAATTTAGTTACTTAATTACTACTCATGCTAATTAAGTTGAAAATAAATGAGAATTTTTTTAGAGAATTATTGAGTAATATCTTTCATATTTCCAATTGTTTGAAATTTATGATAATATATTAATATGCAATATGTTCTGCATTTGTGAGTTTTTTCTCATCGACATACGACATATGAAAGATGCCCACCCTAACCTTTTAATAGTACTAGTTGTTGTATGGCGCGCGAAGCGCACCATACCCCAAGATAGTTATATCATCATAGTTTAATTCTTTAAGCGTAGCAAGCTCACGAAAGTCACTATAATAAACACGCTCAATTGAGCCCAATTTTTTCTTTGTGACCGCCTCTATAAGGGGTTTTACCGCAATCTCAGGTCAGAATCTTAACCAAAATTTCATTCAGGGCACTTTGTAGGTGAAAGATTGAATCCATATTCATTAAGGTTGTATCAATATAGAGCGGAGTTTCCTTTTTTCAAATGACTTTATCGGAGAAAAAGTCCAAGATTTTCTTCATGATTTGAAAAAACTAAAGTTTTGGCATTCAATATCAATACTCTTTGTTACATGTGCACATACCCTAATTCTAGTCCGACATCGAAAATTAAGTTTGAAATACATCAAAGTTACCGCTAAAATTTTGTAAGAATGTTGGTAAAGTATGAAATTCACTACATGAGTTCTTGTAAACTACTTAAAATTGAAAAACTTTAGTAGAGTGTGCATTTTAGAAATGTCTTTTGTTCGACATCATTGTAAAAATCTTGGTATACGGCACACGCGATACCCCTAGATTTTTAAATCGGCGCAGTTTGTTTTCATATATATGCTTTAATGTGAAGTGTATATTACATCTTTAGGTGTCTGCTGAGCTGAGCTTTACATTCAAAATATTTGTGCTTGCAATTGAGAAAATAAAAGGGTTAAATATTGGGATACATTTCCGTGCAACATTAAGTATCATCTAATTCTTTTTGAATTATCTGGATACCTTTTACAAGTTCCAACTTCCGAACAATCCTTTTAGTAAAATAAAATAGCAAATTCTAAGCACACTCGATCATTTCCATCTAATTTTTCCTTGACACAATCATGAAGTTTATCACAATTAAATGAAAATGTAAAAGAACCAACTATAACAGCCAACAACAATACACCCAATACAGTCTTGAAAATTAGTGCATCAAATTTGTGTGTATTCCATTCCTCCATTCCTCCATTCCTCTTCTTTGACTCTCTCTTCCCTTTTCCTCAATCTTACTACAGTCTATTATGTGTGTTGTGTAGGCCTTCATGCAAACCGTATGAGCTGGGGTTCACTCCATTAATTCTACTATTTCTTCCTACTTCTGTATCTTTTTTCTTACTTACCCTTTACCTCTCTTAATCGTCTTAATTTAAGACGACTCTTATACCCGAATTGAATAAAGATGGAGATATCTTAATTTAAAACGGTTTTAAGCAAGACTTCCTGTTGTTTCACTGTTTTTACCTTGTTATATTATTATTCGTCTGCCGCTTAATCATCAATAATCAATCAATATTTTTTCTATATTTTTAACTGAATTTTCCATTTTTTTGCAGTCTTACCGTTTCTTAAACTTTATTTCTTTCAAAGTCATAAATTTGCATATAAAAATCCAAACTTTTTTATTGATGAACATTAAATGTTTACATAGTGTCTCTTTTTTGTGGTTGTTCATGAATTGTTGAGAAAATCTTTCCTTTTAAGAATTTTAAAAGGTCCGAGTAAGAATGGCAAAATTATATGTCCATTTAAGAACTACAAGAGAAGCCTCTATGAGACCTAGCAAAAGTCAACCGACTTGAATAATCTTACCGATCCTCAATCAGACTCAATGAGAACAATAGGAGGTAAAACAGACTTAACATTTTACATGACTCAACTTGAAATGACCTGAATGAATTTTAGTGAAAAGAAGTTCCTGGATTAAGAAGTGTAAGTTTCGACATTTACCATCGCGTTCAGTTGACAGCTAATTCACAATATGTGCAACTGATGCATCCAATCCCTCTATGTCATTTGGACTATCTTCTTAAGTCTCTGCTATATCAAACCCTGTAATCAGCACATTTCGTCGCTGTCTCGGAAGAATACGACATATGAAATCAATTGCACAAAAGGAATAACTTGGCACACACGCGTTAGAAAAACTATAGTTAACTTAAATATGATGTTCATTTCATCTATATAAGGTTGTCAATTACGATTTCAGGTTTATTTCACCGACTTATTGTTAATGGGTGGGTTTTAATGATGAGACTGTCTCATACAACATCAAAACGAGCTAGTTAGATATTAAATGATGAGCACCTTGAACTAATTCCATCAAGTCCATGTAGCCAAATTATTGTGGCAATGTGCCTTCATTTAGGCCTAACAACACGTGTCCTCCCGAACTCAAATATTCTCCTATCTTGTCTCGCACCCGAATTGATAAAAAATAAACATAACTTTTAACTTTGATAATAATGTACATTTGTAAGATCCCACAAACAAAGTCAGCATATGTCGACATATATTCAGATAGCAACAATATAGTGCTAGTGTGTTTTACTCTTCATTTAAGTTTGCTACTCACTTCTTCCTTTTGGGCCTTTTCACTCCTCACTTAACTACAAGCTTGTGCTTTGGGTATGTCAATCTTCATCCGCCGTCTCTTCTTACAATCTTACCAGTCATTTATCTCATCCTTACTCTATCTACGCTTTCTTCATCCACCGTCTCTTCTTATAAATGGTAAAAAGTAAGAATACCTAATAACATAAACTAACCAAATAATCAGAATTTGTAATTAAAATACCATAAAATATGACTCATAGAAAACAACGGAACCCCATCGCCCTAATGAAATTACCAGTAAGTAATGTAGAAATGTTTCAGAAGAGATAAAATAGCCAAAAGGCCAGGAATGTCTCCCTCGAGGTCAAGCGTGATGGATGTAAAAACAAACCTAATTTATTAGAATCAAATCAAATATATAGAAAAGCCTTTCAATAAAGTAAAATGTAATTCAATCCTACATAATTACGATTCCGAATAATGCTGCTAAACAATTACTACATTGTACGCGAAAACGCTAATTGAACAAACCTAATACAATTTTCACAATTATTGTTCAATGTATACTCAAATCTAACGACAGAACAATAAATTACACCGTAACATCACTAATTACTCAGAAAACAACAGAACAAAATCCTAATTTAGTGTTACACATACAATATCCAATTAAATGAAGTATGAACAATTGAACAAGCATAAATTACATTCAAATCAAATAGAAATCAAATCAACCGCAATAATCGAAACGAATTAACGAAATCATTAACGAGAAAAACAAAAACAGAATTACATACTCGAAAATCGGCAATTAATCGAATCGAACCAATTGAATTGAATCTGGAAATTCTAGGTTATGAATTTAATTGAGTGAATTACAAGAGTGTGATGGAATTAAACAAATCGAGATGAGAGTTGGACGGAAGAGATAATATTGAGACAAGAGTTTATGACATGGAAGTAATTGAGATGAGAAGTAAGCACACATAATTGAGGATAATGAAATGATGAGTTTTGAAGGTAAAAGGGAAAAAGTAATGTGTTTGGTTACTATTCATTGTGAATAGTTACTTGGCTTGCTCATATTTTAGTAAGGGAATAGATTTAATAGATAGATATTATAATAATATGAATAATTAATATATTAAGTAGTACTTTGTTTTCATTTTTATTTTCACTTTTATTTTTAATTTTTTTTCCTAAATTATTAAATGCTGATGTGATTTTTTGTAAGTTATATTTTTTTGGGGGGAAATTTTTAACTCATCAAATATTTAATGTATATATAAATATTTAATTTAAGATTATTGATGTCCTTTAATTTTCTTTATTTGTATGTTATTACAAAATGTGCAATAACATTTTTATAAGGACTTTTAGCAATCATTAAATATTTTTTTTAAATAAGTATATCAAATAATCTATAATCCATATCATACTAATTTATCATGTCACATTAATGATTAATAGTATGTAAGGTGACATTGAAGTGACATTGTCTATGTGGTATTTAAGTTTTACCATTTTAATAGTATTTATAAATAGATGTGAAAATCCATCAAAAAAAAGTCTCAACAATATATCAATCTACATATAACATATGTAATTTCATTTGAATAAATAAAATATATAAAATCAAAAATTTTAAGGAAAACTTAGAATGAATGGGGAAGACGAAAAGCCATAATAAAATAAATTGAATGTGGTATTATTATTGTAAAAAGTATTATTGATTATTATTATTATTATTTTATTATTATTATTATTATTATTATTATTATTATTATTATTATTATTATTATTATTATTAGTCATATGTGTCATTGACTTGGGCTAATCACATGTGGAATTGACGTGGAATTATTTGTCTCGAGTGGCATTTACGTGGCTTTTTGAAAGCGGACGTGGATTTAACGCATGACGTTTAGGTGACATTTTGTAGGTAGCCTTTTTAATATAGTTTTATAGATTTGAAATTGACGTGAAATTATTTGTCTCAAGTGGCATTTACGTGGCTTTTTTAAAGCTGGCGTGGATTTAACGCATGACATTTTGTAGGTAGTTTTTTAATATAGTTTTAAAGATATTTGTATTTTTTATAAATGGCGTAAAAATTAGAATTATATGGTATTCATTTGTTGCATAAAATATTCTAACAATAAACATCGATATTTTAAATCTATTAGAAATTTTGATTTTTAATTGTTATTTAATTTATCTAGAATTTTTTACATTTACTGTTTTAGTTTTTTTTTAAAAAAAAATAAGCAATAATGACGTGACTTCATGTCATGTTTAATAGGTGACGTGCCTTTTTTTAAATGTTAGGTGGCATTCTCTACGTGGCATTTTAGGTTACCCTTTTAATAATATTGTATAGATATAAAAGATAAATTTTATTTGTCATGATTTTAGAATTGACAGATTTTTTATTAAAAATATTGATCCCATGTTTTTTATTATCTATATGGTTGTGTATTTATTAATTGTCAATTTTTTATCCTATTTTTTTTTACTCGTATTTGTGTTTTTAATATGTAACTTTTATTTATATTTTATTTGCAATAATTATTTGTAAATTTTATATTCAATAAAGTTTTATTGTTAAATTATATGGAAGAGAGAATAATTAAAAATGATAAGATCAAGAAGGGTAATTAAATACCTCATAGAAAGTGGGGGTTCTACACAAATTAAAAAATCTATTCCCTTGAAAAAAAATCAACTAATATAAATGTACTTCCTCCATACTTTTTGGGACGTGTTTTTTCACATACGAATTTTACTTTTTTACATACGACTTTTACCCCACTACCCTTGTAATTTATTTCTGTCATTCGTCTAGTTAATTTTTTTCTCTTCCTTCCTCCCCTTAAACACCAAGTCACTAACACCAACTAACCACCGTCACAAACTCCGACTTTAGAAATTTTTCTCCGTTTATCGCCGACTTTCATTCCCATCTCCGTTCCCCTTACCCCGCATCCCCTGCTCCGACTCCCCCACCACGTGAAAAATAAATAACAAGAAAAAAGAAGAAACAAATCAGGCAATAATGGTTATTTAATTTGATTGGGGTAATGAAGAAAGTTGTTGCCTTAGAAATCAAAGTAAAGAAAAGATAGATCGAAAGATTAAAAATACCTAAAAACATTGTCTTCTTGATGATTATATGGCAAAAGTGTTGAACGCCGCGGATATTCACGATGATTCATTAGTGATTGATTTTTAGGTGTATGTTTATTATTGGTTCATTGGATTGATGCTTAGGTATTAAGGGTATTTGATGGAAAATTAATGAATAAAATGTACGTGAAAAAGTAAAGTTTGTATGTGAAAAAGTAATTTCGTTCTTTTTATATCACCCTATTTTTCTTTTGGACACTATTCACAATCGAGTATTCAACGTCAGTTTTCTCTCAATCCGTTCACGGAAATATTTTCATGTGAGATCTTTTTTTGATTGTCTTGATAAGAGGATTAAGAATATCAAACTTTTATAATTTTTGTAGTATGTAGCTAAAGATATAATCAAAATAAAATGAATATCGGCAAACCTGTATAAAGAAATGGGGTGATATAAAAATAATGGAGGAAGTATTAAACTAGGTTCTAAGCCCTGAAATTCACGGGTCTGTTTTTGAAATTTTAGATGAATATAGTTAATAATATCAAAGATAAACAGATTAATTATTTACAAATGTATGTCTTTAGAGCTGTAGATGAATATATTTAATATTATTAAAGATAAACAAATTAATTATCTAGGGATAAATTATTTTTGAATTGTTCATCACATATATCGGTATACATGAGCTATCTTTGTTCATCAAGATGACCGACTTCTAAGAAAATTAGTACGCGTCTAATTACTCATTGCACCTTTTTTAAAATATGTAAATAGTCATAAAATAAAGTTGTATATTACATATCGTACAATAAAGGCAAAACGTAAATAATTTGTTCAGACGTAAGTAGTAAACAGATAATTGGGTTAAAAACGTAAATTTGAATATACTTACTAAAGATGTTTATACTAAACGACAATTATTGCGTGCGATTGTCTTAGATAAGACAATTCAATTTTATTAAACGACTACTCATTTAATATATTAAATAAATAGTTTTCTTATTTAAATGAATCACCTTAGCATGAAGAATGACCTTTATAACGATAATGTACTCTAGTAAATTATCGCGCACACATTAGTGTATAAACCGAGCAAAATTAATTTAGTCTGACATATATTTTCTAAGAATAAACAACCTGCTTCAATTGTTTGATTCGTAGTACTCATGCCATTTTTGAGTCAATTATTTTACGAAATTTAAAATGGAAGACCTATTTTCTATCGAGTAAATCTAGAATTGGCTAATGTTTATTTATGTTTAGTTTAGATATATAAATGACGCAAAGATTATTTCAATGATTTTACCATGTCACTTATCAAATTTGAATGAATTTCCCAAACTTTGCATAACCCTAACAAATTTCTAGTTCAAAAGGAATATTCTGTCTTCCATATAGCATATTCTGCAATTTTTTATTGCACCTTTTTCATCTTCTGAAATATTTTTGTTTTTCAAGTGATTTAATAGACTGACACCTCAGCGTTAACTTGAAATCTGAGATGTCATGTCAGCGGATTGACTTCTACGTTAGATAAATATATGATGTTATTTCTTTTATAGAAAGGGGATTTCATTAATGTTTGTAGCCCACAATTTATTATTTAACTCATAAATATTCATCTCTCTCTTATTCCAAACCTCACCCAACTCTGTATTCATTAAAATACATTATCCCTTGAGTATTGTGCGCCTTCCAAAGTGGAAGAAAACCCATAATAGAGGGAGTATCAATTTCGGGTAAAATTGGGTTGAGTCGGTTTTTATCGGGTTAAATAATGTATCGGATTTGGGTTGGCTCAATATTGAATTCAGTTACTTTATTGCATTACTTTAAATTTTTGACCATTAAATTTAGTTAATCATTATTTAGTTTAGTGAATTTATTATTGAGTTAAATATATCGATCTAAACACTAAATCACTTTCATATTGATCGATATTAAGCTTAATAATAGTCAAGTCATTAATTTAATCGAGTCATAATCGGGTCGGTCGGCTCGGGTTCAATCACTAAATATCGGGACGTGTCGGGTTACGGGTCGAATTTGGATTACAAAATTCTTGAGTTATGTGACTTATGTCAGATTATGGTTATGGTTATTCCGATCAGATTAAACTTGTCATCTTTAATTATCACTGTCTTTTTCTTTGAGATAAATAACTACGGAGTATATTTTATAACTTCACACTTACTCACTACTTTTATTTACCATTAAAAACAAATTTTGTGTATTACTTATTTATTTATTTATTTATTAGCATTTTAATATGTCTTACATTATATCTTAGCACAAATTTTTATTTGCATCAGCACTATCCGTCGCAAGCTTGTGACGGATACCGTTTTCTCTCACAAAATACCCACTTTTTATCTCTCTCCAACACTATTCCTGTGGTCCCCTTTCTCCACTACTCATTTTATATCCATTTTATCTCACAAAATATTCGTCACAAATGATGACCCGTCGCAAACAAGACTTACTAGTATCTTAGAGTCTCTCCTCTTAACTAACCACCTTTCAGTTTATACACATGAGTGATATTTCCCCGCTTATACATAAGACAGATAGTATTATTTAAAATAGAGTAAATTAATAATAACTCCCTTTTAAAATTCAGTTTTCTAAAATTACTCCCTTATATAATTTTTTCAAAATTAACTCTCTTAAGATGTTTTTTTTTTATCAAAAATTGCTTCAAAACCTTAATTCAAGTGACTTATACTACAAGTTTATGAATTGATTCCGCTTGTAACATAGTCAATTTATACTTTAGAAGGTATAACAATAAAGAATAAGATCAAAAACATACCGAATAGGTAATCTAAATTGGAAATTTGAAGCAATTTTTAATAAAAGTGTATCTTAAGGGAGTAATTTTAAAAAAAAATTAATTAACAGAGTAATTTTAAAAAACCCTATTTTAAAAGGAGTTATTTTTAATTTAAGATTAAGTGGAATAAGTATTAGGTGAGCGAATAAGAGAGTGAGAGCGGCAAAAACGCGTTTGGAGAGAAATAAAAAGTGAAAGCGAGTGTTATCTAGAAGGTGGAGAAAGTCATGAGGTGGAGTGTTATCCTTGGATGTAGGCTGAGTTCACATTTGGAATTGAATAGTAGTTGTAGCACACATTCTCGTTTGCGACGGCGGTATCCGTCACAAGCGACAAGCTTGTGACGAATACCGTTTCGTTTCATAAAATATCCACTTTTTCTCTCTCTCTGACGCTATTCATGTGGTCCTCTTTCTCCACTAACTCATTTTTTATCCATTTTATCTCACAAAATATCCGTCACAAATGCTGACCCGTCACAAACAAGACTTACTATAGTTGTAGTCGTAGCATAATAATAATAATAATAATAATAATAATAATAATAATAATAATAACAATAAATGTGTGATATAGAAGATCTTTAACTTAGTCGCTAAGGAGAGCAAAGTGGTTATACTGTATAGAATATAGATAGACAGACGTGTTCTTTGAGGGAGTACATGTGTATGGCAGTCAGTCTCGGTATGACTGCGACGCTAACGTTGTTGTTGTTGTTTGTATGAGTGACACCATTACCGTTCATATAAGGTCGTTAAAGAGGACGCGACCTTATTGAGACACTCTAATTACGTAATTAAAACACTAATTTTGGTAATTTCATATTAATTTTGGTGACCTTGAAGTTTTCGGGGTCAATTTGTGACCATGAAATGAGTTATTCACCTTTTTGGTGACCTTTAATGATCTCTGACGTGTTAAAACGTTATTGACTTATTATATTATTTGGTTGGGTAGAAAATGAAGTTAATGATTAAAAATATTGGAAAAATGGAAAATGATTGAGTTTGATGACCTTCTACTTAAAAGGGTGAAAATGAATTAAAAATGGGTCATAATAATTAAAGTAAAATTAAAAACTAAAATATTGGCAATCCAATTAGACCACCTTAGGCTTAGGCTTGGAGAAGGGGATGGTCTAACGTTGTTGTTGGTAATTGGTGGTATGACACTATTGCCATTTGTCTGTGAGTAATAATCAAGTGCTGGGCCTCTTTCTGCCATCTGTTCTGTCCACGGAACATCATTCTTTGCTTTCTAGTATTTCCCATCATCATTTGTCTTAGCCCACACCCAATGGCTCCGAGTCAGGATTTGGGTTTTATTTTTTGGACTCAACCAATATGGCTCCACTTTGGGTCAACTGTGTAATAATGGGCTGAGTCTAATGGACTTCATACCGGCCGATGAGATACACGGGTCTTCAACTCACCCTTGCATCAGGTGGCCTACACAAATTAGCTCTATTGTATTTTTTAAGGAGTTAATAAACGTAGTTGACGTTTTTCATAAAAAATACAAAAATGTCCTTGGACATTTTGTGAACACTTTTTCTCTTTAAAATTTTCTCTGAAATTCCTGAAAAAATCTGATAAATTCATAAAAACGCGAAAAAATAAAAAACCACAAAAATCATTTAAACTCACTAATTTTCATTGCGGAATCAAATTCAACACATTTTTCGGTTAATTATCAACTTCTTAACAACGTTAGTTAATTTGTGTTTAATTTATAGTTTCGTGTTAATTTAATGAAAGATTTCGATAATTTTAATGCATTGCGAAAGGATGATGACATTCATCATGCATCCATGGATGGATGGTGAATGTCTTCATCCCCTCTATGGACAAGACCATGACATTCAACGTTTGTCCATGGACGAGATGAAGACATTTATTATTCATCTGTCCCTGGGGGAGATCATGAATTTCTTCATCTCCTCCATGGAGACCCTTTAAATTTTTCTTCTTTTTAAAAAATTATTTATTTTCTCCATTTTTACGTAATTTATTACTTTATTTTCCGTTTAACGTAATGTATTATGTTTAATCTTAAAATTATATGCTAACAAATAAAGTTTTTGCATTGAATAAGATTCGTTCGAGCATTGACGCACTTCGATGGGTTTAGGGTTCAATGCACTTCATCAAAAAAATCCGTTTTTTCGTTTTAACATAATTTATTACTTTGTCTTCCGTTTAAAGTAATTTATTTTGTTTATTCATAAAATTTATTTGTCCGAACTTATAATGACTTGTTTTAGACTTTTACTTTTCTCGAAACCGATAACGTCAATAATCACTTATAATGAGCGTCTAGTATTCTAGTCATTTACTCCACACTCCCTGGCGCATATTCTAACAGTTCGAGTTACTTGACTTTGAGCGATTCCCGATCACACTCAAATAAACGATAGACAATTCACTTAAATCGGTAACAAATCAACCCCACGGCAATAATCTCATGGCAGACTATAAAAAAATGGTGTTCTTATTAAACAACATTGAGTAACAATTGTAGAATTTGAAAGCACACTTTAATGGCAACATGTCAGCAAAACTTGGAATGTTGGGAAATGATTCCAGCAAATTCGTAAAGACTAAGCATATTTTTTTTTTTTATTGAATGACGTGGGAACCCGCAGCCGCTATCTTTGGTGCGCACTGGGTAAACCCCCGAGCATACGTGATAGCCTGCAAACCACGTACACTAGGTTAACCACCCTTTTTTACGGGGTGACAAGCTCGAAATGTAGAAGGCATAGCCTCAAGCCAATTTACCCCCAAGATTGCTCTTAGTGAGGCTTGAACCTGAGACCCTTGGGAATATCATAATCGATTTACAACAACCCGTAATAACCTTCTAGCATACCCCTTAACCCTGTAACTTTATAACACGAATTAAGTATGCATCCAATACCATATATTTCAGGAAAATCAGTAAAATAAGCCATCCACTTTTTCTTCATATCTTGTACAACACGAATCTCTCCCACATCTCTGGGACTTTCCTAATCAACAACGGCCTCAATCTTTGCGGGATCAACCATAACTCCCTCACTAGATATCACATGTCCAAGAAATGCAACCTTAGATAGCCAAAACTCACACTTAGAGAACTTCGCGAACCACTTTTGTCGACGTAAAATCCCAAGTATCAATCGAAGATGTTCGACATGCTCAGCATCAGTCTTCGAATAAATGAGGATATCATCAATAAAAACCACAACACAAGTGTCTAAGAACTCACTGAACGTCCTGTTCATCTGATCCATGAAGATAGCAGGAGCATTCGTGTAACACCCCCATTTATTTAAGAGCCTTTAGCAAGACTTTCTCAAATAAATAGAGCTGTTACCATCTCGGAATGTCCAAGGTAGTGTATAACAAAGTAAAACAACCAAATTGCTTTATATAAAACTGATAAAATTTAAACTTATTATTATTACAACTACTACGCAAAGAATAAAAGTACACTGCTAACATCTAAGTATGTGGTCTAATTCTAAGTAGGTCCAAGCCATGTCTCTCTCCATGCCCAAGCTCCTAGTCCATCTGTCTCTGACCTATAGAATCTACTCCCCATTCCGGATCATCGTAGGTGTACACGAATACACTGTCAACCTCGCGGTTGAGTAGAATAACACAATAATAAAAATGCAACAAATTCTGATATGCAAATGCCATGATATGCTCGAGCTCAATCACAATCTTAATCTCAAACCCGAAACACCAATCTCAAACCCGAAACACCAAGCCATACCGAACCTCCCGACAGACTATAATCGGTCGTCACCGAACACCAGCTCAATAGCTGATAAGACACCAGGCCTGGTTTGCAGAACCACCCTAGGCTTTATATCAGAACAATATCTGATCCATATTTTTCTCAGTAACCAATGAATATATATGCCATGCTCATGAATGCAACAATACTCTTAATCATTCATGCTATTAAATAATGCAATACTCATGCCACTAATAATAATCAACACTCAATCCAACCAATATCATTATTATATCAATCATGCTCAACATCCATAACATACAATTTAACACCCATTCATAACACATCATAGAGTATAGTGTCAGTGTGTCCTACGTGGAGTAGCAAGCCTGCAATTAGAATCACCGTCTAGAAATATTCCTCCTCAAATAACGTTCCTATAATTATTACTTAATATTAATTTCAAACCATACAGTCACACTACTAATATTTATTCAATCTTGTACATAACTATATACTTATAACACGTTATCCCTACACGTTTACAAACATGCTCATATACTATCAATTATCATTAACCAATTACAAACTTACTAATTATAGACTTGCTAATTTTAGCATACGACTGAAATTATAGAATTATTACAACTTCAATAGCAATAACAATATAATTATTCATGAATAATCACAATGTTCATTTATAAATATTAACCTTAACACTTGCTAGCAAAATGATTAACAATAATACAATACCATTAATATACTATCATACAATTATCATAATACTAATAACATCACAATTAATAATATTATTAACATATAATATCAATAATAATAATATACTAATAATAATTAATAGGTCAACAAAATAATAATAATAATAACACAAACATTGACCATGACAATAACAATTAGACAACAACCAATAATAATAATAATAATATACAAACAAACAACAACACACTAATAATATAAATAATAATAATAATAAGGAAATATGACAAATTACTACCTAATAAGTTCAAAAAATTGTATATTACTACCTAATATAATTAATTTTGCAACTTACAACCTAAAATCACACAACATTAATCAGTTTGCTACCTTTTTTACGAAAACCGAACTTAGGTTAGTTTTAAATGTTCGGGATAAGTTAATTGACGATTTTACCCTTTCTTAATAAAACATCTTCAACTCTCTCCTTCACCCGATTAAACTCCATGATTCTGGTTCAACATTCAAATCAATCTCTTTATTCTCACTTTCTTCTATCATTCTCTCCATTATTTCAACAACTTTTTTTTTTCCGGAATTTCTCAATTTCACCCAAAAAAGCAACCAACTTTCTTCTTCCCCCGATTAGACCCTTGAAGACATGTTACTACCGGAAAAATTTGGATTTATTGTTGAAAATAGAACAATATTGATGAAAATCTGGGGAAATGGGTTCCATTGATGAAATAGAACGAGATTAATGAAAGGAGAAATGAGTTTTGTTGAAGTAGAAAGGTATTTTAATGGAGGAAGGAGAGGGGAAGGGTAATATGGGTATTAAAATAGGTTTTAAATTAAAACTGGACGAAATAAATTGATTTCCGTCATCTTTTAGCAATTTACGTCATTTTGGTAGTAATCGGGTCAGTTTTTACACTTATTAGGTAGTTATTTGAATAATTGAACATATTAGGTAGTAAGATGCAAACTTTTAGACTTATTAGGTAGTAATATGCTAAATAGCCTAATAATAATAAGGATAAGGATATATAATAATAATAACGTACATTAATACATGTCATGACAAAACAACATTAACGCATAAAGTTAAGTAACCAACTCAAACCACGATATCACGCGGATAACAGGTCTGCTGCAGACCCTTTTCCCGACGCCACCACTACCAGTCCGGTCCCCGACAACCGTCACTACTGGTCCCAACCTAAACTTCGTACTACCCACTACAACTTCCACTCTTGGGCCACCATGGGCATGAAGGAAAAACGAGATTCATACTTGTTATCCTAATAATGTAGTCTTACTAATTATTTACATTTAATCTCATATTGATATGTTGATCTTATGCATGCAATAAAATATGCGGAACAATAACGGAAAGGGCCTTACAAACGGTCCAAATAAGTGCTAGGACGATCCTCCACGGAGCAACCAAAATAGCTTGCCTCCTTTACGTTGCACCCAAGACCTACCCTTAAACACCGAGACACGAACACGAGCTAGGTGATGGAAACGGTTGCCTTAAAACCGTGTACTAATAACAATATTAGTACACTAGAATACTACAATGAATGTAGTATAAATATTATGAGAATAATATTTTAGAGGATTTATTTTTATCTCTCACTAGAAATAAAATTGCTTAAAGACTTAAAATGATATGTGATGGATCACATATATTTATAGACAAATAGGTTTGGTTGGGGTGGTGAGTGTGTCGTGTAAGTAAGAACAAAGGGAAGGGATTTTAATCCCTTTTGCATGGTCACATGCACATAGTCAAGTCATGTCACATTTGACTTAAAATTATAAGATAAAATATCATATACAATATTATCTTATAGTGCCACTTACACGGTATACTCATACGTAAAATGGACCTTCATTTTACGTTTTATAATTCGCACAATTTGACTTATTACGTAACATCTTATGTGACATAATAATTGTATTAATTTAAAATATAAATTTATCATATAAATAATATTTCTAAATTAATTAAATCACATTTAACAAATCATTAAGTAATTCGAAATTACTGTCCCAACATATGGTTATCGTAATAATCGTCGATACGATATATTAACAACGTTTGTTATAACCATGAACCACTCATTATACTAATTTCGATATTTCTAAAATATCGATTAATATTTGACAATTGACACATTTCAATTTCAAATATAAATCTTACTTTAAGATTCAACCTCTGAATTCTTGATATACGGTTTTAAGAATATCGATCAATCTGTATCCTATACAATTAAACAATATATATTATTTAAGGGGTCTGTCCTATAGGTGTGACCTAAAGGGATCAACTGACTACCACCGTCATACGACAGTAATGTTAAACTCTAGTCAGCCAATCATTATCGATTAATGTTGGTCAGTTGACTAAATCAATATTGGATCGTCCCTTGCATATTCATTTCATAAGATTTATGACAATGATTTTTATCACTGTCGTGATCGCACAATTGTTGAGGACACATTTCCCAACAATCTCCCACTTGTTCTCGACAAGTGTGCGTCACCAATTCTCTTGTCCTATTACGTCATCTCCCACTCAATGCAAGGTGTCTTCCAGGTCGTACTTGCATTTGATCATATCTTGAGCGGTTTTTCTCGATCTGGAGATTTAACTGCTTTGACCGGAATTATCTACCATAGATACCTTCCGAGCGTGGCCACGCATTTCCAGTTAAACTTCTCCTCGAGTGGCCTTGAGATTTAAGACAACCCTGACAAGGGGTTGGACAATTCTTATCCTACTGTTCCCTTCGCTAACACAGTCCATCATGACCCAAAAGAAGCCCATTTGACCCCCTTTAACGGTTGATCGTAGAGCTAAAATCAAAGTCAATCTGAGGCTGCATCACCTTGGGCGAACAGTCTCAAGTCAAAGAATCGACTTATGTGAATAATATAGTAGCTCTCGCCACGACCAGGCTAATTATAAAATTTCCAGAACTCTATAAGCGGTCACTAAATGCCCGACAAAGTGCTTCTTGCAGTCTGCCTATGTGATCGACTAGTCATCCCATATGACTCTATGACATTTGAACTTGCCATCAATCGCCTCACATTCTAGTCACTTCGAGACGTCACCTCATACAAGCGACTATGGGCTATACTAAGTTAATCCAGTTCACTTTACGGGGTTCAAATTGTCTCTTACAACCCATTTGGATTTCACAAAGTATAAATTGTGAGTTAATATTAATAATAATAACTCAAACGATAAGAGTGATTGTTATGTGCGAACAATCAATACGATATTGTTGCTCCACATAAACAATCTTTGATGATCATATATCAATTTGTATTAATGGTTTGTTATGTGAATATACCCTATCTTCACATCTTTTAAACCTACAAATTTCGTTTCCTTATGACTCATATTATCCCGCATAATATGATCTTATTCAAGTACATTTCAAGTCTTTATACTCGACTCGAGTCTCCTTACTTTAAGGAAGCTCCCACTGTTTTCTCAAAACTCATGACATGTCATCCTTATGAACATAGTCATACTGTACTCGAATTTATATTGTATTTTACCTAAATTCGATCTACTAGTTCTCCTCGAGAAACTTATATCGAAATAGGGCTTTATTTCAACTTATGGCATTTTGATCAAGGTTATATGAATTAACATTTTCATATCTCAGATTCAAATCCAAACCTCGTTAATTGATTGGTGACGTTTCATTATCATATAATAAACTCACTTATGATTTATGTTCTCAACATACATTCATCTAGAATTGAAAACCTCATATTCTTTACTTTTTAAAGAATCGCCATTCTCTCTAAATGGTAGGTTTCGTTTCCTTAATAATTTTTCTCCCACTGAATTCCATATTACTATCTCATAGTTTAATAACTCCCACTATCTTCATAGTGATTAGGTAATATCTTCAAACATCTTCTCAACTCGCTATGAACATTTCATTTTTCATTTTCCTTCCCACGGAAAGAATCTTCTATTATCACGAGAACGGGAGATGATTTCTCCTCTATTATCTTTATAAAACAGAAATATTAACATCATGGAAACGATTTCCTTCTGTTAACACTCGCGGTTCCCTTTGTCCTCTCTAGGAACTAATGACTACATATGGAACATTTCCTTTTGTGTCCTCGCGTAGTTTCTTCTGTGTCCTCTCGTAGTTTCTTCTATCCAATCTCTTAGAGTTCTTCTTAAGGACTCCTTATAGGACTCTTCTTTAAGATCCTATGTTTATTTCATTGGTTTGCGGGCGTAGAATTTCTCCCACTCTATCCTCTAAAATAACCTGTATTTTAGGAAGGATAGCATTTTCGCCCGTCAACAATGTACTGGATAAAGAATTATGTGAGTATTGAGATATTAAAATATTCTTTCATTTAAGGTGAAAATCTTATAATGAACTAATGTTCTTATGTTTGAATTTGAAGTATTTCACGGGATGCAATTCTCGTTTTAAATAAGTCGAATTACTTTTATAATGATCCTATCATATTACTCATGTTATATATCATATGAAAGCATTTTAAAACAACCAAACATGTTTGATTAAGAACAAAAGGATGACTTGGGTTGAAAACCAAGTCACCACTATTACAACCATTGTTTCAACAAGTTTCTTGTCGTACAAGAAATACAAAGTTCTTAAATTAAAATGAAAAAAGAAAGAAGACATCAAATGAAAATTAGAGCCATGCTCTTCATGTCTTCAATCTCGGATGCTACCTTAGCCATCCATGGAAGGAACTTCAAGTTTCCTTCTCCTTCTCCTTGCCTTTGTCTTTGGTAGGAGCCCCTTTAAAACAATTTATAAACGGGTGATAATCAATAACTTGCATCAATATACAAAATTGATTAAATAACATGAATTAGACGAAAATTTATACCTACTGCAAGAACCTTTCCGGCTTTGAGGTCATGGAGATACTTCGGGCAATTCCGCTTCCAATGCCCCATCTTAGTGCAATAATGGCACTTGTCTTCAACCTTTGACGACGATGAAGAAGAAGCACCTTTCGTAAAAGTCTTCTCCTTAGGAGATGCGGGTTTGAAGGCTTTAACATTTTTACCCTTGTTGGCCTTGCGCTTAAACTTCCTCTTGCTTTTTGTATCGATATTAAGCACATCCTTTGTGGAACTCTCATTAAGTCCCATATCCCTCTCTACTTGGACCAACATCTTATGTAACTCATCCAAGGAGGTTATTTGATTTCGCATGTTATAGTTTACCCGAAACTGAACATACGATTTCACTTTGTTGAGGAAGTGAAGGATTTTGTCAATAATAAGCGAGTCGGGAACATTCACCCCTTGCAACTTCAAGGTTTCGGCTAGCTCAACCATTTTGAGCACATGAGGACTAACCCTTTGACCTTCCTTTAAGGTCAAATCAAAGAATGCGGAGGCCGCCTCATATTGGATTACCCTAGGAGCTTGCGAAAACATGGTCGCAATCTTAGTGTAAATCTCATTAGCCGTGGCTAGCTTAATCATTCTTCTTTGGAGATCCGGCTCCATCGAAAATATAAGCACGTTCTTCAAAGCATGTGACTCTTTCATATAGGCCTCATAGGCCTCACGAGTCGCCTCCGATGAACGAGCACCGGGAGTGGGAGGAGCGGCAATGGTAAGATAACGAGTCTTATCGTCGGCTTCCGCGGCCAATACCAATTGGGCGTCCCAATCTTTAAAATTTGCGCCATGCTTCTCAAGCTTGCAACGATCCATAAAAGATCGAAGCCATGAAACGTGATGTGGGAGTGGTGGAGCGTTATTTGCCATTGATGGTTGAAAGTCAAAAAATGAACTACAAATGAAAATAGAGGAATTAAAACACAATTATCGTTTTAATAATTATAACTTGTAAATTTTAAACAAGTTATGCATCTACTTAATGATCTCTTACCCAATTAAGTAACTGATCCCGAGACCCAAATACACACTAACTCGGACACGGTTTAGCCGATACATCCCTCATTAATGTGACTCGGTAGATTAACTCCTTAATCGATTCTACTTTTAGACCTCTCGGTCGATAAAATTACACTAATTTTTATCTTAGCCCGAACTTATTACCACTACGGTGGCTCGAATACCTTCGTCGAGATCAACCAAATTTCAAGAATAAGTAATCAGATTACCCCACTTCACCAACGTAATAAGGTTTGCACCCCGGTTTAGCCGAGCCTACTCCCTTATGAAGAAGATCCTTCGCGGGTCCTTTACTTTTTGGTAAGGCTATGTCTCGATTTTTTCAATAACGTAAGAGATCTTGTCAATTTATTATCTATCTCCTTTAAGTGAACTAAGTCGGTGAATTATCGATAAATTAATTGACATGGTCGATAAAATCGATGAAATGCATGAGTTTGAATGACGATTTGGCTATGCATGCAAACATGATAATCATAAATAAAAGCATAATAACTTAAAAGCATAAATAAAACCCTAGTATGACCTTTCCTAAGATAGAAAATAAAGTAAATTTCAAATTCGGAAACCAACTCCCTTGGTCCCTTGAACTTCACACGCGGCACGCATCCCAAGGCAAACTCCGTCTTGGTCGGAACTCGTTTCCAAAATGGCACCGTCTTCAAGGATCTCCGGAATTACAATTAATTACAAATTTTCTATCTATTTTATACATTATAAAATAAAATAAAACAATAAAATAAAGTGATACGAGATCACAATAAATTACAACCGAATCGATAAACCCTTACATTACGGGAAATATCGATTAAAATCTAAGGCCATACTAAGTAAATTACATAATTCCAAAATTACGTAAATAAAATATGACATTCATAAATAATAATTAAATATGCAATGCTTATGTAAAATGCAAAACCTAAGCCAAATCGTCCTATTTAAACGCGTTTTAAATATCGTTATTCGTAATAACACAGTTTTTATGGAATAACGTGATTTAAACAATTTTAAAATCACTAATCACTCTATGAATCACTATTCATGATTTAGTTAAGTTTCCTAACACATTTTAGGATTCAAAATTTAGTCTTACTCAAATTTCGAAAACTAACTTAACTTATTTTAATATTGTTCGGTTTTAATCGGTTTTACGGGAAATAGCATTAAAATAATCAAACGAGTCATAAAAATTTCGAAAATTCAAAATTCAAAATTTTGAACAGACTGAAAATTTTCTAAAATTTCAGATCCTTAAAATTAAATATTTTCGAAATACACCATTTATTTCGTAAAACATAGCCGTGTACATGCAAAAAATTTCGGAAAAATCGAAATTACTTCAAAAATTATGTAATATAATACTAATATAATTTTTTTACATCTTCCTAGACACTCAAAGTATCTGAAAATGCAAGAAAAAATCAGATGCACACTGTTTTAGAGCTGAAAAGTAATGATTATGACTCTTACAACACTCAATTTCAACTTTAACCTTTTAAAATTAAAATTTAAAATTTCAGAAACTTTTGGCACTAAATAAAAATATGTTGATGATCATATATAATATGACTAATATGGGTGAATTTTTCGGACCATTTTAGCAACATTTACTATTTTTAATAATTCGTGTCATATATTACGCGATTTTACCGATTAAAATCATTTCTCATGCAATATTCGAGATTAAAAGCTCAAAATTCACATGCATGCTAGAAATAATATATGTGACACTATATTAAATTTTTATGGTCAAATTCGAACTTAAACTATTTAAGCTAAAATATGTCACTAATATTACGATTTTTACACTAAAAATCAATATTCATGCAATATTAAAGAAACATTTCTGGAAAATTCATCATATATTTTAAATATTTCATGTGACATATACAAAAAATTTTATAGTTAAATTCATAATATAACTATTTATCCCATATTTAACTCATTTTATGACTATTTAACCATTAAAAATTCATAAACCATGCATAAAACCTTCAATAATTTCGAAAATTATATATTCATAATATGTTAAATGCATGTGAGAACATATTTAAAATTCATGGCCAGAAATATTATTTAGCTATTTTTCCCAAATTAAAACATTTTTAACCGATTTTAAGCCTAAATTAAACATTTTAATTACAATAATGAACAATATTATTCCATAAATCATCAAAATGACTTAAAACTATTTTAAGACCAGAAAGTATACATGCATTAACATTTTCGTGCATATCCTATATGTACTACTCATTTTCGTTTTTAATTAAAATCGCATTTTCTCGCAAAAACGTATAAAATCGAGTTGCATGCAAGCAACCTAATGCTCTGATACCACTTGAAGGAAAAACGAGATTCATACTTGTTATCCTAATAATGTAGTCTTACTAATTATTTACATTTAATCTCATATTGATATGTTGATCTTATGCATGCAATAAAATATGCGGAACAATAACGGAAAGGGCCTTACAAACGGTCCAAATAAGTGCTAGGACGATCCTCCACGGAGCAACCAAAATAGCTTGCCTCCTTTACGTTGCACCCAAGACCTACCCTTAAACACCGAGACACGAACACGAGCTAGGTGATGGAAACGGTTGCCTTAAAACCGTGTATTAATAACAATATTAGTACACTAGAATACTACAATGAATGTAGTATAAATATTATGAGAATAATATTTTAGAGGATTTATTTTTATCTCTCACTAGAAATAAAATTGCTTAAAGACTTAAAATGATATGTGATGGATCACATATATTTATAGACAAATAGGTTTGGTTGGGGTGGTGAGTGTGTCGTGTAAGTAAGAACAAAGGGAAGGGATTTTAATCCCTTTTGCATGTTCACATGCACATAGTCAAGTCATGTCACATTTGACTTAAAATTATAAGATAAAATATCATATACAATATTATCTTATAGTGCCACTTACACGGTATACTCATACGTAAAATGGACCTTCATTTTACGTTTTATAATTCGCACAATTTGACTTATTACGTAACATCTTATGTGACATAATAATTGTATTAATTTAAAATATAAATTTATCATATAAATAATATTTCTAAATTAATTAAATCACATTTAACAAATCATTAAGTAATTCGAAATTACTGTCCCAACATATGGTTATCGTAATAATCGTCGATACGATATATTAACAACGTTTGTTATAACCATGAACCACTCATTATACTAATTTCGATATTTCTAAAATATCGATTAATATTTGACAATTGACACATTTCAATTTCAAATATAAATCTTACTTTAAGATTCAACCTCTGAATTCTTGATATACGGTTTTAAGAATATCGATCAATCTGTATCCTATGCAATTAAACAATATATATTATTTAAGGGGTCTGTCCTATAGGTGTGACCTAAAGGGATCAACTGACTACCACCGTCATACGACAGTAATGTTAAACTCTAGTCAGCCAATCATTACCGATTAATGTTGGTCAGTTGACTAAATCAATATTGGATCGTCCCTTGCATATTCATTTCATAAGATTTATGACAATGATTTTTATCACTGTCGTGATCGCACAATTGTTGAGGACACATTTCCCAACAGGGCAGCCACTACAGCCACCACCATAACCCCTCTAAACCGCCTGCACACCCATTCTTATACTCTGTATTTCCGCGCACCCGACTCCCTCTATTCTCACGACAACGTACTGCAGCCTGCCCGTAACCACCCAAAACCACTACGGTAGCCACCACCTAGTACCACCCTCGGCACTACACACTACCCCCGACTCCTTGGTGTCTTACACCAGGCTTCGACCCTCACAAAATTCCCTGAGATAGCCGTCACAACCCGTCCCCTCACACACACACAAACACAAACGCCCCTGCCCTTGTTCCTGTACCTTCTGCAGCCCCTCAATCCGACCACTAGCAGCGACTCTCCCGTCCACCACACACCACTAACTCACCACTAAACCATCCTACCAAGAGTACCAACACCCCACTACCCGTACCCATGATCTCGCAACACAAATTGGACCACAAAACACGATTTAAATAAACAGAACTAACAAAACAGAGTAATAAAAACATTGCATTGTCGACAATTCACGGTCACTGTTACAGCAATTAAGGTGGTCCTATGGTGTTTCAAAGACGATAAGCATGTTAAGGACACTACAAGGATTACGTATGATCATGAAACACCAACTCGACGGTCTGAAAACGCAAGAATAGGGTGTTAAAGTTACCTTCGTGCAAGGGGTGGAAACCATAAATGTTGTTGACTGTTTGCTTTCTTTATCTTTTGTTCTTCCCCAAATCTCATGGTGGTAGGGTTTATGTGTACGGTGGTAGGGTTTCGGTGTCGTTGGTGAAGGGAGGCGGATAACATATAGGGTATTAGGGTTTAACAAGTCGATGGTAGAGGTTTGTATAGGTTGTAATATGTCGATGGTAGGTGTTATGGGGTTTGGAGTATAAGGGTGAGCATACTAGGTTTGGGCTTGCATACACACGGTTCACATGGTCTAGTCGAGCCCAAGCCCAATACGTTTCTCAAGGATTTATACTCCGTTCCCGACTCGTAACATAAAATTAACAATTACACATAACTAAGTATAATTTAAATATAAACCTACTATAAATAGAAAATACTTATTGCGAATAATAACAACTAGCAAATACTTTACAATAATGTATAAATATACCTCATCTTGGTAATAATATAAAACAATTACGACTTTAAATAAAATATAGAAATTAAGTGTAGACGGGAAATAAATTAAATATAGGAAATATATTTAATTACAAATATATTATTAAAACTAAGGAAATACAAATAAAATGTCACTTTATGAAATACTCATCAATTATCATAAGATTGTGCAATACAAAAATAATCGTAGAAATACGATTTATAAAATAATAACAGTTTATATAAAATACTTTATAAACATTCTAACTTGAAATACTTGTATTAAACATGGTTTGACTACCTTTGATCGAGGTTAATTTATGGGGTATTACAGTCTTCCCTCCTTAAAATGAACTTCGTCCCGAAGTTCGCCACCCCGTAAAGATAAGGAAACACATAACAAGCACGAAACAATCACAAGTATGTAGCACTTATACGAGAACCCAAAAAGCGAAATGTTACATTCTATCCCCCTTAAGAAACTTTGTCCCCAAAGTTCAACATACAGCCGTAAACATGACACTTAAAAAAACACAATATAGCATATAACAGAAGTAATCTGGATTTCCAAGTATAGTCAAACAATCACGACATACCAATTTACCATGTCATAACAACTAGCCATATTAAGATTTTACAATCCTATCCTCATAAAGACATGGTTACGTCCCCGTAACCCCATCATAAAATTCA
Source organism: Silene conica (assembly GCA_029255685.2). Classification (NCBI taxonomy): domain Eukaryota; kingdom Viridiplantae; phylum Streptophyta; class Magnoliopsida; order Caryophyllales; family Caryophyllaceae; genus Silene; species Silene conica. Next base: position 2,554,116 of record CM055311.2, on the reverse strand, counting down.
ACATCAAAAGCTCGAGAAGACCACCGAAACAACCAGTCACAAATTATCTGATAATTTAATTACTCTATACTGGCCAACTAGCATCCGACTTTCAAAGCAACAAACATACTTGTCAATTTCACGCTATGCAGTAAAACAAATTCAAGGTAACGAACACTTATACAACCTTGGAATTTTATTTTTTTTAACACAACATATCATATTTACACTAATGTAGACAAGCAGCTAACTCAGGGTTCATACTCATATTATAGAAGCATAATCATATTTATGCACACAAGTTTTTTTGAAAGTCATAAGGCAATTATTTAATTAATGTAATTAAACACGGAGTCATAGATTAACAAGTCAGCTCAGCATTTCTAGGTACAATTAAGTTAAAATGACGATGGTACATTTCCTATCTACTCACATTACATCATTTATCATAAAACTAGTAATAAATAATTTGCAAAATAAGAGGTTTATATCATGTGGGACAATTTCATATTGAGCAAGATTTCATCAACATGTAGCTACAAATTCTATCATCTTGCAAGACAATTACCACAATGATCCAACATCAGCTTTATCATGGCGTATCACCTTGAAACATTTTGAAACTTTCAGACAATGAAGTTGTAATTGATGGCAATTTATAAACACGAATCAGCTGACGATTTACAAGCTACAGATCGAAAGTAAGACTAGCACTCTCATCATACACTTGTCAACCAGATTACTAAATCAATACATTGTGATCAGATTTAAACATACATAACAATATGTAGTTCACCTTGTGGCATAACAATAGTGTCAGTATAAATAAAACTAAGTTTATATAAAACTCACCAATAATTAAGGTTATATTATTATATAACATGTCTATTGTTCATGCTACTAATGTCATATCATAAAATTACATGGTTACATCACATAATTCATATTTGATTAAACTTTTATATTGAAAACTTACATAACTTACAATTTCAAAAATCATAGATCACGCAACAACTTTCAAAATTCATAAATTTAAATACCCACCTAGCTATTTTGCGAGCTATTATCGTTTTTAGTAAATATAATGAATTAACTAAACATAGGAAAATAATCAATTGCAAAGCTTAAGGAATTTATTTATAACAATTTTTACAACTCAGTTGGTCGGAACAAAAACTTTAATTTACAGCAATTAGACAGAAAATTGGGCAACTTGCAAAAATCACTATTAAATAACAACTCGTTAAGATTTTACGTGGCTTATCATTTTGAAAACGTGAATGAATATTCTAAACAGTGGAGTTGGAAATATGCATAAACAATAAACACATTTTAAATGATTTCCTTTACAAAAACATAGGTCAAAACAAAACTGTGCAATAACAATCTGACCACTGTTAACCAAAATATTTATTTCCTTCAAAATATAAGTCGTTTTAACATGAAATCAAAATCATAAGAACGTTAACTCATAAGGTCATCATACATAAAATTTACACATTCATATAGAGAACACATTTTAAACGGCAACCCGTACGAATGGATAACATTCTGGAAACTTATTACAACGTTGGTTACTTTAATATTTCACGTTATTACTTTACATCGTCATATTAAAACACAACTATTCTCAAAAACATGTTGACGCATATATTGAAGCATAGAAATGACATCGCACCATATTAATATTTATTCATTATTTCAATTTGTACTTGCCATCAAAAAAGCGGTAAAGATTGCGAAACTGAAAGATAGGATCAACTAAATAAATCAATATTTATACATGTATATACAAATGTAACACGTAGCTATATGACATTCATGGCTTGCGGCAACACATTCTGCATATCACTAGACATAGATTACTATAACATTTAAATCTGATCATTCATATTCAAATTCAAGACAATATATTACATAGTTACGATAGTCATTTAATAACCAGATATCATATAAAAATTTCTAAACACCAAAATCACATGATAATATCACTCAAAATTATTGTTCAATAAATATACATCCATTCTCTAAAATTTCAATGCAATCATTTAGATCAATCAACATCTCAATATCTGTCGTATTCTTCTAATGCACATCATCATGCAAGTCAAGCTTATATTTCAAACTCATATTCAAAACTCATGTTCTCAATACTTGAAAATCATATATCTCACCCAACATTCAATATCATTATCATGCTTCATAATACAAATCACCAACCATATTTCACATCATAACTTACCTCATTCCGCTCCTGCAAAACTGTTAGTACAATATAGGCAAGGTCTGATCTTTTATTTTGTTACCACCCACTCTCTGCATCACTCACGGGTTACCAGGTTAGACTGAAAGGGCCAGTGGATTTGTTTGAGGGGGCCCCTAACTCATCCCAATCCTGGGGGCTCCTAACAGTTACTAACCTGGGGTTCATTTTATGAGACTCTTCCTACGTTCATTATTATTCATTTGGTTTAGGCTTGAGTATCGTTCGCTCTGATACCACTTTGTAACACCCCCATTTATTTAAGAGCCTTTAGCAAGACATTCTCAAATAAATAGAGCTGTTACCATCTCGGAATGTCCGAGGTAGTGTATAACAAAGTAAAACAACCAAATTGCTTTATATAAAACTGATAAAATTTAAACTTATTATTATTACAACTACTACGCAAAGAATAAAAGTACACTGCTAACATCTAAGTATGTGGTCTAATTCTAAGTAGGTCCAAGCCATGTCTCTCTCCATGCCCAAGCTCCTAGTCCATCTGTCTCTCACCTGTAGAATCTACTCCCCATTCCGGATCATCGTAGGTGTACACGAATACACTGTCAACCTCGCGGTTGAGTAGGATAACACAATAATAAATAATGCAACAAATATGATATGCAAATGCCATGATATGCTCGAGCTCAATCACAATCTCAATCTCAAACCCGAAACACCAATATCAAACCCGAAACACCAAGCCATACCGAACCTCCCGGCAGACTATAATCGGTCGTCACCGAACACCAGCTCAATAGCTGATAAGACACCAGGCCTGGTCTGCAGAACCACCCTGGGCTTTATATCAGAACAATATATGATCCATATTTTTCTCAGTAACCAATGAATATATATGCCATGCTCATGAATGCAACAATACTCTTAATCATTCATGCTATTAAATAATGCAATGCTCATGCCACAAATAATAATCAACACTCAATCCAACCAATATCATTATTATATCAATCATGCTCAACATCCATAACATACAATTTAACACCCATTCATAACACATCATAGAGTATAGTGTCAGTGTGTTCTACGTGGAGTAGCAAGCCTGCAATTAGAATCACCGTCTAGAAATATTCCTCCTCAAATAACGTTCCTATAATTATTACTTAATATTAATTTCAAACCATACAGTCACACTACTAATATTTATTCAATCTTGTACATAACTATATACTTATAACACGTTATCCCTACACGTTTACAAACATGCTCATATACTATCAATTATCATTAACCAATTACAAACTTGCTAATTATAGACTTGCTAATTTTAGCATACGACTGAAATTATAGAATTATTACAACTTTAATAGCAATAACAATATAATTATTCATGAATAATCACAATGTTCATTTATAAATATTAACCTTAACACTTGCTAGCAAAATGATTAACAATAATACAATACCATTAATATACTATCATACAATTATCATAATACTAATAACATCACAATTAATAATATTATTAACATATAATATCAATAATAATAATATACTAATAATAATTAATAGGTCAACAAAATAATAATAATAATAATAACACAAACATTGACCATGACAATAACAATTAGACAACAACCAATAATAATAATAATAATAATATACAAACAAACAACAACACACTAATAATATAAATAATAATAATAATAATAATAATAATAATAAGGATAAGGATATATAATAATAATAACATACATTAATACATGTCATGACAAAACAACATTAACGCATAAAGTTAAGTAACCAACTCAGACCACGATATCACGCGGATAACAGGTCTGCTGCAGACCCTTTTCCCGACGCCACCACTACCGGCCAGTCCGGTCCCCGACAACCGTCACTACTGGTCCCAACCTAAATTTCGTACTACCAACTACAACTTCCACTCTTGGGCCACCGTGGGCAGCCACTACAGCCACCACCATAACCCCTCTAAACCGCCTGCACACCCATTCTAATGCTCTGTATTTCCGCGCACCCGACTCACTCTATTCTCACGACAACCTACTGCAGCCTACCCGTAACCACCCAAAACCACTACGGTAGCCACCACCTAATACCACCCTCGGCACTACACACTACCCCCGACTCCTTGGTGTCTTAAACTAGGCTTCGACCCTCACAAAATTCCCTGAGATAGCCGTCACAACCCGTCCCCTCACACGCACACAAACACAAACGCCCCTGCCCTTGTTCCTGTACCTTCTGCAGCCCCTCAATCCGACCACTAGCAGCGACTCTCCCGTCCACCACACACCACTAACTCACCACCAAACCATCCTACCAACACCCCACTACCCGTACCCATGATCTCGCAACACAAATTGGACCACGAAACACGATTTAAATAAACAGAACTAACAAAACAGAGTAACAAAAACACTGCATTGTCGACAATTCACGGTCACTGTTACAACAATTAAGGTGGTCCTATGGTGTTTCAAAGACGATAAGTATGTTAAGGACACTACAAGGATTACGTATGATCATGAAACACCAACTCGATGGTCTGAAAAAGCAAAAATAGGGTGTTAAAGTTACCTTCGTGCAAGGGGTGGAAACCATAGATGTTGTTGAGTGTTTGCTTTCTTTATCTTTTGTTCTTCCCCAAATCTCACGGTGGTAGGGTTTCGGTGTCGTTGGTGAAGGGAGGCGGATAACATATAGGGTATTAGGGTTTAACAAGTCGATGGTAGAGGTTTGTATAGGTTGTAATATGTCGATGGTAGGTGTTATGGGGTTTGGAGTATAAGGGTGAGCATACTAGGTTTGGGCTTGCATACACACGGTTCACATGGTCTAGTCGAGCCCATGCCCAATACGTTTCTCACGGATTTATACTCCGTTCCCGACTCGTAACATAAAATTAACAATTACACATAACTAAGTATAATTTAAATATAAACCTACTATAAATAGAAAATACTTATTGCGAATAATAACAACTAGCAAATACTTTACAATAATGTATAAATTAATATACCTCATCTTGGTAATAATATAAAACAATTACGACTTTAAATAAAATATAGAAATTAAGTGTAGACGGGAAATAAATTAAATATAGGAAATATATTTAATTACAAATATATTATTAAAATTAAGGAAATACAAATAAAATGTCACTTTATGAAATACTCATCAATTATCAAAAGATTGTGCAATACAAAAATAATCGTAGAAATACGATTTATAAAATAATAACAGTTTATATAAAATACTTTATAAACATTAACCTTGAAATACTTGTATTAATCATGGTTTGATTACCTTTGACCGAGGCTAATTTATGGGGTATTACAATTCGTCAAACCAAAAGGCATGACAACGAACTCAAAGTGCCCATATCTGGTACGGAAAGCAGTCTTCGCAATATCAGCCTCTCTCACTGGAATCTGATGAAAACTGGAACGAAGGTCAATCTTTGAAAATCTGGAAGCACCTCTAAGCTGATCAAATAAGTCATCAATCCTAGGCAAAAGATATCTGTTCTTCACTGTAACTCTGTTCAATTCCCTATAATCAATGCAAAGTCTCATGGAACCATCTTTCTTCTTGACGAAAAGAACTGAAGCACCCCAAGGAGAAGCACTCGGTCTAATGAATCCCTTCTCAATCATCTCCTCCAATTGCTGCTTCAACTCTTTCAACTCAGGTGGAGACATACGGTAGGGAGCCTTAGATATAGGTCTGGTACCTGGAACAACCTCAATGGTAAACTCCACATCTCTCTCAGGCGGTATCCCTGGCAACTCTTCTGGGAAAACATCTGGAAACTCACGAACAATAGCTACATCCTCAAGCTTCGGTAACGATGTCTTTGCAGCTGAAACAACACACAGGAAGGCTTGGCAACCCTTCCTTAGAAGATGAGAAGCTTTCATTGAAGAAATAACACGAACACCCTTTTTAGGGCGAGTTCCCCTATAGGAAACACGAACTCCTGAAGAAGTCCTCAAGCAGATTTTTTGGTCGCGATACTCGAAGCGAGCATGGTATCGCGATAACCAATCCATACCGAGGATAATGTCAAATTCCTCGAGAGGAAATCTCAGTAAGTCCGCTGGAAATGTGGCTTGACCAATAATAATCGGAACATCCCTATGGGAAGAAGAGCAGGAGAAAACATCTCCCGAAGGCAATGAGATAGAAGTCTCCTCAACAACAGAAGACTCTAGAGCTAGTCTGTCGCCAAACTCGGTCGATATGAATGATAGAGAAGCACCAGTATCAAATAAAATCAGGCACTCAGCGCCAAGAACAAAAAAGATACCGGCAACGATATCTGGATGAGCCTCAGCCTCTGCCCTGGTCATCACGAAGATCTTCCCCTTAGCCTTACCTCCTCTAGTCGCTGCAGCAGCAGTGGCAGCCTTGCCAAGTGCGGTGTTCCTCTCAGGACAATCAAAGGATCTATGCCCAAATCTATTACAAGTATAACACTTGTAGGCATTCTTGAAATAGTCAAAACCCGGATGAGGTGGTTTACCACAACGGCGGCAAACACCAAGAGCAGTATCCGAGTGAACAATAGTCTTAGCAAGAGGTGCAGAGAACCTCTCAAATCGCTTCTTCTGAGAAGAAGGAGAAGAAGTGGATGGAACAAACGGTCTCTTCCCTTGGTAGATGGATCTCTGGTGTGAAGTCACACTAGCAGCAACAACTCGGGTCTCAGCATCTATAGCTCGAATGGAACTCTCTGCCCAAATAGCATCATCATAAACCTCAACGAAAGAAGTCGAGTCACGGCGGACCATACTCTCGATGTGTGGCCCCAACTTCCCCCGATAGAAGTAAAGTCTCTCAGCCTCATCCCTCACAAATCTCGATGCAAAATGTGCAAGCTGGTTAAATCTGTCGGTGAACTCCTGAACGGACATCTTTCCCTGCTTCAAGTCCATGAACTCCTTAAGCCTCTGTGATCTAAGCTCCTTAGGATAAAATCTCGTCTCGAGCTTATCCTTAAAAGCCTCCCAGTCAAATAAAGGGTCCAGAATGAAAGTCGGTCCAGTATGCCCACCATCTGTCGGCCTCCAAGGTCAAAAAGTGAGTGGCTAGCCGCACTCTATCCTCTCTGCCTACCGAGTACATGGTGAAGCTCTTCTGCATCTCACGGAACCACTCGGTAAGAGCTACCGGATCAACCTCGCCTCCATAAGTCTTCACGTGGCTCCTGGACATCTGTGATGCTATCCAAGAGAAGCTACCAGGCCGGTTGGCCTCATTGCCTGGTGGAGGAGGAGGAGGAACAGTCTCTGCCTGCTGTCTTTGGTTCTCAAGCAACTGATGAAGTTCTTGCATTATAGTATTCTCAGCAGCCGTGGTCATCACCATCCTTCAAAAGAAAAACAAGTGTTAACTTAGCAATTAGCAATCACAAATAGACTACAATATAAATCCTTAGATCTACCCCATCTCTTATTCATTATTTATTTATATGGTCAAGTTAAGGTTGGGGGTCACATGAGTGCGTCGGGAGCAATAATGCTCTGATACCAACTGTAAAACCCCTCGCGAAAGCGGAAATAAAAATCATACAAAGTACTAAAAATACAGCGGAATTAAAACTTTTTAACATAACTAACATGCAAGGTGAATTAAAACTGAAACTGAAACTAATATAAACAGAAATAGATAAGTATAACTATCTAAGTACTGAAGTAAAATATATACAATAGCCTGGGATGGTACATCCCTACAGGCACTCAAAACAGTAACTGTATCAAAAGTCTAGAGTCTAGCTAACGAAGTGTGTAAAGTCAATCGATGATAAGCGGATCATCGCTCGCTAGCTCTCAACAACCGCTGCCAACCTCCTGCATGTACTTACATACATGTAAACATGTACGCCACAATCAGTGGGGAGTGACTAGAGTTCTCCTAGCCACCTTTTGTAACGACACGTAACACAGAAATACAAACAGAATACTCCAACATATATAAACATGTGAAGCATACAAATCTCAATATCTGAATCTCATATCATCATGCAATTACTAGGCAAGGCTCTCAACCAACTTCGGAAACCATTTGGAAGGAGAGCCGGTTTCCCTTCCGGTTGCCCGGCCGGGGGGTCTTTCAGTCCAAACTATTTACGAAACTGACTAAAGAGTCATCCAATGCCTTGGATGAACAAAACCATAATCAAAGTATTATACTCATCAATATCAACATCTATATCTGACACTGTACCAACTCTAGGCAAGTAGATAAAACTCAACAAGTATAAGGTTCAGCGGTCAACTTAAGACATGACCTAAATACCAAACAATCAGCAAGTATAAAGGTTCAGAGGCGACATCTTAACGCATAACCTAGATACCAAATTCACAATCTCAAGTAAGGACTCAGAGGCGACAACTCAACGCATGGACCTACTACTCAACAAGACACTAGACTCAGAGGCGACAACTCAACGCATGGACTAGCATCCAAATTCACAATCACAAGTAAGGAACTCAGAGGCGACAACTCAACGCATGTTTCCTTACTACATCACAAGACACTAGACTCAGAGGCGATAACTCAACGCATGACCTAGCATCAACACCTGCACCCCGGGTAAGGTATTACAACCTGACTGCCCCGTTGTGCAGTTGCTCTACTCGTCAGACTCAGAGGCCAACTTAAGGCATGTCCTGACGCGATCACTCAAACATGTTTGGGCTCAGAGGCGACATCTCAACGCATACCCTAGACACGACAACCAAACACGTATATGGCTTAGAGGCGACATCTCAACGCATACCCCCATACATGACAAACATACACATATAGGGCTCAGAGGCGACATCTCAACGCATACCCCTATATTTTGCAAACAATCTACGTATTAAGTTCAGAGGCGACATCTCAACGCATAACTTAACACGCATCACTACAATAGCATTCAATTCAATAACTAATCCTTAGTTCTTATCTCTTATACCTCTAAACAACACTTAATTGATCCCGGGAACTAAGTTGGGGGAGAGCCGGCTTCCCTTTCGGTTGCCCAACCGGGGGGTCTCTATCCTCTCTCCATTCCCGAACCCAATATAGTGTCGCCCATCCTCCGGGGACCTCAAACACACATATAAGGTACACGGAACGAATCTCAAACAAAACCGATTAACCATTCAAAAGTTGAAAACTGTTTAATGAGAACAAGGGCTCTCAGCCGGTCTGGGACCGTCTGCCGGTCAGTCGGCTGGGAGTCCCTTCCCATGCCATCTTTGAAATCTGAAAGAACAAGGAAAATAGGCTCTCAGCCGGTGGACCGTCTGCCGGCCTGCCGGCTGGGAGTCTCTTCCCACAAGCCTACTAAAAATCAACAATACGAAGGAAGAGGCTCTCAGCCGGTGGACCGTCTGCCGGTCTGCCGGCTGGGAGTCCCTCCCATAGCCTTTCTTAAATTTTCCCAAAACCAAGAAGGGATTCTGAGCCGGTCGACCGGCGGCCGACCTGCCGGCTCAGAATTCCTTCACAAATTTCAGAGCATTCAAAACAATCAACCCCGACTCTGAGCCGGGCGACCGACTGCCGGTCAGCCTACCGGCTCAGAGCCCCTGCACGAAAATCGCAACTTCACGAATGAAATCCTAAACTTCACAAATCGAATCCAAACTTCCAAAATTGCAACTCATATACATTACCCAGCATCTATAAGACTCATATATATGCATCAAAAGCAAGTATCTATTTCCACAATTACGCCACATTAAGCTCATACTTTATATTCGTCTTAAGCATAGAATTTCTGAAAATCAACATCTAAGCATATGAAACACAATCAAAGCATGTGAAAGTCATTCCCATGTATTCCTAGCATGATTCTAGGTCTCAACAACAATTACTATGTACAAAATCAGAAACTAATATCATCAAAGTCATGAAACATGCTAATATCACAAATAAAGGCCGAGTTTCTCATTATCATCACCTCTAAAGCGGTTATGCTCCTAGCTCCTCTTCAATCACGTAACTATCCACGTCAGGATCCTCTAAACCTTCTCCTACAACATGAAAAACGATTATGAGAAGCTAAAATCGAATTCTACCAAAAACAGTCCATTTTTCAAGTTGGACGAAATGGAAATTGAAAGTGATAGGTGTCTTGTGAATTTTGAGAGGATTTCATAAATGTATAACATGCCTTGGTTTGGAAATCGGATGATGACTGAAAATCGATTTGAAGCTTGAAAGTTTGAAGGAGAAATGAGAAATAAGGAAGCAGTGTTTGTTATTTGTGAAGAATGATTATGTCGACATAACACAATGGGTTTAGGGTTTTAATTGTCCTTTTCCGTTTAATGAAAACGGACCTTTGAATGTGAACGGGTTTCATGAGTCAGATTTAACTTGCCAAGTTATTTCGTCTTAAGGACTTAAGGTTCTTAAGACGGATCTTAACGGATTATTTTAAATACTTTCACAATAAATATTAAAATATTATTTTATTCCGTAAAAATAATTTAAAACCTTTAAAATATAATTTACGAAAATACGGGATGTTACAATAACATTGGTTTATGTTGATGATGTATTGCTAACAGGAGAATCAGTAACATAAATTGAAGAATTAAAGGTTGTTTTACATGAAGCATTCCCAATCAAGGATCTTTGTCCCATGAGATATTTCCTTGGGTTAGAGATTGCAAGAAAAGATACAGGATTGTTGTTAAGTCAAAGAAAGTTTACATTGAATATTATACAAGATATGAACATTGGAGATTACTGAATTTCCTATGTCAAACGGATTAAAGCTATCTACTGATACATGAGAAATTTTGGAGAATCCTGAGCAATATAGACGTTTGGTTGTAGTTTAGTCTACTTAAATATGACTAGACCTGACATCTCATACTCTACTCAACATTTAAGTCAGTTCCTCCAACAGCCCAGGGTTCCTTATATGCAAGCAGCTATGCATGTTATAACGTTTTTGAAGAACACCATCAACACAGGTTTATTTTATCCTGCTGGAACTTACTCACAGTTGCTGCCTACAGTGATTCTGATTGGGTACAATGTGCTTTCTCAGCTAAATCTTTGAGTGATTACTGTATATTTCTTGGTGATTCATTGATTTCCTGGAAAACGAAGAAGCAGAAGACTGTGAGTAAAAGCTCTACAGAAGCAAAATACAGAAGCATGTCCTTCACAACTTCTGAGATGGTCTGGGTTTGTAATCTTCTGATAGATCTACAAGTTCATATTCCAACACCTATTCCTCTTTTCTGTGATAATCAGGCAGCTCAACATATTGCACACAATCATGTGTTCCATGAAAGGACTAAACATTTGGAGATTGCCACTATGTAAGAGATAAGCTACAGTAAGGCTTCTTATACACTCAACATATCAGAACAGGCTACAACTTGCAGATATAATGACCAAAGCATTGGGTTCACAACATAATTTCCTCATTGACAAGCTTGGACTCTGAAGCAACAAACAGAGTCTAGCTTGAAGGGGGATGTGAATTATATACAAGTCAATATCATGTAGATTTGACTAAGTTGTTAGAGTTACTTACAATATAAATAGCATATGATTGTAAAAGAATTACTTATTTCTTCTAAATACAATTTATCTCTCTTATCTCTATATTCTCTCTCTATAACTAACTCACCCACAACAACCTCAAGCTAATGAATACACCAACAATGGAGAACTACACTTCTTTACAATATGTAATAGGGAATGGTTAAATGATTTAAATGAAAGGTAAAACAAGAAATTTATATTAATATTAAAGGAAATTTTATAATATTTTATTGGAAAATTCTTGTTTTTTTGTTGTCGGAATAAGAATTGTGGTAAAGCTTTGAAAGTAATGATTGTGTAAAATTGTAATTGTTTAAAAAAAATCCATATAAAAGGATCTAATTTTATGTTGTTGATACGTAAAATGATGTTTTTATTAATTGACCCTTATTACGGGGTGAATTTCAGTTGAAGATGAACAATATCCGTCACAAGTTGAAAAATGATAGTCTATTTCACAATATGCAAGTCGGCAAGTGACACTATTTATTGGTGCTTCATTTCTCACACTTGGCTTATTATAAAAGAGACAATATATATTTTTAGCTTGTGACCGATCAATTACAAACAAGACGCTTTGTATCATGGGCTTTGTATTAGGGGACAAATTATTTGGTCCCTAAAATTTTAGACCACGGCTGTTACAATCTTCTAAACTTGCTAATCAACAGTACGTCTGCATCATACAATATACGGTATACTCTATATAGAATGAAAAGTCGTTAAATTTGTAACTACACTTATTAATAGCAGAGTGCTAGTGTGGTGAGGGAAATTGTTGGCTGGACATGGAGAATTCAAATAAGATGACCACCTCTGCGACTCCACTCCACTCTCACAGGCCACTCCGACGAGCTATCGTAAGCCGCATATACATGGCAGTATACGCAGTAGCAATACTAGCTCTTGTGTACCGCCATGTTACACATACCCTCTTCAGTTCCCCACTCTCCCTTAATCTCCTGCTCATTCTGTCTGATCTCATCCTTGCCTTTACATGGACCACCACCCAACCATTCCACATCCGCCCTATCCGCCGCCAAGAATTCCCTGAAAATCTCGACAGTTTAGTAAGGGAGAGGGCGGTGGAGTTGCCAGCAATAGACATATTCATATGTACGGCGGACCCGTACAAGGAGCCTCCCATGGGGACAGTAAACACTGCCTTGTCTGTCATGGCGTATGATTATCCGCCAGAGAAGTTATCCATTTACGTGTCCGATGACGGTGGGTCTCAGGTAACCCTATTTGCGTTCCTGGAAGCTGCTCACTTCGCTCGCCACTGGTTGCCTTTCTGTAGGGATAATGACGTTATGGTGAGGTGTCCTGAGGCCTACTTTAGCGACAATTCTGTAACTGCTTCAAGCGTACCCGAGGCTCATAAATTGAAGGTAAGCTACTCGTCCACCATTTTTATTCTATGTTGTTCATTGAGTTTGTATCATATGTATGCAATATGTATGTTTAGCTTCCAACTATATTGAAAGAGTTCATCTCCGTTCTAACTCTTTAGCATTATTGGATGCTCTAAAACTTAAGCAAAACATCTCTAGTAAATTATTGAGAGATCATTCTTTCTTACCCATTTATCTTTGTTTTATACCCGTTTATTATCGATTGTGTTTCAAAGTAACCAATTCTCCAAAGTAACACTTCTATTTTATACCTATTTATATAGTGTATTCGCTTATTCTTAATCATGATTGATACCTATTTTATTGCTTACAGAACCATTCTTTCTTTGAATTGCAAAGTAGTATCTCAATAAACTTATTAAAAAACGATCTCTCAAAAGATTTACTCGCCTTAATATGAGTTTAGAATATAGACAATAAATTTAGATTAATTAAAACATAATAGAACAAGAAAGTCCTTTTTTTCCTATCTATCAAATCGTACATTATTGATCTAATTTATAGGATTCATATTAAGAGCCTAACTAATAAAAACCAAATTAGAAAATCTTTCATTAAATAGGTTACAAAAGAGTTTATAGTTTCTTTTCTTCTAATTTTGTCTTCACTTGACGTTTTAAGGTGTGCCACAAAACTGTTCATCAAATATGGTAAAATAATTTGTTTGATAGAAGGCAAATGAATTCCCCCTCCTTCCAAATCTAACCCTTTATTTTGCAAATCAGGGCTTGAATTTCTCGTTCTTTTAATTCCTTTTCCTCCATATATATATCACTCAATCCAAACACACCCAACGCACTTTGAGAATGAATTTGAATAATAAGGGTGTGTTTGGATACAATTTTAGGAGGGAAAGGGTGGTGAGGTGAGGTGAGGGAAGGGGAGGGGTATTGTGGTTGTTTGGATAATAAAAATTTTAAGAGGGAAATGTGAGGGATAAAAGAGGGACATGATGTATTGTATGGAGGATATTATGGAATATGATGAATAATGACAATAATACACTTTCCATACAACTATGAATCTTTGAAGTTGTGTTTTCTTTCCAAATCTCACCTGCTTAGGAAAGAAAACAAACAATTTGAACTAAATGAGGGAAAATATATCCTCTCATTTCTTTCCCCCCTCATTTCCCTTCCTCTAAATATTGTATCCAAACAAGAGAAATTCCATCCCTCCATTTCCCTCTAAATCTCCCTATCTATACATAGCCTAAAAGTGGAGAGAAAGGAAGGGGAGATGGGAAAGGGAGGGGAAGGAGGAATGGGGAGGTGACTTTGTCTATCTCCAAATCATCCGTTTATCGAAAAGAAAATAATTTGTCTTGTAGGGGAAAATGGAGGGATCAATCGCTTTCTCTCCAAATCTCCTAATTTTTTGATGGATGGATTTGAATGGAAAATAAACGGTGGGAGATTTGGAATACCTTTGTTTGGATGACAAATAAGAGTTAAGGGGAGGAATTTCGCGAGATCTATTTTCCATACTTTAAGACAAATAAAAAAAATCCAAAAGATTCATAGGGAAATTAAATTGTATCTAAACTTCTATTTCTCAGCTCATTCCCCTTTCCTTCTTCCACGCCTCCCTTTTTTTCTCGTGAAATCATGTAAGTAGGTCTGGGTCACACTCAAATGAAGGAGATACATTATGTTCCATAAGCTTAAAAGGTTCCACTCTAAATCAATCGACAATAAGACGAGCAAATTAAAAAGTGAATTCCTCTTCTCTTTTATCATGTACGACAAATTTTATGCTAGACTTCAATTTCTTCACAAAAGCCATTACATGAAGCTCTCGGAGGATTAATAATAGTGCCAATAGAAATATTAATAATAGTTGGACCTCAACCATAACCTTAAGGTTTTGGTTGAGATGGTTCATCTATCATGGTATTAGAGCCAGGTTCAAATCCCGACAACCTCAAACCCCTCAAAAACTCAGGAAGTGAAAACCCAGCACACGATATGACTTTTCAAGCCCAATGGGCATTTGAGCGAGGGAGCGTAATAGAAATATTAATAATAGTTGGATCTCAATCATCATAACCTTAGAGTTTTGGTTGAGATGATTCGTCTCTCAAGTTCGTGGTCTCTTAAGGGGTATGTTTGAATACAATTAGGAGGGAAAGAGAGGGACTGTAGGGTAAACAGTTTGAATAAAATTTCTTTTTCAAAAATTTTGATTTTTTTTAAGACGGGAAAAAGAATTCTTAAATCCCTTTCCCTTAAATGTTATTCAATAAGTGATATTAAATCTCATATTCTCCCTTTTTCTCTATGTAAATTCTCATATTCAAATACACTTTTAAACGTAAATGAAAACCTATGTACGTACTCCGGGTGTTTTTGAAGCCCTTTATAAGGGGGTGTTTGGTTGGGGTATATATGAAATGAAATGAAATGAATATCACTCATTCAAGTTTTTGATTGGTCACTTTTGGAATGGATTTAAAAACCCAATGGATTCTAAATCCACCTCAACCCCTTGGAATTCCAAACTCTACCCCTTCCCCAAGTTTCTAAATCCAATCTCCCTGGATACAAAACCTAAAAAGAAAACCCAAATTGATATTGTTCTACTACAGGTAAGTCTTCATCTTCTACTTTCATTATTATTTTTTCTGCTTTTATAAGATAAATTACTTGTAATTGTTCATGGATATATATGATTAGTTTCAATAATAGTTTATGCATGTTATCGTCTATATCTTTCATATAAGGGCATATGACGATCTACTACACAAATTACGAAAATATCTCTAATTGTCGATAAATTTGATAAATAAATTACTAATGATGATTAGAATTTTACAATAATACGTACGTAGAATAATTATGGCTGACAACGAAAAAAATCAATACGCATGTAGAGTCATAAAGAATAATTATGGCTGAAAACCAAAAAATATAAAACGTGAGTGCTCGTACATACCGTAGAATAATTTTACAATAATACATTCGTAGAATAATTGGGAGGACAAAAGGTATTTTTAAAGTCTATTATATCCGTTTTAAGTTAAAATGGGTTAAGTAATATTCACTCATATGAATAAGAAGAAAATGAATAACATATTGAATCCATTACAAAATCAAACCAAACAAGTATTAAAAGGTACGTGGTTTTAACCCCATTCCACCATGTATTCCCATTCTAATCCATTCCATTACCAAACTTTGAACCAAACAGCCCCTAAATTTTAGGTGACGATTGGATTGCTTCTTGGTCAATGATATACTACAATTTTAGCCACCGATGGTCGACGCAAGATAAACACAAGAGTTTATTTTCTTTCATTTTAGTTTTTGTAAGTATGTTATTAATGAGTTTGGGTGTCACCAATAGCTTTTCGAAAAGATCTACGATTTTTATAGGGAGTACAAATTATAGAAATGTTGATAGGCATCGTGATATTTTCATAATTTAGAGTGGACCGTGAAGTCTGTAAGCACGTGGGTAGACTAATGAAGACGTGAAAGTGCCGCGCATGACGTTCAATAGCAATTCATGCTTCATGTGATAAGCTACGCACCTACACATCAATGACAATGTTCTCTTATGAATCATCAATACAAGATCATAACATATATAGGTGATTTTGTCATGTCAACCAAAACATAATTCTCATTTCCAAATGTCAAGTGTGAATGCCTTTTTCGTCAACCTAATACTAGGATCAGTGCTGCTGAATGAAACTTAACTGAATTAAATTAAGTAGAAATGGACAAAATTGAATTGAAGTTAGCTAAGATGAATAAGACTAAAACAAGTTGAGTTAAACTGAATTGAATTGAGATTATAAGTAATAACTAAAACAGTTTATATAGTCTTCACCGTAAAACCAATAGTTTTCTTCTTAAATGAATAGTTTTAGTTAATGAGTGAATCAATCAATAGCCACTGGTGAGTTTAATGGAGTTGTAAACATTAAAGTGGCATCATAACTCGATTGATCATTTTGCAGAGTGAGTACGAAAACATGAAAAATCGAGTTGAAAAGGCATTAGAAAGAGGGAAGATTGAGTTCGATGATGACGAAATGAGACAAGTTTTTGGCAAATGGTCCGACACTTTCACTCCTCAAAATCATCCTACAGTCATTCAGGTGCACATTCTTACTCTTCTAATTTGCTTTAATTTTACAGATTATTTTTCCTATGCAAATTCATTTTGGTCTTAAATTTAATACGAACATTTGTTCATTTTATAGGAAAATATAACCAGAATAATCCAATCAGTGTTATAATTTATGGTAACTTGTTTTAAACAGTGACAACGTTTAATTGTAAAATAGTTACAAAATCATGTTTTATTGTTTCAGATCAGAATGACTTGCTGTTTTTTTAATAACGAAGGGTATATTGTATTGTGTATGAAGGTATTGCTCAACAGTGGCAAAGACAAAGACGTAACGGGTCAACTAACACCTAATTTGATATACATATCGAGGGAGAAAAATAAGAAAAATCACCATCGTTTTAAGGCGGGCGCACTGAATACCTTGGTACGCTATATTTTTCAACTCCTAATACATCCACTTCACGTTATCTTCTCATTTTGGTCTTTTTTTTAATTTGCCCAACTAAAATCTCCAATCAGAGTTAACTACTTATCTCCAAAACTGTGGTGCTAAATTTTAGAAGACTCTATGCTTAAATATCCATATAGAAACAGAACACTTTTACAAATTAATAACTAAGAATATCTCCAATCATCATTATCATCATTTCATTATATATATTAAAGAATTAGGTAAAAGCGCTGACGTAGCGCAATGTAGTTTCAGAAAACCACATTTCAAGCCCTCTCATTCACTCTCACAATTTCAATTTTTCTCGACCAATTAAAATTAGCCATGTCAGCAACCGTGATATCTAAACTACCGTGATATTAAAATATCTTTTTTTAATCAATATCACGTAATCATTTATTAATAAGGAAAGATTTCTTGCGTGATAATTTCATGCGTGATTGTCGAGGCGTGATATAGCTGCCTTATGTCACGTAATATTTCTTAAATACCATACTATATGCCACTTTAGTTTTATAGAAAGGAATATTTCTTTTTTTAATCAATTCTTACTAAGTATTAAGATTCGTAATTGATAATCGAGTATGCAATGACTACCGAGTATTTCGTGTAATTTGGATTTAATCTTGGAGTATCGTCGTGAATAGTGACGAGTAAACTTTATAAACTTTTCTTTCTTACATGTCAATTGTAGTTAAAATTGTGAAATCAGTGGACTTTTAAAGAAAGGTAATTATTTTATTAACAAAATTCTTATTTTAAACGGATCAAAATAAAACAGACTAAATGTCACCAACTTTTTAATATAATGTAACCATTTAATGACAAAATGTTATAACTTGAGAATGTAACATTTCTACCTTAGAAATAATGGTAACATTTTATAAAAAAATGATAACATTTTATTTTAAAATGACTACTTTTAGTCCGTCCTATTTCAGACGGAAAATTATTCCGACTAAAATAAAAATTTGCATTATTTTATTAACTAGAGCATAAATGGGAAAAATGGCTAAAAGCAATGTATTCCATATGATGGTAATTTATGACCGAGTATATATTTTGTTTTCTTGCAAGCCAAACACTTTGACTTCATCATTGACGTTAGCAAAATCTATTTTCACCCCTACATTATATATTTAGCCACTTTGGTTTTATAGAAAGGAATATTTCTTTTTTTAATCAACTTTTACTAAATATTAAGATTCGTGATTGATAACATCATATGATTTCAATTTAAGTCAATTCTTACTAAACGTAATATTTTTTTTTAATCAACGTAATCACGGAATCTTAATATTTTTTTTCAATTTGTGTTAGATTTTCCTTATTTGATACAGTATTCTATTTTAATTTGTATTAGAACCTTTTTTAAGTTAATTTATCTTTTATTTTAATTTATTTGTTCTTTCATTCTCCTAACTATTCGTCTTATAAATCTAACAATTTGAACTAATATAACCACAATCTTGACTATAATTTTCATTTTCTGTAGTATATAGAACTTAATTATCTTAATTTTGATTTTTTTTATAATTTTGTTATAAAATCCGTATATATATTTTAATATATATATATATATATAATGATATTATATTATTTATTTTTTATTTTTAAAACGTACACATGTTCAAATAAATAGAATTGGTTATATAATGATTGATAGTCATCTTTAAAAATAAGCGTACACAACCTCGTAATTTTTCACGAGTGTTACACTAGTGATTATCTAAAATAACTTGCTTGCAAATAAAAAAGATTTTAAGTTACTTGCGTAATTATTGGAGCACTTCTTTTGAACTAGCTTAATTTAAGCTAGTAACTTCATGGAGCTAGTAGCTCAAATGGACCCACAAAAAAAATCTACCAATTATATAACACTTCAATAATAGATTAAATGGATATTGTGGAAGACGGTTGAAATATGGGTCCATTTAAGTCACAACACTACTAGCTTACGGTCCGGATTCTCTCCATTACCCGAAAAGAAATGGACCTCCATTACTTTTGAACGGTGCGGATTAAATCTTGAGACGATCTAGTGGTTGTAATTATTTCATAAAAATAATGTTTTATTGAATGGATAGAGAAAATATATTAAAATAAGTGTGTATTAGAAAGGTAATGGAGAGAAAGTAATGGAGAGGATCCAAATTCACTAGCTTAACCTTGAAGAAGTTTGTAGCTAGCTTGAAAATGTTCCAGCTTAAAAAGTTGATGTGGAAAGTTAAGCTAGTAGTGTTATTGCTTATCATTGGAGATGCTTTAAGAATCTTGATTTTTTTGTCGAGTTCTCTATAATGCCGCTATTTAAAAAAAAAACAATAAATTTCTCTTAAGACGAATATAATTGTTTTAAGACAAAAATAGGTCAAATATACCACAGTTGCATTGATAAAATAAGTCTTTTTGCTAATATCTAGCTATTTTATTTTTGTCTTATATATAATGTGGTAACTATTTGACCAGTCTTATTGCTTCAAACGAATATGCTTGATTTTGAAACAATAATTTGTATTAAGATAATGGTTTGTTTTATATAACACTACAACCTTTTGCTAACAAATATTGTTGAAGTTTTGCTTATTAAAATATAAAAACAAAAATGCCTAAGAGGGATTGATTGTAGAGGTGATAAATGAGTCAATCGAGTCGGGTACGGGTCTGGTCAGATATGAGTCGGGTTATTTCGGGTTTGTCATACATTTTGGGTTGGGCTGAGTGGGGTCGGGTCGGGTCATGTCATTTTAGGTGACCTATTATTGGTTACTTTGGGTCACCATTTCGGGTATGAGTCATGTTGGATCGGTTCGCTTTCAAGTTAATGGTTAAAATAATTTTTTTTTTTTGAAGGGAATGGTTAAAATATTTTAGTTAGTATTATTTTGTTGAAAAAATGCTATTTTGCAAATTGAACTATTTATAAGGAACGGTTGTAACTAATAAAACTTAATATATGATGGGAAGCGAGTTGTTGTTCACTCCATTAAACAAATTTATAAATCCAACAAACAACTAGAAAGTGGTAAGTCAGAGCCGATCTATGGGACAATGTGTTTTGGGTCTAAGCCTATCTATTCTAAGAATGCAAGTTACACAATTATTGGGGTTACGTTTTGGGTTTATAATGCTAAATTAATGAAATGTAAACTAATGCAAATATGAAAAGTAGTAGATGTAAACAAAAGATTAAAGACAATATGGTGTATGATCCATGAGATCATAGGGGTGAACAAATTGTAAATCTAAGGGTGTGGTCAGTTATTTGGTCAAGGTCATAGTAAAATAGGATCGGACTTTCAGTTTTGCAATTCGTAGGTCGAGTTGGGTTAGCTTTTGACGTATAGTCGATCTCCCTATTAGCCTAGTGCATCGTCTAACATCATCTAGGACTTTCGATCTTGATCTTATCGGAGATATTGAATGGGTAGAGAATCATGCAAGGTTGTCAATCAAAAATTTCATCAAACATAACATATGCATTAATACTAAAACTACAACAACAATTTAATCAGCCAAATGAACTCGTTAATACATTGAACTACCCTTTATATTAGAATATAAAATATTCTTTCCAAAAATATTGCAATATTCTTCCCTGATTTCATGTAATTTGTTAGCTAGGATTATGGTGTATCATATGCTAACGTAAGTAATTAGTCCCTAATTTGTAGCCTAGATTCTCTAGCTAACCTAGAACTTCCTGTTGTATAAATAAGGAGTTTGTAATGTTTGGAAACTCAGGCAAAATATTATCTCATAATATTATTATTATATGGTATCAGACTAAACCCCGATCACTTCCGCTCATCTACTCTTTCTTCTTCTTCTTCCTGTTTCTTATATTCTTGCCTCACGCAATCCCAAAACATGGTAAACGACACCCCTCAATGCTCCAAATCCTCATACCACCCTGCCTACTCTGTCTCAAATATCAGAAATTTCGTGCAAATCACGCTTGAAACCGAGAACGTACATTACGCATCATGGGCCGAATTATTCAAGAACACGACGAGTGCATTTGATGTACTCGACCATATTGTACCTCCAAAGGACGCGGCAGCCAATACCGATGCCACATGGACTCGTCTCGACGCCATTGTCAAGCAGTGGATTTACAACACCATCTCCGTTGATCTCCTTCACACGATTCTCGAACCCGACTCCACTGCTCAAGCCGCGTGGGATCGTCTTAAGGATATTTTCAACGACAACAAAAACTCTTGGGCCGTCCTGTTAGAGCAACAGTTCACTAACACTCATATGGACAATTACCCGAACGTATCGTCGTACTGCCAAGCTTTGGAAATGATTGCGGACCAACTCGCTAACGTTGGTTCACCGGTCCCTCAGACTCGCCTTGTGCTACAATTGGTAACACATGTGTCGAAAGGGTACAAGGGGATTGAAACTATTATCCAACAGTCAGATCCCCTGCCCCCTTTTTATAAAGCTAGGTCCATGCTTGCTCTTGAGGAGAGCAACCAACGCGTTCAACACTCTCCTGCAGCGGCTGACACAGCCCTCCTTGCTTCCAACTCGTCCAAAGTTTCCGAGCCCAAATCGAATTTGCATTTGCACAACTCCAAAGGCGGTGAACACTCGAATTCTGGAAAAGGCAAAGGAAAGCAAAATCGCGGCCAAAACCAAGGTAAGAATAATAATGGTGGTAACTCGAATTCTAACCGTAGAAATAATGGTGGTCGCAGTGGAAATCAGCAGCAGGGAACATGGACGTGGATTCCTTTCAATTCCTGGCCCGCATCTCTACAACAGGGGTGGAGCGTTCCACCGTGCTCATATCCCACATCTGGATAGACCAGACCCAACACACGGAATCAATAGGGAATACTCGGCCCCAGACCGAATCAAAATGGACAGGCCTTCTTTGTCGCGCCTGGTCCGAGTGCGAATTCTGGAGCATTTGTGCCGACGGATATGGCTGCCATGATGCAATCCCTTTCACTACAACAACCGGATGACAACTATTATATGGACACAGGTGCGTCGTCGCACATGACCTCAAATAATGGTAACCTTTCTTCTTATTCTCAATTGAGCAATTCTCGTCATATAGTAGTCGGTAATGGTGACTTGATTCCAATTATTGGTTATGGTGCTATGAAACTCCAATCCCCAAACCCTCCCTTACTGTGAAATGTGCCCAAACTAATAAAAAATTTGGTCTCTGTTCGAAAATTCACTATCGATAATTATGTCTCTGTCGAGTTTGATCCTTTGGTTTTACTGTGAAGGATCTCATGACGGGGAGGCCGATTATGAGAAGCAATAGCACGGGGGACCTATACCCTCTCAATGCCCCGAAACAGCCTAACAACAGCCCCTACCCTCACGCCTTTACTGCTGTGCCGGCTACTACTTGGCACGACCGGCTCGGTCATCCCGGAGTTAGCATTTTTAATTCTCTTTGTAGTACTAAAACATTGCCTTGTCGTCCAATTAATAATTGCTCTGTTTGCCACTCTTGTCAATTAGGGAAACACATTAGACTACCTTTTTCTGATTCTTTATCTAATACTATTGCTCCCTTTGACATTTTGCATACGGATTTATGGACCTCACCCGTGTTAAGTACTCTTAACCATCGTTATTATGTTTTGTTCCTTGACGACTATACAATTTTTTTGTGGACCTTCCCAATCACAAATAAATCTCATGTCTACCAAGTGTTCACTACATTTTATACCATGGTCAAAACTCAATTCTCAACTCACATTAAAACGTTACAATGTGACAATGGTCGTGAATATAATAACTCCCCCCTCCATAAATTATTTGCCTCAACCGGAATGGTGTTTCGATTTTCTTGCCCGCATACCTACCCCAAAATGGTAAAGCGGAACGTAAAATCCGTACAATTAACAACACCATGCGTACCCTTCTAATTCACGCCCACATGCCCCCGTCTATGTGGCATCATGCCCTTGCCATGGCCACTTACATCCACAATATATTACCTAGCAAAGCCAACAATCACCCCCCCTACATCGAGTCTTTACCATCGTGCCCCTACATACTCGCACCTTAGGATTTTTGGTTGCCTTTGCTACCCTCACACACCCACATCCTCTATCCATAAACTCGACCCCCGTGCTACCCCTTACGTGTTTCTCGGCTACCCGTCTAATCATCGCGGTTACAAATGCCTAGACATGAATACCAAAAAGATCATCATAGCAAGACATGTGACATTCGACGAGTCGGTATTTCCTTTTGCAACTAAAAATAAAATACCCAAATCCTCGTATCAAATCTTAGCTGATGACCCATCTCCCTTCATGTCCCACCTCACTGCCACTATCTCAGCAGCCCAAAACCACGAAATTAGTCCTCAGCCCAGTCCCCCAAACACGTCCCAACCAAACAGCCCAGTAACTACAATGGCCTAAAACATGGTATCCTCTACCAGTGACCCAACACAGGTAACCCCTCCTTCTTCGTCTGGGCCTGCCTCACCAAACCAGAGCCCAACACTCACCACAAGTCCATCCCCCACTCCAAATTCCCCTTCACCTCAAATGACCACAAGAGCCCAACATGGTATTTTTAAGCCCAAACACCTCTTTAATTTATGCAAAAAAACAACCTTATCACCCATACGCAAAAGCCCAATCCTAGCGCTCAATGACCCGAATTGGAAACACGCCATGACCGATGAATTTGACGCGCTCATTAGGAATGAGACTTGGGTTCTTGTGCCACGACCTCCTAATGTTAATATAACTCGTTGCATTTGGTTGTTTAAACATAAGTTTAAAGCTAACGGTGATTTGGAGCGATACAAGGCTCGTCTTGTTGTCAATGGCAGGTCGCAACAGGTGGGAATCGATTGTGATGAGACTTTTAGTCCCGTGGTCAAGCCCGCCACTATCCGAACCGTTCTTAGCCTTGCCGTGTCCAAAAAATGGTCCATTCAACAACTTGATGTCAAGAATGCATTCCTACATGGACACCTTGCTGAAACGGTATTTATGTACCAACCACCCGGGTTTCGTGACAAATATAAACCCGGCCATGTTTGTCTCCTTAAAAAATCCCTCTACGGCCTCAAACAAGCACCCCGGGCATGGTACCACCGTTTTGCTACATATGCCGCCTCTATTGGATTCTCGCATTACAAAATGGACAACTCACTATTTATATATAATAATGGTACAAATGTGGCGTATATACTTCTCTATGTCGATGACATAATTTTAACCGCCTCCACCACCGCATTCCGAGATGAAATTATGGCCCTATTCCAAAAAGAATTTGCAATGACGGATTTAGGCCCACTAAATTTTTTCCTCGGTATAGCAGCGGTCCGCCATGAACAAGGTCTCTTCCTCCATCAGCAAAAATACACTGAAGAGATTCTCTCACGTGCCAACATGTCGAATTGCAAACCCGCTCAGACACCCGTGGATACAAAGCCCAAATTAAGCGCAAATATCGGCTCCTCTGTTACGGACCCAACTCTTTTCCGTAGCCTCGCTGGTGCGTTACAATACTTGACATTCACGCGCCCCGATATTTCGTACGCCGTGCAACAGGTGTGCCTCCATATGCACGACCCGAGGGAAGTCCATTTTGGCACATTAAAACGGATACTCCGTTACTTCAAAGGTACGACAACCTTTGGCTTACACTTTACTGTATCAAAAACCTCGTCCCTGGTAGACTATACCGACGCGGACTGGAGCGGATGTCCGGACTCCCGACGCTCCACATCCGGGTATTGTGTATACTTGGGTGATAATTTAATATCATGGTCCTCTAAACGGCAAGCAACCGTCTCACGCTCTAGTGCCGAAGCCGAGTACCGTGGTTTAGCAAACGCCGTTGCCGAGACCTGTTGGATTCGTAACTTGCTACTCGAGCTTCAATGCCCCATTCGAAACTCAACTGCAATTTATTGTGACAATGTCTCGGCCATCTACCTCTCTGGTAACCCGGTCAATCATCAACGGACCAAGCACATTGAAATTGACATACACTTTGTCCGGGAAAAGGTCGCTCTTGGTCAGGTAAAGGTGCTCCACGTTCCGTCCCGATATCAATATGCGGATATTTTCACAAAAGGCATGCCCAAATTACTATTCGACGATTTCCGCTCTAGTCTCAGCATCCGTCCTCCTCCTGCTTCGACTACGGGAGGCTATTAGAATTTAAAATATTCTTTCCAAAAATATTGCAATATTCTTCCCTGATTTCATGTAATTTGTTAGCTAGGATTATGGTGTATCATATGCTAACGTAAGTAATTAGTCCCTAATTTGTAGTCTAGATTCTCTAGCTAACCTAGAACTTCCTGTTGTATAAATAAGGAGTTTGTAATGTTTGGAAACTCAGGCAAAATATTATTCTCATAATATTATTATTATACTTTAATCAATCCCCTAATCCCTTATTAACCCTAGCTAATAGACTATTCACTACACTTCATGATTATCATGCTAACAAGGGTGTCAAAACATAGGTAAAAGCAAGGTAATAAACGAAGGATTAAAAGTAAATAGAAAGAGATTAAGAAGTAATACAAACTAATTGAATGATAAAAGGAAGGAAATGTTGAATATGGATGAAGACTTGTCACTAATAGTCAATGGAAACACATGGAAATTCGAGAACAATTCTAGATCTTAAAGTATTTGGAAAGTAATTAAGGAAGGATTAGATTAATTGTGGAAAGATTAAGTCTAATCTAATGTAGAGAGAGGGGCTAATCCTCTAATGAGGGAGGCATAATCTCAAAATTACAAAGTAGGGTATTTATTTGAGTTACAAGATTATAGTTGATTAGGAGGTAGAGTGTCGTAAAAGAAGTAAGTCACGCTAGGGAGTTGGGCGAATCAAGGTCCAAGTCGAGCGGGCGAATCAAGGTCTAAGTTGAGCGGGCTAATCGAAGCATGTACAACATCTCTACCTAGGAATGCGGGCGGATTAGGGACTAATCCGGGCATATTGGGATTTGATCCTGGAAGATTGCAGCTCAGCCCGGTCGGATTGGTGCTCAGGGGCGGATTGGTGCTTAGTTTGGCTAGTTGACATCGGATTGTAAAATGGGCGTCATTTTCTCAATCGGATTTCTATATATTAGAGTGATTCAAAAGCATAGACTGCTTGATTTTTTTATGTCATTCCATCTAATACTAGATTCAGAGCCAAAAAACTACTTCTTGGTTTGGGTCCGAGTGAATTTCTCTCGTAGTTGCTCCCATGTTGATGTCATTATTGTTGAATCATAACTCGTAGGGCTTAGTATCTTAAACCATCCCAAATCTTAATTTATTGATATAAGGGTCCTCGGCCTTGGCCTTGTCTTTATGCTTGGCTATTAGTACCTTCAATTAAACTCTTAAATGCTCCATTTATGCACGATTTTCGCTTATTTTTTTCCTTTCCTAAAAAAGGACTAGAATTGTAATACTCCATTGAAACGAATACATTATTTAGGTGTAGTAGCCCCTTAAAGAGGTATATTGGTAGACTTAAAATTTGACTGGTGCTTAAAGGGATCTAAAGTACTACTCATATCAACAAAGTGCACTTTCTTTTTTGGTTATCCATGCGAAAGAACTTCGTAGTTATCCATGCTTGACTGAGAGTAGTCTTAGGATATGTGACCTTTTGAGAAGGTTTCTGCGATGCGCATGAGGGAGGACAAAATACGCTATAATTTTTTTTTTCTGATATGTAGGACCATTACATAGGCAGACGAGCTACCATGGCTAACATTTTCGGTCTTAGTTTTAGGTCGGGGTGTTACAAGAATCTTAGCTTGATGGATTTATCATGTACCTAACAAAAATACCCTAGGCATAGCTAACAAACAAATGTATTTCGGGAAGTAGGGGTCGATCTCAGGGAGACGGTGGATGCAATATCACAAGCTATAAGCAAATTTCTATCAAGGTCGGTCACGACTAGGTTTGGTTTTGGTTGATTAAGATAAAAACAAAAACGAGAATTTAGATGTAAACAATGATGATAAAAGATCTAGGGGAAATGGGGTTACACATGTAGGTTAGCAACTAACTATGTCAAACTAGATGAATCATAAAATTAAATGTTGTTTAGGTTATTAGCAATTTCCTCTCGGCCTTTACCCAACCATAAAACAATTACGAACGAGTTTTCACACAAATTAGTTCGAATCGTTAAAACATGCTTAGCTTATTTCTAATCCCGACTTTTGCTCTTAGGAGAAGAATAACAAATTAACCAAATATTGTAATTAATAATCAAAGATTAACATTACAAAACAAACATATGATATAAACAACAAAATTATAAAAAGACTCTCTAGTCTAACAAATATGAAAAGCTAACCAAACATGGTTTTCCCACCCCTAGCATAAGAACTACTCACACATACTAAAAATGGATTCTAATTGCATAATCATAATAGCAAAATGTAAAAGAGAAAGACAATTATGTAAGGAAATGAAAAATAACAATGACAATGAAAAACCAAGGGAGATAGGATTACCGACAAATGGAAATAAGAACAAGAAACAAGAATTAAATAAACCCGAAAATAAACTTGAATTTCCTTTTACAAATTTTGGAAAGATGATTATAAATTAACTAAATTATTAGATCTAGGGTTTATGTGAATACTGAAACGTAAATTGTCGGATGATTACAAATAATAGAAAACTTGAGTTTATATAGAATAAGGAAGGAAAGCTAAAGCATCTAGCGGTGAGAATTGCTTCCCCGGTACCCCAAGGACACATCCTCGATCGAGGACGTGGTTCTCTAGCCATGCCTAGCCAAATTCCCTTTTGCAAGCTACCACTCAGCTTCCCCTAGGCGTAGGGACATATCCCTGATAAGGGACGTGGATAATTATTTTTGGAGCAAATTACTTCAATAATTTTATAAATCTACATCCTCTAGAGGTAGGGGACGCGTGTGAGGACGCGTGATACTTCTCCAAAGTTGTAGTAAACTTTATTTCTTCACTTAAGACTCGATTATTAAATCCCTTTCCTTCTTTCTTGGGAGGTGTGTAACTTCCAATAAAGTCATTGCATGGTCAAAACTCGTTCCTCATATGTTCGTGATACTTGGTGGAAGCCAAAATAGTAAGAAAAGGCCATCGATTGCTCCATTTCTTACAAAACATAACCAACACATGCAAAATACCTAGAGCACGTAATTAGTTCATAAAATCACTTCGTAAAGTGCAAATTATCATGTAATATAAGCTAAAGGAGGGATGAAAATCATATAAAAATAGGGCACATAAAATATCACAAAAATCAAATAGGTAGCTAAAGATGGCGAAATGACCCTAATAAGTGCCAATGACCATGTGAAACAAGGCCCATTAAGGGGTTAAAGTCGCATAAAATGTCGCACAACGGTCGGCAACCCCAACTATCGCTTTGCACATCTATTACTCGTATCCAAGGCAATCAACCACTTGATTCTTGTCGGTCAATATCGTACTTTGACTAAAAGAAACAGTCGTCGTATCAAAATTTGCGACTTGGCCAAAAGCATAAGCATAGTCAAGGAGAATTATCTTCACATAATTAGCCTTCTGCAAATTAACTTTAACGGAAAATATACTATCTTCAGTGAATACTAAATGTAACACGGAACGTGCATCTGGAGCTATTCTTATACCATGGATATCGCTTCTCTTTCCACACCATAGCGTAATAAACCTGACAGAACCTCAGCGCACAGAATAAACAGATAAGACGATAATGAGTCTTCATGGCGCAAACTGTGGGGAATATAGCATGTATTCGCCCTAGACATGAAGGATTATAACGAATTTTACAGTTGAGATTATTGTCATAAGTTAATAAAAACATGAAAAAGGAATACAACCTTGGGTCCTTGCTTGAATAGGCCTAAGAACAGGAATTAAAGTAAATTCCCTCCTATAACTTGCACCCAAGACTTGAATGAGATGTTGCCGCGTGTGCTAGAAATACTCTCCAATTGCCTTGCAATATGGGGAGAGCGTTTGTGAGGTTTTAGATGTGAGATCTGAGTTTTGGGAAAATAATGTTCTCAAAACCCTAATTCTTGAGATTATGAATTAACCAGTTCAATCAATCATGTGACAAAAGGAGGAGGACTGATCTCCTTATGTAGTATTGGTGGGTCGGCCGAACGGGTTGAGGTGAGAGTGGGATTTTCCCACTCTTACCTTATTCCTTTGCGTGATTCGACCCGATTAGCTAAATATTATTCGCAGGTTTTATTTATAAATTGTACACGTGTTATCAGATATTAATGCAGTCGATGTATTAATAATGGTCTGATAAAATTACGATATTGTATAATTACCCAAATTAATATAACCGTTTATATTAATACGCGAATACAATATTTAATTAAATATAACCGTTTATATTTAATTTACGAATTAATCATGTAATCCGTGTTAGCTAAAATTATTTAATCCGTATTAAATAATAATCTCAACATCTTATTGACTAATTTAATAGTCAATACCTCTGACTAACTGTTTAGTCGTATTCGGCATAAATGTGACTGTATTTTCATACCTTCACATCTCTCAAACGTGTCCTATAGGTGTGACGTATAGGGACCAGTTGATCACCGCCATCCGTATGACAATAACGTCAAACTTATCTAGCAAGCCAACCGTTATTGATAAACGTAGATCAACTGATAATAATACTGAAGTATGCCCTTGTGATCCTTAAAGAGATTTAATAAGTCATTGTACTTAATTGTCAAGGACACCAGCCCCAATAATCTCCCACTTGTCCGTACAAGGGTATGTGCAATGACGTTATCACACTACATATGAAGGACACAAGCTCCAACACAAACCACGATCCAGATGAATCTCCTATGACGGCTTCCCGTTAACCAGTATCGAAAGATATCGAGGACACATAATGCATAACTCTACTCACCCACCTAGCCTCAAAACCCATTCTAAGTAGTACTCTCTCGAGATAAAAACCATTTCACCCTATTATAGGCTTTAGACGTATCCAATTTTATTGTCATCTGACCAATTTTGTTCTTAGAATTCTTCACTGGCGACCAATATCTTATCCGTTATTAATCTCCATAGGCTAAACACACTTTAGTTCTTCGAGACGATGTCCCCTAAGAATATTTTCACCCGGTTAGCTAACACTTTAGACACCAACTAGTATATAACATTGCACAAACTAATGGGTCTAAAGTCTATCATTTAATCTGGGGTCTTGTTTTTAGGAATAAGAATAATATGGGTGCGATTAATTCCTTCTGGAAATAGCGCACCACGAAGATTTCAGACACGGTAGTAACCACAAATTTTCCAACGATATGTCAATAAATTTGATTAAAAAAATAACATTCATACCTTCAGGTCAAGGTGTTTTAAGGGGATGCATATGGTTTGGTACGGTCTCCTCTTCTATGTTGTATTCACACTTCAGTATTCCATTCATTATGTCTGTGGCTCTCCCTTCGACCCCATCAAGTTCACGCCACCTAATCAATTAATTTAGAAATATGATTTCGTTTCTTTCTTTGACTCTCTTTACGATAAAAATATGTAGTATTGATGTCCCGTTCCTAATTCCTTAAGCCTAAGGGTGCGCGATTTTTTTCTCCAAAAGAATTCCTCCCGGTGAATTAAATTAGTAATATTTTTCACAAGTCGTTTCCGCTCCCTAATATCCCAACCAGATATCCTTTCGCATTCAAGTGCTTCAATCGTCGTCCCTTGGTATTAAGCTCACATAAAAGTTTACCAATACTAATACCCTTTCATCGCCGCAAATGATTAGCACACCGAGCCAAATTCTCAGCCAAATTTTATTCCCCTCCATTACACGTCTCCCCCACAACATCCTCGTATCCCTCCTTCAATACCCAAATTTGCTCAAACTGACACAATTTATTATTGCAAATATGTTCCTCCTTGCCTCGCTTATCCATGTTAATTTGATTGGCGCATGGTCTTACCATTCCCAATCCAGGTGAATAGTTTTTTTCTCGAGAAAAGATTAATCCAGGCGTCATTAAATATGGGTCGGTCAAGTCGACTTTCCCTTATCACCTTCATCTTACCCGTTATCATACGTAAAATCATATCCCTTAAACTCATCAACATCTGAAACTGGCAATCATCCACGGTCTTTCTTAAGTTAGTCATTTGCCACTGCGATCTTACCCCTTCTTTCATCTTCATCACAAAGAGAATTTCATTAAAATCCCATACGCAAACCCGCGGGTCATTTGCCTGTTCTCCTAGAATTTTAACGAGCAAAATTATCGATCTGAAACTAATGGTCAACCATAAAATCATGTAGGTCTCCATATCCTATCTTCACCATGTACGTCAAAATCCATTGTATAGAAGCTGACTGAAATAGACCATGTATGTCAAAATTCATTGTATAGAAGCTGACTGAAACAGATATTGCATTTGCTTCCTTCA
This sequence comes from Silene conica, assembly GCA_029255685.2. Classification (NCBI taxonomy): domain Eukaryota; kingdom Viridiplantae; phylum Streptophyta; class Magnoliopsida; order Caryophyllales; family Caryophyllaceae; genus Silene; species Silene conica. The sequence continues at coordinate 2,521,939 of CM055311.2, read as the reverse complement.
CATAAATGCTAACCCCCCAACCTACCCACACTACCGACCTATATTCCATCGTACTCATCTAAACACTGCCTCATTTTCCTAAATTCTTCACAACTAAGCTTGGTTTCGGAGAGAAAAACCAGGGCGAGAGCCTTTTTTCCATATAAGATTACAGAACGGGTTGCCAAGCACGCTACCGTTAAGGCTTAAAAGATTCATTGGTTTGGGCGGGGTTAAGTGTGCTCAACCTCCACCCAAATGAACTTACATCCTTAATTTTGCGACATTTTTTCTATTGCCATCGCAACCACCCCGTCTCTCTTACCTCGTGTATCCCCTACTTTATTATTCTTCTTTTCATATCCATCTCGCACCATCCCTTCCTCTTTCTCACTCATTCCATTTCCCTTGAATAGTCTCCTCCACTTTGTAACTTTCCACACCTCCCCATAATTCTCCCCCACCCATCAACACATCCCTTTCATAGGCCATAACTCAAATCTCATCACTCCTTCACCCCACTACCACCACCTCTCTCAATGCCAATGCCTCTCCCATTCATCTTCATTCACGCCGTATTCACCTCCCCTGCCTCACGTCAATTCATTGTCCTCTACATCATAATTTCAGTCTCATCGGCACTTTTCACTCCCCTCTTGTATTCCCCCAAATGTCCTATTCAACATCCCCACGTCCTGATGTAGCATCCCCTTTTGTTTTTTTTCCTTCGTACACTCTTCATTTTTATGGAGATATTTTGCATCTTTGAAATCATATTGGGGACAACATCTTCCACACGTTTTTTTATACTCCTCATTAAATGTTTCCTTCATAGATCTTGAACCTTTAGCACTAGTCGTCGCCACAGTATTAATAACCCACAAACATGTCATGGCGAAGCCTTAAGAATTCATTATACTGCAACTCTCTCTCTCTCTCTCTCTTCATACGGTCTATTGTCACAATCCTTATCTCCACACCCCAGGACCCCACACTCATAGCAAAATATTGATAGACGTTCATATTTCACCTCAAACTCCACATTCTCACCATTTGCCATTCTAATCCTCGTTAACGCTTGGAGCGGTTTCCTAACATCATGGAGAATTCTAATACGAATGACTCTATCTTCTTCAGGGGTGCTTCGTCCATTCCAATATAAACCCCCAAATGCATTCCAAGTTTCCTCACATACTCCATATTTGTTCTCCCCCGAAAACGCAAATCATAGACCTATGTCCATAACGATACATGAAAGAACGATGTATCACAAATTTTACCATCGCAAATTAGATCGTTCAAGCACCATATGAATTTATCAAATGTCATTGTTAACTTTCAACAATAATCGCTTTATCAATTTCATTCTCAAATTTGAATACAAAGATTTTATCCCTAGACTCAATCAAATTTCAAATTGTCATATCTTTCGTATTCCATTATTTGATCAATGTTTCAATGGCGGCCTTCGCATTGATTTCTTTCATCGTCTAAACCCTACCCAAGAGACTTTTTCTACATCCTTATCTACTTCACCAATGTCCTACTCAAATTTGCCTTTATCCATCATAATACACTTTTTTTTCCCTTTGTTTCCATTGCTCTGACGAACTCATAGCGAACAAAGCCCATTCACTATACCAAAAAAGAACAATATAAACATGTAAAGATGAAAAAGGAAAAAATTCGCACGATAACGACGTCGAAATATGTCTTCAAAGACAAGGAGAAGGCAAAGACGTAGCCATAACGGAGGCTCTCACAGGAAACCATAGAAAAAACTCATCAATATAATTTTTATTCTAAATTGTTTAAATTTTTTAACAACCTCAATATATTATTTAGGAGCCCTGATTCAATGGCAAAACAACCCGTTATTTAAAATACTTTTATCGTTAAATTGGTAAAAAAAAATCTTACTTGGACCCGTGTAGAAGAAATACTATATGTACGAGTATAGAGTGCAAATTCAGTCGATAAGGCGATTTTAATGTATTAAGAGTGGAGTAGGAGGTGGGTGGGGTAGGGTATGGCAGGTTGAGAGTGGTATAAGAGTGGTAGGGTGAGAGTGTTGGTAAGAGTACGATGATAAGTGGATTGTGTAAAAGTTAACTTTCTGAAAAAACAACATGATCTAGTATAATAAGTTAAAAAAAAAAAAAAGAGAAAAACAACTCTTAGTTAAATAGGAGAGATTTTTATGTTGTACCCTTCTTTTTTATATTTTACATTGTACCCGTAAACTTTTTAGTTATTTTTCCATTATAACCTCGTTTATCACTATCAAACAACCGTATGTTGACCTTTATTCGGACTTATTAGTGGTGTATCACCATCCAATATGAAAAACATCACAAATCACTTTTAATAAGCACAAATTACTTTTAAAAACATCTGTTATAATTCATGACATTATAATGAAGATTTGATGAATTTTCTGTTAGATTCGTATACTATTTGGTGGGTTAATGGGTAACTCGGTGAACTAATAAGTAAATGAGTAAGTTGTCGAGTAATTGAAATAATAAATATAATATTTAATAGGTCAATTAAAAAATTAAGTTAGCAAAGACAATAAATAAGGTTATGGTATAAACCATGTTATAGAGTTCAGCGGTGCACCATAAAATTTCAAAACATAAGGGTACAACATAGAAAACCGGAAAACTCAAGGGTACACCGCAGAATATCCCAAAATATTTTTTGACCTTTCACAAGATTCGTTGAGAACTTTTTACTATTGTTTTAAGACCTTGTTACGTTTTATATTGATGTTTTATGTAGTTAATTATGTTCATTTTTGGAGAATTGTTTGTCATCTAAAACCAACCAGAAATGAATAATAATTACCCCTAAAAATAAGATTATTCTCTAGCTACTCCCACTACGTCATTGAATGACAAAATAAATAGATTTAAATATCTAAAAAAAATATTATGTCGCTTGTTTGGTTACCCATTGAAATCCATGAGATCTTAAACTTCTTAGAAAGTGAAATTATGATATTGTTTGGTTGTCAAGATCATGGGAAGTAGAGCTTCCCACATGAATCTACTTCCTCTATTATGTGGGAAATCACTCATCAAGTCTCACCTTGATCGTTGAAACTTACCACATAAATTAACTTTCCACATGCAACCAAACACTTTTTGAGAATTCACATAAATTAGAAATTCATGTGAACTTGAAATTCCCGGAAACTTTAATGTTATTATGTCAACCAAACAAGCGCTAAGTAAGCATGTAATTAGAATCTAAACTCAACTGGAGAAAAGCTAAAATAAGGACGTGGAAATCAAACTCATTTTAGATAAACTCATTTTAGATTATTAGCAAATGTGGACTCGCTTTTGTGGAAAAGGCGATTAAGAACATGAATAATGAAATGACTTGCTCTCTTTTGAGTTTCACCTTTTAATTCAAAAATTTATCTATTATATCTTTAGTTATTACATTTCGCTAAACTAATACGGAGTACCTTTTTATCGTTTTAAAATGCCCAAACAAATCAATTAAACTAAGTAAATAAATTGATATCAGCCCACTTGCGCATACAACTTTTAAACATAATTTTATTATTTAAGTCATTAGCACACATTCAATTTTATTATTTTAGTTATTAGCTTTTTTATTATTTTAGTCATCAGTATTTATTATTCATTTCTTAACAGGTTCGTGTGTCGGAAACGATGACAAGCGCACCAATTGTGCTAACATTGGATTGTGATACATATTCTAATGACCCACAAACTTTGAAAAGGGTCTTATGTTATTTCCTGGACCCGGTGATCCAGCCCACATTAGCATACGTTCAATTTCCTCAGATATTTCGTGCCCTTAACAAAACTGATATTTACCACTCTGAGCACAAGCGTCTGTTTCAAATACATCCCCGAGGTATGGATGGGCTTCATGGACCTAATTACGTTGGTACTGGCTGTTTTTTCCAACGCCGTGCATTTTATGGACCTCCTTCATCTGTGATTCAACTAGAAATGGGTGCATTTTCACCACAACACTTAGTCAAGAACCAAATTATGTCATCACAAGTTCTTGATTTGGCGTATCAAGTTGCAGCTTCCAACTATGAGACCAAATCCCTCTGGGGTTCCAAGGTGAGTATGTCCAAAATTTATTTCTTTTTATTATTGATGAAGACCGTCCTTATAAGGTCAAATTGACAAACATAATAATTGTTATAAAACACGATCTTACTTATCCACGAGATTGATATGTTAATAGTTGATACTCAAGCCAACTAAAATGGTAACATGTATTTTAACACATATTATAATTATAATTCATTACCCCGATAAAACTAAATTTGGTCATGATGAAGTAAACTCCGTATATAAATTATTTATTTGTGTGAAACGGTTATGTTAAACCCGTAATATAAACATGTCGAATAGGATATGAAATGCATTAATTATACTTTTAGTTCTATTTTAACAACTTGATATGCTAAAATAGGAACGAATACAATCAAAATATATCAATGATTTTATAAACTATCGTGCAGTAATTATAAAATTAATGTTAAGATAAATAGAACTATTTAGAATTGACTTTTTTGTTATTGGAATAGTTTTATTGACAAGTCATAAAATAAAATAAGGTTATTTAACAAGTGTACTCCAGACTATTGGCCCCTTCTCAAAATACTCTGAAATTTAGTTAAACCCATAATAATCTATAGTATTATCCCTTTATTTCCGGATTATACGCGGGTAACTGACAACCTGGTTAACGATTCACTCCCTTTATTATCCTTACAAGTTACAAACACACTCATGAGTCATGACACACCCAATACTCTACCATTACCATTACTCACCAGCAAATCACCCACACCACAACCGCCACAATCCACCCACACCTAAGGTTGAGCACCAGTTATCCACTTTGGTATTACAAACCGATTCGAATAGCCGGTTTTAAAAAAATGTATATTTCTTAAACCGAATCCGAATCAAATTAATCGGTTAATTAGTTTTTTTAAATTTAAAAACCTCATCCGAGGTTTATCCGTTCTGATTTTTATAATAGATTTCAAGGAAGTTAACCTTGCGTCATTCTATATTTTACCTATCGTATTCTTTTCAAACTTTTTGCTCAACCACACTCCAATCTGAGACGTTTATGTAGGCTGACTCATTGTTTCCGTTCCAGGATTGAAAAATGCCTATTTTAAATGGACAGTCAAATGCACAATCAGATGCATACAAAACCTAGAAACACATACAAAATGATGAAAACGGTATAATAAAAGTATAAAACACCTAAATTAACAATCATCCATAATTATAAAATGCCTAAATTTAACGTTAAAAACGAATTCAAAAAGTATAAATAAAAAAATGAAAGACAAAAATAGCATTATAAACAAGAAAAAAGCAAAATAACTAAATATTAACCAGACTATTTGATAAAAAAAATAGAATGAATAAAAAGATCCTAATTGAAGAAAGGTTGAAATTTTATGAACTAATGGCTAGATCTAGGATTGAGTTCGATTTGAAAGACTGAAAGAGGGAGAGGTAGAGAAAAATAGGGTTTTGTGATTGAATTACTATTTTGGTTAGGGGCTCTGGGGTGTTGGTTAAGGGAGTATCAGCTTAAGGCAAGAGTTATGCTTTATTATGAACGCGATTTACTTATTTATGGATATGATTGACCATTTTACCCCTTTTATCGTTATATCCATTTGACATCTCAACCCCGCTAACCACCCCCTGGCCCCTACTGCAACCATCACCCAACATCCTGCCCAGATTGCCCCTCTATCTCCCCAACTAACTCAGATTAGACCAATCCTCATCCACATGGACCCGCCGACGACCATTTTGTAACCCACCCTAAACCGCCATTCCCTCATCCAAACTTACCCAAACTCGCACCCCTCGTCAGCCTTTGCAACCACCTGAATCTCACGTGCTTCATCCTCACCCTTCCTCCCACTACCACCAACCCCCCATCTCGCCACCCCCGCTTATCTTGTAAACCCTATTTTTCATAATCGCCAATTTTCCTATCCTTAATTAAATCTATTCAACTTAGTTTGATATAAAACAATTGATACAAATGTTAGAATTCTTATTAAAAATTAAAATTAAAATCCTTGATTAAGTAATTTGTTGCGATTGATTAAGTTTGAGAGGGAGAGTAAAAAAATTGTTTATTTGTTCTTAGGGTAGGGTAAATTGTGGAAAAATGATGACAAAAAGATCGTGAAAGAGTAAAACTTGTTCATAAAAGAGTAATGACGTAATTTAACATCATTATTTTATTTTTAAAACCCGGTTTCGGGATTTGAATTTCATATGACCGACCCGCTCCCTTTTATTGTAAAAAAATCCACTTTGCTTATCCTTACTAGAAAAAATCGAATATTCAAACTCCATAATTCAATTTTCGGTTTTAAAATCTGTTTCAGTCTTTTTGCTCAGCCCTCGTACACAAGCAAATTGTTGATAAAACTCCAAAATGGCATTTTTCTTTGACCACCCGCACCCACTTACGGGCAAATCATGGACCTAACTCTTGACCGTCATAAACTCATAATGTCGTAGCCAACCAAACCCCAAATTAATATTTACCCGCCAAACTTATATATTTGGGATTTAGGGTTTTAAAAATTTATCTTACACGTTGGAAGAGGGGTACAAGATGACGGCAAAGAGGCATTGAAGGTAGCAGTCGCGCCTCTTCGTCTTCTTACAATTTTGGTATACTCTTAGGTTTTAGATATGTCCATTTATTTTAAGGGAGGAAAGGCAAGCTCCAATACAGATTTAAAGATGAACATTAACTAAACACCACAATCAAACAATGTGAAATTGCGAAATTAAACAATGTCGTGTCTCGCCTTCCAAATTTCCCCTTTGTGCACAACAACTTGGTTTGTCTATTTTGTTGTCTATTGCTAGTTAGTTTATCCCCTAGTTTTGATTTTAATCAGGTTAGTTGAGTTACGACTCGGGAAGACAATTTTAATTTATATGGTTTTCCTCGTGTTAATTTAAGGCAATTGGATGGATCTTTGTTACTAGGAAGTTAAAGTTGTATAAATTGGACGACGACATGAATCAATGGAAAGAGAAGGATATGTTCCTTAATGGAAGATAATTAAAAGGAAATAGAGGAAATTAAACATTGTTGAAGTAGATAAAGAAGAAACTGGAGAAAAATTAAAATAGAGGGAAAGGTATAGGGAGGAGGAAGATGATAGACAATGAAAAAGATCAAAAGTGGAAACTGTAAATGAAGTTAACATGTTGATTCAGGTTAAAAATAAAAACACAATTTGATTAAAAGATAAGGGATAATAGTTGACTATAATGTGAGCTATATTGTAGTTTGAAATAATTTAGGAAGACCACTAATAGTTTGGAGTATTCTAATTGAATAAACCAATAAAATGGAACGTGTTTTTTTATATACGGATTTTACACTTTCATATACGACTTTTACAAATCTACCCTTGTCATTTATTTCTTCTCCTACTCGGTTGATTTTCTTTCCCCTCCCTTCCCTTCATATCCTTCCTTCACCTTCGTCTGACAATCACATCAAACGACCCTATTTGATAAAACTATGGTCCGTCCAACCATGCTCCGATCGACCTCTATTTCACCATAAATCAAGTTTTTTTTGCGTCCTCTATCCAGAACCTCCCTCCCTAAATTCTCCTCCCCAAACTACCATCATTATTAACATTGTTATTCACTAATAATATGTTGCTTATTGGTCAACCTACTTTAGTACCTGTGTTCTAAATGCAAGAATGTAAGAATGGTAATATCAAACACTTAATCATCTGCAATTTACAGCAAATATTACTGTAGAACTTTATGTTGGGGGCTTGAAAATTGAAGTTTAATAAACCCTATTAATCTCAATCAAACAAATTAATAATTGCGCCTTGATAATTTCAACAAAACAACTGAATTACTTTACTTATGGGTGAATTATAATTCATTGTTCAAAATTTTAGAGCTACTATGATTAATTTGTTTAGGCTTAGAGAAAGAGTATAATAATATAGAAAGTTAATGAAAAGATGTATGTGAAAAAGTAAAATTCGTATGTGAAAAAGTAATTTCGTAAAATAAATTGTTATTTTTTATTACAGCTGGGCTTTCGTTACGGCTCACTGGTTGAAGATTACCATACGGGTTATAGAATGCAATGTGAGGGATGGAAGTCAGTGTTGTGCTACCCAGAACGACCAGCCTTCTTGGGAGATTCCCCAATTACACTTGTTGATTTATTGGGCCAGTGTAAGAGGTGGATGATTGGGCTTCTTGATGTTATTTGCTCCAAATATAGCACCCTTACTTATGGAATACGACAATTGGGTTTAGCTATGGGCCTCTGTTACACACATTATACATTATGGCCAATAACATCTATTCCATTGACTATTTATGCCTTCATCCCTCAGATTGCTCTCCTTAATGGTATTTCAATCTTTCCAAAGGTATCAGAAGGTTGGTTTTATTTGTACATTTTCTTGTACATTGGGGCAAACGGAAAGGATCTCTTAGACTTTATACTAGAAAGGGGAACTTTTGAGAGGTGGTGGAATTCCCAAAGAATGTGGATGATTAGTGGAGTCTCGTGTTTTCTATTTGGATGTACAGAGTACATTTGGACCTCCTTAGGCTTCACAGTTCGTGGCTTTGACCTAACAACCAAAATTCAAGACGATGAACAAAGCAAGCGATACAACCAAGGATGTTTTGAATTTGGTGTGGTTTCACCAATGTTTGTTCCAATGACAATGGGTGCTTTGCTAAATTTGGTGTCGTTTGTGATAGGGATGCTAGGAATATACACATGGGGGATGCAAAGAATGGAAGGGCTACTACTACAAATTATGTTGTCGGGTTTTGTGGTGCTAAATTGTTGGCCTTTTTATGAGGCTATCATGTTTAGGAGTGACATAGGAAGAATTCCGCCTAAATTAAGCTTTCTTGCAGCAATTCTAGTGTCTATGCTTTGCATTGTTATTGGTGTCTTTCTCAATATGTGATTGTGGATACATGTAATTGTTTCCCTATACTTCTATTTCCCAATTTGTGTGTTTTCGTACATTGTACCTATAAATCTATAAATAGCATAAAAAGACTAATTTTATGTTTTATATTTTGGCTACCCACTATTAAATTTGACGTAATATTTAAAGATGCCAATAAATATATTTTCATTCAAAATTATGAAAAGGACTCAAGGAGTCGAGAATGTCAATAGTTTGTATTCTTCTATTTAAGAAATTAAATTGGGTAGTCTGAATGGCAGTCATCAAAGATTTTACTCATCTACTAAGGGGTTGTTTGGTTCGCTAGAGATTTTTTTTTTTTTTTTTTTTTTTTGCCAATAATGTTTTTTTTTTCGCTAGAGAAATTGAAGTTTCAAGGAAGTAACAATTCCTACGATTTTCTAAATCACGTGAATTGGAAAAAAAGTGTTTGGTTGGAAGGTGCGTGGGAAATGAATTCCACAGGAATTCCCACTTACCTAGGTGGCCTAGGTAAGCAACTTCCCCCATTATGAAGGAATTGAAGTTCCTATGAAACTTAAATTCATGTGATTTGAGGCAAACAAACAATCCACCAATTTTGCAAATCCCATGAATTCCAATTCATGTGCTTTAAGTTGAGTAACCAAACAACCCCTAAATATATAATGGTAATTGTTAATTGTGTGGTATATATAGAGTAGTTATTTTTTTAGGATGTTATTTATAATGGAAAACTCAAGTTGAAATTGTATTTTATGAAATTTATTTATTTATCTTTTACGATAAAATTAAGGATTTCATTTTATAAATTTTCTCCAATTATTTTGATGATTTTTTTGTCACAAAGTTAATGGTAAATACGTGTCAAGTTATTCTTTAAAGATATAATTATTTCATTAATGAAAAGTTTACCAACATATGTTTATAGTTTAACATCAACTTTATTCATTTTGACAAAAATAACCATAATTTTTAGCTTATTTATAAAATTAAAGCTTAATTATAATATCATTATTACTATAAAAGAAGAATGTACTTCCGCTGACGTGGCACAATCAGGTTTCAGCGTTTAGTGTTTCGAGCTCTCACATTCACCCTCAGAAATTTCAGTTTTGTAGACCAATCAGAATTACTCATTTATGCCACATCATAATAATTTAATAATTTAATAATTAAATACAAAAAAGTTTGATTGTTATCTATCCTAAAGATTCTATTCTATATCTAGCCGTGCACAAAATAAAATCCTTCTAAGTAGTCTGACCAAATTTGACCAGAATAAAATCCTTCTAAGTCGTCTCTTTCCTCTATCCAATTGCTAATCTTAATCCAATTCTTTAGTATTCTTTTATAAAAAAACCTTTTTAATCATTAACCACCTTTATACACCGCTCTCATATCGCCCACAAAATTTTTATATTAAACGTAATTTATAATCTATAATCTCTAAAAAAATAGGAATATAGACCAATATTATTAAATTAATAAAGTTAATAAAATAATAATTAAAAAAAGAGCGTGATTGTTATTTCAGCACTTATAATTTCAATACAAAGAGTCTGACCGTATTATAATAATTAAATAGAAAGACTCTGATTATTATCTATCCTAAAGATTCTATTCTATAACTAAACTAAGAAACGTGAGATACACCATAAAAAAACGTGAGATACGCCATATAAAATATCTATGCCATAAAAAACGTGTGAAGATGAAAAACAGAAAAATATCAAGCATATTTTGACCAGAGGCAATAACTAAATTAAGAACTCTATGCCATAAAAAAACGTGTGAAGATAAATATTAATGACATTAGTTACCTAAATAAACGTAATTCCAATATGGAGTGATTTCTATGCCATAATATTCCATAAACGTAAATATTAATATACATATTAAATAATAATATTCCATAATCTACACCATATCATTTATCCTTATTTTCACGCAATATTGTCTAAATCTTTCCATAATTCCATAAATAAGAACTAAAATAAGAAACAAAATATTATATTCTTTAGAAGATATTCCATAAATAAGAACTAAAATAAGAAAATAAGAAACAAAATATTATATTCTATGTCATAAAAAAACGTGTGAATATAAAAATCAAAGGATATGGCATCAATTTAGAAACATGTATTTAAATTATGTATCAAAATTGCACGACATATAAACTAAATTAAGAAAATATTTCCATAATTATGTATCAAAACGTGTATTAACTAAATTAAAAATTACATACAAAGAGTTTGACTGCATATTACAAATCAAGCATATAAACTAAATTAAGAAATTTTTTCCATATTTCATAAATAAGAATAAGGAGAAAAGGCTGAAGATAAATATCCAATAAGAATTAAATCACGGTTTTATTTCTAAACATGTGAAGATAAATATCAAATATTCTCTGTTACCAAACCATATTCCATATTAATATTACCTATATACAGAGTTTTGCCTCCTACGGAGTTCCACTTGATAAAAACTATCCCCGAATTATAAATAAAGACTTCAAGCGTACCTGCATCGACAATTTATTTTTCAGCCGTAATACACACTACCTGCTATCATACCTTAACAAATATTCATATCAAATAGCTATGACAAGTTTTTTTACTATTAGCGACCTCAAGTACGGGGTTCGCGTTACTCAGATCAACGTAAGAGTGGTACACAAATGGGAGAGACCTGAATTAGCTTTCAAAAACAAAAATTTCGAAAAAAATCAGAAACTTTTAACAAAAAGAAACTCGATGCAATCATTATTACTATAAAAGAAGAATGTTTTTCAGCTGACGTGGCGCAATAAGGTTTCAGCGTTCAGTGTTTCTCGCTCTTACATTCACCCTCAGAAATTTCTGTTTCGTAGACCAATCAGCATTTCCCATTTATGCCACATCATAATAATTTAACAATTAAATACAAAATATTATATTCTATGCCATAAAAAACGTTTCCAAAACTAATAATTCGAATCAAATCCCAGAAATTAACTAATATTCTATTCTAAATATTTTATTCTATGATTTATTACTGGTCCGTTTTTATTTGATAAAAATATTCTATTATTATTATCTAAATGATTTAATAATTATTTAAAAATTAAATACAAAATATTATATTCTATGCCATAAAAAACGTTTCCAAAACTAATAATTCGAATCAAATCACAGAAATCAACTAATATTCTATTCTAAATATTCTATTCTATTATTTATTACTGGTCCGTTTTTATTTGATAAAAATATTCTATTATTATTATTATCTAAATGAACGTCAATAGTAAAAGATATGAACATCAATAACTAAATTTTGCCAAAACACAACAACTTTCTGAATAGCCGTAATTTAAATTGTTAGTTATGGAATTCTTATTTACGTACAATCACATATATTAGCCGTAATCTCGGGGATCGATAATTAAGAAAGATTCCATAACTAAATTATCTAAATCTTTCCATAATTCCATAAATAAGAAACCAAATCATATAATAAGAAAACAAATCATATAATATTTTAGAAAGTAGTCGAAATTAATTGCATAAGGCAAGATTCTCGGTCAAGTTAAATCATAAAAAATAATTGCATAAGGCAAGATTCTCGATCAAGATTGTAATCTCGGAATTTTCCAATATTACACGGCTGAATGGTAAATTCCATAAGTTAATTACATGGCTGAATGGTAATCTTTGCCAATATTAATTAATATACAAATACAAATTAATAATTAATAATATTCCATAAACGTAAATATTAATATACATATTAATATTCCATAATCTAATTACACGGCTGAATGGTAAATTCCATAAGCTAATTACACGGCTGAATGGTAAATATTACCTAAATACAGAGTTTTACCTCCTACAGAGTTCCACTTGAGAAGAACTATCTCCGAATGATAAATAGAGACTTTAAGCTGCCACAAACTACGTACCTACCTCAACAATTTTTATTCACGTGAAACTCAGTACTTGCCTCAACAATTTATTATTCACGTGAAACTCAGTACCTGCTATCATACCTCAACAATTTTTCATATCAAATGGCTATGACAAGTTTTTTGACTATTAGCGACCTCAAGTACGGAATTCGTGTTACTCAGATCAACGTAAGAGTGGTACACAAATGGGAGAGACCTGAATTAGCTTTCAAAAACAAAAATTTTGAAAAAAAATCGGAAACTCTTAACAAAAAGAAACTCGATGCAATAGAGTTACTATTTGTGGATTCCAAGGTTTGTCTTTATTCTACAATAATTTTTATACGATATGTGTTCTTTTTATTTATACAATAACTGACCAATTTTTATTTGTGTATTTTTCAGAATGATTTTATCCAAGCCACCATAAGGAAACAATTGATTTCCCACTTTGGATGATTTTATACAAGCCACCAGAATGATTTTTCAGGTTTTGAAGCTCACGAAAAATATGAGACTTCAGGTAGGAAGTGCATAGTCAAATGTTGATGAAATCCGACAATTTTCAGAGTGGATTCTCGAAATTGGGGATGGCTTAGCAGGTGGGTCAAATGATGGAGTAGCTAGCATCGAGTTACTAGAAGATATACTTATTCAGCCTGGTGTAGATCCAATATCTACTATTGTAGATATCACGTACCCATCTTTAAAAGATCACTTAGGTGACCCTCTGTACTTCACTGAAAGAGTTGTACTAGCACCTACACACGATGTGGTCGAGGAGGTAAACGACTATGTCATGGATCAAATTCAAAAGGAAGAGAATATTTACTTAAGCTCTGATGAAATAAGTAAGGAAGAGACTAATTGCGGGGTCAGAGAACTTTACTCTACAGAGTTTCTTAACTCAATCAGATGTTCCGGTTTACCCAATCACAGCTTAAGACTGAAAGTTGGAGCTATAGTGATGCTTTTAAGAAACATTGACCAAGCAAATGGTTTGTGCAATATTAATGGCACCCAAATGTTTCCTAAAACAACTAGGAAACCGCGTTATTAGTGCAACAGTTATTTCTGGCAATCATATCGGAAGCAATGTCTATATTCCCCGCATCACCTTGACTCCTTCCGATCAAACCAGGTTCCCAATTAAGTTTGAAAGAAGACAGTTTCCTTTAGCAGTTTGTTTCGCTATGACTATTAACAAAAGTCAGGGTCAATCTCTATCCCGTGTTGGACTTTATCTTCCAAGACCAGTCTTTACCCATGGCCAATTGTACGTTGCTATATCTAGGGTTACGAGTAAGAAAGATCTAAAAGTGCTACTCCTTGATGAAGAAGGAGGAATGACTAATACAACAACGAATGTTGTTTACAAGGAGGTTTTCGAGAAACTGTAATTTTCGTCCTACATTATCGAATTTTAATACACCCATTTAATTGATGTTTCTACCTGATTAGTTATTTTGTTCATCGTATTTGCCCGTCAAATTATGTTCCGTAAGCAATTCATCAAAAGACAATAACTTTCCAAACTACTCATTATTAGTTATTTAATCTTTTTTTTAGTCGTTTTTTGTTTTTTCTTATATACCTTATTCATTAATGGTATCATAAGTAATCCAAATTTTATCATCATTACTAACAGCTATTCGAAAATTAGTGCACCAGGAAATTCACTTTTTTACCGAACATATCTTATATGCAAACATCCCGTTAAAATTTAATTTGTTCGAATTAATAGAATTGCTATATATTGAAATGAATATACCTTCGTCGTCTTTAAAAATAAGTGTACACAACCCCGTGATTTTTCACGGGTGTTACACTAGTTATATTTTAATAAAGGATAATAGTTTAAAGAAAAAGTTTTATCTATTTTTTATTTGGATAAAAACATTTGGAGGGAAACTAAGAGAATTTTTTATTCTCTTAGTATGAAAAGGGTTAATTACGAGATCAATATTATTTAATATAAGTAAATATTAAATATAAATAGTGAACATTCATTAATTAAGAAATAACTATTGTATAATAACATATCACTCAGACCGAAAATTTAAGCATGAGAAAGTAGAGATATGTTAATATTTACTATATAAAGGATGATTTGAAGTATCTATAAGAAATCAGTGAATTCAACACTGACAATGCTGCCACGAATTAGGCAAACAGAAAAAGTCCAGCCTTTTAACTTAATATATAAATTTACTAGTTTAGAACTCGTGTAAAGTTGCACGGATATGTATAGATGAAGTTTTACAATTTCATATTCTCATTGTAGTAATAAGAGTATATAACATTTTATGTAAATGCTACTTTAGACTAAATGTTACCTCACTTCGTTAACCATAAACTGATGATTCAGTAATGACATGCAAGCTAAGATTGACTGATGCGTGCCTATTTTAGGATGTTTTACATCTATTTTTACACGCATTTTGTCGCTCATTTACTATGTTTTAGCATTTATTCCCAACAATTGTCTACTTTCGTATTTTTATGCTCTTTTGCAGATTTATGCGGAAAAGGGACGATTTTATACCAAATTTATGCCCTCGGGACTTTTCATGACTAAGGATAAGAAGGAACGAAGCTTAGCGCACATTTCAAGGCCTAAAGATAACTTTTACAAGCAAAGAATCGATCTTCGATGTTGCAGCCTGTTTCAAATGGCTATATCTCGAGTTCCAGAGCTGATAATGGAGTGATTCCAGTTGGAGGTGAAAGCTTATCCTCTTAGCTTTCCAACGCCGCGAGAATCGCTTGATTATGATAAGTAACGAAGAAATGGCAGCTGTTTTAAGAACGATGCGCGCTGCAGTCCCGACAGTTGGTCGACCGACCCACTATTTGGGTCGACCGACCAGGTGCCTATTGGAAAAGCCCAGAATTTGCCTGAAGCCCGGAAATTGCATAAAATCCGTAAAGCGGTCGACCGACCGAAAATATTGGTCGACCGACCACAGCACCGACCCAGAAGTTTCCGCGAAGCCCAAAGTATTTAGGTCATTAGGAAACTCTTTTTTTTCCGCCTATTTAAGCCAAATTTCGTAATTAGGGTTAAGGATTGAGATTTCCATCAAGTTCTTAATCTAGTTATCTATCATAGAATTATAATCAAGTCCTAATAGAGAGAGGCAGCCCCAATTAGAGAAAACTCCATAGTTAGAGAGAAGATTTACCAAGTTTTCATCTTTGTTCTTAGATTTCCAATTAAGTTGTAAGTTTGCTACCATTCAATCTTTCCTTTTCAATTAATCTTGTTGTTCATCTTATTGTTGTTTCTCAATTCATGTTTCCTCTTTATTATCATCTTTAATTATGTTGATTCCTTTGATGTTCTTAGTTTTCATTATTATTAGTTTCATAATTAAAAGTATGCATAGCTAATTCTTGTGATTAGGAATTAGGGGAACCATGGTAAAGACTTGATTTTGATAGTTTAATGATTGAATACCAGTCCCCCATTGTTGTTGGTGAACTGATCCTTAGGATTGAAAGATTATTAGGATTAGTTTAACAACAACTTTGGGATTGCCCTTGAACGAAAGTTTAGTGCTTTTCTAGGAACCCTAAGACCGTAAGGATTGGGTAGAATATTGACCTAAAGGTTTATTCTTTGTTCTTTGGGATTGTGTTATTTGATTATTTTACCCTTCATTGACTTGTTTTAACCATGGGGAACCAAAGTTCCTAATCTCCTTTTCATCTTATTTTACTTTCCTTTATTATTATTGCATGTTTAGATTTATGTTCTTTATAACTTTCATGTTTATTCCTATTTTTATTATTGTTCCAGTAACTATGAGTAGCTAATTTCATATGTTAGGATGTAGGGAGTAAATATGCGAAAGTAGTATAAATTCCGGATCGACATGTCGCAGGCAGGAGGTCGACCGACCACCATTATAGGTCGGCCGACCGACTCGTGTTCGAATTCTGTTTCGCTTTTATTTGTAGACTATAATAACCTACAATGAGACCAAAAGGAGACTTGTAGGATGTTAGTATTGACCTGCCCAAGATTGAGAGATTTGGGAAGGGCATTAGTTTACATCTTAAGACGGATAGGTTACTTAAGACTGAAAGGTTTGTGACCTAGAATTTAGGAATCACCCTTATTGTTGACACCCAATAATTGTGAGACCTAGGAACTAATAGCATAGACCGAAAGGAGCTATTAGGTAGCATAGACCTAAAGGATATGTTACACCCCTTACGCGACTGCAATACATGTTGACTTAGGATTTATATTATCTTAGTTGTTTATTACCCGAACATCCTAGCATCTCTTTTATTATATTTTTATTCTCATCTTTATTTACTTGTTTTACCTTATTCTTAGATTTAGTAACAACCAATCAAAATACCCCTCTTTTTATTATTATTTTATAGATTAAAAATTAGCAAACGGAATTAACCTTGTCTCTCTGTGGTTCGACCCTTACTATCACTATCTATAGTTTTAGTTTGGTTTATAAATTTTATCTTTGACACCCACAACGACGGGTATCAAATTTTGGCGCCGTTGCCGGGGAGACGGTATAATTTTGTTTGTTAGTTTTTAGTTTATTTTCCTTGTCTTAAGGAACTTCGGTTTCTTAAGACCGTTACTTACCTTTTCTTCTAGTTTTGTTTTAGAAGACAGGTTTTTGAGAGGAAGACTTGAGTTCTCTCAGTGCTATTGCGATCATGTCTACTGTTTATGGTAATCTTTATCCAGCAACACACCACCTTCCACAGGAATTTACTCTCCCCTATGAAATTGATATCCCCCATATCAAATTGGTGGAGCAAAGTCAGTTTGCAGGCTTGCCAGATGAGGACCCTTTAAAGCATTTGGAGCTATTTACAAATTATTGTTGTTCCATATCCGTACCGACTGGAGTGGCGCTAGATAACGTTAAGGAGACGTTGTTTATTTTCTCCTTGAAAGATTCTGCGCGTGATTGGATCCGCTACCTTGATAGGGTAGCGGCTAAAATTACAGATTGGACATCTCTGGCATTGGCTTTTTGCAAACAGTACTTTTCGCCGGCAAAAACCGATGCTATGAGAGATCAAATTTATATGTTCCGGCAAGGATCTGGTGAGGAATTTCATGAAGTGTGGGCCCGTTTTAAGGAGTTGGTTCGATCCGTTCCTCACCACGGCTTTGAGGAGTGGTACCTTCGCAAACAATTCTATAACTCTTTGTGTGATGACTACAGAGCCAGCCTTACAAAAGGTGGATTTCATAAAGTAGCTTATGACAAGGGCTGGGATTTTATCGAGGAGTTTGCGGTTCATAGAACTGAAACTGGAAATTCACGGGGGAATTCACTAAAAACAAGTATTGAAATAACTCATGTTGCCGCACTTGAAACATCCAATAACGCCTGTTCCGAAGAACTTGAAAAAGCTTCTGAGGGACCAACTCCAAAGGATGATTCTGCCGTAGTTCAGAACGAAGAAACTGATCCCGTGCACAGGCCAGAAGGTCGACCGACCACGATATCAGGTCGACCGACCTCGACACCTGACGTGAGATCAGTCTCTGCAGAACAGGAAATTTTCGATGATACGGAGTCTGGTCGACCGACCACTATACCAGGTCGACCGACCACTGTTACTGAGCAGAATGCAGTTTCTATTCCCGAACCGCTGGATCCTTCCCTCATTCAAGACCTCACCATGATACCTGAACAGATTGTGGATTCACCTCCTGAGCTACCTGTCTCTCATCCCGTCAATGACTCAACGGAGATTCTGAAGTTAAAAGAGCCAAGGCTTGCCGATTCCGCGACAAGCATTGTGGTCCCGTTTCCGTATCATTTGGAGAAATTAATATTGGAGCATCAGTCAAAAAAAATCTTGGAGAGGTATGAGGGCGTTGATATTAGTAACCCGGATATTTTTGTCGAGTGTGATCCCATCACACCCATTACTAAAGAGTCGCTCATTCTTAAGGATGAGAATGATAAGTTACTTGATTCCCTCTCCCTCCCCGCTGATGATACTGACTTGGATCTAGAAACAACCAATGAGTTAGACTTTCACCCCTTGACTGACCAACCTATTTTTGTAAGTATTAGTGATGAACATGTTCCTAACATGATTGAACCCTCTGTTGATGAACCTTGTTTTTTGCAGGATTCATTTATTGACATTCCTGATGTTTTTAATAATATTAGTGAATGTTCTATGCAAGGATCCTTTTCAAAGGATCCTTCGGAGGCTTTGATGTATTTTGAGGCATGTGCAGGTGAATCTCTTGCTCAAAAGGCTGATTTGGATGCTCCAGAAATTGCGACACTAGTGATAGAGTCTATAAGTAGTAGGAAGAGAGATGTTCTCGATCGAGTAGTACCACTTACTCGATCAAAAGATGTAGAGAACGAGGTCACTCAAACAAGTGATCATTTGGCTGAAGAAAAGAGCCCTAAGAAGAAGAAGCCGAGGAAGGTGTCGACCCACGACTTGGGAGTCGACAACCACGGGAGATGGATGGCTAAAGCTATGGATGATGACCCACCTATTTACACGGTGGAGAGAAACTCATCTACCCAAATCACCATAGCTGAAGGAGTAGCCTTTAGTCAGAGCCCTTGGTCAAAGAAACGCCGAATCCTTCGCGGATGACTTCTTCTTTTTGCTTGTTTCTGTTTTTCTTAAGACAATTTTTTTTGTTTTGTTAAGACTTTATAGTTTGCTTGCTTTAAGTTTTTTTTTTAGGACAATTTTGCTTTTGTTGCGTAGTTAAGACTTTTGGACTTGGTTCTGGGATCTCGCGCACTTGTTGGGCGCACATTGGATGATTTTTCAGGTTTCAAGAAGAATGACGAGGTTGACACAAGTTTTTCCCGAAGAAAAGAAGACCGCTGTGCAGCAAAGGAGTCGACCGACTACCTTCATAGATCGGCCGACCTGATCCCTGCATTCCTGGAATTTCTGAAATCCACATGAAGGTCGGTCGACCTGAAATATTGGTCGGTCGACCTACCCGTCCGTCACAGCCTGTTCTTTTTCTCTTCAGGAAATCGCGCAACCATCTTGGGTACTTGAGTGGCACTGCTAGCCACCAAAACCTCCCAGCTTACGCTGGTTTGGGGAGGTTTTTCTCATGCGTTTCATAACCCAGTGAGTTCTTTCCAGTTTTTCCTTAGTTTTTATCTCTTTGCACCTTTTCTTTAATTTTCTGAAACCTTTACTTAGGCTAATGCACAATGGGGACATTGTGCGGGTTGGTTTGGGGAATGGTTTCGTGTCACATGCATTGCATTCTGTCACACGTTTACTGCATTTCTGTCTTGCATCGTTCTTTTCTTTATTTTCCTTATATATACAAAAATCCAAAAAATTAAAAAATTCAAAAATTCCAAAAAAATGCACGTTTATTTTAGCATATAGGTCGAGTCGGAACGAAAGTATTTCAAGGATGATTTAGCTATCTTACATGTTTATGCCTTTATCTTGCCTTGTCAACTTGTTTTAGTATGAAAGTCTTTTGCATATCTACGAGTTTTTGTCAATTTGCATATCTTGAGACTTGACTTATACCTTGGCAACCTACTATACATTCTAAGGTTTAGAGCTTATTTCCTGGTTTCATTCTTAAACCAGTTGTCTAGGATGTGAGTAGTACTCCGCTTGGAACATGTTACATCAATATGCATAAACATGAACTTGAATTGCTATATACTTGTTTTACTTTCTCGTTTTGTGAGTCTTGATACGTGCATTTGGGATCCCTTTTCTCGTATTTACCCATAAGCTTCACATAGCCAAAATTGCTTTTTATTCCCCAAAACTACATCCCATACTCAGCCTACCCTTCCAAGCTAGTATTTGTGGTTTTTGGTTTATCTTGAGGTATCTTGGTTTGTAAGCTATCTTAAGCGAAGAGAAAAAAGAAAGAAAAGAAAGAAAGAAAAAGAACAGAAAAATTCAGAAAAAGAAAGAAGAAAAAACGAAAAAAAATCCGGAAAACACAGGAAGTCAGTCGACCGACCACCTTCATAGGTCGGCCGACCAACTGACATCATCAGAATGAAAAAAAAAATCGTTCCAAAATCCCTTTCTTTTATATGTTATCACTTCCGTACCTCATTCAAAATATTTGGGAGTCCTTTCTTATATTCAATGTGAGAGTTGTGCTACAAAAGAGCACTTTCTTAATTTCAGGAGTTGTGAAATATGTTGATGGAAAACCGGTTCTACTAGCTTGGCTACTAACCCCACAAATCCAAAAAACATCTTAACCACTTTTTACCTTTTACCTCACATATCTTTCATTACCTCAATTGCATGTATCTGGGTCACTTAATAAGGTTGTTATACAAAGTTGTAGAATTCTTGTTCATGTTAGATTGCAGGCATGTTTCCATGGGTCGCAGTTAGGTGAGTGTCTCTACAAAATTACTTCTTCCTATCTTTTACATATACTCACCCTTGCTTCATGAGTGTCTCGAGCGTACCGCGAGAGTCCATGGTATAAAGTCTCTATAGTCTTTATTTTTGTAAATCTGACAACACCATAACTCGTTTGCATGATTTAAATGCTTTCTCATTTTGTACTTAGCATTGGTTTAGGCTTACATGTAAATTTCGCTCTGAGATTGAAATCGTTCCATTAGTTAAGATCGAGTCTATCTCTTGCTTGAGGGCAAGCAAGGTTTGGTTTGGGGAATTTGATGCGTGCCTATTTTATGATGTTTTACATCTATTTTTACACGCACTTTGTCGCTCATTTACTATGTTTTAGCATTTATTTCCCAACAATTGTCTACTTTCGTATTTTTATGCTCTTTTGCAGATTTATGCGGAAAAGGGACGATTTTATACCAAATTTATGCCCTCGGGACTTTTCATGACTAAGGATAAGAAGGAACGAAGCTTAGCGCACATTTCAAGGCCTAAAGATAACTTTTACAAGCAAAGAATCGATCTTCGATGTTGCAGCCTGTTTCAAATGGCTATATCTCGAGTTCTAGAGCTGATAATGGAGTGATTCCAGTTGGAGGTGAAAGCTTATCCTCTTAGCTTTCCAACGCCGCGAGAATCGCTTGATTATGGTAAGTAACGAAGAAATGGCAGCTGTTTTAAGAACGATGCGCGCTGCAGTCCCGACAGTTGGTCGATCGACCCACTATTTGGGTCGACCGACCAGGTGCCTATTGGAAAAGCCCAGAATTTGCCTGAAGCCCGGAAATTGCATAAAATCCGTAAAGCGGTCGACCGACCGAAAATATTGGTCGACCGACCACAGCACCGACCCAGAAGTTTCCGCGAAGCCCATTAAAGTATTTAGGTCATTAGGAAACTCTTTTTTTTCCGCCTATTTAAGCCAAATTTCGTAATTAGGGTTAAGGATTGAGATTTCCATCAAGTTCTTAATCTAGTTATCTATCATAGAATTATAATCAAGTCCTAATAGAGAGAGGCAGCCCCAATTAGAGAAAACTCCATAGTTAGAGAGAAGATTTACCAAGTTTTCATCTTTGTTCTTAGATTTCCAATTAAGTTGTAAGTTTGCTACAATTCAATCTTTCCTTTTCAATTAATCTTGTTGTTCATCTTATTGTTGTTTCTCAATTCATGTTTCCTCTTTATTATCATCTTTAATTATGTTGATTCCTTTGATGTTCTTAGTTTTCATTATTATTAGTTTCATAATTAAAAGTATGCATAGCTAATTCTTGTGATTAGGAATTAGGGGAACCATGGTAAAGACTTGATTTTGATAGTTTAATGATTGAATTACCAATCCCCCATTGTTGTTGGTGAACTGATCCTTAGGATTGAAAGATTATTAGGATTAGTTTAACAACAACTTTGGGATTGCCCTTGAACGAAAGTTTATTGCTTTTCTAGGAACCCTAAGACCGTAAGGATTGAGTAGAATATTGACCTAAAGGTTTATTCTTTGTTCCTTGGGATTGTGTTATTTGATTATTTTACCCTTCATTGACTTGTTTTAACCATGGGGAACCAAAGTTCCTAATCTCCTTTTCATCGTATTTTACTTTCCTTTATTATTATTGCATGTTTAGATTTATGTTCTTTATAACTTTCATGTTTATTCCTATTTTTATTATTGTTCCAGTAACTATGAGTAGCTAATTTCATATGTTAGGATGTAGGGAGTAAATATGCGAAAGTAGTATAAATTCCGGATCGACATGTCGCAGGCAGGAGGTCGACCGACCACCATTATAGGTCGGCCGACCGACTCGTGTTCGAATTCTGTTTCGCTTTTATTTGTAGACTATAATAACCTACAATGAGACCAAAAGGAGACTTGTAGGATGTTAGTATTGACCTGCCCAAGATTGAGAGATTTGGGAAGGGCATTAGTTTACATCTTAAGACGGATAAGTTACTTAAGACTGAAAGGTTTGTGACCTAGAATTTAGGAATCACCCTTATTGTTGACACCCAATAATTGTGAGACCTAGGAACTAATAGCATAGACCGAAAGGAGCTATTAGGTAGCATAGACCTAAAGGATATGTTACACCCCTTACGCGACTGCAATACATGTTGACTTAGGATTTATATTATCTTAGCTGTTTATTACCCGAACATCCTAGCATCTCTTTTATTATATTTTTATTCTCATCTTTATTTAATTGTTTTACCTTATTCTTAGATTTAGTAACAACCAATCAAAATACCCCTCTTTTTATTATTATTTTATAGATTAAAAATTAGCAAACGGAATTAACCCTGTCTCTCTGTGGTTCGACCCTTACTATCACTATCTATAGTTTTAGTTTGGTTTATAAATTTTATCTTTGACACCCACAACGACGGGTATCATTGACCTATAAAAACAAAAAACTATATTATATTCTTTGCCGCAGTGGATTGACCAAAAGATTTTATACATAGTACAACCAATTATTTATTTACTTTTTTTAAGTTTTGAGTTGTATTTTAGTCAAATTTATAGATATAATTAGGTTGGAAGGACAATACAAATTAATGGATCACTGCAATGCTCACCATAAGCTATTTTAGCTAGCGAATTTAAGATCAATTCATAAAAAATGGTAACTATATACATCCGCTTCCAAAATCAAATTAAACCCAAGATCATAAATGTAAGATAAGAAAAAATATTTTAAGGATGTATTATTAAATTTGATCTTTCAGCGAAATAAAATAATGATTAAAAAGACCAATAAAAAAAGGTTATGTGTGCTTTAGATCTGTCAAAACATGACTCGACCAGTAAACATGTCCCGACCCGGCCCGATTTGATCCGATTTCCAGGGTCCAAAATTAAATTAAACCCGAAATCGTAAATGTAGGATGAGAAAAAATATTTTAAGGATAAATTATTAAATTTGATGTTCCAGGGAAATAAAAGAAGGATTAAGAAGACCAATAAAAAAATGTTATGTGTGTTTTAGACTTGTCAAAACACGACTTGGCCTGTAAACATGGCCCAACCCGACCCGATTTGATCAGATTTTTCAAGGTCAAAGACCCGTAAATATTGACCCGCAACCCAAAATAACCCGGCCCAGACCGTTTGACCAGATGGTTGGAAGATAAATTAAGAATAGTATTAAAATATTAATATTTTTATACTATATTTGCGATAATAAATATGATTTCAAGAGTTTAATTACAAAATTAACTTAAAAGTCAATTTATATGACATTTTAACCATTAAATCATAAAATAATTATTAAAATAATTAATATGATAATAGTATTAATATAAATTATAATTTTTTTAATTGTACTCCATCATATTCAGCTTATAGTTCCCCTTTATCTAATGTATGTGAAGAGTATTATAATGAAATGAAAATTTTAGGCTGAAGAGGAGGGAGTATGTTTTTTGGTTTAAAAATGATAAAATAAAAGACGCCATAAACGTTTCTCAGAACCGTATTCTTACCCCGATCCAGCCCGATACCCATATGACCCGACCCGTATATGTCCGGCCCGTATTCTGACCCGTCCTGAGACCCGACCTTCCCGACCCGTTTGACAGGCCTAAGCGTGCATGGGCATTAATCTTTTACCCACGTATGAAAATAACTATACCAACTTAATCATACATGTAACACCCCCATTTATTTAAGGGCCTGTACTAGGACTCCTCAGATAAATAAAGGTGTTACCATCTCGGTTTCCCGAGGCAGTAGATACAAAGGAAAGATAAACAGTACTTTAATAAAAAATAAACTCATAACATGTTCTTACAACAGTATCCGAAAGTCTCAACAAAATAAATAAAGTACAACTCATGCTAAACTGACTAAGGTGATCTAGACTCTAGTCTGGTCCGGATCCAAGCTCTTTCTCCCATAGCTCCCCCTTAGTCTCAGCCACCTGTCAATCTGCTCCCCAATAATTTGGTTCATCACAGGTGATCACGAATACACAGGGTCAACCACGAGGTTGAGTAGGGAAAAAGAAATAAATATACCAACAATATAATAAACTCCGCACCGATCCAACGCCAAATAAACTCCGCACCGATCCAACGCCATATAAACTCCGCACCAATCCAACACCATATAAACTCCGCACCGATCCAACGCCAAATATACTCCGCACCGATCCAACACCAAATCACAAGATCCAATATATTCACATCGTATTATATCACAGTATAATATAGATAACACAATATAACGATCACATGATATTATATCACAAACATGCTTAATACCAAATAAGAACAGATTACACATCATCATATACCAGTATTTTCCCCTACCTGGAATAGCAGGAAACGCAGATAAATCCGAGGCTTGTTTAGAAATGTTCCACGCGAAACCCGCTACCTAAACAAATATTATTTAATTAATAAACACCCTAATTCTCGTAATACGTGTACACATTCTATTTATAGAAACTTCCTATATTTAGAAAGGTTCCCAACAACCGAGGTTACCCAAAATAGCAACTTTCTAAATATAGTAACTTCTAAAAATAGCAACTTCCAAAATAGATACTTTGGTTTTGAAATTCAAATTATTCTAAACATACATTAATACCCATATTAAAACTTCCCATAATAACTCCCAAAATAATATCTTTACTATTAATAAAATATTAAAACCATAAATAACAATTATATTAATAATAATAATAATAATAATAATCATAACAAACCAACGAAACAGCCCCCTTCTAAACGACTCAACCCACGACCCTATCAACCCTCTTAACAACCTCACGACCACCCCATTGCCTGCCGACAACCACCACACGCAACCCCCAAACCACACACTCCATCACCGACACCCATCACCACCATCGACTCCCACCAATGAGACGAACCAGGCTCCCTAAAACCCCCGACTCCTCACGCATCCTCCACTTACCCACCTGAAAACGTCATTCCAGCCACCAAATACAGTAGCGACACTACCCCGGACCTCCTTCACCGACACTCACTGACTCCAGACCCTTAACAGCGGTGGTAACACCGCGTTGACCTCCCCCGAGTCAACGATGTTACCATCCCCAAGTACCCCTGTACACCAGTGACCACCGAGCAACAACAAAGCCCAGAAAACAAACACCCTGACTCAACCCACGAGCAGCCCTGTACCACCGTACCCGGTCACCACGACCCCTCGAGACTACCCCCACAAACATCACTATACTACCACCTTTCTTATAACACAAAGACCCATAAAAATTAGACATAAAGACCTTGTAAAAACTGATTAGGAATCTGCATAAAAGAACTCATATTGAACACGGTATTACGACCTCTCCCTGACCCTAGTTTAACCACCCTCGAAGGGGGTCTTAGACCACCAACCACACACCATTAAAGACCTACATATATACATCACATGTGTAACACCCCCATTTATTTAAGGGCCTGTACTAGGACTCCTCAGATAAATAAGGGTGTTACCATCTCGGTTTCCCGAGGCAGTAGATACAAAGGAAGATAAACAGTACTTTAAATAGAATTTAACTCAAGACATGTTCTTACATCCGTATCCAAAAGTCTTAACAAAACAAATAAAGTACAACTCGTATTAAACTGACTAAGGTGATCTAGACATCTAATCTGGTCCGGATCCAAGCTCTTCCTCCCATAGCTCCCCCTTAGTCTCAGCCACCTGTCAATCTGCTCCCCAATAATTGGTTCATCACAGGTGATCACGAATACACAGGGTCAACCACGAGGTTGAGTAGGGAAAAGAATAATATAACAATATAATAAACTCCGCACCGATCCAACGCCAAATAAACTCCGCACCGATCCAACGCCATATATACTCCGCACCGATCCAACGCCATATATACTCCGCACCGATCCAACACCATATATACTCCGCACCGATCCTGTGGGGAATAAAGCATGTATTCGCCCCAAACTTGCAGGATTATAATGAAACATACAATTGTGATTATAGTCATAAGTTAATTAAAAGCATGAAAAAGAAATCAACCTTTGGTCCTTTGTGCTTATGGCCTAAGAACAGGAATTAAAGTAAATTCCCTCCTATAACTTGCACCCAAGACTTGATTGAGATGATGCCGCGTGTGCTAGAAAATACTCTCCAATTGCCTTGCAATATGGGGAGAGCCTTTTGAGGTTTTAGATGTGAGATCTGAGTTTTGGGAAAAAGATGTTCTCAAAACCCTAATTATTCTTGAGATCTGTTTTTAATCAGTAAAACAATCAGTAGTCTCACAAAAGGAGAAGTTCTCTCCTTTTGTAATACTTGGCCGACCGAGATTGGTCTTGGGTAGGAGTGGGCTTTCCACTCTTACCTTATTCCAATGCATGATTCGACCCATTTTGCTAAAATATAATTTGCGGGTATTTATTATAAATCGCACACATGTTATCAGATATTAATACAGTCGATATATTAATAATGGTCTGATAAAATACGATATTGTATAATTGGCCAAATTAATATAACTGTTTATATTAATACGCAAATTCAATATTTAATTAAATATAACTGCTTGTATTTAATTTTACGAATTAATCATGTAATCCGCATTAGCTAAAATTATTTAATCCGTATTAAATAATAATCTCAACATCTCATTGACTAATTTAATAGTCAATACCTCTGACTGACTGTTTAGTCATATCCGGCATAAATGTGACTGTATTTTCATACCTTCACATCTCTCAAACGTGTCCTATAGGTGTGACGTATAGGGACCAGTTGATCACCGCCATCCGTATGACAATAACGTCAAACTTATCTAGCAAGCCAACCGTTATTGATAAACGTGGATCAACTGATAATAATACAAAAGTATGCCCTTGTGATCCTTTAAGAGATTTAGTAAGTCATTGTACTAACTGTCAAGGACACCAGCCCCAACAATCTCCCACTTGTCCGTACAAGGGTATGTGCAATGACGTTATCACACTACATGTGGAGGACACAAGTCTCCAACAAACTCCCACTTGTCCGTACAAGTGTAGGTGCGATAACCGATTCTCATTCCTTTTAAAATTTCTCCCACTCAATGTAAGACAATTTGCAAATCCGCATTCGCAAAGGTCGTATCTCACAAGCGATCTGTATCAAGAGTGGTTTCCCCGACTAGAGAGTAACTTAACTGATAAAACGAATCTGTATTCGAGCATGGCCATGCATTTCAGTTACTACTCCTCGAGTGGCCCTGAGAAATGATAAAATCCTGATAAGGGTTTGGATATTTCCCTCAACTCGAATCCTGCCGATATCGCGCAGCATGAAATAACCCAGAAAAAATCCTCTTGGCCCCTATTACGGAAGACCGTGGGAAAGAAACCAAAGTTACCCAAAATCTGCCTTGATCTCAAGAGACAGTTGAAAGTCAAAAGACTCGACTCTAAGGAACACTATGGAGGTCCTATCCACGACCTGGCACCCAATGTTATAAAACATTTAGGACTCCATAACGTTGTCACGAGGTGTCCTACGAGATATCCGTATAACTCGCCTTTGTGATTGGTCAGTCAACTATTTGACTTATGGCTCGTTGAACCCACCATCAACCAACGTCACAAAATGATTACCTGAGTTATCAGCTCAAGTGGGTAATCAAGGACCAAAACGATGTAATGTTAATCAGTTCACTTTGTGGTGTTCAAAATTGGCGTACAATTCCACATGAAAAACAAAACATTTTATATCATAACAATAAGGTTGAATAGAGTACACGAGAAAATGAATTATTACATGAATTCATAAAAGAGTACTACAACTTAGGAACACATCTAATTCCCATGGAATGAATGTGTCCTTCATGCTTATCACGTGGTAATGCTTTTGTGAGAGGATCAGCTATGTTGTCATCCGTAGCGATCTTATCAATAAATATCTCCTTTTGCTCCACGTAATCTCTGATTAGATGAGCTTTCCGTTGTACATGTCTAGCTTTGATGCTAGACTTATGCTCCTTAGCTTGGAAGATGGCACCTTTATTGTCACAATAAACGGTGATCGGGTCATTCGAACTAGGTACTACCGTGAGTCCTTGTAAGAATTGACGCATCCATATTGCTTCCTTAGCTGCTTCCGAGGCGGCATAGTACTCGGACTCAGTCGTAGAATCTGCTGTAACACTCTGTTTAGAACTTTTCCAGCTGACAGCAGCGCCATTAAGAGTAAAAACGAATCCAGACTGAGATTTCGAGTCATCTCGATCCGTTTGGAAGCTAGCATCTGCGTAACCCGTGGCGCAGAGCGTCGAGTCGCCTCCGTAAGTCAATCCCCAATCTTTAGTCCTCCGTAGGTACTTAAGAATGTTTTTCACGGCCATCCAGTGTTGTTCACCTGGATGAGCTTGGAATCGACTTGTCATACTCAATGCATATGCAACGTCAGGACGTGTGCATATCATGGCATACATGATCGATCCTATTGCCGAGGCATAAGGAATCCGACTCATGCGCTCTTTCTCTTCCAATGACTTAGCTTCTTGAGTCTTGCTCAAGTGAAGCCCAGGAGTCATAGGGAGGAACCCCTTCTTGGAGTTCGTCATGCTGAATCTCTCTAGAATCTTATCTATATAAGACTCCTGACTGAGAGACAACATCCGTCGTGATCTATCCCTGTAGATACGGATGCCCAAAATTCTTTGTGCCTCTCCAGATCTTTCATCTGGAAATGGTTTTTCAACCATGCTTTAACCGAAGATAGGAGAGGTATGTCATTCCCAATCAAGAGTATGTCGTCGACATACAGTACTAGGAACACAATCTTGCTCCCACTCGACTTGATATAGAGACATGGTTCCTCGACTGATCGAACGAATCCATTCTCTTTTATCACTTGGTCGAAGCGATGATTCCAACTCCGCGATGCTTGCTTAAGTCCATAGATGGAACGCTTAAGCTTGCAAACCTTCTTAGGATGTTCTGGATCAACAAAACCCTCGGGTTGTACCATGTACAACTCTTCCTCCAAATAACCGTTTAAGAAGGCGGTTTTAACGTCCATTTGCCATATTTCATAATCATGAAATGCGGCGATCGCTAAGATAATCCGAATGGAACGTAGCATGACTATGGGTGCAAAGATCTCATCGTAGTGCAAGCCTGGCACTTGGGTGAAACCTTTAGCAACTAGTCTTGCCTTATGGATATCTTGTTTACCTTCCACGACATGCTTTATTTTGTAAAGCCATTTGCATTGAAGGGGACGTACCTTTGCAGGTAGGTCCACAAGATCCCACACGTTGTTCTCATACATGGAGTCCATCTCGGATTGCATGGCTTCTAGCCATAGCTTTGAGTCAGAACTGGTCATGGCACCTTTATAGGTTGAGGGTTCATTACCCTCTAGGAGTAAGACGTCATCCATATCATGTTCCTCGACCATACCAATGTATCTGTCCGGAGGAATGAAGACTCTTCCCGATCTCCTAGGTTCCTCAGGAATATCTACCGCAGCCTCGGTTGAAGGAACTGTTTCCTCCAATGGTTGCTCGGTAGTTGTTTCTTGAACCTCCGATAAATCGAAGGTTCTATTACTCGACTTGTGTTGGGGCTGGTGTCCTTGACAATTAAGTACAATGACTTATTAAATCTCTTTAAGGATCACAAGGGCATACTTCTGTATTATTACCAGTTGATCCACGTTTATCGATAACGGTTGGCTTGCTAGATAAGTTTGACGTTATTGTCATACGAATGGCGGTGATCAACTGGTCCCTATACGTCACACCTATAGGACACGTTTGAGAGATGTGAAGGTATGAAAATACAATCACATTTATGCCGGATATGACTAAACAGTTAGTCAGAGGTATTGACTATTAAATTAGTCAATAAGATGTTGAGATTATTATTTAATACGGATTAAATAATTTTAGCTAATACGGATTACATGATTAATTTGTAAAATTAAATATAAACGGTTATATTTGATTAAATATTAATTTCGCGTATTAATATAAACAGTTATATTAACTTGGGTAATTATACAATATCGTAATTTTATCAGACCATTATTAATACATCGACTGCATTAATACCTGATAACATGTATACGATTTATAAATAAAACCCGCGAATAAATTTTAGCTAAATGGGTCGAATCACGAATTAGAATAAGGTAAGAGTGGAAAGCCCACTCCTACCCTATTCGAAATTTCGGCCAAGAGCTACATAAGGAGGAGGACTCTCCTTATGTCAGGTTACTCTTGTTTCACTGTAAAACAAATCTCAAAGAAAATTAGGGTTTTGAGAACATTCTTTTCCCAAAACTCTGATCTCACATCTAAAACCTCAAAAGGCTCTCCCCATATTGTAAGGCAATTGGAGAGTATTTTCTAGCACACGCGGCATCGTCTCAAACTAAGTCTTGGGTGCAAGTTATAGGAGGGAATTTACTTTAATTCCTGTTCTTAGGCCTATTCAAGCAAGGACCCAAGGTTGTATTCTTTTCATGTTTTATTTATCTTATGACAATATTCACAACTGTAAATTTCATTATAATCCTTCAAGTTTAGGGCGAATACATGCTTTATTCCCCACAAGTGGTATCAGAGCCAAGGCCATGAAATTTTACTTTTGTGTTTTTCATAAAGTTATAAAATCTGAAAAATCGTGTTCTGCCGCTAAGTCGGTCGATCGACCCCCCGTTGCGGTCGGTCGACCGCCTCCTGTGTAATTTTCTGTTTCGACAGTTTATCTTTTGTGAGAAATCGTTTTAGAAACTCGGTTCCGTGTTTTGTGGTCGGTCGACCTGTTTTTCGGGTCGGTCGACCATTCTGCTTTAAAAAAAAAAAAAAAAAGTTTTTTTTTCGTCAGGTGGTCGGTAGACCTGTTTATTGGGTCGGTAGACCACCCCTGTAACAGACTCGTTTTTTTTATTTTTCGAAAATAACCTGTTTTATTTTCACATGGCCTTTAGTAATATACTATATACGGAAATAGTATATTATTAATTTAGTGAAACGGTTCACCCTCGTATGATACGTATTATTTTAAAACGGTTTAAGATAATAGGATTATATATTTATTAAAATTGGGTGATTAAAACGGTATAATCACATAATTTTAATCCCGTAAGGTGGTTTGGTAAAAGTTTGTTAATCATAATAACAGTATTATGTCATGAATGAATTTTGTTTTAGTTGATGCATTTTATTTATCGTCTTGTTGAATGCCTTGTGAATGCTTTCAATAACGTATTTAATTTTTGCAAACGGTTGTAACTTAGTGTGGCCTTAGAAGATTGTGTCACTGTAATGATGGAACACAGTCTTGCTTGTAATTTTGAGATCTTGTATCTCCGTTTTGGGTTTTTGCCATGTAATTACTTTTGTATTTAAATTAGAATGTAAATAGGGTTATATTTGTAATTTAAATTACTAATTTTGTGAAGACCAAAGACGGAGACCGGATGCTCACTCCTGCTGCAAGGACCAAGATGGAACATCAAGACAAGCTTCTAGGGTCCAACGGTGGATTCCAAGTTGTTTTATGTTTATTTTGATAGGATAGGCCACACTAGGACTTTTTATTTACGTTTATTGCTTTCATTCTATGCTTTCATCGATAATAGCTTGCATCATATTCCGCCTAAAACCAAACCATCTATAACATGCCTTAAAACTGACTCATGTAGAGGTTACGCGTTAGTTTTCTGTGACAATACAGATGTCACATGTCACATACAAAGCCATCACTTTATTTAATTCATTCACGCAAATGCTAGACGATATTCGTTCACTTAAAATGGATAAATATAAGTTGATGGGGTCTTCCTCGTATAACCAAAAATTGAGATTAGTCTTTATAAATCAGACTCCCATGAATCCCTTCTTCGTCGGTAGGCATAATATGACCCCTTCTACGTCGGGTAAGTGGGAACAGATGATTTATTTTATCTCAACATCGTGGTCACTCGATACTATCTAGCGACTGTGATGGACTAATAGATAGGATTTACGGAAATCTATCGACCAAGAGTTCCAACGGTGGAATTAGCCAAGCTGTGGGCTTATCAATATACGGAAATTGAGTCTTGGGATCGTTTATATAATTCTTGAGGGAGATCAATTATATAAATGCATGAGTCTACGAGTTTAAATTCAATTTAATATAGACTTAAATCACAACAATGAGTTGCTTATATGGTTCTGTTTTATCTTCTTTTCAGTGTAGAACACGTTCAATTAAACTGCTGTATAACTAAATGGCTGGTGAAGACCCAATGCCAAGTGCCAAGCTAGCACGTGAATCCTGGCTAAAGGCCTTCATGGACTCCATGAATCAGTCTACTAGACTGAGGAATGATGGGTCAAACTTCTCTGACTGGGAGGCAGCACTACGGAATGCTGCCATTGCTGACGGAAAGCTCAAGTACTTAACTGAGCCCATTCCGCCACACCCAGGAACTGGAGCTAGAGCTAACGAAGTTCGCGCTCATAGCGACTTCGTCATGGAAGCGGGTGCGATAAAGAACGTACTCATCTATGCAATGGAATCCAATTTTCAAAGACGCTTCATAACCCATGGTGCAAACAAGATTTTCACCACGCTCACTAACGAATTCTCAAAGGCTCCGAGAATCGTTTCTTATGAGCATACCTGTCGCTTCTTTGAAGCGAAACTCCAGAAGGGCCAAGCGGTTAGCCCACATATTCTTCACATGATTGAAAATATCGAAAAACTGGAGGCCCTAAACTGTAAGATCAGTGAGAACATAATCGTTGATCGAATGCTTCATTCGCTTCATGATGGGTTCGCCCTCTTTAGGGCCAACTACTACATGAACGACATGAACAAGACTCCTCATGAGCTCCACTGATGACTCGTATCACCGAACAACGTGTTTTTGTTTCGGCTAGTGCGACGTTCTTAGAGTATGTTTTGACCGATCTCGGGCCGAGCTTATCCTCGTGTCTCCACTTGACATAAGCCTCGCAGCCCCAAACCCGAATAAAGGACAAGTTGGGGACCGTTACCTTCCATAATTCGTATAGAGACTTGTCAACAGCTTTAGACGGACTTCAGTTAAGAATTAGAGCGGCCGACAAAAGAGCATAGCCCCACAATGAATCAGGCACAACGGTAAGATCAGTGAGAACATAATTGTTAGCCCACATATTCTTCACATGATTGAGAATATCGCTTCTTTGAGGCGAAACTGTAAGATCAGCTTGGCCCTTCTGGAGTTTCGCCTCAAAGAAGCGATATTCTCAATCATGTGAAGAATATGTGGGCTAACAATTATGTTCTCACTGATCTTACCGTTGTGCCTGATTCATTGTGGGGCTATGCTCTTTTGTCGGCCGCTCTAATTCTTAACTGAAGTCCGTCTAAAGCTGTTGACAAGTCTCTATACGAATTATGGAAGGTAACGGTCCCCAACTTGTCCTTTATTCGGGTTTGGGGCTGCGAGGCTTATGTCAAGTGGAGACACGAGGATAAGCTCGGCCCGAGATCGGTCAAAACATACTCTAAGAACGTCGCACTAGCCGAAACAAAAACACGTTGTTCGGTGATACGAGTCATCAGTGGAGCTCATGAGGAGTCTTGTTCATGTCGTTCATGTAGTAGTTGGCCCTAAAGAGGGCGAACCCATCATGAAGCGAATGAAGCATTCGATCAACGATTATGTTCTCACTGATCTTACAGTTTAGGGCCTCCAGTTTTTCGATATTTTCAATCATGTGAAGAATATGTGGGCTAACCGCTTGGCCCTTCTGGAGTTTCGCTTCAAAGAAGCGACAGGTATGCTCATAAGAAACGATTCTCGGAGCCTTTGAGAATTCGTTAGTGAGCGTGGTGAAAATCTTGTTTGCACCATGGGTTATGAAGCGTCTTTGAAAATTGGATTCCATTGCATAGATGAGTACGTTCTTTATCGCACCCGCTTCCATGACGAAGTCGCTATGAGCGCGAACTTCGTTAGCTCTAGCTCCAGTTCCTGGGTGTGGCGGAATGGGCTCAGTTAAGTACTTGAGCTTTCCGTCAGCAATGGCAGCATTCCGTAGTGCTGCCTCCCAGTCAGAGAAGTTTGACCCATCATTCCTCAGTCTAGTAGACTGATTCATGGAGTCCATGAAGGCTTTTAGCCAGGATTCACGTGCTAGCTTGGCACTTGGCATTGGGTCTTCACCAGCCATTTAGTTATACAGCAGTTTAATTGAACGTGTTCTACACTGAAAAGAAGATAAAACAGAACCATATAAGCAACTCATTGTTGTGATTTAAGTCTATATTAAATTGAATTTAAACTCGTAGACTCATGCATTTATATAATTGATCTCCCTCAAGAATTATATAAACGATCCCAAGACTCAATTTCCGTATATTGATAAGCCCACAGCTTGGCTAATTCCACCGTTGGAACTCTTGGTCGATAGATTTCCGTAAATCCTATCTATTAGTCCATCACAGTCGCTAGATAGTATCGAGTGACCACGATGTTGAGATAAAATAAATCATCTGTTCCCACTTACCCGACGTAGAAGGGGTCATATTATGCCTACCGACGAAGAAGGGATTCATGGGAGGCTGATTTATAAAGACTATTCTTAATTTTTTGTTATACGAGGAAGACCCCATCGACTTATATTTATTCATATTAAGTGAACTAAAATCTAGCATATTCGTGAATGAATGAAATAAAGTGATGGCTTTGCAATTGACATGTGACATCTGTATTGTCACAGAAAACTAACGCGTAACCTCTACATGAGTCAGTTTTCAGGCATGTAATAGGTGGTTTGGTTTTAGGCGGAATATGATGCAAGCTATTACCGATGAAAGCATAAAATAAATGCGATAAACGTAAATAAAAGTCCTAGTATGGCCTATCCTACCAAAATAAACATAAAACAACTTGGAATCCATTGTTGGACCCTTGAAGCTTGTCTTGATGTTCCATCTTGGTCCTTGCAGTGGGAGTGAGCATCCGGTCTCCGTCTTCGGTGTTCACAAAATTACTAATTTAAATTACAAAAGTAGTCTTAGATACATTCTAATTTAAATACAAAAGTAATTACATGGCAAAAACCCAAAACGGAGATTCAAGATCTCAAAATTACAAGCAAGACTGTGTTCCATCATTACGGTAACACAATCTACTAAGGCCACACTAAGTTACAACCGTTTGCAAAAATTAAATACGTTATTGAAAGCATTCAAGGCATTCACAAGACGATAAATAAAAATGCATCAACTAAATAAAATTCATACATGACATAATACTGTTATTATGATTAATAAATTTTTACCAAACCACCTTTTAGGATTAAAATTATGTGATTATACCGTTTTAACCACTTTAATTTTAATAAGTTTATAATCCTATTATTTTAAACCGTTTTAAAATAATATGTATCAAACGAGGGTGAACCGTTTCACAAAATTAATAATATACTATTTCCGTATATAGTATATTACTAAAGGCCATGTGAAAATAAAACATGTTATTTTCGGAAAATAAAAAAAAACGAGTCTGTTACAGGGGTGGTCTACCGACCCAAGAAACAGGTCTACCGACCACCCGGCGAAAAAAAAAAATTTTTTTTTTTTTTTTTAAAGCAGAATGGTCGACCGACCCGAAAAACAGGTCGACCGACCACAAAACACGAAACCGAGTTTCTGAACACGATTTCTCCCAAAAGATAAACTGTCGAAACAGAAAAACACGCAGGAGGCGGTCGACCGACCGCAACGGGGGGTCGATCGACCGACTTAGCGGCAGAAGACGATTTTTCAGGTTTTAAAACTTACGAAAAACACAAAGGTAAAATTTTCATGGCCTGGCTCTGATACCACTTGTGGGGAATAAAGCATGTATTCGCCCCAAACTTGCAGGATTATAATGAAACATACAATTGTGATTATAGTCATAAGTTAATTAAAAGCATGAAAAAGAAATCAACCTTTGGTCCTTTGTGCTTATGGCCTAAGAACAGGAATTAAAGTAAATTCCCTCCTATAACTTGCACCCAAGACTTGATTGAGATGATGCCGCGTGTGCTAGAAAATACTCTTCAATTGCCTTGTAATATGGGGAGAGCCTTTTGAGGTTTTAGATGTGAGATCTGAGTTTTGGGAAAAAGATGTTCTCAAAACCCTAATTATTCTCGAGATCTGTTTTTAATCAGTAAAACAATCAGTAGTCTCACAAAAGGAGAAGTTCTCTCGTTTTGTAATACTTGGCCGGCCGAGATTGGTCTTGGGTAGGAGTGGGCTTTCCACTCTTACCTTATTCCAATGCATGATTCGACCCATTTTGCTAAAATATAATTTGCGGGTATTTATTATAAATCGCACACATGTTATCAGATATTAATACAGTCGATATATTAATAATGGTCTGATAAAATACGATATTGTATAATTGGCCAAATTAATATAACTGTTTATATTAATACGCAAATTCAATATTTAATTAAATATAACTGCTTGTATTTAATTTTACGAATTAATCATGTAATCCGCATTAGCTAAAATTATTTAATCCGTATTAAATAATAATCTCAACATCTCATTGACTAATTTAATAGTCAATACCTCTGACTAACTGTTTAGTCATATCCGGCATAAATGTGACTGTATTTTCATACCTTCACATCTCTCAAACGTGTCCTATAGGTGTGACGTATAGGGAGCAGTTGATCACCGCCATCCGTATGACAATAACGTCAAACTTATCTATCAAGCCAACCGTTATTGATAAACGTGGATCAACTGATAATAATAGAAAAGTATGACACCAGCCCCAACAGATCCATCACCATATCACAAGACCCAATATATATTCACATTGTAACGATATCTCAGAATAATATAGATAACATAATATAACGATCACATCATATTATATCACTAACATGCTTAATAATAAATAAGAACAGTTTACACAACATCATATACAGTATTTTCCCCTACCTGAAATAGCAGGAACGCAAATAATCCAAGGCTTGCTAGAAATGTTCCACGCGAAACCCGCTACCTATACACATATACGTAACGAATAAATAACCTTCCCAAACCCCTTAACAACTATGCTTACTATAAATAGAAACTTTCCACTTATGGAAACTTCCCATAAGTGGAAAGTTTCCAAAAGTAGAAACCTTCCAGTTATAGAAACTTCCCAAAATATACAACTCCCAAAGAAAATAGAACTCCCAGAACTTAAATAATTTCCCGACTCGCATCATTAATTAGCACGACCCAAAACCGTAGCATATCAATGAAATATTAATACAAGCCTAATACCATAATATTATTACTTAACATTAAAAACATAAATAATAATAATAATAATAATAATAATAATAATAATAATAATAATAATAATAATAATAATAATAATAACCAAGAGTTTAGAAATAAAACAAAATAAATAAAACGAGTCTACCTCCTAAAACAGCCCGACTCAAGGACACCTAAGACCGCTACCCTCCTACCACGGCCACAACACCACCACAGCCACCAACCACCGTCAGCCCACAAACCCTGCACCACCTACGACCCCGGCGACCACTGACACCCAGGTCGCCGGCCACTGGTGAAGAGAACCAGCCACCATAAACCTGCTGGAACTCCACCCCACACGTGACCAGCCTCCCTTACAGCCCCCTGTCGACAGCCACCCAGAACAGCCAACCACCCAAAACCGACACCCACACAAACCCCTGACACCGGTCCTCTAAACCACGGTGGTACCACCGTGTCGACCTCCCTCGAGTCAACGGTGGTACCACCCCCAATACAACCTCTGAACCCGACATTAGCATATTAAAAAAAAACAGAGAACGACCAGGCTACAAACCACCATCACAGCCGCTAACCTAGCCTCCTATGATGGACACGCCACCCACCAAGACGCACCTCCGACAACCACCAACCCAAAACGAAAACCCTGACTCGAGAAACCAACCCAAAACAGACTCGAATACACCCCCACAAAACCACACAGGTAACCATTGACTGCAACTGAAACAGCCGGGTTGTTTCAGACGACAAAACCACCATAATTGGTGGTTCCTGGTGACCAACGACCATCCCCTTGCTAGACCACACCCTTCCCCTAGCATCACAGATCAAGGTTTAAACACTGACTCGATTCATCACTTATGAAAACACCCTCGAAAACAGAAGAAAACAACAAGGAATCGAAAGGAGAAGCAGAAACGTGTTGTCACACTAAGTTTACCTCTAAAACGACCACCGTTAGGCTGCCTAGTAACCACCGTGAGCACTGCCTTCCCAAGCTTTGTCGTGACGGCTGAGAGTGTATGGTGATAGAATGATAGATTAGGGTAACTTAGGTCTTAGAATTATGTTAAAAGGGTGACGGTAGGGAGTAGTATTAGTAGGTTTTGAGTTAAATTCCACAAAACAGCCGTGTGGGCTTGGGTGTAGCACGACTTACGAGGCCCAAATCACCGAGTCTAGAGGTTCAGGGATCGATCCCTCATAACCACACAACCGTGTGCCAAAGATATAGGGATCGAATCCTCATAAAAGCATAACCACTTGCTTAGCTTGGAAACTTAAACATAGGTGCTCAACACATAAAACATTTATCGACACAATTAAAATCTTAATTATCGAGTCTAAAATTTTGAGGTATTACAGTCTTCCCCCCTTAAAATGAAGTTCGTCCCGAAGTTCGTCCCCACTTAGGTGACAAAACAACCAACTCAACGCACTTGGAACACAAAACATCACACAACAGTCTGCATAAACTGACTTAAATCACAGAATGTCACATTCCACCCCCCTTAAAGAAAAGTTACGTCCGCGTAACTTACCTCAATCGAACAAATGCGGATAACGCTCTCTCATGGATGACTCAGGCTCCCATGTAGCCTCCTCCTGATTATGATTGGTCCACAGGACCTTCACCAAGATCGTCTCTCCATTGCGAGTTTTCCGCACCTTCCTGTCTAGAATTTCTTTCGGAGTCTTAATGTATGACAACTGCTCATCTACCTCAATCACCTCGTGCTGAAGTACATGTGATGGGTAACTCACATATTTCCTCAACTGGGACACATGGAACACATTATGGACCTTGGATAGGGTTGGAGGTAAAGCTAAGCGATATGCCACCTCTCCAACTCTGCCCAAGATCTCAAATGGTCCAATAAATTTCTGACTCAGTTTGCCACGCTTGCCGAATCTCATCACACCCTTCATCGGAGAGACTTTCAGTAGTACTTTCTGCCCGACCTCAAATGAAATATCGCTCCTCTTCAGATCGGCATAGCTCTTCTGTCTATCCTGAGCGGCCCTCATCCTCTGTCGAATAATCTGAACCTGCTCCACCATCTCCTGGATCATATCTGGCCCCAATGTCACAACATCAGCTCGATCATCCCAACACACAGGGCTCCGACACTTCCTCCCGTATAGAGCCTCGAAAGGGGCCATGCCTATGCTTGCATGGTAGCTGTTATTATAAGAAAACTCGATCAACCCCAGTCGATCTTCCCAAGATCCTCCGAACTCAAGTACACAAGCCCTCAACATATCCTCAAGGGTCTGAATCGTTCTCTCCGTCTGACCGTCAGTAGCTGGGTGGAAGGCAGTACTCATCTTCAATTGGGTACCCAATGCTGTCTGCAACTCCTGCCAAAATCTGGATATAAACCTCGAGTCTCGATCTGAAACAATATCCTTGGGTACGCCATGCAGTTTGACCACATTCTGAACATATGACTTAGCCAACTCGGCTTTACTCCAGGTATCTTTCATTGGAATAAAGTGAGCTGACTTAGTCAAACGATCCACAATCACCCAAATCATGTTGTTGCCCCTCTGAGTCCGAGGCAACCCCACGATAAAGTCCATCAAAATGTTCTCCCACTTCCACTCTGGTACATCCAACGGTTGAACTTTCCCTTGAGGTCTCTTATGCTCCCCTTTCACTCTCTGACAAGTCAAACACCTCGACACAAATTCTGCGACTTCCTTCTTCATGTTAGGCCACCAGAACGTCTTCTTAAGATCTTTATACAGCTTATCACCCCCTGGGTGAACGGAATACGGAGTAGCATGAGCTTCAGTTAGGATCTTCTTCTTTAGCTCCTCCACATCCGGAACACACCATCGCCCACTGAACCTCAAACTACCATCAGTATGATTACTGAACTTGGATGCAGACTCTCTACCCTCACTCTCCACCATCCTGCGCCACTTCTGGATTCTCCCATTATTACCTTGCAACTCCCGAATCTCACCATACAACTCAGGCTCTACTGTCAAGTCACTAAGGGTATCCCCTTTCCGGATCATAAATATTCCCATCTCCCTTAGTTCACCATGCAACCTCACTCTCGACCTGGCACAACCCAAAGCATGGACAGATTTCCTACTTAGGGCGTCAGCTACCACATTTGCCTTGCCTTCGTGGTAGACAATCTGCATATCATAATCTCCGATTAACTCTATCCATCTCCTCTGCCGCATGTTCAACTCTTTCTGGGTGTAGATATACTTCAGGCTCTTATGATCAGAAAACACCTTAAAAGTGGCTCCATAAAGGTAATGGCGCCACAATTTAAGTGCGAAAACGACTGCGCCCAATTCCAAATCATGAGTCGGATAATTTTCTTCATAGGTCTTCAACTGGCGAGAAGCATACGCGATCACCCTTCCATTCTGCATTAGCACACATCCCAATCCATGCTTCGAAGCGTCAGTATACACCTCGAAGTTATCACTCCCAACTGCCAAAGCAAGGATAGGAGCTGTTGTCAGACGTTCCTTAAGGGTTAGGAATGCCTTCTCACAACTCTCATCCCAGACAAAACGGTTCTCTTTCCTCATTAACGACGTCAACGGCTTTGCTATCTTTGAAAAATCTTTGACAAATCTCCGATAATATCCAGCCAATCCCAGAAAGCTTCGAATCTCACTCACATTCTTCGGACTTTGCCACTTAGTCACAGCCTCAATCTTACTAGGGTCGACAGACACTCCCTCCTTTGAAATTACATGCCCCAAAAACGCCACTCTCTCCAACCAGAACTCACACTTACTCAACTTAGCATTGAGTTTATGTTCTTCCAAGGTCTGAAGTACTTTCCTCAAATGGTCCTCGTGCTCTCTTGTATTCTTGGAGTATACCAGGATATCATCTATGAATACCACCACAAACTTGTCCAGATATGGGCTGAAGACTCGGTTCATCAAGTCCATGAACACACCTGGAGCATTAGTCAATCCAAAGGGCATAACCACAAATTCATAGTGGCCAAACCTCGTTCGGAAAGCGGTCTTTGGAATATCTTCATCCTTTATTCTCAACTGATGATACCCGGATCTCAAATCAATCTTGGAGAAAACCCCAGCTCCACTTAACTGATCGAACAAGTCGTCAATTCTCGGCAAAGGATAACGGTTCTTGATGGTCACATTGTTCAACTCTCGGTAGTCAACACAAAGTCTCAAACTACCATCCTTCTTCTTCACAAACAAAACGGGTGCTCCCCAGGGCGACACACTGGGTCGGATGAACCCTTTCTCAGCTAGTTCATCCAACTGCTTCTTCAAATCCTCTATCTCCTTCGGTCCCATACGGTACGGTGATTTAGATATTGGTCCTGCCCCTGGTTTTAGGTCGATGGAGAATTCCACTTCCCTCCTTGGCGGTAACCCCGGAACGTCGTCACGAAAAACTCCCTCAAACTCCCGTACCACAGGTATCTCACTAGTCTTGGGGGTCTCAGCCTCACAATCCCACATTTGGCATAGGATCAGGCTCTCTTCTTTCCTCAAGCTAGACTTCAGGGTGTTGACAGAAATGAATTTGATTTTTGGTTTGATTCGATATCCCTTGTAAGACACCCTCACCCCCTTAGGTCCCTTCAAGGAAATTTTCTTTTGACAGCAGTCGATAAAAGCCCTATACTTCCCCAACCAGTCCATCCCTAGGATCACCTCAAAACCCCCCAGAGGAAACTCTATGAGGTCACAATAGAAAATTGTTTCCCCGATTTTGATGGGTACACTACCGTATACTCTATTACAAACTATCGACTCGCCCGAAGGTATGGTCACTGAATCCGCGACCCAGTCGAATCTCTCAAGTCCCAAAGCCTTAACATAATCTCTAGACACAAACGAATGGGTGGCACCGGAATCGAAAAGTACGAAAGTAGGTTTAGAGTTCACAAGAAAGGTACCGGTTACCACAT
The DNA here is from genome assembly GCA_029255685.2 of Silene conica. Taxonomy (NCBI): domain Eukaryota; kingdom Viridiplantae; phylum Streptophyta; class Magnoliopsida; order Caryophyllales; family Caryophyllaceae; genus Silene; species Silene conica. The sequence goes on along the minus strand of CM055311.2, from coordinate 2,478,399 downwards.
GCGCATCCTCCTGAGCTGCCTGCTTTCCCATGGCAAAGAGCTTGCCACTGGACTTGACTCCACTCTGACTGGCACCAGATGTCCCAACCTGCTGATTCCCATCTGCTCCCGCCTTTTGGTTGCTTCCACCTCCATTGTATTGATTCTGGTACGAGCGGCTCTGATAATTGTTATAGCTCCTCTGGTAATTACCGCCCCCTCCAGACTTCGCACCCCCACCATAATTGGGCATGGGTGTGCGATAGCCACTGCTACCATAAGACTGGGTGCGAGATCCCTGGTATCCGGATGTAGGCGTACGATAACCCCCGGACTGATTCCCTCCAGAAGAGCGACACACTGCCTGCTTATGTCCTCTCTTCCCACAGCCGAAACAAACTATTCCTGCTGAGCCACCGCCAGAAACTCCACTCATGTGACTGCCCCCACCATGGTTTCTCCCACCACCAGAGGCACTATTCCCAAAATATCCACTGAACTTATTAGTGCTTTGCTTTTTCGATGCAGAACCCTCGGTTACTGATTCCGCCTTCCTCTTTTCTGTCTTGGACTTCTTGTCCTCCTTAATCATCTCGGAAAGCCTCTCCGCCGCCCCAGCCCTTAAGTAAATGTCACGGACTGTGGTGGGCGGAGCTGCGATCAATCTCTTCTTGATGGCGATTGATAACCCTCTCTCAAATTTCATTGCCATCATGGCATCATTGAAACCCATGTCTCCCACGTACTTCGCTAACTGGATGAATTTCCTGTAGTAAGCCTCTACAGTCATGTCCTCCGACATCTTGAATGTATCGAACTCCTCCCTCAGCTTGCTCTTTTGGAATTCTGGTAGAAACACCTCGTACAAGATCCTCTTGAATGCGTCCCAAGCAACAAACTCGGTCTCATCCTCTCTAGCTGCTTCCCGGATCTCTCCCTTGTTCCCGGTCCACCAATCTCCGGCCATACCCCTCAAATAGTGGGCTGCTTGGTCAACCCTCAATTCTTCAGGGCATCCCACCAACTCGAATAGATTAGTGAATTCCCGACACCATGCCCCTAGCAGATGAGGTTCCCCCTCCCCAGTGAATTGGGTAGGGTGATGCCTCGCGATTATTGTGCTCATTTTTGCCGAGTCCATGCGTTGGGCCTTTAGGGCCTCGTTCTCAGCTAGTAACCGGTCTAACTCCTCTTGTGTGATGTTCGCAGCATTGGCTCTTCGCGGAGGCATACTATAGTACAACAGAAAATGAAATGAGTCCCGACTCATGTGGGTACCCATTTAGATTAGGGCTATGTTCCCTAAACCTTAAAGTCTATAAACACTTAGACTATAAGTAGTCCTTTCTATAACATGGCTCGGGGATCACATAACCGCATATCTCTAGACATGATGAGAGAAAAAAAATTACTAACATGTTTCACTTCACATAACCATATTAATATGCACTTCTTTATTCAAACAATTAAAGATTCTTTCATGTTCATGCCCCTTCCGGCTTTTCCAACTGTCACTTATACTCGGAATTCTCATAAAATACTTATCATAGTATACCATAACTTCCATCTTTTCCTAACTTACCCTTTTCTCTCATATTTTCACTCTGGGTTCCCGGGTAAAACTGATAGGGCCAATGGTTCGGTGTGAGGGGGCCCCAGACTCATACTTCCCCTTTCGTGTGCTCCTAACAGTCCTATCCCGGGGTTCATTTTATTTAGACTCTCCTACATTCATTGGATTCATTAGGTTAGGCCTGAGGATCGTTCGCTCTGATACCACTTTGTAACACCCCCATTTATTTAAGGGCATGTACTAGGACTCCTCAGATAAATAAGGGTGTTACCATCTCGGTTTCCCGAGGCAGTAGATACAAAGGAAGATAAACAGTACTTTAAATAGAATTTAACTCAAGACATGTTCTTACAGCCGTATCCAAAAGTCTTAACAAAACAAATAAAGTACAACTCGTATTAAACTGACTAAGGTGATCTAGACATCTAATCTGGTCCGGATCCAAGCTCTTCCTCCCATAGTTCCCCCTTAATCTCAGCCACCTGTCAATCTGCTCCCCAATAATTGGTTCATCACAGGTGATCACGAATACACAGGGTCAACCACGAGGTTGAGTAGGGAAAAGAATAATATAACAATATAATAAACTCCGCACCGATCCAACGCCAAATAAACTCCGCACCGATCCAACGCCATATATACTCCGCACCGATCCAACGCCATATATACTCCGCACCGATCCAACACCATATATACTCCGCATCGATCCATCACCATATCACAAGACCCAATATATATTCACATTGTAACGATATCTCAGAATAATATAGATAACACAATATAACGATCACATCATATTATATCACAAACATGCTTAATAATAAATAAGAACAGTTTACACAACATCATATACAGTATTTTTCCCTACATGAAATAACAGGAACGCAAATAATCCAAGGCTTGCTAGAAATGTTCCACGCGAAACCCGCTACCTATACACATATACGTAACGAATAAATAACCTTCCCAAACCCCTTAACAACTATGCTTACTATAAATAGAAACTTTCCACTTATGGAAACTTCCCATAAGTGGAAAGTTTCCAAAAGTAGAAACCTTCCAGTTATAGAAACTTCCCAAAATATACAACTCCCAAAGAAAATAGAACTCCCATAACTTAAATAATTTCCCGACTCGCATCATTAATTAGCACGACCCAAAACCGTAGCATATCAACGAAATATTAATACAAGCCTAATACCATAATATTATTACTTAACATTAAAAACATAAATAATAATAATAATAATAATAATAATAATAATAATAATAATAATAATAATAATAATAATAATAATAATAATAATAATAATAACCAAGAGTTTAGAAATAAAACAAAATAAATAAAACGAGTCTACCTCCTAAAACAGCCCGACTCAAGGACACTTTAGACCGCTACCCTCCTACCACGGCCACAACACCACCACAGCCACCAACCACCGTCAGCCCACAAACCCTGCACCACCTACGACCCCGGCGACCACTGACACCCAGGTCGCCGGCCACTGGTGAAGAGAACCAGCCACCATAAACCTGCTGGAACTCCACCCCACACGTGACCAGCCTCCCTTACAGCCCCCTGTCGACAGCCACCCAGAACAGCCAACCACCCAAAACCGACACCCACACAAACCCCTGACACCGGTCCTCTAAACCACGGTGGTACCACCGTGTCGACCTCCCCCGAGTCAACGGTGGTACCACCCCCAATACAACCTCTGAACCCGACATTAGCATATTAAAAAAAACAGAGAACGACCAGGCTACAAACCACCATCACAGCCGCTAACCTAGCCTCCTATGCTGGACACGCCACCCACCAAGACGCACCTCCGACAACCACCAACCCAAACCGAAAACCCTGACTCGAGAAACCAACCCAAAACAGACTCGAATACACCCCCACAAAACTACACAGGTAACCATTGACTGCAACTGAAACAGCCGGGTTGTTTCAGACGACAAAACCACCATAATTGGTGGTTCCTGGTGACCAACGACCATCCCCTTGCTAGACCACACCCTTCCCCTAGCGTCACAGATCAAGGTTTAAACACTGAATCGATTCATCACTTATGAAAACACCCTCGAAAACAGAAGAAAACAACAAGGAATCGAAAGGAGAAGCAGAAACATGTTGTCACACTAAGTTTACCTCTAAAACGACCACCGTTAGGCTGCCTAGTAACCACCGTGAGCACTGCCTACCCAAGCTTTGTCGTGACGGCTGAGAGTGTATGGTGATAGAATGATAGATTAGGGTAACTTAGGTCTTAGAATTATGTTAAAAGGGTGACGGTAGGGAGTAGTATTAGTAGGGTTTGAGTTAAATTCCACAAAACAGCCGTGTGGGCTTGGGTGTAGCACGACTTACGAGGCCCAAATCACCGAGTCTAGAGGTTCAGGGATCGATCCCTCATAACCACACAACCGTGTGCCAAAGATATAGGGATCGAATCCTCATAAAAGCATAACCACTTGCTTAGCTTGGAAACTTAAACATAGGTGCTCAACACATAAAACATTTATCGACACAATTAAAATCTTAATTATCGAGTCTAAAATTTTGAGGTATTACAACATGCCTTACTATGTAATTATGAAACAACAACACAGATTAATTCATGTTATACGTTCTAATTAGGCGACAGAAAACACACACAGACCAGGAACAAACACGGTTAAGGTGAGCATACCGGAGTTAAGGCCAAAACGAACCACTCAGATCCGCCTTATAACCACCGAGCACTGCTTCCTCCTCTTTTCTAGTATGACGGCTAGGATTTGTGTATGTTGTAGAAGTGTTTGCTTTAAAAATTAGGGTGTGAAGGAGTCATATAAATGACGGCTGAAGAGGAAGAGTGGCAACAATCAGCCGTGGGCTGTTGCTTTACACGGAATTCGAGGCCCACAAACGTGGTGCTGTTGATCCCGTGTTCGAGTCTCCTAAGCAACATATTACTATACTCTATTTTGATGACACAAGTCCCCAATTCGAATCCCACAGTGGTCCAAAAAACGCTTATTAACATACAAGGTACACAAGCTTATTAACGAAGAATATATATATCTATATATGTTATCATATAAAGATCCTCAAACTACGGGTTATTACAATACATGTATATGAGTTTTTATCATTAACATTATCCTAGCATATAAGTAGACCGTCTCAATTTAAGTCGACTCTTACAACACATAATTATAATAAAGGGTATTGGAAAAAAAAAGTTGTGAAATGTCTTAGGTTAATTAAGACGGTATTAAGCAAGACATAGTCCCAAAAATTATTAATCGCCATTTTTGCCAGTAGTAAGTCAAATTTTCATGTCTTTTGTCGATCTAATTTAATACAAAATATTTAAAATGAAAAAACACAGAAGTTTCCAGAAATATGTAGCAGTTAAGAAAAAATAGAGTACTTAATTGGCCTGCACTATAATCAATGAATTCAATGAGCACCAAAAGTGTTTTTTTACAGTAAACTCTGTGAAATTATACTTCAGAGTAGATAATTTATTAAAAGATCGACATGAAATAGATTGTACATTGATATATTACTATCAGTCGTAGTTGTACAGTTCAGAACTTTATGATAAAATTTTTTTAGTTTGTTTTAAAAATTATAAATTTTATTATAAAGTATCTAAGTTTGTTATTTAAACATTATTCTCAAAAAGTTATAATATATCTCAAAAACATTACATATAAGCTCAGTTATGTTTGCATTTTGACGAAAAAATTTAAAATTTAACTTATAAACAACAAAAAACTCAGAAAAAATGCAAGGTGACCCTCTTTCACCTTACCTCTTTGTTCTCAGCATGGAAGTTTTGTCAACAATGCTCAGGAAGATGTGTCAAACTCCACAGGTTTCTTACCATCCTAAGTGTTCTAAGATAGGGCTTACCCATTTAGTGTTTGCCGATGACTTAATGATCTTTTGCCGGGGAGATCTCCCATCTATCTCTTATGCTACTCATACCCTTCATATTTTTTCTGAATGGTCTGGCCTGAAAGCCAATATTGAAAAAACAGACATTTATTTGGGAGGCGTTGAACCAGCTGTGAAAACTCTAATACTGACTTCCACTGGTCTCAATGAAGGGAGCTTCCCCTTTAGGTATCTGGGTATACCAATTAATCACTCCAGGCTTCATAAGGACATGTATGGCAGCTTACTAAACAAGCTGCATCTCATTTTACAGAAAAACTCCACTACTGATCTGTCTTATGCTGGCAGAATTCAAATCATTCAGTCTGCAGTTTTTGGGGTGAATAATTTTTGGTGCTCATGTCTTCAATTACCCATGAATATCTGTGATACTATAGATCAAATCTGCCGCAATTTTTTTTGGGGAGGAACACCAGAGAGCAGAAAGATGGTTTTTAAGAGCTGGCACAGTATCTGTGCTCCTTGGAGTGAGGGAGGTTTCCAAGTTAAGAATCTTATAGCTTGGAATCGTGCTTGCCTACTCAAATAACTGTGGCAGATTGATAAGAAGAGGCCTAATATCTGGATCAATTGGCTGCATCATTATATGTTTCAGAGGACAGATCTTTGGGGAACAATAAGTTCTGATGGGCATGGTGACAGTCTTTGAGGAATACTTCATGTCAAAACATGGTTGGTTGATCTAATGGGTAGTACCTCTGGGGCACATCAATTCTTGGACCAATGTATCAAGAACAGTCAGTTTTCCATTGGAACCGCTTATGAGAGTATTAGGCCTAAATTCCTTAAGAGGCCTTCCCAAGAAGCTATTCAAAAAGGGTTATATGTTCCTCGGCAGAGAATCATTCTTATGCTTGCTCTGCAGAACAAAATGGCTACTGTTGATCAGATAATGCAGAGAGGTATCTCCATGGCAAATAGATGTGTGTTGTGCCAGCAAGCGGAGGAGAGTGCTCAACATCTATTCTTTCAATGTGCCTTCTCCAAAACACTATTTGATGGTGTTAAAAAATGGACTCATGTGCAAACCACCCACAATGATCTGAACTCTCTGCTTGGATGGCTTGCTAGCAGAAAGGTGCGTAGGCATTGGCTAAACAAATGGGCAACGTGCAGCATTGGACCTCTAGTATACACCATCTGGTCTGAGCGAAATGGCCGAATTTTTGAAGACAAAGCACGGAAGATTGAAGCACTACTTCGTGACATCCAATTTACAGTAAGTGTAGTTTTACTTAATGGGAAGCTATCAGAGCAAGAAGACGAAATACTAGGCTTGTTAAGTACTGATTGGTAGTTTCTTTTTTGCCATAGAGGATAATCTTTGTAAGAAACTCTTGTATTCTGTTTTGAATATAATGAGAAATACCTTCTTGCAAAAACAAAAACTCAGATAAAATACACATAAGGTCAATTAAAAATTAAAATTTTAAAGTTAGACCTGAGATAGTACATCTGATGTATGCTCATTTTTCCGAAGTAAAGTGGCAAAATAATATTAAAACCTACAATTCACATTTATCCTTTTTATATTTTGAAATTAAATGATAACAGTAAAATTATTAATTAAATTCGTTGATGAAAGTTATGATTAATAAATACCTTGAAAAATTTTACACCGTTTTGAAAAGGTATAACATGATATATTGATAATATTTGTATAAATCAACTTAGTGATGCAAAAAACTTACATCAAAATTCAACAATAATAAAAAATGAAGTGTAAAAATTGATGTATGAACCTGACCAACCGGAGAGTATGACATTATAGCCTAAATAATTTGTAATTTAGGAAAATATAATCTTGAAGAAGGATAAAATAGTTTTATTTAAGAAATGTAATAATCTAAATGGTGATATCAAAAATAATTATCTGTAAGCATCTTTAGGGTTTGGGTTGGGTGGGAAAAAAAATTGACAATAGTGTGACACGTGTCAAGTTTAATGCATAGAGGTTCTTCTTTTATACTTATATATAGATTTGAAAAAATGAAAGTTTTATGCGCTACAGATACATTGTGTATGGAAAATTCCATACACGACCAATGATGTTGTGACACGTCGCATGTTAAACCATAGGTAATTTACATTAGTTAGTTTAACGGTAGGATAGTATTTACGCAATTGTAGTTAAGTTGTAACCACATGTAGTTAAGCAATAATTATGGAAAGTTTGTATTTTTGATAAAATAAATTATGTTAACAAAAATGATGGAATTTTTTTATTTTTTTTATTTAATTAAAATTTCATGTTGTAACAAATTTTTTAAAATTGGTTTATATTTTTGTATTTAATTATAGTTTCGTCTTAGTTAATAATACTTCTGAAATTTTTTTATATATTTGTATTTAATTAAAATTTTGATTTTGAAACAAAATTTCTGGAAATTTTTTTTTTTTTTGGATTTGATTAAAATTTCGTTTAGTTAACAAAAATTTCTGAATTTTTTTAACCTTTGTATTTAATTACAATTTCGTTTTAGTTAATAAAATTGCTGGAGATTGTATATATTTTTGTATTTAATTACAATTTTTTTTTAAATAACAAAAATTTTGGGATTTTTTTTTATATTTCTGTATTTAATTAAAATTCGGTTTATTTTTGCCCTAATTTAATTAATTAGAACAATTGATGATCGTGATGGTCCCTAATTCAATTTGTTAAATGAGTGAACCCTAATAATGTAATTCACTTTTTAACCCTAATTAAATTTATATTAATCAAATTATTAAACCCTAATTCAACTAATTTGATTTGTCTAATTTATTAATCCTAAATTAATTTGATTTATCTAACTGAATGAATAATTAGGTTTAAATGCTAGTGTTTAATTAGCAGAAGAATCGGTAAAGATTACGACCAAATTAAAAAGAAGAAAAATTACGGGAAGAATTAGTAAAGATTACGAGTAAATTAAAAAGATAAAAAAAAATTTGTTAGTAAGGTTTAAACACTAGATGACTTACACACAAGTTACCGTTTGCAAGTAGAGTTGTAACAAATTAATCAAGTGTATTAGCACGTCAATTTATGGATTACAATTATTTATTTTCTGAACTTTACTAATTAATCCAATTTAATTTTATATGTAATTTTTCTTATTAACAATTTTTCGCTTAACTAAAGCAATGACCTACTCAATTATATAATGAATTTTTTTGGCAGCGGTAAAGAAAGGCATATTACATAAAATTCGGGCAAACTACGCCCTTAATAGTTTTAAAAGCAAACTTCATAACGATACAACTATTAAACACTAGCAAAAGACCATGTCAGGTAGAAAACGCAAGTTGGTGGAGTACGAAATAATGGATGCAAGTCTCCTTATTGTTATTATGCCAGCTGCTAACATTTCCTGAAAGTCTCCATTACTTGTGAGTTGTGGAGTGATGAGGGCGTGGTGCACTTACGCCACAAGAGCGTAGAAAGGAAATGTGGATGACAGACAACATGTTGCCTCCGGTGGAGCATGAGCTCCTACACCAAGACGAATGAACTCTACAGTCACACACACGACAGATCAACAAACCCAACCAAAGCACAAACCGCATCAAAGGATTCTCATCGACCAATCTTCTGTCTATTATTGCATTGAAACACCGTCGGTCGACAGATCCAACTCGAACCGGACACCAATCTTCATAAAACCCATTTATTCTACCTAAAAGAGCCTCAAGGATACAGGGACAGGACACCCAAAATATCCATGAAAAGACAGCGAAAGCCAACACCCCGATGATAAAGGGACATGACACTCAAGCCATACGTGAAGATACGACTACACTTATTTTACGACACAAAGCCCCAAAAGACATCATCAAAAGGTCTAGGAAACCACCACATCCTAACCAACCAAGAAACACAACCAAACCCGACACAACCCTACCACACACCTCACAACAGTAAGAAACCCAAATCCGAGACCTTCCACCATCCAAGACCACAAACCAAACACCAAAAACCCAACCATCAAAGGACACTCAAACCACCAGACGAAACCTCTCAGGACCACCGTCTTACATGCAAAACCACCAACAAAGACACACGAGACAAGGGATCGAATAATGGGGGAATGAGGGGATCATTAAACGGTCCCAAACAAACCGGAGAAGTAAGCTCAACAACTAACGCGACAAGGACAAATGACCGATTGGCGGGGGAAATGGGGGGAATCACCAATAGGTCCCAAAACAGACCCAAAAAACATTGTGGACAAATGACCAAATGGTGAGGGAAAGGGGGGATCACCAAAAAGCCAAAAGCTAACCGAACGAGCAAACACACAACCTGACTCGACACTCAACAGAGACAAAACCACCTTTGTATAAACCTTCCCAAGCACCGACGACCGGCAAACAACAGATGCCAACAAGAAGAGACTTACCCGGGTGATTGCATGTACCATTTCCGGCGACAAGACGAGGGATCGAAGGGAAAGGAACCCCACGATTGAGATGAAAACCAAAAACAACCCAATACCCGGATGAGATTGACCCGAGAACAAAAAATAGCGAGGTCCGAAAATGGTTAAGGATGCGTGAGAAGTTGAAGATCGTCGGAGAGGGGCCTAAGGAACGGCCCTTCTCTAGCGATCGGTAGGGGATAAAGGGAGGAGTGCGCGGTTGGTGGAGGCAGCGGCACAAATTAATTTAGGTTTTTGAGTTTTGGGAGAGATGGGAAGAAAGTGTCTAATGAATCTTTTTTATATTGTTTAAAGAGGATATTTAGGAAATTAATTGTTGAAATTTTGTAAGTTATATTTATAAATTATTTAAATTGATAGAAATTCCGGATTCAATAATATCGTTTGAAATTCCATGTTATCTTATTCAGTTATCTTATTATTCGTTAATTGTATCTTTATTTATCAAACTATTTCATATAATTTCATTTCCTATTTTTCTGGGATTTAGAGTAAGGGTTGTTAGTTTGATTTTGTGGGAAATTATGCAGGTAAAATGTGCAAAAAGTGGAGGAAAAATATTGTTAGTTTGGACGATATTTTTATTGGATGATTTTTGATGCGTGCATTTTATATAGATCTTTTAAGCCATGTCAGCACGCATTTCCATGCTTATTTCGTAGTGTTTTGCTACAAATACCCCCCGAATAGTTTACTTTGGTTTGTCTTGTACTATTTGCAGATATGAGCCAGAGAAGATCATAATCAAGCCTAAAACATGTCCCTATGCATGTATTTAGAAGAAGAGTTGAATCGGAGCTTGTCACTACCATTTTGAGATGCGCATAGAAGCAATGAAAGTCTATCGAGCGAAAGAAGAGCTTCACGCTGCTAGTGCCTACTTTGAAGAGCCATAACTTGCATTCTACAACAGATAATCAAGTTATTCAAATTGGAGATGAAATCTTGTCCTCTTAGCTTTCCAACGCCACCCAAAACACTTTATTTTCCCGAGTAACGAAGAAATAATGATCGTTTGAAATTCAGTGCGCACTGAGAAGTACTCAATCGAGAGCTTCTTTGTTCGATCGAGAGCTTATTTGTTCGATGGAGTCATTGCAAGATAGGAAAACCTTGATCGAAGGGAATCTGGAATGAAGTTACTCGATCGAGTGACTTTGAAGTACTCGATCGAGGAGATCTGCTAATTGGGCCTCTATTGTATCATGGGTTATTAGGTAATTTAGTGCTAGATCTCCGTTTACTATTTAAAGAGCGCTAAACACCTGTTTAAAAGGATCTCTTTTTACGTATCACCCTATCAATGGTATATATGTCTTAGATCAATCGACTGAAATATTACACATGAATAATAAGAAATTAAAGGTTGGTGACAAAGAACAAACATATCTATGGCACTGTCGTATGAGACACATAAATGAGAAACGTGTGAAGCAGCTAATACAGAATGACGCTATATCTCGATTTGATTATGAATCATTTGGCATATGTGAATCATGTCTCATAGGCAAAATGACTCGTATTTCCTTCAAAGGTGTTTGAATGCGCGCTGCTGACCTATTAGACCTCGTACATACAGATGTATGTGAACCTATGTCAATCACCGCGCGAGATGGCTATAGATATTTCATCACTTTCACGGATGATTTAAGTAGATACGGATATGTCTACTTAATGAAGCATAAAAGTGAATCCTTTGAAAAGTTCAAGGAATTCCGGGCGAAGGTTGAAAACCAACTGGATAAAAAGATTAAAGCACTACGATCAGATCGTGGTGGTGTGTATCTTTCGAATGAGTTTGATCAACACCTTAAAGACTGTGGTATTGTACTACAGTTAACTCCACCTGGAATACCACAGTTAAATGGTGTGTCCGAACGGAGAAATCGAACACTTTACATATGGTTCGATCCATGATGAGTCACAAAATTGTGTCAGATTCATTATGGGGCTTTGCTCTATTGTCGGCTGCTCTTATACTTAACCGAAGTCCGTCTAAAGCTGTTGACAAGACTCCATATGAGATATGGAAGGGAACGGTCCCTAACTTGTCCTTTATTCGGGTTTGGGGCTGAGAAGCTTATGTCAAGTGGAGGAGGACTTGTACATGGTATAACCCGAAGGTTTCACTGATCCTAAAAATCCTAAGAAAGTGTGCAAGCTTAAGCATTCCATTTATGGACTTAAGCAAGCATCTAGGAGTTGGAATCATCGTTTCGACCAAGTGATAAAGAAGAATGGTTTTATTCGATTGGTCGAAGAACCATGCTTATATATCAAGTCGGGTGGGAGCAAGATCGTGTTTCTGGTGTTATAGGTCGACGACATACTCTTAATCGGAAATTACATCCCTCTCTTATCTTCGGTTAAAGTATGGTTACAGAACCATTTCCAGATGAAAGATCTGGGTGAGGCACAATGTATATTGGGGATCCATATCTATAGAGATAGATCACGACGGATGTTATCACTGAGTTAGGAGTCTTATATAGATAAAATTCTTGACAGATTCAGCACGACCAACTCCAAAAAGGGGTTACTTCCGATGATCTCAGGGGTGCATTTGAGTAAGACTCAGGCACCTAAGACACCGGAAGAGGTCAAGCGCATGAGTCGCATTCCTTATGCGTCAGCTATAGGATCGATCATGTATGCCATGATATGCACACGTTCAGACGTGACATATGCTTTGTGTATGACGAGTCGGTACCAAGGCAATCCAGGTGAACCACACTGGATGGCTGTTAAAAACATTCTTAAGTACCTACGGAGGACTAAAGATTGGGTATTGACTTATGCTGGAGGCAATGAGCTTTGCGCAAACGGTTAGGCAGATGCTAGCTTCCAAACGGATCGCGATGACTCGAAATCTCAGTCTGGATTCGTTTTTACTCTTAATGGCGCTGCTGTCAGTTGGAAAAGCTCCAAGCAGAGTGTTATTGCAGATTCTACTACTGAGTCCGAGTACTATGCCGCTTCGGAAGCTGCAAAGGAAGTTATATGGATGCGTCAGTTCTTATAAGGACTCACTGTAGTTCCTAGTTCGAACGACCCGATCACCATCTATTGCGACAATAGAGGTGCCATCTTCCAGGCGAAGGAGCTTAAGTCTAGCAACAAATCTAGACATGTACTGCGGAAAGCTCACCTCATTCGAGACTACGTGGAGCAAAATGAGATAGTGATAGACAAGATTGCGACGGATAACTACATCGTAGATCCTCTCACTGAACCATTAAGACATGATAAACATGAAGGGCACGTTATTTCAATGGGAATTAAATTTGTTCCTGAGTTGTATTAGTACTTTTTGTGAATTGGATATTGTATCTATTTCATATACTATTTATAACACCATCGATTTGTTTATATATTGTTTTTCATGTGGATAGTACTGACAACATTGAACACCACAAAGTGAACTGAATTACATTATATTTTTTTTGTCCGTAATCGCCTACACGAGCTGATAACTCTGGCAATTATTTTGTGACGTCTATTGATGGTGGGTTCAATAAATCATAAGTCAAACCATTGACTGATCGATCACAGATACGAGATTATAACGATAACTCGTAGGACATTTTCGTGACGACCCAATGAAGTCCTAAATGTTACTGAACATTCGGTGTTGGGTCGTGGATAGGACGTCCATCGTGTTCCTTGAGTCGATTCTTTTGACTATCGACTGTTTCTTGAGATAATGGGCAGTTTTGGGTGACTTTGATTTCTTTCTCACTAGCTGACCGTAACTGGGGCTAAGCAGATTTTTTTCGGGTCATTTCATACTGTGCTTACATCTGCAAGATTCGAGTTGAAGGAAATATCCACCCCTTATCAGGTTTTAATATTTCTCAGGGCCACTCGAGGAGTAGTAACTGAAATGCTTGGCTAAGCTCGAATAATGATTCGTTATCAGTTGAGTTTCTCTCTTGTCGGGGAAACCACTCTTGATACAGATCGCTTGTAAAATACGACCTTTGTGAATACAGATTTGCAAATTGTTTTACATTGAGTTGGAGAAATTTAATTGGATATGAGAATCGATTATCAAACATACACTTGTACGGAAAAGTGGGAGATTGTTGAAGCTAGTGTCCTCAACAATAAGTGCGACAACACGTATAAATCTCTTAAAGGAATACAGGTATACTTTGTATTTTAGCAAGTTGATTCACGTTTATCAATAACGATTGGTTTGCGAGAAAGTTTGACGTTATTGTCATACAGATGGCGGTAATCAACTGGTCCCTAAGAGCACACCTAAAGGATGGAATCTGAGAGATATGATTAGATGAAAATGTAATCATATTGATACCATATACGACTAAACGGTTAGTCAATGTAATGATGATATAATTATTTAATACTGATTAAATAATATTAGCTAAGACGAATTAAAATGTTAATTCGTAATTAAATGTAAAATGTTATATTTAATTAGTGTGTAATGAAATTATTTAATAAAGATTAAATAATTCAGTTAAATATAAACGGTTATATTTAATTGTTAAAATATAAATATACGATATTTATAAAAGATAAACATTACACTAAGAGAGTGTAACAACTGAGTTCTACAGATAAAAATCCGGTTGCTACAGTAGGTCACACGACTTCAGTTGTGGCGTGTGGATCAGTTATGTTTGGGAGCGGAATTCTATCTTATGGTTATTAGGAGAAGTTGTTAGTAGTATAAACAGAAGAGTTGTACTCTGACTAAACTACTCGATACACTCACCTATAAATAGACCAACTCGGCACCTTATGAAGGGACGAGTTCCCACGCATACTTTTCCCCCCTCTCTCTCTCTAGCTTTCATCATACACAAAATTAGAGGTAATTTTGCAGTTTCTAGCTCAAGAAAGGGTATTTCTCAGGACATCTTGGGTGCAACGATTAGGAGGATATCTGTTTTGATATCGGATCTTAGGCCTTTGCAAGGACAGAAGGTTAATTCTTAATCCCAATCTTTGTATCTTGTTCTTCGTTTATGACTATAAACCGTACCCTATAAATTCGTTATAATCCTGCATATAAATAATTGGGAATATATAGAGATATTTTCCCACAATTATAAGTACACGTTGGGCCTCGAACTGTGTGCAACAACTCAGCCCATTTTGAATACCAAACACAACACCTCAGATTTCTATCCCTGCCGCCTATTATAAACGCCTCTCAAACCCTACCTCTAACCTAATCGACATACACTCACTCACTCACAGTAGTCACTGCCGCCATAATAGAGGGTTAGAGGGAGGTTCTCATGGTGGGTTTAAAGTGGTCTAGGGTTGCTCGATTACACCGTGAAACAGTTAAGTTTACCACGATTTCATTTTCTCTGTTTTGTGCTTCTCTCTTTCAATTCGCAATTACCATCAAATAATCATGTTAATAGTTCTGGTTTTCATCTATATTGATCTATGATGTGTAGTAGTCGCGTTTTGACCATAGTCATACCACCGTTGACCACCTAGGACCACCAATCACGGTTGTTTTATCGCCTGTGTCAGTTTGTCTTTTTCTCGTTTTCAGAACAGAGTTGAACGTATGATGTTTGTGTGTGATCTCGATGAAGTTTCTGTCCACAATTGTTATTGGTGTTAGGGTATTTAGATTAGTGGTAGTCATGGTGTTTGGGTGGTGGTTAGCGCGGTGGTTAGTGGTGGTTCATCACGGTTTTATGGCGGGTTTTGTCATAAGGGTTTAATCGCATATTTTGAGGACTGTTAGTGTTGCTGGGTTGTCGAGGGTTATTATTGTAACACCCCCACTTACCTAGGAGTCTGAACTAGGACTTCCAGGGTAAATATGACCGTTACCATCCTGGATAAACCAGGGTAGTAGATAATCATAGTGAAAGATAAACAGTACGTTAAGTTATTAAACAAAGATGGGAAACTGTTACATGTCCAACCAAACCTACAACCACTGAAAAGTATCATGAGTTCTATTACAAGATGTGACTAGGTGATCTATGGCTAAGTAGGACCAATCCTTATCTCTCATCCATGCCCAATCCTAGTTCACCTGTCTTTGACCTGAAATATCTACTCCCCATTCTGGATCATCGTAGGTGAACACGAATACACTGTCAACCTCGCGGTTGAGTAGGATAACACAATAATAAGTAATGCAACAAACAAGAATATGCAAATGCTTATGACATGCTCGAGCTCAATCTCAATCTCATTCTCAAACCCGTAACACCCAGCCATACTGAACCTCCCGGCAGACTATAATCGGGCGTTGCCGAACACCAGCTCAAAAGCTGATAAAACACCAGGCCTGGTCTGCAGAACCACCCTGGGCTTTACATCAAAACATTATATGATCCACATCTTTCTCAATACAATGCATATGCCATGAATATGAATGCAACACCAAATAAATAACCATAACTATCATGCTCAGAATTCATACTTGCTTTCAACAGGCAATGCACATCCACACTTAATCTAATACAGAGTAAGGCACCAGTGTAACCTACCTGAAATAGCAAGTCTGCAGATAGAAATCACCGTCTAGAAATATTTCACTTCAAATTCAGTTCCTATAAACGTTGCTTAATGTCAAATTCTACTCCCACCAATAACATTACCAATTAAATACCCGTTCATGTTTTGTATTCTTTACTCATAACACCTTATATATATATATATATATATATATATATATATATATATATATATATATATATATATATATATATATATATATATATATATATATATATATATACTTATATCCATAAGCATGCTCGAATCATGTAATTATCATTAACTACTTGTATCTAGCCACAATACTAACTAATTATAAACATTATGACAAATTCACCATCCAAAATTATTAATTACCATGCCCACTATAACATATAATATTAATAGGCCATCTCTAAAATTTTAAATAAAATAGCATACATAACATTATTATTAATATTAACCATTTCAACATTACCCATGAAAATAACAAAAGCAAAACATGCATTAATACTATTACCAATACTAATAATAATACTACTAATAATAATAATAATCATAATAATAATAATCATAATAATAATAGTGATGATAATAATAATGGTAGTAAACTAGCACTAACCTAACGCACTAACGCGACCCACACAAACCCAGCAAACAAACGCAACAAACTACACTTTTAGGAACATACAACCGGCAGACTACACCGACCTCCCCTTCGAACACCACTGCTAACACCAGACGCAACCCCTGACTTCCCCTCTGGCACCACCAGGCTCGCCACTGAGCCACGGCGGTTCCAGGGGAGGAGTCAGTGGTTTCCGACAACCCTCGACCACCGTCTAACACCGTTACCAAAACCCTGTACCCGTGTCTGTTCCCTGGTAGTTTTATCCGCGACACCAAACAAAACCCACTACAGATTCCGACACGACAGCCCACAACCACCGTGACAGGGACCATACTGACACCCTAACTACAGTCTTTACAATAATCCAAGACCCATACAAAAACATAAACGAATTATGAAACGAATCTGGTTAAAGTATTGCCGTGTCAAAAAGCTACTGACATGATACCAAAAACGACCCTTGACACTGTGTAAAACACCACCCCTTCGACGGTCAACCGAGGTCAACGACGGCCTCAACACTACCAACACATCATTAACATACGACATAGATTGGAGTCACGAATAGAACAGAGATGCTAAACATGTAAACAAAACGAATTGCATATACAAATTACTACGGAAATAGAGAAAACGAGAGAGAGAGACTGTGAGCATACCTCCTTGCCCTAGCCAACGACCACCCCTAGGACCCTCTGACCACCGTGACAACCCTCCCTTTGACAACCTTGATGTGGCGGCTACTGACGTGTGAGTGTGTGAGAGTTGTTTTTAGGTCAGAAAAGAGAATAAGAGTGCATATATATGGCGGCAGGGAGAGGGTTCTCTGAAATTCTAATTTCAGATTTGCTAAGCTTGTGTGTGGGCTGTGTTTATGCACGCAACCCTAGGCCCATACGCATAGTTTTCCGTGTATGGGTCAGCATCTCACGCACCCCAATACCCAAATAATGTAACTATGACTCGGTTTTGTTAAACACTCACATTTACGACCCGAAAACACAACTCATAAGGCACCTCGTTCAACAATATTATATCGCTTATAATTACTTACTTTTATTATAACCCGTCGACATCCAATAAAAAAATCAAAATAAATAAAATAAAACGAAATAAAAATACGGAGTATTACAGTCTTTCCCCCTTAAAATGAACTTCGTCCCGAAGTTCACCATCCCAAAGTCAACACAACTGATCATTAAAGCATGTAGCGAACACAGAAAATGACACCATATAACGTTAAAACTAACAGGAAATACTTTAAAACACGAATTGTCACACTCTACCCTCCTAAAAGAAGGTTACGTCCTCGTAACATACCTTAAGTAAACAACTCAGGATATTTCTCCGTCATCGACACTTCAGTCTCCCAAGTAGCCTCCTCGACATTATGATTGGTCCATAATACTTTCACGAGCGTGGTCTCCCCATTCCTTGTTTTCCTCACCTTCTTGTCAAGGATCTCCTTGGGTCTCTCCTCATAGGTTAACTGTTCATCAACCTCAATAGTCTCATGGTTGAGGATATGCGAAGGATCACTGATATACCGCCGCAGTTGGGATATATGGAAAACATTGTGCACTCTGGATAACACTGGAGGTAGAGCTAATCGGTAGGCTACCTCACCAACTCGTTCTAAGATCTCGAATGGCCCAATGAACTTCTGGCTCAACTTGCCCCTCTTGCCAAACCTCATCACTCCTCGCATAAGGGACACCTTCAACAACACCTTTTCTCCTGCCTCAAAAGTGATGTCACTCCTCTTTAAATCCGCGTAACTCTTATGTCTATATTGGGCAACTCTCATCTTTTGACGAATCACCTAGACCTGTGCTATCATCTCCTGAATCATCTCAGGTCCCAAAGTCACCACATCAGCTCTATCATCCCAACAAACTAGACTCCTGCACTTCCTCCCATATAACGCCTCGAATGGAGCCATCCCGATGTTTGCATGATAGCTGTTGTTATAAGAAAACTCTATCAAATCAAGTCTATCCTCCCAAGATCCTCCAAACTCTAGTACACAAGCCCGCAGCATATCTTCCAGTGTCTGGATAGTCCTCTCAGTCTGACCATAAGTTGCTGGATGGAATGTTGTACTCATCTTCAATGTTGTACCCATCAACGTCTGCAATTCTTGCCAGAACTTGGAAATAAACCTGGAATCACGATCAGATACAATGTCCTTTGGTACACCATGCAGCTTCACCACATACTTGATGTAAGCCTTTGCCAATTCAGCTTTACTCCAAGTCTCTTTCATCGGAATGAAATGGGCTGACTTAGTCAGTCTATCAACAATCACCCAAATCATGTCATTTCCCCTTGAAGTCCTCGGTAAGCGTACAATGAAGTCCATAGATATGCTTTCCCACTTAATTCCACTCAGGTACTTCCAGAGGTTGCAACTTTCCTTGCGGCCTCTTATGCCCCCCTTTGACCTTCTGACATACCAAGCAACGAGAAACAAACTCAGCTACCTCTTGCTTCATCTTTGGCCACCAAAAAGCTTTCTTCGGGTCCTTGTACAACTTATCCCCTCCAGGATGAACGGAATAAGGTGTAAAATGAGCTTCGACCAGGATCTTTCGCTTCAGTTCCTCATCATCAGGTACACACCATCTCCCATCAAATCTCAAACTATCGTCACTATGAACCTCGAACTTAGAATATGACTCCGCATCACTAGCTTTGTCCACTGCCTCACGCCACTTCTGAATTCTAGGATCACTCTTCTGACGTTCTCGGATCTCGGAATATAGCTCAGGCTCGATTGTTAAATCTCCCATGTTTTCACCCTTCTTGATCACTGAAATTCCCATCTGACCCAACTCACGATACATACTCAGTCTGGACATAGCTGTGCATAGAGCGTGAACGGACTTCCTACTCAATGCATCAGCCACAACATTAGCCTTTCCTTCTTTGTACAGAATCTCCATATCATAATCTCCAATAAGCTCGATTCATCTCCTCTGGCGCATGTTTAGTTCCCTTTGAGTATACATGTACTTCAGGCTCTTATGATCAGAATACACCTTGAATGTAGCTCCATAAAGATAATGTCGCCACAACTTAAGTGCAAAAACTACCGCTCCCAGCTCCAGATCATGCGTCGGATAATTCTCCTCATAAGGCTTCAGCTGCCTAGAAGCATAAGAGATCACTCTCCCGTTCTGCATCAGCACACATCCCAGTCCCTTCTTAGAAGCATCAGTGTACACCTCGAAATTCTCACTTCCCTCTGGCAATGCAAGGATAAGAGCTGTAGTGAGACGCTCCTTCAGATCTAGAAATGCCTTCTCACAGCTCTCATCCCAGACGAATCTATTCTCTTTCCGCATCAACGAAGTCATCGGTTTGGCTATCTTTGAAAAATCTTTCACGAACCTCCTATAATAACAAGCCAATCCCAAGAAACTACGAATGTCGGCCACATTCCTCGGTCGCTCCCATTTTGAAACGGCCTCAATCTTGCTAGGGTCGACAGACACACCCTCCTTAGACACCACATGGCCCAGAAAAGCAACTGTCTCGAGCCAAAATTCGCACTTACTCAACTTGGCATACAATTGATGACCCCTCAAGGTCTGCAGCACCAAGCTCAAATGTTTAGCATGCTCTTCTCTATTCTTCGAATACACCAAGATGTCATCGATAAACACCACCACAAACTGATCCAGATAGGGACTAAACACTCTGTTCATTAAATCCATGAAAACAGTAGGTGCGTTAGTCAAACCAAATGGCATCACCACGAATTCATAATGCCCATACCTTGATCTGAACGCAGTCTTGTGGATATCTGCATCCTTGATTCTCAGCTGATGGTACCCTGACCTCAAATCAATCTTGGAAAATACACTAGCCCCACTCAACTGGTCAAAAAGATCATCGATGCGAGGTAAAGGATACCTATTCTTGATCGTCACATTATTCAGCTCCTTGTAGTCCACACACAGCCTCATGGTTCCATCCTTCTTCTTAACGAACAACACAGGCGCTCCCCAAGGTGACACACTCGGTCTCACATACCCCTTGCTAGCTAGCTCATCCAATTGCTTCCTCAATTCCTCCAATTCCTTGGGTCCCATGCGATAAGGTGCTTTAGAAATTGGCTCAGCCCCAGGTTTCAGATCAATGCCGAAATCTAAGTCCCTCTTTGGCGGTAACCCAGGAATTTCTTCTGGAAATACGTCTTCAAAATCTCTTACTACATCGATCTCGCTGGCTTGGGGTTTCTCTACAGTCAGATCTCTCACATGGCACAACAGCATCTCATCACCCCTCTTTAGGCAGGTCTTCAGCGCATTGATAGTTATCAGGTTCAGTTTAGGCTTCACAGAATATCCCTTGTAGGATACCCTCACTCCCTTAGGTCCCCTCAAGGTGATCTTCCCTTCATAGCAATCAATGTAGGCCAATACTTTTTCAGCCAATCCATCCCCAGTATCACCTCAAAGCCTCCCAACGGAAACTCTATCAAATTCGACTCAAAACTCACTTCTCATACTTGGATCATTACATTGGTATAAACTCTACTACAAGCTATGGACTCTCCAGATGGTATTGTTACAGAATCAGCTATACTATTACATTCATCGAGTCTTATAACCATAGCATGCTCCGCAGATATGAAAGAGTGCGATGCACCAGAATCAAACAAAACGAAAGTAGGAAAGGAATGTACTAGAAATGTACCAGTAACAACATGTGCATCCTCCTCTGCAGCCTCCTTGCCCATCATGAACAAAGCCCCACTTTTCTTAGCCCCACTCTGGTTCACAGATCCTGCTCCACTCTGAGTACTAGCCTCTGCCAGGGTCTTCTGGAAATTACCATTACCACTACTCTGATTCCCCTGATAGCGGTTCTGGTTATTATAGTTGCTGAAATTCCGGTGGTAGCTGTTACCTCCGGATCTGTTGTTGCCCGAGTAGCTAGCATTTGGTGTTCTATAGCCACCACTCTGATTACCCCTATTATAACTGTTTCCTGCACTCTGAGTACCTGACCAGCAGTTGATTTGCTTATGCCCAGTCTTTCCACACTTGAAGCAGGTAAGGGCCGCACTACTTGCCCCAGATGTAGATCGGTTCCCTCCTCGATTGCCATTTCCTCCAGGTGCACTGTTGGAGAAAAATGACCGATACTGGTTATTTGGCTTCTTATTCCCTGAGCTTTCGGCCCCAGATTCTGCTTTCCTCTTGTCACCCTTGGCCTTCTCCTCTTCCTTAATCATGTCAGCGATCCTTTCCGCCTGGCCAGCCCTCTCATATACATCTTCCACAATCGTGGGCTTAGTTGCCAGTAAACTTCTCTTGATATCAGTGGTCAACCCTTTCTCAAACCTAGCAGCTAATATCTCCGATGTGTAGCCCAAGTCAGCTACATTCTCTGCCAGCTGCATAAACTTAATGTGATATGCTTCCACAGTCATCCCTTCGGTCATCTTGAAAGAATCAAACTCAGCTCTCAACTTCCCTTTCACATGCTCTGGCACGAACTTAGAGGATAAAATGCCCTTGAACCCTTCCCAGCGTATATATTCTGACCCAATCTCTTCTGCAGCTACCTTGATCTCTTCTTTATTGTTATTCCACCATAACCTAGTTGTACCCTTCGGAATACAGCTTGGTCCACCTTCATCGATTCTGGCACAGACAACAGTTCGAAGATACTCTCGAACTCTCTGCACCATTCCCAGCAAACTCGGTGCTCCTTCCCCATCGTACTTGGTGGGGTTATGCCTAGAGATATTATTGCTCATTTTGGTTGCATCTGATTGAGTATTTGCCCCAATCCTAGCTAAGAGAGCGGCGTTCATTGCTAGTAGGCGATCGAGTTCCTCTTGTGATATGTTAGCAGCGTTGGGTTCTCTTCTGGGAGGCATTTTGCTACACAAGTGACAAAATTTTATGAGCATCCTAGGTCAACTCATACCCTGACTTGGTCTTGCTAACATACACAACCTATCATGTAACTTCTTTCATACGGTTAAGCCCTATTTAACATCGTATTATAAGTCTACTTAAAGGCTTAGGGATCACATAACCGCATGCATATCATTGTTTTGGTAAAATTTCTACCGGGTCAATGTTTATGTGATGCGGGTCAAAGTGTCAACCAATATAAAGACTAACGTAGAAAATGAATACGAAAATTAAAGAGATAAACAACGACACAAGAGATTTTTGGTGACGCGGAAAAACCCGTTGAGGGAAACAACCGCGGGGGGAATGGAATCCCACCAATATTTTTACAATGATCGAAGATTTTCACTGTAGGGACGGATTACAAGTATTTTTCGAGAGTAGTAGAGTTTTACAACGTATGAACTGGATCACTAAATAATGACCTAGTCTCTCTTTTTATAGCTGTAAATTGCTGCTTAACTGACTCCGTTTCTGGTGATGAAATGTGGGAGAGAATATAGGGGAATATCCTCTTAGGGTTTTGACCCATTCCCTTCCCTTCAACAGCTCTTTTTCTGCTCTGGTCTGCTTCTAGTCTGCGTCTGATCTGCTTCTGTAATGGGCTGCTGCTTCTGGGACTACTTATGGGCCCAACATTGTGATGAGGATTTTTGGGCTAAACAATTTCCCCCAAATTTCAGCCTAACTTGGCTTCAATTGGGCTGGAATTTTATTCGGCTCCTAAGCGTGCTTCTGGGGTTTTATTGAGGTAGTTGGGAAGTCTAGGCAACTGTTCACAGCCGTTCCTTTGTCCCACTTGCCCCACTTGTCCCATCACTTCATTAACTGCTTGTCCCCTTGTTATCACTCTTTAACTCTTCATCTTTCACCTTTTGAATTCAACTTTCAAATTTTAACTCACTTGCTTCCCTTATAAATACCTCTTTTAACCGCACTCTTTTACCTTTACCATCTTCACACTTCACTTTCTTTCTTACTTCCTTTCTTGCTTTTTCTTGCTTTATTTTTGCGGTAAATTTCTTTTACCACAACTTTCGATTTTACACAATGTCTGCCCCTGGATCTTCTTCTGCTACTCCTTCTACCACCCCTGCTCCTGAGGGGTCCTCTGGGTCCAGTTCTGCTTCGGGGGATTATTCTGGTCCTTTTCCGTCGCAGAAATTACTTGCGGCTAAGCACTTATGCGACTCTTCTTTCAACGAATCTCATGCTTCTTTCATCAAGCTTCGTTTTGGATTCCCGGAGGGAGTGGTCTATCACTTTCCTCTCGCCGGCGAGAAGGCCGATTTTGAGAGGGAGGGATGGACTTGTCTCTATGAGTATCCTTTCCGTCTGGGTCTCAGGTTTCCTTTTCCTGACTTGATTGTAGATTTTTTGAAGTTAACCAAACTTGCTATGTGTCAGATTGCTCCGCATGCATGGAGAATTTTGCTCAGTATTTGTGCTCTGAACCGTGAGCGGGGGCTGAACATCGGTGTGGCTGACTTGGGGCAGTGGTTCGCTCCTCGTTCCCTGGGTCATTCTCAGTGCACAATTCGTAGTCATGACAATATGCCTTCTGCCATCGTTTTTTCCTCCACTCCGGATGATAGTAAGTGGTTTACCCGTTTTATCTTTGTCAAGATTGACACATTGCCTTCCTCTCCTGACTATATTTTCTCTGCATGGCAGCCCGTGGAAGGTACTGGTTTTTGCTCTAGCATTCTTTCTATTTTCCTTACTTTATTGCTTCTTTGTTTGTTTCTGACGGTTTGTTAGTCTCTGCAGGTCGTAGCTTGGCTAAGTTTCCTGACTCTGCTGATCCCCCTACTTCCAAGGCCAAGCTCCTGGACCTCCCTGCTGAGGAAAGGACGTTCTCCAAACTGGTCCGGGATGCTGCTGTTCTGGTGGTGAAGAAAGAGGGTACAATTTTTCAATGTTCTTTGTTTTCTTTTGGGTGAACCTGCGTTTATTCTGCTCTGATTTCTACTATCACCTTTTCAGGCAAGCCCAGAGTGGACGTGAGCAGAGTGATGCAGCTACGCAGAAAGAGGTTGTCTTCCGGGGACGCGGGGTCCTCGAAGAAGATAAAGACGGACGTTGTGGAGGGGAGCTCTGCTGGAGTCGGGTCCAAAGCTGCCCCTATTGAAGTTGATACCGTTGATCTGGTCCAGGAACCTGTTTCTGAAGCTCCCTACATTGACCCCTCTCCTCTCAAGATTCCTCCCTCCATTCCTACTCCTGGCTACAAGCCAGTTTTGGAGCAGCTGCCTCTACCACCTTCTGGAGAAGGTTTATCCTCCTCTTCTTCTTTGCGCCTGGAGCTCCCAGCGGACTTTGGTGGGTCCAGGACCCATCTCTGGCCTACTTTGGACTCACTAATTTTCCCCGCCTCTGCCTCTATTATGGAAACTCGTCCTTTCAAGGACTTGATTAGGCGTACTGCGGAGGTTTCCTTTGAGGTAACCCTCCTTTCTCTTTTCTTTCCCTTTGTTCTTCTTTTTCCTTTCTTCTGTTTTCCCTGACCTGGTCTGAACTTCCAGGTCCTGGAGCTGTCGCTTTGTGCTAAACGACAGAGTGAGGCCTTGCTGGCTGAACTCCATTGCTCGAAGGCAGCTCAATCTGAGGCTCTGAGGAGGAGGCAGGAGGTGGAGAGGATGCAGGAGGCCCTGGCGAAGAAGGAGCGGGAGTTATCAGAAAAGTTAAGATTGAAGGAGACCTTG
Organism: Silene conica; assembly: GCA_029255685.2. Lineage (NCBI taxonomy): Eukaryota > Viridiplantae > Streptophyta > Magnoliopsida > Caryophyllales > Caryophyllaceae > Silene > Silene conica. The sequence continues at coordinate 2,452,713 of CM055311.2, read as the reverse complement.
AGGGAAAGTCTGCGGCAGGCTGTTGAGCGCTCTCGCCAGGATGTGGCTAAGGGCCAGGAGATGCTCAAAGCTCAGGAGGAGGCTTCTCAGAACCAGCTAGCCACGGCTCACTCTAAGCTGGAGAGGGCCTTGACTTCAGAGGCGGACCTGGTGCTGAAGGTGGAGGCTCTGGAGCAGAAGAAGGCTGGTCTGCAGAGGGCGTTAATTGAAGCTGTTGCTTATACTGCTGCTGAGACCCGGGTGAAGTGTGTTCGGGAGTTCCAGGAGGGTAGCCATACTACCTGGGACTTAGCAGCTTTGGAGAAGGCCTTTGCTTCCGACTTTCCCGAGGGTTTAAATATGGACCTGATTTCTGACGATGATGAGGAAGAAGATGGGGTGGGGTCCCAAGACGTTGGAGAGGAGGTGACCTCTGACCCCACCGATGCTGATGTAGCTGCTGCTGGGCCTACTCCTAATGAGTAGGTCTTTAAAAATTTATCTGCTGGGCCCTAGTATGGGCGTTAATATTTTGTTTTTGAACTTTGGATGCCCCTGCGTGGGCTTAGCTGTTGTAATTTTTTGCTGCTGGTCCGGGTGGACCAGTAAAAACAATGCTGTTTTGGGGCTGCCTTGGGCAGCCTTTCTTTTAATCGTATGACCCCCGTTGTATGGGGTTTTGCTCTTATCTTGTTGCTTTCTGCCGTTTTTCTAGCGTTTTCTCTTTTGTACATGCATGTTTCGTTTGTGTTTTGGCCATCGCTGTTTTGGTGTGCTGGCCTGGTGTTTTGTATACCCATCCCTATACTGGGGTGCCAGGCTTAACTTAGGTTCTCCTGCGATCAGTGCAGATTTCCTCTTTAGGTCAGTCCACTAGGATAAGTAAATTTTGGTCCAGAAAATAAGTAGTGAAATTTTTCCTTAAAAAATTTGAAAATATACTAAGGTTTTAGATTACTAAACTTAAAAAATATAAGGCAAGATATTATTCTAAACTCAGGTTTATATATAAAAAATATAAAGGCAAAACAAAATTTTAGGCTGAACCAGAGTAAACTTTATACAGAATAGAACCTGAGTCTAAGGGAGCTGCTCTGATCTGGTGGAGGCACCTTTAGATAATATACTTTTTTAAGTGAAGTATATTCCCTGATCTGGGTATCATTTCCCCTTCCATTGTCATTAGCCTGTAGGCCCCATTACCAACTATGCTCTCGATTTGGTATGGACCCTCCCAGTTGTAGGCGAATTTTCCGGCTTGTCGGTTTTTGGTGTTTTGGAACACCTTTCTCAGGACCAGGTCTCCTACTTGCAGGGTTCTGATCCTGACATTCTTGTTGTAGCTTCGAGCCACCATCTGCTTGTACGAGGCCATTCTGACGTAGGCACTGGTCCTGAGTTCATCAATAGTGTCCAGGCTACTGGCCAATTCCACTTGGTTCTGGTCCTCAGTTATACGCCCGTACCTGTGGGTTGGGACTTTGACCTCAGAGGGAATTACCGCTTCTGCTCCGAAGACAAGGCTGAAGGGGGTCTGACCTGTTGCTACTTTCGGAGTAGTTCTGTCAGCCCACAGGACCAGAGGAAGTTCCTCTGCCCATTTCCCCCCCATTTCTTGTAGTTTCTTTTTCATATTCTCAATGATGATTTTATTACTAGACTCAGCTTGTCCATTGGACTGGGGGTTCCTGGGGGTAGATTTCTGGAGTGATACATTCCACTCAGCACAGAAAGCCTTGGTTTTCTTCCCAATGAATTGGGAACCATTGTCACATATTATTTCTGAAGGTATGCCAAATCTGGTGAATATATTGCGCTTAATAAAAGAGATGACCTGTGCTTCGGTGGTCTGGGTGAACGATTCTGCTTCGATCCACTTAGAAAAGTAATCTGTCATGGCTAGCATGTATAGCTTGTTTCCTGGTGCTCTGGGGAGAGGTCCCACAATATCCATCCCCCACTTCATAAAAGGCCATGGGGATATGATCGGGTGCAGAGGCTCTGCTGGTTGGTGATTGACAGATGCGTGCCTTTGACAGGCGTCACATTTCCTTGCATACTCCTTTGCATCCTTGCGCATTGTGGGCCAGAAGTATCCCATTCTGAGGGCTCTATTGGACAGGCTTCTTCCCCCTGCATGATTTCCGCAGTCCCCGCTGTGGAGGTCATGCAAGACTGTCTGTGCCTCAGTCTGGTCCAAGCATCGCAGATATGGCCCTGCTAATGATTTCCGGAACAGGATTCCATCAATTAGTAGGAATCTGGAGGCCTTCATTCTGAAACTGCGTGCTTTTTTCTTACTGCTGGGCTGGATATCCTGCTGCAACCAGTCCAGGTATGGCTTTCGCCAGTCTTGTTCTGACTCCTGGTCTGGGTTGTTGCTGTAGATAGGTAGCTCCTCCTGGTCCGAGTCTGGTCCAGGAATGGCTGGTCTGAGGACATGGGTGATTGGAATATTGGCTACGTCGGCTGGTTTGAAGGTTGAGCCTAGAGTTGCCAGTGCATCCGCTTCTGCGTTCTGCTCTCTAGGTACTTGCTGGATGCAGAATTCCACGAATCTGCTGATTAACTCCTTTGCTACACATAAGTAGGCCGCCATTGTGGGGTCTCTTGCTTCGTATGTTCCGTTGACATGGTTCACAATTAGTTGTGAATCACTGTATACATTGACATGGTCGATTCCCATGTCCAGGGCTAGATGCAGTCCCAGGACTAGGGCTTCATACTCAGCCACATTATTTGTGGTCTTGAACTCACATCGGACTGCCTGGGTGATTAGATCCCCTTCTGGTGATCGTAGGATCAACCCAACTCCGGACCCTCTAGCGTTTGAAGCTCCATCTACTCGTAACTCCCAGGTGCCTGGTTTGACACCCTGGTGTAGGTGCAGGATTTCCTGCTCTGCTTGGGTCTGGAGTGCTGGGCTGAAATCGGAGACGAAGTCTGCGAGGGCTTGTGACTTTATGGCTGTGCGTGGTTCAAACTGGAGGTCATATCCACTGAGGTGCACAGACCACTTAGCCATTCGTCCTGATAATTCTGGCTTTCTCATAACCGTCTTGAGTGGGTGATTGGTAACCACTGAGATGGTATGAGACTCGAAGTACGGACGCAGCTTATGGGATGCTGTGACCAATGCTAATACTAGTTTCTCCAGTGAGGTATACCTTGCTTCTGCCGGCAGTAATGACTTGCTGACGTAGTACACCGGGTGCTGAGATCCTTCGTGCTGTCGGACCAGAACTGCACTTACTGCTGCTTCGGTTACTGAGAGGTACAGGAGCAGGACCTCCCCCTGCTCTGGCTTGGATAGCAGGGGTGGGCTGCTCAGGTACTGCTTTAGTTCCTGGAATGCTTTTTCGTGCTCTGGAGTCCAATCAAACTTCTGGCTTTTTCTAAGGATATCATAGAATAATCTGCACCGGTTTGAGGATCTGGAGATAAACCTTCTCAGGGCTGCTACTCTTCCCGTCAGACGCTGCACATCTTTTGGTTTCTGGGGTGATTCCAGCTGCAGAACTGCTTTGATTTGTTCTGTGCTGGCTTCTATCCCCCTCTGTGTTACCATATACCCCAGGAATTTCCCACTGGAAACTCCGAAGGTACACTTAGCTGGATTTAACTTCATTTTGTACTTCTGGAGGGTGTTGAATGTTTCCTCCAGGTGCTGGGTGTGGTCTGCTGATTGCTTGGATTTGACCACCATATCATCTATATAGACTTCCATATTACGTCCTATCTGGTCTTTGAACATCATATTGACGAGCCGCTGGTACGTGGAACCAGCATTCTTAAGGCCGAAGGGCATTACGTTGTAGCAGTAGATGCCTCTTTCGGACCTGAACGCTGTCTTTTCCTGGTCTGTCGGGTCCATTTTGATCTGGTTATACCCGCTCCAGTTGTCTAGGAAAGTCAACATTTCGTGGCCTGCAGTGGCGTCTACCATAGCGTCTATGTGTGGCAAGGGGAATGGGTCCTTGGGGCAGGCCTTATTCAGGTCTGTGAAATCCACGCAGACCCTCCACTTGCCATTCTTTTTTGGTACTACCACCACATTAGATAGCCACTCGGGGTACCTGACTTCCCTAATCTTTCCTGCCTCCAGAAGGTTATCCACCTCCTGGTTTATGATCTGATGTCTTTCTGCTGCGAACTTCCTGCGCCTCTGCTGCACTGGTCTGAATCCTGGATCTATGCTGAGCTTGTGCGTTATGATTTCTAGGTCTATGCCAATCATGTCCTTGTGGGACCAGGCAAAGCAGTCTATGTTCTTTCGGAGCAGCTGGAGGAGCTGCCGGCGCAGATCTCCAGAGCACTCTGAGCCTACGAACACGGTCCTTTCTGGGTGCTGCTCATCCAGGTGGACTTCATCGATTTCTGCCTGCTGGGGCTCGATGTATTCCTCCTGGATGTGCAGTTGCTGTAGTTGCTATGCCCTGGCAGCTGGTGGTTTGGTGGTCCTTTTGAGAGCTACTTTGTAACAATCTTTGGCCTCCTCCTGGTCTCCCCGTATCTCCTGAACTCCCCACGGCGTAGGAAACTTCAGGCACTGGTGATACGTTGACGGGATTGCTCGCATTTCGTGGATCCAGGGCCTGCCAAGAATAACATTGTAAGTAGATGGACCATCAATAACTAAGTACCTTACCTGTTTGTTCAGCCCCCCAGCGTAGGTGGGGATGGTGATTTCCCCCAGGGTATGCGCTGTTTCTCCACTGAATCCGACCAGGGGAATAGCTTTCTTTGTTAGGTCCTTCTCGTCAAATCCCATACTCTTTAGTGCTTCCAGCATTAGTAGGTTGACGGAGCTGCCCGTGTCTACCATGACCTTCCTGACCTCACAATTTCCAATGTTCAATGTGATAATCAGGGCATCATGATGCTGCTCCGGTACAGCTTCTGCGTCTGTTTCGTCAAAAGTTACTGCTGGGAGGTCCTGCCTTGCTATTCTGCATGATGATTCTGGCTTGTCTCCCTTTGCTGCAGTTACACGTCTTTTGGCTGCTGAGTAGGTGAGCCCACACAGCTCTGATCCTCCAGTAATGACATTGACAATTCTATTGCAGGGAGGAGCTGGTGAAGGCTGCACCTGGCTGGCTGCGTTGACTCTGGTGGACTTCTCTGGGAGCAGATGGTCCAAGTTGCCTCGGTCATACTGGAATCGGACCTCCTTTCTGAGGGTGTAACATTCGTCCGTGGTATGACCTATGTCATCATGGAATTCACATTTTTTACTAGCATCACGGCGGTCGTTGAGCCGCTCCTCTCTTTTCTTTGGCCATCTGACTCCTTTGAGTTCTTTCAAGGCCTTTAGCAAGCCAGCTATTCCGGTGGTAAAACCATACTCACTGACCTTCGGAGGTGGATCTGCATCGTTTTTCCCACCGATGCTCTCGGATACTTTGCTTACTGGCTTGCTGTAGGGCTTTGATCTTTCATTCCTTTTTTCTGCTGGTGCTTTCCTAGACACAGGTTCTGTGTCGTAGGTACTTCTTCTGGAGGCAGCGTCATCTTCCAGCCTCATGGCTGCAACTGCCTGGGCCTGTACATCAGCAAAGACAGTGCATGGGTGCATTGTCAATTGCTTGTACAGGTCTGAATCGTGATGTAACCCCCTGCGGAAGGCTTCAATGGCAGTGGGTACATCACAATGCGGGATGGCAACCTTTTCCTTGTTGAACCTGGTGAGGTAATCTCGAGTGGTTTCCTCGAATCCTTGAACAATTCTGTATAGATCACTGGTCTGCTTTTCTGGTTTCATGCTGCTAGCAAACTGCTGATTAAAAGCATTAACCAGATCTGCAAAGGAGGAGATGCTGCGATTGGGCAATCCCACAAACCAGTGCAGGGCTGCTCCGGATAGGGTTGACCCAAATCCTTTGCACATGCAAGCCTCCTTAAGTGCTCCGGTTGTGGTCACCACCATCATTTTCTGCTTATACTGATTTATGTGGTCCAGAGGGTCGGCCGTACCATCATATAGTGTCATGGTTGGTGGCACAAACCCCTTGGGCACATTGATCAGGGCAATGTTGTCGATGAATGGTGAATCTGCATAGCTGTCCTGGGAAGCTTTCTCCATGGGCCTTGGCATGCCAGGTATCTTGGTGATCATGTCTTTCAGCTCCTGGTAGCGCTGGTCTGAGAGACTGCCTACTCCAGGGAATGGATTGACTGGCGGAGGGAGGGAGCCTGGAGGGGCTCCTCCCCAGGGACCTGAGGTCGGGTTGACTGGCGGAGGGAAGAAGCCTGGTGGGGCTCCTCCCCAAGGACCTGCAGCTGGTTGATTGGTTGCTACGAATGAACTGAAGCCTAGTCCTGGATGCCAACCCACTGCTGACTGCGCTGGTGCTCCTCCTTGCCATCTTCCAACGCTGGGCTGGTTCTCGAGTGCTGCTCCTGCTGAGATCTCTGGCGTTCGTCCGATGGCAGGCTGCGGAGGGGTACCTGAAAAAATCAAAGGGTCAGTCCTAGGGGGAAAACAAGGTGTAGGATTACCTGCAGGCTGAACTGGTCTGGACTGCAGTGCTCCAAACACGGATGAGTCCAGATCCAGTATCTCTGGGCCACTGCTCGGGGTGGTGACACCTAGATCTAGCCTGGTGACGATCTCCTGGGGAATTGGCCGGTTCAACCCGGCTCTCCCGAAGGGGTTGAAGGTCTGGCCAGGCCCTGGCTGCAACATTCTGAACGGCTGCTCTGGACGTGCGACTGCGGCGATCTGCTCTCTCAGGTCCAGATTGTCCTTCTTTAGGCCCTCTATGGCTTCCTGCAGAGCACTCATTCCCTGTACCACCATCTGCATCGGATCTGTACGGGGAGCCTGCGGCTGCTGGCCTGCTCCTGGCATCTGGGTTTCTCCACTTCTGCTGGGGCTGCTTTCTCTGCTCTGCCTTGGAGAAGCTGACACAGGGGGTGATCTGGGAACCTGAGGAGGTTTGCTAGGTGGAACCACAACTTTGGAGGCTGCGGTCTGACTCACGACCAGGGATGGTCCTGTGAGTCCAGCGGATACAGTAGGGTTAATTCCACTGGACTGGGCTGGCATGCTCTGGGAACTGGAAGGGTTAGCTCTGGTCCCAGACATGTTTTTGTGGCGAGATGACGGTTTTATATATTGGAATGCGCACTATGCCCCACGGTGGGCGCCAAATTGTTTTGGTAAAATTTCTACCGGGTCAATGTTTATGTGATGCGGGTCAAAGTGTCAACCAATATAAAGACTAACGTAGAAAATGAATACGAAAATTAAAGAGATAAACAACGACACAAGAGATTTTTGGTGACGCGGAAAAACCCGTTGAGGGAAACAACCGCGGGGGGAATGGAATCCCACCAATATTTTTACTATGATCGAAGATTTTCACTGTAGGGACGGATTACAAGTATTTTTCGAGAGTAGTAGAGTTTTACAACGTATGAACTGGATCACTAAATAATGACCTAGTCTCTCTTTTTATAGCTATAAATTGCTGCTTAACTGACTCCGTTTCTGGTGATGAAATGTGGGAGAGAATATAGGGGAATATCCTCTTAGGGTTTTGACCCATTCCCTTCCCTTCCCTTCCCTTCAACAGCTCTTTTTCTGCTCTGGTCTGCGTCTAGTCTGCGTCTAGTCTGCGTCTAGTCTGCGTCTGATCTGCTTCTGTAATGGGCTGCTGCTTCTGGGACTACTTATGGGCCCAACATTGTGATGAGGATCTTTATCTTCTTTATTGTTATTCCACCATAACCTAGTTGTACCCTTTGGAATACAGCTTGGTCCACCTTCATCGATTCTGGCACAGACAACACTTCGAAGATACTCTCGAACTCTCGGCACCATTCTGCAAGCAAACTCGGTGCTCCTTCCCCATCGTACTTGGTGGGGTTATGCCTAGAGATATTATTGCTCATTTTGGTTGCATCTGATTGAGTATTTGCCCCAATCCTAGCTAAGAGAGCGGCGTTCATTGCTAGTAGGCGATCGAGTTCCTCTTGTGATATGTTAGCAGCGTTGGGTTCTCTTCTGGGAGGCATTTTGCTACACAAGTGACAAAATTTTATGAGCATCCTAGGTCAACTCATACCCTGACTTGGTCTTGCTAACATACACAACCTATCATGTAACTTCTTTCATACGGTTAAGCCCTATTTAACATCGTATTATAAGTCTACTTAAAGGCTTAGGGATCACATAACCGCATGCATATCATCACATAATTCAAGGTCATATTCAAAACTCATATATATATATATATATATATATATATATATATATATATATATATATATATATATATATATATATATAACATTTATGCTGTCAATGCTTAGAAATAACAGTTTATACATGTCACCCATCATGCAATATCACTTTCATGCCTCACCGTATACATATCATCACTAATCTTTCATATCATAACTTACCTCATTCCCTTGCTGCAGAAATGTTAGTACAACATATATATACATATCTACCTTGGGTCTTTATTTATTCCAATACTACCCACACTCTTCATCTCTCAAGGTAACCAGGTTAGACTGAAAGGGCCAGTGGCTTGGTTTGAGGGGGCCCCTAACTCATCCCAAATCCCGTGGGGCTCCTAACAGTTACTAGCCTGGGGTTAATTTTATTTAGACACTCCTATGTTCATTATTTTCATTTTGATTTAGGCCTGATGATCGTTCTCTCTGATACCACTTTGTAACACCCCCATTTACCTAGGAGCCTGAACTAGGACTTCCAGGGTAAATAGGACCGTTACCATCCTGGATAAACCAGGGTAGTAGATAATCATAGTGAAAAATAAACAGCACGTTAAGTTATTAAACAAAGATGGTAAACTGTTACATGTCCAACCAAAATTACAACCACTGAAAAGTATCATGAGTTCTATTACAAGATGTGACTACGTGATCTATGGCTAAGTAGGACCAATCCTTATCTCTCATCCATGCCCAATCCTAGTTCTCCTGTCTTTGACCTGAAATATCTACTCCCCATTCCGGATCATCGTAGGTGAACACGAAGACACTGTCAACCTCGCGGTTGAGTAGGATAACACTATAATAAGTAATGCAACAAACAAGAATATGCAAATGCTTATGACATGCTCGAGCTCAATCTCAATCTCATTCTCAAACCCATAACACCCAGCCATACCGAACCTCCCGGCAGACTATAATCGGCCGTCGCCGAACACCAGCTCAAAAGCTGATAAGACACCAGGTGTAACACCCCAAGAGTATGATATAAGTTTGTGTGGAAATTTGTCCCACACCGGTTGATTGAGAGGCTTGTGATATGTTTATAATAGCTCCCACCCACCACTTAGTAACAAGGCCTTGTGCTTTTGGGCTTAAGTGAGGACAAATAATGGGCCCAGAGGCTTACCTCCCATCTTATTGGGGGTGTGTTACGACTGTGGTGGGTCGGGTTGTTACAAAGTGGTATCAGAGCGAACGATCCTCAGGCCTAAACCAAATGTGTAAAACCCCTCGCGAAAGCGGAAATTTAAAACATACAAAGTACTAAAAATGCAGCGGAATTTAAAACTTTTTAAAGTAAACAACATGCGAGAAGAATTAAACTGAAACGGAAACTGAAACTGAAATAAAACAAAATAGATAAGTAACAGTTCTAAGTATCAAAACCAAATATGTACAACAGCCTGGGATGGAACATCCCTACAGGCACCAACCAAAAACTGTATCAAAATTAAGAGTCTAGCTACTCGATAAATGTGTAAGTCGTACGATGACAACAGGATCATCACTCGCTAGCTCTCTCGTGAACCCAGCTCCAACCAGCATGTACCTACATCCATGAAAACATGTACGCCACAATCAGTGGGGAGTGACTAGAGTTCTCCTAGCCACCTTTTGTGACAACACGTAACAAGTAAAACAATACAAAATACTCCAACATATATGAACATGTGAAGCATAAACATCTTATCAACTTTTCTCATACTATCATGCAAACTCTGGTGCACGGCTCTCAACCAACTTCATAAACCGTTAGGAAGGAGAGCCTGTTTCCCTACTAGTTACCCAGTCGGGGGGTCTTTCAATCCAACTATTTATGAAACTGAACTAAGAGTCATCCAATGCCTTGGATGATCAACCATAACTCAAACGAACATTCATTTACTCGTCAATATCAATATCTATATCTGACCCGTACCAACTCAAGGCAAGCAGATAAATTCAGCAAGTAAAAGGTTCAGCGGTCAACTTAAGACATAATCTAATACTAATCAATCAGCAAGTGTAAAGGTTCAGCGGTCAACTTAAGACACAACCTAAACACCAAAATATTCAGCAAGCAAGGACTCAGAGGCCAACTTAAGGCATGGACCCGCCAATCAGCAAGACACTAGACTCAGCGGCCAACTTAAGGCATAGACTAGCATCCAAAAGTAAAGGACTCAGAGGCCAGCTTAAGGCATGTCCCTTCACTACATCACAAGGTACTAGACTCAGAGGCCAGCTTAAGGCATGTCCTAGCACCAAACATCTGCACTCTGGGCAAGGTGTCAGTTCCTTAGCTATCCCGTTGTGCAGCTGCTCTACTCGTCAGACTCAGAGGCCAACTTAAGGCATGTTCTAACGCGATCACAATCAAACATATCTGGACTCAGAGGCCAGCTTAAGGCATGTCCCAGACACGACAAACATACACATATAGGGCTCAGAGGCCAACTTAAGGCATATCCCCATATATGACAAACAACTCACGTATTAAGTTCAGAGGCCAGCTTAAGGCATAACTTAATACGCATCAATACAATATCAACCAAAGTCTATGAACTAATCTATAGTTATACTTTCTTAACTTCTAATCAACACTTAATTGATCCCGGGAACTAAGTTGAGGGAGAGCCGGTTTCCCTTTCGGTTACCCGACCGGGGGGTCTCTATCCTCTCTCCATTCCCGAACCCAATAGAGTGCCGCCCGAACCTCGGGGACCTCAAACGCACATAAGCATAAGAGAAGGGCCAATTTCGAATAAGTTATTTCTAAACAACTGTTGTCTATTAAAATATCTTAGTCCGATGAGAATTATAAACGGACACTTAAGAATTAACTAATTTTAGACAAGGCACTAACTACTTTACTAAATCTTACTTAACTCAAATATATTTTCTAAGTATTCGATTACGTTCCAATTAACCGGTTCAACCGATAAAGGAAATAACACATATTCTTTACGGAGTTATTTATGTATACAAGGTAACATAAGAATCGTAAATTAAATATATAGTTCATTCAAAGAAGAGAAACAAGGACTAGTTACATTTCATATTGTATCTCTATGTAAAATTAACACATATGTGAATTTAGATAACGAGTCATACTCTCATTATACGAGTTGATTAATTACTTGTATGTCCTCTTAACAATTAACAATTGGGGTACATAAACAATAATAGTGTACAATACTAATGATAAACAGTAATAGTATACCATACTACGAAGTAATAAATAATAGTAGTATACGAAACTAAGCATAAATAATCCTAGTATACATTACTAAGCATAAGTAATAGTAGTATACTTGTAGGGTAGTAGTCAGAGTAGCGTATAGCAGCGCTGGTAGACCATAATTATAATACGCATCAGCAATTTGCAATAAGGTGATAGCAGTACACGACAATAGACCGGCAGAAGCAGCGTGATTTACGACAAAAGCCACACAAATAACGAACATCGATAGCAATGCATTTCAGTAGCAAATGTAACAGACTAAAAGGGTAGTAGTAGCAGAAATACGCAGATACGCAGACACGACGCAGGGCAGACGCAGCAGACGTAGAAACATACCAGACGCGCAGAACAGACTTTCAGGAACGAACAATGCGCAGGAATGAAAAATGAGCAGACAAACACGGTGAAGGGGAATGCATACCAGAACTGCCATCATACTAGCATATATACTGATCTGAACAGAGTTGCAGAAGGGACAGTGGGTCTGGTGTAGTGCAGGGGGGTGAAGTAGAGTGGTGATACGCAACATCAGACCGGTAGGGTGCAGTAGGGTCGTGAGCGAATGCAATGGTATGAGGCAGTAGTAGTGAACAACAGTAGGTAGTGCTTCAGAATGGCAGTAGCAGTCTAGCAATTAGAGTGATGCAGGGGAGTAATGCAGGAACAGAAATGTAAAATCAGAAATTGCAGTAGGTACGTATGGAGTGGCAGCAGAAATGAATAGAAGGCAACCACACATATTCAACAATCTTGGCATACTTGAACATATAAACAGTAACCCAACATGTTACTAAGTTCCTAACATCATCCTAATTCATAATTCATATAAACACAACATTAAAACACATTTTGTGCTAATATAAACAATAAGGCCGAGTTACTCATTATCGTCACCTTAAAGCGATCCGGCTTAAAGATCCTCCTATACAACAAAGCTATCAACCTCCGGGTCGTCCAAGCCCACGCCTACAAGCACGAAAAACGATGTTAACGGTCCGAAAAACGGAATTAGGCAAAACAGCCCAATTTTCGAAGTCGATGAAATGCAAAGCGAAAGTGATAGATGGCCTGGAAATTAAATGAGGATTCCGAAAATGTTATTATTACCTTAAATCGGTAGACGAATGATGGAGAAATGATCAAAAGAAGATGAATAAAATGGAGGTTTTAAGAGAATATGAGTTTACAGTGAAATGTTGTTTTGAAGAGGATGAATGTCGACATGTGAGATTTTGAGGGTTTAAGTAAATGTCCTTTCCGTATTAAATGAAACGGGTTAGGATACTTGAACGGATATTTAAGTTGGGAACTTAACCTTACCAAGTTTGTATTCGTCTTAAGGACTTAAGGTTCGTAAGACGGATCTTACTAATTATTTAAAATCCTTCACAATAATTTATTAAAATATTATTTTATTACTTAAAATAATTTAAAACGCCAAAAATAGTTTTTACGAAAATAAGGGATGTTACAATCACCCCAACTTCAAAAAGTTTCGTCCTCGAAACTCGAACGAAGATAAATCTAAATACTATACCTCAATCGAATAGAAAGGGATGCGCAACACGCATTGACGCCTTAGTCTCCCATGTCTGCTCCTCGACATCACCGCAACGCCATAGAATCTTCACCAAGGGCACCACCTTGCTCCTAAGCTTCCTCTCCTGTCGGTCAAGGATCTTCACTGGACGCTCCTCGAAGGCAAGACTCGGCTCCAGGTTCTCGATCTCTCTATGCAGTACATGACTCGGATCACTAACATATCTGCGGAGCTGGGAAACGTGAAAGACGTTATGGACCTTGCCCAAACTAGGAGGCAAGTCCAAACGGTAAGCTACGGCGCCAATCTTCTTCACGATCACAAAAGGTCCGATATACTTAGGGCTCAGCTTGCCCTTAACGCCAAACCTCTTGACGCCCTTTATCGGAGAAACCCTAAAAAAGACACGGTCACCCTCCTCAAACTCTAAAGGTCTACGACGGACATCAGCATAGGACTTCTGCCGGTCCTGAGCGGCCTCCATCCTATTCCTAATAAGCTGTACACGCTTAATGGTATCAGCTAGCTGGTCAGGTCCAAGGTCGTGCACGTCACTCGCCTGATCCCAACAGATCGGGCTACGGCACTTCCTCCCATAAAGAGCCTCGTACGGAGCCATACTAATGGAAGAATGGTAACTGTTGTTGTAAGAAAACTCTACCAACGGCAAACACTGCTCCCAAGAACTCTGAAAATCAAGGGCACAAGCGCGGAGCAAATCCTCTAGTGTCTGTATGGTCCTCTCGGACTGCCCATCGGTCGCGGCATGAAAAGCAGTACTCATCAACAAACGGCTACCCATAGCCTCCTGTAAAGCCTTCCAGAATCTGGAGCAAAAACGAGGATCACGGTCTGAAACGATCTCTCTCGGCACACCATGATAGCGGACTATCTCAGCAATATAAGCCCTGGCTAAACGATCCATATCCCATGTCCCTCTGATCGGCACGAATCTGGCACACTTAGTCAGTCGGTCAACAATAACCCAAATCGCATCTTTGCCTCCCACAGTCTTAGCCAACGCCGTCACAAAGTCCATAGATATGCACTCCCACTTCCACTGAGGAACGTGGAGCGGCTGCAGTAAACCACCTGGTCTCCTATGCTCTATCTTGACTTGCTGACAAGTCAAGCACCTACTAACGTAATCCAAGATCTCTCTCTTCATACCAGGCCACCAAAACATAAGTCTCAAATTGTTGGGGCCGGTGTCCTTGACAATTAAGTACAATGACTTATTAAATCTCTTTAAGGATCACAAGGGCATACTTCTGTATTATTACCAGTTGATCCACGTTTATCAATAACGGTTGGCTTGCTAGATAAGTTTGACGTTATTGTCATACGGATGGCGGTGGTCAACTGGTCCCTATACGTCACACCTATAGGACACGTTTGAGAGATGTGAAGGTATGAAAATACAGTCACATTTTGCCGGATATGACTAAACGGTTAGTCAGAGGTATTGACTATTAAATTAGTCAATAAGATGTTGAGATTATTATTTAATACGGATTAAATAATTTTAGCTAATACGGATTACAAGATTAATTCGTAAATTAAATATAAACAGTTATATTTAATTAAATATTGTATTCGCGAATTAATATAAACAGTTATATTAATTTAGGTAATTATACAATATCGTATTTTATCAGACCGTTATTAATATATCGACTGTATTAATATCTGATAACATGTTACGATTTATAAATAAAACCCGCGAACAACTTAAAGCTAAATGGGTCGAATCACGCATTGGGATAAGGTAAGAGTGGAAAGCCCACTCCTACCCAAACCCTATTTTCGGCCGGCCTCTGTTACAAAAGGAGGGGACTTCTCCTTTTGTCGATGGCTCTTGTTTCACTGCTTAAACAATTCTCAAGAAAAATTAGGGTTTTGAGAGCACTCTTCTCCCAAAACCTCAGATCTCACATCTAAAACCTCAAGGGCTCTCCCTATATTGCAAGGCAATTGGAGAGGATTTCTAGCACACGCGGCCTCGTCTCAAACTAAGTCTTGGGTGCAAGTTATAGGAGGGAATTTGCATTAATTCCTGTTCTTAGGCCTTTTGCGCGAGGACTAAAGGTTGTACTTCTTATCTCATGCTTTTTAATCTTATGACGATATTCACGATTGTATTTTTCATTATAATCCTGCAATTAAAGGGCGAATACGCGTTTTATTCCCCACACAAATCCTTGTGCATCTTCTCTCCTCCTGGATGAACTGAATACGGTGTCAGGTGAGCCTCATCAAGAACCCTCTTCCTCAAATCTGGCACATCGGGGACATACATCCTACCACGGAATCTAAGGAAACCATCAGCATCAATAACTAAGTCTGGAGCATCACCTCTCGCAATCTTGGCTTCAAACTTCAGAAAAGCAGCATCGGTAGGTAAACCTCGACGAATCTCCCAATATAAAGACGGCTCAGCAGTCATAGCAGCTAACCAATCAAAACCACTACCCACCATCTCTAATCTCAGCTTCCGGAACTCGGAACACAACTCATCGGGCAACACTCGCATAGCACTCATCGAATGAGAAGTCTTGCGGCTAAGCGCATCAGCAACCACATTGGCTTTTCCCTCATGATATAACAACTCGATGTCGTAATCCTTAACCAACTCTAGCCAACGTCTCTGTCGCATATTAAGGTCTTTCTGGGTGAAAATGTACTTAAGACTCTTATGATCCGTGAAAATGCGACAATGAGATCCAATCAAGTAATGACGCCACATCTTCAAGGCATGAACAACTGCAGCTAACTCAAGATCATGTGTAGGATAGTTCACCTCGTGAACTCGCAACTGTCTAGATGAGTAAGCTATCACCCTACCACTCTGCATCAACACACATCCAAGTCCTAACATCGAAGCATCGCAATAAACATCAAAGTCAACCCCAATCTCTGGCAAAGCAAGCACTAGAGCGGAAGTCAACCTAGTCTTCAATTCCTGGAAAGAACTCTCACACTTGTCGGTCCACACAAACTTAGCTTCCTTCTTCAGTAACTGAGTCATTGGGCGAGCTAACCTAGAGAAATCCTCAACAAATCTACGATAATAACCAGCCAATCCAAGGAAACTACGGATCTCTCCAACATCTTTGGGACTCTCCCAATCAACAACAGCCTCAATCTTCGCGGGATCACCCATAACTCCCTCACTAGATATCACATGTCCAAGAAATGCAACCTTAGAAAGCCAAAACTCACACTTAGAGAACTTCGCGAACCACTTCTGTCGACGTAAAATCCCAAGAATCAATCTAAGATGCTTGGCATGCTCCTCATCGGTCTTAGAGTAAATGAGAATATCATCAATAAACACCACAACACAAGTGTCAAGATACTCACTAAAGGTACGGTTCATCTGATCCATGAAGATAGCAGGTGCATTAGTCAACCCAAAAGGCATAACCACGAACTCAAAATGCCCATATCTGGTACGAAAAGCAGTCTTCGCAATATCAGCCTCTCTCACTGGAATCTCATGATAACCCGATCGAAGATCAATCTTAGAAAACCTAGAAGCACCTCTCAACTGATCAAACAAATCATCTATCCTAGGCAAAGGATATCTATTCTTCACGGTCACTCTGTTCAGCTCTCTATAGTCAATGCAAAGTCTCAAGGAACCATCTTTCTTCTTAACAAACAAAACTGGAGCACCCCACGGAGAAGCACTCGGTCAAATGAAACCTTTCTCGATCATCTCTTCCAATTGCTGCTTCAACTCCTTCAACTCTGGTGGAGCCATACGGTAAGGAGCTTTGGAAATCGGTCCGGTACCTAAAACAAGCTCAATGTTAAACTCCACATCTCTCTCTAGCGGTAACCCTGGCAAGTCATCTGGGAAAACATCTGGATACTCACGAACAATGGCTACATCCTCAAGCTTCGGTAGCGATGGCTTTGCAGCTGAAACAACACACAGGAAGGCTTGGCAACCCTTCCTAAGAAGATGAGATGCTTTCATCGAAGAGATAACACGAACACCCTTTTTAGGGCGAGTTCCCCTATAGGAAACACGAACTCCTGAAGAACTCCTCAAGCAGATTTTCTGGTCGCGACACTCGAAGCGAGCATGGTATCGCGATAACCAATCCATACCGAGGATAATGTCAAAATCCTCGAGAGGAAATCTCAGTAAGTCCGCTGGAAATGTGGCTTGACCAATAATAATAGGAACAACCCTATGGGAAGATGAGCAAGAAAATACGTCTCCAAATGGTAAGGAAATGGAAGTCTCCTCAACCAATGAAGACTCAAGAGCTAAACGGTCGGCGAACTGAGTCGATATAAATGAAAGAGAAGCTCCAGTATCGAATAAAATAAGGCACTCAGCGCCAAGAACAGAAAAGATACCGGCAACAATGTCTGGATGAGCCTCAGCCTCAGCCCTAGTCATCACAAAAATCTTTCCTTTCGGCTTTCCTCCCTTAGTCGCTGCAGCAGCAGTGGCAGCCTTGCCAAGTGCGGTGTTCCTCTCAGGACACTCATAAGACTTATGCCCAAATCCATTGCAAGTGTAACACTTGAAAGCATTCTTGAAACAGTCAAAACCCGGATGAGAAGGTTTACCACAACGGTGGCAAACACTAGGAGATGTGTCGGTGTGAACAATGGTCTTAGCAACCGGAGCAGAGAACCTCTCAAACCGCTTCTTCTGAGAAGAAGGCGAAGAAGTAGAAGGAACAAATGGTCTCTTCCCCTGGTACACTGATCTCTGGTGAGGAGTCACACTGGAAGTAGCAGCTCGGGTCTCAGCATCTATGGCACGAATAGAACTCTCGGCCCAAATAGCATCATCATATACCTCCACAAAAGAAGTCGAGTCACGACGAACCATACTCTCGATGCGCGGTCCTAGCTTCCCACGGTAAAAGTACTCTCTCAGCCTCATCTCTGACAAACCTCGATGCGAAGTGAGCAAGTTGGTTGAATCGGTCGGTAAACTCCTGAACTGACATCTTGCCTTGCTTCAAATCCATGAATTCTTTGAGTCGCTGTGATCTGAGCTCCTTCGGATAAAACCTCGTCTCGAGCTTATCCTTAAAAGCCTCCCAATCGAACAAATGATCAAGAGTGAAAGTCGGTCCGGTCAATGCCCACCACCTATCGGCCTCAAGGGTCAGAAAGTGAGTGGCTAGCCGCACTCTATCCTCTCTACCCACCGAATACATGGTAAAGCTCTTTTCCATCTCCCTGAACCACTCGGTAAGAGCTACCGGATCAACCTCGCATCCATAAGTCTTCACATGGCTCCTGGACATTTGGGATGTTATCCAAGAGAAGCTACCAGGACGATTATCCTCATTGGCTGGCGGTGGAGGAGGTGGAACATTCCCTGCTTGCTGTCTCTGGGTCTCAAGCAAGTGATGAATTGCTTGCAACATAATGTTATCAGCAGCCGTGGGTCTCACCGTCCTTCAAAACATAAAACAAGTATTAGCTTAGCAATTAGCAATCACAAATAGACTACAAAATAAATCCTTAAATCTACCCCATCTCTCATTCATTATTTGTTTATTTGGTCAAGTTAAGGTTGAGGGTCACACGAGTGCGTCGGGAGCAATAATGCTCTGATACCAACTGTAGAACCCCTCGCGAAAGCGGAAATTTAAAACATACAAAGTACTAAAAATGCAGCGGAATTTAAAACTTTTTAAAGTAAACAACATGCGAGAAGAATTAAACTGAAACGGAAACTGAAACTGAAATAAAACAAAATAGATAAGTAACAGTTCTAAGTATCAAAACCAAATATGTACAACAGCCTGGGATGGAACATCCCTACAGGCACCAACCAAAAACTGTATCAAAACTAAGAGTCTAGCTACTCGATAAATGTGTAAGTCGTATGATGACAACAGGATCATCACTCGCTAGCTCTCTCGTGAACCCCGCTCCAACCAGCATGTACCTACATACATGAAAACATGTACGCCACAATCAGTGGGGAGTGACTAGAGTTCTCCTAGCCACCTTTTGTGACAACACGTAACAAGTAAAGCAATACAGAATACTCCAACATATATGAACATGTGAAGCATAAACATCTCATCAACTGTTCTCATACTATCATGCAAACTCTGGTGCACGGCTCTCAACCAACTTCATAAACCGTTAGGAAGGAGAGTCGGTTTCCCTACTAGTTACCCAGTCGGGGGATCTTTCAATCCAACTATTTATGAAACCGAACTAAGAGTCATCCAATGCCTTGGATGATCAACCATAACTCAAACGAACATTCATTTACTCGTCAATATCAATATCTTGTTGGGGCTGGTGTCCTTGACAATTAAGTACAATGACTTATTAAATCTCTTTAAGGATCACAAGGGCATACTTTTGTATTATTACCAGTTGATCCACGTTTATCAATAACGGTTGGCTTGCTAGATAAGTTTTACGTTATTGTCATACGGATGGCGGTGATCAACTGGTCCCTATACGTCACACCTATAGGACACGTTTGAGAGATGTGAAGGTATGAAAATACAATCACATTTATGCCGGATATGACTAAACAGTTAGTCAGAGGTATTGACTATTAAATTAGTCAATAAGATGTTGAGATTATTATTTAATACGGATTAAATAATTTTAGCTAATACGGATTGCATGATTAATTCGTAAAATTAAATATAAACGGTTATATTTAATTAAATATTGTATTCGCGTATTAATATAAACAGTTATATTAATTTGGGTAATTATACAATATCGTAATTTTATCAGACCATTATTAATACATCGACTGCATTAATATCTGATAACATGCATACGATTTATAAACAAAACCCGCGAATAAAGTTTAGCTAAATGGGTCGAATCACAAATTAGAATAAGGTAAGAGTGGAAAGCCCACTCCTACCCTATTGGAAATTTCGGCCAAAAGAGCTACATAAGGAGGAGGACTCTCCTTATGTCAGGGACTCTTGTTTTCACTGTTTAAACAAATCTCAAGGAAAAATTAGGGTTTTGAGAGCTTTCTTCTCCCAAAACCTCAGATCTCACATCTAAAACCTAAATAGCCCTCCCAATATTGCAAGGCAGTTGGAGAGGATTTCTAGCACACGCGGCCACGTCTCATTCTAAGTCTTGGGTGCAAGTTATAGGAGGGAATTTGTGTTAATTCCTGTTCTTAGGCCTTTCGCACAAGGACTAAAGGTTGTACTTCTTTTCTTATCCTTTTTAATCTTATGACTATAAACACAACTGTATTTTTCATTATAATCCTGCAAGTTTAGGGTGAATACATGCTTTATTCCCCACAAGTGGTATCAGAGCCAGGCCATGAAAATTTTACCTTTGTGTTTTTCGTAAGTTTTAAAACCTGAAAAATCGTCTTCTGCCGCTAAGTCGGTCGATCGACCCCCCGTTGCGGTCGGTCGACCGCCTCCTGCGTGTTTTTCTGTTTCGACAGTTTATCTTTTGTGAGAAATCGTGTTCAGAAACTCGGTTTCGTGTTTTGTGGTCGGTCGACCTGTTTTTCGGGTCGGTCGACCATTCTGCTATAAAAAAAAAAAAAAAAAATTTCGTCAGGTGGTCGGTAGACCTGTTTTTGGGTCGGTAGACCACCCTTGTAACAGACTCGTTTTTTTTTTTTTATTTTCCGAAAATAACATGTTTTATTTTCACATGGCCTTTAGTAATATACTATATACGGAAATAGTATATTATTAATTTTGTGAAACGGTTCACCCTCGTTTGATACATATTATTTTAAAACGGTTTAAAATAATAGGATTATAAACTTATTAAAATTAAAGTGGTTAAAACGGTATAATCACATAATTTTAATCCTAAAAGGTGGTTTGGTAAAATTTGTTAATCATAATAACAGTATTATGTCATGTATGAATTTTAATTTAGTTGATGCATTTTATTTATCGTCTTGTTGAATGTCTAATGAATGCTTTCAAAAACGTATTTAATTTTGCAAACGGTTGTAACTTAGTGTGGCCTTAGAAGATTGTGTCACCGTAATGATGGGACACAGTCTTGCTTGTAATCTTGAGATCTTGAATCTCCGTTTTGGGTTTTTGCCATGTAATTACTTTTGTATTTAAATTAGAATGTATCTAGGACTACTTTTGTAATTTAAATTAGTAATTTTGTGAAGACCAAAGACAAGACGGAGACCGGATGCTCACTCCCGCTGCAAGGACCAAGATGGAACATCAAGACAAGCTTCTAGGGTCCAACGGTGGATTCCAAGTTGTTTTATGTTTATTTTGGTAGGATAGGCCACACTAGGACTTTTTATTTACGTTTATTGCTTTCATTTTATGCTTTCATCGATAATAGCTTGCATCATATTCCGCCTAAAACCAAACCACCTATATCATGCCTGAAAACTGACTCATGTAGAGGTTACGCGTTAGTTTTCTGTGACAATACAGATGTCACATGTCAATTGCAAAGCCATCACTTTATTTAATTCATTCACGCATTTGCTAGATATTAGTTCACTTAATATGAATAAATAAAAGTTGATGGGGTCTTCCTCGTATAACCAAAAATTGAGACTAGTCTTTATAAATCAGCCTCCCATGAATCCCTTCTTCGTCGGTAGGCATAATATGACCCCTTCTACGTCGGGTAAATGGGAACAGATGATTTATTTTATCTCAACATCATGGTCACTCGATACTATCTAGTGACTGAGATGGACTAATAGATAGGATTTACGGAAATCTATCGACCAAGAGTTCCAACGATTGGAATTAGCCAAACTGTGGGCTTATCAATATACGGAAATTGAATCTTGGGATCGTTTATATAATTCTTGAGGGAGATCAATTATATAAATGCATGAGTCTACGAGTTTAAATTCAATTTAATATAGACTTAAATCACAACAATGAGTTGCTTATATGGTTTTGTTTTATCTTCTTTTTCAGTGTAGAACACGTTCATTAAAACTGCTGTATAACTAAAATGGCTGGTGAAGACCCAATGCCAAGTGCCAAGCTAGCACGTGAATCCTGGCTAAAGGCCTTCATGGACTCAATGAATCAGTCAACTAGACTGAGGAATGATGGGTCAAACTTCTTTGACTGGGAGGCAGCACTACGAAATGCTGCCATTGCTGACGGAAAGCTTAAGTATTTAACTGAGCCCATTCCGGCACACCCAGGAACTGGAGCTAGAGCCAACGAAGTTCGCGCTCATAGCGACTTCGTCATGGAAGCAGGTGCATAAAGAACGTACTCATCTATGCAATGGAATCAAATTTGCAAAGACGCTTCATATCCCATGGTGCAAACAAGATTTTCACCACGCTCTCTAACGAATTCTCCAAAGCTCCGAGAATCGTTTCTTATGAGCATACCTGTCGCTTCTTTGAGGCGAAACTCCAGAAGGGCCAAGCTGTTAGCCCACATATTCTCAACATGATTGAGAATATCGAGAAACTGGAGACCCTTAACTGCAAGATCAGTGAGAACATAATCGTTGATCGTATGCTTCACTCGCTTCATGATGGGTTCGCCCTCTTTAGGGCCAACTAATACATGAACGACATGAAGAAGACTCCTCATGAGCTCCACTCCCTTCTCGTACAGACTGAGAAGGATCTGAAATTAAGTGGGAGCATGAAGCAGGATGTTCTCATGATCGCCAGTAAGGGAAAGGGTAAAGGGAAGGCTAAAGCTCAGGGCGACCTAGCAGTAGGTAAGCCCAGGTTCAAGAAACCAGGATTTACTAAGAGTGGGCCAGGTGAGCCGAGCAACTCACAGGGCAAGACAAAGAGCAAGGATACTAGCATGGAATGCCACCACTGCCACAAGACTGGGCATTGGAGGCGCTCATGCCCCGTGTATCGCGAGGACATTAAGGCAGGCCGCGTTACTCCTGTTGGTATGTCTTCTTCTTCTTTTATTCACATGATTGAGATTAACCACGCAAGTTGCGGAACTTGGGTACTTGATACTGGTTGTGGTTCTCATCTATGTAATCATGTGCAGGGCCTCCGAAACCAAGAACCCCTAATCAAGGGTGAGGTGGACCTGCGTGTCGGGCATGGAGCACGCGTTGCTGCAGTCTCGAAGGGAACATACGTGATCCAGCTTCCAAGTGGATTCGAGTTATTTTTATATAACTGTTATTATGTTCCTTGTTTGTCCAAAAACATTATTTCAGTTTCTGCGCTTGACAAACTCGGTTTTTCATTTGTAATAGAGAATAATAGCTGTATTTTCTCCTTACACAATATGATTTATGGCAAGGCAGTTACCATGAATGGAATTTATGTTTTAGATCAAACCACCGAAATATTACATGTGAATAATAAGAAATTAAAGGTAGGTGACAAAGATCAAACTTACCTATGGCATTGTCGTATGGGACACATAAATGAGAAACGCGTAAAACAGCTCATACAGAATGGAGCTATCTCACCCTTTGATTTCGAATCATATGGCACGTGTGAATCATGTCTCATCGGTAAGATGACTCGTATTTCCTTCAAAAGTGTTGGAATGCGCGCTGCCGACCTATTAGGACTCATACATACGGACGTATGTGGCCCTATGTCGATCAACGCACGAGAAGGCTATACGTATTTCATCATTTTCACGGACGATTTAAGTAGATATGGCTATGTCTATTTAATGAAGCATAAAAGTGAATCATTTGACAAGTTCAAAGAATACCAGAATCGGGTACAGAACCAGCTGGGTAGAAAGATTAAAGCACTACGTTCAGATCGTGGTGGTGAGTATCTTTCACACGAGTTTGATCAACACCTTAACGACTGTGGGATCGTGCTACAGTTGACTCCACCTGGAACACCACAATTAAATGGTGTGTCCGAACGGAGAAATCGAACTTTACTTGATATGGTTCGATCCATGATGAGTCACACCGTTGTGCCTGATTCATTATGGGGCTATGCTCTTTTGTCGGCCGCTCTAATACTTAACCGAAGTCCGTCTAAAGCTGTTGACAAGACTCCATACGAATTATGGAAGGGAACGGTCCCTAACTTGTCCTTTATTCGGGTTTGGGGCTGCGAGGCTTATGTCAAGTGGAGACACGAGGATAAGCTCGGCCCGCGATCGGTCAAGACATACTTTATAGGCTATCCAAAGGGAACTTTTGGTCATTACTTCTACTCGCCTACCGAACAACGTGTTTTTGTTGCGGCTAGTGCGACGTTCTTAGAGAAAGAATTTCTCGAGAACAAGTCGAGTAATAGAACCTTCGAGTTATCGGAGGTTCAAGAACCAACTACCGAGCAACCATTGGAGGAAACAGTTCCTTCAACCGAGGCTGCGGTAGATATCCCTGAGGAACCTAGGAGGTCGGGAAGAGTCTCTATTCCACCGGACAGATACATTGGTATGGTCGAGGAACACGATACAGATGACGTCTTACTCCTAGAGGGTAATGAACCCAAAACCTATAAAGGTGCCATGACTAGTTCTGACTCAAAGCTATGGCTAGAAGCCATGCAATCCGAGATGGACTCCATGTATGAGAACAACGTGTGGGATCTTGTGGACCTACCTGCAAAGGTACGTCCCCTTCAATGCAAATGGCTTTACAAGATAAAGCATGCCGTGGAAGGTAAACAAGATATCCATAAGGCTAGACTAGTTGCTAAAGGTTTCACTCAAGTGCCAGGCTTGCACTATGATGAGATCTTTGCACCCGTAGTCATGCTACGTTCCATTCGGATTATCTTAGCGATCGCCGCATTTCATGATTATGAAATATGGCAAATGGACGTTAAAACCGCCTACTTAAACGGTTATTTGGAGGAAGAGTTGTACATGGTACAACCCGAGGGTTTTATCGATCCAGCACATCCTAAGAAAGTTTGCAAGCTTAAGCGTTCCATCTATGGACTTAAGCAAGCATCGCGGAGTTGGAATCATCGCTTCGACCAAGTGATAAAAGAGAATGGGTTCATTCGATCAGTCGAGGAACCATGTCTCTATATCAAGTCGAGTGGGAGCAAGATTGTATTCCTAGTACTGTATGTCGATGACATACTCTTGATTGGGAATGACATACCTCTCTTATCTTCGGTTAAAGCATGGTTGAAAAACCATTTCCAGATGAAAGATCTGGGAGAGGCACAAAGAATTTTGGGCATCTGTATCTACAGGGATAGATCACGACGGATGTTGTCTCTCAGTCAGGAGTCTTATATAGACAAGATTCTAGAGAGATTCAGCATGACGAACTCCAAGAAGGGGTTCCTTCCTATGACTCCTGGGCTTCACTTGAGCAAGACTCAAGAAGCTAAGTCATTGGAAGAGAAAGAGCGCATGAGTCGGATTCCTTATGCTTCGGCAATAGGATCGATCATGTATGCCATGATATGCACACGTCCAGACGTTGCATATGCATTAAGTATGACTAGTCGATTCCAAGCTCATCCAGGTGAACAACACTGGATGGCCGTGAAAAACATTATTAAGTACCTACGGAGGACTAAAGATTGGGGATTGACTTATGGAGGCGACTCAACGCTCTGCGCCACGGGTTACGCAGATGCTAGCTTCCAAACGGATCGAGATGACTCGAAATCTCAATCTGGATTCGTTTTTACTCTTAATGGTGCTGCTGTCAGCTGGAAAAGTTCTAAACAAAATGTTACAGCAGATTCTACGACTGAGTCCGCGTAAAAGAAGATATTCATTGATAAGATCGCTACGGATGACAACATAGCTGATCCTCTCACTAAAGCATTACCACGTGATAAGCATGAAGGACACATTCATTCCATGGGAATTAGATGTGTTCCTAAGTTGTAGTACTCTTTTATGAATTCATGTAATAATTCATTTTCTCGTGTACTCTATTCAACCTTATTGTTATGATATAAAATGTTTTGTTTTTCATGTGGAATTGTACGCCAATTTTGTACACCACAAAGTGAACTGATTAACATTACATCGTTTTGGTCCTTGATTACCCACTTGAGCTGATAACTCAGGTAATCATTTTGTGACGTTGGTTGATGGTGGGTTCAACGAGCCATAAGTCACGCGGCTGACTGACCAATCACAAAGGCGAGTTATACGGATATCTCGTAGGACACCCCGTGACAACGTTATGGAGTCCTAAATGTTTTATAACATTGGGTGCCTGGTCGTGGATAGGACCTCCATAGTGTTCCTTAGAGTCGAGTCTTTTGACCTTCAACTGTCTCTTTAGATTAAGACAGATTTTGGGTAACTTTGGTTTCTTTCCCACGGTCACCGTAACAGGGGCCAAGAGGATTTTTTTCTGGGTTATTTCATGCTGGGCGATATCGGCAGGATTCGAGTTGAGGGAAATATCCAAACCCTTATCAGGATTTTATCATTTCTCAGGGCCACTCGAGGAGTAGTAACTGAAATGCATGGCCATGCTCGAATACAGATTCGTTTTATCAGTTAAGTTACTCTCTAGTCGGGGAAACCACTCTTGATACAGATCGCTTGTGAGATACGACCTTTGCGAATGCAGATTTGCAAATTGTCTTACATTGAGTAGGAGAAATTTTAAAAGGATATGAGATTCGGTTATCGCACCTACACTTGTACAGACAAGTGGGAGTTTGTTGGAGCTTGTGTCCTCCACATGTAGTGTGATAACGTCATTGCACATACCCTTGTACGGACAAGTGGGAGATTGTTGGGGCTGGTGTCCTTGACAATTAAGTACAATGACTTATTAAATCTCTTTAAGGATCACAAGGGCATACTTTTGTATTATTACCAGTTGATCCACGTTTATCAATAACGGTTGGCTTGCTAGATAAGTTTGACGTTATTGTCATACGGATGGCGGTGATCAACTGGTCCCTATACGTCACACCTATAGGACACGTTTGAGAGATGTGAAGGTATGAAAATACAATCACATTTATGCCGGATATGACTAAACAGTTAGTCAGAGGTATTGACTATTAAATTAGTCAATAAGATGTTGAGATTATTATTTAATACGGATTAAATAATTTTAGCTAATACGGATTGCATGATTAATTCGTAAAATTAAATATAAACGGTTATATTTAATTAAATATTGTATTCGTGTATTAATATAAACAGTTATATTAATTTGGGTAATTATACAATATCGTAATTTTATCAGACCATTATTAATACATCGACTGCATTAATATCTGATAACATGCATACGATTTATAAACAAAACCCGCGAATAAAGTTTAGCTAAATGGGTCGAATCACAAATTAGAATAAGGTAAGAGTGGAAAGCCCACTCCTACCCTATTGGAAATTTCGGCCAAAAGAGCTACATAAGGAGGAGGACTCTCCTTATGTCAGGGACTCTTGTTTTCACTGTTTAAACAAATCTCAAGGAAAAATTAGGGTTTTGAGAGCTTTCTTCTCCCAAAACCTCAGATCTCACATCTAAAACCTAAACAGCCCTCCCAATATTGCAAGGCAGTTGGAGAGGATTTCTAGCACACGCGGCCACGTCTCATTCTAAGTCTTGGGTGCAAGTTATAGGAGGGAATTTGTGTTAATTCCTGTTCTTAGGCCTTTCGCACAAGGACTAAAGGTTGTACTTCTTTTCTTATCCTTTTTAATCTTATGACTATAAACACAACTGTATTTTTCATTATAATCCTGCAAGTTTAGGGTCAATACATGCTTTATTCCCCACATATCTATATCTGACCCGTACCAACTCAAGGCAAGCAGATAAATTCAGCAAGTAAAAGGTTCAGCGGTCAACTTAAGACATAACCTAATACTAATCAATCAGCAAGTGTAAAGGTTCAGTGGTCAACTTAAGACATAACCTAAACACCAAAATATTCAGCAAGCAAGGACTCAGAGGCCAACTTAAGGCATGGACCCGCCAATCAGCGAGACACTAGACTCAGCGGCCAACTTAAGGCATAGACTAGCATCCAAAAGTAAAGGACTCAGAGGCCAGCTTAAGGCATGTCCCTTCACTACATCACAAGGTACTAGACTCAGAGGCCAGCTTAAGGCATGTCCTAGCACCAAACATCTGCACTCCGGGCAAGGTGTCAGTTCCTTAGCTATCCCGTTGTGCAGCTGCTCTACTCGTCAGACTCAGAGGCCAACTTAAGGCATGTTCCAACGCGATCACAATCAAACATGTCTGGACTCAGAGGCCAGCTTAAGGCATGTTCCAGACACAACAAACATACACATATAGGGCTCAGAGGCCAACTTAAGACATATCCCTATATATGACAAACAACTCACGTATTAAGTTCAGAGGCCAGCTTAAGGCATAACTTAATACGCATCAATACAATATCAACCAAAGTCTATGAACTAATCTATAGTTCTACTTTCTTAACTTCTAATCAATACTTAATTGATCCCGGGAAATAAGTTGAGGGAGAGCCGGTTTCCCTTTCGGTTACCCGACCGGGGGGTCTCTATCCTCTCTCCATTCCCGAACCCAATAGAGTGCCGCCCGAACCTCGGGGACCTCAAACGCACATAAGCATAAGAGAAGGGCCAATTTCGATTAAGTTATTTCTAAACAACTGTTGTCTATGAAAATATCTTAGTACGATGAGAATTATAAACGGACACTTAAGAATTAACTAATTTTAGACAAGGCACTAACTACTTTACTAAATCTTACTTAACTCAAATATATTTTCTAAGTATTCGATTACGTTCCAATTAACCGGTTCAACCGATAAAGGAAATAACACATATTCTTTACGGAGTTATTTATGTATACAAGGTAACAGAAGAATCGTAAATTAAATATATAGTTCATTCAAAGAAGAGAAACAAGGAGTAGTTACATTTCATATTGTATCTCTATGTAAAATTAACACATGTGAATTTAGATAACGAGTCATACTCTCATTATACGAGTTGATTAATTACTTGTATGTCCTCTTAACAATTAACAATTGGGGTACATAAACAATAATAGTGTACAATACTAATGATAAACAGTAATAGTATACCATACTACGAAGTAATAAATAATAGTAGTATACGAAACTAAGCATAAATAATCCTAGTATACATTACTAAGCATAAGTAATAGTAGTATACTTGTAGGGTAGTAGTCAGAGTAGCGTATAGCAGCGCTGGTAGACCATAATTATAATACGCATCAGCAATTTGCAATAAGGTGATAGCAGTACACGACAATAGACCGGCAGAAGCAGCGTGATTTACGACAAAAGCCACACAAATAACGAACATCGATAGCAATGCATTTCAGTAGCAAATGTAACAGACTAAAAGGGTAGTAGTAGCAGAAATACGCAGATACGCAGACACGACGCAGGGCAGACGCAGCAGACGTAGAAACATACCAGACGCGCAGAACAGACTTTCAGGAACGAACAATGCGCAGGAATGAAAAATGAGCAGACAAACACGGTGAAGGGGAATGCATACCAGAACTGCCATCATACTAGCATATATACTGATCTGAACAGAGTTGCAGAAGGGACAGTGGGTCTGGTGTAGTGCAGGTGGGTGAAGTAGAGTGGTGATACGCAACATCAGACCGGTAGGGTGCAGTAGGGTCGTGAGCGAATGCAATTGTATGAGGCAGTAGTAGTGAACAACAGTAGGTAGTGCTTCAGAATGGCAGTAGCAGTCTAGCAATTAGAGTGATGCAGGGGAGTAATGCAGGAACAGAAATGTAAAATCAGAAATTGCAGTAGGTACGTATGGAGTGGCAGCAGAAATGAATAGAAGGCAACCACACATATTCAACAATCTTGGCATACTTGAACATATAAACAGTAACCCAACATGTTACTAAGTTCCTAACATCATCCTAATTCATAATTCATATAAACACAACATTAAAACACATTTTGTGCTAATATAAACAATAAGGCCGAGTTACTCATTATCATCACCTTAAAGCGATCCAGCTTAAAGATCCTCCTCTACAACAAAGCTATCAACCTTCGGGTCATCCAAGCCCACGCCTACAAGCACGAAAAACGATGTTAACGGTCCGAAAAACGGAATTAGGCAAAACAGCCCAATTTTCGAAGTCGATGAAATGCAAAACGAAAGTGATAGATGGCTTGGAAATTAAATGAGGATTCCGAAAATGTTATTATTACCTTAAATCGGTAGACGGATGATGGAGAAATGATCAAAAGAAGATGAATAAAATGGAGGTTTTAAGAGAATATGAGTTTACAGTGAAATGTTGTTTTGAAGAGGATGAATGTCGACATGTGAGATTTTGAGGGTTTAAGTAAATGTCCTTTCCGTATTAAATGAAACGGGTTAGGATACTTGAACGGATATTTAAGTTGGGAACTTAAACTTACCAAGTTTATATTCGTCTTAAGGACTTAAGGTTCTTAAGACGGATCTTACTAATTATTTAAAATCCTTCACAATAATTTATTAAAATATTATTTTATTACTTAAAATAATTTAAAACGCCAAAAATAGTTTTTACGAAAATACAGGATGTTACAAAATGAGTAATAATGAACGTAGGAAGAGTTTAATAAAATGTGTTAGGTTTTATTAGTTACTCATAAACTAATCTTTAGTCATACTAACATAATCTTTTAATTAACCCTTTAATTAACATATTATTAGTGATCTTAAGCATGCTAAAATGCGGAAATAAGAGAGTATTCGAACCCTTACACACGGTCCAAATATTTAGCAAGGATGATCCTCCAAGTACCCAAATTAGAATACCTCCTTTGGATGCACCAAGACAACCCATAACCAACCGAGATCTTGAACAAGCTAGCACAAAAACCGGTTTTCCTTAAATTATTCTAATCTCTCTAATTAGAATATTATCTCAATACTACAAAATAGTATGTTTATATTATCTTATAATATATATATATATATATATATATATATTGAGTTTGTAAAGTCTCACTTTTACTTAGTGTATTTCGGCTAAGAGAAGGGGTTTTATGATTTTTCTACACTTAGAAATTTTAACCAACATTAGAAGAACTCGGGTTAGTTTAGGTGAGCATCTTATACTTAAGTTGGTTGGGCATAGGGTTGGGTGAGGCCGGCCATGGGAACACACAAAGGGAACATTTTCTCTTCTCAATGTGTCTAGGGTGTCTCATGTTGCTCTTTTCAAAGCTTGCTTTAAACATCATGTTTAAAGTATAATTAACACCCTAATCATGCACAACTACCTCCACTAGCCGTCCCATTTAAGCAAAATGGACTTAATTTTATATTTTTGTCAACCTTACAATTGTATGATATGTCACATACAATATGTCACATACAATATGTCACAATATTATACTATACAATTGTTTTAATTTAAAACATACATATTTATCAAATAAATATTATTTATAAATTAAATAAATCACATTTATCAAGTTGATAAGTAATTCGTAATTACTAATATAAAATGGTCATTTACAATAATCGTCAATACGATCTACAACCTTTATATTAATTATAACCCGATTCATTCTAATTTCGATATCATAAAATATCGTTTATTGTTTAATAATTGACACGTTTCAATTTTAAACATAAATCTTAGAATAAGATTTAACCTCTGATTTCTCGATACACGAGTTTAAGGAATATGATCAAATCGTATCATTGTACATTTGATCACTTTATCAATTAAGGGAATTGTCCTAAAGGTGTGACCTAAAGGGATCAACTGACCACCATCGTCATACGACAGTAATGTCAAACTCTAGCTAGCCAATCATTATCGATTAATGTTGGTCAGTTGACTAATATAAATCGTATCATCCCTTGCGCATTCTCGTCATGAGATTTAATTACGTGATCGCACTATTGTTGAGGACACATTTCCCAACAATCTCCCACTTGTCCTCGACAAGTGTGCGTCACCAATTCTCTTGTCCTATTACAATCTCCCACTCAATGCAAGATGTCTCTCTCAGGTCGTACTTGCATTCGATCATATCATGAGTGGTTTCCTCGATCTGGAGAATAACTGTTTGACCGGAATTATCTACCATAGATACCTTCCGAGCGTGGCCACGCATTTCCAGTTAACTTCTCCTCGAGTGGCCTTGAGATTTGAACAACCTTGACAAGGGGTGGACAATTTCTATCGCACTACTTCCTTCAACTAGTCACAGTCAGTCATAGCCTGAAGCAATCCCATTTGACTCCAGTTACGAAAAGTCGTAGAGAATGGATCAAGGTTATGCCTAAACTGTACCATCTTGGGAGAGTAGTCTTTAGTCTAAGAATTGACTCACAAGAATACTATAGCAGCTCTCGCCACGACCCGGCTATAAAATTTCCAGAACTCTATAAGCGGTCACATTGCCCGACAGAGTGTCTCTTACAGTCTGCCTATGTGATCGACTAGTCATCACATATGACTCTATGGCACTTGAACTTTCCATCAATCGCCTCACACTCTAGTCGCTTTGAGATGTCACCTCATGTAAGCGGCTAGGGGCCATACTAAGTCAATCCAGTTCACTTATGGGGTTCAATATTATCTCCTACAACCCATTTGGATTCTGACAAAGTATCTTTTACTTTGAGTTAATTAAAACTCAAATGATGTTGTCATGCAACAATAGTCAATACTATTACATTGCATTTGATGCACAAACATCTATTTGTATTAGTGTTTTGCGAATAACCCTTTATTCATAATTTGCAAAACTTACAAATTTTTGTCTCCTTCATTCTCATATTATCCCGTATAATATGATTCTATTTGAGTACATATCTAGAACTCTTTCTAGATTTTGAGTTTCCTTTCCGGAGGAAAACTCCCACTGTTATCTCATAACTTGTGACGTATCGATATACTGGAGGGATTAAGGAATCACTCTCTTTAGTCACTTATGTACTGAAATCTACATTGTAGTTATGAGTGATTTCATCACTCTTACTATTTTCAAACATCTTGGCTATTTTATCAAGGTTATTCATATCTAACCATTTTGATTTCTAATGGGCGACCTTTTATTATCAATATAATAAACCTTCCCGTAAAGCTCTATTATCTTATGATATAAGGTATTAGTTCATCTAGAATTGAAAACCTCTTATTCTTTACACCTTAAAGAATCACCCATCCTCTCTAAATGGTAGGCTTAATTCTTTTAATGAACATCGCTCCCACTAAAATCAATATTACTCGATCTCTTAAATGAACCTTTCATTTTTCGCATGTTAAATCTTTATTTATCACTTGAATCATTATTACCATCACTATCCCCATAGTGATCTATTTCCATTCAATCAATCATCACCCTCTTATCATGTCTTCGTTTCCTTGAGACGAATATGACATGATAATTTCCTTATAACTACATTGAGAGAATTGAGATGATTTCTTCTCTTTTATCTTATAAACTTAGAAAAATCATTTATTAAGGAACCGGTCTTACCTCCCGTATAGATAGATGATTTCTCCTCTATTATCTTATAATCTTTAAAAAATCATTATCTCAAGGAGCCGATATTCCTTCCGAATTCATACGGGGTTTCATGTCTCCTCTCTTTGAAACAATGAACACAAAGAACTTTTCTTCGAGTGTTCTCCCGTAGTTTCTTCAGTGTCCTCTCGTAGTTTCTTCAATTCATTTAGGGTTCTTCTTAAGACTCCTAAGTAGGAATATTCTCTAAGATCCTTTATATTATCATTGGTTTGCGAGCGAAATATTTTCTCCCACTCTATCCTTCTAACAATAACCTTTATTCGTATAAGGATAGCTATTTCGAGTAACCAATGTATATGAATGTTTGAAGTTTTATAGGTGTGATGAATACATTCTCATTTTCACTTAAAATGAAAATCTTATAATGAACTAATACAGTCTCATTTTGATTGAAAGTATCTCATGGGGTGTAGTTCTCCGTTTTAATCAACACTTTGATTGTATTATATTGATCGTATCAATTGTTAATTGCGTGATTAAATCACTATTATTCATGTTTAAACAAGGCATGCAATTTATTTGAGAAATCAAAACATTGATTAAGAACAAAAGTAGTGACTCGGGTTGAAAACCAAGTCACCAATATCCAAAATTACAACCATTGTTTTAGGATTTTAATCCTTGTCTTACAAGAAAATAAATTGTTCCATAAATAAATGCAAAATATGAAAGAAGACGATATGAAAATTAGAGGCTAGCTCTTCAAGTCTTCGATCAATTTGGATGCTACCATAGCCATCCAAGTAAGGAACTTCATGTTTCCTTCTCCTTGTCCTTATCTTTATAAGATGCCCCTTTAAAACAATTTAAAAGGGGTGATAGTCAACAACTTGTATCGCCATACAAAAGTTAACAAAATAACATGAAAGTAAACGAGAATTATAACCTACTGTAAGAACATTTCCATTTTTGAGATCGGTCAAGTATTTGGGGCAATTCCGTTTCCTAAGATTTATCCTTGTGAAATAAAGGCACTTGTCTTCAACCTTTGAACATGAGGTGGAAACGCCTTTCGAAAAGGTCTTTTCTTTGGTCGCTTTGGGCTTGAACGTTTTCTTGCCTTTGCCCTTAGAGGCATTCCTTTTGAAGCTCGTTTTCCCTATCTTCTCGATGTTCAAAACAACCTTAGTGGAACTTTCATGAAGTCCCATATCTCTCTCGGCTTGGACAAGCATTTTATGCAATTCATCCAATGTGGTATCTTGATTTCGCATGTTGAAATTCACCCGGAATTGTGCATACGATTTCACTTTGTTGAGAGAGTGAAGGACTCGGTCAATAATGAGTGAGTCGGGAATTTCAACTCCTTGCAATTTTAGTGTCTCCGCGAGCTCAACTAGTTTCAGCACATGAGGGCTTATCTTTTGCCCTTCCTTCAACGTAATGTCGAAGAAGGCGGAAGCCGCCTCATATTGGATCACCCTTGGAGTTTGCGAAAACATGGTCGCAAGCTTGGTGTATATCTCATACGATGTGGTCAACTTAATCATACTCCTTTAGAGGTCCGGCTCCATGGAGAAGATGAGCACATTTTTAAGAGCGGAGGACTCTTTCATGTAGGCTTCATAGGCCTCACGATTTTGGACCGATGAACGAGCGGTCGGAGCGGTCGGAGCGGCTTCGGATAGGTAACGACTCTTATCGTCACCTTGAGCGGCCAAAAGCAATTGCGCATCCCAATCCTTAAAATTGGAACCATGCTTATCGAGTTTACAACGATCCATAAAGGATCGAAGCCATGATACGTTAGTGAGAGGTGGAGCGTTGGTTGCCATTGATGATGTTGAAAATTAAACTACAATAATAAAAGGAAAAACAACATCATTTTAAAATTCATAATTTAAACTAGAAACTTTAACAAGTTTAGTTATATATTTACTTAATGATCTCTTACCCAATTAAGTAAACAATCCCGAGACCCAAACCCATACTAATACGGGCACGGTGTAGCCGATTCAACCCGTATCGGTATAATTTGGTGGATAAACCCTTTAATCGGTTCTACTCTTAGAACTCTCGGTCGACAATTTTCTTAAAATTATCTTTAGCCCGAACTTATTGCAACTACGGTTACGAATACTTTCGTTGAGATCAACCAAATTTCAAGGTGTAATCTTATTACCCCACTTACCCAACGTGACAATTTTAGTACCCCGGTGTAGCCGAGCCTACGTTCTTGTGAAGAAGGGATTCATGGGTCCATACTTTTTGGTAAGGCTAAGTCTCAATATTTATATATAAGAGATCTAGTCAAATTATTATCTATCTCCGTTTAAGTGAACTAAGTCGGTGAATTATCGATAAAATAAAAGACTAGGTCGACTAGGTCGAAACATGCATGATACGATGTATGACGATTTGGCTATGCATGCAAACATATAAAAGCAAAAATAAAAGCATAAAATAAACCCTAGTATGGCCTTTCCTAGAAAAGAAATAATAAAAGTACAAATTCGGAAACCAACTCCTTTGGTCCCTTGAACTTCATGAGGCACACACTTCGAGGTAAACACCGTCTTGATTGGAACTCCTTTCCGAATGGCACCGTCTTCAAGGAACTCCGGATTTTACAAATATTACAACTTTTCTAGTCTACTTTATACATTATAAAATAGAAATAAATTACAATTGGGTGATACGAGATCACAAAATTACAACCGAATCGGTAACCCCTTACATTACGGGAAATACCGATTTAAAAACTAAGGCCATACTAAGTAAATTACATAATTCCCAAAATTACGTAAAATAAATCATGACATTCATAATATAATATGCAATGCTTATGTAAATATGAATTAACATGCAAACCCAAAGCCAAATCGTCCTATTTAAAACACTTATTTAAATAGTTATCGTAAACCTTGGTTTATGGAATCGCGTGTTTTAACGTTTAACAACACTATGCATTATATGAAACGGTTTTCATCCTTAAGTTAATCATCCTAACTCTTATAGGTTTCAAAATTTAGTCTTACTCAAACTTTGAACATGACTTAACTTAATATATTTCAATATTGATCGGTATTACTCGGTTTTACGGGAAAAATAATATAAAAATCCAAAAGAGTCATTAAAATTTCGAAAATTCAAAATTCAAATTTTGAAAAATCCAGAATGTTCTTAAAATTTTCAGAATATTAAAATATTAGTATTTATACGGTTTTAACATTATTTCGAAAATAATACGTAAAACGAGCATTTTAAGTCGGAAAATTCAATAATTAACTCCATAAATGCAAATAAAATACTAATAAAATTTTTACACTTCCAAAACACTTTAAGAACACAAAATGGACATAAAAATAAATTTCACACTGCCCAAGAGCCGAAACTTTAATTAAAAGACTCTTATTATTTTAATTTTAAATGCTACTTTTAACAAATTAAAAATTAAAACAAATCTGAAACTTTTGGCTCCCAAGAATATTTTCAAGATGAACATATCATATATGACTAATATGGGTTAAATTTTTCGGCCATTTTAACAACTATTGCAAATTTTAACGATTTACGTCATATATCGAACGAATTTAACCTTTAAAATTATTTCTCAAGCATAAAATAAGATAAAATTCTCGAAAAATTTATACATGCTGGAAATAATATATATGACATCGTGTTAAATTTTTATGGCCAAATTCCAACTTAAACTATTAAAGTCGAAATAATGTCACTAATTACCCGATTTTTACATTAAAAATCTATAATATTGCAATATTTGAGATAAATTTCTGGAAAATTCAACATAAATTTTAAATATTGCATGTGACATCCTCATAAAGTTTTATAGTCAAATTCATAATATAACTATTTTAACCCATTTTTATTCATCTTATTGCATTTTAACCCTTAAAATTCATATCACACGTTTTATAAATCCATAATTCACGAAAATTCATATTCATATTATAGAAAATACATGTGATAACATACTGAAAAATCTCGGCCAAAAGATGATTATATTATTTTTCCCAAAATAAACGACTTTAACCATTAAAACTTTATAAAAACCGAGATTTAATATACCATTAATCAATATTCATGCAAAATATATTCCATATATTCTAAAACATTGTAGAAAACAGTAGGTATTCATGCTCATAATATTTCGTGCATATCTTATATCAAACGAAAATTTCAATTTTATTTTGTTATCTCTATAACTCCGTAAAAACGTAAACGGAAAGCATGCAAACAACCTATTGCTCTGATACCAATTGTTAGGTTTTATTAGTTACTCATAAACTAATCTTTATTCATACTAACATAATCTTTTAATTAACCCTTTAATTAACATATTATTAGTGATCTTAAGCATGCTAAAATGCGGAAATAAGAGAGTATTCGAACCCTTACACACGGTCCAAATATTTAGCAAGGATGATCCTCCACGTACCCAAATTAGAATACCTCCTTTGGATGCACCAAGACAACCCTTAACCAACCGAGATCTTGAACAAGCTAGCACAAAAACCGGTTTTCCTTAAATTATTCTAATATCTCTAATTAGAATATTATCTCAATACTACAAAATAGTATGTTTATATTATCTTATAATATATATATATATATATATATTGAGTTTGTAAAGTCTCACTTTTACTTAGTGTATTTCGGCTAAGAGAAGAGGTTTTATGATTTTTCTACACTTAGAAATTTTACCCAACATTAGAAGAACACGGGTTAGTTTAGGTGAGCATCTTATACTTAAGTTGGTTGGGCATAGGGTTGGGTGAGGCCGGCCATGGGAACACACAAAGGGAACATTTTCTCTTCTCAATGTGTCTAGGGTGTCTCATGTTGCTGTTTTCAAAGCTTGCTTTAAACATCATGTTTAAAGTATAATAAACACCCTAATCATGCACAACTACCTCCACTAGCCGTCCCATTTAAGCAAAATGGACTTAATTTTATATTTTTGTCAACCTTAAAATTGTATGATATGTGACATACAATATGTCACAATATTATACTATACAATTGTTTTAATTTAAAACATACATATTTATCAAATAAATATTATTTATAAATTAAATAAATCACATTTATTAAGTTGATAAGTAATTCGTAATTACTAATATAAAATGGTCATTTACAATAATCGTCAATACGATCTACAACCTTTTTATTAATTATAACCCGATTCATTCTAATTTCGATATCATAAAATATCGTTTATTGTTTAATAATTGACACGTTTCAATTTTAAACATAAATCTTACAATAAGATTTAACCTCTGATTTCTCGATACACGAGTTTAAGGAATATGATCAAATCGTATCATTGTACATTTGATCACTTTATCAATTAAGGGAATTGTCCTAAAGGTGTGACCTAAAGGGATCAACTGACCACCATCGTCATACGACAGTAATGTCAAACTCTAGCTAGCCAATCATTACCGATTAATGTTGGTCAGTTGACTAATATAAATCGTATCATCCCTTGCGCATTCTCGTCATGAGATTTAATTACGTGATCGCACTATTGTTGAGTACACATTTCCCAACAAAATGAACCCCAGGCTAGTAACTGTTAGGAGCCCCAGGATTGGGATGAGTTAGGGGCCCCCTCAAACCAAGCCACTGGCCCTTTCAGTCTGACCTGTTTACCCTTGAGAGATGTAGAGCGTGGGTAGTTTAGAATAAAGGAAAAGACCCAATATATATTGTACTAACATTTCCGTATGAAAGGAATGAGGTAAGATATGATGTGGAATATGATTGGTAATACATATTGTGAATCATGAGATTTACATTGACTGTGATTAAGATATGTATTACTTCAAGTATGAGGACATGAGTTTTTGAATATGAGTTGAAATATGAGTTTGGCTTGTATGGCGATATGCATGCGGTTATATGATCCCTGAACCCTTAGGTAGAGGTATAGAATAATGATATGTGTAATGAGTTGATGATAGAAGTACCATAAGTTATAGCTGCTATCTAGGAGGTTAGATGTAGGAGAGATATGACCATGATTGACTAGAATGGGTAGTAGAGCCAACTAGGCTATGTTGTTACAGGATGCGGAAATCAAGTTAAGTCTTATGTGTAAATCTAGTAAACCAAAACGGGTGTCGTGTCCGTTGATAATTGTTTTGTTGTTATTCTAAGTGTGTATACACTTCTTAGTTGAATGCCTTATTCTTTGCAAGAGTTTACTGTTTGGCTAACTTGGCATATGCGATCGGATTTTGAGATTTATGATTGCTATTATTTTACTAATTGCCTTAGAAATCCATGTCTATTTATATGCGGAATGTGTTGCCCTAAGCCATGAATGTTATATAGTTATGTGTTGAACATGCCGATTTTTACGTCTAATTCTATACATTTAATTTAGTTATAAGGTTTCTATTCAATAAGTGGCACCTTAGTGATTTCTAAGATATATTTTAGTTTTTAAATAAGTTGTGATTGCAACAATAGTAGAAACTAATATAATGCTTTGATTATACATATATGAGTTATTTAGTTGATCTTATTTTCAATTTCGCAATCGTTACCGTTTTCTAGATGACAATTCGGTTTGAAATAATGAATACATGTTAATATGGTGCAATGTGGTTTAAATGTTTTAAATGATATGCCCACATGTTTTGGAAGAATAATGGTTGTGTTTAAATGTGATAATGTGAAGTAAATTTTTTTTAGGAACAAAAAATTTAATAAAAATCCAGAATGTTACCTTGTTTGTACGGGCTGCCAATTGAAATGTGTTCCATAAATGAATACGAAAAATTTATGTATGATAAGCCACGTAAAATCTTAACGAGTCGTTATTTAATAGTGATTTTTGCAAGTTGAAAAATTTCATGTTTAATTGTTGTGAAGTTTCTGTTCAGACCAACTGAGTTGTAAAATTTGTTACAAATAATTCCCATAATTTTTGTATTTGATTATTTTTTTTCCTATGATTAGAAAATTCCTTATATTTTCTAAAAACTATAATAGCTCGCAAAATAGCTAAGTAGTTATTTAATTATGCTTTTTGGAAGTTGCGGCATGACCGATGTATGATTATTGAAATTTTAAGATATGTTAGTTTTCAATATAAAAGTTTAATCAAATATGAATTACATGATGTAACCATGTAATACTCTGATATGGCATTAGTAACATGAACAGTATGCATATGAATATGAACCTTATTATATGATAATATAATCTTATTTATTTCGGTAAGTTATATATAAAGTAGTTTCATTTATACAAATGCTATTACATTAACTAAAATTTTGCCTTTGGTCTTTTCTAAAACTTGTGTGCATAAACATGATCTTACGTATATAATATGATTCTAATAGGAAATGTTTTAATTTTTTAATTATGAACTATAAGTTGGCTGATTGTCTACATTGATGTAAACGTGTTAATATTTGTGTCAGAATTCCCAAGGTTATATAAGTGTTGGTTACCTTAATTTTGTTTTACTGCGTAGCATGAAATTGACGAGTATGTTTTGTTGCTTTAAAAGGCGGGTGTTAGTTGCCCAACATAGAGTAATTAACGTACCAGATTAATTGTGACTGTTGTTTCGGTGATCTTCTGAGCATTGGATGTGGAAGTTTATAATGGGGTTACGAGGACGTAACCATATCTTAAGGAGGATATGATTGTAAAATCTTAATAATTTATTATATGGCTAGTTGTTATGACATGACAAATTGGTATGTCGTGATTGTTTGAAGATACTTGATAATCTTGATTACTTATGTTATGCATTATATTTTGATTCGTGAAGTATCCTTTAATTTAGTTGTGCGCTAAACTTTAGGGACAAAGTTTTCTTAACGGGGGTAAAATGTGACATTTCACGTTTTGAAACCTATATAAGTGCTACTTGTGATTGTTTCGCGTTTGTTATATGTTCCTTATCGTTATGGGGTGGCGAACTTCGGGGCGAAGTTCATTTTAAGGAGGGAAGACTGTAATACCCCGTATTTTAGCCTCAGTCAATGACAGTCAAACCATGTTTTATACACGTATTTCAAAGAGAATGTTTATAAAGTATTTTACGTAAACTGTTATTATTTTATAAATCGTATTTCTACGGTTATTTCTTATTTCATAATCATTTTATATTTCATGATCATTTCATAAAATGACATTTCATTCGTATTTCTTTAATTTTAATAATATATTTATAATTAAATATATTTCCTAATTTATATTTATTTCCCATCTATACTTCTTTTATTATTTAAGTCGTAATTGTATTTAAATCCTAATTTTTATATATTCTTATAATTAATTTAATTAATATTTACTAATACTAATTACATAATTTAATCTTTATAATTAATTATATGTACTCGTCTATTTTTAAGTTATGGGTTGAGAGCGGGATATACGATTTATAATGTTTCGATATGCGTGATGACTATTTGTTAATGGGCTTGGACTTAGGTAGGATAACATTCCGTGTTAACAATCGACCTAAAACAAGATTCATCGACATACTACCTACTCAAACCCTAATCACCCATATCTGATAGTCAGCCTCTATCGACATTCACCAAAAACCAAACTCACCTCTACATGTCGTCTACGTCCCTACCACATCTACACCCTAAACCCAATTCTGGTACACTATGAGGTTGGAGGAGAGCAAAAGAGAAAGAAAACCACGCATGAACATCTGTCACACTCATCGTTCTAACCCTTGCGTGACTGTAAGTTAACACTTGATTTTATTGCACTTTTCATACTATCTCCTTAAGGTTCTATGGTTGTATGTAATATTTGTAGTATGTATAACATTTTTTATCGTATTTAAACCACCGCAGGACCTCCGTGTCTATCGTTTTAACCACCACAAAGTCGACAGCAACTATACTCTGTTTTCGTTCCTCTATACTCTATTTCGTTTTTACCTTGCTTATTAGATCGTGTTTTTGGTTTTATTCTTGTTTCGAGTTTATGGTTTTGATAGTGGGGTGTTAGTAGATTCTGTTGGTGGTTGTGGGGTGGCTCGTGGTGGTCGAAGCAACACCTAAAAAAAAGGCTGTTTGGATGCGTTAAAAACGGGGCAGAAATAAGGGATCAGGGGGTCGTGAGCTGCGTGAGTTTGAGGGTGTTTTGTAGGTGGTTAGGGTGGTGTCGAGGGCTAGTGGTTACCACCAGGGGAGTCGTGGATGGTGAGTGGTGTCGAGGGTAGTGTGAGGTGGTGGATAGGGTGGTAGTAGCGGTGGTTAGGAAGGGGTTTTCAGACAAAGGAAGCGCGGATTTCTACGGTTGCGGTATTTTTGTTTAGGGGCAGGGAGTTTTGGGGCTGGTTTCGAGGGTTGTTAGAGTGGTGTCAGGGATTGTGGTTAGTGTCAGTGGGTGCGTCATAATACAGAGGTGGCAACCACCGTGGAGTAGTGGCAGTCTAGGCGGCTAGAGGGTGGTCGATAGGGCTGTGAAGTAGGCTGTTAGTGAGTGTTGGTCGTGGGGGTCTGGTTGTGAAAGTCGTGGTCACGGTAGTTGGGAATCATGGTCTGCGTATGATTATGGGTACTAATCATTACTATCATTGCCATTGGCTGGGTATGGGTGGTATTTTATTATTATTATTATTATTATATTAAGTTTTGTGCGTGTATTATTATTATTAGCATTACTCGTTGTTGTTATCGTTGTTTACGTATTATACTATTGTTATTATTATTAATGTTATAATTGTTATAGTGTGGTTAGTTAATTATTATTATTAGTAAATATTGCTTATAATATGTATGTATGTAAGTTGTTAAGTAATTTTTATACAAGAATGTGACGTTTATCAATAATTCGACTATATCTTTTATGTTCGCTTATTTAATTGAAGTTAGTTATTAAAGTAATAAGGTCGGGTTGATTAAGTTAATTGAAGTAGTCATGTTTAATACGCTCTCGTTATGCATAATATATTATTTAAATCGTTAAATTGAATAATTGATATGTTATATTTGTTTACGTAGATATATTAGTTAGTAATTATGTATATTATATTGTTAGGTGACGGTTTTGAAGTGGCATAGTTATGTTTACTTGCTGGCTTGCTATTGGAGTATATTGCTATCCAGGTAGGATACACTGGCACTATACTCTATGATGTGTTATGAATGGTTGTTGGATTGTGTGTTATGGATGCTGAGCATGAGTAATATGAGAATGATATTGGTTGGATTGAGTGTTGATTATTATTATTGGCATGAGCATTTCATTATTTAATAGCATGATTGATTAGGAGTATTGTTGCATTCATGAGCATGACATATGCATTGGTTACTGAGAAATTTACGGAATGGATATTGATTTGATATAAAGCCCAGGGTGGTTCTGCAGACCAGGCCTGGTGTCTTATCAGCTATTGAGCTGGTGTTCGGTGACGACCGATTATAGTCTGCCGGGAGGTTCGGTATGGCTTGGTGTTTCGGGTTTGAGATTGAGATTGTGTTTGAGCTCGAGCATGTCATGGCATTTGCATATCATATTTGTTGTATTATTTATTATTGTATTATCCTACTCAACCGCGAGGTTGACAGTGTATTCGTGTACAGATTCTACAGGTCAGAGAAATATCGACTAAGAGCTTGGGCAAGGAGAGAGATATGGCTTGGACCTACTTAGAATTAGATCACATACTTAGATGTATCAGTTGTACTGTTATTCTTTGCGTAATAGTTGTAATATCAAAAGTTTAACTTTAATCAGTTTTTATATAAAGTACTTTGGTTTGTTTACTTTGTTATTCACTACCTCGGACAACGAGGACGTTGCGTTCTTTATGTGGGGGAGTTTGTAACACCCCAAGAGTATGATATGAGTTTGTGTGGAAATTTGTCCCACACCGGTAGATTG
Organism: Silene conica; assembly: GCA_029255685.2. NCBI lineage: Eukaryota > Viridiplantae > Streptophyta > Magnoliopsida > Caryophyllales > Caryophyllaceae > Silene > Silene conica. The sequence continues at coordinate 2,408,475 of CM055311.2, read as the reverse complement.
AAAAGCTTGTGATATGTTTATAATAGCTCCCACCCACCACTTAGTAACACGGCCTTGTGCTTTTGGGCTTAAGTGAGGACAAATAATGGGCCCAGAGGCTTACCTCCCATCTTGTTGGGGGTGTGTTACGACTGTGGTGGGTCGGGTTGTTACACCAGGCCTGGTCTGCAGAACCACCCTGGGCTTTACATCAAAACAATATCTGATCCACATCTTTCTCAATACAATGCATATTCCATGAATATGAATGCAACACCAAATAAATAACCATAACTATCATGCTCAGAATTCATACTTGCTTTCAACAGGCAATGCACATCCACACGTAATCTAATACAGAGTAAGGCACCAGTTTAACCTACCTGAAATAGCAAGTCTGCAGATAGAAATCACCGTCTAGAAATATTCCACTTCAAATTCAGTTCCTATAAACATTGCTTAATGTCAAATTCTACTCCCACCAATAACATTAGCAATTAAATACCCGTTAATGTTTTGTATTGTTTACTCATAACACCTTATATATATACATATATATACTTATATCCATAAGCATACTCGAATCATGTAATTATCATTAACTACTTGTATCTAGCCACAATACTAACTAATTATAAACATTATGAGAAATTCACCATCCAAAATTATTAATTACCATGCCCACTATAACATATAATATTAATAGGCCATCTCTACAATTTTAAATAAAATAGCATACATAACATTATTATTAATACTAACCATTTCAACATTACCCATGCAAATAACAAAAGCAAAACATGCATTAATACTATTACCAATAATAATAATAATAATAATAATAATAATAATAATAATAATAATAATAATAATAATAATAATAATAATAATAATAATAATCATAATAATAATAGTGATGATAATAATAATGGTAGTAAACTAGCACTAACCTAACGCACTAACACGACCCACGCAAACCCAGCAAACAAACGCAACAAACTACACTTTCAGGAACATACAACCGGCAGACTACACCGACCTCCCCTTCGAACACCACTGCTGACACCAGACGCAACCCCTGACTTCCCCTATGGCACCACCAGGCTCGCCACTGAGCCACGGCGGTTCCAGGGGAGGAGTCAGTGGTTACCGACAACCCTCGACCACCGTCTAACACCGTCACCAAAACCATGTACCCGTGTCTGTTCCCTGGTAGTTTTATCCGCGACACCAAACGAAACCCACTACATATTCCGACACGACAGCCCACAACCACCGTGACAGGGACCATACTGACACCCTAACTACAGTCTTTATGATAATCCAAGACCCATACAAAAACATAAACTAATTATGAAACGAATCTGGTTAAAGTATTGTCGTGTCAAAAAGCTACTGACATGATACCAAAAACGACCCTTGAACACTGTGTAAAACACCACCCCTTCGACGGTCAACCGAGGTCAACGACGGCCTCAACACTACCCACCCATCATTAACATACGACATAGATTGGAGTCACGAATAGAACAGAGATGCTAAGCATGTAAAAAAAACGAATTGCATATACAAATTACTACGGAAATAGAGAAAACGAGAGAGAGCATGTGAGCATACCTCATTGCCCTAGCCAACGACCACCCCTAGGACCCCCTGAACACCGTGACAACCCTCCCTTTGACAACCTTGATGTGGCGGCTACTGATGTGTGAGTGTGTGAGAGTTGTTTTTAGGTCAGAAAAGAGAATAAGAGTGCATATATATGGCGGCAGGGAGAGGGTTCTCTGAAATTCTAATTTCAGATTTGCTAAGCTTGTGTGTGGGCTGTGTTTATGCACGCAACCCTAGGCCCATACGCATGGTTTTCCGTGTATGGGTCAGCATCTCACGCACCCCAATACCCAAATAATGTAACTATGACTCGGTTTTGTTAAACACTCACATTTACGACCCGAAAAGACAACTCATAAGGCACCTCGTTCAACAATATTATATCGCTTATAATTACTTACTTTTATTATAACCCGTCGACATCCAATAAAAAAATCAAAATAAATAAAATGAAACGAAATAAAAATACGTATTACAATTATTGGTTGTTGTTATGGTGTCAACAGCCGCCGCTGACTTCCCTGGAACCGTTGTGGCTCACAGGCGAGCCTGGTGGTGTCACAGGCAAAGCCAGTAGTGATGGTTGTTGTCAGCGGGGGCGTTAGATGGGGTGTCAGCAGTGGTTTTGATGCGGGTTTGGGCTGCTGTTTTGATGTTTGCGTAATGGCAGCGTGTAATCTGACTTTTGCTACATGATAAAATATATTATTAGTATTATCACTTTATTACATAATTATTATTACTTTTACCAACAATTTTGAGTAGATTATTATTAGTTCTATTATTAGGTTGTTATGATTTTAATGGCATGATAATGGTGTTTGATATTAGTATTGTTATTATTACTAACCTTATTATTAGCAATTGTTATGGTTAATATTATTGTTAATGAACATTATGTTATTATTAATTACTTATAAAATTATTATTATTGTTATGAATTTATAATTGTATGGTCATATGTTATATATGTTATTATTGTTATTAATTATATTATTAGCAAATTATGGTTAGTAATATTATTAAGGAATATTGTGATGACTACTAATTATTGTAGTAATAGTTGGTTATTTGATTTCCTGCTATAATTAGTAAGTCTATAAATAGTAAGTCTATAATTAGTAAGGTTATATTTGGTTAATGATAATTGATATGTATATGAGCATGTTTGTAAATGTGTAAGTATGATGTGGTATGAGTATATAGCTATGAACATGGTCAAGTAATTATAGTAATATTGATTGTATGGGTAGAAATTGATATTAAGTAATATTTATAGGAGCTGAATTCGAGGATGAATATTACTAGACGGTGATTGCTTGTTCAAATTTGCTACTCCAGGTCGGATACACTAGTACTATGATCTGTGAAGTGTTATAAATGAATATTGCATTGTATGTCATGGATGCAAGTATGAATTGTATGAGCATGATTTTTAATGGTTATTATCTTAGCATTTGCATTCATGAGCATGACATATGCATTAGTTACGGATTCGAGATAATGATGATATATTATAGGGCCCAGGCTAGCTCTGCAGGGCTAGACCTGGTGACCTCAGGTTTTATGCTTGTGTTCGGCGACGACCGATGATACTCTACCGGGAGGTTCGGCAAGGGTGGGAGTCACAGGTTGAGAATGAGATTGAGATTGAGCTCGAGCATATCATGGCATTTGCTTATTAGTATTATTGTTGCATTATTTGTTGTTGTGTTATCCTACTCAACCGCGAGGTTGACAGTGTATTCGTGTTCACCTACTATGATCCGGAATGAGGAGTAGATCTTTCAGGTCAGAGACAGACGGACTAGGAACTAGGGCATGGAGAGAGACATGGACCGGACTTACTTAGCCTTAGTTCACATAGTCTCACTTGTAGTAGTTCTTTTGTTACTTTTCAGTTTGTTGGGAGTTGTTTTTGGAGTATACTTTGTAACAGTTTTCAGACTATCATTTAATAACTTAAAGTACTGTATTTCTTTCACAGTGACTATCTACTGCCCTGGTTACCCAGGATGGTAACAGTCTTATTTACTCTGGATGTCCTAGACTCCTAGTACAGGCTCCTAGGTAAATGAGGGTGTTACAAGAACTGTAAAATAGCCAGACAAAGAAGGACCAACTAAACACGCACCGACCTTAGAGACAAGGCGCCTTCAAATAGTATCAACAATAATAGGACGGATACTGTAATACCTGTAATTTTATTATGATATTTATTAACTATTGGACGTATTGATAGTTATTCGAACGGTTATATTCGTTAATAATTGACTTACCGTATGAGTGTTGTTATGTTTTATACATTGTTTGTTATGGTCGAGTATACGAATTAGGAGGATATCATGTTTGAGTTAAATACGGAGTTGAGAAAAGTGGACCTCGAAGGGCGTGCCCTTTATGATTTGTATATTCTCATATTTTGTTAGCGACGCCATGACTTTTATGATTGGTGAAGGAAAGTATTTCTACGTTTATTACTCGTTAATTATTTAATTGTTCGAGGTATGATTAAGTGTCCTTGCTGGGGTTCGAACTTGAGATCTTGGGGATAGAAGTGGGCCTCGTTTATCGTGCACACACCCACAGCCCACGAGTTAGAAAACCTCAAACACTCATCTCACACTCACGTTACCCTACTGCCGCCATAGAGGAACTATAGGTTACCTCTTCTTTAACCTACTTTACACCCTATCAACCCTGCTACCCTAATGCCGCCACCATGTACTATGGAAAGGAGGTTTGCTCGACCAGTCTAAAGCGGCCTAGCACCCTTCGATTTAACCCAGAAACAGGTACGGTCGCACGCCCTCTATCAGTAGTTCAGTCCGGTCTTTTTTCTGCCTATGTTTGGGTTAGATTCGAATAGTGTCGGGTTGTTATCTTCAGATTTTATTACTGTATCTTTAATCCTGGTAGTCAGAGGAGTCGAGTGAGGGTTGTCACGGTGGGTTCAGGTGTCGGGGATAGCGTTAGAAGGGTGGTTCGTGGTCCCTGTTGTCTCTGTTTGTGGTTGTTACGGTCAGGGGGTTTGGTGTTTGGGGGTGGTATTACTGTCGACTCGGGGGAGGTCAATACAGTAATACCACCGTGACTTACAGATGGGTTGACGGAGGTGGTAATGGTGGGGTCAGTTGTGGTGTTAGGGGCGTTATAACCTGTCGAAGTGGGTCTGTTTTACAGGCAGTCGGAGTCACGAGTTGGGGCAGACTTGAGTTTGGAGGGTCTTAACTGACTCGCCGGTGGGAGTCGTGGGGTTTGGTGGTGTCGTGGTGTGAGATGGTGGTCAGTGGTGTTTGGGGGAGGCGGTCGTCGGTGGTCGAAGTGGTGGTAGAAGGAGGTACGGTGGGTTAAAGGCGCGGGGGATGAAGGGTTTGTTTTGGGCTGTTGTTTCGTGTGATGTGTGTGTGTTTTTAGTATTATTCTTATTATTCTTATTATTACTCTTATTATTATTCTTATTATTATTATTATTATTATTATTATTAATAATTAGTTTTATGATTGTTATGAGTGAATTATTTTATTAACCACGTTTAAGTTGAGATATTACTACTAAGTTTTAAAAGCCGTCTTTTGTTCTTTTATTAATTCGTTATCGCGTAGTTGAAGTTTACTAGTCGGGAAACCTATACGTTTAGGAAGTTGCTATTTATGGAAACTTTCCATTTATAGTGGGTTTCTATTTTTGGAAACTTTCCATTTATGGAAGGTTTCTATTTATAGTATGCATAGGAGGTTATGGGGTTTCGGGAAGGTTTTTAATTCGTTATGTGTACGTGTTTAGGTAGCGGGTTTCGTGTGGAACACTTCTAACAAGCTTGGACTTATTTGCTTTCCTGCCATTTCAGGTAGGGGAAAATACTGGTACATGTTGATGTGTAAACTGTTCTTAATTGTTATTAAGCATGGTTGTGATATAATATCATGTGATCGTTATATTGTGTTGTTTATATTATTCTGAGATATTGATATGATGCGAATATATATATTGGGTCTTGTGATACGGTGTTGGATCGGTGCGGAGTATATTTGGTGTTGGATCGATGCGGAGTATATTTGGTGTTGGATCGGTGCGGAGTATATATGGCGTTGGATCGGTGCGGAGTATATTTGGCGTTGGATCGGTGCGGAGTTTATTATATTGCTATTTTATTCTTTTCCCTACTCAACCTTGTGGTTGACCCTGTGTATTCGTGATCACCTGTGATGAACCAATTATTGGGGAGCAGATTGACAGGTGGCTGAGACTAAGGGGGGGCTATGGGAGGAAGCGCTTGATTCCGGACCAGATTAGATGTCTAGATCACCTTAATTAGTTTTATACGAGTTGTACTTTATTTGTTTGTTAAGACTTTTGGATACGGATGTAAGAACATGTCTTGAGTTAAATTATATTTAAAGTACTGTTTATCTTCCTTTGTATCTACTGCCTCGGGAAACCGAGATGGTAACGCCCTTATTTATCTGAGGAGTCCTAGTACAGGCCCTTAAATAAATGGGGGTGTTACAAAGTGGTATCAGAGCGAACGATCCTCAGGCCTAAACCAAATGAATAATAATAATGAACGTAGGAAGAGTCTAATAAAATGAACCCCGAGATGAAACTGATAGGAGCCCAAAAAAGGAACGGGATGAGTTAGGGGCCCCCTCACACCAAACCTGGGCCCTTTCTGTCCTGTCTCGGGAACCCAATCAGAGTAATTGAAGAGTGGGGTAGATTATATAGTGACCTGGTTATATGGTACTAACGTTCTTGCAGGAGAAGGAATGAGGTAAGTTATAATATGAAATATGGTTGGTAGTATATACTGCGGATCATGAGATTGAAGTTGAATGTTGACTGAGATATACTATTTCTGGTATTAAGAACAAGAGTTTTGAATATGTGCTTTACTTGTATATGGTGATATGCTATAGCTACCTAAACGGATAGATGTAGGAGAAATATGATCATGTTTGACTGGAATGATTAGTAGAGCCAGCTATGCTATGTCGTTATAGGATGTGGAACCAAGTTAAGTCTTATGGGTAAAGCTAGTAGACCGAACCGGATGACGTGCCTGTCGATAACTGTCTGTACTATTCTATGTGTGTATACACTTCTTATTTGCATGCCTTATACTTTACAAGAGTTTACTAATAAGCATACTAGTCAAATGTGATCAGAATTCGAGGTATATGATTTTATTATTTTACTAATTGCTTTAGCAATCCATGTTTAGTAATATGCAGAATGTGTGTTCTAAGCTAGGAATGTATATAGTCATGTGTTGCGTATATCATATTTAAAAAAAAAATCGATGCCTGTTATATACACATAAATTCGTTGCGAAGTATGTCATCAATAAGGGATACGTAGTAGTCCCTAGGTGTGGATGTAGTAAGGTGTAGTAAGGTGTAGTTGGATAAGAAAGGTTGAGTGTGGATGTAGTAAGGTGTAGTTGCAAAGGGACCAAAAATTTTAATAAATTTTCAGAATGTTACCTGGTTGTCCGGGCTATCACTTTATACGTGTTTCATTATTGAGGATGAAAATTTTATGTATGATAACCTTCTGAGTTGGGTTTACAATGCTAGTGAATTATCTTGATATGAGTTATGTCTGTGGGAGAAATAATTCTTTTATTCGACAGTAGTCAGACTGTTACTGCATAGTCTCATTTTGACCTACCTTTTGTAACAGAAATCATTTAAAACTTGGTTATTGCTTGTGCATAGTTTCAACTCTACTATTCAGAATGTTCGTTCACGTTTTCAAAATGTTACGCTATGTAAAATCTTAATGAGCTGTTATTCAATTGTGATTTTTGCAAGATGCCTAAAATTTTTATTGAAATATTGTAAAGTTATTGTTCGAATTGTTCGAGTTGTAAATATTGTATTAAATAATTTTCTTGAGGTATGCATTCGATACTTTTCCTCTGTTTAACTAATTCCTTATATTTACTAAGAGTTTATGTTTGCTCACACGTTAGCTAAGTTGTTATTTAATTATGGTTGATAAGTTGCTGCATAATATTTAACTGGTGAACTTATGAGATATGTGAGTACATATAAAAGTTTAACCGAATGTGAATTATGTGATGCGACCACATGATATCCTAATATGACATTAGTAACATGAAAAGTAGGCATGTGGTATGAGTATGACCCTCTTTACGTGATAGTATAACCTTGTTTATTTCGTTAAGTTTAATATAAAATCGTTCCAATTATATGTCCTATGTTATGATCTCAAAATGAATATGTGCTGCTCGTATGTGATGTTAAAAGCATGTTTATCAGTGCCAAGTGGCAGAATGAAATCTAACTGGTAAATTTATTAGCATAATATAGCAACCTAATGGTTATACGTAATCGTGATTATTTGAACAATGTGAATCTAGTTGATGTTCTTTCGTATATTGATGGTTTACCTCTGTCTAGTCCTCTGTGATTATAGTCCTTATAACTGTTTTTCGGGTATATTGTTATACCATACAGTGAATTGCATGATGCTATACCTAGAATTTGATCATGATGTGTTAAATTATCAAATGTTGACATATGATTTATGAAAGTACCAGCCTGGTGAATTCGTTTACTTTTATCGTTAATTTTGTTTTCATAATTCATGAACCACAAGAACGATGTTTTGTAAGGGAGAGTCAGAATGCCTCCGTGTAGTGTTGTTTCGATTTATAACTTGTAAATTGTCTTGGATTCGTGATAAATTGTCAGAATGTTTCAAACGTTTCAAAATACTTTCAAAGGTGGTAAACCGTGATAAAGCTTGATATTTGATAATTATGGTGATTGTTGCAATATGACTATTCTGTAGCTAGGTGTCGATGAAATCCTACTTGAATGTTAATTGCTGCGCATTGCATAAAACCCTTATTGTGCAAATCATATATAATAATAGTGTCATGATAAATGATGTAATATGAGTGGACGGGGAATGTACCTAAGTGAAATATATTAACTAATTGATATCTGGGAATGTAAACGATCTCGCGAAGTTTATGAGTTATGTATGTCTTGTGAGGCATGTCCATGTTCCATGTTTAATTACGCTAATTAATTTTGCGCTATGTCTTTTCCTAAATATGGTTTTGCTTCAAAAATATGTTTATGAACATGAAACGTTTTAAATTGTCAATTATGAACTATGAGTTTTCTTGATTATTTATGTAGTTGTAAATACTAGCATGCGTTGAAATTTCATAGGTGTGTAAGTGCTGTCTAGTCTGAATCTGTTTTACTGCGTAACACGATCCTATCGACCCTAATATTTTATTGTTGTTCGAGGTTATATGTTATATGATAATTGATATGAGTCTCTTTTGAGTACTGATTTGAGCTGTATATTAGTAGTTGTCCTTTTATTTTGATAGTTAAAATTTTCTGTTGATGAGATAATTCTTTTGTTTGTGAGATGGGTAAGCTTGTGGTAATTGATTAGTTTGCGTTATGTACGATGATTCGGTATTAGATTGGTTGGTATAGCAAACAAGTCCTGGTTTTATGAACTGTGAAATCATAAGTATACATACAAGCATGTTAATGAATTTGGTTAAGACATGTACGTGGTAAGCTTGTGGTAATTGATTAGTTTGCGTTATGTACGATGATTCGGTATTAGATTGGTTGGTATAGCAAACAAGTCCTGGTTTTATGAACTGTGAAATCATAAGTATACATACAAGCATGTTAATGAATTTGGTTAAGACATGTACGTGGTCGTGTTAATCAAACTGTTGGGATAGAGGTTGAGGAGACCGAGTTGCTCTTGAGACTTAGACAAAGATAATAAATGATGTTGTGTTAAGTTTGAGATCGCAGTTCAGTGTTTTATCGAGTTGTCGCATTCTTTGACCTTGACTAGTGGGTGAGTAGCTTAGAGTTTTTACTCTCTAAGTATTGAGCAGTTTCTTTCATGGAACGTTTGACTATATTGGTATTGAAATCGAGATGAGAATTGGTTATTGGTTTTGAGATATGAGTAACTAGTTTTAAACCCGTGCAAAATTGCACGGGTATCTTTTAAAAAAAATAGTAGATAAATATTATTAACAAAATATAAACGATATAATTGGGCGGAGTTTTAGTATTAATTTTTGTAACTTTGCTGATGAATTTTAATCATTTGACGAAAAAATATGACCACGATAACTTTAAAATCAGAAAAAAAAATTTATACTTCTCGTAGGTATACTAAAACTGTTTTTTTATATATATAGAACTAAGACGTTTGTTATTATAAACTGTTCAAAAGTTTTCCAAAATTAATTTCTTGGAATTAAAATATTTTGTTCTATAATTTTTTAGTTCATTTGTAGCTACATTTTAGTATTTAAATTTCTTATTTTTATCAATTGGTGTAATTTATTATTAATATTATTTTAATCAAAATACTGCGATTTCTGAAACAACATTAATATTTTCGTACGTACGAAACATAAAACGTAATTATTTACGTACCAACATAAACATAGCGGTTTTTCAGAAATTAAATTCATTTTCTTTGCTGTGGCTTCATGAGGATGGGTTAAATGTTTTGCTATTTATATATATAAGATTAGGCCGTTGTGCCACATTGTGTTTACGGTCCGGTGCGACATTGGTTATTAAGTTATATTCAGGGTTTGAAATCGATTTTGAGATGGAGGTATTGTTTAGCGGTTTATCCGCCAGTTCACTCACCCCTTGTGTAACATCCCGCATTTTCGTAAACAATATTTAAAGGTTTTAAGTTCAAGCTCGAGAAATAATTTATATTTCGTAAATTTTGGGATTTCATTTAAATAACTGATTAATTTATACGAGAATATTTTAAAGGATTTAAATAAGGTTTCATTTAACTGCTTAATTTACGTCTTAGCAATTTAAATTCATAGTCCGGAAATATTTATATCGTCGTAAGTTTATAGTTACCTTAAGTTGGTGTTTTTGACTTAAACCGTCTTAAAACTTGTCTTATGGGCCTAACTTGTTAATGGACCCATTTTCCCTCTTTTTCCTCACAAAACCCTAACCCCACCATCCTCCACCTCTCTCCTTCATTTCAATTTTCAGATCTTGCAAACAACAACAAACACCATTTTTATAGATTTCTCCCTCAATCTTAAAATGCTCATAGAATCTTCGTTTCTTATCCGATTGAGACGATTTTCGCGGCCACGGATTCCTTGTCTCGAGCCCGTCGTTTTAAGGTAATCAATCTTGCATTTTATGACAGTCGAAATTTCGGCCTGTTTGATTTATTTCGAAATTCGTGATAGTTGTGATGTTTTGTTGTTTTAGGCGGTGTTTGTGTTAGCCCGGAAGAGGACTTGGTGCTTATTGAACAAGATCTTGAAGGTTTCGCTAAGTAAAGGTGACGATAATGAGAAACTCGGCCTTTATGTGTATATTAGCATGTTTGATGGATTCTCATGTTTGTTTCTGATTTTATTTAAGTATTAAGATTACTAGACTTAGAAACATGCTTAGGTTTATGCTTATGTGAAGAATTCATGCTTGGAAATATGGTTATGTGTTCATAAGTATAATTTCAGTTTTTCATATGTTAAGACGGATACATGAAACTAATCGTTTGAGGATTGTTGTTGGTTTTGTTTGCTGATAATTAGTACTATTGGATGATCCTTAATGTTGTGTAAACATCAATGGTAGTTATTTTGAAGTTTGAGTGTCGATTTAAGAGATTATTGAAAAGGCTGAAAATGGCGATTTTCGTATCAGGCTCTCCGAGCCGGTCGACCGACCGGCCGCCGGTCAACCGGCTGGGAGTGTTGTTTCGTGTTTTTAAGAACTTCGAGATTTTGGCTTAGGACTGCCAGCCGGCCGACCGGCTGCCTGCCGACCGGCTGGTAGTCTCTTGTGTGTTATATTTTGACGAAAAACCTAAGTAGAAAGGGAAGCCCAGCCGGCAGACCGGCCGCCTGCCAGCCGGCTGGGAGTGCAAGTGGGGAGGGTTACGAAGTTGGTGAAGGCTAGGAATAGGGTTCCCAGCCGGCCGACCGGCTGCCTGCCGACCGGCTGGGAGTCCGTGTGTTGTTTCAGGAAAAAAGAAAGAAAGGCTGAGGAGGTCACCAGCCGGCCGACCGGCTGCCTGCCGACCGGCTGGGGACCCCTGTAGGCTGTTTTGAGTTTTGAAGTTTGATTGTAACTTTCAAATGGTTAATCGGTTTTGATTGAAACTCGTTTTGTGTACCCTTGACATGTATTTGAGGTCCCCGGAGGATGGGCAACATTATATTGAGTTCGGGAATGAAGTAAGGATAGAGACCCCCCGGTCGGGCAACCGAAAGGGAAACCGGCTCTCCCTCATCTTAGTTCTCGGGGTCGATTAAGTGTTGATTAGAAGTTAAAGGTAGAACTATAGAGTAGTTCATAGACTTGGATGATATTGTTTTGATGCGTATTAAGTTATGCCTTAAGCTGGCCTCTGAACTTAATACGTGAATTGTTTGTCGTGTATGGGAACATGCGTTGAGTTTTCGCCTCTGAGTTCCATACATGTCTGTTTGTCGTGTCTGGGACATGCGTTGAGTTTTCGCCTCTGAGTCCAGACATGTATGTGTGATCGCGTCAGGACATGCCTTAAGCTGGCCTCTGAGTCTGACGAGTAGAGCAACTGCACGACGGGGCAGTCAGGTTGTCATACCTTACCCGGAGTGCAGGTGTTTGGTGCTAGAACATGCGTTGAGTTTTCGCCTCTGAGTCTAGTATCTTGTGATGTAGTAGGGGAACATGCGTTGAGTTTTCGCCTCTGAGTTCCTTACTTGTGATAGTGAATTGAATGCTAGTCCATGCGTTGAGTTTTCGCCTCTGAGTCTAGTGTTCTGTGATAGCCGGTCCATGCGTTGAGTTTTCGCCTCTGAGTCCTTGCTTGATATTGTGAACTTGGTATCTAGGTTATGCGTTAAGATGTCGCCTCTGAACCTTTATACTTGCTGAATGTTTGGTAATTAGGTTATGTCTTAAGTTGAACGCTGAACCTCTTTACTTGAAGTTATATCTGCTTGCCTTAGAGTTTGGTACAGTGTCAGATATGCATGTTGAAGTTTGTGATTATATCGCTTGAGTTGTAATCTGTTCATCCAAGGCATTGGATGACTCTTTTACCGGTTTCATAAATAGTTCGATTGAAAGACCCCCCGACTGGGTAACCAGTAGGGAAACCGGCTCTCCTTCCTAACGGTTTATGAAGTTGGTTGAGAGCCGTGCACTAGAGTTTGCATGATAGTATGAGGACAGTTGATGAGTTGTTTATGCTTCACATGTTATATATGTTGGAGTATTCTGTATTGCTTTATGTGTTACGTGTTGTCACAAAAGGTGGCTAGGAGAACTCTAGTCACTCCCCACTGATTGTGGCGTACATGTTTACATGTATGTACGTACATGACAGGTGGTTGGCAGAGGGTTGCATGGAGCTAGCGAGCGATGATCCTATTCATCGATGGACTCACACGTTTACGTTAGCTAGACTTAGTTTATATTTCAGTTTGAGTGCCTGTAGGGATGTACCATCCCAGGCTGTTTGTATATGTATTTTACATTCAGTTATAGTTTTTAATTCACCTCGCATGTTAGTTATGTTAAAAAGTTTTAATTCCGCTGCATTTTTAGTATTTTGTATGTTTTATATTTCCGCTTTCGCGAGGGGTTTTACAGTTGGTATCAGAGCATTATTGCTCCCGACGCACTCATGTAACCCCCAACCTTAACTTGACCATTTAATCGAATAATGAATGAGAGATGGGGTAGATTTAAGGACTTAAATTGTAGTCTGTTTTGTGACTGCTTTTATTAGGTTCTAACGTGTTTGTTGATTGTCTTTGATTTTACTTTATTGTCTTCCAATCGACGAACCGTGGACTAATCCATCTGACGATGAAGACCTGAGTTCCTACCGGAGATAGAAGATTCGTGCCACTGTTGGAGAATGCTTCCAAGCCTTGAAGATACTTCTCTTTCTTCGTGCATCACCTTTTTCGATAACTCTGGATGCACATCCTTCTTTTAGAATATTTGTCTATCTTGCTTGAACAGATCTTCATATCTTTTCAGCTTAACCTTTTTGCTTGCTTTCTTAAGGTGCCCTCTAGGTAACCTTCTCTTTTATTGGATTTGGAGGAACTAGTCTTAGGATAACCGTAAGCTGTGTTATGAGAAATATTGTTATTTGAGGAATAACTTAAGAGGTATCGAGAGACATGTTTTGGTGATCCAAGGGTCTAGTTGTCTATCCAATTGGGAGAGTAAAAGTGAGTGATAGGATACTTGCTTGAAGGTTGAGTTGTATGCTTAGTATTCGGTGGAACCTAACCTTGAGAACCATGCTTAGATCGTGAAAATATGTGGATTGAAGAGTACTGTTTAAGGAGTTAGATAAGATACTTAAGGTTATAGAACAACCTGAAAGAATAGGCTTAAGATGCTAATGATGATGAAGTGAGTTAGTATCACTTGACTTAGGTGAGTGATTGAGCTGAGAAAGGCTCATTGTTGAGGAATAAGAATCATTTGCTATAATAGTGGAATACTCGAAGAGGTTGACTTAAGCTTAGAGGAAGTGAATCACTATGTGACCCTAGGTGGCTTAATAAATCTTAGCGTTTATTTATTGAAAAACTTAAGAGAAATTTGAAGTTGCACCACCAGTATGTGGATGGAATGAAGTAATTCATTGAGAGATGTAAGTTCGGAAAAACTTGATGGTTTAAAAATTGTTATCTGGTGGACAGTAGGGTAAACAAATAGAGTGGATATAGCATATAGGGAAGATGACCTGAAAGTGTTATTGAATTGTCATTAGTGGAACTAGCAGAGATGTGACATCTCAAACTTTTGGGAATAGGTAGTTATAATGATGATACCGTTTAGAGTTGAAGGATAAGGGTATATGAATCATTGGAGGAATTGTTCGTGAGAACCGATAATTGAATGACTTGATGTGGAAAGTAAGAAGTGAGAATCCCGTGAGAATAGTGAGAGACCCGTACCTTGGGAGATGTCCGTAATCGTTTCTTTCACATCGCTTCTCTCCTTTCCTTTCCTTTGCTTCTCCTTCTGATCATGGCTTCAATTTCATTGGAGTCCATAGCCTAAAGTTTCTTACCTTGTCATCTCGTTGTTCCTCGAGTCGTTATCTTATGACTCTCTCGGAACCTGTATCGTGTTTGTCTCTGAGGTTCATATCTCATCTCTTCTTCCGTGAGCCTTGTTCCTTTTCATTTAGATTAGTGGCGAGATTGACCTGTTCTTGGGGTGCAGATACATGCCTTGAGGAATGCTTGGTTCTGCGTTGTCAGGATTTGGTTGAGAGAGTTGGTGAGAATAATGTTCGGGCAATGTTGGACAGTGTGTCGTCTTGAGAGTCCATGTTAGATGGATTGTGTGTAAGTGATCTTTGTAGGTTTCTAAGCACCATTTTAGGATTGGAATAAAATGCTTGGAGTTATAGATGAATTTTGAGAAATGTGCCTTAGAAAGTGATGAAGTGGTCAAATGGATGAATGAAGTAAGTTAGTGCTACTTGATCTTGAGGAATTGCTTAATCGCAGGAGGGATCACTTACTTGAGGAACGAGAGTTATTGGTAACTGTGTGAGAATATTGAGACATTTACAAGTAGACTTATGGAGCTGACTGAGTATTGACCTTGAGTTACTTATAGAACCTCGGCATTTGCCTATTGACGTACTTACGGGTAGCCGTTGATGTTTGGGGTAATCATAGAGTGGAAATTTGAAACTTGTAAGTGTTCATAAATATCAATTGAGGAATCTCGGAATATGAATGTCTAAACCTTATGGGAACTATAAGAGTGAAAATTGTTACTTCTTTGGAACTTCATTGGGATGCATGTTGTCGGTAAGTAGTTGGAAACCAGAGGATTTAAGAGTTGTTACCTTAGTAAAGTCTCGATTTGATTGATCACTGTGATTATAAAATTTGGGAACTTAGGATGTCAAATCTTGTGGAATGGGTTTGTCAGGATCGAACCGTTAAAATTTAAGGTTATAGGATGATGAATACCATATCTTGGGTTTGAGTATTCGTTGTTATGGTAATAGAATTCTGGTTGAAGTGCTGAAAGTGCGTGGACCTTGGTCTGAAGTATGTGTATTAGGCTTCCACCTTGAGTGAGAGATCCTTAACCGTGGTTGAACGGATTTTAGTGTGAACTGAGTGAGAGTTTTGGAAACCTTCTTGTTGAGGAATACCTTGTTCTGTGGATGAGATGATAGTAAGAGGGATCGTGAAACCATTATGAGTCTAGAGACTACTGAAATCGCCCTTCTTGGGATATACTAGGAATCGTTGTAACGATGTTTTGATTACGGATTGAGCGGTTAGTGTACCCATGATTCGGCAAGAGTTACCGTCGTCCTTGACCTCTAACCTGGTTGTTTCATTCCTTCGATCCTTCCTCACGTGTTCTGTCAGCTGTGAAACTAGAAACTCTCAATCCTTCGTGTCGAAAGTAACCTCTATGATCGTTTCTACGCTCCCGGTGACTCTTTTTGGAATTTGTTCACTATTGTTAACCCTAAAAGTAGTAGTTTTTGAAAAATCTTAATTGTTTCGAGAATTTGAAACTGCTCCCTCTTTTAGGGAAAGTGGCTTGTTTACCGTTGTTGCAATTTTACTCGCTTGTAGAATCAAAATAAGGGTTATTGTGGGAAAGTCGGTTTTGAAAGAACTAATTTATTGCAATTTGGATTGATCTCAGCGTTGTTTTGTCATCTGAACTCGTTATTGGAGACGTCTGATAACCCGTACTGTGCTTATCAACACCAGATCGATCGTGATTTTGAACTTTTAATGATTTAACTTTGGGACTTGTCTCAGATTTGGAATGTCGGACTCTTAAATACGTAACGAGAATCCCAATATCCATTGACAAGACTTGTGCCTTGAAATCTTTTCTTCTTGAAACCTTTTCGAAAAGTAAAGTTTTGGGTTGTCATGACCCGTGTGGTTCATTTCGAAAGTTAGAGCTGTTTTAGTACTTATTCCTGTCTTCAAGTTTCGAGGACGAAACTTTTTGAAAGATGGGGTGATTGTAACATCCCGCATTTTCGTAAACAATATTTAAAGGTTTTAAGTTCAAGCTCGAGAAATAATTTATATTTCGTAAATTTTGGGATTTCATTTAAATAACTGATTAATTTATACGAGAATATTTTAAAGGATTTAAATAAGGTTTCATTTAACTGCTTAATTTACGTCTTAGCAATTTAATTTCATAGTCCGGAAATATTTATATCGTCGTAAGTTTATAGTTATCTTAAGTTGGTGTTTTTAACTTAAACCGTCTTAAAACTTGTCTTATGGGCCTAACTTGTTAATGGACCCATTTTCCCTCTTTTTCCTCACAAAACCCTAACCCCACCATCCTCCACCTCTCTCCTTCATTTCAATTTTCAGATCTAGCAAACAACAACAAACACCATTTTTATAGATTTCTCCTTCAATCTTAAAATGCTCATAGAATCTTCGTTTCTTATCCGATTGAGACGATTTTCGCGGCCACGGATTCCTTGTCTCGAGCCCGTCGTTTTAAGGTAATCAATCTTGCATTTTATGACAGTCGAAATTTCGGCCTGTTTGATTTATTTCGAAATTCGTGATAGTTGTGATGTTTTGTTGTTTTAGGCGGTGTTTGTGTTAGCCCGGAAGAGGACTTGGTGCTTATTGAACAAGATCTTGAAGGTTTCGCTAAGTAAAGGTGACGATAATGAGAAACTCGGCCTTTATGTGTATATTAGCATGTTTGATGGATTCTCATGTTTGTTTCTGATTTTATTTAAGTATTAAGATTACTAGACTTAGAAACATGCTTAGGTTTATGCTTATGTGAAGAATTCATGCTTGGAAATATGGTTATGTGTTCATAAGTATAATTTCAGTTTTTCATATGTTAAGACGGATACATGAAATTAATCGTTTGAGGATTGTTGTTGGTTTTGTTTGCTGATAATTAGTACTATTGGATGATCCTTAATGTTGTGTAAACAACAATGGTAGCTATTTTGAAGTTTGAGTGTCGATTTAAGAGATTATTGAAAAGGCTGAAAATGGCGATTTTCGTATCAGGCTCTCCGAGCCGGTCGACCGACCGACCGCCGGTCAACCGGCTGGGAGTGTTATTTCGTGTTTTTAAGAACTTCGAGATTTTGGCTTAGGACTGCCAGCCGGCCGACCGGCTGCCTGCCGACCGGCTGGTAGTCTCTTGTGTGTTATATTTTGACGAAAAACCTAAGTAGAAAGGGAAGCCCAGCCGGCAGATCGGCCGCCTGCCAGCCGGCTGGGAGTGCAAGTGGGGAGGGTTACGAAGTTGGTGAAGGCTAGGAATAGGGTTCCCAGCCGGCCGACCGGCTGCCTGCCGACCGGCTGGGAGTCCGTGTGTTGTTTCAGGAAAAAAGAAAGAAAGGCTGAGGAGGTCACCAGCCGGCCGACCGGCTGCCTGCCGACCGGCTGGGGACCCCTGTAGGCTGTTTTGAGTTTTGAAGTTTGATCGTAACTTTCAAATGGTTAATCGGTTTTGATTGAAACTCGTTTTGTGTACCCTTGACATGTATTTGAGGTCCCCGGAGGATGGGCAACATTATATTGAGTTCGGGAATGAAGTAAGGATAGAGACCCCCCGGTCGGGTAACCGAAAGGGAAACCGGCTCTCCCTCATCTTAGTTCTCGGGGTCGATTAAGTGTTGATTAGAAGTTAAAGGTAGAACTATAGAGTAGTTCATAGACTTGGATGATATTGTTTTGATGCGTATTAAGTTATGCCTTAAGCTGGCCTCTGAACTTAATACGTGAATTGTTTGTCGTGTATGGGAACATGCGTTGAGTTTTCGCCTCTGAGTTCCATACATGTCTGTTTGTCGTGTCTGGGACATGCGTTGAGTTTTCGCCTCTGAGTCCAGACATGTATGTGTGATCGCGTCAGGACATGCCTTAAGCTGGCCTCTGAGTCTGACGAGTAGAGCAACTGCACGACGGGGCAGTCAGGTTGTCATACCTTACCCGGAGTGCAGGTGTTTGGTGCTAGAACATGCGTTGAGTTTTCGCCTCTGAGTCTAGTATCTTGTGATGTAGTAGGGGAACATGCGTTGAGTTTTCGCCTCTGAGTTCCTTACTTGTGATAGTGAATTGAATGCTAGTCCATGCGTTGAGTTTTCGCCTCTGAGTCTAGTGTTCTGTGATAGCCGGTCCATGCGTTGAGTTTTCGCCTCTGAGTCCTTGCTTGATATTGTGAACTTGGTATCTAGGTTATGCGTTAAGATGTCGCCTCTGAACCTTTATACTTGCTGAATGTTTGGTAATTAGGTTATGTCTTAAGTTGACCGCTGAACCTCTTTACTTGAAGTTATATCTGCTTGCCTTAGAGTTTGGTACAGTGTCAGATATGCATGTTGAAGTTTGTGATTATATCGCTTGAGTTGTAATCTGTTCATCCAAGGCATTGGATGACTCTTTTACCGGTTTCATAAATAGTTGGATTGAAAGACCCCCCGATTAGGTAACCAGTAGGGAAACCGGCTCTCCTTCCTAACGGTTTATGAAGTTGGTTGAGAGCCGTGCACTAGAGTTTGCATGATAGTATGAGGACAGTTGATGAGTTGTTTATGCTTCACATGTTATATATGTTGGAGTATTCTGTATTGCTTTATGTGTTACGTGTTGTCACAAAAGGTGGCTAGGAGAACTCTAGTCACTCCCCACTGATTGTGGCGTACATGTTTACATGTATGTACGTACATGACAGGTGGTTGGCAGAGGGTTGCATGGAGCTAGCGAGCGATGATCCTATTCATCGATGGACTCACACGTTTACGTTAGCTAGACTTAGTTTATATTTCAGTTTGAGTGCCTGTAGGGATGTACCATCCCAGGCTGTTTGTATATGTATTTTACATTCAGTTATAGTTTTTAATTCACCTCGCATGTTAGTTATGTTAAAAAGTTTTAATTCCGCTGCATTTTTAGTATTTTGTATGTTTTATATTTCCGCTTTCGCGAGGGGTTTTACAGTTGGTATCAGAGCATTATTGCTCCCGACGCACTCATGTAACCCCCAACCTTAACTTGACCATTTAATCGAATAATGAATGAGAGATGGGGTAGATTTAAGGACTTAAATTGTAGTCTGTTTTGTGACTGCTTTTATTAGGTTCTAACGTGTTTGTTGATTGTCTTTGATTTTACTTTATTGTCTTCCAATCGACGAACCGTGGACTAATCCATCTGACGATGAAGACCTGAGTTCCTACCGGAGATAGAAGATTCGTGCCACTGTTGGAGAATGCTTCCAAGCCTTGAAGATACTTCTCTTTCTTCGTGCATCACCTTTTTCGATAACTCTGGATGCACATCCTTCTTTTAGAATATTTGTCTATCTTGCTTGAACAGATCTTCATATCTTTTCAGCTTAACCTTTTTGCTTGCTTTCTTAAGGTGCCCTCTAGGTAACCTTCTCTTTTATTGGATTTGGAGGAACTAGTCTTAGGATAACCGTAAGCTGTGTTATGAGAAATATTGTTATTTGAGGAATAACTTAAGAGGTATCGAGAGACATGTTTTGGTGATCCAAGGGTCTAGTTGTCTATCCAATTGGGAGAGTAAAAGTGAGTGATAGGATACTTGCTTGAAGGTTGAGTTGTATGCTTAGTATTCGGTGGAACCTAACCTTGAGAACCATGCTTAGATCGTGAAAATATGTGGATTGAAGAGTACTGTTTAAGGAGTTAGATAAGATACTTAAGGTTATAGAACAACCTGAAAGAATAGGCTTAAGATGCTAATGATGATGAAGTGAGTTAGTATCACTTGACTTAGGTGAGTGATTGAGCTGAGAAAGGCTCATTGTTGAGGAATAAGAATCATTTGCTATAATAGTGGAATACTCGAAGAGGTTGACTTAAGCTTAGAGGAAGTGAATCACTATGTGACCCTAGGTGGCTTAATAAATCTTAGCGTTTATTTATTGAAAAACTTAAGAGAAATTTGAAGTTGCACCACCAGTATGTGGATGGAATGAAGTAATTCATTGAGAGATGTAAGTTCGGAAAAACTTGATGGTTTAAAAATTGTTATCTGGTGGACAGTAGGGTAAACAAATAGAGTGGATATAGCATATAGGGAAGATGACCTGAAAGTGTTATTGAATTGTCATTAGTGGAACTAGCAGAGATGTGACATCTCAAACTTTTGGGAATAGGTAGTTATAATGATGATACCGTTTAGAGTTGAAGGATAAGGGTATATGAATCATTGGAGGAATTGTTCGTGAGAACCGATAATTGAATGACTTGATGTGGAAAGTAAGAAGTGAGAATCCCGTGAGAATAGTGAGAGACCCGTACCTTGGGAGATGTCCGTAATCGTTTCTTTCACATCGCTTCTCTCCTTTCCTTTCCTTTGCTTCTCCTTCTGATCATGGCTTCAATTTCATTGGAGTCCATAGCCTAAAGTTTCTTACCTTGTCATCTCGTTGTTCCTCGAGTCGTTATCTTATGACTCTCTCGGAACCTGTATCGTGTTTGTCTCTGAGGTTCATATCTCATCTCTTCTTCCGTGAGCCTTGTTCCTTTTCATTTAGATTAGTGGCGAGATCGACCTGTTCTTGGGGTGCAGATACATGCCTTGAGGAATGCTTGGTTCTGCGTTGTCAGGATTTGGTTGAGAGAGTTGGTGAGAATAATGTTCGGGCAATGTTGGACAGTGTGTCGTCTTGAGAGTCCATGTTAGATGGATTGTGTGTAAGTGATCTTTGTAGGTTTCTAAGCACCATTTTAGGATTGGAATAAAATGCTTGGAGTTATAGATGAATTTTGAGAAATGTGCCTTAGAAAGTGATGAAGTGGTCAAATGGATGAATGAAGTAAGTTAGTGCTACTTGATCTTGAGGAATTGCTTAATCGCAGGAGGGATCACTTACTTGAGGAACGAGAGTTATTGGTAACTGTGTGAGAATATTGAGACATTTACAAGTAGACTTATGGAGCTGACTGAGTATTGACCTTGAGTTACTTATAGAACCTCGGCATTTGCCTATTGACGTACTTACGGGTAGCCGTTGATGTTTGGGGTAATCATAGAGTGGAAATTTGAAACTTGTAAGTGTTCATAAATATCAATTGAGGAATCTCGGAATATGAATGTCTAAACCTTATGGGAACTATAAGAGTGAAAATTGTTACTTCTTTGGAACTTCATTGGGATGCATGTTGTCGGTAAGTAGTTGGAAACCAGAGGATTTAAGAGTTGTTACCTTAGTAAAGTCTCGATTTGATTGATCACTGTGATTATAAAATTTGGGAACTTAGGATGTCAAATCTTGTGGAATGGGTTTGTCAGGATCGAACCGTTAAAATTTAAGGTTATAGGATGATGAATACCATATCTTGGGTTTGAGTATTCGTTGTTATGGTAATAGAATTCTGGTTGAAGTGCTGAAAGTGCGTGGACCTTGGTCTGAAGTATGTGTATTAGGCTTCCACCTTGAGTGAGAGATCCTTAACCGTGGTTGAACGGATTTTAGTGTGAACTGAGTGAGAGTTTTGGAAACCTTCTTGTTGAGGAATACCTTGTTCTGTGGATGAGATGATAGTAAGAGGGATCGTGAAACCATTATGAGTCTAGAGACTACTGAAATCGCCCTTCTTGGGATATACTAGGAATCGTTGTAACGATGTTTTGACTACGGATTGAGCGGTTAGTGTACCCATGATTCGGCAAGAGTTACCGTCGTCTTTGACCTCTAACCTGGTTGTTTCATTCCTTCGATCCTTCCTCACGTGTTCTGTCAGCTGTGAAACTAGAAACTCTCAATCCTTCGTGTCGAAAGTAACCTCTATGATCGTTTCTACGCTCCCGGTGACTCTTTTTGGAATTTGTTCACTATTGTTAACCCTAAAAGTAGTAGTTTTTGAAAAATCTTAATTGTTTCGAGAATTTGAAACTGCTCCCTCTTTTAGGGAAAGTGGCTTGTTTACCGTTGTTGCAATTTTACTCGCTTGTAGAATCAAAATAAGGGTTATTGTGGGAAAGTCGGTTTTGAAAGAACTAATTTATTGCAATTTGGATTGATCTCAGCGTTGTTTTGTCATCTGAACTCGTTATTGGAGACGTCTGATAACCCGTACTGTGCTTATCAACACCAGATCGATCGTGATTTTGAAATTTTAATGATTTAACTTTGGGACTTGTCTCAGATTTGGAATGTCGGACTCTTGAATACGTAACGAGAATCCCAATATCCATTGACAAGACTTGTGCCTTGAAATCTTTTCTTCTTGAAACCTTTTCGAAAAGTAAAGTTTTGGGTTGTCATGACCCGTGTGGTTCATTTCGAAAGTTAGAGCTGTTTTAGTACTTATTCCTGTCTTCAAGTTTCGAGGACGAAACTTTTTGAAAGATGGGGTGATTGTAACATCCCGCATTTTCGTAAACAATATTTAAAGGTTTTAAGTTCAAGCTCGAGAAATAATTTATATTTCGTAAATTTTGGGATTTCATTTAAATAACTGATTAATTTATACGAGAATATTTTAAAGGATTTAAATAAGGTTTCATTTAACTGCTTAATTTACGTCTTAGCAATTTAATTTCATAGTCCGGAATATTTATATCGTCGTAAGTTTATAGTTACCTTAAGTTGGTGTTTTTGACTTAAACCGTCTTAAAACTTGTCTTATGGGTCTAACTTGTTAATGGACCCATTTTCCCTCTTTTTCCTCACAAAACCCTAACCCCACCATCCTCCACCTCTCTCCTTCATTTCAATTTTCAGATCTTGCAAACAACAACAAACACCATTTTTATAGATTTCTCCCTCAATCTTAAAATGCTCATAGAATCTTCGTTTCTTATCCGATTGAGACGATTTTCGCGGCCACGGATTCCTTGTCTCGAGCCCGTCGTTTTAAGGTAATCAATCTTGCATTTTATGACAGTCGAAATTTCGGCCTGTTTGATTTATTTCGAAATTCGTGATAGTTGTGATGTTTTGTTGTTTTAGGCGGTGTTTGTGTTAGCCCGGAAGAGGACTTGGTGCTTATTGAACAAGATCTTGAAGGTTTCGCTAAGTAAAGGTGACGATAATGAGAAACTCGGCCTTTATGTGTATATTAGCATGTTTGATGGATTCTCATGTTTGTTTCTGATTTTATTTAAGTATTAAGATTACTAGACTTAGAAACATGCTTAGGTTTATGCTTATGTGAAGAATTCATGCTTGGAAATATGGTTATGTGTTCATAAGTATAATTTCAGTTTTTCATATGTTAAGACGGATACATGAAATTAATCGTTTGAGGATTGTTGTTGGTTTTGTTTGCTGATAATTAGTACTATTGGATGATCCTTAATATTGTGTAAACATCAATGGTAGCTATTTTGAAGTTTGAGTGTCGATTTAAGAGATTATTGAAAAGGCTGAAAATGGCGATTTTCGTATCAGGCTCTCCGAGCCGGTCGACCGACCGGCCGCCGGTCAACCGGCTGGGAGTGTTGTTTCGTGTTTTTAAGAACTTCGAGATTTTGGCTTAGGACTGCCAGCCGGCCGACCGGCTGCCTGCCGACCGGCTGGTAGTCTCTTGTGTGTTATATTTTGACGAAAAACCTAAGTAGAAAGGGAAGCCCAGCCGGCAGACCGGCCGCCTGCCAGCCGGCTGGGAGTGCAAGTGGGGAGGGTTACGAAGTTGGTGAAGGCTAGGAATAGGGTTCCCAGCCGGCCGACCGGCTGCCTGCCGACCGGCTGGGAGTCCGTGTGTTGTTTCAGGAAAAAAGAAAGAAAGGCTGAGGAGGTCACCAGCCGGCCGACCGGCTGCCTGCCGACCGGCTGGGGACCCCTGTAGGCTGTTTTGAGTTTTGAAGTTTGATTGTAACTTTCAAATGGTTAATCGGTTTTGATTGAAACTCGTTTTGTGTACCCTTGACATGTATTTGAGGTCCCCGGAGGATGGGCAACATTATATTGAGTTCGGGAATGAAGTAAGGATAGAGACCCCCCGGTCGGGCAACCGAAAGGGAAACCGGCTCTCCCTCATCTTAGTTCTCGGGGTCGATTAAGTGTTGATTAGAAGTTAAAGGTAGAACTATAGAGTAGTTCATAGACTTGGATGATATTGTTTTGATGCGTATTAAGTTATGCCTTAAGCTGGCCTCTGAACTTAATACGTGAATTGTTTGTCGTGTATGGGAACATGCGTTGAGTTTTCGCCTCTGAGTTCCATACATGTCTGTTTGTCGTGTCTGGGACATGCGTTGAGTTTTCGCCTCTGAGTCCAGACATGTATGTGTGATCGCGTCAGGACATGCCTTAAGCTGGCCTCTGAGTCTGACGAGTAGAGCAACTGCACGACGGGGCAGTCAGGTTGTCATACCTTACCCGGAGTGCAGGTGTTTGGTGCTAGAACATGCGTTGAGTTTTCGCCTCTGAGTCTAGTATCTTGTGATGTAGTAGGGGAACATGCGTTGAGTTTTCGCCTCTGAGTTCCTTACTTGTGATAGTGAATTGAATGCTAGTCCATGCGTTGAGTTTTCGCCTCTGAGTCTAGTGTTCTGTGATAGCCGGTCCATGCGTTGAGTTTTCGCCTCTGAGTCCTTGCTTGATATTGTGAACTTGGTATCTAGGTTATGCGTTAAGATGTCGCCTCTGAACCTTTATACTTGCTGAATGTTTGGTAATTAGGTTATGTCTTAAGTTGACCGCTGAACCTCTTTACTTGAAGTTATATCTGCTTGCCTTAGAGTTTGGTACAGTGTCAGATATGCATGTTGAAGTTTGTGATTATATCGCTTGAGTTGTAATCTGTTCATCCAAGGCATTGGATGACTCTTTTACCGGTTTCATAAATAGTTGGATTGAAAGACCCCCCGACTGGGTAACCAGTAGGGAAACCGGCTCGCCTTCCTAACGGTTTATGAAGTTGGTTGAGAGCCGTGCACTAGAGTTTGCATGATAGTATGAGGACAGTTGATGAGTTGTTTATGCTTCACATGTTATATATGTTGGAGTATTCTGTATTGCTTTATGTGTTACGTGTTGTCACAAAAGGTGGCTAGGAGAACTCTAGTCACTCCCCACTGATTGTGGCGTACATGTTTACATGTATGTAGGTACATGACAGGTGGTTGGCAGAGGGTTGCATGGAGCTAGCGAGCGATGATCCTATTCATCGATGGACTCACACGTTTACGTTAGCTAGACTTAGTTTACATTTCAGTTTGAGTGCCTGTAGGGATGTACCATCCCAGGCTGTTTGTATATGTATTTTACATTCAGTTATAATTTTTAATTCACCTCGCATGTTAGTTATGTTAAAAAGTTTTAATTCCGCTGCATTTTTAGTATTTTGTATGTTTTATATTTCCGCTTTCGCGAGGGGTTTTACACCTTGTCTTTGGTCTTAGATTCGACGATGAGTGCGATACTTGGTTACTTGGAGTAAGATAGTATGAGATTAGGTATGAGTAAGACGGTTAATGTGTTGAGATCTGTATAATGAGATTACGGGGACGTAACCATGTTTTAAGGGGGATAGGATTGTAAAATCTTTTGACTTATGATATGTCTAGGTGTTTTATATGGTGAAGTGGCATATGGTGGTTGTTTATACTTGATAATCTTGGTTATATCTGTCCTGCATTTTATTATGATTCATGAAGTATCCTTTTTTTTTTTTTTTTTTTTTTGTAATACAAGAAACTTTGGGGACAAAGTTTTCTTAACGGGGGAAGGATGTAACATTTCATGTTTTAAAGTAATTTTATTAGTTTTGGGTGTTATGTGGTGTCACATTTTGTGTTCGTTATGTGCCTAGTGACCAGGTTGTTGACCATGGGGCGATGAACTTCGGGACGAAGTTCATTTTAAGGAGGGAAGACTGTAATACCTGTAATTTTATTATGATATTTATTAACTATTGGACGTATTGATAGTTATTCGAACGGTTATATTCGTTAATAATTGACTTACCGTATGAGTGTTGTTATGTTTTATACATTGTTTGTTATGGTCGAGTATACGAATTAGGAGGATATCATGTTTGAGTTAAATACGGAGTTGAGAAAAGTGGACCTCGAAGGGCGTGCCCTTTATGATTTGTATATTCTCATATTTTGTTAGCGACGCCATGACTTTTATGATTGGTGAAGGAAAGTATTTCTACGTTATTACTCGTTAATTATTTAATTGTTCGAGGTATGATTAAGTGTCCTTGCTGGGGTTCGAACTTGAGATCTTGGGGATAGAAGTGGGCCTCGTTTATCGTGCACACACCCACAGCCCACGAGTTAGAAAACCTCAAACACTCATCTCACACTCACGTTACCCTACTGCCGCCATAGAGGAACTATAGGTTACCTCTTCTTTAACCTACTTTACACCCTATCAACCCTGCTACCCTAATGCCGCCACCATGTACTATGGAAAGGAGGTTTGCTCGACCAGTCTAAAGCGGCCTAGCACCCTTCGATTTAACCCAGAAACAGGTACGGTCGCACGCCCTCTATCAGTAGTTCAGTCCGGTCTTTTTTCTGCCTATGTTTGGGTTAGATTCGAATAGTGTCGGGTTGTTATCTTCAGATTTTATTACTGTATCTTTAATCCTGGTAGTCAGAGGAGTCGAGTGAGGGTTGTCACGGTGGGTTCAGGTGTCGGGGATAGCGTTAGAAGGGTGGTTCGTGGTCCCTGTTGTCTCTGTTTGTGGTTGTTACGGTTAGGGGGTTTGGTGTTTGGGGGTGGTATTACTGTCGACTCGGGGGAGGTCAATACAGTAATACCACCGTGACTTACAGATGGGTTGACGGAGGTGGTAATGGTGGGGTCAGTTGTGGTGTTAGGGGCGTTATAACCTGTCGAAGTGGGTCTGTTTTACAGGCAGTCGGAGTCACGAGTTGGGGCAGACCTGAGTTTGGAGGGTCTTAACTGACTCGCCGGTGGGAGTCGTGGGGTTTGGTGGTGTCGTGGTGTGAGATGGTGGTCAGTGGTGTTTGGGGGAGGCGGTCGTCGGTGGTCGAAGTGGTGGTAGAAGGAGGTAGGGTGGGTTAAAGGCGCGGGGGATGAAGGGTTTGTTTTGGGCTGTTGTTTCGTGTGATGTGTGTGTGTTTTTAGTATTATTCTTATTATTCTTATTATTACTCTTATTATTATTCTTATTATTATTATTATTATTATTATTATTAATTAGTTTTATGATTGTTATGAGTGAATTATTTTATTAACCACGTTTAAGTTGAGATATTACTACTAAGTTTTAAAAGCCGTCTTTTGTTCTTTTATTAATTCGTTATCGCGTAGTTGAAGTTTACTAGTCGGGAAACCTATACGTTTAGGAAGTTGCTATTTATGGAAACTTTCCATTTATAGTGGGTTTCTATTTTTGGAAACTTTCCATTTATGGAAGGTTTCTATTTATAGTATGCATAGGAGGTTATGGGGTTTCGGGAAGGTTTTTAATTCATTATGTGTACGTGTTTAGGTAGCGGGTTTCGTGTGGAACACTTCTAACAAGCTTGGACTTATTTGCTTTCCTGCCATTTCAGGTAGGGGAAAATACTGGTACATGTTGATGTGTAAACTGTTCTTAATTGTTATTAAGCATGGTTGTGATATAATATCATGTGATCGTTATATTGTGTTGTTTATATTATTCTGAGATATTGATATGATGCGAATATATATATTGGGTCTTGTGATACGGTGTTGGATCGGTGCGGAGTATATTTGGTGTTGGATCGGTGCGGAGTATATTTGGTGTTGGATCGGTGCGGAGTATATTTGGTGTTGGATCGGTGCGGAGTATATATGGCGTTGGATCGGTGCGGAGTATATTTGGCGTTGGATCGGTGCGGAGTTTATTATATTGCTATTTTATTCTTTTCCCTACTCAACCTTGTGGTTGACCCTGTGTATTCGTGATCACCTGTGATGAACCAATTATTGGGGAGCAGATTGACAGGTGGCTGAGACTAAGGGGGGGCTATGGGAGGAAGCGCTTGATTCCGGACCAGATTAGATGTCTAGATCACCTTAATTAGTTTTATACGAGTTGTACTTTATTTGTTTGTTAAGACTTTTGGATACGGATGTAAGAACATGTCTTGAGTTAAATTATATTTAAAGTACTGTTTATCTTCCTTTGTATCTACTGCCTCGAGAAACCGAGATGGTAACGCCCTTATTTATCTGAGGAGTCCTAGTACAGGCCCTTAAATAAATGGAGGTGTTACAGATACCACCTTAGAGACAAGGCGCCTACTACTATGGTAATATAGGATGTATAATACTTTGTGTGAATTTTATTTGATGAAAATTGATCAACAATTGATCATGTTTTTATATGACGAAGATGATGAATAAAAGGAATAAAATTAGAAACAATTTTCTTCTTTTTTCCTTTTGCACGGCCAACCCATTTAAGATGGGGATTTTTCTTGTTTTTTTTTAATCTTAAAAATCACCCTATATGTGCCAAATCATTTGGTATATATAATGTAGAAAAAATGAGTACAAATGGTGAAAATTCCATATGATAAAGGTAGAGAAGTTGACCAAAAATTATCATTGTGTCCAACACACATTGCCACCGGCCACTTGTTATTTTTGGGTCTTATTTGACTTTCGACATTTGTCCCACAAATGTTTATAAGTCTTATATTTAATTATCTTATATAATTAAATATTAATCTTATCATTTAAAAAATTAAATGATACAAATTAGTGAATAATAGGCACTAAACTCTTAAGTGACATTTTACCATTTTATCAATATAAAATGTATCTTATGAAACTCATTTAGCTAATTTTTACAACTCCTTGTAACATTAATTCGCTAATTACCTCCACCTCATAAGTAATACAAAATACGTATATATTTAGTAAATTAACTATTAATTACTAAATATCGTATTACATTTATTATTCAATTATCATATAACTGAATAATAAAATCTTATGGCCCGAGTACTTTACTCTTCATCAAACATTAAATTCACTTGACTAACAAAAGTCAACCTAAACAAGGAATTAATTAACTTGTATCTTATACAAATAATTAATTTTTCCATTTGGGCATCATCCTATAGGTGTGACCTAAAGGGATCAGCTGGTCACCGTCGTCATACAATAGTAATGTCAAACTCTAGTCAGCCAATCATTACCGATTAACGTTGACCAGCTGACAAATCTAAAATATAAATCCATGATATTCCTTGTACGAGATTTATTATGTAGAAGCATTATTGTGGAGGACACTACTCCAACAATCTCCCACTTGTCCGACATAAGTTTGCGCTACCAATTCTCTTGTCCAATATTATCTCCCACTCAATGCAAGAGGTCTTTCAGGTCGTTCTTGCACGTGATCATATCATAAAGTGGTTTCCTCGATATGGAGAATGATTGTCTGACGGGATAATCTACAATAGATCACATCCGAGCGTGGCCACGCATTTCCAGTCATCTCTCCTCGAGTGGCCTTGAGATATATATAATGACATGGATGGACAATCCTATTGACCTATTTTCTTCGTTCGATACAGATCACAATGACCTAGTAAATGTCCATCAGCCTCCTTTTACGGCGCGACCTTGGACAAAAACCAAAGCCACCGGAAAACCATACCAACTTAGACAAACAGTCGCAAGTCTAAAGAATTGACTCGAAGGAATAATTGAAATCCTCGCCACGCCCAGGCAACATAAAGGACTCTTTAAATGGTCACTGTCCGACAAAATTTCTCTACATTCTGCCAATGTTATCGACCAGATTAGTATAATGAGTAAGTCTTAAAATTGTTTTAAGAGTTAATGTGAATTTTTATTGGTAAAATTCCATCATTACGAGCTCAAATGATCGTTGTTGGTAAGTAAGACGATTTGGCATGTCATTTTTACATAATGCATTTTTATTATTCATTTAGATGGATGTTTCGTAGCATTATAATTATGTAATTTTCCTAATATGGCCATAGTTATAAATTGGTATTTCCCGTCATATAAGGGAATATCGATTTGCTTTGTAATTAATTGCGATTTCATATCGCCTAATTTGTAATTTATTAATAGTTTATTTTAATTTCATTACAAATTGTATAATAGGGTATTACAATGTAATTTAATTAATAATAGCTAGATGAAGCATCGAAAGATGGATTTTTCATGAATACGGTATTTTTCGGAAAGGAGATCCGAAATCCTAAAGGAGGGCAATCCATGAAGACTCAAGGGACTAAGGAGTTGGTTTCCGATGTGTAATAATTTTAGTTAATTAGATTAACTAGGTGGCCATATTAGGACTTGTTAATTTACATTTTTTGCATTCATGCCAAATCGTCACTACATGTTTTTATTTATTTTTCCATTGTTATCGATTCAGTTGTCTACCATTCACCAATTTTGTTCACTTAAAAGTGATAGACAATTAAATTTATAAGATCTCTCACTTTTAAAATTGAGATAAAGCCTTACCAAGTATTAGCACCTATGAATCCCTTCTTCATTAGAGGTAGGCTCGGCTCACCGGGGTACTCTCGTTTTCATTTGGGAAAGTAGGGTAATAAAAGTTATTACACGTGAAAATTGGTTGGACTCAATGGGATTAATGTGGGATGAATCGGCCTCACCGTGCCCATGACTGGTTTCGGGGCTAACAGATAGTTTTTGAGAAAATCTGTTAACCAAGAGTTCTAGTGGTAAAATCAGTCAAATTGTTGACTCACCAAATTTATATAAATAAGGGATGAATCGGCTTACCGTGCCCGTGTTTATGTAAAGATGGGTCTTGGAATCGTTTATATAATTCAGTGGGAGATCATTATATAAATGCCTATTTATTGAAACTTGCTAAATTTATTTTTCAAGTACTTATTTACGATGAATGTTAAATTTCCCACTTATTCCGTTTATTATTTTATATCACGCAATGTCTATATAAATATTCAACTCGCTCCTCCATTTAAAATCGATAATCCCTTATACATGAAAATAGTTTTCTAAGAGTATACGGTAACTTGTTTAATCGATTATTCATCTTTTCTCTGATTTACCACCATAACTAATTAGAAAAATACATTTACTTTTTATCCTCATATTGTCCGTTGTAAAGATCTCTTGTGAAGAGGATAAACTGGATTTTGCTTAAATCAAAAGTGTTTAGATTTTACAATATCATTTTATTTACAACAATATTACTACAATCTTATTGCTCATGAGATAAATGGTTATACATACTTAAATTGTTTAAGTACTTAAACCGTTGGGAACAGATTGGTAATATGATTTGCTTGAAATCATGATTAACCAATGACACATTCACTTCATTAAGTTTCTTAGAAGTGAGTGGGAGCTCTAAGAGGGATGTATATATCTTAATATTTATGATTAGGATGAGGTTCAAGACGGAATTTGGTTCAAATATTTGGTTTATGGCAAAGGTTCATGATAAGCTATTGTGAATAGTAACACCAAACCATAGTGCAAGTCCAATCATAACCAAATTTGTTGATATTTTAATTGAAATATTACATTAGTAGACAAATAAACCCCCTAATTTTTGAATAAGAAAGTTAGGTGTGTGACACCTAAAAGGTTCCTTCTTTTCTGGATATATATATGATTGACATTAGTTATACTTCTACCACTTCATCAATATTTGATATCGATAGTGGTTATAATAATTTTTATTGGTTCATGAGATGATAGTCGTGTGACGATTAGCTTTTAACTAATGTTAACTATCTCGTAAGAAATGGAACTAGAGTAGTTGTCATTCTATTATGAGGCTTATAAGTGTTATAAATATGTACTTAATCTAGTTTTGGTTTAGAATTTTGTTTTAATAAAAGTTTTATGTAAAACACATAGGATTCCACTCATGTGATATAAACAAAAGTTGTACCCAAATTTTCCATGATTTGATCTATGGCTATGCCAATCTAAATATTGGTTATTCTTCACCTAAACTAGATAAATTTATATATATCATATAGTATATAAAAGGTTCATAATTATTTTGGTGACCCCGATCTAATCTTAGTTATGGATTAAAATTGCATTCATGGACTAGTGTATGTTGGGAAATGTGTCCTCAACAATAGTGCGATCACGTAATTAAATCTCATGACGAGAATACGCAAGGGATGATACGAATTATATTAGTCAACCGACCAACATTAATCGGTAATGATTGGCTAGCTAGAGTTTGACATTACTGTCGTATGACGGTGGTGGTCAGTTGATCCCTTTAGGTCACACCTTTAGGACAATGCCCTTAATTGATAAAGTGATCAAATATATATTGATACGATTTGATCATATTCCTTAAACTCATATACCAAGAAATCAGAGGTTAAATCTTATTGTAAGATTTATGTTTAAAATTGAAACGTGTCAATTGTTAAACAATAAACGATATTTTATGATATCGAAATTAGAATGAATCGGGTTATAATTAATACAAAGGTTGTAAATCGTATTGACGATAAATTATCATTTTATATTTGTAATTTCGAATTACTTGTCAATTGATAAATATGATTTATTTAATTAAAAATATATATAATATTTATACGATAAATATTTATATGTTTTTAAATTAAGATAATTATAATTTTATTACTATGTGACATATAAGATGTCACATGTTATACAAATTATACAATTGACAAACTTGTAAAATGAAATCCATTTTATGGATTAAGTGGCCGGTTATAGTAGAGGTCGGTGTGGTGTGTTTTAAGTGTTAATTACACCTTTAATCATTGTGTTTAAAGTGATGCCTTGAGAACACACACCCTATAGCCACCCTATAAGCCTTGAGAAGAGAAAATGTTCCCTCTTGCTTCTCCCCATACCCGGCCACACAACACCCAAGCACCACTAAATAAATATATGATATGCTCACCTTGTTCATTCTAGTGTGTGTTGTTAAAATTTTCTAAGGGTGAGAAAATATTTACACAAATGCTCTAAGAACTATTATAAGATAATAACATTACTAATTATATAAGAGATATAAGAATAGTAAAATAAGTTCATAATAGAACTTATATTGTTTAAGGAAAACCGATTCTTGGTACTAGCTTGTTCGAAGTTTTCGGTGGTTTTAAGGGGTTGTCTTGGTGCATCCAAAGGAGGTGTTCTTGTTGAACATTTTGGAAGATCATCCTAGCATTCCATTTGGACCGTGTGTAAGGGTTCTAAATCACTCCAATTTCCGCATATTTTAAGCATGCATAAGATCACTTAATATGTTAATTAAAATGTTAATTAAAAGATTTTGTTAGTATGACTAAAATAATTAGTTTATGAGATAACTAAAACCCTTCAATTGGTATCAGAGCAACTAGGTTGTTTGCATACTTTCCGTTTACGTTTTTACTGAGTTATTAGGAGAACAAAATAAAACTTGGTATTTCGTTTGATATATGATATGGCCGAAATTAATTAAGCATGAATACCTACTGTTTCTAAAATGTTTTTAGAATATTTGGAATATTTTTGGCATAAATATTGGTTATTGGTATTATATTTTCGGTTTTATTAAGTTTTTAATGGTTAAAAATTGTTTATTTTGGGAAAAATAGTAAAAATCATCCTTTGGCCGAGATTTTTCATTATGTTATCACATGTATATCCTATGTTATGAATATGAAATTTCGTAAATTATGGACTTATAAAACATGTGATATGAATTTTAAAGGTTAAAATGCAATAAGATGAATAAAAATGGGTTTGTATAGTTATATTTGGAATTTGACTATAAACATTTATGAGTATGTCACATGCAATATTTAAAATGTATGCTAAATTTTCCAGAAATTTATCTCATATATTGCATTATTACAGATTTTTAATGTAAAAATCGGTTAATTAGTGACATTATTTCGACTTTAATAGTTTAAGTTGGAATTTGGCCATAAAAATTTAACACGATGTCATATATATTTTTTCCAGCATGTATAAAAATTTCGAGATTTTTATCTTATTTTATGCTTGAGAAATAATTTTAAAGGTTAAAATCGTACGATATATGACGAAAATCGTTAAAATTTGCAATTGTTGTTAAAATGGCCGAAAAATTTAACCCATTTTAGTAATATATGATATATTCATCACCATAATTTTCTTGGGAGCCAAAAGTTTCTGTTTTATTTAATTTTAATTTGTTGAAAAGTTGCATTTAAAATTGATATAACAAGAGTCATGTAATTAAAAATTTCGGCTATAGGGCAGTGTGCCATTTAATTTTATGTCCATTTTATGTTCTTAAAGTTTTTTGGAAAGTGTAAAAATATTATTAGTATTTTATTTGCATTTATGGAACTAATTATTGAATTTTCCGACTTAAAATGCTCGTTTTACGTCTTATTTTCGAAATAAATGTTAAAACCGTATAAATACTAATATTTTAAAGTTCTGAAATTTTAATAACATTATAGAATTTTCAAAATTTGAATTTTGAAATTTTTGAAATTTTTATGACTCTTTTCGATTTTATTTTATTTTTCCCGTAAAACCGAGGTAATACCGAACAATATTGATATATATTAAGTTAAGTCATGTTCAAAGTTTGAGTAAGACTAAATTTTGAAACCTAAAAGAGTTGGGATGATTAACTTAAGAGTGAATTCCGATTCACATAATGCATAGTGTTGTTAAACGTTAAAACACGCAATTCCATAAAACGAGGTATACGATAACTATTTATGTAATTGACATTTAAATAGGACGATTTGGCTTAGGGTTTGCATGATAGTTCATATATTCATAAGCATTGCATATTTTTATTATGAATGTCATGATTTATTTACGTAATTTTGGGAATTATGTAATTTACTTAGTATGGCCTTAGTTTTTAAATCGGTATTTCCCGTAATGTAAGGGGTTACCGATTCGGTTGTAATTTTTTGATCTCGTATCACCCAATTGTAATTTATTTCTATTTTATAATGTATAAAGTAGACTAGAAAAGTTATAATTTTTGTAAATTTCGGAGAACCTTGAAGACGGTGCCATTCGGAAAGGAGTTCCGAACAAGACGGTATTTACCACGAAGTGCGTGCCTCGTGAAGTTCAAGGGACCAAAGGAGTTGGTTTCCGAATTTGTACTTTTATTATTTCTTTTCTAGGAAAGGTCATACTAGGGTTTATTTTTATGCTTTTATTTTGCTTTTTATATGTTTGCATGCATAGCCAAATCGTCATATATCGTCTCATGCATTTTTCGATTTAGTCGACCTAGTCATTATTTTATCGATAATTCACCGACTTAGTTCACTTAAACGGAGATAGATAATAAATTTTGACTAGATCTCTTACATATAAATATTGAGACTTAGCCTTACCAAAAAGTATGGACCCATGAATCCCTTCTTCACAAGAACGTAGGCTCGGCTATACCGGGGTACTAAAATTGTCACGTTGGGTAAGTGGGGTAATAAAGATTACACCTTGAAATTTGGTCGATCTCAACGAAAGTATTCGTGACCGTAGTTGCAATAAGTTCGGGCTAAAGACGATTTTTAGAAAATTGTCGACCGGGAGTTCTAAGGTAGAACCGATTAAAAGGTTAATCCACCAAATTATACCAATACGGGTTGAATCGGCTATACAGTGCCCGAATTAGTATGGGTTTGGGTCTCGGGATTGTTTACTTAATTGGGTAAGAGATCATTAAGTAAATAGACTAAACTTGTTTAATTTTATTTACAAGTTTTGAAAATGACGTTGTTTTAATTCCTTCATTTTATTGTAGTTTAATTTTCAACATCATCAATGGCCACCAACGCTCCACCTCTCACTAACGTATCATGGCTTCGATCCTTTATGGATCGTTGCAAACTCGATAAGCATGGTTCCAATTTTAAGGATTGGGATGCGCAATTACTTTTGGTCGCTCAAGGTGACGATAAGACTCGTTACCTATCCGAAGCCGCTCCGACCGCTCCGACCGCTCGTTCATCGGTCCAAACTCGTGAGGCCTATGAAGCCTACATGAAAGAGTCCTCCGCTCTTAAAAATGTGCTCATCTTCTCCATGGAGCCTGATCTCCAAAGGAGTATGATTAAGTTAACCACATCATATGAGATATACACCAAGCTTGCGACAATGTTTTCGCAAACTCCAAGGGTGATTCAATATGAGGCGACTTCCGCCTTATTCGACGTTTGCTTGAAGGAGGGGCAAAAGATAAGCCCTCATGTACTCAAACTAGTTGAGCTCGTGGAGACTCTAAAAATGCAAGGAGTTGATGTTCCCGAATCTCTCATCATTGACCGAGTTCTTCACTCTCTCAATAAGGTGAAATCGTATGCTCAATTCCGGGTGAATTTTAATATGCGAAATCAAGAGACCACATTGGATGAATTGCATAAGATGCTCGTCCAAGCCGAGAGGAACATGGGACTTCATGAAAGTTCCACTAAGGATGTCTTGCACGTCGAAAAGAAAGGGAAATGCAACTTCAAGAGGAATGCATTCAAAGGCAAGGGCAAGAAAACGTTCAAACCCAAACCGGCCAAAGAAAAGACCTTTTCGAAAGGCGTTTCCACCTCATCTTCAAAGGTTGAAGACAAGTGCCTTTACTGCACGAGGTTAAGTCTTAGGAAACGGAATTGCCCCAAATACTTGACCGATCTCAAAGATGGAAAGGTTCTTGCAGTAGGTTATAATTCTCGTTTACTTTCATGTTATTTTGTTAACTTTTGTATGGCGATACAAGTTGTTGACTATCACCCCTTTTAAATTGTTTTAAAGGGGCATCTTATAATGATAAGGGCAAGGAGAAGGAAGCATGAAGTTCCTTACTTGGATGGCTACGGTAGCATCCAATTTTATTAGAACAATTTATTTTCTTGTAAGACAAGGATTCAAATCCTAAAACAATGGTTGTAATTTTGGATATTAGTGACTTGGTTTTCAACCCAAGTCACTACTTTTGTTCTTAATCAATTTCTTGATTTCTAAAAATAAATTGCATACCTTGTTAAAACATGAATAATAGTGATTTCATCACGAAATAAGAAACATTGATACGATCAATATAATATAATCAAAGTGTTGATTAAAACGGAGAACTACACCCCATCACGAATGAGTACAACACATCTATATAACTTTTCAATCATTCAAATACATTGGTTTAATCGAAAATAGCTATCCTTATACGAATAAAGGTTATTGTAAAAGGATAGAGTGGGAGAAAGATTTCCGCCCGCAAACCAATGATATAAATGTAGGATCTTAGAGAAGAATCCCACAAGGGAGTCTTAAGAAGATCCCTAAATGAAGAAACAAAGAAACTACGGGAGGACACTAGAGGAAATGTTCCTTATGTTCATTGTTTCAAAGAGAAGATATAATGAAACCCCGTATGAAATCGGAAGGAAAACGGTTCCTTAATAAATGATTTTTCTAAATTTATAAGATAAAAGAGAAGAAATCATCTCAATTCTCTCAATGTAGTTATAAAGGAATTATCATGTCATATTCGTCTCGAGGAAACGAAGACATGAAAGAAGTGATGATTGATTGAATGAAAATAGAGAACTATAGGGATAGTGATAGTGATAATGATTCAAGTGATAATAAAGATTTACATGCGAGAAATGAAACGTTCATTTAAGAAATCGAGTGATATTATTTTTAGTGGGAGCAATATTCATTAAAGAATTGAACCTACCATTTAGAGAGGATGAGTGATTCTTTAAGGTGTAAAGAATAAGAGGTTCTCAATTCTAGATGAAAAAAATACCTTATATCATACGATGATGGAGCTTTATGGGAAGGTTTATTATATTGATAATAAAAGGTCGCCCATTAGAAATCAAAATGGTTAAATATGATCGATTAACCTTGATGAAATAGCCAAGATGTTTGAAAATAGTAAGAGTGATGAAATCATTAATAACTACAATATAGATTTCAGCACATAAGTTACTAGATAATTTCGAGTGATTCTTTAATCCATTTAATATATCCATACGTTACGAGTTATAAGATAACAGTGGGAGTTTCCCTCAGAAAAGGGAACTCAAGATCTAGAATGAGCTCTAGATGTGTGCTCAAATAAGATCATATTATATGAGATAATATGAGATGGAAGGAGACCAAAATTTGTAAGTTTTGCAATCATGAATAAAAGGTTTATTCGCAAAGCACTAATACAAATTGATGATCGTGCATCAAATGCAATGAAATACTATTGACTGTTTTTGCATGACAATGTCATTTGAGTTGTAATTAACTCAAAATGAAAGATACTTTGTCAAAATCCAAATGGGTTGTAAGAGACAATTTTGAACCCCATAAGTGAACTGGATTGACTTAGTAAAGCCCCTAGCCGCTTACATGAGGTGACATCTCAAAGCGACTAGAATGTGAGGCGACTGATGACAAGTTCAAGTGACATAGAGTCATATGTGATGACTAGTCGATCACATAGGCAGACTGCAAGAGACACTCTGTCGGGCAAAGTGACCGCTTATAGAGTTCTGGAAATTTTATAATAGCCGGGTCGTGGCGAGAGCTGCTATTGTATACTTGTGAGTCAATTCTTAGACTAAAGACTACTCTCCCAAGATGGTACAGTTTAGGCATAACCTTGATCCATTCTCTACGACTTTTCGTAACTGGAGTCAAATGGGATTGCTTCAGGCTATGACTAACTGTGACTAGTTGAAGGAAGTAGTGCGATAGAAATTGTCCACCCCTCGTCAGGGTTGTTCAAATCTCAAGGCCACTCGAGGAGAAGTTAACTGGAAATGCGTGGCCACGCTCGGAAGGTATCTATGGTAGATAATTCCGGTCAAACAGTTATTCTCCAGATCGAGGAAACCACTCATGATATGATCAAATGCAAGTACGACCTCAGAGAGACATCTTGCATTGAATGGGAGATTGTAATAGGACAAGAGAATTGGTGACGCACACTTGTCAAGGACAAGTGGGAGATTGTTGGGAAATGTGTCCTCAACAATAGTGCGATCACGTAATTAAATCTCATGACGAGAATACGCAAGGGATGATACGAATTATATTAGTTAACTGACCAACATTAATCGGTAATGATTGGCTAGCTAGAGTTTGACATTACTGTCGTATGACGGTGGTGGTCAGTTGATCCCTTTAGGTCACACCATTAGGACAATTCCCTTAATTGATAAAGTGATCAAAAATATATTGATACGATTTGATCATATTCCTTAAACTCATATACCGAGAAATCAGAGGTTAAATCTTATTGTAAGATTTATGTTTAAAATTGAAACGTGTCAATTGTTAAACAATAAACGATATTTTATGATATCGAAATAAGAATGAATCGTGTTATAATTAATACAAAGGTTGTAAATCGTATTGACGATAAATTATCATTTTATATTTGTAATTTCGAATTACTTGTCAATTGATAAATATGATTTATTTAATTAAAAATATATATAATATTTATACGATAAATATTTATATGTTTTTAAATTAAGATAATTATAATTTTATTACTATGTGACATATAAGATGTCACATGTTATACAAATTATACAATTGACAAACTTGTAAAATGAAATCCATTTTATGGATTAAGTGGCCGGTTATAGTAGAGGTAGGTGTGGTGTGTTTTAAGTGTTAATTATACCCTTAATCATTGTGTTTAAAGTGATGCCTTGAGAACACACACCCTATAGCCACCCTATAAGCCTTGAGAAGAGAAAATGTTCCCTCTTGCTTCTCCCCATACCCGGCCACACAACACCCAAGCACCACTAAATAAATATATGATATGCTCACCTTGTCCATTCTAGTGTGTGTTGTTAAAATTTTCTAAGGGTGAGAAAATATTTACACAAATCCTCTAAGAACTATTATAAGATAATAACATTACTAATTATATAAGAGATATAAGAATAGTAAAATAAGTTCATAATAGAACTTATATTGTTTAAGGAAAACCGATTCTTGGTACTAGCTTGTTCGAAGTTTTCGGTGGTTTTAAGGGGTTGTCTTGGTGCATCCAAAGGAGGTGTTCTTGTTGAACATTTTGGAAGATCATCCTAGCATTCCATTTGGACCGTGTGTAAGGGTTCTAAATCACTCCTATTTCCGCATATTTTAAGCATGCATAAGATCACTTAATATGTTAATTAAAATGTTAATTAAAAGATTTTGTTAGTATGACTAAAATAATTAGTTTATGAGATAACTAAAACCCTTCAGTGTAAACTAGGTCTTCGTGAATCATTTGATTGTGAATCTTATGATATATGCGAATCTTGTATTCCAAGCAAGATAACTCGTACCTTTTTTGGTGAAAAGGAAATTTAGGATTAGAGTCGTTATTCATCCTAATCAGATGTGGATGTGCATGATCGAATAACAAATTCAATCAGAGTAGATTACATTTACTTCTTTTTTTTACCATCAGTTTAGAAAAATAGTGGTATATCTACTAAACAAGGTTTAAAGAGAAACTCTTGATGAGATCAAAGAGTTTTTAAAGTAAATATTATTACCAGTAAGACAATAAGATCAAAGTTTCACGATCCGATCGTGGAAAGTATAACTAAGTGATGATTTTTGTTTGTTACCAAAAGTAATGTGATACAGTATCACAAGTTAAAATCTTTCTGTAACACACAATATTCGATAATGTGTGGTTGGAAAGAGATATAGAACTTATACGATATGGTTTTTTTGTTGGGAAATGTGTCCTCAACAATAGTGCGATCACATAATTAAATCTCATGACGAGAATGCGCAAGGGATGATACGAATTTATATTAGTCAACTGACCAACATTAATTAGTAATGACTCGCTAGCTAGAGTTTGACATTATTGTCGTATGACGGTGGTGGTCAGTTGATCCCTTTAGGTCACACCTATAGGACAATTCCCTTAATCGATAAACTGATCGAATGTATATTGATACGAGTTGAACATATTCCTTAAAACACGTATATCGAGAAATCAGAGGTTAAATCTTATTATAAGATTTATGTTTATAATTGAAACGTATCAATTATCAAACACTAAACGGTATTCATGAAATGTCGTAATTAGAATGAATCGGGTTGTATTTTATTTCAAGTGTTGTAAATCGTATTGACGATTAATAAAATAACCATTTTATATTAGTAATTTCGAATTACTTGTCAAATTGATAAATATGATTTATTAAATTTATAAATGACATTTATTTGATAAATTTGCATTTTAAATTAAAACAATTGTGTTTATAATGTTGTGACATGGTGTATGTCACACATGTACAATTATACAAATGACAAAAACAAAATAGAGTCCATATTAAGTGAGGTGCCGGTTTTATGAGGATGTTTAATGGGTTGATTTATGTGTTAATTACACCCAAAAACATAATCATTACTAGGGGCCTTGAGAATTAAAGCTACAAGCCACCCTAAGAGCATTGAAAAGGGAAGATGTTTCCCCTTTTGCTCTTCCCATAGCCGGTCATCCCCACCCCAACACAATCCACTTAAATAATGTTATTAGCTCACAAAATGAATTCATTCTAAGTCTTGACAAATTTTCTAAGGAAGAAAATATTCAAAAACCCTCTAAAATATTATAAGATATATATATATATATACGGTTTACTATAAGAGATAGTATTAGTTTTATTATTAAAAGAATAATAATCTAATTTTAAGGAAACCGTTTCTAAAACCCTAGCTTGTGTTAGTCTCGGTTTTAAGGGGTGTTTTGGGTGCATCTTGAAGGAGGTATCCTACTTGGGTATTAAGCTTGGAGGATCATCCGTGCCATCTTGTCGAAATAAGTGAGCTTTCGATTCCTTGTTCCGCTTTCTAATTAGCATGCATAAGATCTAAAATTTATGTAATTAAAATGTTAATTATTCATCTCCTTAGTATGACTAAATTATTAGGTTTTGAGTCCGAAGAACCTAACATTTTTATCTTAGTCAAGTTTTATTGAACCACTTGATTTTATAATTGGGGTCTTTCTATTTTGTCTACTAATTTCTTTTTCCCACTAAGTCAAAGTACCATTTTAAACAACCATATTCACTCCGTATTAGATATGGAAAGGTGTAGTACCTAATTTGTAAGTTGTCCGGATAAAAACATGTGGTCAATTATCCTACAAGTTCATGAGAAAAAAGTGTTTGTGGCTCATGATGTTGTCTTTATAAAAAAGAGGACTATTTCTAATTGACAGAGTGGGAGAAAATATTGAAGAGTCACAAATGACACAAGAAAATTGTTTTCTTATTGTCAAATAGAGTGTTTATTTGTTCGGAATATACGAGGTCAGGTTAAAATCCAT
This sequence comes from Silene conica, assembly GCA_029255685.2. Classification (NCBI taxonomy): domain Eukaryota; kingdom Viridiplantae; phylum Streptophyta; class Magnoliopsida; order Caryophyllales; family Caryophyllaceae; genus Silene; species Silene conica. The sequence goes on along the minus strand of CM055311.2, from coordinate 2,365,571 downwards.
CACTCTTTAGAGATGATGATATAGTGTTACTTTTTGAAAGTGATGAGAGGTGATAAATCGTTATTTAAAAAAATATAAAAAAATTATGATACCTCTTACTTACAAAGAGGTTGTTTAAAAGATTGTTTCTAGTTTCAACACTATGTAGTGGCTATAGAAGTCATCTTAATCCGAATTAGAATTCAAGTGTAATTATCAGGTAAATAACCTGGTATATTCACATGAAGAAGTTTGACCTCTTCAATGTAATTGACTTGAATAAAAAGATGTTTTCTAGGCTTAATTGGTGAAAAAGGGTTTTGCACCAGTTTCAATGCTTCTATAAACTCGGATTATACTGACAATTGTTGTATTTCATAATTGTCAATTTGATAGTAGGATATCAAAACCATCTTCCCGAATTTGATTCGTTCTAGAAGAATAAGTGTGTTTGACACATTTAGAGGGTTTTGTAGATCCTAACAATCTTAAGATTGTAGCTCTCTTAAGAAGAAATCTTAAGAGAGAATCATGGAGTTGGAATGATTAGTTGATCGTATTATAAAACATTTCTCAAGATGTTGAAGAATTATGTTTACACATGAAGTTTAGTGGGAGTATGGTGGTCTTATGAGTCTTTATATAGTTGGTATATAAATCATTTGGAATGATGAAAGACTTAGGAGAATATTAATACATCTTAAAATATCCAGATTTATTAGATAAATCAAGCAGGGATATACTCGCTTTATTAGGAGTTTCCAGGAGCTAAATATTCAAAAATTTCGAACCCAAAAATTAAATCAATATTTATTTACAAAATAACCACTATTTGCCCATTTTTATCAAATAAAAATCATTAAACTAAATAAATTAATCACATTAACTTAAAATTTATATTTTTCTCATAAATAGAACATGCATGTGGTTATTTATAAACAAACATGCATAAAATTAACATGCAACCAAATTTAATTAACTCTTCATTAATTTAATTGCATTTTAACACAATTTTATGTCATTTAAAGTCATAAAAATAAATAAACTAACAAAAAATTCAAATTTTCGGCCCATATCATTCTAAGACCATATTATATACATGCAAGACCATATTATATACATGCAAGACCATATTATGTGATAAAAACTAATTTTAATGACATAATATCAATTTTACTAATTTATCTCATAAATTACTAAAATCGTCTTAAGACAACATGCATGTATGTAACAATGCTCTGATACCACTTTATGAAATTAGCTTCTAATTTTAATATAATTAGAGAGTCTAATGAAGTTTAAATTCCTAACACTAAGAGGCAAAACTAGCAAGCAAATCCAGGAGGAGAGGTCACCGGGAGAAACAGCCACCTCATCTAACGCACCCTTAAAAACCCGAGAGAAACCAAGACGGCACTTAAGAAGGATGGATTTCACGGTACGTAAAGAAAACAACTGATCAAGCAAGGAGATAGACAAACCAACATGCACCACCCTAACATCAAACGAAGGAACCAACGGAGACGGAGCAACAGGTCTGGGAATACCATAAATAATAAAGCTAATAAGTCCATATTACCACAGTCCGGAGGCGCCACATAATCACCCCGACCATGCCGACATTTAGCGAGAAATGTATGGGTTTTAAGACATGTGCCACACAGCCAAACCCTTATACTCTTCAAACTAATCGTAGCAGTAGAAAAAACAGTCAAACTAGAGGAGAGAGTTTTGACGAGTAAGTACCTAAGCCTCACCACTACCATGTCGATCATGCAAATGTCGGAGCATATAAGTTCTGACAAGCCCCCTACCACTACCATCATGGCACCCACTAACTCCCACCAAAGGACAGTGATACCGAATGATAGCAGACATGTCACGACCGAAGCAAAGCAACAATGACGAAAAACGAATGAAAAACAAAGCAAGCATGCAAGCAAGCCACACACCCACAGTAGAGCAAAAGCAGCAAGCAAGGGAACAGCAAGGCCACGACCCTAAAGCAACACCAAAAGCCAAGACACTGAATCAAGCATGCAGACAACAGAAACAGAAAGAAGCAGCAGTGTGAACAAAGAAAAAAAACCACAGCAGACCCGAAAAGAAAGAAAGCAACAACAGCGGCAACAAACTACGACAACACAAAACCTGCACATCCCAGCACAGCCGTAACCCTGCGTCACTACACTGCCGGCAGGAACCAGCGGCCAACCGACACGGCAACACACTATAAAAGAGGAGAAAAAAAGAAGAACGTGAAAAGCGAAACGTAGCACCGTTACCACGCGACGACCACTCAAAAAATTCCGGCGACCTTATAACCACCGTCGAGTGGTGCCGGCGACCCCTGCAACCCACCACAACACGCCCTAACAAGAACCCTAAACCGCAATGAGGAATCGTTCTCTCTCACTCACGGGGAAACACCACAACCCACAATAAGAACACCAACAATGTGAGGTCGCCGACGAGGTGATGGGTGGACGGCGGCGACTTGAGGTCACCGTCGGTGGGTGTGATGTGCAGACGGCAGAACTATCGCATATCGCTCAAAATATTACATAGTTATTATGTCTTGGAGTTACAGCTTGTGATTAGCTATAAAAGACGAGGAAAGCTATGTAATTTGTATGCTCATATTGTGAGTGATCGATGAAATTCCTAGTGCGACTATAGTGAGGATGTAGCCAAGTTGGTGAACCTCGTAAATATTGTGTTCTTATTATTTTTCTGATTCTTATATATATTATTGTGTGTGTGGTCTATACCGCAAATCCCTACAAGCTGGTATCAGATCCTGGTTGGGCGGGCGAGGGACGAGCAATCCACTAAAATTCACAATAATGGAATGAGGCAGAAATTTAATCAACAAATTCGATAAGAAATATTTTTGTTTCTGTAAAAAATACAAATAATGGATTATTTGCATTCAGAAAATATATATGTTCATGTTGGGAAATGTGTCCTCAACAATAGTGCGTTCACATAATTAAATCTCATGACGAGAATGCGCAAGGGATGATACGAAATTATATAGTCAACTGACCAACATTAATCGGTAATGATTGGCTAGCTAGACTTTGACATTACTGTCGTATGACCGTGATGGTCAGTTGATCCCTTTAGGTCACACATATAGGACCGTGATGGCAAGGAAAATGAAACTTGAAATTCCTTACATGGATGGCTATGGTAGCATCCAGTGATTGAAGACTTGAAGAGCTTGGCTCTAATTTTCATTATCGTCTTCTTTCATTTATGCACTTTAATTTTAATGAACAATGTCTTTTCTTATATGACAAGGATACAAAACCTAAACAATGGTTGTATTTTGGATATTGGTGACTTGGTTTTCAACCAAAGTCACTCCTTTTGTTCTTAATCAAATCGTTGATTCCTAAAATAAATTGCATACCTTGTAACATGAATTAATGTGATCTTAATAAATCACTAAAGAAGTACCCTGAAACGCTCATTGTACAATAAGATTGATACGATCAAAAGAAAGAATCAAAGTGTTGATTAATTTAAACGGAGAACCACACCTCATGAGAAACCCTCAATCAAAATAAGATATAATTAGTTCATTATAAGATGATCATTTTAAGTGAAAATGAGAATTAATATCTCACCCCTAATAATATTCATTATTCAAAATATTGGTTAAGGGGAAATTGCTATCCTTGTACAAATAAAGGTTATTTTAAAGGATAGAGTGGGAGAAAATATTTCGCCCGCAAACCAATGATATAAATGTGGGATCTTAGAGAAGAATCCTACAAGGGAAGCTTAAGAAGAACCCTAAATGAATGGATAGAAGAAACTACGGGAGGACACTGAAGAAACTACGGGAGGACACGAAAAGAAATGTTCCTTATGTCATTGTTCTTAGAGAGGATAAAAGAAACCCCGTATGAAATCGGAAGGAAAACGTTTCCTTGGTAATGATGTTTCTCAAATTATAAGATAATAGAGGAGAAATCATCTATGTTCTCTCGATGGTACTGTCTTTGAATTCAAAAAGAATTATTAGGGAATATCATGTCATGTTCGTTTCGAGGAAACGAAGACAAGAAATGAAAAGTTCATTTAAGAAGTGATATTGATTGAGTGGAAGTAGATCACTATAGAGATAGTGATATTGGTTTTAGTGGGAGCAAAGGAATATAATGTCATGTTTCGTTTCGAGGAAACGAAGACAAGAAATGAAAAGTTCATTTAAGAAATGATATTGATTGAGTGAAAGTCTATCACTATAGAGAGAGTGATATTGGTTTTAGTGGGAGCAATATTCACTAGAGAATTGAACCTATCATTAAGAGAGAATGACGATTCTTTAGAGTGTAAAGAATAAGAGGTTTTCAATTCTAGATGAACAAAAATGTTGAACATCATAGGATGATGGAGCTTGACGGGAGAGTTTATTATATTGATAATGAAACGTCACCCATTAGAAATCAAAAGGGTTGGATAATTTATTCATATTGATGAATACAGAATCACGTGGTGATTCATATAACCTAAAAATTTTGATTAATAGCCAAGATAATTGAAAATGATGGGTTCTCGAGGAGAACTAGTATTGAAAACATGAATAACTACAAAATAAATTTTAGTACAGAAGTGACTAGGTACTTTAGAGCGATAACTTGATCCCTCTGATATACCAAATACGTCACGAGTTATAAGATAACAGTGGGAGCTTCTTTCAGGAAAAGAAACCCGAAATCTAGAATGAGTTCTAGACATGTACTCAAATAAGATCATATTATACGAGATAATATGAGTCGGAAGGAGACTGAAATTTGTAAGGTTTTGGAAGAATATGAATAAAAGGTTTATTCACAAATTCAAACCACTAATACAAATTGATTAACGTGCATCAAATGCTATGGAGCAGTAATATTGTATTGACCGTCCATACATGACAATATCGTTTGAGTTATAATTAACTCACAATTGAAAGATACTTTGTCAAATACAAATGGGTTATAAGAGACAACTTTGAACCCCATAAAGTGAACTGGATTATTGACCTAGTATAGCCCCTAGCCGCTTGTATGAGGTGACATCTTGAAGCGGCTAGAGTGTGAGGCGATTGATGGCAAGTTCAGATGTCATAGAGTCATATGGGATGACTAGTCGATCACAGAGGCAGACTGTGGGAGACACTCTGTCGGGCAGAGTGACAGCTTATAGAGTTTCAGAAATTTTCACTAGTAGAAAACACCCATACGGTGGCGGTCATAAATGATGTTTTGTGGCGGTTTTGAGAGGTTTAGGGTGCGTCGTATATCACGGCGTCGTATAAATTTTACAACCGTCGTATAAAGTTTCTACAACCGTCGCTATAGCTCTCTTATTGTGGCGGTTGTTATATAAAACCGTCGTTATAGACTTATAAAACACGACGTTTGTTTGTTTTACAACCGTCGTTAAATGTTCCAAAAACCGCCATTAGAGCTACAGAACCGTCGGGAAAGGTATTTATCATGTCGGTTTCCTTTACAAAAACCGCCACTATAAATAATTAAAACGTCGATTCTTTGGTGTTAAACCGTCATTAAAAGTTCTAAAAACCGTCACTATAAGCATTTGAAAGCTAATTTACTATCGAAACATGCTTTTTGATACGACGTTTGTAATTACTGAACCGCCGTGAAAGGTAGTTGTAATGTCGGATTCCTTCCAAAAACCGCAATTAAAGATTATTACAACGTCGGTTCTTTTGTGAAAAACCGTATTAAAAGCGAATTTATTTAACCTTATTACTTCGGTTTTAAAGAAACCGTCGTAATAATTATATTTTTTAAAAAAATGAAAATTTCTTCGGAAATTTCAGCTGGACCTCCCAATAATTTGATAATTCCAAATGTTATATAAACATAATTAAATCGGTATATAGAAACGTAACCACATAAACAGTATTCCAAACAATTAATACAAGTCCAACAAACATACATCAATCTTGCATCACATACAACGTAACAATATCATCATCACTGTGACCAAAAATACATCCTAAGTGTATGAATAACATACACACTCTAGTTGATAAACTAATCAACAAGTTCGCTAAACATTTAGTCTCCCACTCTACTTTAATCTCATAAATATCAGATGTTGGCATGATTGATTCCTCCATAAGCTATAATGAACAAATTGGTCAATTAGTAAGAATATAAATCTACAACTAGATAAATAAAATATACCAAGAACGGAAAAAAGATATACCTTCTCAAATTATTTCTGTTTTCTTGAGAAGAATGACCTGCAATTATGATTTGTATACATTTAGTACCCACTCCCTCTGTCCATTAATAGAGTTCCAATTTGTGTGAGAACAAATATTAAGAAACTAAGTAAACACAAGGAAGAGAATGAAAGTTGAGGAAAGATGTGAAGTCATAAATAAGTAGGACTACAAATGACGGACAAAAGAGAAGAAATTCCAAATAGGAACTTAAATTGTTGACATCCTAAATAAAAGAAGTAGGAGCTTTAATGGGCGAAGGGGGTAGAAAATAAACTGGACATCTCTCAGTCATTCATAAGATAAACGAGCTGCCAAAACATCCTCAATTGAACGTAAGAAGATTTGAAACCTACTTATTTCAAATAAATATATCTTTTGTAAAGAGAAAAGCATTGAGGTGTAGCAAGCCAGATAAAGAAGCAACAACCACCCAGTAAAGTAGACTAAAGGTGTATATATTTTAGTGATCAAAACTATGGGAGAACTAAACAAAATCTAAAATTTGTGGTTTACTCACTTTCGATCCATCTGAAGCTCCAGCTTTGGAGGGCCTGTTTTCGAAAATGCTGGAGAACGAACATGTGGCTCCTTCCTCACCACATAAACAACACCACTGCGGTCAGCTCGGTTCTTTGTCTTCATGTCAGCTGTAACATTTCTCAAGCCTAAAGAACAATATAGTAATAGTGAGACTGTGAGACAACTAGCATTGCCAAATTAAATATACTAACTGAAAAAGCCATGTACAGTAAACCTGATGTAAGAGCACCGCCTGAATTGATTTCATTAAACACAGTAGACATCCCTCTCTTTGGTTGTGCAGAGGAAGGTTTAGAGGACTCATTGCCGTCATTGGAGAATAATGAAGCTCGGGGAGGAGGAGGTGGTCCAGGAGTAGCAACTCTAGCTGCAGGAGACTTTTTAAACCTTAATCCATTCAACAAATAACTCCCTGGTTCTTAAGCAACAGAAATTCAAATAAAAGACATAAATGAGTCATACAGACACCTATGAAAAGAGAATATCCCCTTTGGTTGACAATCTATAAAGCGCAAATACTTTCTTTCAAGAAATCATGTAACCAACAACATTGAATAAAGAAAATATTTGCTGCAAAATAAGGTCCGAAATGGAAAAAGAACTGACCACAGTTGAGAACTTCACATTGACAATCTCTCCCGGCGCCAAAAACAAAAAGAGAACCAAGCATGGAAAAACAAACTGAAAAGCAACCCCAGAGTATGTTGCTCTAACTCAGTTCGAAGTGTCAGATAAGGTTGCATATCTAAGTGTCGGACATGATTATTTTAAGAAAAATCGACACGTCGTTGGTCTAAGTGAAGTTTGGAAGTGAAAACAGACTTCATTCATGGCCTTGGCTCATTCTACATGATTGGGATCCTTGATTCTGTACTCGATCAGAACCTACGAAATGAAAATATTATTTAGTACTTCATTGGTCAATCACTTTGTACATCACAGACTACTGCAAAAATGCTACAGACAATTGTAGAGAGTACATGGCTGAATCGACTAAAACAAAGTTCGGATTCAATTATTGCACATTTTCCACGATTTCTAGATAGAATTCAAACAAAGCTATTTAAACCCTACTCCATTCAATAAATAACTCCCTAATTCTTAAGCAACCGAAATTTGAAGGCAAAATGAGACATAGTGCGAGGAAGAAGAAAAGTGGAGAATAACAAGCTTCCATTTTTTTAGTATATTGAACCCTCAAAATTAGTGGTTGAGAAGACCAATTTAATCATATTATAAGGCTGAGGACATACCATCTCGAACAGAAAGAACAATAGCTATAACAATGTATATAAGGCTGAGGACTGTCGAAACTCCAAGACAAATCCTTAGAGCCGATAAATGAGGAATCCCTATTGCAAACATTCCACATACAACCCCCACAATGATTATACAATACGTCAATACAGAAGCTTCAGTGCATCGTCATCACTGTACATTCTATAGGCTCCCTACAAAAGAAAATTATAAGAGTTGATTAAGAAATCACAGGCTCATGCATATTTCTCGTTGGACAGCAAGGGGCACAACCCTTCACTTGGCAAACTAGTCATTTGATTGGGGTGATTATGAACGTGTTATCATTCGGGTACGATAATTTCATATTCAGGAATGCTTTGAGCTATGTCATCGGGTGATTTTGGCCAGCTTAAACCAACACAATTTAAGTTAAATCGGGTTAGACTTTCTCCTTTCCCAAGGATAACAGTGACATTCATAAGGTTAGATTTCTATTTTCAACTAATCTACTAGAATGTCAGTGGAGCACTTAAATGAACCCACATTTTCCGTGTTAGAATATTTTCATGTTCTACAACTATAAGTTGTAGAGAAAAAAAAATTGTTAGAGTAGTTGAGTAAGACTTCGAAATACCTTTAATGCAGAGCCAGCCAGGATGATAAATCTAGTGTTGATCATAAATCAATTTACATATTGCAGTGCCCATGTTAATGAATAAGCTCTCCGACCTGATAAATATTTTTTTCGCAAAACCATTAGATAGTAGATACAACTAAATTGAAAACTTAACCAAAACAATTCTTTTGATGGCTTTATAATGTTTATTTGCTTCATATTACCGTAAATGAATCCTGCAAGATCTCTGTATCTTATATCTCTCCGCCCTCCAATTTCATGAAGGTTAGCAACAAATGCATTTCCATATAAATATTGCAGTTGCTGCAAGTAGACCAACCACGCCACCTATCCATCCAAGAGGAATCATAAAGGTCCCAGAATATCCAAGTACATATGCATTGTTGATTCCTTAAAGCCTCCACTGGAAAAGGATCATATAAATTAGATATTCACTGCTCGTTGAAGTCGTCTTCCTGAAAGTGTTAGATGTTTCATTGTAGAAAAAACAATTAGTAGATGTTCCTTTGATTTTGAACCAATACGTAAATTCAATCAAATATAAAATGAAATGTAAATTGAAAAATTGAACCATGAATTTAGAGAACTTTAGAAGTGAAATTAGAGAAGTATAGCAATGAACTGAAAAAATTGAAATTAAGAAACTAAAAAATTGAAACCCTAAATTAAAATTAAGACGGGTTGGAGGATAAGACAAGTAGCTACGGAGGAGCATGCCATTTCAACACTCTGAGTTTAGTTTAATAATAGGAGTAATTCAATAAAACAGTAAATTCAATCAATTTGATAATATTACCAGAAATTAAACTCGATTAAGAAATGTTACTTGTATAATCGAATGAAAAACCATAATTAGAATTATATAGGGGCAAAATAAAGTACCTCTTCTTCCATAACCGTAGTTATAGTGCTGTGTAGAAGGAGTTCGAAAAACGTAATAGAAGGTGCTTTTGATTGAGGCAGATCACAGTAGGGACGAGGTGACTAATAATTGAGGTTTTAACGATAATTATTGACTGCTGCCTTGACGAAACCGCGGGCGCGGAAAAGGTGAGCAGAGGCAGTTCGCGAGGAAGACGAAGGAACTGTTAAACGATTAAAGGGTTTTAGAAGATTTTTTTTAAGAACAGAATGACAAGGGTAATTGACATATTTTAATCTTATTATGTCGTTTTTTAATAATAAACGTCTTAAAAACATATGACGACGGTTTTAATTAAAAGTACTTTTAACTATTATTAATTTGTAGCGTGTTATTACCGGCGGTTGTTAATACAACCGTCGTAATTGACTTATGGTGGCGTTTTTTATATAAAACCGTCATAAATAGCTACTACTATTACGTCGGTTGTTAATTTAAACCGTCGCAATAGACTTTATAAAATATGAAAAACTCATTCCCACCAATTTTCTGGGCCTTTTATGGCGTTTCTAAAAGAACCGCCACGATTAAGGCGTCGTAATAGGGGTTTTTTCTACTAGTGTTTATAATAGCCCGGTCGTGGCAAGAGTTGCTATAGTATTCTTATGAGTCAATTCTTAGACTAAAGACTACTCGCCCAAGATGGCACAGTTTTGGCATAGCCTTGATCCATTCTCTACGACTTTTCGTAACTGGGGTCAAATGAGATTGTTTTGGGTTGTGTTAGGCTGTGGCTAGTTGAAGGGAGTAGTGCGATAGGAATTGTCCACCCCTTTGTCAGGGTTGTTCAAATCTCGAGGCCACTCGAGGAGAAGTTAACTGGAAATGCGTGGCCACGCTCGGAAGGTATCTATGGTAGATAATTCCAGTCACGCAGTTAATCTCCGGATCGAGAAAATCACTCATGATATGATCAAATGCAAGTACGACCAGAGAGACACCTTGCATTGAGTGGGAGATTGTAATAGGACAAGAGAATTGGTGACGCACACTTGTCGAGGACAAGTTGGAGATTGTCGGGAAATGTGTCCTCAACAATAGTGCGTTCACATAATTAAATATCATGACGAGAATGCGCAAGGGATGATACGAAATTATATAGTCAACGACCAACATTAATCGGTAATGATTGGCTAGCTAGAGTTTGACATGACTGTCGTATGACGGTGGTGGTCAGTTGATCCCTTTAGGTCACACCTATAGGACAATGCCCTTAATTGATAAACTGATCAAATGTATATTGATACGAGTTGATCAGATTCCTTAAATTCGTATATCGAGAAATCAAAGGTTAAATCTTAATGTAAGATTTATGTTTGAAATTGAAACGTGTCAATTGTCAAACATTAAACGATATTTATGAAATGTTGTGATTAGAATGAGTCGGGTTGAATATTATTACAAGTGTTGTAAATCGTATTGACGATAATTAAAATGACCATTTTATATATATTAGTAATTATGAATTACTTGTCAAATTGTTAAATATGATTTGTTTAATTTGTAAAATGATATTTATTTGATAAATATGCATTTTAAATTAAAACAATTGTTACTTATAATATTGTGACATAGTATATGTCACACATGTATAATTGTACAAATGACAAAATATAAAATGGAGTACATTTTATGTAAGTGCCGGTTTTGTGGGTTGGTTTAAGGGTAGTGATTTTGTGTCTTAAATGTTAAGCAAACATAATCATTAAAGCATACCTTGATATCTCAAACCTATAGCCACCCTAAGTGCATGGGTAAGGGAAAATGTTCCTCTTTTGTGGTTACCCATGGCCGGCTACCCCAAACCCTATTCACCCCTCATAAAACTTGTGAGTTCAACACAAGTTAATTCATTCTAATTCTTGGCAAAATTTCTAGTGAGAAATCATACTAAAACCTCTCTAATATTATCTTATAATATTTTGATAGAATAAGATTATATTAATAATACTACAATTGTTGTAGTATTCATACTAATTATTCTAATAAGAGATTAGAATATAGTTTAAGGAAAACCGATTTTAACACATAGCTAAGTGTAAGTTTCGGTTTTAAGGAGTTGTCTTGGGTGCATCTTGAAGGAGGTTTTCTACATTGGTTACTAAGGGTTGGAGGATCATCCTTGCCAATATTCCGTCGGATTGTGAGTATTCGACTTCTTAATTTCGCATAATTATTTAGCATGCATAAGATCTTGAAAGCCTAATTAAAATGTTAATTAGTAAATTGATATTAGTAAGACTAATATTTTAGGGCGTGTGAGACATAGAACCCTTCAGTTCCTTCTGGAAGGCACTAAGTCGGATTCCATGGAAATGAATGTGGGAAAAATTGGACAGGCAAACGTTAGGTGAGGAGGATGAAGGTGTCGAAGATTTGATTAAGTCTTGGGTGTTCGACTCTGGTATATAATTTCACACTAACCCATGTACAAAATCCTTTCATTGGTTTATAGGTGGAAGGTGTGGTATGACTTACTTGGTGAATTGTAAGGTTAAACCAATTATGGGAAGATGTGATGTAAAATCTGTATTTCGATTAGGGGTAGGTGGGAGCTAACAGATGTCATGTTCATCATGAACTAGAAAAAGAAATTGATATTTTTTGAAAAGCTCGATGAAGTAGGCTACAAGGTTGTCTTTGACGAAAGTTCCTTGAAAATAGTTAAGGAAGCTATGGTGTTAGGTCGTGAGACAAAGGGTAGGATTTTGTACACCATGCATGGTGTAGCCAGTGAAGATATGAGTGGTGTAACTACGGGATGGATGAAGAATGAAATTGTTTCACGAGGCTTGTTGCAGGATCCGAAAACTATGCATAATGGGCCTTACACTAAGCACTGTGGGAGTAAATTCAGTGTCTTAAAGGCAGAAGGTGGTCCGAGAACGCACAAGGTGAAACTGACACGCTTCAATGTGTGTGAACATTCAAGAGGTTCAAATAAGGCATGTAAGGGTGTTTCGTTTAGGTGGGAGTGCACGCCCCAGAAAATGATGAGTGAAACCCGACACGTATGGTTGCCGGTGGGAACAAACTTGAATGATAAAGGGTCAAGGTTGGGTACCTATATTGGACTCTTGCAAGAGGCATGAGTGGAACATGGTCACATTAAGTGGAGAAGTAAAGTTGTTGATGTTACCTCCATAATTGTCGGGTGGTGGGAGATTGTTGGGATTAGTTCCCTCCATTATGGAGTGATATGTTTCTAAACATATAGGTAATGAATTCTAACTCAAAGAAACTTACTTCATTAATCACTTCAACTAAGTGTAAGATGTTATACATAGTTATTATGTCTTGGAGTTATAGCTTGTTATTAGCTACTCCCTCCTATTCAACATAACCTTCCCTATTTGGGGAAGACACAAAGAATAAGGAGGGGATTATTATATGGAAAAATATTGATGTGGGGTTGGTTAATTGGAGAGAGGGTATGTATTGTGGGGTAATTGTTGTGAGTAAGGTGATTAAAATAAGTATAAAGTATGAGTATGGTGGGGTTTGTGGTGGGGTGAGTTGATTAAACTATGAATGAAAACTTTACCAAAAAAAGGAAATAGGGAAGTTATTGTGAATAGATCAAAAAGGAAAGAGGGAAGGTTATTATGAATAGGAGGGAGTATAAAAGACGAGGAAATCTATGTAATTTGTATCCTCATATTGTGAGTGATCAATAAAATTCCTAGTGCGATTATAGGGAGGATGTAGCCAAATTGGCGAACCTCGTAAATATTGTGTCCTTGTTATTTTTCTGATTCTTATATTTATTGTTGTGTGTGGTCTATACCGAAAATCCCTACAGAAGGTGTGATAATTTTGTTTTAAAAATAATAATGTATATATGTATCGAATAATTAATGTCAAATGTTTTTGCATTGGTTTTTAAAAATAATACCCCGTATGTTTAACTTTTTTGAAGCGAATTTATAAGATCTGAACTTAAAGAATTTGAACTAAATTGAACTGACTTAAATGATCTGAACTGAACTGAACTGAACTTAAAGGATTTGAACTGAACTGAACTTATAGGATCCGAACTAAACTTATAGGATATGACCTGAACTTATAGGATATGACCTGAGCGGAGTTGAACTTATAGGATATGAAGTAAACTTAAATTAAGTGACTTTAAATCCTAAAGAATAGGGTCTAATGCCTTTATATTATTGATTTCAATCACTAAGCGTTTATTTGTTGTTTCAACAATTTTTCTATAGTACCGTCTTATAACATAAAACTGACTCAAAATGAGAGAAACTAAAAAAAAACAATTAAATTTATTTATATTTTAATTTTATTCTTACGACTCGACATTTTGTAATAAAAATTAACTTATCTAATTATACAATTTATCACTATGAAATTTTATGTTATCAAAATAAATTAATAATTTACATGTTTATTAACTAATGTATTTGGACTTTTAGTTATTGGGTTAGATGTACGGAGTGGTCTTACACGACATACAATTTGTGTTATTTTGCCTAATGCCTACAAGAACAATTCTTTCTTTTTTCATATTGCATTGTTAGATTTGTTACTCTACAAACAAAAACCCGTTTTTAATGTGTGAAATTCTTTACTTTGTAACCCAATGTTCAAATCTCTTTGAAGGATTTTTTTCACAAAAACTTGCTTTATTTCACCAAAATTCTTTTTCTTTTCTACTAATTATGGTAAGGAAAAAAATTATGCCCACCCAAAGCACAAATCCTACATACGCCCCTGTTGCCTACAAGAACAATTCTTTCTTTTTTCATATTGCATTGTTAGATTTGTTACTCTACAAAACCAAAACCCGTTTTTAGTGTGTGAAATTCTTTACTTTGTAGTCCAATGTTTATATCATTTGTTGCGTCTAATTAGTTTACTTTGGGCAATAGCAATGCTAGAAATTTCATACCATTTTTTTTTAATTGCAACATCAACATACTTTATTACTTGTGAAACTTTTAATTTTCTCCTCAATGCTGGAAGTTCCATAACAATTTTTTTAATCGGTCTCATTGGTCTTTTAATCATTATTTATATTATGAAACTGGTTCTTTGTTTTAGAAACCAAGTTTATATAAGATACTTTTTATAAGGTAAAACAACCGAATCGCGAAAGGTCGTCGACGTTTTATAACAAATCGTCGACGTAATTTAAAAAAAAAGACTCACACTACCATTTAGCTCACAAAACCTCAACAATTCAAAAACCTCAACAATTCAAAAACCCTCACTTACCACCCACCGTATGTAATAACCCGAATTTTTGTTACTAAATAATAATGTGATAAAAGGAGTTTATTGTTGTGAATGATATCTCCTGACTTCTCATTAGCTTAACATATATAACGTAATTACAAAGAGTTGGGCTTTATTAGGCCAAATACAATATAAGGCCTTAGTCGGCCTAACACCCCCCCTCAAACTGGAGCGTATAGATCAAGTATGCCCAGTTTGCGGAGAAGAAAGGTAAACTGAGAAGAGGCTAAAGCCTTTGTAAAAATATCAGCTAACTGAGAAGCACTAGGAACATGAAGCGGCTTTATCAAACCGTCAGAAATAGCATCCCGTATGAAGTGACAATCCACTTCAATGTGCTTGGTCCGTTCATGAAAAACGGGATTCTGAGCCATCTGAAGAGCGGAACGGCTGTCACTATAAAGCGACATCGGAAGAGGTAAGGAGATCCCAAGATCTAGAGAAAAGACCTACTAGCCATTTTAACTCGCACAAAACAGACACCATAGACCGGTATTCGGCCTCTGCAGACGAAAGAGACACAGTGTGCTGTTTTTTAGTCTTCCAAGAAATAGGCGAATGACCAATAAAAACAATCCAACCAGAAACGGAACGGCGAGTCAGAGGGCACCCGGCATAGTCCGAGTCGCACCAACCTGAAACAGTAAGCTCACTATCCGAGCGCAACAGAATACCTTGACCCGGACTACTCTTAAGGAACCGAACTACCCGGAGAGCCGCATCCATGTGTTGTTGTCTCGGTTTATTCAAGAATTGGGACAAAATATGAACAGCATAAGAAATATCCGGCCGCGTCACAGCAAGATAAACCAATCGACCCATAAGACGACGGTATGATTCGACATCGCTAAGCAACTCCCCATCTGCCAAGCCCAGACGGTGGTGTTGCTCAATAAGAGTGACAGCGGGTTTTGCACCCAAAAGACCAATCTCAGCAATAATATCAAGGGTATACTTACGCTGACACAAATAAATACCCTCGGAATTACGGGCGACCTCAATACCCAAAAAATATTTTAAGAGACCCAGATCCTTCATATGAAAACAGGAACCCAAATAGGCCTTAAAAGAAGCAATAGCATCGGAGTTGTTGCCAGCAATGACAAGATCATCAACATAGACCAAGACATGGAGACATACCTCATTACGAGAATAACTGAACAAAGAATAATCAGAGTAAGACTGGACAAAACCATAATCTCGTAATGCGGCTCCAAGCTTTGCAAACCAACACCGTGGGGCTTGACGAAGGCCATACAAAGACTTCCGTAATAGACAAACTTTTCCTTCCTTTCCGGATCCAAAACCTGGAGGTAATTTCATATACACTTCCTCTGACAAATCGCCGTGCAAGAAGGCATTATGTGAAGGAAACCAAGTTCCTGATTTTATACTCAAATCTAATGTGAGTTATGTTTAATTAAGTTTAGGTCATAAAACTTAATAAGATCTTATGCATGCATGATGATATCATAAGAAGTAATTGTCCTTACATTGGTTTTAGAAGGTTTATACTCAATAATCACCTATTATATGAGTCTTCAAATAACCGAAAACCTCTTGTAACGATCTAACAAAAATCGTCTCCTAAAGGTACGTATCAAGGACCCGATCTCAAACTAACACCAATTTTGTTACTAGAAAATTAGTATTAGTATACTAGAAATACAATTAATATTACCCTTAATATTATTAGTATAGGAAATAATTTCTTACTTAGAAAAACTATTTCTAAGTACCATGAGTATGAAGGAGGTTGTAGTATTGTATGTGATTGCAAGTATCCACACAAACCTTACATTATGTGGTGTCTAAGTGTTGCTTAAATAGAGCAACAATTGCTCTCTTGAGAGGGCAATAGGCCGGCCATCATGAGCCAAAGATGGCCAATGCATGCCTCTTATGCTATTACAAAAAGGGAGCAATATGCCTTACATATTCTTACACCCTTACACATACACTTACACACACAATCACTTAGCACACACTCAACCCACACACTACACTCATACACGGCTGAAAATGGGTCTAAAATGGACCCATTTTATCTTTGTCAATTGTGTTAAATTGTAACATGTCACACATGTCTCATAACACATGACCCAATTTGTTAATTGTGCAATTTTAACTATTAAAATTCATAATTTACAAATTTATTACATTTAAATAAATATTCCAACTTTTCGAAATTATTATTGTATAAAATGTAATATCATAATTTCAATTACAACTCTTTGTAATTTTATGATTAACCGTGTTCATTCTCAATTTAATCGTTTCCCAAACGAATAAATAAAACCGAGTAATAAAATGATTTTATTACTTTGACTTTTATTATTATTATAATCCCATTATAAAATATTCGTCATATAAAATTATTTCCAAAATTTCCAGTTATTAATTAATTTGTATCCAATACAATATTAATTAATTATTCCATTGAGACGGAATTCCCTAAAGATATGACCTTAAGGGATCAACTGATCACCACCATCATATGACGATAATGTCAAACTCTAGACAGCCAATCATTATCGGTAAATGTTTATCAGTTGACTTTAAAAGAGTAACACTCCCAATTGTGTTTCATTCAAATGAGTTTTAATTATGTCAACACACTATTGTCGAGGACACTTCCTCCAACATTATGCACATCCATCTGATGAAGCTCCCAGTTTTTAATAGCGGAAAGAGCGAGTAAAACTCGAACTGTAACCATTTTGACAACTGGCGCAAAGGTCTCACCGTAATCAATGCCTTCGACCTGATGGTTACCATAAATTACTAACCGCGCTTTATACCGTTCAACACTACCATCAGACTTGTATTTAATTTTGTAAACCCAGCGACATTCAAGAGCTTTCTTGTCAGAAGGAAGTGTAGTAAGTTCCCAGGTGCCATTATTTTCAAGAGCACGAATTTCCTCTTGCATAGCCTGACGCCACTTAGGATCATCCATTGCAACACGAAAATTAGGAGGTTCAACTCCATCTGTTATAGCTGCAATGAACTGTCGATAGGAAGTAGAAAATTGTCGACACGAAATATAATGAGAAAGAGCGTAAGGAGTACCTGAGGACGGAGAATGTGGTGAGTCGGGAGGCGTATCATCACTAGAAGCGGTGGTGGTCCCTACAAGATAGTCGCTCAGGTGAGGTGGTGGTCGCTTGGTGCGCTTCCCGCGACCAAGAGGCTCAACCGTATCCGTGGCAGCACTGTCTATGGCAGAATCTGCACTGTTAGTGGCTGAGCTGGCGGATGCAGTACCAGCATCAGTGGCATGGCCCGCTGTAGAAGTAGTTCCCGTAGTGCCCGCATTTGTGTTAGTATCAGTGCTGCCTAAAATGGCTTCATCACTAAAGGACAAGCTAGTCGGATCACTGACAGTGTCGCTCTCCCCTCCAGCATACGGGAAACAGTGCTCAAAAAATTTAACATCCCGAGAGACAAGGATATCGCCGGTTGCGATATCATAAACTTTCCCGCCTTTTTTATTATGTGGGTAGCCAATAAATATACATTTCCGACTACGAGGAGCGAACTTGTCACTACGAGATTGTTGATCATGAACAAAGCACAAACACCCAAATACACGCAAATTTGCATAAACCGGAGCAACACCAAATAAAATGTCGTAGGGAGTTTTATTTTGGAGTAAAAGAGAAGGAGTTCGATTTATCAAATATGCGGCACTCAAAATGCATTCACCCCAAAAAGACGTAGGAAGCTTTGCTTGAAACATAAGAGCTCGGGCAACATTTAGAATATGGCGGTGCTTACGTTCGACACGACCATTTTGTTGAGGCGTGCCAACGCAAGATTTTTGGAATAAAATACCATGTTTTAAAAAATAACCAGCCATAGAATTAAATTCGGTACCATTGTCTGATTGTACTATTTTGATGCGCTTAGAAAATTGAGTGTCTACCATGGCCATGAAATTCATAAACATGTCGGTCACTTCGGTCTTATCTAACAACAAATACACCCAAACAGCACGGGAGCAATCATCAACAATGGTCAAGAAATATTTCGCTCCACAAGGCGAGGGAATACGATAGGGACCCCACAAATCACAATGGATCAAATCAAAAATAGCGGAAGCTTTATTATCAGTTGAGGTAAAACTGTTCCGACATTGTTTTGCTTGTTGACAAACATCACACATGTGATCAAAAGAAGAAGTAAAATGACTAACAGAGGGAAGCAATTTAACAACTTTGTTTGACGGATGTCCAAGCCGTCGATGCCATAAATCATAAGTATCAGCAGCGCTCACCCGATTTACCACCGGACGCACCACCGCTTGTAAATAGTATAATCCATCCCGTAGCTCACCGGCTCCAATCCTCATCCTCAAAGACCGGTCCTGAATATGACAAGACATATTAGTAAAACTCAAAACATATGAATTGGCAGCCACTAATTGAGATACGGAAATAAGATTGCAAGTTAAAGTTGGAACAAACAGCACATCACGAATAATTAAAGTCGAAGTTAAATGTACAACGCCAGCGGTCGTAGCCATAACCGAATGGCCATTAGGGAGACTAACAGGCCGAGGAGGAATGGAATAAGAGTCTGTCAGCCATCGAACATCACCAGTGACGTGATGAGAGGCGCCCGTATCAATTATCCATTCAAGAGACATACCACTAAGACGGTCTTGAGTGGAAGAAAAAGGCTCGGTTTTAAGAGCATTAGCACGGGCAGAGGGAGTCTTCGCAGCAGATGACGAAGAAGCACGGGAACGGTTACGCATTTCTTCTAGTGTACAAGGACGATCACCCCACCATTCCGGGAATTTTTGCGACTTAATAAAACAGGACTGAACCTCATGACCCGAAGCCGAGCAAAATGAACAGGTGAGTTTGCGTCGTTCCTGTTTTTCTTGTTCACGTAAGGCACGCCAGTCCGGATTTGAAGACGAGCCAGACTCATGGCGAACAGCATAGGCCATGACGTCGGTGGGATCAGAATGGGCAGCAGAAACACTAGACCGTAGGCGTTCCTATTGAAGCACAACATGATAAGCTCGATTGAGGGAAGGCAAAGGAACAAGGGAAAGCTGATGGGAACGAAGTGCACCATATAAAGAGACATCCAATCCCATAAAAAATTTGTGTAATCGTTCCTTCTCCTGTCTAGCAAGGGCATCTTTAGAGATTCCACATGAACAATTACCACACTTACACGAGAAAGGCGGTTCATGAGCAGCGATAGCATCCCATAATGATTTTAATTGTCCATAATAATCAGTTACAGACATACCTTTAGTTTGATGGCAATCGTGCAACTGAGTTTTAAGTGCAAAAATCTTCGAATCATCGACAACCGAAAAACGTTCGTCCAGTTCGGTCCACAGAAGACGGGCGTCCTCGCAATAGGAAACTGACTGCTTAACCTTTTCGTCAATGGAATGCATAATCCATTGAACAATTGTGCAATTAACAACCTCCCACTGTTCAAGATAGAATTTGTCAGTAGGCTTGGTAATCGACCCATCGCAAAAACCGAATTTGCGTCTCGATTTAAGAGACATACGAATGGAACGGCTCCACTCATCATAATTATCACTACGGAGTTTAACGTGAGTGATTGTTTGCCCCGGAATATCATGGCTGCCGAGATAGTAGGGAGAGAGTGGATCGATCTTAGGATCCGATGGTGTAGGTATGTCGTTTGTCATTGTTGAGGGCGGAAGCGAAGAAGGGTTAGATGAAAGGTTTGTCTGTTACCATGATAAAAGGAGTTTATTGTTGTGAATGATATCTCCTGACTTCTCATTAGCTTAACATATATAACGTAATTACAAAGAGTTGGGCTTTATTAGGCCAAATACAATATAAGGCCTTAGTCGGCCTAACATAATGATTTTATGGATGGACGATTTAATTCATTATAGTTACTCGCTTAACATACTTATATACACTCGTTTCATAATGAACGTTGTGGACATTGGTGGGATTCGAAGTGGAGTTTTACCACAAAACGACATAATTAGAATTATGTCTTATGAGGGCTCGAACTTGGGATCAGCGGGGGTGGTAGAATGGGCCTCGAAATGCGTGTAAACAAGAGGAGCCCATACTCGGATTCCTTCCCCTAAAACAATCTCATCCCTGCCGCCTACTTAACACAAGTTTGCTAAACTATAAACCCTACCCTAACCCTAATCTGCTACACCAACCTATAGCCGTCACATCAAAGTAAGTAGAGAAACCTTGCACGGTGGTCGAAAGGTGTCTCACGGTGGTTCGTTTGGACTGTAAAACTGGTAAGTCACACACGTTTTTCTTATTCCTGTGAGTCGATAGTTTGTATACCGTAATCAGACTACCATAGCACGTTGAACCTTCCATGTTTTTACATAGAGTTGTGCTAGATCATGTAAAGAACATATATAAACCGTGGGTTGGGTGTCGTTGGTCGTTAATGGTTGTCGTCAGGGGTGGTAATACGGGTTTAAGAGATGATTGTTATTCGTTTTCATTATGTACGTTTTATGTATGTTAATGTATGTTATGTTTGAGTCGTGTTCTGGGGAGTTTTTAGTAGGGGTCTCGGGTTGTTGAGTCAAGCAGGGTCTAGGGGTGTCTGTTGAAGGCAGTTATGGTGGTTCACGGTGGTTGGGTGTGTTGTTTAAGGGGTAGTCGATAGGGGTTTTATCAAGGGGCTGCTGTTTTGCCCTTGTTTTATTTGTAAGTCAGAGTGTTGGGAGTGACCTTGGGGGTGGTAACACCGTTGACTCGGGTGAGGTCGACACGGTGTTACCACCGAGTCTTATGGGTCTGGTGTCTCAGAGGGTTGTGGTGGTGGAAACAGGGTGTCGTGGTGGCTGAGCGTGTTTCGAGGGGGTCTGTGTTTGGGTCTGGTCAGGGAGTCAGCGTGAGAAACCAGGCCTGGTGTAGGCACTGGTTCATCACGGCGGAGGTAGTCGAGGGGTCTGTTGGTGGCCGTGAGAGTAGGTTGTGGTGCTGGGTACGCGTGGTGATGGTTGTCGGAGGGTGTAGTGGCGTATCACGGTGGTTAAAGGGCAGGTTGATGGCGGGTTGTGGGGTTGTTGGTGTGTCGGGTTTGATGTGTTATTATTATTATTATTATTATTATTATTAGTACTATTATTATTATTATTAATGATTTAATTGTTAATTATGGTATTATTATGTTATTAATAGTAAAGATATTATCATTTATTAAGGGGTATGATTTATGGGAAGTTTTAATATGGATATATTTAGAATAATTTGAAATTCAAACTAAAGTTACTATAATTGGAAAGTTACTATATCGGGAAGTTTCTATTTATGGAAACTTTCCACTTATGGAAGGTTGCTATTTATAGTAAGTATGATCGTTAAGGGGGTTTGGGAAGGTTATTTATTCGTTACGTATATGTGTATAGGTAGCGGGTTTCGCGTGGAACATTTCTAGCAAGCCTTGGATTATTTGCGTTCCTGCTATTTCAGGTAGGGGAAAATACTGTATAAGATGACGTGCAATCTGTTCTTATTTGATATTAAGTATGTTGGTGATATGATATCATGTGATCGTTATATTGTGTTATCTATATTATACTGTGATATAGTACGATGTGAATATATTGGGTCTTGTGATACGGTGTTGGATCGGTGCGGAGTATATATGGAGTTGGATCGGTGCGGAGTATATATGGCGTTGGATCGGTGCGGAGTATATATGGTGTTGGATCGGTGCGGAGTTATTTGGCGTTGGATCGGTGCGGAGTTTATTATGTTGTTAATGTATTCATATCTTTTTCCCTACTCAACCTCGTGGTTGACCCTGTGTGTTCGTGATCACCTGTGATGAACCAATTATTGGGGAGCAGATTGACAGGTGGCTGAGACTAAGGGGGAGCTATGGGAGGAAGAGCTTGGATCCGGACTGATGAGCTCCATTTTGGTCATCATTTCCTTTACATTTTCTTTGTTTTCGGTCACGATTCGACCTCGATTTGCGTATCTTTAGGTGTTTTTACGTCCGTTGCCTCGTATATTCCTATTCGATCCAATTTTAGTAGGTATTGCGGCGTGGGCGAGGAAACGGGTAAAATCGAGCCGGATTTTGATCGATTCTTGAAGATTTGTGAAGGAATGATGAAGAAGCCTTCCCAGGCCTTCCCAGCCGGTCCCCAACCGGCAGCCGGCAGGCCGGCTGGGGAGCTGTGTCTTGACTTTTGACGAATTATGTAGAATTTTATAGACCATGGGGAATGCATCCACAGCCGGTGGCCAACCGGCAGCCGGCAGACCGGCTGGGATCCACTCCCCATTTCCTACATTGATTTCAAGTCAGACCTTGGAAATTGAATCCCCAGCCGGTGGACAACCGGCAGCCGGTCCACCGGCTGGCAGTACCTGGGCATGAAGAAAATGAAGAAGAAATCAGAATTGAAGAATAGGCCTCCCAGGCGGTGCCATACCGGCAGCCGGCCGGTCGGCTGGGGATGCGTGCCTTAGAAGGAAAAAAAGAAGAAAAGTCCAGAAGTCCAAATTTGGACTCTCAGCCGGTCACAGACCGGCAGCCGGTCGACCGGCTGGGAGTCGCTTTTCAGAAATTCGCGCACTATATAAACCCGCAATTGTATCTTTATTTCACACATTACTTATTACGCAATTTTCTTAAGCTTTTTTAGGGTTTTTTTACTGTTGCATTACAAAACACTTAGACTCAAAAAAAACACTCTAATTTATTTTAATCTTCTTTAGATCTTTACTTAATCTTTCATTGTTAGTTAATCTCTCTTGAGGGTTCTCCTTGGGTTTGTTTTTAAGCAATTGTAGAGGATTATTTGGGTTGTATTTTTGGGGGATTTGAAAGAATCCTTCAACTTGTCATCCAAGTCATTTCCTTTTCCTTAGTTGATGGTATAATCTTCTTCATCTTTACTTTGTCTTTGCATTTCCTTTAAGTTTTGCTTGTTTAATTGTTTACTCTCACTTAATCCAACATGTCTAGCAATTCCTCATCATTTGTTTACATATTTATGTTAGCCATGTGTGAGTAGTTCCCCTACTAGGGTTAGGGGTGTGCTTTGGTTTGTTGATAGCTATGAATCTTGCTTAGGGTTAGGATTTGGTTCTCTTCTTTGCTAGGTTTTCATTTGTGCATGGTATATGTTTGATGAAATGTCTCAACGACGGTTGGACATGATTCGAATTATTGTTGGCCTTTGATGATAGTCTAGGGCCTTCATGAGCATGTATGTATGGTAGGTTGACCTTGTTTGTAGCGAAAGCTAGGATAGGGATCGACTTTAGGTGAGTCAAATCGATAGACGAGACAAACCTAGGCCTAGTATAGTGGAGACCCTAGGTTCCCTTGCATGATTCGTTACCAACCTACCTTAGTACCCCCGACACCTTAGTATCTTTTATTCATCGATTTCACATTTGCTTTAATTTATCTTTAGTAGTTGTTAATCAATCTCAAACTTATTACCCGACTCAAGCTCGAACTAGAACTTAAATATACAACTTCCCCACCGTCCTTTGGGTTCGACCCTAAATTATACTACTTAATTTGGGAGTTTATAAATTGTTTTTGGTGACGGAATTGACGACAAAATCCGGCCATCACGGACCAGACTAGAGTCTAGATCACCTTAGTCAGTTTAGCATGAGATGTACTTCATTTATTTTGTTAAGACTTTTGGATACTGTTGTAAGAACTTGTTATGAGTTTAACTTTAATTAAAGTACTGTTATCTTTCCTTTGTATCTACTGCCTCGGGAAACCGAGATGGTAACACTTTCATTTATCTGAGGAGTCCTAGTACAGGCCCTTAAATAAACGGGGGTGTTACACCGTACCACCCCACCGTACCACCACCCACCGTACCACCACCGCCCGTACCACCACCGCAGCAGCATCACCAACACCGCAGCACCACCAGCACCGCCTGACCCACCACCACGCACGGTTAGTTTTTTTTTTCTTTAATTACTCTTGTTAGTTTTAATTAATGTTGTCGTAGTTGTTATTCTTGTTATTGTTGAGGTTAATTATGTTAGATTTGTTAGTTGTAGTGTTAATTGTAAATGTTTTTGGTGTTTTTGTTGTTTTTGTTGTTTTTGTTGTTTTTGTTAATTTTAGGGATTTTGATTAAATTTTTGTGTTATTGTTGTTTGTTGTTGTTGTTGTTGTTGATATTAGTTAGATTGTTGTTAGAATTAGATTTGTTTTAAGTTCAATTTTGAATCAAAAACCGAATGTGGGGGTTAGGTTAAATCGATTCGCGAATGGTAGATGGTGGACGTGTGTGTTGAACGTCCAAGGAAGGGTGGGACGTGGGTATTTCACGGCTGAGATTGGGAGGGACGTGAGGGCGGCACGTCTAGGATAAGGAGGGACGTGGGTTAGGCACGTTGGTGGGGGGTGAGACGTGGGACAGGGACGTTGGTGGGGGGTGGGACGTGGGACAGGGACGTTGGTGGGGGGGTGGGACGTGGGGTTTGGGTGGCTAGGGAGGGTTTGGACGTGGGCTTGGGGCGTTGGGTTGGGGTATGGACGTGGGATTGGGGTGGCTAGGGTGGGTTGGGACGTGGGTTTAGGGTTTAGGGTTTAGGGTTTAGGGTTTAGGGTTTAGGGTTTAGGGTTTAGGGTATAGGGTTTAGGGTTTAGGGTATAGGGTATAGGGTATAGGGTATAGGGTTTAGGGTTTAGGGTTTAGGGTTTAGGGTTGGGGTGGCTAGGGTGGGTTTAGGGTTTAGGGTTTTTAGGGTTTAGGGGGTTTCCTCGGCTTTATTTTTACGTTTAGGCCGTATATTTTCAATTTTAATAGTTAATATTTCTTATTTTAGTTTTTATTATTTTAGTTTTTTATGACAATTTGTTTAATTATATTAATTTAACGTTATTGTAATCTCGTAAATGCAGATGTCTTACAATGAGGATGATATCATGCCTGCGATTGGCCGTACCGCAGGCCGAAGAGTGACGGGATCTAAGCGTCGTGTCCCGATAGCATCACAACCAGCAGCAGCGCCACGGGCTGGTAGGGGAGTTAGGGGTAGGGGTAGGGGTAGGGGTAGGGGAAATGGTCTTCTAATAAGGACTCCCGACCCTACTCCCGAGGACGAGCTACACCTACCGAGAGCTTTTTTCAGGGACCCCGAGTTAGTAGTTCGGAGGACGAGGAGGTTGAGGTTGAGGAGGAGGAGGAGGAGGAGCACGACTCCCAGTTTTTGGACGAGGAGGCAGCCGATCGACCAGCTAAGGTGATCGTACGTGATGGTAGCGGCCGATACAGGCCATTTGTGGAGAGTGGTGCCTCTAGTAGCACGAGCGGGAGGAAGAAGACTCTGGATCTTTCCTGGCGTCTACAGGGTCCGGTTGTAGGGGGCCGTCTGTACTTACTGTCTTACGGAGCTTCGGTGGCCACGTAGCTCGCAGTAGTTGGACGGATGAGGGGAGCGCGAGACAGTGGATCACGTGTTACGAGAGGCCGGGCGCTATGGAGAAGATGGGTAAGTTGAGGGTCCGCTCCGCGGTTATGGATAAAGTTGCCGAGAGCGGGCTTGATCATCTTAGGACCTGTTTGACCACCGGGTTGGATGAGAACCTTATTAGTGCGTTCGTCGAGAGGTGGCAGCCGGACACCAACACTTTCCACATGTCGTTTGGTGAGATTACGATACTGTTGCACGACGTTCACAAGATCCTCGGCATACGGGTGGATGGCGCTAGGGTTATGGACGAGGGTACGAGGGGGGAGAGTGGTCTGAAGGGGAAGTTCGCGGCCTTGTTTGGCATGGACGTGGCGGCCGTGACTGCACCCCTTTACAGGGGTGGGGGATTTTGGTGAGGAAGTTGATGGATGTTGTGGAGAAGGGGAGCCAGCAGGACTCCCTACGGGCGTACATGATGTTGTTGGTTGGACAGACTTTGTTCACCGACAAGTCCAGCGATCGGGTTGTCGCTCGTATGTTGCCGCTGTTTGATGATTTAGATGATATAGGGGGTTATGCTTTAGGGGCCGCGACATTGGAGTACCTGTACCGACAGTTGGGGATGGCTTCGCGTAGGGAGGCAGCTGGGGTTAGCGGTTGTCTGCCGTTGCTTCAGGCTTGGATATACGAGTATTTTCCGACGTTCAGGCCTCACTCGGGATATTATGTTAAGGGACGACCACTTGTCGAGGCTTGGTCACGGGTTCCTAGGTTTAGGGGAGATGAGGGGTTGTTGGAGCAGCACAGGCAGAGGTTGGACGGGCTGAGGGCGGAGCAGGTGACGTGGCTCCCTTACGGTGTTAGCCCACACATGGGTTGTCGAAGTACGCTCTACTCGGGGGTGATCAGGTTTATGGATATAGTGGAGCCGTACCAGCCTGATAGGTGTCTCCGTCAGTTTGGCTATGTTCAGGATCACTCGAACCCTATGCGGGTCCCAGCTGCCGAGAGTCGTCCGGCGAAGCCGGCTCAGGGTTACAAGCTGTCGTACGGTGATGCTGCTGATTTGGATTGGGGTTTGAGAGAGGCTGAGATTCCGTTGAGACAGCGTCATGACCGGGCTCTGATGCCGTTTCAGTGTGATCCACGTTACATGAGTTGGTACAAGAAGATTTCTCACCCATACTTCTACCCCCCTGCACGCCGTGTTGAGATGCTCTCACCCCCTTTCCCCGAGGAGTCGGAGGTTGGCCGGGCTCTTAGCCGTCATTTCTCGCAGATTTATACTCAGGACCCCGACCAGAAATGGCCGTACGTGCGACGCTTGGTCGATGATATGGAGCGGTTCTACATTACGAAGGATGACGCTGAGGATGATCCTGCTGCTGCTGCTGATGATGATGATGAGGACGATGATGATGATGATGATGTAGTTTACTAGTTTTTTTTATGCTTGGACTTTAATTGTTGTCTTATGTACGGACTATTTTATTTTTCTTGTGACTTCTTTGTTAGTTTATTAGTTTTTTTATGCATATTTTAATATTTATTAGAACTCATAGCTTACATCGGACATGAACAAAAGCACATAAAACATAAATCGTAACTAAAATTTGATGAAAACATAGAATACATTAGACATTAACGAAAACACATCAAACATCAAATACAAGTTTACAATACTTAATTATCTTCGGATGACGAAGATGAAGAATCAAGATCTCCTTCGTAATCTCCAGCTTCAATTACTTCAGGTTGACTAGCCACGTAATGATCATAAAACATTAAAATGCGCAGACGGACATTACCTAGATTGAACACTCTACCGGCCCACAAATCAGATAGTGTTGCATAGTCTATCAAGTTTAGTATAAACTCGATATATTTAAGGAAATCGCTTCTTAACTTGCGGAACTCCCACATCTTCTCAGTTACAATCTCATCAGTAACTTCATCGTCTGGAACAACCGGACTGCAGAGGGGGTTACCGTGTAGGATGCCAAAAAGGTTGGCAATTGGAGGATGTTCTACCAGGTCCCAGACATTGTCACTCGGAATGACTAGTTCAAGGCGAGAAACTAGCACTGGGAACTGCGTAGTTATAAGATCGATCCTTAGCTGATAGGCTCTGTTTTTTTGCACGTTTGTGAGAGTCATCTTAAAAGTATTGATTTTAGTAGTGAATGAGATTGTGGTTTTTGCGATTACAATCAACATGAAAAGCAGTATTTATAAGAAGTCGTAGTACAACGGTAACATTTTGAAATTATAACGGTAACATTTTGAAATTTGAAATCACAACGGTTACAATGCAAATCAATAACTTGAAAACTGACCGTCCATACATGGTATGGACGTGAATAGTACACGTCCAAACCATGAATGGACGTGTGCTATTCACGTCCACACATGGTGTGGACGTGTACTATTCACGTCCATACCATGTATGGACGTCCAGGATTAACGTCCATGCATGGTATGGACGTGAATAGTACACGTCCATACCATGTGTGCACGTGAATAGTACACGTCCATGCATGATTTGGACGTGTACTATTCACGTCCATACCATGTATGGACGGTCAGTTTTGTCGTCCATTCCACGCTAGGACGGCCAGTTTTCAAGTCTAATTCAAAATTTCGATTGACTTCAAATCGTCTATTCTAAGCCTTCTACGATTAATTAAACCTAATTTCAAGTATAATGCTTAAACATGTAATTCAACAAAAAATAATTGAAAAAAAAAAATTTAAGATTTAAGTTATTATCGATGAATCGTTGTCGTCGTTTGACATTAAATCGTTGTCGTTATATGATGTTGATGTTCGATGTTGAAACCGTTTTTTTGGAATTTACGTTGATTTTGTTGTTTTTGTTTCAGAGAATAAAAGGTAGAGAGAGAGAGAGAGAAAAGGGCAAGAGTTGTCTTTTCTCAAAAGAACGTCGACGATTTTTCGCAAAACGTCGACGACCTTTCGCAACCCCCTAAAACAATGGATAAAGTTCATTATAAGATACTCCCTCCGTCCCGATCAATTGTTATCTATTGCTTTTGACACAAAGATTAAGAAAACAATTATGAATGAATTTGGACCACACAAATTACATGGCCCCACATTCAATCAAATGTGATCCACAAAATGTTGTCAAAAATGGAAATAGATAACAATTCAATGATACACCCAAAAAAGGAAATAGATAACTATTGACCGGAACGGAGGGAGTATGAAACTACTTATTTATCCTCATTGCTATCACAAATTCTTATTTGCAACGACACTATCCGTTGCAAACTTGTGATGCATACCGTTTCCTCTAACAAAATACCCACTTTTTTTCTCTCTCTCCAACACTATTCATGTGGTTCCCTTTCTCCACTAACTCCTTTTGTATCCATTTTATCTCACAAAATATCCGTTACAAATTGTGACCCGTGGCAAGCAAGAGTTACTACATTGCTATTGCCCTTATGTCATTTTTTCATTTTGTCATTTTTTCATTTTTGCAATTAGTTATGTTAGTAATTAGTTAATCTAGCCTTTAGTCCTCTTAGGTTAGACCTTCTACTTCCACTAATTTACATAGTTTAGTTGATCTTCAAATCCGCAAACAATTAACAATAACAGAATGTTCTCCCTACGAATTCATTCAGTTGACACAGACCATCCTCTCTTCATCACTCTTCCTTCTAACTCAAACCCTAATTTCTCCGAAAGAAGGGGTATCATTCATCTTTATCGAACTTTACTAACACATCCTTCTACTTCCAATCCATCTTCCCCCTTTCTTTTCATTGTCGCCGTCCCTAATTACTTCTCTTCTGATGATCTTCTTCGTTTCTTTGCCGATCACATCACTCATGTCGCTGATTTCCTCATCATCAGGTCTTTTTCTTTCCGTCTCTTCAGTTCAGTTCAATTCAGTATTCTTGGCTTTTCGTTAATTTATGCTTTTTTATGTTTTGGGGAAATGCCAGGAATGATGGCGTGGAAGATAGGTACAGTGTCTTGATTCGGACCGAGGACGAGGTTTCTGCTGATGCATTTTACCGCGCTCTTAATGGGAAACGCTTCTCACCTCCTGAGGTTTGCCAATTTATCTTCTTGACTTTATATACTTTGTTGTTCAGCTGCGCTTCTGTATCAATGTAAACATCAATGTCTCTAAACTTTAGAGACTTTTTAGGTTGAGATATGTCACATTCTCTATGTCGTTTCCTCGGAATTTACTGGATCGGCCGAAATTGCAAGTACTCCTCCACCTGGCTATATTGAGTTGCCAACATGTCCTATTTGTCTAGGTTGGTATTTGAATTTGCTTGTCTATTTCTTTCTACCGAGTATAATTCGTCTTCGTACTAATAGTTGGTTGTTTGTAGAGAGGTTGGACCAAGATACTTGTGGGATACAGTCTACATTATGTGATCATTCATTTCAGTGTTCCTGTATTTCCAAATGGACCTACCTATCTTGCCAGGTTAGCATTCATATGACCTTTAGTTCTTTCGTATAAAGGCTGCTACTCATACTTGATTAAGCTTGCTTAGAGAACCGTTTAAAACAAGCTTTTACTTGTTAGCGCTAGATTCAAGTAGTTGTCATGTATATTATCATTATATGGTGTTGTAAGCATGATATTCATCGTAATCTCTGGTGGCAGTAGCAATCATGGATCGTAGTAGCATATTATGATTTATGACATGGTGGCATGTTTGTTGCCGTAGTATATCAAAACCTGTTTTATGTCGTTACTATTGGCTGTATCAATCAAATATTAGCCAAGTACTATGTGGTGCTGGGTTCATATTGGTCCATCTTAGTTTGGTAACGTTAAACCTTGTAGACATAGATTTAATACCATGGCTTTAAAGTTGTTCTCCATGGTGGTTTAAGTGGGGTGCTATTGGGTGTTAAGCTATCACTGAATATTGGCAACTGTGTTGCTCAGACTCTCCAGACACGTGTCGGACACCTCAATCCTAAATTTGTTAGACACTCTGATACGGTCAACGAAGTGTCTTGACCTGTTATAGGGACACTGATACGACACTTCAAAATTAAAAGTACACAAATTAACTTTAACAAATTAATAAAATAATAAGAATAATAAGAAGTTAATGAGACAATTTTCAACTTCTGGTTACCTACCTATTGTACTTAATGCACTGCACATTATTAACACATCTATTCATTTGCCTCTTCACTTTTTTTATTGGTTTCATTTCCTTTTATAAAAAAACTCCATTTTTGGCTCTTCATTTTCCTCAAACCATCTTCCTCTTCCTGACTTCATTACAGAAAAAATTAAGTACAGCGTTTTTCCTCTTCATTTTTGGCTCTTCAGTTTCTTTTTTCTCCATCGTTGCTGACTTCACCGTGCAGCGTGCAGTGTCGAGAGTCGTGTCTAACAATGACGTATCCCAGACGTCCTAGGTGTCGTGTCCAGTGTCGTGTCGTGTGGACACGCGACACGCCACCTAAGAGCAGTGTCGGAGCTACACAGATTGGCAACAGATGGAAAATTCCTTAATGAAAGTTCCTTTGAGAAATTTATTTTATCCTTATTACATCATATTCCAAAATCAAGATCGGGAGTCTTTTGCATCAGTGGAAGTGTAATTCATCTTTCAATGACAAAGCAATTAGTGGGAACGAGAGTCTAGGAAGGGTGGACATGATTTTTTTGTGAAATTGAATTTTGCTTTATGCTTCTTTTGCGTATTTTACTTGATTGTGTCTACAAAAAAAAAGTCAAAACTGAGCTTGTTTTATCCAGTTGGTAGTTAGCTATACACTAATACTGAAACCTGCAGGCTGCTTTATTGTGTAACTAGAACTTTGAGTTTGGATCCTCACGTCGTACCTTTGAGCGGCATAAGTTTTACCTACACCTCCTGCCATTTGTATCTCTACTAATTCACTCTTCAGGCAGTTATATTTGGAAGAACTAAAATAAAGTTTAATCAGAATTTTAAATTGGTTAGTGATGATAAGTGACACCACATATTTGTTACCGTAGTATCAAGTTTTCCGTAAATTTTGAGTGTGATGTTTTCTTTTGTACTATGTGCCCAAAGTGGCAATGACATTCACAAATCGAAGTGAAAATCAGGTATTTTACTATTTGTGTCCATGCAAACCAGGTCTGCCGCTTATGCCAGCAGCAGGATGATAAACCTAATTGCTCTGTTTGTAACACATCAGAGAACCTCTGGGTCTGTGTTATATGTGGCTTTGTTGGATGTGGAAGGTAATCTTACCGCTGTTTGTCCTTAATGCGCTGTTTACTCTTTGGTACAATATAAATATTTCGTATTGTTGTAGGTATAAAGAAGGTCACATGTTTGGTCATTGGAAAGATACACATCACTGCTACTCACTTGATTTAGAGACACAGAGAGTTTGGGATTATGAAGGTGACAGTTATGTTCATCGGCTAAATCAATCAAAAGCGGATGGCAAATCTTCAGTGGTTGATTCCCATGATGGAAATTGTAATACTTGTGGGGATGGAGAGGATTCCGAAATCACATGGGCTCTCTTCAACAGTAAAGTTGAAGCTGTATGTGCTTATGTTGTTCTATTTTGTGTTCTTTGCTAATTTGAAGCTGCTCCTCTAGTTCTCGACTCTTCTGAAATTGTATCTTGTGTTTTCATAATTTTATTCTGCTTAGTGAGTGGTTTAAGGTTTTCTGTTTCCATGGAAGATTCACTGTTCTTTGGCTCTAGATTGTGATTTAGCAAAGCTAAACTTGTTGCGTTTCTATTATTTTAATGTAGCAGTCCTTCAATGTAATTCTCAATGCAATACTCACTAGTCACTATGGGTCGTACGAAATAGCATTAGCCTTCTTGTGTTGTTGCCACTGGGGTAAGGCTACATTTGGCCTTCTTCCCCCATCCCTCATTTTTCACCCTTTATTCTTTACGTAGGGGTTTTAGTACTAGTGAAAAATCTAATTTGTCCTTCATTCTCTACTATTATGCATTTATGCTACATCTTAATCATAGAACTTCTGTCACGTGGCCCAAAATGATTGAAGACAAACTAATTGCTTATTATCGTACTGCTCTTGAGCACAGATCATGGATGAATACAACCACCTTCTTGCAACTCAACTAGAGAACCAGAGACAGGTAAATCTGCATTCCAAACTCCCACCCTGTTTCCATTTGTTATTATTTCATCAAACCCCGTCTGGAATTGTTTCCACGTCAAGTTTATCTTGCTGTTGATAAGTTTAATTTGTAACGACTCGCTTGCAATGCGAGTAACTAATATCAGGGTAACAAATTTCAAAATAAAGGAAAATAGGAGGGTCTTGATGGTGGTGAACGAAAAAACTGGTGGTGGGGGAACAAATACCCCTTATTGGGAGTGATTATTGTTTATTCAACCCCTTCCCGTCCACTTCCATAACTTCCCTTTTCATTGTCTTTATTTTTTGATTTCTATTATCCGAGTAATAATTTCTCCAATTCCAAGCAAGCCCTAGATGGCAGTTCATTACTGTGCTTACACAAACTCTGGATTGTGTATGTCCTTTCTTACTTAAGTGCCTCATCTCTCTTTGCCCAGCATTATGAATCTCTACTTGCGGAGGCGAAAAGTAAAAGGGACAATGTTTCCGTAGAAGCGTCAGAGAAGGCTTCAAGTTTGAAAGACCTGCTATGCAAACTTGAACAATATGAAGAGAACAAGAAGGCAGTCATGGATGTGAGTTTTGTTAATTTTTTTCTAAGTTGGATGCACCTGTCTTTTGCTTTTCATTTTCTCGCCTAACATCTGATACCCTTGTTTAGATGAATCATAATCTAATTAAGGAGCAGGAACAGTACAAAAAAAAGCTGGAGGAAATTGAGAAAAGGTCAGATTTGTGTGTAATTGTGTCCTTGATATTAAGCTTGAGATGTACATGTCTTTATGTCGCCATTCTCTTCTCCTGCATTGGTTCGTTGAACTTGGTTTCGTGCAATGTAACAGGGAGATATCCTATGTCAAGTCAAAGAACGAGCAAATATTTGACCTGGAGGAGCAGGTATATTAGCTAACTACATTTGTTTCTCCCGATTATGGTACGGGCACTATGGGGGAGCTGTAAAACGGGTCCCCCTCAACACACACACACACACACCCGTTTCTCTCTCCACATCTATTATGCCACAACAAACAAGATCAGGCTGCATTGGCCGATTTCGAGATTTTAAGTCTCAAACCTAGATTTATTGCTACGATTATTTGTTGACATATAATGATCATTTATGTGCATATATGAGCTTATGAGCTTTTATGTTGGCATCAAGTTATTAGAGATGTAAGGAAAAAATAAAGCTGTACTGGTTATCATTTTGACTCTTGTTCAAAATAAACAAAAGATGATTAATTTGATTGGAACTTTTTCAATTGTTTTTCCTCATGCAAATTAAATAATATTAATGATACATTATGAAAAGGGCTATAGAAGTATTTTTTAATGAAAGAGTGGAACATTGTAATATTTGAGTGTACACGCGTAAATGATGAGCAGACGCTTGTTTGACTGTAGCTGCTTGTTGCATTATTTTGCAAATTGGGTGTTACCATGTTGACGAGTTGTAACATGTATAGTTTTTATAAAACTTTTTTAGCCGACAATATCCCTCTTATTTGAAAATAACCATTTTCCTAATGTTGATTACTATTTCATCTTTTTTATTTGGAAAACATTTTAATGTTAGTAACCATTTTCCTAATCTTGGTAACCATTTCATCGTTTTACAATTGGTCTTATGCTGATCGTCTTATATGTGACCAACTCCAATTGTTTTTCACCTTATTGCTGCGAAATAATGAATTTTTGTGTTGGTGTTAACAGATTAGGGATGTAAAATTCTTTATAGCAGCAAAATCGAAACTGGGTCAGACGAATGACCAGGATGGCATAAAAGGAGGAACTGTGTTGCCAGTACCGCAAACGGAACTTCCTCCTACTGATACCAAGAAGCATACAAAATCAGGGCGGCGACGCTAATTCTATGACTCACTCTTGTGTACAGATACATGGGTATTATATTCTGAAATTTACAAATTTTAGAAACCTAATTTTACTAACCCAAATTGATTTGACATTTGGTTATTGACAATTTGACATTGACATTTGGTTTATTAGTGGTCATTGATTTTTCATATCGACTCTTTTGCATACAACTTTTACAATTTACCCTTGTCAATTTTTCATTTTCTCTATTCTCCCTCAAAAGCCAATGAATCCATCTACGAACAACCACCTGCCCACCACTCACCTACTTAACTACTGTCCCTTGCCTCACCGTCACGTCAACCTGTCATCCCCAAATCCTCCATTTGGCCACCACTTGACCACCCTAGCTAGCACAACCACTCTTCCAGCCCTCCCACCACCACTACAACACTACAGCCCACCTCTCGACATTTGCACCACCACACTTGACCCAGCTACCATCCTACACCTAACCCTCGTCCTTGATAACATGACCATTGATAGTAGGTTGTATTGCCAGGTTGCAAAGCCGGTCCACAGTTCCTAGTTGGTTGCATTGTCCGGTTCTTGATAACCGATGAATATGTCGGGTGTGTTGGCGTCAGTGCTTCGGTCTACCTAGTTTTGATCAATAATAGAATATATTATATAATTTTGAACGTAAGAGAGAATTCTAGCTTGGCAATTACACATTATCTCTTTGAGTAGGAATGTAGGATGCAAGGTTTATTTGTATATGTGAACAGTTTTTGTAATGTGATCATTATAGATTTCTCTTTTCTCATTGTTGGTTTGTTATTATACTAGTTTTAAACCCGTGCATTTTAATGTGATCATTATAGATTTCTCTTTCCTGATTGTTGGTTTGTTATTATACTAGTTTTAAACCCGTGCAAAAAATGCACGGGTCGTAATAACAGACGTTATCATTAAATACATAAACATATAAAATGAGTGCGATTAAATCTTCAATGTTGTGATAATATCAATGTTGCGATAATATAAATATAAATAAATCGATAACTAAAGATTCGACTTACATATAATTTAACTTGTTAATCATTATCACTCGATGCAGGGTATGTTAAAAGTGTATAACTAATCTGGAAGGTAACAGATACTCGAAAATGCAGAGGCTGATTTTTTAAATTATTTCGTACGATATTCAAATACTCACACATTTCATTAGTTTTCAACTTTATTTAACTCAGATAGGACTTATGGGAGATCTTAAGTAAGACGGTCTTAAATGAGAACGCGTGAGAACTTAAAGCCCAATCCGGAATAATTTTTGTTTTTAAAAAAAGGGCTTTCAAGTTAATTTATGTAAATTTCTTGTTAATTTATTCGCTAGCAATATTTTTCAAGGTCTAAATGATCGAGTATGAAAAAAATTGACTCTTAATAATTCATCGATCGGTTAGTCTTCATTAATACCGTCGTATTTCGTTTTAACATTAAAGCGTGTCAAATATTATATCACTTGGCCATATAAGATAAACATTTGCATTTTTACACGTACTATGCTTTTGTTTTATTCTAATAATTACTTACTTGCCTTAAATTTAAGACATATACGCTCGTTTTAATTAAAAAATTGTGTTCACTAAGAGGTCGTCCTTGTCCAAAATCTTTAATGTAGAATAATGGGATCATTAAGTTTGTTACGTCACTTAATTAGTGAATAATCAAAGTTTAAGCCAAATGATCCAAATCGACAATCTCTTAACGCATTCTATTTATTTAATATATCTTATAAATAACCACGACGAACCCTCGATGAGGCAATATTCTTTTTCACTCAGCCTCTCAGCTTCCCAAATTCACTTACCTTTGGCAATTGATTCGATGAAAAACAATTTTTTCTCACTCTAATTATCACTTGCGTTTATATTATCTATTCCTTTCACTCTATTTTAACTTAATTTCCCCCAAATTTTAAGCTAGTTCTTGATCTTAAACTAATTTTTTACTATGTTCAGATTTATGAATATTGTTAGGTAAAATGGTTATATTTTTATTGTTGTATTTTAATTTAGTTTTTGTAAAAGAAAAAAAATATTTTTTTAGATTTAGAATTTGTCGTGAGTATATATATATATATATATATATATATATATATATATATATATAGAAATTGAATCACGTGAGGCCGCTCTCTTAGCGTGAGGCTGCCGGACCATTCTAAACCGTTAGATTTTAGTAGCATGGGCGTACGAGATCTTGACACGTGTCCTATATAATATCAAAAAAAAAAACTGACAATTTGTAAAAACCCAACCAAATCCTGCCTATATGGCAAATAAGACTTATTATTCCCACCGCCGCCGACGCCGCCGCCACCACCACCGTTGCCGCCGCCGCCGCCCTTCTTCTTCTTCCCATACAACTCCTCATACACCTCCGCCACCGTCGTCGCCTTCTCCTTCTCCTTTCCTTTCGCCTTCTCCCCACTGCTGCCGGCATTCGTCGAAAACGAAGCAGAGAAAAGGAGTAGAGAAAGCGGAAGAAGATCCGAATAACGGCGTTGACGGAGTACCAAAAGCTGGTGTTGATGACGGTGTTGAGAATAACGACGGCGTTGATGATCCGAATGCTGGTGTTGCTGACGGCGTTTCAAACGCCGGCGTTGATGACGGGGTTGCTGCAATTGAAATCCACTAAACGACGTCGTTTGCTGCTGCTGCTGCCTCACGTGATTACCAAACGGCGTCGTATTAAATCCAAAACCAGTATTCTGCTGCTGATTACCAAACGGCGTCGGCTGCTGTTGTTGAGTTTGACCGAAAAGCGAAGGAGTAGAGAAAGCGGAAGAAGATCCGAATAACGGCGTTGACGGAGTACCAAAAGCTGGTGTTGATGACGGTGTTGAGAATAACGACGGCGTTGATGATCCGAATGCTGGTGTTGCTGACGGCGTTCCAAACGCCGGTGTTGATGACGGAGTACCGAACGCCGGCGTTGATGACGGCGTACCGAACGACGGTGTTCCGAACATTTTTAGTGTGATGTTTTAGGATTAGTGAGTGAGTGTGAGATTGTGAAACTAGATGCTTAACTTGTGAAACTAGAAGCTTAACTTGTGAAACTGGGAAGCAAATATTGTGAAACTGTGAAACTGTGAAACTAGATGCTTAACTTGTGAAACTAGAAGCTTATTCTGTGAAACTAGAAACTTAACTTGTGAAACTAGATGCTTAAGATGTGAAACTGTAAGCAAATATTGTGAAACTGTGAAACTGTGAAACTGTGAAACTAGATGCTTAACTTGTGAAACTAGAAGCTTAACTTGTGAAACTGGAAGCAAATATTGTGAAACTGTGAAACTGTGAAACTAGATGCTTAACTTGTGAAACTAGAAGCTTATTCTGTGAAACTAGAAGCTTAACTTGTGAAACTAGATGCTTAAGATATGAAACTGTAAGCAAATATTGTGAAACTGTGAAACTAGATGCTTAACTTGTGAAACTAGAAGCTTAACTTGTGAAACTGGAAGCAAATATTGTGAAACTGTGAAACTGTGAAACTAGATGCTTAACTTGTGAAACTAGAAGCTTATTCTGTGAAACTAGAAGCTTAACTTGTGAAACTAGATGCTTAAGATATGAAACTGTAAGCAAATATTGTGAAACTGTGAAACTGTGAAACTAGATGCTTAACTTGTGAAACTAGAAGCTTAACTTGTGAAACTGGAAGCAAATATTGTGAAACTGTGAAACTAGAAGCTTGGGGATGCGTGAGGTCCGGCGGCCTCATCCTAAGAGGCGGCCTCACGTGATCCGGCCTCTCTCTCTCTCTCTCTATATATATATATATATATATATATATATATATTTTCAAATCTACCTCATTATTTTTTTAATATCAGTAACGACTAACGAAAATGAGGTTTTATTGATTTTTATAATTATATTCAATTTGTAATTTTTTTATTTCTTTGTAATTATTCAATTTTTAATTTTTTTGTATGTTTATATTGTGTTGATAATATTTAGGAAATGTATATTATATGATTATAGGGTTAGGATATGTGTTATGGGAAAAATGAAATAAAAAAAATCAAAGAATTAAATCTTATAGGAGAACGTGGGTTTTAAAGAAAAAAAATTTCATGCCGAAAAATAAAGAACCAATCAAAACTATTTAATTTCTATCCCTTTTATAGTAAAGGGATTGTTACTATATATAGTTAAAAAAAAAACATTTCTTAAATATTTACACAGTCTATTATACAGTAGGTTGAATATAATGTCATTATAATTTTGATCTGAACCATGCGTGTAAGAAATATGCACCGATTACGATCCAAGGTGTTGAACGTAGACATTATACTCCCTCCTATTCCGAATAAATGTCACATTTGCCATTTTCGTCTATTCACCTAATTGTCACATATTCCATTCTGAGACATATTTTTGACCATAAAAGGACAACCTTACCCTTAGTACTTTACTTATTTTACACTAAAACCACCCCTAACCCAACCCCTAATTGTCACATATTCCATTTTGGGACATATTTTTGACCATAAAAGGACAACCTTACCCTTAGTCCTTAAATCTTGTGCCCTCCCTCAAATGTGACAATTATTGAGAATAGGAGGGAGTACAAAATAGTCTACCAAAAAGTGCAATCAATAGTATCTGTTCTTTGGAGAGAGAGAATTCTCACACCAAAATATAGATATACTAGTTTTAAACCCGTGTATAAGATACACGGGCCCATTGATATCGTAAAGTTTAAAAATACAATATACTCTAAAATCTATATTTTTTTAATATAGTAAAATGTAGGAAATACTTCTCTTTATCTTAAGATTATGAAATGTAATTCATTTTAAAGATGAAGGTGTTTGATATAAATGTGTGTTAACAGTTTTGTGAATAATGATTTTTTTTAAGCCCGTAAAAGTTCATGGATAAAAAATTAAATATTTATATTTTTTATATAATTAATGTATAAAATACTCCATCTAATTCATTTGTTTCTTTAGATTTGTATTTTGTATAGTACATGATATTAATAACTGTACAAATATAATTAAGTCCAAATCTTCTCCATTTTATAAAAAGAAATGGAGAGTCTATTCCATTTTAACGGTCAGATTATGTTCTCTCAAGACCAAGCGGTTGAATATTTATATATAGAAATAAAGGGTTAATACAATATAGAAGGAAAAACAATATTAAGGCCCTGTTTTTTTGGACTTTAAGTCACTTAATTTAAGTTCACTTCAGATCCTATAAGTTCAGTTTAGTTCCTATAAGTTCAGTTCAGTTCAGATCCTATAAGTTCAGTTCAGTTCAGTTTCTATAAGTTCAGTTCAGTTGCTATAAGTTCAGATAAGTTCAGTTCCTATAAGTTCAGTTCAGTTCAATTTAGTTCAGCTCCTATAAACTCAATTCAAAAATGCTATATAAGAAGTACTCGTATTATTTTAACAACTGATAAAATAACATTTTAATTATTCGATACACGCTATTTTTTTTTTTTTTTTAAAAAAAACACATTATTAATAACTTTGCCCGTTTTTACTATCTCATTAATACCAAACGATCTTACACACGCTCACCCTAATGTCATTTGCCCGAATACAAGCATAGACCGCCTGAAGGAATGGTAGAATACTTCAACTATCGACATTCATCACCGAGAATAAAAGTTAAAATGACGTTTAATCAATTAAAGAAAAGGTGGAAATAAATGGTTAGAAAAGATTGTAATATGTGGATTATTTTTTATCGTAATATAATCGTAGTATAATGTATGAACTATAAACAAACTACTGTATATGAAGTGGAAAATATTTTATATTTCCTTGTGTTTTAGACTATTTTTTTTATCAATGCCTTCTCTTGGATAATAATAATAATTAACTTAAATTAAATTAAGTTAATTAAGTTCGGATCTTATGAATTTAGTTCAAGTCATATCTTATAAGTTCAGTTCAGTACAGATCCTATAAGTTCAGTTCAGTTCAGTTCAGATTCTATAAGTTCAGTTCAGTTCCTATAAGTTCAGTTCAGTTCCTATAAGCTCAAATTTAGTTCAGTTCCTATAATTTCAGTTCAGATCCTATAAGTTCAGTTCAGTTCAGTTCAGATCTTATAAGTTCAGTTCAGTTCAATTCAATTCAATTGAGTTCAGTTTCAGTTCAAAAAAACATGGGCTAAATAGTTTTGTGAGAGAAAATGAAGATAAAATGTAAAGGATCTTAATTGGAATTAGAGGTGGTTACTGGTATATTATGTAAATTTTCTTATTTTGTAACTTTTCCATGTTACTTAATATTTCTACTTTATGTGAATCTCAAATTATTTCACTAAATTTTATTTATTTTCACTATCTAGTCTTGCCCCATACTAAAAAAAAATATCATTTTTATAAATGACGTTTGTTAATAAAGTCATCGAAAGATGGTGGTATGAAACATGTTATTATTAATTGATTTGTTAATTTATTAGTAATTTTATTCCTTAATAATTACTCTATTTGTCCAGTCATTTGGTTGCATATTTTTTTTATTGTCTCATGTAATTTGTTTATTTTTATATTTTAGTGATGCATTTGATAAACAATTAGATTCTCCACACTATTTGGTTTATCATTTAATAATTAACTCTCCCCTCTTTTTTAGGTTTACATGTGAAAAGTGAAAACTAAAGCCAACCCGATCATCAAAAAGTATAAATTAAATATTACGTACTTATGCATATGAAATTCTACTCAGGTGTTTTTATTCTTCCCCT
Organism: Silene conica; assembly: GCA_029255685.2. NCBI lineage: Eukaryota > Viridiplantae > Streptophyta > Magnoliopsida > Caryophyllales > Caryophyllaceae > Silene > Silene conica. Next base: position 2,323,586 of record CM055311.2, on the reverse strand, counting down.
CTTTCACATACAAAAAATTTGTTGGTTATCAGTTTAAGTTGGTCATCCAATTTCTAAGGTTTGATGATATTATAGATTTTTTTACTCTTTGTATACTACTATTTTACTCAGTTTTATTTTCTTAACTTTAGCATTTTAATTATCCATTTTATGAGTCAATTTTACTATTTACTTGCATTTTATACTACTTTTTTGCTTTTTATGATGTAAAAATCATTTTTTTGATGATTTTTTTATCCATGTAAAAAATTGCTACTTTGAGATTTATAATAATAATTATTTTCGTTTTCGAAAATAGTTACACGTTTCCGAGAATTTAAGACAATAATGAAAAATATAAATTGGTATTAAAAACTTATAGTTCAATTTTTTTTTTTGCGGATTTAATTTGCTATTTGAACAATTTTATAAAAGTAAAATTTGGATGACATAAGAAACGGAATTTGTACAAACGACGGAGTAATAAAATTGCACAAATTCTCGTTTGTGGGGGGATTTTCGTCGCAAGTTTGCGACGAGTCAAATAATACCCATATGGGGTTATGTAAGACAAAATCAGAATAGTAAGTCTTGCTTGCGACGGGACACAATTTGTAACGGATATTTTGTGAGATAAAATGGATATAAAAGGAGTTACTGGAGAAAGGGGACCACATGAATAATGTTGGAGAGAGAGAAAAAGTGGGTATTTTATGAGAGAAAACGGTATCCGTCATAAACTTGCGACGGATAGTGCCGTTGTAAATAAGAATTTGTGAAATCAGAATGCCTTGGAGTAGCAAACCGTTTCGTCTTATTCACCCATATGGGTAATACTTACCCCGTCGCAAGCTTGTGACGGATATACTCGTCACAAGGGAGACCTGCGGATCAAATTTTACACTATTGATAATGGCCCACTAAATTCTCATTGCAAAAAGAAATGGGTTGATGACGTGGGTAAAAGAGAGTTCTTTAAATGTTTCTCCTTTAATATGGATAAGATATTCATTATAATAAAAATGCTTTCAAAACAATTTCTCAGAAATTATATTTTAATATTAAGTTTATAACATATTAAAGAAAAATAAAAATACCCCATTGTAATAAAATTAGCAAAAAAGACGACAAGATTATACTCCGTCCTACTTATTATAAGTGTCCCATTGTTTATTTCGATTAATTCGTCAAAGTTTCTCATTGTCTATATTTAGTAAATTTTTACTTATTTTAATGACTTTACCCCTAACAGTACTCCACCTTACCCCATAACACTACTTATTTTAATCCTTCTACTCACAAATATAATCAATAATATCTTCCCTCTCCAATCTTCTTACACAATACAATACTTTAAATTATTTAACTACCTTCCTTAATTTTTGTACCTCCCAACAATGAGACATTTATAATAGATAGAAGGGATCATATTCTTATTCAGTACGGAGTACAAAATAAAATAAAAACTTGTGGTTCTTGAGCGCGAAAAAAACTATTTATTTTGTTATCCAGGATTGATGGTACTTTGATTGCTAAGCAAATAATAATTGTCGATCGTAAAGACTTGTAATAAGGGCAAAAAAAGCAAAACGAATAACAATGAATATCAAGTGTATGATCTCAATGACTTTTTTTACTATAACGACAACCAATGTTACGATCGAGAGCCTACTTTACATCTGTTTAGGTCAAAAATTACCAAAAACGGGTCGAGAATTACCAAAAGTTGTTAAAGTCGGGTTATGTTGATCTTTGGGTGAAATAAATGGTATTTGTGTTATAAATTGTAAAAGTAAAAGGAATTAGGAAGATTAGAAGAAGTAGGAGGAGAAGAGACGCAAGGAAGGTTGTTGACGAGGAAAACCCATTAGGGAAAAACCGCGGGGGAAACTGAGTTCCACCAATTCCACTAGAAAATTCGACCAGAAAGTCGAATAATATTACAAGTATTTTTGCTTAATTCTAGTGAGAGAAGTATCTATTCTGATGTGTATATTGTTCTAATGTGTGGAGTGATCTTGAATGCCTTCCTCATGCTGCTTCTCTTTTTATTTATGCTCTCTTCTTCTACTTGTGACCGTTGGATCAAGCATTATCCAACGGTCAGATTTGGGGTGCAGAGTCTGCAGGCCTTCTTTCCAGCTTTTTCCAGCTTTTTCCCTTTCTAGCTTTCTTTTCTCCTTCCTTTATTCTGCAGGTATTTGTTTGTACATCCATTTTGGGCAAACCTTGGGTCTTGCATGGCACACCTTTGACTTCCTTAGCACACTTTCTTTTTTCTTATTTTTTTCTTCTCATTCACGTGATACCCCCTTTCTTTTGTGCTCTTGTTTTATTATTGTCTTTGTCTTACTTTAATTCCTCCACTCGTACGATGACACGTGTCGAGGAGTCAAAATGTTAATTTTGGGGTCCAACATTAGCCCCCAATTCTTGCATAAGTGCGCTGGTGTAAGAATTCGCCCTACTCCTGGACCCAGAGGAAGTGTTTTGGCGCCAGAAGGTTTTGGGCTGCTCCTGGGGGCAGACTGCTTCCTGGACCCAGGATTATGCTGAACGAGCACTCTGCTCCAGCAGGCGGCTATGTTGGAGGCGAAGGACATTCTGGCTGCAGAAGTGAAGAAACTGAAAGAGGCAAAGGGTGCTCTAGTTGCCTAGGTGGATGTTTTGTGGATGAGGGAGGATGAGCTCTCCAAGATTTTGTCTGGTATTGTTTCCTGCACTCATTGGAAAGCTAGAATAGTGTATATGAAAGAGTTTAAGGAGAGTAAGCACCTGGGGTGGAGCGTAGAGGAAGGGGATCTGCCAGAGGTGGACACCCTGGTCCCAGAGATTCCTGCTCCAGATGGCCAGAATGATAACGACGGTGGATGGATTTCTTGTGGAGCACGTGGTGCTGCAGTAGCTTATTTTTCGGCCAGAATTTGATTCTGAGGGACCAGTTAGTTCTGGGGGCCGCATTATGTTTTCAGTTTAAGTATGAAGTTTTCCTGGGCCCTGTGTGGCGCCAGTAGGAAGTTTCTGGATTATTCTAGGCCCTGTGAGGCGCTAGTTAGAATTTTCTAGGACCCTGAGTGTCAGGGGTTTTGTTGACGTTTTTAGCATTTCCAATGCCTTTCTGTTTTTCCGTTTGATTTTTAGGTTTAGCCGTTGTAGGCGGTTTGGCTCCGTTTGATTTTTAGGCTCATCCGTTGTAGGCGGTTTGCCTTTGTTTGATTTTTAGGCTCAGCCGTTGTAGGCGGTTTGCCTCTGTTTATTGCATGCATGTTTCTGTTTGAATATGACCAAGTGTGGGTGCTGGCTTCAGGGTATACCCATCTCAGTCAGAGGATGCCAGACTTGCGTGGGTGCTTAGTATCGCGGGCGACAGTGTCCCGGTTGCTCGTACCTTGCTACATTCACACGCTATTTTTGTTTTATACAGATTCCGTCCCTTCTGGTTGCCTGGAACCTGGGGAAATGTGTTTGGCAGCTGAGTGCCCAGCTTGTTCCACCTTTTAAAAGAAGTATTTCTTTTGGTGGAGAGTGTTTCAGGGTCTGGGCCCTCTTGGTCGATCGCGCTGTCGAGGATTCATATTCCACAACACTAGCCCCCATTTCTGGAGGTAGGATGCCTATTTCAGCCTCCTTATGGAGTCCTGGACTAAAGTTAGAAACAAAATCTGCAAGAGCTTGTAATTTTATTGCAGTACGAGTTTCGAATTTTTAAGTCATGGTCATTTAGGTGTACAAACCACTTAGCCATTCTTACAGATAATTCATGTTTTCCTAATATTGTCTTTAGGGGATAGCTTATTAAAGCTGAGATTATGTGCGACTCAAAATAAGGTTTTAAATTACAAGAGACTGTAAATAATGCAAAGACAAGTTTTTCATGAGCTGAATACATGGTTTCTGCAGGTAGAGACTTACTGACATAGTGCTGGATGCTGAGAACCTTCGTGTTCTGGTACCAGAACTTACATCTGCCTTGGTTACAGATAGGTAGAGGTAGAGGGGTTCCTCCAGGATTTTCCTCCTGAGACTTTGTTGACTGGCCTGCTGTATGGTCCATGCCTTTCATTATTTTCTGCTGGAGCCTTCCTGGACGCAGATTCAGCGGTATGGTTGAGTCTTTTGGGTCCAGCATCTTCTTCCAGACGTACGACATCCAGAGCCTTCTGCTGCACCTGGGCAAAATTCGTGCAGGTCCACTTGGTTAGGTCCTCGTACAACTCTGAGCCCTCTGGTAGCCCCCAGCGGAAGGCGTGGATGGCGGTAGTTACATCACATCCGGGTATCGACACCATTTCCGCGTTGAATCTAGCCAAGTAATCTCTGGTGGACTCTTCTGGACCCTGGATAATGTTGTATAGGTCGCTGGTCTCCTTTTATGGCTCCCTGCTGCTGGCGAACTACTGGTTGAAGGCGTTCACCAATTCGGCAAAGTTGGAGATGCTCCCGTTTGGTAGGCTAACAAGCCATTGCAACGCTAGTCCTGAGAGGGTTGATCCAAATCCCTTGCACATGTATGCTTCTTTTAGGGGTCCTGATGTTGTTACCACCATCATCTTTTGCTTGTACTGGTTGATGTGGTCAATGGGGTCAGATGTGCCATCGTAGGGCACCATTGTTGGTGGCTTGAATCCCTTTGGCATGCTGACGGAAACAATGTTGCTGGTGAAGGGAGAATCTGCGTAGCAATCTTGTGCAGCCTTTTCCAAGGGCTGAGGTACACCCGGTATTTGGTAGACCAGGTTCCACAACTCTTTGTACTGCTGCTCCCACATGTTGGGTCCTGCAGAAATGTTAGTTGTAATGGGATGAGGAGATAGAGTTTCATACCCATGTGTTCTAGAAACTTGAGTGGCCTGGAGGTTGGCGACTGGGGTCGTGTGGACTATGGATGGGGTTTGCTGGATGCTGCATCCTGCTATCCCTTCTCCTCTAGTAAACTGCGGCCTCATCGAGGATCCTGCTAGCCATTCGGGTGCCTGCTGATGCGAGGGTCCTGCATAGTTATAGGAGTTAGTACTTGAACGCATTCTTATGAGCTCATTACCTGGAGCCAGTGTTTGGCGTGAAGGTGACTCGTAGGAGAGGAGCCCCAGCCCGCTGGGTGCTATCACTTCTGGCGGAGCGATTCCTGCTAGATCCAGGCAAGTGACTAGTTCTGCTGGAACTGCTCTTCTTGGGAGTCTGGTTCCTGCATCTACTAAGACATAGGCTGGATCCGCCTGACTTCTGGATGCAGCCTCTTCCCTCAGCTTCTATGTGTCCTTTCTGAGGTCATCCACTGATTGGCGGAGCGTGTTCATTTCTTCCATCATTATCCGCCACATCTCGAGTGTTGGAGCTGGCTGACTCGAGGGGGACAATGCTTGGGAGCTAGTTGGCTTCGAGCTGGTCCCTCCGCCAGCAACTGGATCCAGAGAGTTGGTAATTTTGGAGGTGGTTCCTCCACCAGCAGCTAGATCTAGAGAGCTGGTGGTCTTCGCGCTTATTCCTCTGCCAGCGGCTGGATCCAGAGAGTTGGTGGTTTTGGAGGTGGTTCCTCCACCAGCAGCTAGATCCAGAGAGCTGGTGGTCTTCGCGCTGGTTCCTCTGCCATCGGCTGGATCCAGACAGTTGGTGGTTTTGGAGGTGGTTCCTCCACCAGCAGCTAGATCCAGAGAGCTGGTGGTCTTCGCGCTGGTTCCTCTGCCAGCGGCTGGATCCAGAGAGCTGGTGGTTTTCGAGCTGGTTCCAGACATGACAGTGATTCTACCAGCAGCTAGAGTACTTAATGTCAGGGAGTTGGCAGCCTTCGGGCTGGTCCCTGGTATGACGGCGGCTTCTTTGCTTGATCGGTTTCGGAGAAGACGATCACTATAGCCCCACGGTGGACGCCAAAATGTTTAGGTCAAAAATTACCAAAACGGGTCGAGAATTATCAAAAGTTGTTAAAGTCGGGTTATAGTGATCTTTGGGTGAAATAAATGGTATTTGTGTTAGAAATTGTAAAAGTAAAAGGAATTAAGAAGATTAGAAGAAGTAGGAGGAGAAGAGACGCAAGGAAGGTTGTTGACGCGGAAAACCCGTTGGGGAAAAACCGAGGGAAACTGAGTTCCACCAATTCCACTAGAAAGTTCGACCAGAAAGTCGAATAATATTACAAGTATTTTTGCTTAATTCTAGTGAGAGAAGTATCTATTCTAATGTGTATATTGTTCTAATGTGTGGAGTGATCTTGAATGCCTTCCTCATGCTGCTTCTCTTTTTATTTATGCTCTCTTCTTCTACTTGTGACCGTTGGATCAAGCATTATCCAACGGTCAGAATTGGGGTGCAGAGTCTGCAGGCCTTCTTTCCAGCTTTTTCCAGCTTTTTCCCTTTCTAGCTTTCTTTTCTCCTTCCTTTATTCTGCAGGTATTTGTTTGTACATCCATTTTGGGCAAACCTTGGGTCTTGCATGGCACACCTTTTTGGCTCTCCTTTGACTTCCTTAGCACACTTTCTTTTTTCTTATTTTTTTCTTCTCATTCACGTGATTCCCCCTTTCTTTTGTGCTCTTGTTTTATTATTGTCTTTGTCTTACTTTAATTCCTCCACTCGTACGAGGACACGTGTCGAGGAGTCAAAATGTTAATTTTGGGGTCCAACAACATCGATGAGCTTCCTACGATCGAATCGGTAGGATCGGATCGTAGAATCGTAAGATTCTATAATTAACTACAAAACATAATCGTGTTATCAAAATATGTCAAAATTTCGTATTTAAATCTCAACACACTTTTATCTTGGCGTGTACCTATACTACTTAATTATTCTCCCGTTTATTATTGATTTCTATCTTAAAAGTCATATTTAAAATTTTAGTAACTGAAAAAATTGAAATGTTAATAATGTAAGATTTGGTCGTATAATCGTAGGATCGGGTTAAGATTTTAGTTTTAAAATTTTTGACACAAGTTGAATCGTAAGTTCCTACACAATTAAAATCCTATACAATTAAGATCCTATCTAGGATCAGGATCGGGATCGATACCTCTTTTTAGATCGTAGAATCGTAAGATGCTACGATCCAAATCGGAAGTTTAACAACAATGGCGGCAACCAATGAAGCAGTATGATTGATTCTCAGCTAAAAATGACGATGTGGCAACCTCACGTTAATTTAAGCAAAAATACATTAAAATGTTTTGGATATCCAATGCTTAATATACAATTGAAAAAAAAACATTATAACAAAAGTAACTACCCATTATCACAACAAAATTTCCCGATTATTAATCCGGGTTGCGAAACGTCGTCGACGTTTTATAACAAATCGTCGACGGATTTATAAAAAAAGACATCCATTGTCCTTACTCTCTCATTCACTCTTCCCTTTCTCTCTTTCACTCTCAATTACTCCTTTTACTCTTTCATTCACTCTGCCCACCACACCACGACCTCCGCCCCAACGCAACACCTCCACCAACAACCACAACAACCCTCATTTTAATCAAGTAAGTCGTTTTTTTCCAATTAGTTTAGTTTTAGTTGTATAATTTGATTAATTATTCTAGTAATGCATGTTTGTTTTGATCTTAATTAATCCTTGTTTCAATTTCGTTATTATTCGTCATTCTTGTTATTTTCTCGTTTCAACTTCACAAATATGCTTATTATTGTCGGATTTGTCGTTGTTGTTGGGTTGTTATTGTTAGTGTTCTCTGTTGTGAATGGATTTGTTGTTGTTTTGTTGTTTTCGATGGATTTGTTGTTGTTGTTGTTGTTGTTGTAGTATTTGTTATCGGGTTTGTTGACGATGAATATGGGTTGTTTTTTTGTTTTCGAGGAACGTTGAATAGGGGGAGGGACGTTGAACTCCAACGTCTAATTTGGGTAGGGAGGTTGCAGTTCAACGTCTTGAATGGGCATGGACGTTAAACATTAACGTCTATCGTGGATTGGGACGTTGATGTTCAACATCTGTCGTGGGTGGACGTGAAAAATAGGCATCGGTCATGGGTATGGACATTGGGTTTCAACGTCCTTCGTGGGTTTGGACGTTGAAACTCAATGTCTTTGCCATGATCGAACATTGAAATTCAATGTCCGTCCATGGTTCGGACCTTTTTATTTCGTTTTAACTGTATATTTTCAATTTTAAAAGTTAAAACTTTTTTATTTTTGTATAAAAAGTTGTTAATTTTGTATTTAAATGGGTAGTTTATATATTTTTGTATTAAAAGTTGTTAATTTTGTATTTAAATGAGTAGTTTATATTATTTTGTATTAAAAGTTGTTAATTTTGTATTTAAATGGGCAGTTTATATTATTTTGTATTAAAAGTTGTTAATTTTGTGTAATTTTGAATTTATTTGTATCAAAAGTTAATTTTTTATATTATTTTTGTATGAAAACTTGTTTATTTTTATTTATCTAACGTTTTAATCTCGTAAATGCAGATGTCGAACAACGAAGATTACATTATGACTTCATTGGGCCGTACGAAAGACCGAAGAGTGACGGGCTCTAAGCAGCATATCCCCTTACCAACAGCTCCACGTCCTGGTCGTGGAGGTATGGGTAGGGGTAGGGGAAGGGGCATCCAAATCAGTTCTTCTCCCGACCCTACTCCCGTGCCCGTTATGGACGAGCTTGATTTACCGAGTGTGTTTTTTAGGAAGCCAGTAGGTAGTTTTGATGATGAGGAGGAAGAGCATTTTGACAAGGTGGTCGGGGAGGATGATGATCATGATGATGATGATGATGAGGAGGAGGATGAATCTCGTTTTCTTGAGGAGGAGGACGTCGGTCGACCACCTAGGAAGGTGGTACGTGATGCTAGCGGCCGATATATGCCGGTTGGGGATGGTTCATCTAGTAGCACGGGGATGAAGAAGACAAAGACTCCGAATCTATCGTGGCGTTTTACAGGTCCAGTTGAGGGTGGCCCGAGTGTCGTTAGCGTCCTACGTAGTTTTGGTGGCCACGTAGCTTATAGTAGTTGGACCGATCCGGGAAGCGTGAGATCGTGGCTCACGTGTTACGAGAGGCCGGGTTCTTTAGAGAGGATACGTAAGATGAAGGTCTGTGCTGGTGTGATTGAGAGAGTTTGTCAAAGTGGGCTTTATCATTTGAGGTTTTCTTTGACCACCGGTTTGGATGAGAACCTCATTAGTGCTTTTGTAGAGATGTGGCAGCCCGACACCAACACTTTTCATATGTCGTTTGGGGAGAATACTATCTTGTTGCACGACGTTCAGAAGATCTTTGGGATACGGGTGGATGACTTGAGGGTTATGGATGAGGGTCGTACGAGTGGAAATTGGTCCGAAATGGAAGGTGGTTGTTTTGTTCGGTATAAATGTGAAAGATGTGAAACCACCGTTTTACAAGGGTGGTGGATTGACGGTCAAGAAGTTGATGGAGCTTGCGGAGACGGGTAACCAACATGACTCGCTTAAGGCTTACATGATGTTGTTGTTAGGACATACTTTGTTCACAGACAAGTCTAGTGATGTGGTTATTGTTCGTATGTTGCCGTTGTTTGATCATTTGTCAGATATCAGTAGTTATGCTTGGGGAGCCTCGACATTGGCCTACTTGTATCGACAGTTGGGGATGGCTTCGCGTAGGGAGGCCCACGGTGTCAGCGGTTGTTTACCGTTGCTCCAGGCTTGGATATATGAGTACTTTCCCATGTTCAGACCACACTCCAGATTTTTTGTCGAGGGAAGACCACTTGTCGAGGCTTGGTTACGGGTTCCTAGGTTTAGGGGAGATGTTCGATTGTTGGAGCATTACCGGCAGAGGTTCGACGGGCTTAGGGCGGAGCACGTCACGTGGCTCCCTTATGGTGTTAGTCCACACAGGGCTTGCACTAGTTCGCTCTACTCGGGCATGATTAGATTTATGGATATAGTAGAGCCGTACCAATCTGATAGGTGTCTCCGTCAGTACGGGTATGTTCAGGTTATCCCGGCAGCTATGCGGTTCCCGACTGTTGACATTCGTCCGGCTAAGTTGGCTTTGGGTTATAGGCTGTCTTACGGAGATAGTCCTGATTTGGAGTGGGGTTTGAGTGATACGAAGATTGTTTTGAGAGAGGTTTGACCAGGTTTTGATGCCTTTTCAGAGTGATCCACGCTACATGGGTTGATATAGGAATATTTCTCACCCACACTTCTAGCCCCGTACACGCCGTACTCATATGCGCTCACTCCCTGTCAGCGAAGAGCCAGAGGTTGCCCGAGCTGTTAGTCGTCATTTCTCACAGATATATAGACAGCCTTCCACGGTGAGGAAGTGGCAATATGTGCGGAGATTGGTGGATGAGATGAGTCCACAACCTCCAGTGCCGGTAAACTCGATATGTCTCAATGTCTGCTGTTATCTGCTCAAATGCGGAGGTGTCACTCAACACCCATCAAAAAATATCTTGTAGATATCGTATATGCTTTAATCTCTCTAAGACACCAGTCTTTCATGACTAAGTGGTCATTTTACCGACCCCGGACAGCATGCGATATTACCCGATAACCACAATGACCATCATCGCCCACATCTACCCAATCATCAAAGAATTCCCATAGTTCTTCGGGGACCCCAAATTTTGTACTCCAACTAGACAAAAATCCCTTAGTGTAGCCGGTCTCCAATGGTGCACCAATCGGTCCTTGATCAAAATCACCCACCGAACTTTGAAAAAATGTCGTCACAGGGGTAAAAACTTTTTTGGCCTTCCTCTTTGCATGCTCAAATCCGTCTTGTTCCGAGTAGTAGAACCCCTCGGTCTCCCTTTGGGGTTTTCTTTAACATGAGGTGGATGAATTTCCTCGTCTTCTGGATGAAGACCATCTCGCAATTTCTCAATGATTACCCGTCTCTTAGCCGAATCACTGGCTCTAGCTTCCGCTATAACCGACTCCAACTCATCAACATCATTCTTGGGCATTGCTTGGGGATTGTCGTACTCCAAGGTCTTCCAAAATGCGTGAACGTTGTCAAGATGGACCCTCGTACCCATTCTTTGCAATTGGATAAATATACAAGCACAAGGTAACCCATGAGTAACCCGTAGCACATATCCACAATGTTCTTCCAACCCGTTCCCGAGCTCAATCCCTCTCTTAATCTCGGTTTCCAGATTTCAATGGCATTGATAGACACATGTCCTCGCAATAATGAAAATACACGATCCGCATTTCGCGGCCTACTCCTCGATACTTCTAACTCATATCTAATCTTCGAGTGTTGAGCTTCAAGCATGGAATGAATACGAGCCCACATAGTATCAAGGTTTAAGTTATTACTCTTCAACCAAGACTTCAAAAGGAAAGGAGAGACTCTACCCGGGAAGTGGCCGTATTTCCAAGATGGAAGTATTGGGTTGTATATAATGAAACGAACTTCTGCCTGTATTTACCCCATGTGTTGATCACATAAATCGCCAACACTTCCTACTTTAAACTAAAGAATCAAAATCACTCCTAAACTCATCAACGGTGGATGCATTGATCACTCGGTACCAACCACTTTCTTTACTGTGCAGTATCATATCTTTATACCATATAAATTCCTTCCAAGATAGTGCTTCTTTCTCCATTACGCGGTTCACATGCCAACGACACAAAAGGTGAGGAGTGTTCGGATAAAGGGACTCAATAGTGGCGATCAAACCCAACTCCCGATTAGTGACAAAGGTAGAAATAGATGAACCCGTACAACTGATTAGCTCCTCTAATCTCCCCAACATCCACCCATAATCGATTTCATTTTCTGATGGAAAGAGCACATGCAGAAGCAATTAAGAAGGAGGAACCATACGGTGTTACGCCAACAACCTCAACAAGAGCAATTTTGTAAACGTTGGTCTTGTACGTAGAGTCAATAAGAACCACATGTGGATAAACACGAAAGAATTTACGGCTTCTGGATGAGACATATATAAAACCATGACTGAGCTCCTTTGACTCGGGATCTGATTTGTGTCATTCCACATGTAACACCCCCATTTATTTAAGGGCTTGTACTAGGACTCCCCAGATAAATAAGGGTATTACCATCTCGGTTTCCCAAGGTAGTAGATACAAAGGAAAGAACACAGTACTTTATTATTAAATGTTAAACTCAAAAACAATTTCTTATAACTATCTTCAAACTGTCTTATGAAATAAAGTACAACTCATAACAAAACGACTATGGTGATCTAGACTCTAGTCTGGTCCGGATCCAAGCTCTCCCTTCCCTTTAGCTCCCATAGTCTCAAGCACCTGTCAATCTGCTCCCCAATAAATTGGTTCATCACAGGTGATCACGAATACACAGGGTCAACCACAAGGTTGAGTAGGGAAAAATAAGCAGTCAAGCATTACTATAAATAGAAAGTCCATCATCTCCACTCCGAATCACAAGACCCATTTTTCTCCGCACCGTATCACAAGACCCATTATTCTCCGCACCAATCACAAGACCCATTATCTCCACACCAATCACAAGACCCATTATACTCCGCTCCATATCACAAGACCCATTATACTTCGCTCCATATCACAAGACCCATTATACTCCGCTCCATATCGCAAAAACCCATTATACTCCGCTCCATATCACAACACCCAGTAATCACCACATCGTATCGTATCACAGAATTATACAGTCAATTAAATACAATATAACACCATTCATACAATAAGCTGTACATAGTTAACATCAGATAATAAACAGATTACTCATCACTATGTATACAGTATTCCCCTACCTCAAATTGCAGGAGAATAGTCAACCACAAGCTTGCTAGAAGTATTCCACGCGAAAACCGTCACCTAACATATATTACGGAATGGATTAATAAATTTCCTGAACCCGCATAAGTCAACTTATACTTTCTATAAATAGTAACCCTCTATAAGTGGAAAGTTTCCAAAAATGGAAACTTTCTCGAAATAGAAACTTCAATTGATACAAAATAATACATTGCTACTTTTACTACCACATGTACTATAGTAATAACATTAATAATATAATAATAACAATAATTGTAATAATAGCAGTAGTAACGTAAATAATATAATAATGATAATAATAATAATAATAATAATAATAATAATAATAATAATATAGTGTACTAATGATGATATTAGTAAACCCAAAACCCACAGACGCACGCTTCATGACCCGCGGCCAAAACACGAACCCTAACTTTCACTAACGCCACCTCCACCGCCGAAAACCACCACCACCTGTCCCATCACCGGCACCCAGTAGAGACGCCCCCCACCGACGCGTCAGGCCGAGGCCAACAACCATGCCTGCCTCGTCATCAAACACCCCGTACATATACACGTAAGGAACCTCGCAGCAACCATATACGGCCTTGACACCACCCACGAATACCTAGTCACCACCATTAACCATGACCGTGGTACCACCGTGTCGACCTCCCCCGAGTGGTGGCACCACCCTAAACCCTCACACGAAAACAGACGAGAACCATAAATCTGACACCGACCGTTAACTCCGACCACCCCGACTACCACCGACACCCAGACCCTCACCCACATAACTACCTTATGCCTACCGTGACATATGATAACTACGAAAGACACAAACGGAAACAAAACGAAGGGAACTCACCTAGCCTTGTGTTGGTTTCGGTTTAAAGAGTCACGACAAACGTCCTGCACCACCGCTGTCGCCGCCTCGCTCACACCCTCTCTCTCTCTAACTTGATGAAGATAGCCGTCACAAAGTTGAGGGTGGGTGAGAGTGTACGCGAGTTGGGAGACCGAGTGTACGAAGTATGGTTTATTAAGATTAGGGTTCCTTTACGTTTTCATGCGTAAAAGGCGTGGGTTGGTGGGTATGGTAACATGGCCCATATAGACGCGGTACAAATACTATTACCTATACGTAATTCATTCACAAAACCGAGTGTTATAACTCGTGGTAGGGTTTATAACGTGTATTGCGTTCTTTACGTAAAACGTGTCGAGCCCAACTCGTTATACACGTAAAACTAGTAACATAATTATTAACTTAATATATCTACATACGATAGCAATTAATATAAAGTGGTAACATATCTTAAAACCTATAACGCTAACATATCTTAATTATTTTTTTCGAAAATGAGAGGTATGACATATTCGATAAGATAATTATCGAATACTAACTTTCAAATACGATCAGAACGTCAATATAAACAATGAACGTCATACTAAAATACGAGGTAAACCTCATTCAAATATTATCAACACGTGACTATATGAATACGAATAATATTGTAGTCAAAATACGAGGTATTACAGTCTTCCTCCTTAAAATGAACTTCGTCCCGAAGTTCAACCACGCACACGTATCACCGTACTCAAAACTAAGGCATAAATCACACACCAACGCATACCACATACTCAATATAGACTCGAAACATAATAACACTAATTCCCGTTCATAAGTCGCAACTTATAATTTAACAAGTACTCATAACAAATAATAATAACTTGCAATTGCTTAACAAATAATATATACTTATATGTCATCTTGATATAACATAAATAAACAACTCATTATTGTGGACTATGAAAATACAAGGTATTATAGTCTTCCCTCCTTAAAATGAACTTCGTCCCGAAGTTCACCACCCCATGGTCAACAATCTGGTCACTAGGGGCATAACCAATTCAAAGCGTAAGACCACATAACATCATAACAAATAAAGGTACTTTAAAACACGAAATGTTACATTCTACCCTCGTTAAGAAAACTTTGTCCCCAATGTTTAACGTATAGCTAAATTAAAGGATACCTCACGAAACACAATAAAAAAAAAAATTGCACAACAGAAATAATCAGGATTATCAAATGTATTCAAACAATCACAACATACCAAATGACCATGTCATAACAACTAGCCATACCATAAAATCATTAAGTTTTACAATCCTATCCTCCTTAAAACTTGGTTACGTCCCCGTAACCTCATTATAAAGTTTCTAGCCCCTTACACCGTCTTACTCATTACTCTATCTCATAAAACCGCAAATCAATATTTCCATCTCAATATCAATTTCAAACCTAGAATATAACTCAACAACCAAGGTCATACTGGACCGTAGACACGATGTGGCACAACGGCCTAATAACTCATAACTCAGACCAGTAACCAATTCTCATCTCAATCTCGATATCAATATCGTCAAATATTCCATTTAAGAAACTGCTCACACTTAGAGAGTAAAACTCCAAGCTACTCACCCACGAGTCATGGTCAAAGAATACGACAACTCGATAAAATACCGAACTGAAATCTCAATCTCTATCAAACTCTATCTCACCAGTACTTACCTTCCAAATTCATTGACATACTTATATGTATACTTACAATTCCACAGTTCATAAAATATGGATCTGGATGCTATACCAACCAACCTAATACAAAACCATTATGCATAACAACTAATCAAGTACCAAAAGCTTACCCAGCTCACGACTCAACCCGTCTCACAACCAAAAGGATTATCTTATCAGTTGGAAATATTAACTATCAAAATAAAGGAACAATTACAAATTTCAACCCAAATAAGTACTTGTAAGAAACCCATAGCAATCATCATGCAAATATATATAACCTCGAGCAATAACAAGAGTATTAGGATCGGTAGAAATCGCGTACACAGTAAAAAAGAATCAGAGTGGCTAACACTTACATACCCTTGGAATTTTAACACAAAGTTAATACATTTACAACAATGTAACAATCAAGAAGCTCGTAGCTCATAATTGACAAATTAAAATGTTTCATGCTCATAATCAGATTATAGAAGCAAAAATCATATTTTAGGAAAAGGCATAGAGCAAAATTAATTAATGTAATTAAACATGGAACACTTGACATATTTCACAAGGTATACACAAATTATAGACTCACAATACCGTTTAACATTCCTAGGTATCAATAAGTTAGCAAAATCACTTAGGTGCATTTCCATCCCCTCTCATTACATCATTTATCATGAAACTTTTAACATCAATGACTTGCAAAACGAGAGGTTTATATAATGCGCAACAATTAAACATTCGGACAGGATTCCATCATCACGTAGCTACAGTATTGTCATGTTGCAAACAGTCACTATAATTATCAAAACATCAAGAGTTGTCATGGATAATCTTCACTTTGAATACATTTTGAAACTTTTGAAACATGAAGTGGTAATTTGTGACAATTCATAAACACGAGTCGAAAGACAATTTTACAAGCTGTAATTTGAAACGAGACTACACGGAGACATTCTGACGTTCCTTTACTAAAACATTGTTCTTGGAGTTCATGAATTATGAAAGTTTTATCGATGATAAATAAATAAATAAATAGACGTATTCATAAGACTAGTACTTCCATAAATTACATGTCAATTAATTAATAATTCAATACATTGTGAGCAGATTTGGGATATAGCAATATGCAATTCACTGTATGGTATAACAATATACTTGAAGAAGTTATAAAGATTATAATCAAAGGAACTAAACAGAGAGAAACCATTAATATACAAAAGAACATCAATAAGATTCGCATTGTTCAAACAATCACAATTACGTATAACAATTAAATCGTTATATCCTGCTGATAAGCTTACCAGTTAAATTTCATTCTACCACTTGGCAAGGCTCTTCTCTGATAAACATGATTTTGACATCACATATGAACAACACATAATTATTTTGAGGTCGTAATACTAGACAGTAAAGCGTCGGTATAATTGAAACGATTCTATATTAAACTTGACGAAATAAACAAGGTTACGCTATCATATAGTGAGGTTCATATTCATATCATATGCCTACTATTCATGTCACTAGTGCCATATCAGGATATCACGTGGTCACATCACATAATTCACATTTGATTAAACTTGTATATTAAACTTACACAACTCACAATTTCACCAATTAACCATTATGCATCGGCTTATAAAAATCATAACCAAATAACTGCTCAGCTAACTTGCGAGTTATTATAGTTTTTAGAAAATATAATGAATTAGTGAATCATAGGAAAAAGGAATCGGATGCATATCTCAAGGGAATTATTTTATTTATTTATAACAAATTTTAAAACTCAGTTGGTCTGAACAAAAAAACTTACAGCAATTTGACAGCAAATTGGGCAACTTGCAAAAATCACAATTTATTAACGACTCGATAAGATTTTACATGATTTATCATTTTGAAAACGTGAACGAATATTCTAAACGATGGAGTTGGAATTATACATAAACAGTAAACACGTTTTGAATGACTTCCTTTACAAAAACATGGGTCAAAACGGAACAGTGCAGTAACAACTGACCATTGTCAACTAAAGATTTATTTCTCTCAAAATATAACTCCTATTAACATAAAACCAAAAGCATTGTAAACCCAACTCAGGAGGTTATCATACATAAAATTTTCATACTCAAATATGGAACACTTTTAAAAAGACAGCTAGTACAATCAAGGTAACATTCTGGAAGTTTATTAAGATTTTGGTTCCGTTACGATTTCACATTACTGTTTCAAAACTCAACCATGCATCTTCCGAAACACGTTGACATATCATTTGAAGCATGGACATTACACCATATTAACATTCATTCCTCATTCAAATTGTAATTTGTCACCTAGAAAACGGTAGAGATTTCGAAACTGAAAATAAAATCAACTAAGTAACTTGATTGTTATACATGTGTATTTAAATAAATTAGTTTCTACTATCGCACAATCACAACTTATCCAAGTACAGAAATATAAACTAGGAACTACAACTAATATAACTACGTAAACAAATATAACATATCAATTATTCACTTTAACGATTTAAATAATATATTACGCATAACGAGACTGTATTAAACATGATTACTTCAATTAACTTAACCAACCCAACCTTATTACTTTTATAACTAAGTTCAATTAAGTAAGCGAACATAGAAGATATAGTCGAACTATTGATAAACGTCACATTCTTATATAATAAAATTCACTTACAACTTTTATAATTAAAAGTATGAGCAATATTGTTAATAATGATAAATATACTATTACTAATAATAACAAAAATAACAATAATACAGTTTTATATAAAGTAGTTTGGTTTGATTTACTTTGTTATTCACTACCTCGGATATTCCGAGATGGTAACAACTCTATTTACTGAGGATGTCTTGCTAAAGGTTCCTTAATAAATGGGGGTGTTACATTAACCGTTACCTCAGTTGAAGGAACATATTTCTCCATAGGTTGTTCGGTTGTTGGTTCTTGAATCTCCGATAGTTCTAAGGTTTTATTACTTGTCTTGTTCTCGAAAAACTCTTTCTCTAAGAATTTCGCACTAGCCGCAACAAAAACTCGATGTTCGGTTGGCGAATAGAAGTAATGACCAAACATTCCTTTTGGATAACCACTAAAGTATGTCTTGACCGATCGCAGGTCGAGCTTATCCTCGTGTCTCCACTTGACATAAGCCTCGCAGCCCCAAACCCGAATAAAGGAGAAGTTAGGGACCGTTCCCTTCCATATCTCATATGAAGTCTTGTCAACAGCTTTAGACGGACTTCGGTTAAGTATAAGAGCAGCTGACAAAAGAGCAAAACTCCATAATGAGTCACGAACTACCGTGTGACTCATCATGGATCGAACCATATCAAGTAATGTTCGATTTCTACGTTCGGACACACCATTTAATTGTGGTGTTCCAGGTGGAGTTAACTTTGATACGATACCACAGCCTTTTAGCTGTTGATTAAACTCAAGTGAAAGATATTTGTAACAGCTCGACCCACCACGGTCGTAACACAACCCCAATAAGATGGGTGCACACTTTAGGGCCCATTATTTTTCCTCACTTAAGCCCAAAAGCACAAGGCCTTGTTACTAAGTGGTGGGTGGAAGCTATTATAAACATATCACAAGCCTCACATTCTACCGATGTGGGACAAATTTCCTCTCATATTCCTGAGTAATTTTAGTAATGTGATTATATGGGTAGAAATTGATATTCAATAATAATTATAGGAACTAGGCTCGGTTGTTCGAGGTGGAACATTTCTAGCAGCTATTCGGTTGTCATTCCGCAATTGAGGTAGGGGATATATCTGTGGTTTGAGTTATGACATGAAGTATGTGTGTGTGGTGCTTATTATAAGAATGATATAATTGATATCGAATGTTGTTGTGCATTATTTGATTGTTACCAATTATTGTGGAGAACGAGACTTGTGATATGGGACTTGTGATACGGGACTTCTGATACGGGACTTGTGATATGGCCATGGAAGGTGTGGGGTGATGGAAGGTGTGGTGTGATGGAAGGTGTGGTGTGATGGAGGTAAAGTGGTTGATTGAATGATATTGAGATGGAGGAAGATGCAGTTCTATTGTTGTTTATGTTTTATCTATTTTACCTACTCAACCTCGTGGTTGACCCTGTGTATTCGTGTGACACCTGTGATGATCCGTAATGGGGAGTAGTTTTGACAGGAAAGATGGTACTATGGGAGCATGGGATGACGTGAGCACTTGGATGGACCGACTTAGATTTAGATCACATTCTTTGAAGTTATCAGTTGTACTTTAGTTTCCGCTGTGTAGTATTTGTAATCATCAAAATTTAAATTTAATCAGTTTTATATAAAGTAGTTTGGTTCTTATTGATTACTAACTTCATAACACATTTAAATGCGTATACTAGGCACACAATTTTAAGCACGATATATGCAACACATAACTATATACATTTATGGCTTAGGGCAACACATTCCGCATATCACTAGACATAGGTTACCATAACATATGATAGGATCAACAGAATTACTCATCCTTACAAGGAGTTAAACATCAATATCATATAATAACGGTAGTCATTTAAAAACCAGATAATCGTATTAGCATTTCAAAATACCAAAATCATATGATCACATCACCCTTAACTATTGCTCAACAAATACACCCCCAAGCTCTGAAAATTTCAATTCAATCATCCATATCGATCCACATTTCATATCACACATATCTTTCCAACGCACATCATTAATCATAACTCACATATTACTTACCTCATTCTTCTCCTGCGAAAACGTTAGTACAACATAACTGGGTCACTATGTAGTCTACCCCACTCCTTAATTACTCTCATTGGGTTCCGAGACAGAACCGAAAGGGCCCATGGTTTGGTGTGAGGGGGGCCCTAACTTATCCCGTTCCCTTTTGGGGCTCCTATCAGTTTCATCTCGGGGTTCATTTTATTTGACTCTTCCTACGTTCATTATCATTCATTTGGTTTAGGCCTGAGGATCGTTCTCTCTGATACCACTTTGTAACACCCCCATTTATTTAAGGGCTTGTACTAGGACTCCCCAGATAAATAAGGATGTTACCATCTCGGTTTCACGAGGTAGTAGATACAAAGGAAAGAACACAGTACTTTATTATTAAATGTTAAACTCAAAAACCAATTCTTACAACTATCTTCAAACTGTCTTATGAAATAAAGTACAACTCATAACAAAACGACTATGGTGATCTAGACTCTAGTCTGGTCCAGATCCAAGCTCTCCCTTCCCTTTAGCTCCCATAGTCTCAAGCAACTGTCAATCTGCTCCCCAATAAATTGGTTCATCACAGGTGATCACGAATACACAGGGTCAACCACAAGGTTGAGTAGGGAAAAATAAGCAGTCAAGCATTACTATAAATAGAAAGTCAATCATCTCCACTCACTACAAAACAATGTAGTATTTGCGACGGACAGGTCCATCGCAAACAATGTGAAATCCGTCGCAAAATCATCATTTGCGACGGATTTGCGACGAACAGTGTCTGTCGCGTATTTTTGTCGCAAAAAGAAAATTTGGGACTGATTTTTCCGTCGCAAACAATTTGCGACGAATTGACCAAGATTTGCGACGGAATGGCTTTGACCGTTTGGTCAAGGTCAGTCAACATTTGCGACGGAAATTCCGTCGCAGATGTCCTCTTTTGCGACGGAATTTCCGTCGCAAAAGAGGACATTTGCGACGGAATTTCCGTCGCAAATGTTGACTGACTTTTATTGTTGGTCAACATTTGCGACGGAATTTCCGTCGCAAATCAAGACATTTCCGTCGCAAATTCCTGTAGTATTTTCTGGTTTCAACTATTTTTTCTGCTCCCCATTTCAATGAAATGGCTAATTTTCGCTTTTGTAAGCTCTCCAAACCTGCATATTTCAGCCAAAACAACCCAGCAACAAAGAACTTGTCTGAGACAAGGTTTTTAAAAGGTCTTTTCATAACTAAAATGAAGGTTTTACATATGTTCATCCAACTAAAAACTAAACATAATCCGCGGTAGACCAACTAACCAACCTAATAAAACCTATCTAACGGTGGTGTCAGTGGGCTGTGGGGTGGCGAAATGGCTGGCAGCCCTAGCATTGTCGCCGCCGTCATCATCGAAGTCGCGTCTCGGCTGAGAAAAGCCTCCCGGGTTGCAGCTTTGAGTAGTGAACTCCCCCCGTTGACTTAAGAACTCTTCATTTTCCTTCAACCTTTGAGATGTCTCGAGTTCGCGTTCCCTTAGCTGAGCATTCTCTTGAAGAACTCTGCTGACGATACCTGCAATTAATAGTCAAACATGGTATTATATTCATTCAGTAAACGGTAAAATAATTGGTTAGTCTTAATCTTTAATATACAACAAAATACTAACCTGGGGTGTATGAAGGGTTCCCAGCACTTGAGTGACGACGACGTTTGTAAATACCTGGTGCTGCATTTCCCATACCAAGTATCAGCCCTTTCTTGTTAAAACCGCCGTGTTCTTCGAAGTAGATCTCGTTGTCGTCCATAATCTCCTCCGGTATCCCTTCACTTATCATTTTTGTCTTCCTTGAAAAAGCCTTTCCCTACAAAACAAAAACAAAGTTTGATTAGTATACGTTAATTAATTACTAAAGCAAATTACTAAAACATAAAGAAAAGTTTCTGATAACTTACAAAGAGTTCTTTGGATTTCGTTGAAAGCCATCCCTTCTTGGCATGCTTCTTCGACTTCTCCAGCAATTTCAAGGCGGATGGTACATCCCTCCCATCTTGTCCAGCCTGCAATTTAAATCGAACGACACTTGTTAAAAAAAACACTTAAGATTGTCAAAGTTTGCCAATTGTTAAAAAATTACTCAAGACGAGAAAAAGTGAAGTAAAAACTATGAAATTACCATTTCATCCAACATCTGTAGGGTGTTTTTACGACCCATAATGTGAGTACCTAAGGCCTTGCCTTTTTCGGTACTTCCAGACATCCTATTGGCTTTGTTTTCCCCGGATGTGTCTTGAAACTTTGGATCATTCTTTCTAGCCAGAATTTGTTCGAATATATCGGCCGGTATCCAAGACGGCCTTTCCTCCGCAGTTTTCGTGGAAGCGTAGTGGATCTTTTTGCGTAGGCGTTCTTTCATCATGTTGGTCCAAGCCGCCTTAACCGCATCTCTGTCACGAGCATGAAAGGTAACATGTTGCTGTTTCAAAAAAAAATATAGTTAAAAAATAATGAAACGAAAAATAGGTAATAAATAATAAAACAGAAATAGGTAACAGTTAATAAATACCTCAAACCAATCCCACCATTCTTTCTTCATCGCATCCGACGCAAGTGACCAGTTCGGCGCAAATTCCTTGTAGTTCGAAATAATGGTCAAGCTTACGAGATCGGAAACGTCTTTGTCACTGAACCTGAAAAAGAGTTAAATTTGAAAATAAAATATAGCAACAAGTAATCATATTATAATCAATATATATATACAATCAATAAGTAAACAAATGAGATACTTACCACATGCCGCCATCATAATCAGTCGGATCGAGGTGTACTCGACGTGTAGGCGGCTGAGGCTGAGGAGGAACAATCTCGTCCTCGTCACTAGGTCCCGATCGTCGTCCCTCAGTCTGACGAATACCACTACCTCGTCGTCTTCCGCCCGGCATATTATCAAACTAATGTAGCAACAATTAGAAAGAAATGCTTTACATAATTAAAAACTTGAATAATAAAGGAAATAAGATGATTTCATTGACATTAAGCCATACGGCATCTACAATAATATCAACAAATACAAGATTATAAAATCTAATAGATAGCAGTCCTAATCATCATCATCACTTTGTATATTCTTGCACTTAGAACATGGACACCTAATTTCTCTATTTCTAATGAATTCGTCTTGTTGCTTAACATAGTTACTGAATTCATTAAAACCAATTACGAAATCCTGCCTTATTTTTTTTCCTAGAATCCAACCTTTCATACATCCATTTTCTTTCTAATCTCTTCATAGTAAATCTATATATTTTAACAAACAATAACAACAACTAAATAACAACAACTACATATATAACAACAACTAACAACAACAACTAGTTAACAACTATCTAGCTAATTAACAACTAATTAACAACATCAACTAACAACAACAACAACAACAACAACAACAACAACAACAACAACAACAAAAACAACAACAACAACAACAACTACCAACACCAACACCAACACCAACCTGCAAAAAAAAAAAAAAACAATTTGATATATTGGTCTAGGGTCCTTATCTCTCCAACCTAAACCCATCTTTGAATCTTTCATACCATTAGTAAACACTCTTATATTTTCTTGATTGTAATGAGACAAAAATTGGACAGCGCTTCCCTATTGTTCTCCAAATACATTATATAGAATGTATTTGGAGAACAATAAGGAAGTGTTGCCCAATTTTTGTCTCATTACAATCAAGAAAATATAAGAGTGTTTACTACCTAAATGGGATGAAAGATTCAAAGACAGTCCCAAAACGGGGACTATTCAACAATTACACCTAATGTGTAATTATTGAACGGGTACTATTCAAGAATATTCTAAACAAATCAACAACACTAACAATCAACAACAATGCAAATTTTATATCAAAAATCATTCGTCATAAACATCTTAACAACAATATGCGACGGATTTGGGACGAAATTAGCTACTAACCTAATATTACTAAGCACCTAACAATACTAACTAAACTAATCAAATAACAATTAAACTAAACTAACTATTCTTAATAACAATAAAAAACAATAATACGGAATTTGCGACGGATTAAACATAACTAATTAAGACGGTATATAAATAACGAAAGTTAGTATACATAAATAAAGAGAAATGGAGAAGGAAGAAGGAAGTGGCGGCGGCAAGGATTTTCCGGCGGTGAGGTGGCGGCGGCGGTGAGAAAGGAGAAGGAGAGTAAGGAGGAGGATGAAGGAAGGAGAAGGAGGAAGGAAGGAGAAGGAGGTTGTGGTGGCCGGTGGTGGCGGCGCGGTGGGGTGGTGGTGGTGTGGTGGTGGTTGCCTTAGGGTGGTGGTGGTCGCTCGTTGTCGTCGAAATCGCGTATTAGGTTTTAGGAAAATGAAATTGATTTGGGGAAAATGAATCCCGTGGTCTGTATATAAAGTATTTGCGACGGAAATTTGCGACGGAAATTCCGTCGCAAATCTGGTCCAAGTCAAAGTTTGACCAGATTTGCGACGGAAATTCCGTCGCAAATCTTGACTTTTGCGACGGAATTTCCGTCGCAAATCTGGTCAAACTTTGACCCTTGACCAAATCTTGGTCAAGTCTGGTCAAGGTTTTGCGTCGGAATTTCCGTCGCAAAAGTCAATGTTTGCGACGGATTTTCCGTCGCAAAACTTTCCCGCTATTTGACTTTCACTTCGCGGGTCTTGGAATTTTGGGTCCGTCGCAAAATCTGTCGCAAAAAATAATTCCGTCTCAAATTCCGTCCCAAACACATTTTTGCGACGGAATTTCTGTCCGTCGCAAATAAAGCGTTTTTTTTGTAGTGACTCGGAATCATAAGACCCATTTTTCTCCGCACCGTATCACAGACCCATTATTCTCCGCACCAACCACAAGACCCATTATCTCCACACCAATCACAAGACCCATTATACCCCGCTCCATATCACAAGACTCATTATACTCCGCTCCATATCACAAGACCCAGTAATCACCACATCGTATCGTATCACAGAATTATACAGTCAATTAAATACAATATAACACCATTCATACAATAAGCTGTACATAGTTAACATCAGATAATAAACAGATTACTCATCACCATGTATACAGTATTCCCCTACCTCAAATTGCAGGAGAATAGTCAACCACAAGCTTGCTAGAAGTATTCCACGCGAAAACCGTCACCTAACATATATTACGGAATGGATTAATAAACTTCCCGAACCCCCATAAGTCAACTTATACTTTCTATAAATAGTAATCCTCTATAAGTGAAAAGTTTCCAAAAATGGAAACTTTCCCAAAATAGAAACTTCAATTGATACAAAATAATACATTGCTACTTTTACTACCACATGTACTATAGTAATAACATAAATAATATAATAATAACAATAATTGTAATAATAGCAGTAGTAACGTAAATAATATAATAATAATAATAATAATAATAATAATAATATAGTATACTAATGATGATATTAGTAAACCCAAAACCCACAGACGCACGCTTCATGACCCGCGGCCAAAACACGAACCCTAACTTTCACTAACGCCACCTCCACCGCTGACAACCACCACCACCTGTCCCATCACCGGCACCCAGCAGAGACGCCCCCTGCCGGCGCGTCAGGCCGAGGCCAACAACCATGCCTGCCTCGTCATCAAACACCTCGTACATATACACGTAAGGAACCTCGCAGCTACCATACACGGCCTTGACACCACCCACGAACACCCAGTCACCACCATTAACCATGACCGTGGTACCACCGTGTCGACCTCCCCCGAGTCAACGGTGGCACCACCCTAAACCCTCACACGAAAACAGTCGAGAACCATAAATCCGACACCGACCGTTAACTCCGACCACCCCGACTACCACCGACACCCAGACCCTCACCCACGTAACTACCTTATGCCCACCGTGACATCTGATAACTACGAAAGACACAAACGGAAACAAAAAGAAGGGAACTCACCTAGTCTTGTGTTGGTTTCGGTTTAAAGAGTCACGACAAACGTCCTGCACCACCGCCGTCGCCGCCTCGCTCACACACACTCTCTCTCTCTCTCTAACGTGATGAAGATAGCCGTCACAAAGTTGAGGGTGGGTGAGAGTGTACGCGAGTTGGGAGACCGAGTGTACGAAGTAGGGTTTATTAAGATTAGGGTTCCTTTACGTTTTCATGCGTAAAAGGCGTGGGTTGGTGGGTATGGTAACATGGCCCATATAGCACGGTACAAATACTACTACCCATATGTAATTCATTCATAAAACCGAGTGTTATAACTCGTGGTAGGGTTTATAACGTGTATTACGTTTTGTACGTAAAACGTGTCGAGCCCAATTCGTTATACACGTAAAACTCGTAACATAATTATTAACTTAATATATCTACTTACGATAACAATTAATATAGAGTGGTAACATATCTTAAAACCTATAACGCTAACATATCTTAATTATTTTTTTCGAAAATGAGAGGTATGACATATTCGATAAGATAATTATCGAATACTAACTTTCAAATACGATCAAAACGTCAATATAAACAATGAATGTCATACTAAAATACGAGGTAAACCTCATTCAAATATTATCAACACGTGACTATATGAATACGAATAATATTGTAGTCAAAATACGAGGTATTACACCACATATTGAGCAGCAACTGCTACAGCAAACATTTGTTGAAGGGATTCCGCGTTCCTCTAATTTCACGCCGAACCTTGTTTGCCTCGCTATAAATTTGGGCGCTTGTAGGTTGGGGTTTATCAGGGGTTCTTTGATGAAGACCATTTTTAATATTTTTCGGCAGAATCGATGCCCAGACTTGTTGCCTCACGAAATCTTTCTCTCTGGCATCCAACCAGCAAAATGTCTATCCCCATATTTGTACTTTGTTACTTCGTGGTTGTGATTTCCTCCCTTCTTCGAGGTCAAAATGTTCCAAACAATCAACTCCTTTCCATTTCTATCATTAGCGAAGTTCTGCACGGCTCGAACCCGAAACAAACACTCGCACTTAGTTGTCCCTTTCTTCTTAGGCTTCTCGGCTTTATCGAGATCGATCTTCTTTTTGGTTCGGCCGAATCTTAAACAACGAAAGTATGAGCCGAGCAACTCGGATTGTTTACGATTTTTGGACCCATTTGTTACTTTTACTAAGGCAAACCCGTTATCAAAGGCTATTTTCCGAGCCCAGTCAAACGCCTCTTCCCGACTCACAAAACATGTTACCGTCTCAAATAGGTGGTTGTAATTAACACCATTTACGCCAAACTCCTCAAATGAATCTTGTTAACACGCAAAATTAATAATGATTAGATTCTAAAATATGTAAAAAGACCTAAATTTATGTAAAAAACTTAATAAAAAGACGGAAAACCAATTTAATAGCCTGATCCATGAAAGGACCTTGAACATTCAAGTCCAACACCATGTTGGACGTGAATAGTGCACGTCCAGGTCCATAATGGACGTGAAGACTGGACATCCATGTCCATAATGGACGTTGAATGTTAACATCCTGTCCATGGTGGACTGATAGCCGAGATTTATCGCCAATTCCCTTTCAAAAACAATTTTTAAACTCCTAAATTAAGTAGTATAATTTAGGGTGTCGAACGCAAAGATGGTAAGGATATTGTGAAGTTATGTTCCAATTCGAGTCTAGTCGGGGTAATGGGTAAAGAGATTGACTGAAAAACTAATAAGCGAGAAAAGTAAAGATGTGAAATAAATCGGTATAAAAGGACTAGGGTGTCGGGGTTACTACGGTGGGTCGGTAACGGAACATGCAAAAAGGGGGGGTCCAAGGTTGCTCCTATGGTAGGTCTCGGTTCGTCTCGTCTTTTGATTTGACTCACCTTAGGTCAAGCCCTATCCTAGATCTCGCTACGAACACGGTCAACCAACATACATACATGCTTATGAAAGCCCTAGACTATCGCCAAAGACTAACAAAGCAAAGAATCATGCCCAACCGTCGTTGAGGCATTTCATCGAACACCTAGCATGCATACTATGAATACCCAACATAAGAGAGTGCCCAAGTCTAACCCTAAGCAAGTTTCATCACCAATAACCCACCATAGGCCACCCCTAACCCTAACAAGTAAACTACTCACTCATGGTTGAAGGAAGCATGTAAACTATTAAAGGAGAGTTGCTAAACATGGTGAATAATGCAAAGGTAAACAACCCGACAAATAAACTTAAAAGAAATGTAAACAAATGAGATAAAAAAGTAAAGGAAGGAAAGATTATACCATTAACTATGAAAAAGGAATGAACTTGGATACAAGTTGAAGAGTTCTCTCAAATTCTCCAAATTACACCCAATAACTACAAATGTAAACAAATGAACAACTAGATAGGAACTAAGAGAGACTAAGTAAGATTAACTAAAAGATTAATAGAATTACTTAGTGATTAAGTGAGTGAAGTAAGTTTTGTAGCCTAAAAATGAAAAGCAATGGAACAGTAAAAACCCTAGGAATGCGTGAAAAGAAAGTATAAAAGTTGCATGCTAATACTGTTCTAAGTGCGGGTTTATATAGTGCGCGGAAAACTTAAGAGGGGCTCTACGACGGTCGACCGACTGCTAGTCAGGGATCGACTGAGGACCCTGAACCAAGTTTCTGAAAAAGACCTTGAATTTGCCTTGCCTCCCAGCCGGTCAACCAGCTGTCGGTTGGGTACCGGCTGAGGACCTTAATCCAAGCTACTGTTTTTTACATAAAACTCTTGAATGCACTAGGGCTTCCAGTCGGTCAGTCGGCTGCCGGTTGGGTACCGGCTGAGGACCTTGATCCAAGCTACTGTTTTTTGCACGAAACTCTTGAATGCACTAGGGCTACCAGCCGGTCAGCCGGCTACCGGTTGAGGACCCTATCTTCAGAAACTGCTCAACTTCTGTTTTTCTTCGCAACTTCTTGAATATGTCTAAGTGTAGGTAGGGTCCCGGCCGGCCGACCAACTGAGGACCCTACTCTTCTCTTCTTGTTCTTCTTCAACGAGTCAACGGTCAAGGGGCTTCCAGCCGGCAGACTGGCTGTCGGCCGATCGACTAGGGACCCCTTTTTGCCATTTCTTCTCTTTTTGTCCTTTTTTGCATCAAATCCGCCTCGCTTGCTCCTGTTTATTCATTACCGCCTCAAGTCTTACAAAATGGAAATCAAATACGGAGAATAGAGGCTACGGGCACAAAATCAAGCAATGGCACACAAAACGGGGACGAAACAGGATCAAAATGAAAGGAAAAGCAAGGAAAATAAAGACTAAATTGGGACAAATCAGAATACCCTACACTTAAACCTTACTCGTCGTCGAGTAAGTAATCAAGAAACAAAAACTCTTATTCGAAAACAAGAACTAAACTAACTAAGCTAACTAAAAGCCGAATCGGGTTTAGCTACACCCGTAGCCCTTTCAACTCACAATTTGGCATCCATGAGGTAGAATGCCCTATTGCAAGGCAAGTTGGGTCTTGCTACAAATTTTTTGATGCAAACAAAGGGGAACCAAACACATATAAACAAGCAATATTGCATCAAGAAAAAAATTCAACCGCTTGCCTCATCTAAGCGGTGTTTTGAAAAACTAAAAAAATGGAGGTCTATAGCGGAGGATGCCGACTCAAAGTCTAACCACAGGGTCAAATCCCTAAATCAAGCTCTAGCAACCTATAATGACATCACCAAAGACCAAGAAGTGAATTCAAGGCGCGTAAATGGAAGTACTAAGCTATACTTCCGAGATTGACACGACTCACACGAGATTCGACTCCATGCTAAGCCTTTGACCGATGAGAAAATCCTAAGTACCGACTCTCACGGGTTTCACTCAGCACACAAGGAAGGAAAAGGGGTGATTTTTGTGACAAATAATAACCAAAGTCACTCACCTACCTCGACTCGTGTAGCATGCCCGCGATCTAGTATGGTACTCCATCCAAAAATCCATGAGAAAATGTAAAATGCACATAATGAGAACAACAAGGATGTAATGGGGCTTGGGTTGGGCGGAAATGGTTTGGTGCAAGCACCGTTATAGCATTTGAAGCTCAAGGACCAAGAATGATTGCCAAAATCGAACCAACACCTTATTGCAACAACTAAGTAACGTCTAATCCCTAACTTTGGTTTTGACAAAACCAAGCAAAAATTGCATAAACCTGACTTACATTGGAAAAATCGAAACCCATCACAAACTTTTTGAAATGGTCATTATTTAAACACAACGAACAACGTCTACACCCTAACAAAAGACTTGCAAATCAAATCAAATGCAAAAATTGTGTAAACCCGGTTCGATTAGAAAAACATCAAAAGACCATATTATTTTAGCAACGGCTTTTTCTATCTCCCCTTGATGGAAGAGAGTTGTTGCTAGCCTCTTTCTTTCTTAAAACAAATATGTACAACTTCTCATTTTTGGATTTTTCAAAACTTTTCTCATTTTCTTTTTGTTTTTCTATTTTCTTTCGTTTTTATTTTCCTTTTCTTTTCTTTTCTTTTTTATTTCACAAACTCCGTTTCACCAAAAAGCAAAATTAAGACCACAAGGCAAGAGTGCACAAACCGGCATCCAAATCCCGACTCCACCACTAACATACCGCCACAAACACAACCATTCTTGATCAAGGAAGAATGTTTATGGGAATGTAGCTTATTTAGTAGTTAAACCAAATGAATAGGCTAAGGCTAAAAGTGGTGAATAAAAAAGGGAATAGAATGCAAGGGTCAAAACAAGGCTAGTTTGGTAAATGTGGAGCTACTTTATTTTGAACAAAAGTAGTCTCAACATGCACATAAACAAAACCACGGAAAAAAGGAATGAGCGCCATACTTATGCGTTTTGACATAACATACCACGTAAGGAGGACTACTCACAATCCTAAACTGGGTCGGTTTGATGGACCGACCATAAAGGAGGCTCTATCCTCACATTTGAGTAGCTCATATCGGTCTTAGGGTCAAGTCTTAGGTCTAACACGATCTCACAAGGTGGTCGATACTCCGTCATTAAGCCTAGACTCACGGGTTCTCGCAAGTTAGAACCATACAAAGGTGACATCAAAAGGCCAGTGCAAGCTTCCTAGAGGAGTAAGACACAGGCAAGACATTATCATCATTGATCGCATATATTCTCCACTTTTGAACCTCCTAAGCATATTTACAAACAAATGCAAGAAGAGAAAAACCGACTAACACATATCCACAAAACTACGAAAAAGGAAGCATGTGAAACTATAACATCGACTAACAAGCATATTTACAAACGCCATGCCTAACCAATTTAATGCAACCTCCAAAGAAAATCAAGCATATTGCCAAATGCAAACGAATTGACCATGTTGGGATAAAATGCTAAACTTTCGACCTTGCAAGACTCATTCAAATTGGACTCTCACGGATCGCTCCATCACTCAAACAAGAAAAGGGTGAAATATATGTAAAAGACAAGAAGATAAACAAGAAAATAGACTCTCACCTATCTACGACCCATAAGAACATGCCTGCAATCTAACATGAACAAAGTCTCTATAACCGTACACATGCATTCCAACACTGTAATAACCATGACACATGCCGAGGCGATTTGGGATTGTGAGGCTAAAGGTAAGAAAGGGTTAGAATGAATTTGGAAAAGAAGGGTTAAACTGAGCTAACAACCATCAAACCAAACTCCAGAAACACTTTCATTCTCATTTTCAAACAACCAATGCTTAAAAATCACAAGCATGGTATTCACGAATCCTTTTTTTCTTTTTCTTCCTTTCTTTTCATATTTTTTTTCAATGCATAAGAAAAAGCTCCAGTACAGTGCTCGTGGTCGACCGACCATCAATGTCAGTCGGTCGACCACCTCGGATACCAGGCAGCTTCTGTTTTTCGCATTTCTTTTTTTTTTTTCATTGAGTTCTTTTTTTCTTCTTCTTTCTCTTTCATTTCTGAACTCAGAATTTTTTTTCGCTTTCTTTTCTTTTTTTTCTTTTTCATCATTTCCCACACATAGTTTTCTTCAATGAAGCACATCCACCAATTAAATCAAAACAGCCCCAACACACCATGTCATTTGCTCAGTTAGGGTAGGCTAATTAAAGATGTAATAAATGGGATGAAAAGGCAATTTGGCTATGTGAGGGTTATGGGTCAAACAAGAAAGGGAAGCCTCTACCACATGTGTCAACAAACCACAGACCCGAATGCATATAGGTATCAAGTAGACAAAGTTCATGCTTATGCAAGTTTATGTGACATGCCTTAGGAGGAGAAACTACTCTCAATCCTACATGAAATCGGTCATGAATGTCACCGATTTATTAAGCTCTAAAACTTAGAATGTGAAGTAGCTTGCCAAAAAGAGAGTCAAGTCTAGTTATTTAGCCTAAAATCAACAAAAACTCGTAGACAATGCGAAAGACTAGCTTGAAAATTTTTGAAAATGCAAGGCAAGGCAGTTAAGCGAAATGTGAGGCATAATCATCATAGTATCCATCCGTTCCGACTCGACCTATATGCTAAAGGAAACGTGCATGCATCTTTTTTGAATTTTATTTTTTTTTAATGCAGGAAAAAAGAAAAAATGCAAACTGAAATGCAATAAACGTGTGACAGAAAAAGATGAAATACAGACAGAAAGAGATGAAATACAGCGGATGCAAACACAACAAAAGGAAAAAGACAAAAGAGACATAAATAAAAGCAGAATCAACAAAAGGATGCATATACCCTCCCCAAACCAAAATGCACAATGCCCTCATTGTGCTCATCAGCATAAATCCACAGCAGCAAGTTGGGGTTGGGTAAAGGCAAACAAAATAATAAAGAGAAGAAAACGAAAGGAAAAAGAAAGAAACAAAAAACAGTTACTTACAAGATTCATGTACCTCCCCAAACCGAACGTCGAAGAGGGGAGGATAGGGCTCAAACCTAATCTTCTGGGTCATACTCCGACCCACTAGCTTCCGCTTCCTCCTCCTCTTCCTCCTCGGACCCACTGCTATCTCCTGAAGCATCTCCAGATGCTTCCCCGGATCCCTGGCCGCCTAACCTGAGGTGTGTAGAAGGAAGGGTGAGTCCATGGGTTTGCGGGGAGCTTGCCAAGCGAGGCATACTCCGAGTAAATCAGATATTAGACGAGGCAGTCGTCCAATCTCTTGTTGTTGAACTGCCTGCAAAGATCTGCCATCATAAATGGAAGGGACCTGTTATCAGGGACAGCAGGTATATCAATGTTAGGCGGGGCAGTGAAATCAGAAGGGTAGCCCGTCCCATGTGCGGCCTGGTGGGTCCTAGAGCCGGCTCCTCTAGAGCCTCTAGAGGTCCCTCCCCTACGTGGGAGGCGGTAGGAAGGAAGGAGAGGTCTAGGTCCGCCCTCTATGTTAGCAAAGGGTAGCTTGGGAGGGGCGTCAGTGATGGGGATGCGATCACTGGTGTATGTGTCAACCTTCCAAAACCCCTGACGGTACATCCAATGCACGGACTTGACATAGGCCATGTCCATGTAGCGGGAGAGAGGGTGAAGGGCATCCTCAAAACGGGGAAACTGAAAAACAAGGGAGTTAGCCAAACGAGTGACTAACCCACCACAGACAACAGTGGTCAAGCAAATCCCCTCCCCAACCGTCACAAAGTGAGAGGCGACCAAGTAAGCAATGTTATAAAACACAGAACCTCGACGCTTAACATTAAGATAACTCGACAAAATCGAAAGCTCGATTTTGTTGACGTTTTGGGACTCCTTGCGGCCAAAAACAATGTTGGCCAACAGACGCAGATAGTATCGAGGGGCGGGCAAATGAACAGTAATGTTCTTCCTTTTCCCGTCGGGGGAATCAGAAAGACAAGACCAAATGACTTTATATGACTCAGCAAGGTCACCAGTACGACTTTCAGCCCTTAAACCCAAAAAACCTGCAAATTCACCTAAAGTCAAGGAATAGGTGACATTAAACAACCGAAAAGAAATACATTTAAGATCATCCCTTGACTTGTAGGCTTCAAGGTCAAAAAAAATGAGGACAAGAACTCAAAGGTGAGAACGGGATACGTGAACTCAGCCATGGTAACGAGTCCCGAAAGACCCGTACCGTTAAGCAAGCCCACAACATCCCTATAACACCCCAAAGCAGTGAGCATCGGCTCGTGCAAAAAGCGAGTCATTGTCACGTGACAGTAAGTCACCAAATGCAGGAACCGGGCCTTTTGGTTCGGGGTGTGAAAAATAACCTGTGGATAGTCCGGTAGACTATCCGTGTGTTGTACTGTCATGCCTCCGGAGCCGCTGGCCCGTCCCCTTGCGTTGCTTGACTCGCCTCTCGAACTACTCGCTTCCGAAGTGCGAGATCTCTTGTTTCCTCTAAGGCGGTTCAACATGTTGAATCTGTAAAAATCACAGCAACCATTCTCAACAACTAGACTTCCTTCAAAAATAACCGCTTTAATTAACAAAAGAAAAGAAGCTAAATCACAAACTCAAAGTCCCTGTAACAGTACTCTGGTCGACCGACCACACTTCATGGTCGACCGACCGGTTGACAGCGCATGCAGTGCTTCTGGAATTGTTGACTAGTCGACCGACCTATACCCCAGGTCGACCGACCGACCAACCGAGTAAAAAGAGTTCCTGCAAAATACGACTGGTCGTCCGACCTATATTCTAGGTCGACCGACTTATCGCAGTACCAAATCGAGCATACTTCGCAGATTTCAACAACTTTCAAGCAATGAAATTGGGCGAAATGCAAAACTAACCCTAACAACACCAAAAATCAAGCAAGAAAGTAAATCTAAGGCTAAGAAATTGAAAGAAGAACAAAAAAAACTAAAACAAACTCTTAAAACAAAGTTGAATCGAAAAAAAAAAGGAAGTTCACTATCAAAATCGGAAAAAAGGACGCCTAAAACTGAAAGGAAACAAATAAAGAGAGAAAACATACCTTGTGAAGGAAAGAAAGAAGGATCCAGCAGAAAAAACAGGTAGAAAAGAAGAGGGAGAGTGGCTAGGGTTTTTGGGGGAGTGAGGGAGTCGTTCTAAAATTTTTTGAAGAGTAATGAAATTGTTTTCAAAGAAAATTAGACTTAAAGAACCCTAAAGCATCCCGGTTTTCTGCCACCTGGTCGATCGACCAAGGAATCCGGTCGGTCGACCGGTTCACTACTTACCTCACTTTCCAGAATCTGTTTTGCTTCGAGTCTGTGGTCGGTCGACCTCGATAGTTGGTCGGTCGACCCATTTTACTGGCAACACCCGTCTGTTTTCCTGCTAAAGCTTAAAATTCCCATTAAAAGTATAAAGAGCAAGAAAGAAACAAATACTACTAAGAGGAAACTACAAAAAGAGAACTAAAAACTACAACACGGGTTGCCTCCCGGTTAGCGCTGGTTTAAGAGGTCCCGCACGACCTTTTTACCTCATTATGAAGCATCCGAAAAAGGGTCAAAGTACGACACTTCAACCTTCCCTATGAACTCATTTGCTCCATGGAAATGCTTCACATACTGGCCATTAACCTTGAACCTCTCACCGGATGAGGTTTCTAACTCAATTGACACAAACTTTGAGACTGTCGTGATGGTGTAAGGTCCACTCCACCTGGATTTCAGCTTACCAGGAAAAAGACGGATACGAGCATTAAATAATAGAACCTTATCACCTACCTGAAAGTCACGCTTTATTATCCTCTTGTCATGCCAGCGCTTAGTTTTCTCCTTGTAGATCCTGGCATTATCATAGGCAAGCAACCTAAAGTCTTCCAGCTCGTTTAGCTGCGACAAACGTTTCTCACGAGAAAGGTTAGGGTCTAGATTAAGATCGCAAATGGCCCACCAAGACTTGCGTTCCAAATCAACCGAAATGGTGACATTCCGATTGGAGTTTTGAACGCAGTTCTATAAGCCCATAAAACATCATCTAGCTTAAGACTCCAATCTTTCCTAGACTTAGAAACAACTTTGGCTAAGGTCTCCTTAAGTTCTCTATTAGAGATCTCAACTTGACCACTAGTCTGAGGGTGATATGCTAGACCCCTACGATGTTGGACACCGAATTTAGTTAGCAAAGCACTTAATTGTTTCTCTTTGAAATGCATACCTCCATCACTAGTGACAACCCTAGGGACACCAAAGCGAAGAAATATGATTTTTTTGAAAAGTTTGATCACAACTTTTGCATCACAACGGGGAGTAGCAATAGCTTCTACCCATTTAGACACATAATCAACGGCGACAAGAATATACATGTTACCTTGACTGCTCGGGAAATGCCCTTGATAATCGATGCCCCAGACATCAAAAATCTCTACCTCTAAAATACCAACCTGTGGCATCTCATGTCTTTTGGAAATATTCCCGGATCTCTGACAAGCATCGCAGCTACTCACAAAATTCCTACAATCAGCATGCAAAGTAGGCCAATAAAAACCAGACTGTAATACCTTGGCCACGGTCCGAGATGGTCCGTGGTGACCACCATAAGCAGAATAATGACATGCTTCCAGAATGTCCTTCACCTCCCACTGGGGGACGCATCTCTGGATAAGTCCATCTCCGCATTCTTTGAAAACATATGGGTCATCCCAAAAATACTGTTTCGCATCAAAGGCAAACCTCTTCTTCTGTTGCCATGAAAACTCTGGAGAAATTTTACCCGTGACAGCAAAATTAGCAAAATCAGCACACCAAGGAGGGGGGTAAGAACCTGAACTATTAATCATAAAAAGACTCTCATCAGGAAAAGAATCATCAATAGGTAAAGGATCTTCCCTATCAGTCAGCTGAAGGCGAGATAGATGGTCAGCTACCACATTTTCCGCTCCTTTCTTATCCCTAATCTCCAAGTCAAACTCCTGTAAAAGGAGTATGCACCTCAACAGCCTCGGCTTTGAATCTTTCTTCAAGAAGAGGCCCTTCAGAGCTGCATGGTCATAAACAATTACCTTATTACCTACCAAATAGGATCGGAATTTCTCTAACGCAAAGATCACAGCTAATATCTCCTTTTCTGTGGTGAAGTAATTGACTTGAGTGTCATCTAACGTCCGGCTCGCATAGTATATGGCATTCAGAGCCTTGTTCTTCCTTTGGCCTAACACAACACCCACAGCATAGTCACTGGCATCACACATGATCTCAAATGGGAGATCCTAATCTGGTGGCTGGATGATAGGTGTTGAGACCAAAGCTTCTTTCACCCTGTTAAAAGTTGAAAGGCACTCATCAGTAAACTCAAAAACAACATCCTTAAGGAGCAACTGTGTAAGTGGTTTAGCAATCTTAGAGAAGTCCTTAATGAAACGCCGGTAGAAACCTGCGTGACCTAAGAAACTTCTCACCCCCTTAACATTCACAGAAGGGGGCAATTGCTCAATCACTTGCACCTTTGCCTTATCTACATGAATACCCTTATCAGATATAAGATGCCCCAACACTACCCACTCATTGACCATAAACTGACACTTTTCCCAATTTAAGACATGGTTTACATCAATACAATGTTGCAAGACTTATCAAGGTTAGCTAAGCATTGATCAAACTCATTACCATAAACAAAGAAATCATCCATAAATACCTCCATAATGTTCTCAATAAAATCAGAAAAGATCCCCATCATACACCTTTGAAATGTGGCAGGGGCATTACACAACCCAAAAGGCATTCTGCAATATGCAAAAACACCTTGTGGGCAAGTAAATGTAGTCTTACTCTGATCGTCAGGATGGATGGGAATCTGGAAAAAACCTGAATATCCATCTAGAAAACAGAAGAATTTATTAGATGCAAGTCTTTCAGTCATCTGGTCAACAAAAGGAAGGGGGAAGTGGTCTTTCTTGGTGGCGACATTTAACTGTCTATAATCAATGCACATCCGCCACCCTGTCACTACTCTAGTAGGTATTAATTCATTTTTCTCATTTTTAACCACGGTGGTTCCTCCTTTCTTAGGAAGCACCTGAACTGGGCTAACCCACTTGGAGTTGCCAACTGAATAAATAATACCTGCATCGAGAAGTTTCATCACCTCAGCCATAACTACCTCCTGCATCTTAGGGGTCAACTTACGTTGACCCTGTTTGTAGGGCTTATGCCCTTCCTCTAACTTTATCCTATGCATGCAAACATCAGGACTGATGCCCTTAATCTCATCCAAAGAATAACCTAAAGCTTTTCTGTTCTTTTTTAGAACAGTCATCAAGGCAGAAAGTTCGTTAGGGTCAAGTTTAGAACTAACAATTGCAGGGTACTGCTCACTGTCATCAAGGAAAACATACTTAAGATTAGGAGGAAGTGGCTTACGCTCTGGTACCTTTACCTCAACGGCATGAACAGAATCAGTACTAACAACATAGCACATGTTTACCAGGTTAGCGTAAGCTAAGCTTGCGAGCTTCTCATCCTCTTCCTCAGTCAGCTCATATTCCTCTATCTCTGCTTCCACAACATCCAGCTCCTCAGCATTCTCAGCTGGATTACCTGCACACTTATCCAAAACTGTTAGATCATCTAAGGGATCCTTGGTCAAGGATTCCCTCCAGTTACGGATAACATTCCTATCAATAATGTCAATGGAGAAACACGTATCATCAGTGTGGGGAATATAACATGTATTCGCCCTAAAACATGAAGGATTATAACGAAATATACAATTGTGATTATAGTCATAAGTTAATAAAAACATGAAAAGAATTACAACCTTGAGTCCTTGCGCAAATAGGCCTAAGAACAGGAATTAAAGTAAATTCCCTCCTATAACTTGCACCGAAGACTTTGTTTAAGACGATGTCGCGTGTGCTACAAAGGCTCTCCAATTGCCTTGCAATATGGGGAGAGTTTTGTGAGGTTTTAGATGTGAGATCTAGGTTTTGGGAAAAGACAGTTCTCAAAACCCTAATTTCTGTGAGAGAGATTATTTTATCAGTAGAATCAGTCACCTGACAAAAGGAGAAGTCTTCTCCTTTTGTACCACACGGTCGGCCGAATAGGGTTAGGGTGAGAGTGGGCTTTCCACTCTCACCTTATTCTAATACGTGATTCGACCCGTTTTGCTAATAATATAATTCGCGGGTTTTATTTATAAATCGCACACATGTTATCAGATATTAATGCAGTCGATACATTAATAATGGTCTGATAAAATTACGATATTGTATAATTACCCAAATTAATATAACTGTTTATATAAATACGCGAATACAATATTTAATTAAATATAACCGTTTATATTTAATTTACGAATTAATCATGTAATCCGCATTAGCCAAAATTATTTAATCCGTATTAAATAATAATCTCAACATCTTATTGACTAATTTAATAGTCAATACCTCTGACTAACTGTTTAGTCGTATCCGGCATAAATGTGACTGTATTTTCATACCTTCACATCTCTCAAACGTGTCCTATAGGTGTGACGTATAGGGACCAGTTGATCACCGCCATCCGTATGACAATAACGTCAAACTTATCTAGCAAACCAACCGTATTGATAAACGTGGATCAACCGATAATAATACTGAAGTATGCCCTTGTGATCCTTAAAGAGATTTAGTAAGTCATTGTACTAACTGTCAAGGACACCAGCCCCAAGAATCTCCCACTTGTTCGTACAAGGGTATGTGCAATGACGTTATCACACTACATGTGGAGGACACAAGGCTCCAACAAACTCCCACTTGTCCGTACAAGTGTAGGTGCGATAACTGATTCTCATATCCTTTTAATATTTCTCCCACTCAATGTAATACAATTTGCAAATCCGCATTCGCAAAGGTCGTATCTCACAAGCGATCTGTATCAAGAGTGGTTTCCCCGACTAGAGAGTAACTTAACTGATAAAACGAATCTGTATTCGAGCATGGCCATGCATTTCAGTTACTACTCCTCGAGTGGCCCTGAGAAATGATAAAATCCTGATAAGGGTTTCGATATTTCCCTCAACTCGAATCCTGCAGATGTAAGCGCAGCATGAAATAACCCAGAAAAAATCCTCTTGGCCCCTGTTACGGAAGACCGTGGGAAAGAAACCAAAGTTACCCAAAATCTGCCTTAATCTCAAGATACAGTTGAAAGTCAAAAGACTCGACTCTAAGGAACACTATGGAGGTCCTATCCACGACCTGGCACCTAATGTTATAAAACATTTAGAACTCCATAACGTTGTCACGGGGTGTCCTACGAGATATCCGTATAACTCGCCTTTGTGATTGGTCAGTCAACTGTTTGACTTATGGCTCGTTGAACCCACCATCAACCAACGTCACAAAATGATTACCTGAGTTATCAGCTCAAGTGGGTAATCAAGGACCAAAACGATGTAATGTTATTCAGTTTACTTTGTGGTGTTCAAAATTGGCGTACAATTCCACATGAAAAACAAAACATTAAATATCATAACAATGAAGTTGTAATAGAGTTCACAAGACAATGAATTATAACATGAATTCATAAAAGAGTACTACAACTTAGGAACACATATGATTTCCATGGAATTAATGTGCCCTTCATGCTTATCACGTGGTAATGCTTTTGTGACAGGATCAGCGATGTTGTCATCCGTAGCGATCTTATCAATGAATATCTCCTTTTGCTCCACGTAATCTCGGATTAGATGAGCTTTCCGTTGTACATGTCTAGCTTTGTTGCTAGACTTATGCTCCTTTGCTTGGAAGATGGCACCTTTATTGTCACAATAAACGGTGATTGGGTCATTCGAACTAGGCACTACTGATAGTCCTTGTAAGAATTGACGCATCCATATTGCTTCCTTAGCTGCTTCCGAAGCGGCATAGTACTCGGACTCAGTCGTAGAATCTGCTGTAACACTTTGTTTAGAACTTTTCCAGCTGACAGCAGCGCCTTTAAGAGTAAAAACGAATCCAGACTGAGATTTCGAGTCGTCTCGATCCGTTTGGAAGCTAGCATCTGCGTAACCCGTGGCGCAGAGCGTCGAGTCGCCTCCGTAAGTCAATCCCCAATCTTTAGTCCTCCGTAGCTACTTAAGAATGTTTTTCACGGCCATCCAGTATTGTTCACCTGGATGAGCTTGGAATCGGCTTGTCATACTCAATGCATATGCAACGTCTGGACGTGTGCATATCATTGTTAGGTTTTAGTAGTTACTCATAAACTAATCTTTAGTCATACTAACATAATCTTTTAATTAACCCTTTAATTAACATATTATTAGTGATCTTAAGCATGCTAAAATGCGGAAATAAGAGAGTATTCGAACCCTTACACACGGTCCAAATATTTAGCAAGGATGATCCTCCAAGTACCCAAATTAGAATACCTCCTTTGGATGCACCAAGACAACCCTTAACCAACCGAGATCTTGAACAAGCTAGCACAAAAACCGGTTTTCCTTAAATTATTCTAATCTCTCTAATTAGAATATTATCTCAATACTACAAAATAGTATGTTTATATTATCTTATAATATATATATATTGAGTTTGTAAAGTCTCACTTTTACTTAGTGTATTTCGGCAAAGAGAAGAGGTTTTATGATTTTTCTACACTTAGAAATTTTAACCAACATTAGAAGAACTAGGGTTAGTTTAGGTGAGCATCTTATACTTAAGTTGGTTGGGCATAGGGTTGGGTGAGGCCGGCCATGGGAACACACAAAGGGAACATTTTCTCTTCTCAATGTGTCTAGGGTGTCTTATGTTGCTCTTTTCAAAGCTTGCTTTAAACATCATGTTTAAAGTATAATTAACACCCTAATCATGCACAACTACCTCCACTAGCCGTCCCATTTAAGCAAAATGGACTTAATTTTATATTTTTGTCAACCTTACAATTGTATGATATGTGACATACAATATGTCACAATATTATACTATACAATTGTTTTAATTTAAAACATACATATTTATCAAATAAATATTATTTATAAATTAAATAAATCACATTTATCAAGTTGATAAGTAATTCGTAATTACTAATATAAAATGGTCATTTACAATAATCGTCAATACGATCTACAACCTTTGTATTAATTATAACCCGATTCATTCTAATTTCGATATCATAAAATATCGTTTATTGTTTAATAATTGACACGTTTCAATTTTAAACATAAATCTTACAATAAGATTTAACCTCTGATTTCTCGATACACGAGTTTAAGGAATATGATCAAATCGTATCATTGTACATTTGATCACTTTATCAATTAAGGGAATTGTCCTAAAGGTGTGACCTAAAGGGATCAACTGACCACCATCGTCATACGACAGTAATGTCAAACTCTAGCTAGCCAATCATTACCGATTAATGTTGGTCAGTTGACTAATATAAATCGTATCATCCCTTGTGCATTCTCGTCATGAGATTTAATTACGTGATCGCACTATTGTTGAGGACACATTTCCCAACAATCTCCCACTTGTCCTCGACAAGTGTGCGTCACCAATTCTCTTGTCCTATTACAATCTCCCACTCAATGCAAGATGTCTCTCTCAGGTCGTACTTGCATTCGATCATATCATGAGTGGTTTCCTCGATCTGGAGAATAACTGTTTGACCGGAATTATCTACCATAGATACCTTCCGAGCGTGGCCACGCATTTCCAGTTAACTTCTCCTCGAGTGGCCCTGAGATTTGAACAACCCTGACAAGGGGTGGACAATTTCTATCGCACTACTTCCTTCAACTAGTCACAGTCAGTCACAACCCAAAACAATCCCATTTGACTCCAGTTACGAAAAGTCGTAGAGAATGGATCAAGGTTATGCCTAAAC
Source organism: Silene conica (assembly GCA_029255685.2). Taxonomy (NCBI): domain Eukaryota; kingdom Viridiplantae; phylum Streptophyta; class Magnoliopsida; order Caryophyllales; family Caryophyllaceae; genus Silene; species Silene conica. The sequence goes on along the minus strand of CM055311.2, from coordinate 2,280,812 downwards.
TGTACCATCTTGGGAGAGTAGTCTTTAGTCTAAGAATTGACTCACAAGAATACTATAGCAGCTCTCGCCACGACCCGGCTATAAAATTTCCAGAACTCTATAAGCGGTCACATTGCCCGACAGAGTGTCTCTTACAGTCTGCCTATGTGATCGACTAGTCATCACATATGACTGTATGGCACTTGAACTTGCCATCAATCGCCTCACACTCTAGTCGCTTTGAGATGTCAACTCATGTAAGCGGCTAGGGGCCATATATACTAAGTCAATCCAGTTCACTTATGGGGTTCAATATTGTCTCCTACAACCCATTTGGATTCTGACAAAGTATCTTTTACTTTGAGTTAATTAAAACTCAAATGATGTTGTCATGCAACAATAGTCAATACTATTACATTGCATTTGATGCACAAACATCTATTTGTATTAGTGTTTTGCGAATAACCCTTTATTCATAATTTGCAAAACTTACAAATTTTTGTCTCCTTCATTCTCATATTATCCCGTATAATATGATTCTATTTGAGTACATATCTAGAACTCTTTCTAGATTTTGAGTTTCCTTTCCGGAGGAAAACTCCCACTGTTATCTCATAACTTGTGACGTATCGATATACTGGAGGGATTAAGGAATCACTCTCTTTAGTCACTTATGTACTGAAATCTACATTGTAGTTATGAGTGATTTCATCACTCTTACTATTTTCAAACATCTTGGCTATTTTATCAAGGTTATTCATATCTAACCATTTTGATTTCTAATGGGCGACCTTTCATTATCAATATAATAAACCTTCCCGTAAAGCTCTATTATCTTATGATATAAGGTATTAGTTCATCTAGAATTGAAAACCTCTAATTCTTTACACCTTAAAGAATCACCCATCCTCTCTAAATGGTAGGCTTAATTCTTTTAATGAACATCGCTCCCACTAAAATCAATATTACTCGATATCTTAAATGAACCTTTCATTTTTCGCATGTTAAATCTTTATTTATCACTTGAATCATTATTACCATCACTATCCCCATAGTGATCTATTTCCATTCAATCAATCATCACCCTCTTATCATGTGTTCGTTTCCTTGAGACGAATATGACATGATAATTTCCTTATAAGTACATTGAGAGAATTGAGATGATTTCTTCTCTTTTATCTTATAAACTTAGAAAAATCATTTATTAAGGAACCGGTCTTACCTCCCGTATAGATAGATGATTTCTCCTCTATTATCTTATAATCTTTAAAAAATCATTATCTCAAGGAGCCGATATTCCTTCCGAATTCATACGGGGTTTCATGTCTCCTCTCTTTGAAACAATGAACACAAAGAACTTTTCTTCGAGTGTTCTCCCGTAGTTTCTTCAGTGTCCTCTCGTAGTTTCTTCAATTCATTTAGGGTTCTTCTTAAGACTCCCAAGTAGGAATCTTCTCTAAGATCCTTTATATTATCATTGGTTTGCGAGCGAAATATTTTCTCCCACTCTATCCTTCTAACAATAACCTTTATTCGTATAAGGATAGCTATTTCGAGTAACCAATGTATATGAATGTTTGAAGTTTTATAGGTGTGATGAATACATTCTCATTTTCACTTAAAATGAAAATCTTATAATGAACTAATACAGTCTCATTTTGATTGAAAGTATCTCATGGGGTGTAGTTCTCCGTTTTAATCAACACTTTGATTGTATTATATTGATCGTATCAATTGTTAATTGCGTGATTAAATCACTATTATTCATGTTTAAACAAGGCATGCAATTTATTTGAGAAATCAAAACATTGATTAAGAACAAAAGTAGTGACTCGGGTTGAAAACCAAGTCACCAATATCCAAAATTACAACCATTGTTTTAGGATTTTAATCCTTGTCTTACAAGAAAATAAATTGTTCCATAAATAAATGCAAAATATGAAAGAAGACGATATGAAAATTAGAGGCTAGCTCTTCAAGTCTTCGATCAATTTGGATGCTACCATAGCCATCCAAGTAAGGAACTTCATGTTTCCTTCTCCTTGTCCTTATCTTTATAAGATGCCCCTTTAAAACAATTTAAAAGGGGTGATAGTCAACAACTTGTATCGCCATACAAAAGTTAACAAAATAACATGAAAGTAAACGAGAATTATAACCTACTGTAAGAACATTTCCATTTTTGAGATCGGTCAAGTATTTGGGGCAATTCCGTTTCCCAAGATTTATCCTTGTGAAATAAAGGCACTTGTCTTCAACCTTTGAAGATGAGGTGGAAACGCCTTTCGAAAAGGTCTTTTCTTTGGTCGCTTTGGGCTTGAACGTTTTCTTGCCTTTGCCCTTAGAGGCATTCCTTTTGAACCTCGTTTTCCCTATCTTCTCGATGTTCAAAACATCCTTAGTGGAACTTTCATGAAGTCCCATATCTCTCTCGACTTGGACAAGCATCTTATGCAATTCATTCAATGTGGTCTCTTGATTTCGCATGTTTAAATTCACCCGGAATTGTGCATACGATTTCACTTTGTTGAGAGAGTGAAGGACTCGGTCAATAATGAGTGAGTCGGGAATTTCAACTCCTTGCAATTTTAGTGTCTCCGCGAGCTCAACTAGTTTGAGCACATGAGGGCTTATCTTTTGCCCTTCCTTCAACGTAATGTCGAAGAAGGTGGAAGCCGCCTCATATTGGATCACCCTTGGAGTTTGCGAAAACATGGTCGCAAGCTTGGTGTATATCTCATACGATGTGGTCAACTTAATCATACTCCTTTGGAGGTCCGGCTCCATGGAGAAGATGAGCACATTTTTAAGAGCGGAGGACTCTTTCATGTAGGCTTCATAGGCCTCACGATTTTGGACCGATGAACGAGCGGTCGGAGCGGGAGGAGCGGCTTCGGATAGGTAACGACTCTTATCGTCACCTTGAGCGGCCAAAAGCAATTGCGCATCCCAATCCTTAAAATTGGAACCATGCTTATCGAGTTTACAACGATCTATAAAGGATCGAAGCCATGATACGTTAGTGAGAGGTGGAGCGTTGGTTGCCATTGATGATGTTGAAAATTAAACTACAATAATAAAAGGAAAAACAACATCATTTTAAAATTCATAATTTAAACTAGAAACTTTAACAAGTTTAGTTATATATTTACTTAATGATCTCTTACCCAATTAAGTAAACAATCCCGAGACCCAAACCCATACTAATCCGGGCACGGTGTAGCCGATTCAACCCGTATCGGTATAATTTGGCGGATTAACCCTTTAATCGGTTCTACTCTTAGAACTCTCGGTCGACATCTTTCTTAAAATTATCTTTAGCCCGAACTTATTGAAACTACGGTTACGAATACTTTCGTTGAGATCAACCAAATTTCAAGGTGTAATCTTATTACCCCACTTACCCAACGTGACAATTTTAGTACCCCGGTGTAGCCGAGCCTACGTTCTTGTGAAGAAGGGATTCATGGGTCCGTACTTTTTGTTAAGGCTAAGTCTCAATATTTATATGTAAGAGATCTAGTTGGTGAATTATCGATAAAATAAAAGACTAGGTCGACTAGGTCGAAACATGCATGATACGATGTATGACGATTTGGCTATGCATGCAAACATATAAAAGCAAAAATAAAAGCATAAAATAAACCCTAGTATGGCCTTTCCTAGAAAAGAAATAATAAAAGTACAAATTCGGAAACCAACTCCTTTGGTCCCTTGAACTTCATGAGGCACACACTTCGAGGTAAACACCGTCTTGATCGGAACTCCTTTCCGAATGGCACCGTCTTCAAGGAACTCCGGATTTTACAAATATTACAAATTTTCTAGTTTACTTTATACATTATAAAATAGAAATAAATTACAATAGGGTGATACGAGATCACAAAATTACAACCGAATCGGTAACCCCTTACATTACGGGAAATATCGATTTAAAAACTAAGGCCATACTAAGTAAATTACATAATTCCCAAAATTACGTAAAATAAATCATGACATTCATAATATAATATGCAATGCTTATGTAAATATGAATTAACATGCAAACCCTAAGCCAAATCGTCCTATTTAAAACACTTATTTAAATAGTTATCGTAACCTTGGTTTATGGAATCGCGTGTTTTAACGTTTAACAACACTATGCATTATATGAAACGGTTTTCATCCTTAACTTAATCATCCTAACTCGCATAGGATTCAAAATTTAGTCTTACTCAAACTTTGAACATGACTTAACTTAATATATTTCAATATTGATCGGTATTACTCGGTTTTACGGGAAAAATGATATAAAATCCAAAAGAGTCATAAAAATTTCAAAAATTCAAAATTCAAAATTTGAAAAATCCAGAATGTTCTTAAAATTTTCAGAATCTTAAAACATTAGTATTTATACGGTTTTAACATTATTTCGAAAATAATACTTAAAACGAGCATTTTTTTAAGTCGAAATTCAATAATTAACTTCATAAATGCAAATAAAATACTAATAAAAAATGTTTACACTTTCCAAAACACTTTAAGAACACAAATTGGACAGAAAAATAAATGGTACACTGCCCAATGAGCCGAAATTTAAATGCATGACTCTTTTTATTTAATTTCAAATGTTACTTTTTAACAAATTAAAAATTAAAACAAATCTGAAACTTTTGGCTCCCAAGAATATTTTCATGATGAACATATCATATATGACTAATATGGGTTACATTTTTCGGCCATTTTAACAACTTTTGCAAATTTTAACGATTTACGTCATATATCGTACGATTTTAACCTTTAAAATTATTTCTCAAGCATAAAATAAGATAAAATTCTCGAAAATTTTATACATGCTGGAAATAATATATATGAAATCGTGTTAAATTTTTATGGCCAAATTCCAACTTAAACTATTAAAGTCGAAATTATGTCACTAATTACCCGATTTTTACATTAAAAATCTATAATATTGCAATATTTGAGATAAATTTCTGGAAAATTCAACATAAATTTTAAATATTGCATGTGACATCCTCCTAAATTTTTATAGTCAAATTCATAATATAACTATTTTAACCCATTTTTATTCATCTTATTGCATTTTAACCCTTAAAATTCATATCACACGTTTTATAAGTCCATAATTCACGGAAATTTATATTCATATTATAGAAAATACATGTGATAACATACTGAAAAATCTCGGCCAAAAGATGATTATATTATTTTTTTCCAAAATAAACGACTTTAACCATTAAAACTTTATAAAAACCGAGATTTAATATACCATTAATCAATATTCATGCAAAATATATTCCAAATATTCTAAAACATTTTAGAAAACAGTAGGTATTCATGCTCATAATATTTCGTGTCTATCTTATATCAAACGAAAATTTCAATTTTATTTTGTTATCTCTATAACTCCGTAAAAACGTAAACGGAAAGCATGCAAACAACCTATTGCTCTGATACCAATTGTTAGGTTTTATTAGTTACTCATAAACTAATCTTTAGTCATACTAACATAATCTTTTAATTAACCCTTTAATTAACATATTATTAGTGATCTTAAGCATGCTAAAATGCGGAAATAAGAGAGTATTCGAACCCTTACACACGGTCCAAATATTTAGCAAGGATGATCCTCCAAGTACCCAAATTAGAATACCTCCTTTGGATGCACCAAGACAACCCTTAACCAACCGAGATCTTGAACAAGCTAGCACAAAAACCGGTTTTCCTTAAATTATTCTAATCTCTCTAATTAGAATATTATCTCAATACTACAAAATAGTATGTTTATATTATCTTATAATATATATATATATATATATTGAGTTTGTAAAGTCTCACTTTTACTTAGTGTATTTCGGCTAAGAGAAGAGGTTTTATGATTTTTCTACACTTAGAAATTTTAACCAACATTAGAAGAACTAGGGTTAGTTTAGGTGAGCATGTTATACTTAAGTTGGTTGGGCATAGGGTTGGGTGAGGCCGGCCATGGGAACACACAAAGGGAACATTTTCTCTTCTCAATGTGTCTAGGGTGTCTCATGTTGCTCTTTTCAAAGCTTGCTTTAAACATCATGTTTAAAGTATAATTAACACCCTAATCATGCACAACTACCTCCACTAGCCGTCCCATTTAAGCAAAATGGACTTAATTTTATATTTTTGTCAACCTTACAATTGTATGATATGTGACATACAATATGTCACAATATTATACTATACAATTGTTTTAATTTAAAACATACATATTTATCAAATAAATATTATTTATAAATTAAATAAATCACATTTATCAAGTTGATAAGTAATTCGTAATTACTAATATAAAATGGTCATTTACAATAATCGTCAATACGATCTACAACCTTTGTATTAATTATAACCCGATTCATTCTAATTTCGATATCATAAAATATCGTTTATTGTTTAATAATTGACACGTTTCAATTTTAAACATAAATCTTACAATAAGATTTAACCTCTGATTTCTCGATACACGAGTTTAAGGAATATGATCAAATCGTATCATTGTACATTTGATCACTTTATCAATTAAGGGAATTGTCCTAAAGGTGTGACCTAAAGGGATCAACTGACCACCATCTTCATACGACAGTAATGTCAAACTCTAGCTAGCCAATCATTACCGATTAATGTTGGTCAGTTGACTAATATAAATCGTATCATCCCTTGCGCATTCTCGTCATGAGATTTAATTACGTGATCGCACTATTGTTGAAGACACATTTCCCAACAATCATGGCATACATGATCGATCCTATTGCAGAAGCATAAGGAATCCGACTCATACGCTCTTTCTCTTCCAATGTCTTAGCTTCTTGAGTTTTGCTCAAGTGAAGCCCATTAGTCATAGGAAGGAACCCTTTCTTGGAGTTCGTCATGCTGAATCTCTCTAGAATCTTATCTATATAAAAAAGACTCGTGACTGAGAGATATCATCCGTCGTGATCTATCCCTGTAGATACAGATGCCCAAAATTCTTTGTGCCTCTCCCAGATCTTTCATCTGGAAATGGTTTTTCAACCATGCTTTAACCGAAGAAAGGAGAGGTATGTCATTCCCAATTAAGAGTATGTCATCGACATACAGTACTAGGAAGACAATCTTGCTCCCACTCGACTTGATATAGAGACATGGTTCCTCGACTGATCGAATGAACACATTCTCTTTTATCACTTGGTCGAAGCGATGATTCCAACTCTGTGATGCTTGCTTAAGTCCATAGATGGAACGCTTAAGCTTGCAAACCTTCTTAGGATGTTCTGGATCAATAAAACCCTCGGGTTGTACCATGTACAACTCTTCCTCCATATAATCGTTTAAGAAGGCGGTTTTAACGTCCATTTGCCAGATTTCATAATCATGAAATGCGGCGATCTCTAAGATAATCCGAATGGAACGCAGCATGACTACGGGTGCAAAGATTTCATTGTAGTGCAAGCCTGGCACTTGGGTGAAACCTTTAGCAACTAGTCTTGCCTTGTGGATATCTTGTTGTCCTTCCACGGCATGCTTTATCTTGTAAAGCCATTTGCATTGAAGGGGACGTACCTTTGCAGGTAGGTCCACAAGATCCCACACGTTGTTCTCATACATGGAGTCTATCTCGGATTGCATGGCTTCTAGCCATAACATTGAGTCAGAACTAGTCATGGCACCTTTATAGGTTGTGGGTTCATTACCCTCTAGGATTACGACGTCATCTATGTCGTGTTCCTCGACCATACCAATGTATCTGTCCGGAGGAATAAAGACTCTTACCGACCTCCTAGGTTCCTCAGGAATATCTACTGCAGCCTCGATTGAAGGAACTGTTTCCTCCAATGGTTGCTCGACTTGTTCTCGAGAAATTCTTTCTCTAAGAACGTCGCACTAGCCGCAACAAAAACATGTTGTTCGGTTGGCGAGTAGAAGTAATGACCAAAAGTTCCTTTTGGATAGCCTCTAAAGTATGTCTTGACCGATCGCGGGCCGAGCTTATCCTCGTGTCTCCACTTGACATAAGCCTCGCAACCCCAAACCCGAATAAAAGGACAAGTTAGAGACCGTTCCCTTCCATAACTCATATGGAGTCTTGTCAACAGCTTTAGACGGACTTCGGTTAAGTATTAGAGTGGCGGACAAAAGAGCATAGCCCCATAATGAATCAGGCAAAACGGTGTGACTCATCATGGATCGAACCATATCAAGTAGAGTTCGATTTCTCCGTTCGGACACACCATTTAATTGTGGTGTTCAAGGTGGAGTTAACTGTAGAACGATGCCACAGTCTTTAAGGTGTTGATCAAACTCGTGTGAAAGATACTCGCCACCACGATCAGATCGAAGTGCTTTAATCTTTCTGCCCAGTTGGTTCTGTACCCGATTCTGGTATTCTTTGAACTTGTCAAAGGATTCACTTTTATGTTTCATTAAGTAGACATAGCCATATCTACTCAAATCATCCGTGAAAGTGATTAAATACATATAGCCTTCTCGTGCGTTGATCGACATAGGGCCACATACATCCGTATGTATGAGTTCTAATAGGTCGGCAGCGCGCATTCCAACACCTTTGAAGGAAATACGAGTCATCTTGCCGATGAGACATGATTCACACGTGCCATATGATTCGAAATCAAAGCCGAGATAGCTCCGTTCTTTATGAGCTGTTTTACGCGTTTCTCATTTATATGTCCCATACGACAATGCCATAGATAAGTTTGATCTTTGTCACCAACCTTTAATCTCTTGTTATTCACATGTAATATTTCGGTGGTTTGATCTAAAACATAAATTCCATTCATGGAAACTGCCTTGCCATAAATCATATTGTGTAACGAGAAAATACAGCTATTATTCTCTATTACAAATGAAAAACCAAGTCTGTCAAGTGCAGAAACTGAAATAATGTTTTTGGATAAACTAGGAACATAATAATAGTTAAACAAAGATAACTCGAATCCACTTGGAAGCTGGATCACGTATGTTCCCCTCGAGACTGCAGCAACCCGTGCTCCATTCCCGACACGCAGGTCAACCTCACCCTTGATGAGGGGTTCTTGGTTTCGGAGGCCCTGCACATGATTACATAGATGAGAACCACAGCCAGTATCTAGTACCCAAGTTCCGTAACTTGCATGGTTAATCTCAATCATGTGAATAAAAGAAGAAGAAGACATACCAACAGGAATAACGCGACCTGCCTTAATGTCCTCACGATACAAGGGCATGTGTGCCTCCAATGCCCAGTCTTGTGGCAATGGTGGCATTCCATGCTTGTTTCCTTAGTCTTTGTCTTGCCTTGTGAGTTGCTCGAATCACCTGGCCCACTCTTAGTGAATCCTGACTTCTTGAACTTGGGCTTACCTACCGCTAGGTCGCCCTGAGCTTTAGCTTTTCCCTTACCCTTACCCTTACTGGAGATCATGAGAACATCCTGCTTCACGCTCCCACTTAATTTCTGATCCTTCTCGGTCTGTACGAGAAGGGAGTGGAGCTCATGAGGAGTCTTCTTCATGTCGTTCATGTAATAGTTGGCCCTAAAGAGGGCGAACCCATCATGAAGCGAATGAAGCATTCGATCAACGATTATGTTCTCACTGATCTTGCAGTTTAGGGTCTCTAGTTTCTCGATATTCTCAATCATGTTGAGAATATGTGGGCTAACAGCTTTTCCCTTCTGGAGTTTCGCTTCAAAGAAGCGACAGGTATGCTCATAAAAAACGATTCTCGGAGCTTTCGAGAATTCGTTAGTGAGCGTGGTGAAAATCTTGTTTGCACCATGGGAGATGAAGCGTCTTTGCAAATTGGATTCCATTGCATAGATGAGTACGTTCTTTATCGCACCCGCTTCCATGACGAAATCGCTATGAGCGCGCACTTCGTTAGCTCTAGCTCCAGTTCCTGGGTGTGCCGGAATGGGCTCAATCAAATACTTGAGCTTTCCGTCAGCAATGGCAGCATTCCGTAATGCTGCCTCCCAGTCAGAGAAGTTTGACCCATCATCCCTCAGTCTAGTAGACTGATTCATGGACTCCATGAAGGCTTTTAGCCAGGATTCACGTGCTAGCTTGGCACTTGGCATTGGGTCTTCACCAGCCATTTGTTATACAGCAGTTTAAAATGATCGTGTTCTACACTGAAAAGAAGATAAAAGCAAAACCATATAAGCAACTCATCGTTGTGATTTAAGTCTATTTTAAATTGTATTTAAACTCGTAGACTCATGCATTTATATAATTGATCTCCCTCAAGAATTATATAAACGATCCAAAGACTCAATTTTCGTATATTGATAAGCCTACTGCTTGGCTAATTCCACCGTTGGAACTCTTGGTCGATAGATTTCCGTAAATCCTATCTATTAGTCCATCACAGTCGCTAGATAGTATCGAGTGACCACGATGTTGAGATAAAATAAATCATTTATTCCCACTTACCCGGCGTAGAAGGGGTCATATTATGCCTACCGACGAAGAAGGATTCATGGGAGTCTGATTTATAAAGACTAGTCTTAATTTTTGGTTATACGAGGAAGACCCATCAACTTATATTTATCCATTTTAAGTGAACTAATATCTAGCATTTGTGTGAATGAATGAAATAAAGTGATGGCTTTGCATGTGACACGTGACATCTGTATTGTCACAGAAAACTAACGCGTAACCTCTACATGAGTCAGTTTTCAGGCATGTAATAGGTGGTTTGGTTTTAGGCGGAATATGATGCAAGCTATTATCGATGAAAGCATAAAAATAAATGCAATAAACGTAAATAAAAGTCCTAGTGTGGCCTATCCTACCAAAATAAACATAAAAAAAACTTTGGAATCCACCGTTGGACCCTAGAAGCTTGTCTTGATGTTCCATCTTGGTCTTTGCAGAGGGAGTGAGCATCCGGTCTCCGTCTTTGGTCTTCAAAAAATTACTAATTTAAATTACAAATATAACCCTATTTACATTCTAATTTAAATACAAAAGTAATTACATGGCAAAAACCCAAAACGGAGATACAAGATCTCAAAATTACAACAAGACCGTGTTCCATCATTACGGTAACACAATCTTCTAAGGCCACACTAAGTTACAACCGTTTGCAAAAATTAAATACATTATAGAAAGCATTCAAAGGCATTCAACAAGACGATAAATAAAATGCATCAACTAAAAACAAAATTCATTCATGACATAATACCGTTATTATGTTTAACAAATTTTACCAAACCACCTTACGAGATTAAAATTATGTGATTATACCGTTTTAATCACATTAATCTTAATAAATTTATAATCCATTATCTTAAACCGTTTTAAAATAATATGTATCATGCGAGAGTGAACCGTTTCACAAAAATAATATACTATTTCCGTATATAGTATATAACTAAAGGCCAAGTGAAAATAAAACAAGTTATTTTCGGAAAAAAAGAACGCCTGTTACAGAGACGTGGTCGACCGACCTCACCTCGGGGTCGACCGACCATCTGCCAGTCAAAAAAACTTCCTGTAACAACACCAAGGTCGACCGACCTATTAACCAGGTCGACCGACCAACCAAACGCAGAAACGAGTTTCTTAAAACGCAAATCGCTGCACTTCAAAATCAAAACAAGTTCCTTTTTATCTTTGATTTAAAACGTGTAAATAACAATTAAACAACAAAAGATACACATATTGCTAAAAATATCGATTAATTAACAATATGTAAATAAGAATCGAAAACAAGATCGATTACTCACAAAAGAAAACTGTCGAAACAGAAAACACACGCAGGAGGCGGTCGACCGACCGCAACAGGGGGTCGATCGACCGACTTGGCGACAGAACACAATTTTCAAAATTTTTAATTAAAACCTTATGAAAAACACAAAAGTTAAAAATTTCGTGGCCTAGTCTTTGATACCACTTGTTGGGAATATAACATGTATTCGCCCTAAAACATGAAGGATTATAACGAAATATACAATTGTGATTATAGTCATAAGTTAATAAAAACATGAAAAGAATTACAACCTTGAGTCCTTGCGCAAATAGGCCTAAGAACAGGAATTAAAGTAAATTCCCTCCTATAACTTGCACCCAAGACTTTATTTAAGACGATGTCGCGTGTGCTAGAAAGGCTCTCCAATTGCCTTGCAATATGGGGAGAGTTTTGTGAGGTTTTAGATGTGAGATCTAGGTTTTGGGAAAAGACAGTTCTCAAAACCCTAATTTCTGTGAGAGAGATTATTCTATCAGTAGAATCAGTCACCTGACAAAAGAAGAAGTCTTCTCCTTTTGTACCACACGGTCGGCCGAATAGGATTAGGGTGAGAGTGGGCTTTCCACTCTCACCTTATTCTAATACGTGATTCGACCCGTTTTGCTAATAATATAATTCGCGGGTTTTATTTATAAATCGCACACATGTTATCAGATATTAATGCAGTCGATACATTAATAATGGTCTGATAAAATTACGATATTGTATAATTGGGAGGGCTATTTAGGTTTTAGATGTGAGATCTGAGGTTTTGGGAGAAGAAAGCTCTCAAAACCCTAATTTTTCCTTGAGATTTGTTTAAACAGTGAAAACAAGAGTCCCTGACATAAGGAGAGTCCTCCTCCTTATGTAGCTCTTTTGGCCGAAATTTCCAATAGGGTAGGAGTGGGCTTTCCTCTCTTACCTTATTCTAATTTGTGATTCGACCCATTTAGCTAAACTTTATTCGCGGGTTTTGTTTATAAATCGTATGCATGTTATCAGATATTAATGCAGTTGATGTATTAATAATGGTCTGATAAAATTACGATATTGTATAATTACCCAAATTAATATAATTGTTTAGATTAATACGCGAATACAATATTTAATTAAATATAACGATTTATATTTAATTTACGAATTAATCATGTAATCCGCATTAGCCAAAATTATTTAATCCGTATTAAATAATAATCTCAACATCTTATTGACTAATTTAATAGTCAATACCTCTAACTAACTGTTTAGTCGTATCCGGCATAAATGTGGTTGTATTTTCATACCTTCACATCTCTCAAACGTGTCCTATAGGTGTGACGTATAGGGACCAGTTGATCACCGCCATCCGTATGACAATAACGTCAAACTTATCTAGCAAGCCAACCGTTATTGATAAACGTGGATCAACTGATAATAATACTGAAGTATGCCCTTGTGATCCTTAAAGAGATTTAGTAAGTCATTGTACTAACTGTCAAGGACACCAGCCCCAACAATCACTAGGTTTAGTTGCCTTATGGGCAAGACTAAACTCGATAGTGTCATCCCCAACCTCTAAAGTAATAATCCCGCATTTGACATCAATCACAGCCCCAGCTGTGTGCAAAAAAGGTCCACCTAAAATAATAAGTATCTGACTGTCCTCAACAATGTCTAGATATTTTGAGTCGTAAGAGAAAATTTCAGGATGAAGGTGTTATTGCTTTTGTGGAAGAATGTTGTGTTCTTTCACAAAACAATATTCCACCTAAGTTAAAAGACCCGGGTAGTTTTTCTATCCCATGCACTATAGGTAGTCATGTCATTGGGAAAGCCCTTTGTGATCTAGGGGCTAGTGTCAGTGTTATGCCGTATTCTGTTTGTGAGAGACTTAACATAGGTAGACTTAAGGTCACCAACATCACCCTACAGATGGCAGATAGATCAACCCAAAAACCGTTAGCGGTCTTGGAGGATGTCCCAGTTAGAGTGGGAAAGTTTATTATTCCTGTCGATTTCATTGTTTTATTTCATAAATTTAGCATAAGAGGGTACCTGGGTAATCAAGTCAGTGAACGGGATGGTTACCTCAAGGTTCTTCACCATTTCCAAGAACTTACCAAACTTCCGATCCTCCTTTGAATTCTTCAATCGTTCGGGATACGGAACGGTAACACTAGCCGTAGGATCAGCTATCTTCGGCTTCTTCAATTGTAAAATCTATGTCAAGTCTTGAATGAATGAAGGATCCGGCAAATCAGGTGTAGAGGTTGCACTCTGCTCAGGTATCATGGTCGGTCGACCAGGAGTAGTGGTCGGTCGACCAGTCGAACTGAAGTCAGAAGGCTTCTGTTTTCCAGAAATTGGTGGATCGTCAGGTAGGTCGGTCGATCGACCGGGTATGTTGGTCGGTCGACCTACCTTACTGGGTACGTCACTAATTTCTTCGGCAGAAACTTCAGCAGATTTTTCCACGGTTTCCGGTCCATCATAAGAACGACCGCTTCGGAGATTTATGGCATTTATCGTCTTTATGGAACTCTCACAATTACCCGGAGAGCTAGCAATCTGATTAGCAGCTAAGATTGCTAATTGGCTCTCGAAAGTCTTCAAATAAGCAACTTGAGCCTTTTCCATTTCCAACATTTGTGACATTAGAGCATGAACTAGCTCTCTCAACTCCGCCGTTTCACTTGTGTTGTCAACCGTAGTAACTAGGTTCGCACTTTCTTGCTTCAGCTAGGTTGCCTCAAGCTTTTCAAAACGAGCTTCAACGGTTGTCTCTAGAGCTAAAACTTTATCCATCTCAACATTCAACCTTCGCGAATTTCCACGCGAACTCCCAAATTCAGCCCTATGCACCGCCATGTCTTCAATGATATTCCAACCTTTCATATGGTTGGTGTTATTCTGAAATCTCCCATTGGCAGCTGTATCAAGAATCACCTTGTACTCATCATAAAGGGCATTGTAGAATTGGTTGCATAAGTACCATTGAGGAAAACCATGATGAGGAATAGACCGGACCAATTTCTTGAACCGACCCCACGCCTCACAAAACTCTTCATCGGGTCCTTGCTGAAAATTAGTGATTTGACTCCTCAAGTCATTGGCCTTCGTAAGTGGGAAGTACTTTTTATAGAAAGCCAATGCCAAGGAAGTCCAATCTGTAATCTTCTCAGCTACCCTATCAAGGTAGCGGTACCAATCCCTAGCAGAATCCTTCAAGGAGTAGAGGAACATCATTGCCTTCACCACATCTTGAGTCACCCCGGCTGGTATATGTATGGAACAACAATAATCCGTGAATGTCTCAACATGTCTCAACGGATCCTCATCGGGTAGACCAGAAAATTGATTCCGCTCCACCAGAATGATGTAGTTCGGGTGGAGCTCGAAAGAACCAGTGGTAGGAGTAGGCAAACTGAACTCCTTCGGTAGATCTTGCACCTTTGGTTGGATGTGATCATAGATAGTAGCCATGTCTCTAAAGATGAGAGTACTCAAGCCTTCCTCTCAAAAACTTGTCTTCTAATATGCAAAACAAAACTAGAAGAAAAGGTAAGTAACGGTCTTAAGGAACCGAAGTTCCTTAAGACAAGGAAAATAAACTAAAAATTTACAAACACAATTGTACTGTCTCCCCGGCAACGGCGCCAAAATTTGACACCCGTCGTTGAGGGGTGCCAAAGATAAGATTTATAAAACCTCGGCTTAAACTAGATAGAGTAAGTAAAGGGTCAAACCACAAGGAGACAAGGTTAATAATGTTTGTGAATTTAAAGCTCATTAAAGTAACTAAAAGGGGGTTTTGATTGATTGATTGAAACTAACAACTACGATGATAAAAAGAGGTGAAAACTAAGACAAAGGTAAAAAGATGATTGGGAACTTCGGTTCACCATGGCTAGGGTAAGTCAAATTGGGGTAATTAATCCAATAACACAATCCCAAGGAACAAAGAATAAACCTTTAGGTCAATATTATATTCAATCCTTACGGTCTTAGGGTTCCTAGAAAAGCACCAAACTTTCGTTCATAGGGCAATTCCAAAATTGTTGTTAAACTAATTCTAACAATCCTTCAATCTAGAAGAATTAGTTCACCAACAATAATGGAGATTGGTATTAAAATCATATAACCATAAAAGGCCTAATTTTCGCCATGGTTCCCCTAATTCCCAATTAAGGGGATTAGCTACTCATAATTGTAAAACTAATACTAATGGATTTAAGAAACAACATGTGAAGTAACATAGTTAAGAATTAACGATTCAAGAGAGCAAAGTATAAATTTGAATAACAATAATAACAAAGAACAAGAATTGGAATAACAAGAAAGATTAATTGCATAAAACTTACAATTGAATGGGAAAACATGAACAAATCTGAATTTGGAGTTCTTCTCCCTAAGTATCAAGAGTTTCCTGTTAAAAGGCTGCTTAACCTAATTAAAACTCCACGAGGTTCTACTAATAGTCTTTCTAATTACATCATTAAGGAAATAAACCGAATAAAAGAAGTAAAACAGCGGAACCCGTGAACTGGTCGACCGACCAGGCATAGAGGTCGGTCGACCGGTTATGCTGTAGGTGAAAATTTATATAACTGTGCATTGGTCGGTCAACCACTTAGGCTGGTCGGTCGACCGTTTCCTGTGTGTTCCAGCCTCTGATTAGCTTGCACGCATCTCTAGGCTATGGGTTCGGATCCTTGCTTCGTGTATCCCCTTAAGTTGGCTTCCGGGGGACGAATAAAGCTTGATTTTGCTCACTTCCGCTCGTTCCTACATTTAAAACATATGAATGTCAAAGTAAACCATTTCGGGAGGAAAGGTAACTAAAAGTTACAAATATGCATAGAAATACGTGCTGAAACTATAAATAAAATGTATAGTAAATACACGTATCAGAAGCAATGGGCACCATCACCATCACTTCCTCCTCATCCCCACCTCAAAATTCACTACCAAACAAAGTCATGACTTGCTCACATCTAGACCCTCCCTCACTACTCTTTGTCTCAAGCATCGGCTGCTCTTGCTTGTTTGTCATAATAGCATGCATTCTCACCATGCGGCTTGGAAGCATCCCTAGAGCTTTGGCCTTGGGCAAGAAAGCCACCCATAGGCCTTTGGGGATTGACCAAGGCTTGAGAAGCAATTCTAGCCTCCATCTCCCTTATCTCGTTTTCGTTAGCATTTCTCAAGTTCACCATTTCTTGGTTATGAGTGGTTTGCATATTTTTTACTAGCTTGAGCAACTCCCCCACTTGAGTTTAATTTGAGGGATCTTGATGAGGGGTATTGGTAATGGGCAATGGAAACCCATAATCATTTCTCGCATTTCCCCCTTGAGCATTTCCTTTTGGGCCTTGGTTTTGGTTGTTGAAGTTGGGATTGTTGTTTGGAAATTGGTTTTAATTGAAGTTGGTGTTTTGATTTTGGTTGTTGTTTGTGTTTTGTTGGTTAAAATTGTTGTTGTGGAAATTGAGATTGTTGTAGTTCGAGTCATTGAAGTTGGGGGAAAAGCCTTGGTTTGCTTGGTTCACTGATTCCCATTGTAGAAATTTTGATTGCTCCCATCATAGAAGCCTTGTCCTTGGTTTTGATTTTGGAAGTTACTCCTCACATTAAAGTTTCCACCCTTTGGTTGAAATCCGGGTGGATTTTGGTTTTGATTGATTTGATGTGGGTTTTGGACACTGGTACTTTTGTAGCTCAAGTTTGGGTGAAATTTCATCCCCGGGTGGTAATAATTTGAGTTTGGGTTGAAGGTGTTTGGGTTTCTTTGGTTGTTGTTGAAAGCTTGGAATGCATACAACTCCTCCTCACCTCCATTTCATTGTCCTTCAAAATTGTTGTTGTTGGCACACACATCAAAGGTGTGGCCATTACCACCAAAAATTTCGCATGACACTATGTTGTTGACTTGGTACATGCCCGAGCCTTGGCTTCCACTTGCCTTGCTTGATTGACCCTTAGTTAGCTCTTCAAGCTTCTTCGTCAACAACTCAATCTTAGTATTTGTCTCCTCATTGGCCTTGACATTTGAGCTTCCACCGTGAAGGTTCTCATTTGGCTTGTTGCTCCTTCTCAAGACATTGCCTCTTGTTCCAAAATTCTCCTCCGAGTCGACTATTTTCTTTAACAACTTTGTTCCCTCTTCATCTCCTAGGTGGTCAAAGGTACCACCAGCCGAAGCGTTAACCATCTCTTTGGTCCTTGGAAGGAGGTTTTGGAAGAAGTTTTGGGTGGTGTACCAAGTTGGGATGCCATAATGGGGGAATCGGGCTATCAAATCTTGATAACGGTCCCAAGCTTCTCCCAAGGTTTCTCCATCGTCTTGTTGGAATTGGGTGATTTGGTTTCGGATCATTGCCGTTTTGGAGGAAGAGTAGTATTTGGCTAGGAAACCTTTAGCAAGATGGTCCCACGTCGTGAATGTATCCGGAGGGTGGACATTGAGCCACCGATCCGCCTTATCGGTTAGAGAGTATGGAAAGAGCATGAGTCTTAGAGTTTCCTCCGGGACACCAGGTTTCTTAATCATGGTCACCTTCCCCTTAAATTTCCGCAAATGCCCATGGGCGTCCTCATGAGGAGCCCCTCCAAAGGTGTGTTTCTCAATGGAGCTCATTTGAGAAGGATGTATTTCAAAATTTTTTGGGACAAGTGGGCCAAAATAATCGGTTGGAGGTATCATTATGATTTGGGCGATTATGGTCTCTTAGGGCCGCCATTATGTGAAGGTTTGGTGGATTTGAATCATGCGCAACCGTCGTTGAGGCATTTCATCAAACACCTAGCATGCATACTATGAATACCCAAGATAAGAGAGTGCCCAAGTCTAACCCTAAGCAAGTTTCATCACCAATAACCCACCATAGGCCACCCCTAACCCTAGCAAGTAAACTACTCACTCATGTTTGAAGGAAGCATGTAAACTATGAAAGAAGAGTTGCTAAACATGGTGAATAATGCAAAGGTAAACAACCCAACAAATAAACTTAAAAGAAATGTAAAGAAATGAGATAACAAAGTAAATGAAGGTACCATTAACTATGAAAAAAGAAGAAACTTGGATACAAGTTGAAGAGTTCTCTCAATTTCTGCAAATTACACCAAATAACAAAAAATGTAAACAAATGAACAACTAGATAGGAACTAAGAGAGACTAAGTAAGATTAACTAAAAGATTAAGAGAATTATTGAGTGATTAAATGAGTGAAGTAAGTTTTGTGGCCTAAAAATGAAAAGCAATGGAACAATAAAAATCTTAAGAATGCGTGAAAAGAAAGTATAAAAGTTACGTGCTAAAACTGTTCTAAGTGCGGGTTTATATAGTGTGAAAGCTGAAGAGGGGCTCTCAGCCGGTCGACCGTCTGCCGGTCGGGGACCGGCTGAGGACCCTGAACAAAGTTTCTGAAAAAGACCTTGAATTTGCCTTGCCTCCCAACCGGTCAACCGGCTGTCGGTTGGGTACCGGCTGAGGACCTTGATCCAAGCTACTGTTTTTTTACATGAAACTCTTGAATGTACTAGGGCTCCCAGCCGGTCAGCCGGCTGCCGGTTGGGTACCGGCTGAGGACCTTGAACCAAGCAACTATTTTTTGAACGAAACTCTTGAATGCACTAGGGCTCCCAGCCGGTCAGCCGGCTGCCGGTTGGGTACCGGCTGAGGAACCTATCTTCAGAATCTGCTCAACTTCTGTTTTTCTTCGCAATTTCATGAATATGGCTAAGTGTGGGTAGGGTTCCCACGCTCCTGACCGGCCGACTGAGGACCCTACTCTTCTCTTTTTGTTCTTCTCCAAAGAGTCAACGGTCAAGGGGCTCTCAGCCGGTAGATCGACTGCCGACCGACCGACTAGAGACCCCTATTTGCCATTTTTTCTCTTTGTCTCCTCGTTTTGCATCGAATCCGCCTCGCTTTCTCCCGTTTCTTCATTCCCGCCTTAAGTCCTACAAAATGGAAACCAAATACGCAGAATAGAGGCAACGGGCATAAAATCAAGCAATGGCACGGAAAATGGAGACGAAACGGTATCAAAATAGAAGGAAAATAATGACTAAATTGGGACTTATCATGGACGTGTAAATTCAACGTCTCTGTCCATGGTGGACGTTATTTTCACGTCCCACTCCACAATGGACGTTGATTTTACACGTCTAAGTCCATGAGGGATATCAAATTTACATGTTTCTGTTGGCGACAAGGAAAATTTCGATGGCTATAGGGGCGTGTGGTGTTCAATTCAATACTAATTCAATGAAGACTAATTAACATGTAGTTCGATTCATATGAACTTAATATGTGATTCAATAAATACTAGTTCGATTCAAATGAAAATAAATTGTTAGTCACTTACCGATGAATCGTTGTTAGCGTTTGATGTTGATTGTTCGTTGCTTGACATTGAATCATTATGAGCAAATCGACTTTTTTTAAGTGTTGTTGTTTGTTTGGGGGGGTTTAGAAGAGAAATAGGCTAGAGAGAGAGAGGGAGGGGAAGGGCAAGGAATGTCATTTTTATGAAAAACGTCGACGATTTGTTATAAAACGTCAACGACTTGTTATAACCCTCTTATTAATTGATGATTATAAAATACAAATTGAACACTGTATAATATGATAGACAAATGTTCTGTTTGGTAAACAACGTATTAATATTCGCAGAATCAGATTTAAAAAGGTTTGTGATTTACTTATTAATGTCAAATTTTACCTCATTTTTGTTTATGCTCCGGCTCAACCGTATGAGAAATCGGACTTTTGGAGTGAATTGCAAAACTTTGTCCTAAGTCTTGATTTGCCTTTTTTATTACTAGGGGATCTTAACGAGATTAAAAGCCCGAGTGAAAAAGAAGGGGGTGCACTTGTTAGTAATGCACGTTGTTTAAGATTAATTAGCTTTTTAAATAATACTAATTCTATAGATCTCCCTTTTTCCGGTAATTTTTTTACTTGGAGGAAAAAGAAATGTGGATCTGATAATGTTTTTGAAATTCTCGATAGAGCTTTAGCATCCCCTGATTGGATGAGTATTTATCCAAATACGCATTTTGTCCACCATGCTTTTACTAGTTCCGACCATTGTCCTATCTCTGTAAAATTTCATGACCAAGCTCATGCGAAAGCTCCTCCTTTTCGTTTCGAGCTTATGTGGACCCTTCGAGACGATTTTAGTAAATTAGTAAAAAAGTGTTGGCAACACCAATTTCAGGGATCCTATATGTTTTGCCTTTATCAAAAATACAAATTTCTAAAGCAAAAGGCTAAAAAATGGAATCAGTCTACTTTCGGAAATATCTTTAGACAACTATCTATAGCTGAGAAAAAATTAGAAAATATACAAAACCAACTTGGTTCTTCCAGTATTACGGCTCTAGAAGTTGCTCAGTTGAAATGGTTGAAAAAACGTGATGCCTTGCTAGATTACAAACGCATTTATTGGCAACAAAAAATTTGTATAAATAAAGCTAATTTTGGAGATAGTAATACCAAGTATTTTCAAAATTATGCCACTATTAGACGTAGCAGAAATGGGATTAAGCAATTCATTAATAAAAAATGGTGCTTATATTACTGATCAAGACCTTATTAAACAAGAAATATCTGACGAGTTTGAAATTAGATTTACAAAGAATCATCTTTGTCATTTTGACGAAAATGAAGACTTTAAATCTATTAACGGATTAATTTCAGACGAAGATAACATTTTCCTTACAAGTAATATTAGTGTGGATGAGGTTAAACAAACTGTATTTAGTTTAGCCGCAAATAAAGCCCCAGGTCCCGATAGATTTCCGATAGAATTTTTTCAAAAATATTGGGACATTGTAGGAAACTCGGTAACTAAAGCGGTTGTAGCTTTTTTCCATTCAGGAAAATTACTAAAAGAAATAAATCATACTTTCATAGCATTAATTCCTAAAATTGATGATCCTCAAACAGCAAATCATTTTCGACCTATTAGTCTTTGTTCAACAATCTATAAAATTATTTCGAAAATCTTAGCTACTCGTCTTCGTAGTGTCTTGCATAAGATAATCCACCCGTTTCAAGGGGCCTTTACGCCTAATCGCTTTATTCAAGATAATATCCTTCATGCCCACGAGATTATTAACTCGTTTAAACAAAAAAAAGGTAAAGGGGGTTGGATTGCAATTAAACTTGATATGGAGAAAGCATACGACCGACTAGAATGGAGTTTTATTGAGGAAACTTTTAAGCAAATGGGGTTTAGTATCAAATGGACCTCTTGGATTATGGAATGTATAAAAACTGTCTCGTTCTCAGTGTTAGTAAATGGAAGACCGGGAGACGTTTTTAGACCCACTCGAGGTATTAGACAGGGAGACCCACTCTCTCCGAATATTTTTATTATGTGCGCAGAGATTTTAGCAAGATCTCTACAATAGAATAGTGATCTTAGTTCTAGTGATATTGGTATTAGAATTGGATCTGGGATTGAGAAAATCCCTTTTCTTACTTTTGCGGATGATACGATCATTTTCGCTAAAGCCTCTAACCAAAGTTGTAGAACCATTAAGTCTATTTTAGATAAGTTTTGCACAATTTCAGGACAGTTTGTTAATTTTGACAAATCCACTTTTCAATGCACTAAAAATATTGAGCGATCTCAACGGGAATCCTTTAGAGGTATTCTCCGTATGAACGAGGAAGCTCATTTGGGAAAGTATTTAAGATGTCCTATAATAGATAGTAGGGTAACTAAAAATACTTTCGAAAGTATTATTCAATCTTCTTGCACCCAGTTATCGAAATGGAAAGCAAATTCTTTATCACAAGCAGGTAGACTAGTTCTGATCAATGCTAATTTAGCCTCGAAGGGAACTTTTCAAATGCAAAGCTTTCTTCTTCCCTCATCAATCCATAAGAGATTAGATAAGATTAACAGAGACTTTCTTTGGAATAAGAATCCTTCACAACGCTCCCCTAATTTGATTGGTTGGCATAAAGTTTGCATACCGAAATCCATTGGTGGATTGGGAATAAAATCTTCTGAAGCCGCTAATAAAGCCCTGCAAATGAAACTTCTATGGAAAATTCTTATGGATAAGGAGAGTATATGGGATAAAGTGATAACTAAAAAATACTTGAGAAACTGTTCACTATTTGATCATAAGCCTAACTCAGTCTCTTCTTGGCAATGGCGTAAGCTTATGAGTCTTCGGACTCTCTTTAGAAAAGGATTGAGATGGCAGGTAGGTAATGGTAGCAATATTAAGTTTTGGTCTGATAATTGGGTTTTCTCGCACCCACTTACCTGCATTACGAGTGATGATGATAATAACCGCGATCTTAACCTTTTGGTTAAAGATTTAATAACCTCTAACAAACAATGGGATGTTTGTAAATTAGCCAATTTGGTAAATAACGATATTGTGAATCAGATTACTAACATTCCACTGCCACATAATAATATTCAAGATGCCCTCATTTGGGGGTTGTCCGTGGATGGAAATTTTTCTACAAAAACAGCAACTTGGTTAGCGCAAGGTTTGTTCGATCACGCTCATGACAAATGTAACTTTTAGTGGGTTTGGAAATTGAATATTCCACCAAAATTGAAGTTTTTTCTTTGGAAAGCATGTGTTGACGGCCTTCCAACGAAAGATAGACTCCTCAAAAGTCATATTAATGTCCCACCTCATTGCATTTTGTGTAACGATCCTAGTCAAATAAAGATCATTTCTTTTACGAATGTCCTTTGATTAGGTCCATTATCCAAGGAAGGAGCATTACTAGCTACAATAACTTTTTGTCAAAGTATGATAATATTGCAAGTCAAAGTTTTCTAATGAAGCTTAATTATCTAAAAGACTTAGTTCCACAAAAACTTATTACGTTATGTAATAATAGCATTAAGGCCTGGAACGAAACTAGACATAAAGATCTCAACAATCCTGATAAAGTAAAGTGTGTTAGAAACACTTCTAGTAAAAAGGAAATCTGGTGGGAGAAACCTGGAAATGGTTTTCTAAAGCTAAATTTTGACGGATCGAGAATAGATGGCGATAAAGCTGCTTTAGGATATTGTATAAGAGATCATAATGGTGAAGTCGTGTTGCTAGGTGCAAAAAAGTGCGGATCTAATAGTATTATTGTCGCAGAAGCACTCGCCTTAAAAGAAGGTATTTTAGCCGCTAAACACTTAGGAATCTCTAAATTAATTGTGGAGGGTGATAACTTATGTTTTATCAACTCCCTCCGTAGGACTGGGCAAATCCCGTGGGAAATCTCTAGTATTATCAAGGATGTGAAACTTGATCTTCATCTTTTCGATGAAGTTATAATTAAACATTGCATCCGTGAAGCCAACAAGGTTGCTGACTTCATGGCTTCCGTTGGACATTCATGTCCAACTCTTTCGAGGTGGGTTGAAAGCCGGTGGCTTCAACTTACCTTACTCATTCGAAAGGATGAGATAGGTTGGTCATATCCAAAAGGATCAACCTAGTTTCCTTACCTTATCAAAAAAAAAAAAAAAAAAAAAAGAGATTTAAAAAGTAGATTTGACTAGCAGAATAATTTAATCGATTTATTCAGCATAATTATTTTATAGGTGTTTGGTAAATTGACAGTTTAGATTAGCATATTTTTTAGCATTTTTGTAAAATGACGTATAAGAACATGAACAAATTATTCATTAAATATAAAAGGAAGGTTAGTATTTTATTAAGAGGGTAAATAAGACAATTTTTTTTCTAATCCGCTAATCCAATATGTTATTGCAAAATAGCATATTTGACCCCAATATATTACTTCAATATGTCATTAACCAAATGCTTTAAATAACATATTCGTAAGTTAAACATGCTAAAGTTGTCCAATATACTGAAATTTCGCCAATATACTATTTACCAAACATAACCAAAGTATGTAATACAATCTTATGCTTACAATTCATTCCCTCTTTTGTTGTTTTTAAAAATACAATTTATTCTCTTTACTAACCACAAAAGTTTTAATACTACTCCCTCTGAGTCGGAGTGTTGGTGTTGGTTCTTGTTTCCTTTTGATGCGAGTTTAGTGGTGATTTCTCTTTTCATTTTTAGTAACTTTTTTGTGGTCCAAAATTAATTCAAGGTGAGGTAGAGTGTTTTGTGTGGTTTAAAATCATTTTTTTTTGTCAAAAAGTAAAGGGAATCACCGCTCCGCCCCTTCGGAAATACATATTACTAGTATTGTTGCCCGTATGATGCACGGATACTAAATTAATTTGTGTTATTCATAAAATTTTCACCATGTAAATCAAAAGTAAATCATAAGAATTTTTTATATAAAAATAGTATTAGTTCGTTCTATACATGTGTTATGTTGTTAATAAAATTACCTCATTTATATTCATTTCCGTCATTGATGTTACCACCAACTCGCAACAATCATCTACAGTGTCACACGAAAGAACCCTTCAAACCACTACTCTTACTCTTCAAACAACACATGAAATGGTTCACAATCCAAAGTCACACCTACTAACCTATCATGAAATTAATCATCAAATGCGATTTAGTCATCTTTATTGCTACCTCAAACAGCCATCTAACTCATCATCGACACTCTTTCATATCTTCCAATACACACCTAAAATATTCAAATAACCTCTCCTTCATGAAACACCTGGAGTTATCCATCAATGTTAGCTATCCCTTTGAAAAGTTCATCCATCTATCAGAAACCTAGCTAACTTCTGCTTTCAATACCGATATTGTTTGAATGAGAAATCCTTGATGGGGAAAACAAAAACATGCAATTTTTTTGTTTGGTTAACAAAAGTGGTATGAGAGAAGTGTTAAGGAATGAACGGTGGATGCAACACTTGAGATGTTACATTGAAATTGGGTGTAAAATTCAAACCACGATGTTTTTTTAATCACCATGACAAAAAAAAGTAACCTAGTTAAACGTTTTCAATACTATATTGACATGATATTTATTAACATTTGATTACTTATTTTTGTGTTTCACAAGAAAAAAAAAACAAAATTGAGTTTTCATACATGATATTTCAGAGATTTTTAACTTATTTTTATAGCATCTAGGCTTAAGTCATTTACACATAATACAACCTTGAAATAAATTCATCTACTTCATCGGTTTTCTTCCTACATACCCCCCCCCCCCCCCCCCCCCCATTTTCAACACCATTCAGGCATTTTCCGTACCCTTTTCACTCGAATAACTAACTTGACCATCAGAATTAACCGTATGCGCATCCCTGAATAACCCCATTGTATCTATATTTACTTGTACTACTGAAATCACACTCTTAAATGTCGGAAAATAACTTTATCCTCAAGACACTTACCTCCTAACTCTAAACCTATCTACAGCGATATAATACTGACATGACATATATTTCCTTAATTCTTATCCAATGTTCCCACATTCTATGTTTGTACAATTTAATCCAATGTTTTTCTTCCATACTTGGTAAAATAATTGACATAAATATCTTCTTCTATTTCTTGTATTTACAATGTTATCATTGCAAATTTGCAGTGCAACTCCACATTACGACATCTTTTTATACACACCCTTAAATATTTCCAAAAATACTCGCACAAAAAACACTATAACGTCATTCCACATTAAAATTATTCCTCGGCCCAATGGTGCATTCAATAGGACTGAAGAGAGTATAACATTTGATTGTTTAGTTTTGTGTCCAACAAAGAAACAAAATTGAGTTTATACACATGATATTTTAAATGATTTTAGCCTATGTTTATAAATTTGTCGGTTTTTTTCTCATATAATACACATTTTCAAATCAAATTTATTCATTTACCTTCTCCAATCAATATCTCACGTTATCCATATTTTCACAAATTCAACACTTTCCACCCGATTAACCAACCAAACCCAATCAACCTTAACCATATTCATATCCCTAAAAAACTCAGCCCTACATATGAATATATTTTTCTATCTTCTAAATCACACTCGTAAACGTCAGGGAGTAACCCTATCATTGGAGTACCCTTCTCACCCACTTAACCAACTTAACCATTAAAATCAATTGTAAAATGTATCCCTGGAAACCTCAACCTACCGACATTTATTTGTACTACTCTCATACTCTTCAACGTCGTTGATGAGTAATCCTATCCCCAAGATACTTACCTCCTCTCTCAAAACCTATTTACCCCACCGCTCGAAACAATGGATATATCCAATGTAAAATCAAACCCTACCCTATAACAATCAAAATTGAGTATGCATACATGTTACTTTAGAGATTTGTAAGCTCTTTTCATAACACCCGTGCCTCTGTTATTATCACATAAAACAAAATTTTGAAATAAAATTTATCTACTTATTTGCTTGCTCAGGTGTTCTAATCATTTTGTAGTATATATGCAACTTTTTTCGACACCGTTTAGATATTCGTCATACTCTTCTCACATAACTACCCAACTTGACTAACATAATCAATCGTATCCCTGAACAATCCTAACCTATAGACATTTTCTTGTGCAACTTACATCACACTTTTAAACGTCGAAGAGTAACTCTATTCCCCAAGATACTTACCTCCTCCATCGAGATCTATTTATCCCCATCCCTAAACAAATGGACACATACAATTTAAAATCAACCCCTACCCTATAAAACAATGTCACACTGTAACGAATAAGTTGAAAATATGGAGGGAAAAAAACGAATACGGACTATAATAAACTATAATTTAATACTAATTAAAAAATATTTTTGATTTTTTTACGGCTTATTCTATCCATCTCGGAAACATCATTTATTTGTCATTACTTTGTTGTATGAATATCTTCTAATACCCACTGCATTTCATCTCATCAACACAATTATTCCGCTTAACTCAGATCACCTACATCATTATGTTCTTTAATATCTATATATTTATATTTATACTCCTTAAGTCGTAGCTTGACAGCCCAACTTGATCATCAGAATAATAAATTGTATTCTTCAACATCTCTGACAAATTTGCTTGTACTACTCAAATAATACTCTTAAACGTCGGAGAACAATCCTACCCCTGAAGACACTTACCTCCTCTCTCAAAACCTATCTAAACACAATGTCTCATCGTTAATAAGGTGAAAATATGTAGGAATAAATATTAATTATGAAATATCTTTCAATACCCATTTAAAACACATGTCATCCACATAATTATTCCACTTCACGCACCTATCTACATCACCATTGTGGTCTTTAATATTTATATTTATACTAATTAAATCCAAATTTGACAATTTTGGGGTTTCTCTAAAGTATACTATATCTACATTTATCGTATTTTCTTTTTACTTAATTAAAGAAATTATCTCATTTATTTCGCATAATTAAGTACGAAAGTGCATAATATTCACTTGAATATTAGTGCTACTCTTGTACCAAAAAATAGTAGTGTTGCTCTTAATATGGTTGAATATGATTGATCGCAAATGTTCCTTTTAGGTAGGAATATGTTTAGACTTAAATATTTAACTACTTTCATTTATTAGTTCCACACATTTTTAATTAAGATGGAGGTTGTAACAACCCCATTTATTTAAGAGCCTTTAGCAAGACATTCTCAAATAAATAGAGTTGTTACCATCTCAGAATGTCCGAGGTAGTGAATAACAAAGTAAAACAACCAAAGTACTTTATATAAAACTGATAAAATTTAAACTTTTGATTATTATAGTTACTACATAACGGGAAAGGAAAAATACAACTGATGACTTCTCTAGATGTGATATAATTCTAAGCCGGTCCAAAGTATGCATCTCACATT
The DNA here is from genome assembly GCA_029255685.2 of Silene conica. Classification (NCBI taxonomy): domain Eukaryota; kingdom Viridiplantae; phylum Streptophyta; class Magnoliopsida; order Caryophyllales; family Caryophyllaceae; genus Silene; species Silene conica. The sequence continues at coordinate 2,252,319 of CM055311.2, read as the reverse complement.
CCTGCTCCAGTTCCTAACTCATCTGTCTCTGACTTGTAGAATCTACTCCCCATTCCGGATCATCGTAGGTGTACACGAATACACTATCAACATCGCGGTTGAGTAGGGTAACACAATAATTATAATGCAACAAGTATGATATGCAAATGCAATGATATGCTCGAGCTCAAACTCAATCTCATTCTCAATCACAAATCTCAATCTCAAACCCGTAACACCCAGCCATACCGAACCTCCCGGCAGACTATAATCGGCCGTCGCCGAACACCAGCATAACAGCTGAGGTCACTAGGTCTAGTCCTGCAGAACTAGCCTGGGCCCAATAATATCTCATCATCTCAAATCCGTATCCAATGCACATGCCATGCTCATGAATGCAACAATACTCTTAATAAATCATGCTATTAAATAACGCAATGCGCATACCAATAATAATAATAATAATAATAATCAATACTCAATCCAACTAATATCATTGTCATGTAAATCATGCTCAGCATCCATAACACACAATCCAACATCCATTCATAACACCTCATGGAGTATAGTGTCAGTGTATCCTACCTGAATAGCAATACAGTCCAATAGCAAGCCAGCGAGTTAACAGAATAATGGCACTTCAAAATCGTCACCTAACAATATAATATACACAATCACTAACTAACACAATTATGCAAACTAACATAATATATTAATCATTCAAATTAATTATTTAAATAACATAACGAGACCGTATTAAATGACTACTTCAATTAAATAATCAAGCATAGAAAATATTATCGATCTATTGATAACCGTCACATTCTTGTATAATAAAGTTACTTAACAACTTAATAATTAACGTCATGAACAATATTTACTAACAATATAAACATACTAACAATGATATTATTAACACAATAACAATATCAATAATACTAACAATAATAATAACATACTAATAGACCATTATTGATAAGTGGAATAAACAAAACAATTCACTTGTCAATGTAAATATCAATATTAGTAACCATAATTAATAACAATAATAATAATAATAGTAATACTACTAATTGTGTAAACGCCCCCTCTGTAAACACCCCTCTAACCACCTTCTAACACCTCCATAACCGCCACCAACCACCACACTCGAGACCTCACATCACCCACGACCACCTGGTGACGACCACCAGGCTTCGACACCTCATAGAACAACCCAAAACAGTCGCATAAAAACGTTATACCTCACGTGACAACCTCTGTTCCTGTTCGTTTTATTGCCCTTAAACAACTGTCAACTAAAGCTTTCCCGACCACCACGCACCACCGTACCATCACCCACCTAGCCTACAAACAGCCCCTACCAAGACTCATGAATATACAACAATCATTAACCCAGAAATATGATAAAAAAACGCAAGAGAGCACAGCAAAAACCGCAAACACGGATGAAAAACAGAGTGATAAGCGCAGCCACTGACCATATTATGGTGATTATTCTGACACCTACGGTGATCCTATAGCGATTTAAAGATGATAAATATGTTATACATACTACAAAGATTACATACAACTATATTACCCAGATTTGAAGATACGAACAAACATGATAAACTACTTACGAAATCACTTGCTGCGCAAAGAATGAGAACGATGGTGATGGGGTTGTTATTGTTTCTCCTTCGTTCTTCTCTAACCCACGACAGTCCTGCTAGGTTTTTCTGATGTAGACGGGGTAGGGAGGGAGGCAAAGGTGCGAGGATGATTAGGGTTTTGCGAGATGTGGAGGCAGACATAGGTGGTAGGCTTGATTAGGGTTAAAATTCGATATGTACGTTGTGTGTATATCGATGGAATATAAGGAGTATATGGGCTAGGGTTGTACTACACGACATCATATTATAACCCGAGTTCAAAAGCCCGTCACGCATCCCGAGGTGGTATCCCGCTCAAAACTCGTAACTCAAAATAAACGAGTACGTATAAATTATTTATACTAATTAAATTATGTAATTTTGGTATTAATACATATTCATTAAATTAATTATAAAAATATAGCATTCATATAAGAATATAACAAAATTTAGGATTTAAAAAAAATATAGATACGACTTTAAATAGTAACTAAGTATAGATAAGAATAAATATAAGATAGGATATATATTTAATTATAAATATATTATCAAATTTAAAGAAATACGAATGAAATGCCATTTTATGAAATAATCGTCAAATATAAAAAAAAATGATTATAAAGTACCAAATAATCGTAGATATACGATTTACAAAAATAATAACAGTTTCCGTAAAATACTTTATAAACATTCTTATTTGAAATACTTGGATAAAACAGGGTTTGGCAGTTGTTGACCGATGCTAAATTCCGGGGTATTACAGTCTTCCCTCCTTAAAATGAACTTCGTCCCGAAGTTCGCCGCCCCGTAACGGTAACGAAACATATAACAAGCATGAAACAATCACAAGTAGCACGTATATAGGCTTCAAAACGCGAAATGTTACATTCTACCCCCCCCCCCCCCCCCCCCCCCCCCCCCCCCTTAAGAACCTCTGTCCCCAAAGTTTAACACATAACAGAAATTCATGACACTTAAAGGACCACAACATTGACCAAAACATAACAAATTAATCAGGAGACTCCATGTATGGTAAATCTCAGTCAAACCAATCATAATACATCAATTACCCCAATCATAATTCATCAAGATTTTACAATCTTGTCCTCCTTAAGACATGGTTACGTCCCCGTAACCTCATTATAAAATTTTACATCCAAAGTTCAAGAATATCACACAACCAACAATCACAAATCATCTGATAGATTACTTACCCTATACTGGCAACTAGCATCCGACTTTTAAGGCAACAAATGTAATACCCCGTATGTTAGCCTCGGTCAACGGTGGTCAAACCATGTTTTACACGTATTTCAAACGAAACGTTTATGAAGTATTTTGCGTAAACTATTATTATTTTTATAAATCGTATTTCTACGATTATTTTATATTTCATAATCATTTTATATTTGATGACTATTTCATAAAATGGCATTTCATTTGTATTTGTTTAATTTTGATAATATATTTATAATTAAATATATTTCTATTTTATGAATAGTTCTCATCTATACTTAATTCCTTTTATTTGTTAAAGTCGTAATTATATTTAAAATACTATGTTTTTTATATATTCCTAGGGGTGTTCACCGGTCCAAAACCGGACCGGACCGGACAAACCCGTGGACCGGACACTCACCATCCCTAAGACCGCGGACCGGACCGGTTGGGAGGGGACCCGGACCGGACCGGACCGACACCCTTTAGGTCCGGTTTTTTCCGGGTTTGGACCGGACCGGTACTACTTTACAAGGTAAATTGATTTTTTTTTTCCTATGTGGACCGGACCGGACCGGACCGGAGACCGTCACCATATTTTTGGGGACCCGGAGACCGGACCGGTATGTATCCGGTCCGGACCGGACCGGACCGAACGGTCCGGGTCGGTCGGGTTTGCCGGTCCGGTCTCTTTTTGAACAGCCCTATATATTCCTATGTGAATACTAATATTTTAATATTTCTATAATTTATATTATATGGACTACAATATTACCGTACTAATAATTTTGTATTCTTGTAATTAAATTAATTAGTATAATTAATTATACGTACTCATTGATTTAAGTCACGAGTTGAGAACGAGTTAGAATGTCTCGGGATGCGTGATGGGCCGAGTAATAAGATAAGTGGGCTCACATGTTTACTCTATGTTACCATTTACCACATACCAAGCCCATACCCTAACTAATCCATCGACAAACATGAACCCTATTCTTGACATATCACTCTTTTGATTGCCTCCCTCCATCGACAAAAAAATAAAATAAAAATAAACCTAATCCTTATCTGTCACCATGGAAGAGGAAGAACGAGAACAACAACCACCTTCATCATCGTCATCGTCACTGTAAGACAAACTCGTATTCATGTTTCGACTTAGTCCTATGTTTCGTCTTTTAATTGCTTTATACGAATGCTTTCTGATTTAGTTTTGATACGAGTCTCGGGGTAGTCGTACTAGGGTGTTTATAGTTTAGTGTGGTTATGTTAGAGTGGCTCATGGTGGCCGGAACACCCTATTTTGACGGCATGTTTAGAGGCGACCGAAAACAGAGGAGAAACACCTTGTTATGCGGACTGCTTGTGTTGGGTTTTCGGTTTGGTTAGAGGAAGGTTTTGCATCTGGACTTGGTCGTGTAATGTTTATTAGAGTAGTGTCAACCACCGTGATACATTGTGGGGTGGCTGTAGGTGAAGGCTAGGGCTGTGGTGGTCGGAAAACAGAAGGGAATAGGAAGAAGGTGAAAACAGGGTGTAACGACCAGTTTAGTGTTAGGTTTGGGGCGGTTTTTGATGGGGTTTTGGGGGATCAAAGAGTCACCTTTACCTCCTATGGGACCACCGTGGGTCGGTGGTAACCACGGTAGTGGCCAGTGGAGCTGTTGGGCACGGTGGAGAGAGAGAGAGAGGTGTGAGAAAAGGAGTTGAGATGGTGGCTGAAAGTAGCGATGGACAGTGAATTTGCAGGCTGTGTTGGGCTGTACGTGGTGGTGGCTATGGTGACCTTTGTTGGTGGCTAGTAGGTGTAATATGTAGTGGGTAGTACGTAGTTTAGGTTGGGCCAAGTGGTGGTAGTTGTCGGGGACCGTGATGGAGGTGGTGGTGTCGGGAAAAGGGGTGCAACAGACCTACTAGTCTGCGTATGTGAATGGATGTTGCTGCCGCGGTTGTTGCGGTGTCCATCGAAGGCTAGTTTAATGGAGTCATAGTCGGTGGGTGGTGTCCTTCAGTACAGTGTGATCTGAGGGTGCCAACCACGGCGGGGTGAGGGTGGTTCCGGTGGCAGAAGGGGGTCGAAAGAGTGGTGAAATGGGTTGTCAAGAAGGGTTGTGGCGTTCGGGGTTCTGTTTTGAGTCTCAAGTTGTTTGGGCTGCATTGTTGATTACGTATGCATGTTACTATTATTGTATTATAATCATCATCATTATTATCATTATCATTATTATTATTATTAGTATTATTATTATTATTATTATTAGTAGTAGTAGTAGTAGTATATTAGTATTGGTAAGCATACTTGTTTGTCATTATTATTATTATTATTATTATTATTAGAGTTATTATTTTATTGATATTATTTTTTAGTAGATATTATTATTGTATGGTTGTTATTATATGGTTCGTATCGAGTATGGTTAATATTAGTAAATGTTACTCCTGTTTTAATTATTAAATTTGTTAAGTAAATTTTATACAAGAATGTGACGGTTATAGATAGTCGACTATGTTTTCAATGTCCGTTTATTTAATTGAAGTTGGTTATAAAAGTAATAAGGACGAGTTGTTTAAGTTAATTGAAGTAGTCATATTTAATACGGTCTCGTTATGCATAATATATAATTTAAATCGTTAATTTGAATAAGTGATATATTATATTTGTTTACATAGTTATAGTAGTTAGTAATTATGTATATTATTTTATTAGGTGTTGAGTATGTGAGGGAGTGATTCTACTCATTGGATGTTAGCTGCGTGATGGGATAATATTGCTATCCAGGTAGGATACACTGACACTCTACTCTATGAAGTGTTATGAATGGATGTTTATTCTGTGATGTGTTATGAATGGAGGTTGCCTGGTATACTATGGATGCAAGTATGAGTTATATGAGCACGATATTTAATGGTTATTTATTTTAGTGTTGCATTCATGAGCATGGCATATGCATTGGTTACTGAGAAAGATATGGATCAGATATTGTTCTGATATAAAGCCCAAGGTGGTTCTGCAGACCAGGCCTGGTGTCTTATCAGCTATTGAGCTGGTGTTCGGCGACGGCCGATTATAGTCTGCCGGGAGGTTCGGTATGGCTGGGTGTTACGGGTTTGAGAATGAGATTGAGATTGAGCTCGAGCTCGAGCATATCATGGCATTGCATATCATTATTTATTGCATTATGATTTTTTGTTATCCTACTCAACCGCGAGGTTGACAGTGTATTCGTGTGCACCTACAATGATCCGGAATAGGGAGTAGATTTTACAGTAAGAGACAGATGAGCTAGGAGCTGGGGCAGGAATGCGAGATGCAGACTTTGGACCGACTTAGAATTATGTCACATATAGAGAAGTCATCAGTTGTATTTTCTTTTCCCGTTGAGCAGTAATTGTAATAACAAAAGTTTAAATTTTATCAGTTTTATATAAAGTACTTTGGTTGTTTTACTGTGTTATACACTACCTCGGACATTCCGAGATGGTAACAGCTCTATTTATTTGAGAATGTCTTGCTAAAGGCTCTTAAATAAATGGGGTGTTACAAAGTGGTATCAGAGTGAACGATCCTCAAGCCTAAAAACAAATGAATAAAAATAATGAACATAGGAAGAGTCAAATAAAATGAACCCTAGGCTAGTAACTATTAGGAGCCCCAGGATTGGAATGAGTTAGGAGCCCCCTCAAACCAAGCCACTGGCACTTTCAGTCTAATTTGGTTACCCTTGAGAGATGTAGAGCGTGGGTAGTATAGAATAAAGGAAAAGACCCAATATATATTGTACTAACAGTTTGCTGGAGCGGAATGAGGTAAGTAATGATGTGATACATGGTTAATGATGTGCTATGAAAGAATATGGTTAGTAATCTATATTGTGAACCATAAGATTGATATTGAATGTGATTGAGATATGTATTACTTCAAGTGGGAGGACATTAGTTTTGAATATGATTTTGACTTGTATGGTGATATGTATGCGGCTATATGATCCATGAACCCTTAGGTAGAGATATAGTATAATGATATGTGTAATGAGTTGATGATAAGTAGCACCTTAGTGATTTCTAGGGTATATTACGTACTTAAATGAGTTGCGATTGTTGCGATGATAGGAACTAATGCAATGTTTATACATATATAATTATTGAGTTATTTAGTTGATTCTATTTCCAGTTTCGCAATTTTTACTGTGTTCTAAATGACAATTGTAGTTTGAAGTGATGAGTAAATGTTAATATGGTGCAATGTGATTTCAATGCCTCAAATGATTTGTTAACTTGTTTGGAGGAAGTTGGTTGTGTTTAGATATGATAATGTGAAGTAATTTTTTTTTGGAACCAAAATTGTAATAAATTTTCAGAATGTTACCTTGTCTGTATGAGTTGCCATTTAAAATGTGTTCCATATATGAACATGAAAATTTTATGCATGATAACCTTCTGAATTAGCTTTTCAATGCTTTTTGTTTCATAATAATACGAGTTATATTTTGCGAGGAATAAATATTTTAGTTGACAGTGGCCAGATTGTTACTGCACAGTTCCGTTTTGACCTATGTTTTTGGAAAAACATAATCATTTAAAACGTGTTTATTGTTTATGCATAATTCCAACTCCACTATTTAGAATTTTCTTTCATGTTATCAAAATGATAAGCAACGTAAAATCTTAACGAGTCGTTATTTAATAGTGATTTTTGCAAGTTGTTCAAATTTCTGTCTAAGTGCTGTAGAGTTTTGTTCAGACCAATCGAGTTGTAAAATTTGTTATAAATAATTTCCTTAAGCTTTGCAAATGATTGTTTTTCCTATGATTAGTTAATTTATTATATTTTCTAAAAACTATATTGTCTCACAAAATGTCTAAGCGGTTATTTAATTATGATTTTTGGAAGTTGCAGCGTGATGAATGATTGTAATTGTAAGTTATGTAAGTTTTCAATATGAAAGTTTAATCAAATATGAATTATGTGATGTAACCATGTGATATCCCGATATGACAATTGTAGCATGAACAGTAGGCATCTGATATGAATATGAACTTTATTATATGATAATATAACCTTATTTATTTCAGTGAGTTTTGTATAAAGTAATTTCAATTATACATATGCTATTACATTCCGTTATGTGACCTTATGATATTCATGAAATGTATTAATTCGTCAAGAATGAACTATGCGTTAGCTAATTGTCTACAGTGATGTAAACGTGTTAATTTTGTGTCAGAATTTCCAAGAGTATATAAGTGTTAGTTACCTTGATTTTTACTGTGTGGCATGAAATTGATGAGTATGCTTTGTTGCTTTAAAAGTCGAATGCTAGTTGCCCAGTATAGATTAATTAACTTATCAGATAATTTGTGACTTTTGTTTGGTGATCTTCTTGAGCTTTGAATGTGGAATTTTATAATGGGGTTACGGGGACGTAACCATGTCTTAAGGAGGATAAGATTGTAAAATCTTGATTAATTATGATCTGACTAGTTGGTATATCATGATTGGTTTGACTGAGATTGACAATGCATGGAGTCTGCTGTTTTAATTTGTTATGTTTCGGTCAATGTCACGTTTTTTTAAGTGTTATATACTCGTGTCGTATGTTAAACTTTGAGGACAAAGTTTCTTAAGGGGGATAGAATGTAATACTTCGCGTTTAAGAGCATATATATATGTACTACTTGTGTTTGTCTTACGCTTGTGGGGTGTGTTGTTATCGTTGCGGGGTGGCGAACTTCGGGACGAAGTTCATTTTAAGGAGGGAAGACTGTAATACCCCGTATGTTAGCCTCGGACAACGGTGGTCAAACCATGTTTTATACACGTATTTCAAACGAAACGTTTAAGAAGTATTTTACGTAAACTATTATTATTTTTATAAATCGTATTTCTACGATTATTTCATATTTCATAATCATTTTATATTTGATGATTATTTCATAAAATGGTATTTCATTTGTATTTGTTTAATTTTGATAATATATTTATAATTAAATATATTTCTATTTTATGAATAGTTCTCATCTATACTTAATTCCTTTTATTTGTTAAAGTCGTAATTATATTTAAAATACTATGTTTTTTATATATTCCTATGTGAATACTAATATTTTAATATTTCTATAATTTATATTATATGGACTACAATATTACCGTACTAATAATTTTGTATTCTTGTAATTAAATTAATTAGTATAATTAATTATACGTACTCATTGATTTAAGTCACGAGTTGAGAACGTGTTAGAATGTCTCGGGATGCATGATGGGCCGAGTAATAAGATAAGTGGGCTCACATGTTTACTCTATGTTACCATTTACCACATACCAAGCCCATACCCTAACTAATCCATCGACAAACATGAACACTATTCTTGACATATCACTCTTTTGATTGCCTCCCTCCATCGACAAAAAAATAAAATAAAAATAAACCTAATCCTTATCTGTCACCATGGAAGAGGAAGAACGAGAACAACAACCACCTTCATCATCGTCATCGTCACTGTAAGACAAACTCGTATTCATGTTTCGACTTAGTCCTATGTTTCGTCTTTTAATTGCTTTATACGAATGCTTTCTGATTTAGTTTTGATACGAGTCTCGGGGTAGTCGTACTAGGGTGTATATAGTTTAGTGTGGTTATGGTAGAGTGGCTCATGGTGGCCGGAACACCCTATTTTGACGGCATGTTTAGAGGCGACCGAAAACAGAGGAGAAACACCTTGTTATGCGGACTGCTTGTGTTGGGTTTTCGGTTTGGTTAGAGGAAGGTTTTGCATCTGGACTTGGTCGTGTAATGTTTATTAGAGTAGTGTCAACTACCGTGATACATTGTGGTGGCCGTAGGTGAAGGCTAGGGCTGTGGTGGTCGGAAAACAGAAGGGAATAGGAAGAGGGTGAAAACAGGGTGTAACGACCAGTTTAGTGTTAGGTTTGGGGCGGTTTTTGATGGGGTTTTTGGGAGATCGAAGAGTCACCTTTACCTCCTATGGGACCACCATGGGTCGGTGGTAACCACGATGGTGGCCAGTGGAGCTGTTGGGCACGGTGGGGAGAGAGAGAGGCGTGAGAAAAGGAGTTAAGATGGTGGCTGAAAGTAGCGATGGACAGTAAATTTGCAGGCTGTTTTGGGTTGTACGTGGTGGTGGCTATGGTGACCTGTGTTGGTGGCTAGTGGGTGTAATATGTAGTGGGTAGTACGTAGTTTAGGTTGGGCCAAGTGGTGGTAGTTGTCGGGGACCGTGATGGCGGTGGTGGTGTCGGGAAAAGGGGTGCAACAGACCTACTAGTCTGCGTATGTGAAGGGATGTTGTTGTCGCGGTTGTTGCGGTGTCCATCGAAGGCCAATTTAATGGAGTCATAGTCGGTGGGTGGTGTCCTTCGGTACAGTGTGATCTGAGGGTGCCAACCACGGTGTGGTGAGGGTGGTTCCGGTGGCAAAAGGGGGTCGAAAGGGTGGTGAAAATGGGTTGTCAAGAAGGGATGTGGCGTTCGTGGTTTTGTTTTTAGTCTCAAGTTGTTTGGGCTGCATTGTTGATTACGTATGCATGTTACTATTATTGTATTATAATCATCATCATTATTATCATTATCATTATTATTATTATTATTAGTAGTAGTAGTAGTAGTACTAGTATATTACTAGTGGTAAGCATACTTGTTTGTCATTATTATTATTATTATTAGAGTTATTATTTTATTGATATTATTTTTTAGTAGATATTATTATTGTATGGTTGTTATTATATGGTTAGTATCGAGTATGGTTAATATTAGTAAATGTTACTCCTGTTTTAATTATTAAAGTTTTTAAGTAAATTTTATACAAGAATGTGACGGTTATCGATAGTCGACCATGTTTTCAATGTTCGTTTATTTAATTGAAGTTGGTTATAAAAGTAATAAGGACGAGTTGTTTAAGTTAATTGAAGTAGTCATATTAAATACGGTCTCGTTATGCATAATATATAATTTAAGTTGTTAATTTGAATAAGTGATATATTATATTTGTTTACATAGTTATAGTAGTTAGTAATTATGTATATTATTTTATTAGGTGTTGAGTATGTGAGGGAGTGATTCTACTCATTGGATGTTAGCTGCGTGATGGGATAATATTGCTATCCAGGTAGGATACACTGACACTCTACTCTATGAAGTGTTATGAATGGATGTTTATTCTGTGATGTGTTATGAATGGAGGTTGCCTGGTATACTATGGATGCAAGTATGAGTTATATGAGCACGATATTTAATGGTTATTTATTTTAGTGTTGCATTCATGAGCATGGCATATGCATTGGTTACTGAGAAAGATATGGATCAGATATTGTTCTGATATAAAGACCAGGGTGGTTCTGCAGACCAGGCCTTGTGTCTTATCAGCTATTGAGCTGGTGTTCGGCGACGGCCGATTATAGTCTGCCGGGAGGTTCGGTATGGCTGGGTGTTACGGGTTTGAGAATGAGATTGAGATTGAGCTCGAGCATATCATGGCATTGCATATCATTATATGTTGCATTATGATTTTGTGTTATCCTACTCAACCGCGAGGTTTACAGTGTATTCGTGTGCACCTACGATGATCCGGAATGGGGAGTAGATTTTACAGGAAGAGACATATGAGCTAGGAGCTGGGGCAGGAATGCGAGATGCAGAATTTGGACCGACTTAGAATTTTGTCACATCTAGAGAAGTCATCAGTTGTATTTTCTTTTCCCGTTGAGCATTAATTGTAATAACAAAAGTTTAAATTTTATCAGTTTTATATAAAGTACTTTGGTTGTTTTACTGTGTTATACACTAACTCGGACATTCCGAGATGGTAACAGCTCTATTTATTTGAGAATGTCTTGCTAAAGACTCTTAAATAAATGGGGTGTTACAACAGACATACTTGACAAATTAAACATTTCGTGTTCATAAACAAAGTAGGGAGACAAGATCTTGCTTACGCAGATAAGAGGAATGACATTAGACAAAAATTTAATTAATGTAATTAAACACGAGGCATTGAAATATTTCACGAGACAGACACCAATCATGGACTAGTAAGACATCTTTGTATTTTTAGATATAAATAAGTTAAAAACACTTAGGTACATTTTGAAACCTTCAAACAATGAAGCTGTAATTAATGGCAATTATAAGCACGAATCAATTGACGATTTTACAAGCTATAGATCGAAAGCTAGACTAGCATTCCCATAATTCACATTCAAACAATTTAATAACTCAGTATATTGTGATCAGATTTTAAACATAGCAAAATGTCATTCGCTTTGTGGCATAACATTAGTGTCGGTATAAATGAAACCAACTTTATATAAAACTCACCAATAATAAGTAAGGTTACACTATCATGTAATAAAGTTCATATTCATATCATATGTCTTGTTCATGCTACTACTGTCATATCAGGATATTACATGGTTACATTACAGAATTCATATTTGATTAACCTTTTATATAGAGACTTACATGACTTACAATTTCAACAATCAAACATCATGTTGCAACTTCCAAAATTTATAATTAAATAACCGTCCAGCCATGTTGTGAACTATTATAGTTTTTGAGAAGTATAATGAATTAACTAATCATAGGAAAAAGGATCAATGCAAAACTTAAGGGATTTATTTATAACAAATTTTACAACTCAGTTGGTCCGAACAGAAACTTTACGGCAATTAAACATGAAATTGGACAACTTGCAAAAATCACTATTAGATAAAGACTCGTTAAAATTTTACGTGGCTTATCATTTTGAAAACATGAATGAATATTCTAAACAGTGGAGCTGGAATTATGCATAAACAATAAATACGTTTAAATGGTTTCTTTTGCAAAAACATGGGTCAAAACAGAACTGTAGTGTGACAATCTGACCACTGTCGACTAAAATATTTATTTTTCGCAAAATATAACTCGTATTAACATGAAACCAACGGCATTGGAAACATAAATCAGAAGGTTATCACATATAAAATTTTCATATCCATATAGAGAACACATTTTAGATGGCAGCCCGTACAACAAGATAACATTCTGGAATAAAATAAAATAAAAACTTTTGGTTGCTTTAAAATTACTTCACATTATCACACAACCATTCTTCCTCCAAAACATATTGACATATCATTTGAAGCATAGGAATCACATTGCACCATATAACATGTAATTGTCATCTAGAAAACGGTAAAGATTGCGAAACCGAAAGTAAAATCAACTAAGTAAGTAAATAATCATGTATGTATAAACAATGCATTAATTTCTACCACCGTAACAATCACAACTTATTTAAGTACGTAAATATATCCTAGAAATCTCTAAGGTGCTTTTTATCAGCAACTCATTACACATATCATTATACTATATCTTTACCTAAGGGTTCAGGGATCATATAGCCGCATGCATATCACCAGACATGGATTAATTTAGCATATAAATTTGGTCATTCTTATTCAAATACCAAACAATATATTACATAGTTACGACAGTCATTAAATAACCAGATATCATGTAGACATTTCGAAACACCAAAATCATATGATCATATCACTCCAAATTATTTTTCAATAAGTATACATCCATTCTCTGAAAATTTCAATTCAATCATGCAGATCAGTCAGCATTTCAATATTAGTCGTATTCTTTCAATACACATCCTCATATAAGTCAAGCTTATATTTCAAACTCATGTTTCACAATAAATATTACCAACGATTGTTTCACATTATGACTTACCTCGTTCCTTTCCTGCGGAAACGGTTAGTACAATATAAATTGGGTCATTTCCTTTATTCTATACTACCCACTCTCTACATCTCTCAGGGTAACCAGGTTAGACTGAAAGGGCCAGTGGCTTGGTTTGAGGGGGGCCCTAACTCATCCCAATCCTGGGGCTCCTAACAGTTACTAGCCTGGGGTTCATTTTATTAGACTCTTCCTATGTTCATTATTATCCATTTGGTTTAGGCCTGAGAATCGTTCGCTCTGATACCACTTTGTAACACCCCCATTTATTTAAGAGCCTTTAGCAAGACATTCTCAAATAAATAGAGCTGTTACCATCTCGGAATGTCCAAGGTAGTGAATAATAAAGTAAAACAACCAAAGTACTTTATATAAAACTGATAAAATTTAAACTTTTGATTATTATAGTTACTACATAACGGGAAAGGAAAAATACAACTGATGACTTCTCTAGATGTGATATAATTCTAAGCCGGTCCAAAGTATGCATCTCACATTCCTGCCCCAGTTCCTAACTCATCTGTCTCTGACCTATAGAATCTACTCCCCATTCCGGATCATCGTAGGTGTACACGAATACACTGTCAACCTCGCGGTTGAGTAGGGTAACACAATAATTATAATGCAACAAGTATGATATGCAAATGCAATGATATGCTCGAGCTCAAACTCAATCTCATTCTCAATCACAAAGCTCAATCTCAAACCCGTAAGACCCAGCCATACCGAACCTCCCGGCAGACTATAATCGGCCGTCGCCGAACACCAGCATAACAGCTGAGGTCACCAGGTCTAGTCCTGCAGAACTAGCCTGGGCCCAATAGTATCTCATCATCTCAAATTCGTATCCAATGCACATGCCATGCTCATGAATGCAACAATACTCTTAATAAATCATGTTATTAAATAACGCAATGCGGATACCAATAATAATAATAATCAATACTCAATCCAACTAATATCATTGTCATGTAAATCATGCTCAGCATCCATAACACACAATCCAACACCATTCATAACACCTCATGGAGTATAGTGTCAGTGTATCCTACCTGGATAGCAATACAGTCCAATAGCAAGCCAGCGAGTTAACAGAATAATGGCACTTCAAAATCGTCACCTAACAATATAATATACACAATCACTAACTAACACAATTATGCAAACTAACATAATATATTAATCATTCAAATTAATTATTTAAATAACATAACGAGACCGTATTAAATGACTACTTCAATTAAATAATCAAGCATAGAAAATATTATCGATCTATTGATAACCGTCACATTCTTGTATAATAAAGTTACTTAACAACTTAATAATTAACGACATGAACAATATTTACTAACAATATAAACATACTAACAATGATATTATTAACACAATAAAAATATCAATAATACTAACAATAATAATAACATACTAATAGACCATTATTGATAGGTGGAATAAACAAAACAATTCACTTGTCAATGTAAATATCAATATTAGTAACCATAATTAATAACAATAATAATAATAATAGTAATACTACTAATATTATTATCAAACAAATTTAGTAATAATAAGACAAAAGTTAATAAAGATACTAAAATAAGCAAGAAAAAAACGCAACATTAACAGCCAAATACGAAACACGACAGTACTCCAAAACCGTAACCGACACCCCTGACCAGCCTACTTTGCAGCCCCCTTCGAGACCTTCCTGCTGCCTTATCCACCACCACACCACCGTGACTCCAATCCCCGAACTATGATGCACCTATTGAAACCTACCACCACCCTCGACATGACCATCTCAGCCCTCGAAACCAGTGACAAAACACCCTGTCACAACCGACCTATAACACTCCTCCTGCACTCGTTCATGCGCCCCCTCTGTAACGCCCCTCTAACCACCTTCTAACACCTCCATAACCGCCACCAACCACCACACTCGAGACCTCACATCACCCACGACCACCTGGTGACGACCACCAGGCTTCGACACCTCCTATAACAACCCAAAACAGTAGCATAAAACTTTATACCTCACGTGACAACCTCTGTTCCTGTTCGTTTTATTGCCCTTAAACAACTGTCAACTAAAGCTTTCCCGACCACCACGCACCACCGTACCATCACCCACCTAGCCTACAAATAGCCCCTACCAAGACTCATGAATATACAACAATCATTAACCCAGAAATATGATAAAAAAACGCAAGAGAGCACAACAAAAACCGCAAACACGGATGAAAAACAGAGTGATAAGCGCAGCCACTGACGATATTATGGTGATTATTCTGACACCTACGGTGATCCTATAGCGATTTAAAGATGATAAATATGTTATACATACTACAAAGATTACATACAACTATATTACCCAGATTCGAAGATACGAAAAAACATGATAAACTACTTACGAAATCACTTGCTGCGCGAAGAATGAGAACGATGGTGATGGGGTTGTTATTGTTTCTCCTTCGTTCTTCTCTAACCCACGACAGTCCTGCTAGGTTTTTCTGATGTAGACGGGGTAGGGAGGCAGACAAAGGTGCGAGGATGATTAGGGTTTTGCGAGATGTGGAGGCAGACATAGGTGGTAGGCTTGATTAGGGTTAAAAGTCGATATGTAAGTTGTGTGTATATCGATGGAGTATAAGGAGTATATGGACTAGGGTTGTACTACACGACATCATATTATAACCCGAGTTCAAAAGCCCGTCACGCATCCCGAGGTGGTATCCCGCTCAAAACTCGTAACTCAAAATAAACGAGTACGTATAAATTATTTATACTAATTAAATTATGTAATTTTAGTATTAATACATATTAATTAAATTAATTATAAAAATATAAAATTATTAGCATTCATATAAGAATATAACAAAATTTACGATTTAAAAAAAATATAGATACGACTTTAAATAATAACTAAGTATAGATAAGAATAAATATAAGATAGGATATATATTTAATTATAAATATATTATCAAAATTAAAGAAATACGAATGAAATGCCATTTTATGAAATAATCGTCAAATATAAAAAAATGATTATAAAGTACCAAATAATCGTAGATATACGATTTATAAAAATAACAACAGTTTACGTAAAATACTTTATAAACATTCTTATTTGAAATACTTGTATAAAACAGGGTTTGACAGTTGTTGACCGATGCTAAATTACGGGTTATTACAGAGGTATTGATTTTAAGTTTGAATGGTCTGGTAATATGAAAAAGATAAGAACATAATGTATAAGAAAAAGTAAAAGATTTGTCTTATTACTATTATATCCCCTTGAGACTAATTTTGACTCATTTTAATGTTAAGACGAAGACAAACAAAATTACTTCCTTTTTACGCTGAATAATAACCTTTAATAGTAAGTATATAAATATTAAAGAATAATGTTCTAAGATAGAAAAATTGTAAAGAATAAATTATTCTAATTCATTTCCGATTTTCATTTTTAATAAAAACGTTAAATAAAGTTAATAAATTTAAATAGTAAGTATATAAATATTAAAAAATAATAATGTTCTAAATTTAATAGGAAAATTGTAAATAATAAGCTATTTTTTTTCCTAAATCTAATTGGAAAGTTGTAAATCCATCTATCTATATTATTAAAGCAAGCTTTTTCCGAGCTATTTCATTGGCTGTTTTTTTTTTCAACAATGTCATTGGCCGAGTGATTTCATTGGTTGTTTTTTTAGGCGCATTGACTACAACTAATATTAATAAATAATGCAAATTTTATCTAAATGAAAAAAAAAAGAAAACAGTAACTAACCTCATAATAAAATATAACATTAACATAAATTAAGATAAACGTTTAAGATAGTAAGAATTTGAGTCTACCTATATATCTTACGTTAGTAATTTTAAAATTCTCAATTTACAATGTCAAGATAAGATATATCCATCTATGAGTTGTAACAAATTTTGAAAAGATTGTTGGTGCCAAATATAAAAAGAAGTTCAGATCAAGAATATAGAGGTAACTTCATATAAGTTTATCATAGGAGTAGTATGCAGGTTTTGTAATTGACTTGACACAGAAATTCTTATCATTATTTGTATTATAATTATAATTGAAAAAAATTACAAAGATATTAATTCTTGATCAACTACTCCGGAGCATGGTGATTATTATTATTATTATTATTATATTGACTATAATTGTCCTATACTAATTTTATAATCTAAATGATTATAGTTTATATATCGCCTCCAGGTTTAGTAAATTATTATGCATTGTTAAATCTTATGCGCTACCAATTACCGAGTCTTAAAAAATCCATTATCATAACATTGGTTGGCAAGATTTTCACTCTTGAAAAAGTTTTATTTCTTTGTCAATATAATAATATTAATATCAACAAAAAGTTTATATACACCTCAAATGGTTTAGACAACTAAGGGTAAGAATTTACAAAATTTGCAATTAAATTAAGTTTTACCCGAGACCTTCAAAATCAACTCAAAGCTAATTAAACATGAAAATAAATTAATGTGTTTTGAGTTAAATTTTTATTAGAATAAGATCATCTTATGGCATGCGATGTCTTAATCTAAAATCTGTGATTAAGGTATGTATTCATAACTAGCATGCGGTGGAAGTTTTAGCATAGCTCGAAATCATCACTAGTAGAAATATATCAATTTGCGGCTCTTCATTCGAAGCGTTTTTATCAAAACGCAGCAAATAGATATTGAATTTATTTAATTTTTTAAAAAAATAGTAGGCTATTTGAGGCGTCAAGCAAAACAATGCCGCAAATAAAACTATATGAGGCGTTTTCTAAAACGCAGCAAATAACACCAACCCTAAATAATAAGCAAAAGAAGAAAAGTCATCCCTCATCCCTCGTCAAAGATACCAACACTGAATACACTCTCTCCGTCATCCCTGGCTATCGACCACACTCCACAGTGCACCACCTTCCACAGCGGACCACGACGACCCATTATACTTGCAACTTCCGTGCTCCGCTGTTTTCCCCTCTTTTCTCCTAAGGTTTGTACCCTAATTTTGTTCCTCAACTAAGATATACTTATTGTTTTATTTCAATTGAAAGTTTTGATTTTTTTGAGGTCAATTTATGAATGTGAGCAAATGTCCCAATGTCCCATGATTAAGATATTAGGGATACATGTCCAATGTTTAGCTGGTATATTGGTTTAAGGATGAAACCTGATTTCGCTTATGTTTATAAGGCTATATGCTTTTAACATTGATTTATCGATTTTTTTTGTTTTGTTTTTGTTTTAATGTGATTTTGAATAGTCTACATAGAAACAGTTGTACAATTACGACTATATCAAAGACCCTTCAAAGAGTTTATGTTGTTATGATGTATCTCAGTTTTGGTGACCTTCTATTTATGATAGTTCAGTATTTGTTGTTGTTGTTATTTACAGATGGTGTCAGTAGCCGAGCTCAATCTGGAAGATTGAACTTTACAAGATCAGAGGGGGAGATTTTGCAGTCATCAAATCAAGAATGCATTTTTATCTAGGTAACTGAAGGAATTTAGTAGGATTTGTATGAAGAATGTGCATCAAGCCACCAATGATTGTCCCAAACTGTTTAATCTCACTATTTTCTATTATAATTGATTAAGAATTTTTCGATAGTAATTGCTAAAAGTTGTCAATGGCAGACTGAAATCAACTACTTGTGGCAACTGCGACATCATAATCTAGTAAACCTCATTGGTTACTGCTTAGAGGATGAACATCGGCTCTTAATTTACGAGTTCATGCCGCGTGGTAACTTGGAAAATCATTTATTTAGAAGTGAGTGTAAATATTTTTCTCATCTAGCTTACTTGCCCCACACTTTCAATTTCTTCTGTATTCAACATGAAGATCTCTCTTTTTGAGTTTTCTATCTAGCTTGGAAAATTTGTGTTACATATATATGTCGTTTCATCTATGTCTTTTTGAGTCCTTTTTTGTTGCTAATTGAATTTCACGTTATTAATACCAGCAACTACTATCTACTCTGTATCATTTTAGCTTAAGTACCAACTATTGAGTTCGTTCTAATACTTTGAACTCATTCTTCCTTAGACGCTCTTATCTTTTGACCAACTAACAATTTAATCATAAAATATTTAAGTTATTAATTCAAATTGTCAGCTTTTAACAAAAAATATCATGCTAACATTTTCTCACCAACTATTTACATTTTTCCCTATAATGATAACATTTGATCCATCCTCATTTCAGACGAAAATAGTGGTTCTGAAACAAGAACTTCCCAATACTTTGTTAATATGTGATTTTTTGGGGGTAAATTTATCAATGTGAGCTGGTGTGCCGATGTCCCAAGTCCCATGATTAAGATAGGAATGGCTGGTGAGTTTCTAGACTTGACTGCTGCTTCATTTCTCAAATGTCTCATCTTTCGAAATTCCGATTATTCCCTGTTTATCACAGTATAAGGTGCTGGAAGCTTCAAGATGATGGTGATCTGATGCGAATGTCTCACTAGTAGAAAATCATTCATTTGCGGCTCTTCATTTGATATGGGTACACCACGTAATATAGCGTCTGAGTAACAGTTTGCCTTTTATGATTTGGTGCAGGGATTCAGATAGTCCGAGGCTGAAGAGGTCTTTGAAATGCAAAGTGATACTCCTTCAAAAGACGTTTTTAAAGTCTATGTGCAGAGGTACTCAATATCTTATATGCCTAAAAAATACTCAATATGAATTTGTGCAGAGGTACTCAATATCAATTTATGTAACTTTCAGATCCTGGGATATTGAGCTTTTAATGTATATTTATTGTTTAGTCATAAATAATTACCAAGTGAAATGTGTTTGGGGGAAGTATTATGACAGAGGTGTGACTAGCAGTGTTGCAGTCGTTTTAATTATGCTGGAGTTCTTTGGGTAGAAGTACAGTTGCGATGTTTGCCTAAAATACCTTCTATGCCTGAAAAAATACTCCGTATCCTAGTTAGTAACTAGTCGTTACTCATTTCAATATCATTATGTATAACGCAGGTGAAAATAGAAGGACAACTCGTTAGCAAGGGGATGAGATTGACGTGGGATGAAGCACAGTTACAGGTACTATCTTATGGTTGGAAGTTTGTTAGTTCTTACATGACCAGATGGGCAGATGCTAGCTTATGGTTAATTGGTTACCAATTTTTACACCATCTTGAGGGGGTACTTCACAGACAACTTCAGTATAAGATAATGGAGTTTTTGCAGATACAGGCTGGCAACCCTCACCCATATCATCTCCATGCTGCATCTGACTTTGAATGGGATTTCCATCTGAGCATAACAAGTACCCTGCTGCTGCTGCACTGGACTGACACCATACTAATGTCAAATTGTCTTCGGCTGATGTACTGTCTGCTGCTGCTGTGTTGGCTGCTGCACGAGACTGGCAGCATAAGGCTGTTGCTGCTCTAGAATTACTTGGTTGATGCATCCCAGAAACCTGTGATGGCTGCAGCACGGGACTACCAGAATTAGTTTTAGAGTTATATTGTTTGTAGGTTATTTCTATTTATTTCAATTTATGTATGAATTTAGAATAATTATAAAAATCTTGTAAGATTGTCTTTTTGAGAAATATATTTGAGAGTTATTACATTTAAATAAAGTAATTTGTTTGGCTCATTTCTTTCCATAAAAAAAAAAAAAATTACCTATTTGCTGCGTATTTTTTGAAAAAACGCCTCAAATAGCTACTCTATTTGCTGCGTTTTTTCAAAAAACGCCGCAAATAACTACTCTATTTGCTGCGTTTTTGGACGCAAATAGAATAGCTATTTGCGGCGTTTTAGAAACGCTGCAAATAACATTCCTATTTGCGGCCCCTCTATTTGCTGCTACATGAAAAACGCCGCAAAAGAGCTATTTTTTGGAGCCGCAAATAATTGTTTTTGTATTAGAATAAGATCATCTTATGGCATGCGATGTCTTAATCTAAAATCTGTGAATAAGGTATTTATTCATAACTAGCATGCGGTGGAAGTTTTAGCATAGCTCGAAATCATGTCATATAAATACATTGTTGATTACCTATTGATACAGATACATCTCACATGGCGCGAACACGGCCCCAATTTTCCATATTCGTGGTATTCATTAATTTATGTTATATTACAATCTCTTCCAAGTTCATTAAGAGATGAAGTTATTCTAAATCGTGTTGCGAACATTGGTAGCACAAGCAAAGCTAAAAAGCAATTCCATTATTAGTGATGTAGAGACAAACAACAATATTTCTAGGCCCGTGCATAGCACGAGCATTTAATCTAGTAATTTGTTATTTTCTTATTTTCTAATTCTAATAGGAAAATTATAAATAAATTATTATCTAAACAACTATTCACTAATTTTCTAAAAAGTTTCTTTTAATTATCATTATATATATAAAAGCAAAATGTAAAACTGCTGATGTGGCGCAACCAGGTTTAAGAATTAGGCTAATGAAGCTCTCTCCTTCAACCTCATAATTTTAGTTTTTTTCGGCCAATAACGTGAATAATAACAGGCCGTGTCAGCTTCCATTAAACATCAACTTATTATTTCTCTTTTTTACCTTATTTATCTTTTATTCTTTCTCTTTTCTAAATCTTATTTTATCTCACTTAATCTTTTTCACCCCTTATATATTTTTCTATTCTATTACTACAACCTCATTTTATTGGAAAGTTATAAGTTTACATTTTTTTAATATATTTTATGTTTTTCAAGTTATACGTCAAACTTTTAATGTAAACATGTTCTTATATATCTTATGTTATAAATATACTTTTTTATTTTTCTTTAAAATATTTACATATACACCACATATATTATTAGTATATCTAACAACTTTAGTTGATCATTTTCCGTCAAAACTAAAATTAAACAAACCGTGAATTTTCACGGGTGTTACGCTAGTATATATACTGAATGATTTTGATATCTCCTAAATTACACAAAGAGGCAAAGTTTATCTCCAAAGAACCAAAAAAATATTAAAAAAAGAAGTATGTGGTAAATAAAAGATATATGGGCATTTGTAGATTTGTAGAAATGTAGAAATGTAGAAATGTAATGGTATAAAAGCGTAGGGATTTGAGGTTAGTAGAAAACACACAAAGGAAAACAGTTTTTGGAGAAGAGAAGAGAAGGGAAGAGAAGCGCAAGCAAGCAAGCAGTAAAGGACAGAAGAAAATGGATCCAAAACTGACAGAGGTTTCTCAGACATTCGAACGTTTCAAAGCTGCTTTGGTTCGCTGTGATTTCGAAACTTGCCCTCGTCTCCTTTCCCAACTTAAGGTATTATACTTACTTCTCCCCATCTCCCATTTTTCTGCTCAAACCCTAATTCCACTCCTTTTCCCTAACTACGAAGTATATTGCTTTGCTTTAATTCTTATGGATTAGATTCATGAACAACATCAGAGCCAATTCGATTTGGTTCTATTAATTATTTTTTCATTCCCTAAATCTACTCTAGTTAACACTTTCTTATAATCATTTGTGGTGGATTGAGATCAGATTCATTGCTTTTGTGTTTGGGAAATCCTGAAATAAAGTTATATCGTTAGTCAAACTCAAGTATCTTGTAAACAATTAAGCTTGCCTACATCCTGCCCATTTACCCGCTTTAGGCTTTAGCCTTTGAGGTGCAAGGGTAATTGTTTTTTGAAATATTGTCGCGGGGAAGAAGAGAAAGAAGACAATGTTCATCTCTTCAGAAATCGTTCTTGCACAAATTCTTAGTTTTGTGGGCGAGCTGGATCATGTCATCCAATGGGAATTCGTTAGGGAAAGAAGGAGCTCAGTGAAATTAAATAAATGGATGTCATATTAAATTTAGAATGTCAGTTTGTGCATGTATTATAGCTGCTGGATGGTGCATGTATTCTTTCCCCATCGAGGCAGTGGCCATTGTGGCTGAATACAAGAATGCTCAAATGCTCATCAGATTTTTGGATGTACCTAATGATAATTAGATGTTTTCAGCCTCTTTGCACAAGAATATTACTTTTTCCTGTTGACATACTTCACTGGTTCTTACTCCGTCTAATATTGGGGTATTCGTGTTATAGGTATTGCTGACGGAATTTAGAAGCCTTCCACCATTGTTTGAAGCAACGTCTAATGCCGTCCATGAGCTGACATTAGCAAGTAACTTTCTTGGCTCTTATAGTCTTTTTCTTACTTCTTTTCCTGCGTTCTCCTTCAGTCTCAGTTTTTCCATTCATTTTACTCTCTTTGAGTTGTATTATTACTGACTGTACAATACCCAGGAGACATATATGAACATGCTGTTGTTCTGAGTGTCAAGATGGAAGATCAGGAGGCGTTTGAGAGGGACTTCTGCCAGTTGAAACCTTATTACACTGATGCCAGGTACTGTCTGTTGTTTCCTTTTAAAGCATTGCTTCAAATATTTATTTGAATTCAGCTCTAGCTATGTGCATTCTCTAGTAGAGAGACCAGAGGCCTTAGGTTCACTTCTTTTTTTTCCTATGATTGTGGATTTTAGAAAGTTGGAAGGGGTGTCCACAAACATGCAATAGAAACAACATTAACTCAGCGTCTTAAGGACTCCCTAAATGGCTTTTTAAGGTGGTTGCATATTTGTAACCTTATTTCTGCTAACAATAGAAAGAGTTTGTTTCTAGATGACTCATATTGAAATTGCATCAAGAATTGCAGCCATTGATGTCTTGTTCTTAATTGTACCAAACTAAGAAATGTAGCAATACAGATCCATATGTGTGAAATCCGTGTATCCGGAAAACATATATACTCCGTTAAACCATAGCAAACTAAAAAATGCAGCTTAATTCAGGTGCGTATGTCTGAAATCCGTGTATCCAGTCTTTTCGTGAGTACGGCAAGGTTGAGGCCGAACACGAACCTCTTCTTCGTTGAACTGTAGACCCAACATTAGGAACACACTACAAAGTCGAGTACGCTCTGGGAATTTCAACCGACGAATTGTGGTTGATAGCATAGGGAAATGGGATTGGGTTTTAGAGCATGAATTAGGTCAGTGTGGTGGAGGTGATGATTTAGGTTTAGGTTTGGATTTAAGTGAGGGTTTGATGATGGTCTGAGGTTTGGGGTTGATGGTGCAGGTTGGTGGTGGTCTAAGGTTTGGGGTTGTTGGCGAGGAAAGGGTCGGGTGTGCATAAGGTGTGAGGGTGGTGGATTTTGCGGAGAAGGTGTTATGAGTAACCCATTATTTGGGGTATTATTTGTCGAATGAATAAGTTGAATTGTTGGCAAGGGTCTAACTCAGATCTTAATTTTCATTCTTGTTGGAGTTAAAGGTCTAACTTATATCCTGAGCCTACAAAACTCCAAACCGTGTAACTTTAAGTGAAGCATAACTTTTCTTCAACTTACTTATTACCTTTTTCACCTTTATCCAACTTCGCATCGAGGACAGAGGTGCCTAAATCTTAGCATTATTCATCCTGCATTTTCTTAGCCAGTATTCAATGTGCTTTTGTTAAAAGATCATTATAACTTGTCTATATGTTTGATTTGGAGTGAAAAAAAATCCTAGTTTGCCAATCATGCTCATCTCAGGAAAGTGTACATATTATTACCAGTCCACACCAAAATTACCGTGGCCCAAGAATATGTGAGAAGAATTTTGAATCCTAAGAAGCCAGATGTGGATATGAGTGAGTATATAACAATTCATTAACCCCTCCAAACATGGTATCATTATCAGCATAAATCTCAACAACTGACAATTCTTCTCGTCGACCGTAATAAACATTGTTTTATATCAACTAAGCCTCTTATAAAAACCATTTTCCCAAAGAAATTTTGACAATCTCTTAGACCAAGCTCTTGGGCATTGTTTGTTGCCATAAAGAGATTTGGGTGATCTGAAACATGATTTGGTAATAAAGGAAAAGAAGGTTGCTCAATGTAGACATCTTCCAAATTACCATAAATTCCATCGTCTATTTTGCAGTGTTTAGTGTCCTTATGAGTAACAATGAGTACTACAATGAATCCGCATCCGGGTATGAGTGCAGAGGTTTCATTGTAGTATGTTCCCTCTTTTTACTGATGACGTCATGTCTAGCCTTGTTCTCGACGCCAGCTAGCCGAATCATTCCAGCCGTGGAAAGAAGGAAGTATAAAGCCAATTAAAGAATAGTTTTTCCAGGCGAATTTTTTGAGTTATTTAGAACTGTATCTTAAAATGCTGTCTGACTTTGACTCTAGAAGAAATAATATATTCTAAATGTTTCAAGTTTGTTTTTATCAAAGATGAATACTTAGGTAAGGAAACGTTTATGAAATATTGACGCATTAGCAAAATACACGTTCGTTAATGCGTTGCTTGCTCCTAAACACACTTTGTTCTCCACTTTTATAACACATACTGAATGACACGTATTCTCTCGGAACTATATTTTTGTATTGAATCTCCTTTGAACCTCTTAAGCATAGTCCTAACACTAGAAGAACACACATTCTAAGGCATGAGGAAATTAAAGCAAGACTTGTCATCATTAAAGCGTCACCATCTTAGTGAGTCATTTTACTTTATTCCATCATAACTATTCAACCAAATATGAATGATTGAGATACCTCATACGCTTGTTTGACTTTGATATCCTAGAGAAAGGATGATGAACCCTTCTGTTGATTTGCACTGAGTGAGCGTATACGAGAATGTAAATTCCATAGCGTGATACTCTTTCCTTTGAAACGTTGCTTGCACTGAATGGGCGTATACGAGAATGTAGATTCCATAATGCGTGATACTCTGATTCTGAATTCATTATCTTAAAAGTGTGGCTTAACAATCCACTAATATGAATCCAGGTAACAGCTATGTTTATTTGTAAGACTTGTCTGACTCGTCTCTGTTGGCTTTTGTTTGGCATACACTATTGTATTGAATTTTCTCGTCTGTATGTTCTCTTTTCATATCTATTAACTGTTTACTGTTGAACAGGGACCGTATTCCTCAATCTGCACAAGAATATCCAATCTTAGGTCTCAACCTATTGAGACTTCTTGTCCAGAACAGGATAGCTGAATTCCATACTGAACTGGAGTTGCTTTCATCAACTGCCTTGGAGAGTCCTTGCATTAAGCATGCTGTAGAGCTGGAACAATCTTTCATGGAGGGAGCATACAACCGTGTTTTGACTGCAAGACAGTCGGTCCCCCATGAAACTTATGTGCACTTCATGGACTTGCTAGCAAAGACTGTGAGGTGCAATTCCTTAAGTAGCTAGTCTATGCAATTTACCCGTTCTATTTTTGTATGACGTTTAAATAATTAGTTGAAAATTGCAGAGATGAAATAGCTGGATGTAGTGAAAAAGCTTATGATTCTCTATCACTAAATGATGCAAAACAAATGTTGCTGTTCTCCTCTGACAAGGATTTACTAGATTACATCAATGAGGTATGCTTTTTAGTAGCATCAAAAGTTAAGTTTACTTTTGTGGGACGATAACCAGATCATGATTAATGAAAAATAGTAAAGATGTTTTGATAAGAAGTTGTTTTAGATGTGTTCCTCTTTTGGCATGTATACAATTTCGCCATTTTACAGAACTGTAACTGTGAGAACTTGAACTAGTGTGTGGTTCTAGTGTGTAACCAGCTTTACTGAACATTAATTGTTGTGCGTTTTAAAAACTTAATTGGACTGCTAATTCCAGGAACACCCTGATTGGGAGATGAAGAATGGATGTGTGTTTTTCCAGAAAGCTAAAGAGTCAGAACCGAGCAAGGAAATCCCATCTCTGCTTCTCATCAATCAAACCCTCAGTTATGCCAGGGAGCTTGAGAGGATTGTCTGAGATTTATCTGCATACTCTCCTTGTTTTTTGCTTGCAGTGATTTTGTACTCTTACTTTGTTCTTTAAAAATCGTGTTGAGCAGTTTTATCGACCCTTCAAGTTTGCAGTTAAAACGAATTCATCTACTTTTGGTGTTGGACCCATTTTCTGTAATTGATCATTCCAGTATAACTGGCACTCATTCTACTTATTGAATGTACTTGGGGGAAAGTACGTATCAAACGTGAAAGATGAATTCGAAAATGACTTGTTTGGATTGGATGCAAGGTTGAAAGGAAATGTTTTTGGGTGCAATGGAAGAAACAGAGATGGGGATTGAAGGTGGTCTTGTCTGGTTGATTGGTTAATGATACGACATATAGGAAGGAGGAAGATGGTCCGTCTCAATTCTGGTTGGAATGGTTTCCCCTTTAAAATTGTATCCCAGCGCGTTCCGTTCCTAGCAAATCGTATACTACTACCACTCCTAGTAGGGTTTAGTTACTAGTGAAGAAGGTTAGATAACATGATTTAGTTTATTATTAAATGGTATACATCTTGTCATTACCTGGAATAGTTGGATACAGTTATTTAATGATTAGTACTTGTACTTAGTAGGGGTTCGTTCACTCACTGTCACACATTGACAGAGTTGATGAAGTAAAGATTCCCATATTGTTTATTCATCCAACTTGGTTTGGAGTTTTTTAGTTTATAGAATAGAAATGCAAAATGACAGAAAAGTGTGGGTTGGTGGACTGGAATGGAGGCAGTTGAATTCAACTGCAACTCTGCAACTCATTCGTTGGGCTTTTATGGACTCTCCTTCCTTTCCAACTCACACTTTCACCCTCTTAACTAAAACAATAAGGCCCTGTTTTTTTGGACTTCAAGTCACTTAATTTAAGTTCACTTCAGATCCTATAAGTTCAGTTCAGTTCAGTTCAGTTCCTATAAGTTCAGTTCAGTTCAGTTCAGATTCTATAAGTTCAGTTCAGTTCAGTTCCTATAAGTTCAGTTCAGTTCAGTTCAGTTCCTATAAGTTCAGTTCAGTTCCTATAAGTTTAGTTCATATAAACTCAATTAAGAAAAGTTATATACAGAGTATTATTTTTAACAATCGATACAAACATTTCTTTTAATTATTCGATACACGTCCTCTATAAAAAAAACAACTCATTAATAATTTACCCGTCTTTTACTCTCTAATTAATGCCAAACGATCATCCTCATTAATATCAAAAAACAACAACTCATCATACGACGCCCTCACCCTCACCAATTGTCACTCTCCCATTAATCAGTTTCTTCATCACCATTGTTAGAGAAAATAAATGGTTAGAGAAAATTGTAATAGTGAATTATTTTTTATCGTAATATAATTGTAGTATAATGTATGAACTATGAACAAAACATTATATATAAAGTTGAAAATATTTTAAACTACCTTATGTTTTAGACTAATTTTTTTATGAATGTCATCTATTGGATAATAATAATAATAATAATAATAATAATAATAATAATAATAATAATAATAATAATAATAATAATAATAATTAACTTAAATTAAAATAAAGTTAATTAAGTTCGGATTTTATAAGTTCAGTTTAGATTCTATAAGTTAAATTCAGTTCAGATCCTATAAGTTCAGTTCAGTTCAGTTCAGTTCCTATAAGTCCAGTTCAGTTCCTATAAGTTCAGTTCAGTTCAGTTCCTATAAGTTAAGTTCAGTTCCTATAAGTTCAGTTAAGTTCAGTTCCTATAAGTTCAGTTAAGTTCAGTTCCTATAAGTTCAGTTCAGTTCCTATAAGTTCAGTTCAGTTCAGTTCAGTTCCTATAAGTTCAGTTCAGTTCAGTTCAGTTCAGTTAAGTTTCAGTCCAAAAGAACAGGGCCTAAGTCTCCCTTGCGACGGGTTATCCATCACAAGCTTGTGATGGGTCGAATATTACCCACATGTGTAGATAAAACAAAAGTAAAAGTGCATAGCTAATCACAAAGGTTTGTCCTTATTTTCTCAAATGAATTTTATTTGACCCGTCACAAGTTTGTTACGGATACTACTCGTCATAAATGAAAATTTGTGTTACTAAAATTATTGGTAATTTTGAGATAGGTTTTGGTAAGTTTTGTGACAAACTCACTTAAAACTAACCCATTTGAAGAGACTTTGGCGAGAAATCTAAGCTAGTCTTAGTTTTAATTTCAAGACTCAACTTCAAATTTTGGTGAATTTTATGTATCAATTCCTTTTGTAGAAAAAAAAAAAGAAATAGAATGGAAAAGTAGAGTGTAGGTAAGTTTGAGTAATAAAGAAATAATAAAAGTTAGTACGAGTCTTAAGATCAGAGATGTATAATCTTACCTTGATCCAAATGCATCTTGGTCCGAATTCTCTTCTTTTCTTATAAACGGACCGGATTAAATTTTGTGAGATCTTATAGTTATTATCGTTATATATAAAAGTAATGTTTTAAGGAATAAAGAGAAAATATATTAAAATATGATTGTTTTAGAGAGGAAATGAAAAACAAAAATGGAAAAAAATCCAAATTACTCGATCACTATAAAGTAATAAAATAACCTTTTAATTTAAATACTACTTATATTCATGTTTACTTCTTACAATCTTAATTAATACAACTAGTTATTATCACAAGATTTACTCCATCCTTAGGACCTTTTTTTTTTTTTTTCGAACGGACTCCATCCTTAAGACCTTAATCATCCTTAATCAACATTTTATTTGAAGTGTATGTGTGGCGATTTTGAAATGGAAATTGGGGATGAATCTTGAATTTGTGCTTTAGAAATGGGATTTACTTTACTAGAATGATTATTGGTTATTGATTAATGGTAAAGGTGTGCTGCAGTTGTTGGTGAATGCCCTTCAAAACAACCTAAAGGATATTCCGTACTACTTAATTATCTGTGATGCGGCCATTAAACATTTAAACCAATCCCGTCTTTTATTTATTAATTTATTTAATCTTAATTAAGTAGTAGAATTAGAGCTTAGTATCAACATTAACCACTATATGCTTAACACTTGATTCACTAAATACCCAAAATGCAATGGACATGACACTTGCTTCCACCTCAATTGGATGAGCCACTCTATATATACGTCGCTACTCAACTGGCGACCGTGCTTGCATCAACTTACTTGTATATACCATTTCCGATTCAGTTATTTGTTTATATTTCTTATTCTTTATATTGGGTATGTTGATGAAAGAGTAACACTTAAATGAGGCGGAGAGATTCACATTCATATCAAAATCATGCATATAATATACACAATAATTGATGGCCAAAAGGAAAAAAAAATAGATAGATTTTGTAATATCCACTTGATGAATTACTTGTACTTAGCGTCAAAGTGGTGTGCAGAAACAAGACATGAAGGAGAAAGTTATTGTTAGAACTACAACACTTTATGTTATTATTTTTATACTTTAGAATTAAAAACCTAAACGAGAGTTACAAGTTGCATACAATTTCAACGCAGTGCATATAGTATAATAATAATAATAATAATAATAATAATATACTCCATCTGTTGGAAGATATTTCCATGTAAATGAAGCAAATGCAACTAATTTAATCTAATCTATATTCTTAATCAACTTGTTAATTTTGCGTTGATATCAATCAACTTGTATACTGGTACGTTTCACATATCCAATATACTTGGAAATTAAGTCTTTGTTACTCCTCACTTTGGATCCACTTTCATATACTCACCTATCGGCTATCTCTATAAATAATACTTCATCGTCAACTATTCCCTTTATTATAAAAGGGATAGAATTTAAAGAGCTCTGATTGGTCGATAGAAATTAAGAAAAGAAAAAAATTTAATTAATGTGGGGTCCGCCATGTTCATTTACATAATTAATTACTTCAATTTAATTTTCTCACTACTTTCGTTAATTAAATAAGTTACAATCTATAATTACACATCGAATATGAAATCTTCCGAAATTCTAACTATTCAATTTCAACAGTATAAATAAAATCTTTAATGATCATTGATAATAAGTTAAACTAATTTTACATAAATTAAAGGTATAGATTAAATATAATAATATGATTGAGACGCTTACACTTTACAGATATAGTATATTCAAAGATTAAAGAAATTGTTAATACTCCATTTAAATGCACTAATAAAAGGATTAAAGTGAGTGACAATGAGTATAAAACAGAAACAAAAAGTGAATATATATCAAATATAATAATATATAAATTGGCAAAAAATAATACATTCAAATACTAGAAATTAACAAATTAAAATTGTTGAGAATTGGAAATCAACGAAATTATGTAACTCCGTCTTAAATGTACATAAAAATAGATAAGATTTACTTCGTATATTATATGGTCGGAGTTTTTTGGGTAGTTAGAGAATCAGACTAATAATAATTTGGGTTCATTACGATGGTTATGAATTTAGAATTTAAACCTTAAGTATAATTTTAAAATCTATATATATTTTTACCTGCTATTATCCGTCTTAAATTTAAAACTGGTGAGTATCACTCCCCATGGGTTATAGACTTATAGGACAACTATTTTATTTTCGCTATGCATAATGGTTTTTTTTGTTTGAGTCATGCTACATATGTATATTTGATCCGTCCTAAACTTAAACCGATAATGTCGTCCTATATAAGAATTTGTATAATTTTATAATGTCAGCAGGTGCGTTGTTTTTACTTACGTCTAAGTTAAGCGTATAAATTCCTTTTATTTTTTTACATCGATATCTGCAATTCTAAAATTATATATTTTTTATTAAATATATTCGCCTTTTCATTTTTATTTTTTCGGTTTAATAAAATTAAACTCGTGCATTTTTTGCACGGGCGTAAAACTAGTTTTTTAATTCAATTCCATCACTAGGGAGAGCAAGAAACTTAAATAAATCCAACTTGGTGGGTTATGATATTACTATTTTCACGCTAGTAATCTTAAATTAATTATTACAACTTTGTATATATATACCCCCTCCTATTTTATATCACAAATTCTTATTTGCAACGGCACTATCCGTCACAAGCTTGTGGACGGATACCGTTTTCTCTCACAAAATACCCACTTTTTCTCTCTCTCCAACACTATTCACGTGATCCCCTTTCTCCACTAACTCATTTTGTATCCATTTTATCTCACAAAATATCCATCACAAATGGTGACCCGTCGCAAGCAAGACTTACTAATTTTATATATTGTTCCCATTTGGATTGGGCACAAGAATTAAGGTAGTGAATAAAATAAGTGTAAAAATTTGGGTGGAGTTTGGTGATAGGAGATAAGAATGAATAATTAAAAATTAAATAATAAATGGTGGGCCACAAACATTAAAAAAAGAATAAAATAAGAGTAAAAGAGTTGGATGAGCTTTGATAATAGGAGAGATAAATGAATAAAATAAGAATAAATGTTTCCAAAATAGAATATGGGAAGAAAACATAAATAATCCGTTTTAGAAAATAGGGAATAATATATAGAATAGGAGGAGGTGTCATTTTTTTTAGGATTTATTACCTTATGAAAAAAACTTCTAAAGTTACTACTTTACTAACTAAATAAGCATTAACATCAACAACGCAGACAACGCTTTCCCCTTCTCTCTCTAAAAACCTCCCCCTTCTCTCTTAAAAAACCCCAAAATAATCAGCTTGTTACCACCATCCTCCCCCTTCCTCTCACTTTTTCCCTGATTACTCCTGCTCGGTCACCGGAGTTTAAGCCGTCTTGTGACTTCTCTCCGGTGACCACTCTCCCTTATCTCATCATGACTGTTTTCACCCATTTTTGTGTTGTCTCTTAATCGCTCTTTTGAGTTTTTTTCGACTCCTTCCGTGATTTCAATGAAATGGCAGCGATTTCATTCCTAGCATGTCCTTTGGATGTTCGATTTAGTAAGTTTTTCAATGTATCTTGAAAACAAAAACTGTGTTTGTGACGGTCTCCTCGCATGCATCTTGGGACGGATCATCTTTTCGGGTCTTTTTTCTATGTGCATGCAGCTAGGAAGGTGATCCCCCCACTTCCCCCATCTCCCGGAGGCTTCGTGGTCGGACTATGTTAAAGTCCGTTGTTTTTTTATGGGTATGTATTTTGGTCTTTATTCTCCGTGCATGTAGCTAGGGAGGTGATCCCCCCACTTCCCCATCTCCCTAGGCTTCATAGTCGTTTTCACCAAGGGAGGTGATCCCCCCATTTTCCCCATCTCCCTAGGTTTCGTGG
This sequence comes from Silene conica, assembly GCA_029255685.2. Taxonomy (NCBI): domain Eukaryota; kingdom Viridiplantae; phylum Streptophyta; class Magnoliopsida; order Caryophyllales; family Caryophyllaceae; genus Silene; species Silene conica. The sequence continues at coordinate 2,218,675 of CM055311.2, read as the reverse complement.
TCGGACTGTGTTAAAGTCCGTTGCTGTTTTTTTTATGTGTATGTGTGTCCGACACGGCGTTCCTCTCTCCCTCGTCCCTTCCCCCGCCTTTCGGACTATTGTCTCTTTGTTCTGTGTGATCTCGGTGTGGGTCTGTCTACCTTTTGGTGCATGCATGTGTGTTTTCAGGGACGTTTTAGGTCTTCTAAGGATCGTCTGGGGTGTTCTCAAGCTAACATCTCTTTTTTTCTATCTTTTATGTCGTCTGGCCTTTGTTGGGTTCATGGATTTCAGTCATAATTTCTCTGTTCGGTTTTTTTTGGGGTGCCTTTTCTGGGTGATTTGCGTTTTTTTGAGATTTGGGAGTTTTTGAGCATTTGTATAATGGATTACTGACACCCGTCGTTGAGGGCGTCAAAGATAAAATTTATATTCCTAAACTTTAACTAGATAGTGAAAGTCAAGGGTCGAACCACAAGGAGGAGGAGAATGTTTATTGTTCTAAGTCAATGTTTTAGGGTAACAAATTGGGGGTTGTTTGTTTGTCACTAGGTCTAAAGAAAATAAAGACAGGAATAAAACAAAAGTAAGATAAAGATAAGACTTATGATAAAACGAATGCTAGGATGTTCGGGTAATAAAAGCTATGATGGTATAAATTCTAAATCAACATGTATTGCAGTCGCGTAAGGGGTGTAACATATCCTCTCGGTCTATGATACCTAATAGCTCCTTTCGGCCTATGCTAATAGTTCCTAGGTCTCACAAATATTGGGTGTCAACAATAAGGGTGATTCCTAAATTCTAGGTCACATACCTTTCAATCTTAAGTAACCTAGCCGTCTTAAAGCATTAACCAATGCTCTTCCCGTTTCTTTCAACCTTGGGTAAGTCATTACTAACATCCTATAAGTCTCCTTTCAGTCTCATTATAGGGTATTATAATTAACGAAACAAAACGAACTGAAAACATGCGCGAGGTCAGTCGACCGACCAACTAACCCAGTCGGCCGACCAACTACTTCAGTCGACCGACCAGTTAGGTCGATCGGTCGACCAAAGTCTGCTACAGGTCGATTCTGATTTTATACCATCTACGCAATTTAATCCCTACATCCTAACATATGAAATTAGCTACTCATGACTATGACAATAACGATAATAACGGTGGGAAAAACGAAATTCATAGCAAACAACAATCTAAACATGTGATAAACAATAAAGGTTTTGGGATTCTACACTAAACCGGATGTTAGCAATTCTATAAGAAATAAATAGGAACTTAAATTAAAGAGAATTACCACAAACGGAATTAGGGCAGAAAGGAAGAACTTTATTGATTCCCATGGAATGATTGTCGAATACAAACTAAGAACAATACTAAAACTTAAAGAAACAGTAACTATTGTGAATACATAAATTAAACTAAAGAATTGATTATAGAAAACTGGATGATAATAGATAATTAGATTGCTAAAGGACTGAATGATTAACCCTAAACACGATGTCTGCTTAAATAGAGATTACAAAAGGCGTTTATCATTAACCTAATCCGTGCGTGGGCTTTGCGGAAATTTCTGGAACTACGCTGCGGTCGACCGACCAGGGGTCTCGGTCGGTCGACCGGTTATCGGGCCCAACATGTCTTCTATTTTCGAAATTGGAATTCTGAACTTAAGTCATCAGCTACTCTGGTCGGTCGACCAGGATAGTCGGTCGGTCGACCGAGTTTCCTGAGTGACAGTTCTGAAATCTTCTCAAATTGGTCTTTTGGTCCTCAGTTTGCGCTTTGGGTTGCTTCTTCCTCGTTTCTTGGTTATGCAAAAATCCCGAGGGAAGTATTTGGCTTAAAATCGTCTCTTTTCCGTACAAATCTGCAAAAGAGCATAAAAATACGAAAGTAGACAATTGTTGGGAAATAAAGGCCAAAACATCGTAAATGAGCTCTAAAATGTGTGTAAAAATAGATGTAAAACATCATAAAATAGACACGCATCAATTACGGTGTAGACGGTTGGTTTTGGAGATGGGGGGTATTTTTCCTTATATTATGTCGTCTCTTTTTTCTTTTTAGCTTGTTTTTCCTTATTTTATCCTCTTATAGGAGTCTTTACCTTTTTTGTCGAAACAATGTTTTTGATGGGGTGGCGATGCAGTGCTCTTTGGTTTGTGTTGGTTACAGCCGTTTTTTGTTCCATCTGAGACTGGGTGAGAGGATGTCCTACTCTTCTTCCGTTAATGTCTGGATGAATTGGGATGTGGGTTTGGTTGTGATGTTTTCATATTCCCGACTTGTCAGCTGGCAATTTGTCCTTAGTTTTTGGTCTGTTGATTGTTGTGCTCGTACTACGTGGTGTAGGAGAACCTTCTCCTCTGTTTATAGGCTTTCGTGGCTTATTTTCCCCTTTAAATTTCTACGCTCTTGTGGCGTAAGTGCACCTCGTTCTTGCCTCACGACTTCTCATCTGATCAAGTCTCTTGGGAGTATTGTTAGTTGGCCTGATGATTTAGGTGAAGATGCTCGTGATCATTCTACTGCTCTCTATCATCATGTCTCCGATACTATATGGAAATCGCTACTTCGTTACTGTTCTTTATTACGAATTCTTTCTCTATGTTGTTTTTCAATTTGGTTTTACCTTGTAATGCTAATGCTAGACTTTGGTTTTGTTGTCTTAGTTTATGCTATTACTAAAATAAGTGCATTTGACCAAATGAGTCAAATGCCATTTGTATAACTACTTATGTAGTTTTATCCATCTGCCAAAAAAAAAGTAAGCATTAGTGCATACAATTTGCTACCATTACCACTTTCCAGTAAGATTTTATGTTAACTTACAAAAATACCCCTTTACTTAAATATCTAAGAGAGGTCATATTTTTTGTACACACACTCCCCTTTATTGTTCTCTTCATTTTCTGTTCTTAACACTTGGGAATGTTTGGTTCGGGAAAGGGAAAGGGAATGGAATTAAGAAGGAAAAGTAGGGAAATAGAAAGGAACCACCTCTAATCAACCTTATTGTTTTTTTTAAAGGAGTAGAATGAATTAACGTCAATCACCCCCTTATTAAACTACCAACCGCCACCACCAATGACTATGACAACCTCCGCCGCCATCAATGACTAGGATAACCTCCGCCTCCCACCTTAAACAATCGTAGAGCACCACCACCCTACTACCTGATAGGCTTGTCGCACTCCTAACAAAGATAATTAACCCTAGGCATAGGCTAACATACAAATACATGTAGATAGTCAAGTAGGGGTCGAACCATGGGAGACGGTGATGTAAATATGATTAGCTATGGAGAGAATTCTATCAAGGTTGGTCACAAGAATTTGGTTATGATTTGGGTTAACTAAGGTAAGATAGTAATAAAAAATGGAGATGTAAACGATATTAGGGAAGAATCTAGGGGATTGGGGTTGCCACATGTAATTAGCAATTAGCTATGTCAAATTAACGGAATTCACCATCAAGCATCGATTATGTTTTTAACAATTTCCTCTCGGCCTATTGTCTAACCATAGATTAATTACAAACTAAATTTCGCATAAATTGGATCAAACTATTATAGCATGCTTTGTCTAATTCTACCCCGACTTTCGATCTTAGGATGAGAATAATACAATTAACAATTACGACTACAACTGTAGATTAATCAAGTTCTATCCCGGCTTTCAATCTTAGGATGAGAATAACGATTTATCAATAGTCATGATCAATAATCATATATTAATCAAATGAAACATGCATGTAAATAATCAACAAGATGATGATGAAAACATTGTAATTTGACATAACTAATCAACTATTCTAACATGGCTTCCCTACCCTAGATAAGAAACTACTCACTCATGTTAAAGGAAACTAAACTAACAATGGATTATAATGTAAACATAATGATAATAACAAAATGTAAATAATAAGAGAAGAATACAATTACCGAACAAAGGAATGGAAGGAAAAATTGGAAGAACAAGAGGAAATAAAACCCGAAAATAACTTGCATAAACTATGAGAATCCTTAAATAAAATACTAAACTAGAGAATAAGGAAATAGTTTCTGGAAAATAAACTGGAAAATAAGATGTTTGATGATGTTCTTAGACAAATAACATGAGTTTATATAACAAAAGAGGAGGAAAAATGAAGCGTCGGGCTTGGTTGCGGCCACCCCGGACCCCCGGGGCAGCTCACCCCTACCGGGGTGGGAGCAAAGATTCTCGACATTTGATTTCAAGCTGAAAAAGGCATAATTGCAGCCACCCTTGACCACCGGGGTGGCTTACCCCTATCGGGGTGAGAGCGGAATTCCTCGGACTTTTTAATTAGTGTTGTAAAAACACAATTGCAGCCACCCCTGACCACCGGGGTGGCTCACCCCTGTAGGGGCGGAAACAAAAGTCTTCGTTTTTTCAATTTCTTCAATTGTTTACGTTTGAGCTTTGACTTCCGTTGATTTTGGCTTGACTTAGCTTGACTTCTTCATTTTCTTCCTTCTTTCATTACTTGTGTTGCTCGGAAATGACTAGACTTGTCTTCGTTTAGCTCCGCGATACTTAGTGACCGTCAAAAGATAGAAAAATCACACATTTCCTACAAAATCAATATAGAACCTGAATTTCACCTAGAACACGGAATTAGCTCAACAAACACTATATAATAGTGTAAATATCAATAAAATACGACCTAAAATGGGGATAAAAAGTGCATATAAATATAACACATCACTACCGTTGCCGAAGATTCTCTTGCACCACCAATGACTTGGACAACCTCCGCCTCCCACCTTAAACAATCGTCGAGCACCACCGCACTGTTATCGTTGCCAAAGATTCTCCTCCACCACCAATAACTAGGACCACCTCCGCCTCTCACCTTCATCAATCGTCGGGAGCCAGCGCACTTCATACTATGGGGTTCGAACATCAGACCTCGGGAGTTATATTAATAGCTACATTATTGACCACTATGCTACTTTCCATTCAATGTAAAGATTACTACTGCTATTGTATATATCCCAAAAATTATAACACCTTCATAACCCGAGGCCTTTACCAAGGACCCTCCGCCAATTAAGATGTTAGCATCTCGGTTACCCGAGGTAGAATATTAAAGAAAAGCCAAGAACATTTACTTATAGTTTATAAAATTGGCATACAATTGTATAAAAAACCAACTAAAAGAATATCTAAAATGAAAGACAACGGAAGCTAAACTAATTATCTAATTGGTGACTCGTCTCCATCCCCAGCCTCATGCACATTATCTACTACGAGATATGAAGATATCTGCTGAGAATCTTCTCACCATTACCAATGTATTATCACAGTAAACAAAATACATCTGCATACGTCAGTTACTGTAATCAAACTTATCATAACGAATGTATAAACAATAACATAAACATAATAAAATCATTATTTGTATCCGAACACATCTCGCAACCATCCTCTAGTGGAGATCGTAGTCATACTACCCAACCTCGCTTGCCTGCAACAAGCGGTACCCCGATCCTTAATATTCACATCCCCTCCGTGGTGGAAACTACGATGGGCGACAGTGGGATTGAGAGTCATCTCCCGACAATGGTCCCAAACATTCCATAATAGTATCTCAATAGTAACCAGATTCAGAATCCAACAATAATATCTCAATATCACATGAAAATACAACGTCACATATAATAGATAACTAATTAGGGAAAATCTACCTCAAGTCAATCAAGCAAAACTATAATCACAAGCGTTCTTCTACGAATCCTCCTCCGAAAACATTATACAAGTCTTATTACTAACTATCTAAGGTGTAATACTGCATTGAACCGAATAGGATATTCGGGTGGGATAACACTTTAAAGAGGTTCATTGATAGGGTTAAAATCTAACTAGTGCTTAAAGGGATTGAAAGCACTACTCATATCAACAATGTGCACTTTCTTTTCTGGTTATTCATGTGAAAGAACTCTGCAGTTAAGCGTGCTTGACTGAGAGTAGTCTTAGGATGGGTGACCTCCTGGGAAGGTTCCCATGAAACGCATAAGTGAGGACAAAATGCACTGGAAAGGACTCGTGTTAGTCTCTGGGACCAGTATATAGCCTATCAAGCTACCGTGGATAACATTTCTAGTGGTAGGTTTGGGTCGGGGTATTACATGAGGCACTACAAACCCTAACAAACCAATTGATTGAATTAAAGGATAAAAATTACTTAAACGTCGAAAACAAACGAACTAGGATAATCGACGCAACTGATTCCCTTGTGATATGCTAATTAGAGATATTTAGGGTTTAGTCTAGAGAGAAAACTGTTTGTTTTGGTGTTTAACGGAAATAAAGAATGATTAAGAATGATCCCAAAATCCCTAATTAACATCTCGCATAACCGGAAACAAAGCGGGTACTTGACTGAGTACCACTTGTACTCGACCGAGTACATCTAGGCAGACTCAGTCTCACGACTCTAAATTTGTGTAATCGAACGAGTATTCACTACTCGACCGAGTACCCCCCCCCCCCCAACGCATGAAAGGGAGGAGTATTACAAAATACCCGGGCCATGGCCCCTTGGGCTACGCTTCGTCTCTGGTGGTTGATGCGTGTCTATTTTACGATGTTTTACATCTATTTTCACGCGTATTTTAGAGCTCATTTACGATGTTTTAGCCTTTATTTCCCAACAATTGTCTACTTTCGTATTTTTATGCTCTTTTGCAGATTTATGCGGAAAAGAGGCGATTTTAAGCCAAATGCTACCCTCAGGATTTCTGCATGACACAAGAGAACTAAGCAACGAGGAGGAAACAACACCCTAAGCGCAAACCAAGGACCAATTTATGAAGAATTCAAGGCTGACACACAGGAAAACCGGTCGACCGACCGACATCCCTGGTCGGTCGACCACAGTACCTGTTATCTCGAAATCAGAATTCAACTTACGAAAACAGAAGCCTGTTGGGCCCGATAACCGGTCGACCGGCCGGGTACCCTGGTCGGTCGACCGAGGCACAGTTTCAGAAAGATTTCCGCAAAGCCCACGCGTGATTAGGTTATGAAAGAAGCTCTTTGTTTTCGCCTACTTAAGCCAAATTCGTGATTAGGTTAGGCATCTAAGTTTTTAATCGAGTATCATCTAATTTCTTAATCGAGTATCATCTAGTTTTTAATCCTTCATCCTGTTCTTAATCAAGTTTTCTTTTACCTAGTTTCGAATTACTGTAGTCTTTAGTTTTAAGCATTACTTTTAGTTCGTTCTTCCAAACAATCGTTCCACGGAAATCAATAAAGTTCTTTCTTCTGCCCTAATTCCTTTATTCGGTAATTCTCCTTTGATCTCAGTTTCTTATTGTTATTTCAATAGAATTGCTAGTATCCGGTTTAGTGTAGAATCCCGAAACCTTATTGTTTATCACATGTTTATGTTATTGTTTGCTATGAATCCTGTTTTCTCAATTGTTATTATCGTTATTGTTATAGTTATGAGTAGCTAAACCCCTATGTTAGGATGTAGGTGATTAAATTGCGTAGATGGTATAAAATCAGAATCAACTTGTAGCAGACCTTGGTCGACCGACTGGCTTAACTGGTCGGTCGACTGAGGTAGTTGGTCGACCGACTGGGTTAGCTGGTCGGTCGACTGACCTCGCGTATGTTTTCAGTCTGTTTTGTTTCGTTAATTGTAATACCCTATAATGAGACTGAAAGGAGACTTATAGGATGTTAGTTGATGCGTGTCTATTTTATGATGTTTTTCATCTATTTTTACACGCATTTGGTCGCTCATTTACTATGTTTTAGCCCTTATTTCCCAACAATCGTGTACTTTCGTATTTTTATGCTCTTTTGCAGATTTATGCGGAAAAGGGACGATTTTATACCAAATTTATGCCCTCTGGACTTTTTATGACTAAGGACAAGAAGGAACGAAGCCTAGCGCATATTTCAAGGCCTAAAGATAGTTTTTACAAGCAAAGAATCGATCCACGACATTGCAGCCTGTTTCAAATGGCTATATCTCGAGTTCTAGAGCTGATAATGGAGTGATTCCAGTTGGAGGTGAAAGCTTATCCTCTTAGCTTTCCAACGCCGCGAGAATCGCTTGATTTCGATAAGTAACGAAGAAATGGCAGCTGTTTTAAGAACGATGCGCGCTGCAGTCCCGACAGTTGGTCGACCGACCAACAAAGTAGGTCGATCGACCAGGTTCCTATTGGAAAAGCCCAGAATTTGCCTGAAGCCCAGAAATTGCATAAAATCCGTAAAGCGGTCGACCGACCGAAAATATTGGTCGACCGACCACAGCGCAGTCCAAGAAGTTTCCGAAAAGCCCATACAAGTGTTTAGGTCATTAGGAAACTCTTTAATTCCGCCTATATAAGCTAATTCAGTCCCTAATTCAGAATAATCAAGTCTTATTTAGAGAGTTTTATTTAGTCTTTAGTTCAATTACAATCTTTCAATAATTCTCAACACTTTTAGTTTGTTCTTCAATCTTTCAACATTCATCAATAAAGTTTGTTCTTTTTCTGCCTTAATCCTATTTCCGGTAATTATTCTTTTAATCTAGTTTTATTATTGTTCTTATTTTTATCGCATCCGGTTTAAGTTAGAATCCCAAGCTTTATTAATTCTTGCATGTTTAGATTATCGTTCACCATGTTTTCCATATCAAATCTCGTTTTTATTATTGTTCCAGTAATTATGAGTAGCTAATTTTCATATGTTAGGATGTAGGGGATGAATATGCATAGGTAATAGAATTCGAAAGACCGACTTGTAGCAGGACCACGGTCGACCGACTGGAATAACTAGTCGGTCGACCGAGGCCGTGGTCGGCCGACTGGAGTAGCTGGTCGGTCGACCACCCGCGTATGTATTCTTATTTTCGTCTTTTCTTGTCAATTATAATATCCTGCAATGAGACCATAAGGAGACTTGTAGGATGTTAGTAATGACCTACCCAAGATTGAAAGATACGGGAAGGGCATTGGTTTACACCTTAAGACGGATAGGTTACTCAAGGCTGAAAGGTATGTGACCTGAGATTTAGGAATCACCCTTATTGTTGACACCCAATAATTGTGAGACCTAGGAACTAATAGCATTGGCCGAAAGGAGCTATTAGGTAGTATAGACCTAAAAAGTTATGTTACACCCCCTTACGCGACTGCAATACATGTTGACCTTAGGATTTATTTTACCTTAGCTATTTGTTACCCAAACATCCTAGCATCTCTTTTAATATAGTTTTAATCTCATCTTTATTTTCTTGCTTTATTTTTATCTTTGCCTTAGACTTAGTAAACAACCTTAAAAACCCCCAAAAAATTGTTACCTTAACATTAACACCAAACAATAAACATTCCCCACCTCCTTGTGGTTCGACCCTGACTTTCACTATCTATTGTTAAAGTTAGGAATTATAAATTTTATCTTTGGTACCCTCAACGACGGGCATCAAATTTTGGCGCCGTTGCCGGGGAGGTGACGCCAGTGTTTATTGTTTTTTGTTTATGTTTTCCCTTTTTCTTTCGCTGTCATGACCATCGCCCCTTTCCCACAACTCGAGCATGAACCATTGCATATCTATTGTAGTAGAATAACCTCTTTCCTTACTCAATCTGACTATCCTATTAGTATTGGGGAGGTTTGTCGTATCTTTTATGATGGAGTCACTGGTAAGACCTTGATCGAGATTGAGAGAAATTGCGGATGGAAATTTTTAGACCTACCCTGTGAGAAGCAATGGGAGCTTCTCAAACACCTAATCCGAGCCAGCGAAGATACGGAGAGGTATGAGGGTTTTAATATTAGTAACCCGGATATTCCTGTTGAGTGTGATCCTATCACACCCATTACTGAAGAGTCGCTCATTCTTAAGGATGAGTATGATAGGTTACTTGATTCCCTTTCCCTCCCCGTTGATGATACTGACTCGGATTTAGATACAGATGATGAGTTAGAAATTTACCCCTTGACTGACCAACCTATTTCTGTAGGTGTTAGTGATGAACATGTTCCTAACATGTTTGAACCCTCGGTTGATGAACCTTGTGTTTTGCAGGATTCTTCTATTGACATCTCTGATGTTTTTAATAATATTAGTGAATGTTATGTACAAGGATCCTTTACAAAGGATCCTTCGGAGGCTTTGATGTGTTTTGAGGAATGTGTAGGTGAATGTCTTGCTCAAGAGGCTGATTTGGATGCTCCCGAAATTGCAACTCTAGTGGCAGAGTCTATAGGCGGTAGAAAGAGAGATGTTCTCAATCGAGTAGTACCACTTACTCGATCAAATGATGTAGAGAACGAGGTCACTCAAGCAAGTGATCATTTGGCTAAAGAAAAGAGCCCTAAGAAGAAGAAACCCAGGAAGGTGTCGACCCACGACTTGGGAGTCGACAACTCCGGGAGATGGATGGCTAAAGCTGTGGATGATGACCCACCCATCTACATGGTGGAGAGAAACTCATCTACCCAAATCACCATAGCTGAAGGAGTAGCCTGTAGTCAGAGCCCTTGGTCAAAGAAACGCCGAATCCTTCGCGGATGACTTCTTATTTTTGCTCGTTTCTGTTTTTCTTAAGACATTTTTTTTTTTTGTTTTGCTAAGACTTTCGAGCTTGCTTTCTTTAAGTTTTTAGGACAACTTTTTCGTGTTTGCGTAGTTAAGACTTTTTGGACTTGTTCTGGGATCTCGCGCATTTGTTGGGCGCATATCTATTGCTTTTTCAGGTTCAATAAAGAAACGAAGACCGCTGTGACGCAGAGGGGTCGACCGACCAGATACACGGGTCGGTCGACCTAGTCCCTGTAATATTGGAATTCCTGCAGTCAGCAGGAAGGTCGGTCGACCTAAAATATGGGTCGGTCGACCTACCCGTCCGTCACACCCTGTTCGCTTCTTCCTCGGAATTCGTGCACCATCTTGGGTACTTGAGTGGCATTGCTAGCCACCAAAACCTCCCAGCTTACGCTGGTTTGGGGAGGTTTTTTTTCATGCGCATCATAATCCTGTGAGTTCTTTCCAGTTTTTCCTTGGTTTTTATTTTCCTTGCATCTTTCTTTTAATTTTATGAAACCTTTACTTAGGCTAATGCACAATGGGGACATTGTGCGGGTTGGTTTGGGGAATGGTTTCGTGTCACATGCATTGCATTCTGTCACACGTTTATTGCATTTTCGTATTGCATTGTTCTTTTCTTTATTTTCCTTGCATATACAAGAAAAATACAAAAAAATGAAAAAATTCAAAAAAATTCCAAAAAATGCACGTTTATTTTAGCATATAGGTCGAGTCGGAACGAAAGTATTTCAAGGATGATTTAGCTATCTCACATGTTTATGCCTTTACCTTGCCTTGTCAACTTGTTTTAGTATGAGAGTCTTTTGCATATCTACGAGTTTTTGTCAATTTGTATTTCTTGAGACTTGACTTATACCTTGGCGACCTACTTATACATTCCAAGTTTTAGAGTCTTATTCCTGGTTTCATTCTTAAACCAGTCGTCTAGGATGTGAGTAGTACTCCCCTTGGAACATGTTACATCAATATGCATAAACATGAACTTGAATTGCTATATACTTGTTTTACTATCTCGTTTTGTGAGTCTTGATACGTGCATTTGGGATCCCTTTTCTCATATTTACCCATAAGCTTCACATAGCCAAAATTGCCTTTTTATTCCCCCAAAACTACATCCCATACTTAGCCTACCCTTCCAAGCTAGTATTTGTGGTCTTTGGTTTATTTTTTGAGGCATCTTGGTTTGTATGCTATCATGAGCAAAAAGAGAAAAGAAAGAAAGAAAGCAAGAAAAGAAAAAAAAAAGAACAGAAAAGTTCAGAAAAAGAAAGAAAGAAAAGAAAAAAAAAAAAAAAAACGAAAAAAAATAAAAATATACAGTGGAGTCAGTCGACCGACCACCTTATTGGGTCGGTCGACCAACTGACAATACCAGATTCAAAATTTCGTTCCGGAAATTCCTTTCTTTTATATGTTATCACTCCCGTACTTCATTCAAAAATATTTGGGAGTCCTTTCTTATATTCAAATGTGAGAGTTGTGCTACAAAAGAGCACTTTCTTAATATCAAAAAGTTGTGAAATATGTTGTTGGGAACCGGTTTTACTAGCTTGGCTACTAACCCCACAATTCCAAAAAACATCTTAACCACTTTTACCTTTTACCTCACATATCTTTCATTACCTCGATTTGCATGTATCTGGGTCACTTAATAAGATTGTTATACAAAGTTGTAGAATTCTTGTTCATGTTAGATTGCAGGCATGTTTTCATGGGTCGCAGTTAGGTGAGTGTCTCTACAAAATTACTTCTTCCTATCTTTTACATATACTCACCCTTTGCTTCATGAGTGTCTCGAGCGTACCGCGAGAGTCCATGGTATAAGTCTCTATAGTTTCTATATTTGCAAGTTTGACGACACCATAACTCGTTTGCATGGTTTGAATACTATCTCATTTTGTACTTAGCATTGGTATAGGCTTACATGTAAATTTCGCTCTGAGATTGAAATCGTTCCGTTAGTTAAGATCGAGTCTATTTCTTGCTTGAGGGCAAGCAAGGGTTTGGTTTGGGGAATTTGATGCGTGTCTATTTTATGATGTTTTTCATCTATTTTTACACGCATTTGGTCGCTCATTTACTATGTTTTAGCCCTTATTTCCCAACAATCGTGTACTTTCGTATTTTTATGCTCTTTTGCAGATTTATGCGGAAAAGGGACGATTTTATACCAAATTTATGCCCTCTGGACTTTTTATGACTAAGGACAAGAAGGAACGAAGCCTAGCGCATATTTCAAGGCCTAAAGATAGTTTTTACAAGCAAAGAATCGATCCACGACATTGCAGCCTGTTTCAAATGGCTATATCTCGAGTTCTAGAGCTGATAATGGAGTGATTCCAGTTGGAGGTGAAAGTTTATCCTCTTAGCTTTCCAACGCCGCGAGAATCGCTTGATTTCGATAAGTAACGAAGAAATGGCAGCTGTTTTAAGAACGATGCGCGCTGCAGTCCCGACAGTTGGTCGACCGACCAACAAAGTAGGTCGATCGACCAGGTTCCTATTGGAAAAGCCCAGAATTTGCCTGAAGCCCAGAAATTGCATAAAATCCGTAAAGCGGTCGACCGACCGAAAATATTGGTCGACCGACCACAGCGCAGTCCCAGAAGTTTCCGAAAAGCCCATACAAGTGTTTAGGTCATTAGGAAACTCTTTAATTCCGCCTATATAAGCTAATTCAGTCCCTAATTCAGAATAATCAAGTCTTATTTAGAGAGTTTTATTTAGTCTTTAGTTCAATTACAATCTTTCAATAATTCTCAACACTTTTAGTTTGTTCTTCAATCTTTCAACATTCATCAATAAAGTTTGTTCTTTTTCTGCCTTAATCCTATTTCCGGTAATTATTCTTTTAATCTAGTTTTATTATTGTTCTTATTTTTATCGCATCCGGTTTAAGTTAGAATCCCAAGCTTTATTAATTCTTGCATGTTTAGATTATCGTTCACCATGTTTTCCATATCAAATCTCGTTTTTATTATTGTTCCAGTAATTATGAGTAGCTAATTTTCATATGTTAGGATGTAGGGGATGAATATGCATAGGTAATAGAATTCGAAAGACCGACTTGTAGCAGGACCACGGTCGGCCGACTGGAATAACTGGTCGGTCGACCGAGGCCGTGGTCGGCCGACTGGAGTAGCTGGTCGGTCGACCACCCGCGTATGTATTCTTATTTTCGTCTTTTCTTGTCAATTATAATATCCTGCAATGAGACCATAAGGAGACTTGTAGGATGTTAGTAATGACCTACCCAAGATTGAAAGATACGGGAAGGGCATTGGTTTACACCTTAAGACGGATAGGTTACTCAAGGCTGAAAGGTATGTGACCTGAGATTTAGGAATCACCCTTATTGTTGACACCCAATAATTGTGAGACCTAGGAACTAATAGCATAGGCCGAAAGGAGCTATTAGGTAGTATAGACCTAAAAAGTTATGTTACACCCCCTTACGCGACTGCAATACATGTTGACCTTAGGATTTATTTTACCTTAGCTATTTGTTACCCAAACATCCTAGCATCTCTTTTAATATAGTTTTAATCTCATCTTTATTTTCTTGCTTTATTTTTATCTTTGCCTTAGACTTAGTAAACAACCTTAAAAACCCCCAAAAAATTGTTACCTTAACATTAACACCAAACAATAAACATTCCCCACCTCCTTGTGGTTCGACCCTGACTTTCACTATCTATTGTTAAAGTTAGGAATTATAAATTTTATCTTTGGTACCCTCAACGACGGGCATCATTAGTAATGACTTACCCAATATTGAAAGATACGGGAAGGGCATTAGTTAACGTTTTAAGACGGCTAGGTTACTAAGACTGAAAGGTATGTGACCTAGAATTTAGGGATCACCCTTATTGTTGACACCCAATATTTGTGAGACCTAGGAACTAATAGCATAGGCCGAAAGGAGCTATTAGGTAACATAGACCGATAGAATTTGTTACACCCCTTATGCGACTGCAATACATGTTGACTCAGAATTTATACCATCGTAGCTTTTATGAACCGAACATCCTAGCATTCTTTTATTATAAGTTTTATCTATATCTTGCTTTCGTTTTCACCTTGTCTTTATTTTATTAGACCTAGTGAAAATAAATCAAACAAACCCCCAATCTTGTTACCTTAAGACATCAACTTAGAACAATAAACATTCCCCACCTCCTTGTGGTTCGACCCTTGACTTTCACTATCTAGTTAAAGCTGAGGTTTATAAATTTTATCTTTGGCACACTCAACGACGGGTGTCACTGGTAGTGGCAGTAAATGATGAGTGAGGTGGTTGAGGGAAGAGGGGTAACAAAATCTCATTCATTGGCGGGTGAGGGGTTTGGGGGTAAAAGAGGGGTAAAAGGAATGATTGAAATAGGCAAACAAACACTAATAAAGGGAATTTTTTTTTAATGCCTTTTCCCTTTCTTGAATACCACTAACCAAATTCCCCCTTATTCTCTTTAATTTGTTCATCTCTACCAATTAATTCAACGGACGACGGAATTTTGTCTCTAAAATCCTCACAAAGTATGTATATAAAAACAATTAAGGTTATGGTTAAGCCCTTCAAGAAGGAACACTCAACTCTATCATAATTCTTCATATCCTCTATCCTAACTTGATTCTTCATAATTTTAAGTTCATCTCTAAGCAATTTTGTTCCATCGTAATTTCATGGATGACATCTCTTTGTCATTCACATTGAATTTGATCAACCCAACAATTTGCATCCTTTTCCATTTTGACTAGGGTAAGATAGTATCCAAGCCACTAAGTGTCTGCCCAACTTGCTATGAGTCCACGGGGTGAGAAGAACAATGGAAATCGTCCCATAACATACCTTTAGATGATAATTGAATGACGAGTTTTATCCAAAGATCGGTTTTGTGACATTTTAACTTTAACTTAGTTTAACACATACCGCTTATAATTGGAACAAACATAAGGTATAAGGAATGAAGTGCCGATCTCATTCCACTTAGGTATGATTTCTAATTCCAAGTTCATACCCATGCGCAAGACAAATTTCCCCTCAATTGTTCATCCTTTATCCTCATCATTAAGATGGAGAGTTACAATGGATGTTTGGTTTCTTAAAGGTGTCGATGTCGGGTTTGACAGGTGGTTCGATTGGTGTTATAAATGTGGGAGCAGGATGTGAGCGGCGATGTGGTTGCCCCATGATTACTGCTCTAAGTATGGTGGTGCGAATGAGTTAGGAATGAATGGGTAACAGAAGTGATCCGTGGGGGAGCTCAGATCATAAGTTTGGCGAAAATCAAGAGAGGAGTAGGTGGGACTCAGCCTGATGCACATTGAAGGTTCGAATCGGGTTTCAATGTTGTGTCTGGCTCATCATTGGTGATTGATGTAGGTCAAATTATTGAAGTTTGGTAGTTTGTACTGGATTTTATTCTGATTTGAGAGGTTGCCATTTTTAGGTTGGTGTTGCTCGGGCACTAGCCACTGAAGACGAGTTTGATTGTAGTAGTTGTTAATCATTATTGGTTTGAAGGGGTAGAACAAAGGACTTCGTCAAGTTGTCAGGATTGCTTTATAGTAGCAAGATTTGGGGTTTTAGTAAGAGTTGGATAAGTGTAATTACTAAAAGTTGTTTACTTAAGTTAAACTCGGAATGTCGTAGTTAGATCGAGTATATAAAAATTATCAGCGTAATTTAAATTGGGTGTTAATTTTTGAAGAAATTAAAGTGGTTGTAAAAAAGAATATATAAAAGAGTTATTTATAAAATGTTGTAGCATGTGTCCTCCACAGTTAGTTCGATTACAATCAAATCTCTTATAGGATCACAAAGGTTACTTTGTATATTTATCAATTAACGTAAATCAGTAACAGTTAGCTTTGCTAGAAGTTTGACGTTAATGTCATACCGATGACGGTGATTAGTTGGTCCCTATCGGTCATCCATATAGGATGATTCCAAGAAATGTGATTATATACTGATATTACATATATGCCTAAATTGACTAAATATTAGTCATGAAAATAATATGAATAATTGTTTAATACAATTAAATGATTATTAGGAGAAATGAATTAAAATGTTAATTCTAAATAAATATAAATGTTATATTTATTAGTAATATAAGTTTTAATATGTGATATTAAAATTAATTGATTATGTGATAATTAATTATATTCTTCTGCCATATTTAAATATATTAAATTGTAATATTTGATAAGTCTCAAAAAATCAGTTTTCCAAAGTACACCATGATTACGGTCCATATATTATTAATAGATAAATATAATAACTTCCAAAATAATATCTTCCAATAATTAATAAAAAACATTTTTTATCTTCTATATGGAGATTGGTTTTTGGTAGTTGGGTGGCCGTGGGATTCGTGCCAAACGTGGGATTCGTGTCAAGAGCGCTACTCTTGATCGGATTATTACAATATTATTTCCATCGGAACTCTATATATCAACAGTATAAATAGGGTTCACATTTACCTAGCAACATATATGAAAAACACACATCAATTGTGAGGTACGGACCGGATTGATATTGTGCAAGGCATATTTTTTGAATCATCTTGGGTGCAACTGGTGGGAGGATTTCTACTTTGAAATCTATTATTCTAGGTTATTCTTCGGCCGAAAGCAAATGACCAAATATTATTCCTTACTTTCTTCTATCAATTTAATTAATTTTGTTGCCTTCATATTAAAGTTAATTTTGTTATAATTTTCATTACGACATTAACACAATTAATTTCATTATGAAATATACGATTTTTACTATATAAAAAACGATATTTACTACATAAAAAAACATGTAAGAGGTTATTTATAAAAACAAAAAGTAAATGATACTTATATAAGAGAATAATAATTAAAGGTGAATCGAAATATTCCAATGAGAAAAACGTATGGAGTGGAATATTAGATTTGGAGGACTAGGTTGGGCCCAAAACAATGATCTAAATCCGGATATTTTATGCTTTTTCCTTTGGCCGCATACGGGTTTCTTTTTAGTAATGTTTTACCAGACGCCATCCACGTGCTCTACATTTTCTAAGTCTAACGATACGGAGGATCCAATCCTGGTAGTGTCTTATTTTGTAACACAAATTCTTATTTGCAACGGCACTATCCGTCGCAAGTTTATGACGGATACCATTTTCTCTCACAAAATACCCACTTTTTCTCTCTCTCCAATACTATTCATGTGGTCCCTTTTCTCCACTAACTCATTTTTTATCCATTTTATCTCACAAAATATCCGTCACAAATGGTGACCCGTCGCAAGCAAGACTTACTAATTTTGTAATCCTGGTAGTGTCTTATTTTGTATCCAATTTTATACATGTTCTGATAAATTAACGCATTACCACATTTATTGTATATTTTTTTGGGTTAATTGATAGCAATAATACAAACTATCACTGTCCTGCTGAAAATAATACGAACTATAAAAAAACCCATAAAAATACCAACTATGCCATCATTTAACTCCTATTACATTGGGTGAAGGGCAACCTAAAGAACCGGTTACCAATTAAACGTAAGTTGTGCTTTCACCTTATGTTCCCCCTTTTACCTCAGTTAACCCTAATTTCCCAATTTTCCCCCTTTTCGTGTTCATCATCTTCAATAATTAATCCTCCATAATCAATCAATCATCCTTAATCAATGCATCCCCAGTTCCAATATTCATCTTCGTCATTATTCTGGTTGGTGTTACTGTGGAAGTTGCTTGGCCTCCATTAAACTAAACAATACATTGTCATTTTCTCTCCTCTTAAGTGTCTTTTTACTTCGTGTCTTAATTCCACCAATTCATCCTTCAATTTCTGATTTTTGTTCTTCAACTTTTCAATCTTCTCTTTCAAAAATTTCTTCTCCACCAAAGCACACCTTCTTCCAACTCAAAAAATCGACATGAATTATGCTACAAAAACATTTACATCACATTGATTATGCTACAAAAACAATTACAAAAATATAAGACAATTGACATCAATTTTAAACAACTGAAATTACAAAACTTACCGGCCACAACGAACAACCGTAAAAATATTTACCCGCATTTGCCCCTTTCTTCACACACCTCAAAATCGCAGGTAATTGATGGTCGCATAGAACGGATCGATTCGCATTTCTAAAGGATGAGTTACAAGATGAAGAAGACATCAAGGGTGAAAAAAATAAAGACGGAATAACTCGGTTTGACAAAGGAAGTAGAATATGGTAAAGGGGCAATTAAAAGGATGAAAAAAATTTAGAGGGAGAAAGAGAGAGAAATTAATTAAGTGAAGTAAATTATTGTTGAAGAACAACAATGAAGGAAGTAGATATATGCTTAGCCCAGATTAAGGAAATAAAAAATTTTTTAAAAAAAAGGTAACCTGCAATTAAGCAAGGATTACCGGGTAGAACAGGTCAATAAGAGAGCTGAACTAATATTAGTTAAATGATGGCATAGTTGGTATTTTTTGGGTTTTTTTATAGTTCGTATTATTTTCAGCAGGACAGTGATAGTTTATATTATTGCTATCAATTAACCCTATTTTTTTTATTTACAATAAGTGATGTGTAAAAAAAATCAAGATGTACATGGAGTGAGACATAAAATGATGCACGAAAATGGAACAGATAATCCCCCGTAATAGATACTCCAATTGCAGATTAACGCCATTTTAAACCGAGGGTATCACAAAATCTATAAAAACTTATTAAAAGCCTAAGCTAAAATGCCAAGTAAAAGCCATATCAGCAACAATAAAAGCCACGTAGGATTACCAAAAAGCCACCTCACCCAACAAAATCCACGTCCACAATCCTACATGTCAACCTCTATACAATCTTATTAAAATGTTAACTTAAATAATGTGACATGACATGTTTTAATTTTACATGGATAATCAATTTATCATATTACATTAATTTAATTCATTTATCTGTAAATATATAAATAAAATAAAAAAAGCAAGCAAGTCAAAAGTATGTCATTCCAATATTAAAATATTATTAAGTCACATCATTATCTATAAAATTTTATTAAAAAGCTTCATAAAAAATGATTAAATGTTATATATATTTCGACGAAATAACACCTACAACGTCACAAAACCACGTCATTCCATATACATAATTGTCCAACTGTTCCATCATTTACCAATATACACATATCTATATATAATTAAAATGATACTTGGGGTAAAATAAAATGATTTTGATATCAAAATATAATTTTCATCTTCTAGAATAATTACTCTTGTCCTATCTATACAATAATTAACCATCACTCTATTCAACTCGCGTATTAATTTTGAAATAATTATATAATTATAATAATAGGATACTTGGGCAAACTAAAAGCCCTATATTGATTTCGATGTCACAAATAATTCTCATATTAATGCAATAATTAACCATCACCCATTCAACTCCCATATTTATCATAATTAAGATTATAAAAACAACTCATAATAAGCTACAACCCTTTGAATGCCAAAACCATTATCCTTTCCTAATTAATATTAATGTCACTAAATTTTAATATATATATATTATTCAACTTCTAAATCTAAATTAACATTATTTAACCTCTTCTATTTAAAATTGTGCTTTTACTTCTTATAAAATAGTTATGTGAGGGGTGAAAATTTGTGTAGTTTATTTGATTTCCTTAGCTTGAATTTTGTAAGATAAATTACTAATTCGTGGTGTTTTTTGTCTGTCTTAGGTTGTGTAGGCGGTTGTGAGGGCGTTCTCATAAAATCATTGGCTTAGCTAACTAATAATGTCATGCGCAGGTAAATTTTGTTTTTAGACAATAAGTAAATTAAATCTTCGATTTCTCTATGAATGTTTTTTTTTATTTCTATATAATTAATTCTAAATTTATGAAAGTTAATTTTGAAGGGTGATATTTTAGTATAAAATATGCATTTTGATAGCAAATTTGATTTGATCTTCTTTGAAAAACTAACCTCTTTATTATTATTTTTTTTAAAGAAAGTGACAATTGCTAGCCATCTTCGTTTTTATTTTTTTTTCTAAATGATATGGGGTTATAAATTATCATATATAGTCGAGTGTCGTATATATAAAATCTAGATATATACATTATACATTTATACTAATAAAAAATGGACCCGATTTTTGCCAAAGCTCATATTAGTATATTACACCTTTTTTTTCATTTATCATTATTATCTTACTGAAATATATTGTAGACGTTAGATGATCAAACTGAAACAATAGTTAATTGTGAAAATTAGACCGATCAATAAACCTATAAAATGGACCATGTCTTATTTTTTTATGCATAATCTCTTATTACACCCCTTTTTTCATCCGCCATTATTACCTTATTACAAAATATTGTCATATATGTTATTTAGACGATCCATCATTCTAAGAAAACGAGAGTTAAGCATAAAAATTAAACCTATCATCATAACTCACACCAATGATGGATTTATGGGTGAATGCAAAAAATTGTAAGTTATGACCATTTTATTATTGTCATGTAATTACATGCAATTTGTTACAAAATGAGATATAATTTCACTAAAGTAGAGAATGATGGAATAAAAATTAAACAACTTTGATGAGAATATAATTGTAAACTTTATAAGTTATGCGTTTGTACTTTTTATATATGGAAAAAAATCGTTTTTCTAGCATTTGAATATTAATGGTTTACTTTGTTAAATACAAAAGTGGTGCAGTGAATTGTTCTTTATTATGTAAGCACAAAAAATGATATCTGGTACAAATACAAATATCGGTAATACGAATTATGACTAAAGATGTTGGTATTATTGTTTTCTTATATGGATTTTAATAGAAGACGTTCAAATTTAGGAATGTTAACACTCAATAATGTTGTTATGAGTGCAATGATAATATAATTGAAAATTCATATTATAATATTTTGTATCCTAAGATCTATTGAGCCTAGGCCCCGACCTTGGCTTTATACAACAAAATCTTCTTATCTTTTTGTCCACTCAAACAAAAAATTAATATCTATATTGATGCATTGATGCTTAAACTTGGTGTTTTAATCAACTTCAATTTATTTTGACTCATAAAAAAATGGTGCTTGGTAATAAATAAAAGAAAACACAAAACATGTACATATTAATTGAAACTCTAAATAGTTTATATACAAGTCGAACTATAAAGGAGAATTATGTAGATAATATAATGTTATTCTGATCTTCAATTTTCTAAAATTTTTATATGTCTCAAAATGTAATTTATGATGATATGATTCTAACTGTATGGAGAGTATTTAAAATTATCATACGAAGTTGGCAACAAATATTCTAACCCAATTTATTTTTAAGTCGAAAAATAAAAAATCGAAGAATAAAATAACAGGGATGTTAATTGATTACATTGCCGCCACTACATTTCATATACAATTGCAATAATACTGGCAAGCTATTAATTGACAAGTAGAAAACAATCAAATTATTTAATTTAAAAGAAAAATTAATTAGAAAATAGCCAAAGTAAGGACATCCAAAAAATAACCCGTGATTTTCACGGGTAGAAAAACTAGTCTCATTTAAGATGGTTTCTTTTATCTGAGCTTAAAAAATGCTTTTACCATTGTCCATTGTAAAGCCTCCTCAAATAAAAAAAACAAATAGTTTTTATCTTATTCATTTTTTTATTTTTTTATAAAAGTTATTTAATTAACGTAATTTATTTTCGCAATACGTATTTTACTAAATACAGTACTTTTTGAACATTTATTTCCATTAACATACCCTTTAACAAAAAAAACTCTGCCCCTAATTCTCTCTCAATAATTAGCCATAAATCATCTAAATTTAATTAAATCAACACTTTTATTTGTTTCAATCCCAATACACGTTATCAACGATGATAATTTGAAACTTGAACACATCATTTGATTCCTTAATTGCAATTATAGATCCAATCAATGTTGTCTTTATGTTTTGAAGGATTTTTTGCTATGCTAAAGCCTAAAATTTTTGTGTGTTTTTTAATATGGTCGGTTGTTTGTTAATGGTAGGGAGGTGAAATTGGTGGAGGATAGCAGGGAAAGGCAGTGAATGGGGTGGATGACGGCAAGTGTTGAACTGTGATGGCTGTATACTTATGAGGTCATGGAGAGTCAAAGAGGAAGGAGGGGCGATGGCAGATTCACCGAACGAGTGAAGATGGTGGGTCATCGGTGCTACAAGGGGATGACCGGTGCTCGACACCTCGGGTGAGATATGATGGCGGGTCGTCGGAGGCTGTCGTGGCGGTTGCCGAAGTAGTCAGTTAGGTGGTTTCGGAGTTTTCGTATTTTTTATCTTTCTCATTTTCCTCTTTTTTTTTTTTGCACAGTACACATAATCATTTGAGTTGAAAATGATAGGGTAATTTCGTCAAAAGTGTACCGTGTTGAGTAATATATGTACTGCGAAAATCAACACCCTTAATTAAAGGTAAATAAATAAGTAAAACGGAATAAGTATATTTAGTGATATCATAAAGAATATATAAAATTCTTCATCTTAGTTGTCCTGTTGAGCAATTCGCAATGCTAAATATTCTTGAGCAAAGTCTACTTTCTTTGTAATCATAAGTTGGAGGAACCAATTATTTTTATGAAGAGAATAGTCTTTCGCCAAAATATGTGATATTAGATTAATACATGTAGATTTGATCCACCTAGACTTGGTACATATTAGTTATCTATATAACTTTTTTTATTGTTCCTTCTTATTGACTTAATATTATTTTTGAGTGTATAACCACTTCTAGATATTGAAAAATTCCTTCTCCTTGATTTATTATCATATAATGATCTTCAGTAGTTCTCTTGTACGGCGGTCCCATCCCGGACTTTTTTTTGCAAAATGTGATCATTTTGTGGTAAAAAGTGACCATTTTTTTTACAAATAGTGATTACTTTTGAAAAATAAATCATTTTTTAAACAAAAAAAGTAGTCGCTATCTAATCAAAAGTGGTCACCATTTATCAAAATGTGATCACTTTTCTACTGGTCGTATATGCGACGGTCGTAAAATAGAATTTGTGCTAATGATATTTCCCTCAGTCTCGAGAAGCGGCGTTAGATCTATAAAAGTAAGTATTATTAGAATAGAATAGTAAGAGCTTAATGCGTATAAAGTAGCTTTATCATTTTAATGAATTTACTAAACTATAGAGGCTTTAGAGAAATTTTAATTTTGATGGATGCACTTGAATATACTAAATGCTAGTGGAAAGAAAGGAGTTGACACCGGTGACATCATTTCCACTTCTTTGCGTTTCTTCTTAATCAAACTAAAATATCCCAACTTTTTTTAAACATGTAAGTTCACCTTACAAAATAATTATGTGAATCTACCAAAGAGTTGTTTATTTGCTTTCCAAAATCACGAATCGGAAGTGTTTCGGGTTGAGAGCAATAAAGTCAACGTCGGGGCCAATCCGAAGCCGAGTTGAAGCGTTCCTTTCGAATATTGGATGATTAAAGTCAACGTCGGGGCCAATCCGAAGCCGAGTTGAAGCGTTCCTTTCGAATATTGGATGGTTGGATATCCCTTTGCCTCGAGTTTTGCATGCACACGTACCACACAAGACCTCAAGGGTGTCCCGAGGGGGTCCTCTTTGATGCCTAATTCAATATTGTATCCTCAGATGTAATCTTAAACCTTTGGCGTGAGGCTCGATTTCGGTCTCTCGCCTAATTGTTTATGATAGTCTTATTTCTAAAGAAAGAATGTAGTTATTTTGTGAGATTGGGTGGCTGAGTTGTGATAGATGTTTTTTTTCCCTTATAAGGATTATTGTCTCTATGTAAGTGTCTTCCCATGGAAGGAATCCCTGGAAATATATTTATTTGGTAGAGGATGTGTAGCTTACGTTCGACCTGGCTATCATACGGACCTATTTGACTCGTCGATTGGTATGCTGGTCAGGTCGACTCGACGTGTCCCATCATTTTGCCCTAGACAAGATCGCGTCTGAGCCAGGCGCCTCAATATATATCCTTTTTGATGATGAGTTAACATGGATGTAAAACCCCTCGCGAAAGCGGAAATATAAACACGTAAAAGTACCAGAGATGCAGCGGAATTTAAAACTTTTTAAAGTAAACTAAACAACATGCGAGAAGTCTTAAACTGAAAACTGGAAACAGAACTGATATGAACAACAATAGATAAGTAGCAGTTCTAAGTATCAAACCAAAACATAAATACAAGCCTGGGATGGAACATCCCTACAGGCACCCAAAGCAAATGTAACAAAAGTCTAACAGTCTAGCTAACGATAGGGTATAAGTCATATGATGAAGGATCATCACTCGCTAGCCCTCCTGTGATCCCATCTCCAACCTACACGTACCTACATAGATGAAAACATGTACGCCACAATCAGTGGGGAGTGACTAGAGTTCTCCTAGCCACCTTTTGTGACAACACGTAACACATAAAACAATACAGAATACTCCAACATATAACAACATGTGAAGCATAGACATCTCATCATCTGATCTCTTACTATCATGCGATTACAATGCACGGCTCTCAACCAACTTCATAAACAAATAGGAAGGAGAGCCGGTTTCCCTACTGGTTACCCAGTCGGGGGGTCTTTCAATCCAGCTATTTATGAAACCGAACAAGAGTCATCCAATGCCTTGGATGATTTAACCACCAATCAAATAAACATCAATAACTCATCATGCATATCTGACACTGTACCATCATCTAGGCAAGCAGATAAAACATCCATAACACTAGCAACGGGTCCAGAGGTGAACTTAACACATATCCCATTACTACACTATGTCGGGTCCAGAGGTGAACTTAACACATATCCCAACATCCAATCAAGTAAAGGGTCCAGAGGTGAACTTAACACATATCCCTAAACTTACAATCATGAAAAGGGTCCAGAGGTGAACTCAACACATATCCCTAATCATCCAAAAGCAAAGGGTCCAGAGGTGAGCTTAACACATATCCCAATGCTACAAACATGTATTGGGTCCAGAGGTGAGCTTAACACATATCCCAATACGCAGTCACTCCACAACGGGTCCAGACGTGAGCTTAACACATATCCCGTGTACGACAACCGATCACGTGTCAGGTCCAGAGGTGAGCTTAACACATATCCTGACACGCCCAAGCAAAACACGTAACGGGTCCAGAGGTGAGCTTAACACATATCCCGTCACGCGACATATAAACACGTAGTGGGTCCAGAGGTGAGCTTAACACATATCCCACCACGCGACAACCATTGTAACCACTAACATCCAAAGGTAGAAACTAACCTATAGTTCTAACTTCTTAAACTTTTAAACAACACTTATTTGATCCCGGGAACTAAGACGAGGGAGAGCCGGTTTCCCTTTCGGTTACCCGACCGGGGGGTCTCTATCCTCACTCCATTCCCGAACCCAATATAATGTTGCCCGTACACCGGGGACCTCAAATATATATCACGGGTAAACAAAACGAGTTTCAAATAAAACTGATTAACCGATTGAAAGTTACACGCGAAAACGACACAAAACGGCCTTCAGGGACCCCCAGCCGGTCGGCAGGCAGCCGGTCGGCCGGCTGGTGATCCTTCAGCCTACACTTCTTTTGAAACCAAAGGAAACAACACAAAGGACCCCCAGCCGGTCGGCAGGCAGCCGGTCGGCAGGCAGCCGGTCGGCCGGCTGGGAATCCAACCTAGCCTTCGCAAAAACTCAAAACCATCCCCACATGCACTCCCAGCCGGCTGGCAGGCGGCCGGTCTGCCGGCTGGGCTCCCTTTCTTCCTAGGTTTTTCGCAAAACAACACTAGACAAATTGACTACCAGCCGGTCGGCAGGCAGCCGGTCGGCCGGCTGGCAGTCCAAGGCCAACATTCCAAAAATTACGAAAAACACACATATGCTCTCCCAGCCGGTCGACCGGCGGCCGGTCGGTCGACCGGCTCAGAGAGCCTGATCGTAAAATCGCAAAATCGCAACATATTGAAAACTTCATAAATCGACCTACAAACTTCAAAATTGCTACACATGATGTTTACCCAACATTACCAATCATCAATTACATCCTATCTAGCAGCAAACAAGTCCCATAACAATCCTCAAACGAATTTAACAAGTATCCGTCGCAATTTATGAAAAACTGAAAATGAACCTAAGAACACATAACAACATCTTAGAACATGAATTCTTCACATATTAAACATCCTAAACATGTTACTATGTCCTTTGAACAATAAACATCAACAAAAACAGAAACTAACACAAGAATCGCAACAAAAGTGCTAATATACACATAAAGGCCGAGTTATCTCATTATCGTCACCTTTCAAGCTTTTCCGGCTAAAGATCCTCCTCAACCAAGTAGCTATCGACCTCCGGATCGTCTAAGCCCACTCCTACAAACAAAGAATACGGAATTTAGGATAGAAACGATTCCTTACCAAAACGGACAGATTTTCGAAATGAAAGAAATGGAAAACTAAAGTGATAGATGGCTTGGAAATGGAATGAGGATTCCGAAAATGATATTTTTACCTTGATTTGATCGACGGATGATGAAGAATTTCTCAAAAGAAGGAGGAATAAAAAAGAGGTTTTATGAGAAGTTGTTTAACAGTGGAAATGAGTTGAAGGAGAAGCAATATGTCGACATTGGGGTTTATAAGGGTTTAAATGAGTTGTCCTTTCCGTATTATGAAACGGGTTAGGAAATTAGAACGGGTGTTCAAGTCGGGAATTAAACCTTGCCAAGTTCGTATTCGTCTTAAGGACTTGAGGTTCTTAAGACGGATCTTACTTATTAAATTAAAATCTTTGAAATAAATTATTAAAATATTATTTTATTACATAAAATAATTTAAAACGATTAAATTAGGTTTTACGAAAATACGGGATGTTACAATGGACCTAACATATAGGCAGTTTGTCGGAATATTGACATGTCAAATGATATTGCGATATGTGGCGGCTTAGGGAGGTCCACCTACTCCTTGCGCAATTCCTTTATAAAGACTTGTTTGCTTCATCCAGGAATTAACTTCCCGTAGGAAGTTGTACTTCCAGTGAACCTAATTCTCATATCAAGTTCCCATGATTTTACAAAAAGTTATTTGGTTGACATAAGGGGATTCACACTTCCCATGAATTGAATTCGCATATCTTGTTTCAGTTTACCAATCTAATTCCCATGATTTTGTTTACAAGTATCATTATGCCCTTTATTAAAAACATAACTATTTTGTATAACTTTACTTATGAAGTAGCTGATATTGTCTTACCGTCCATATGAACTCAACCAAATTACATCATCAACATAAAAGAAATTGAACATAATTCTTAAAAAAAAAATCTTTCCGAGTTACATTATCATCATTATTCAGGAGAAGAAAACGCTCAAACTGAAAGTTTGAAACTCTTGTAAAAGTTATGAGATTACTTGTTCAACTAATTAGGAATTAACAAGCCCTGCACGTATGCATATTTGAAATCATCTGGTAGACTGAAAACGAAATCAACATCAAGAGGATTAGTGGCAATTGTTTTCGCTGCAAAAAAAATTTCCGCCTGACTGAAGCCTTCAATTTTCATCACTTCGGTAGTTACTTTAATCCTTCTATCAGGAGACTCTCACTCATGTTTGAAACAGTTCGCAAGTCTTCCTATATGTTCACCAGCAGCTGCCATAACATCAGTCGTCTTACCTAGTTTGGTGGAAAATTCTTTCCGAGCTGCAATTGTCTCACTGCGGGCTCTTTTTCTCTTCTTACTTAATGGTGCATTTGATGATGAAGGCTCAACTACAGGACCCGGGGAAACTGAATTCCCCCCTTCTATGTTTGCAAAAGTAACTTGTTCTTCCTGTTGTTCATGACTTCTTTCATCCTCGATCTCCTTAAGTGCATCTTGTAAAGTTCCACCTTCATTTCCGTTAGCTCTATCCTTGCCAAAGAAAATTCTCAATTTATCCTATAATGGAAAGGGTTTATGTCGTAGCCCAACTGCACTTTTATGACTCTGTCATAAATAAATTAACAAAAATATTAGTTCAATAATCAAGTTATTATACTTTAAGATAAATGAATCAAGTTAAAAATGTCTATAAAGACGACATGCTAACCTTAACCCAAGCGTCCCAAACTGATTGTTCACATGTAACAAATTTTCCCTCATCATTCCATCCGAAACCACTAGCTTGTGGACTTAGCATATCCGTAATTGCATCATACAGCTTTCTAAGAGTTTTTACCCTTGATTCAATATGGCCATATGGGGCTTTGCCTTTTCTCCACAGCCAGGAACTTTTCGCTCCATAAAAGCTTCAAGCATAGCATATGCACCATTTTTTAATTGACCATTATCCACCTTCCAGCCACCAAGATCAAGAAGATCTTGCATTGCACTAACAGGTACACGATCCTCAAGAGTTGACCATCTTACGCAATTTCTAGTAGGGTTAGGATTGACAGCCTATTTTGGAGTTCAGTTCGAATTGTTATGGTTATCAGTTGTACAGGATGCAAGTAATTATAAATATTAAACATATTAGAGTAAATTAGATTTTACTCCCTTTTGAAATCGAAATTTTTAAAAATACTCCCTTTTGAAATTTTTTCCTAAAATTACTCCCTTAAATTGCATTTTTTCCTAAAATTGCTTCAAAAACCGATTTGAGTTGATTTATTTCCTCTATTTTTGAAACCCCCTTACATTTTCCCACATATTTATACCTTTCAGATTATAGATTGGCTAAGCCACAAACGGAATATGTTCAAAAATAGACAAAATAAGTCACTAAAAGTGGAGTTTGGGAGCAATTTTAGTAAAAAATGCAACTTAAGGGAGTAATTTTAAGAAAAAAAATTCAAAAGGGAGTAATGTTTAAAAAAATGATTTCAAAAGGGAGTAAAATCTAATTTACTCAACATATTATAATAAAAATAAAATGTAACATAGAAATCAAATATTTTCACAGAACTTATACATTCATTCAAAGAGTATCATAATGCAAGTACTTGGACAATACGAAAGAGTTCACATCACAAGAAATTATTTCACTCTCTGGTTTCAAGCCAATGAGTGTACATTTGAGTAGCTAGATCCTTTCTAAATTGGGTCCATGCAATACTAGTTTCCATAGAATGAATGTAATTACAATCACCGTCTTCATCATCATCTGTAACAAAATACTCTAAGGGATCTACGCTCATATGTGTACGGATAAAGTTATGCATTAACGCACATCCAAATATTATTCTATTCAAAGTTTTTTCTTGAATACCAAGTTGTGTTTCTTAGAATACCCCATCTCATTTTAAGCAATCCAAAACATCTTTCTATGATATTTCTTGCTTGAGCATGCTTCATGTTAAAATATTCCTCAGCACATGTCGGTCGGGCACCGTCTCTTCCAAACACTTATTAAATGATATCTTTATCCTCTAAATGGTGCCAAAAATCCTTCACAATTCATATATTTTATCACATAGATAGTAGCTCCCTAATGTATCAGAAAACCAACTTTAATTATTGTCCCTTCATTAATTTAAAATGCTCATATATATATATATATATATATATATAGAATTGTGATCCTATGAGAACCACCAATATAATGAAAACCATGAGAACTCTAACTTACGAACATTTTTTTTTAAAAATAATGACATATTTGGATTCGGCATGGAATTTTATGGTTAGAGAACATATTTCTTGGTCTAGAAAATATACACTAGTGACGGAAATGAAGGTGAGATACGTTTTATTAATTTTCATGCACCTACTACCGATTTTTACGTATCTATCATTTTTCATGCACATAGAACTCGTTTTAATGCACGTAGAGCTTATTATTTCATGCACCTAGTAATCATTTTCACGCATGTAAAAAATTTCATGCACGTAGGGGTCATTTTCGTGCATTTATAGCCGTTTTAGTATACCTAATTGTATTTTGGTACACTAAGTATATATTTTGTTAATAAAATCAAAAATTTTTGTTAATTGATACTAAAGTGTGTATTTGAATACGTTAAACTAATGGTAAATGATCCATCGAAACTTTCAAAGCGAGATATGGTGGAGATTTAGTGAGGGTTCTCATGGTTCTCATTATAAGGGTGGTTCTCACCGGATCCCGACCCTATATATATACATATATATATTATATATATATATATATATATATATATATATATATATATATATATATATATATATATATATAGGCGGGATCCGGTGAGTCCACCTAAATATTTGAGTCCATGAGTCCATTTAGAGTATCACAAGTTGTATTAAAAAATATCACGTTTTTTTTACACTACAATATCACAATGTCACAACCTTTTCAATACAATATCAAAGGAAACAATATCACACACTATATAAAACAATATCACGAAATTTTTGCCAATACTTTTTTTCCTGAAATTTTTTTTTCAAAATTTTTTTTTTCAATTTTTTTTCTCGAAAATTTTTTCTCGATTTTTTTTTCAAAATTTTTTTTTTCAAATTTTATTTTTGTGATATTATTTTGAAGAACCGGTGATATTGTATTTAGTAATTTGTGAAATTGTAATGAAAAAAAATCGAAAAAAATTTCGAAAAAAAATGCCTTTTGTTAAATAATATCACGCACTATATTAAACAATATCACGAAATTTTTTTCCCGGAAATATTTTTTTAAAATTTTTTTTTCAATTTTTTCTCCCGAAATACTTTTTTCTCGAATTTTTTTTGTGATATTATTTTGAAGAACCGGTGATATTGTATTGAGTAACTTGTGATATTATAATGAAAAAAAGTCGAAAAAAAATTTCGAGAAAAAACGCCTTTTGTTAAACAATATCACACACAATATTAAACAATATCACGAAATTTTTTCAAGAACTTTTTTGCCCGGAAATATTTTTTTCAATTTTTTCTCTCGAATTTTTTTTCCGAAATATTTTTTTCTCGATTTTTTTTTTTTGTGATATTATTTTAAAGAACCGGTGATATTGTATTGAGTAACTTGTGATATTGTAATGAAAAAAAATTCGAGAAAAAACGCCATTTTATTAAAAAAAAATGTTTTTGTTTTAAAAAAAGTGCATACTGAAAAAGGGAATTTTTTTAATAAAGAAAATGTCATTTTAAAAGAAAAGGCAAAAAAAAGAAAAAAAAAGTAATATTGAAAAAGAAAAAAACAAAAAAAAGGAAAAAATTTGATATTGAAAACACGTGATACTTTTTTATACAACTTATGATATCATTGTTAGACTCATGGACTCAAATATTTAGGGTGGACTCATGTGATCCCAACTCTATATATATATATATATATATATATATATATATATATATATATATATATCTCCACCATATCTCGCTTTGAAAGTTTCGATGGATCATTTACCATTAGTTTAGCTTATTTAAATACACACTTTAGTATCATTAAACAAATTTTTTTGATTTTATTAACAAAATATATACTTAGTGTCCCAAATACAATTAGGCATACTAAAACGGCTATAAATGCACGAAAACGACCACTACATGCATGAAATTTTTTACATGCATGAAAATGATTACTAGGTGCATGAAATAATAGGCTCTACGTGCATTAAAACGAGTTCTAGGTGCATGAAAAATGATAGATACGTAAAAATCGGTAGTAAGTGCATGAAAATTAATAAAAAGTATCTCACCTTGATTTCCGTCACTAATATATATTTTTTAGACCAAGAAATATGTTCTCTAGCCATAAAATTTCATGCCGAATCCAAATATGTCATTAATTTTTTTTTAAAAAGTTCGTAAGGCCAGGTAGAGTTCTCATGATTCTCATTATATTGGTTGGGATCCGTGAGAACCGCCTTACAATGAGAACCGGTGAGAACTCTTCCTTACGGAGTTTTTTTTAAAAAAATTAATGACATAATTGGATTCGCCATGGAATTTTATGACCAGAGAACATATTTCTCGGTCTTGAAAATAAATACTAATGGCGGAAAAATGATAGATACAAAAAAATAGATAGTAGGTGCATGCAAATAAATAAAACGTATCTCACTTTGATTTCCGTCACTAGTATTTATTTTCTAGACCAAGAAATATGTTCTCTAGCTATAAAATGTCATGCCGAATCCAATTATGCCACTAGTATTTATTTTCTAGACCAAACAATATGTTCTCTGGCCATAAAATTCCATGGCGAATCCAATTATGTCATTAATTTTTTAAAAAAAACTCCGTAAGGAAGAGTTCTCACCGGTTCTCATTGTAAGGTGGTTCTCACCGGATCGCAACCCTATATATATATATATATATTAGCTTCTGGTACTTTTAACTGATGTTCCCTAGAAATTGCATAACGAGGAACTCTATTGTCATGCGTTGAACCCTTCCAACCAAGTAGTATATAAACAAATTGCATATCTCGAGTGCAAACCCCAAGATCATTAGCACTAAGGTATCCTTTCCTATTTCTAAATATAACTATCGTCGACACCAACACGAACATTTATGTGTGTTCCATCCAAAGCACCTAAACAATTTTACAAAATACGATTGTCATTAGTAAACTTATACGCATAAGTAAACAACACCTTTTAACCATTATATATTATTATCTTACCTTAAACCATTTCCATCTTTTATAAGTGAGTTCACAGGTTGATATCTTTTGAGATTTTTTGCCGTGTTTCACTCGATAGGGTTACAAGGAATTAGGGGCGTGGGATTTTTTATGTCGTCATTGAGAAGGAGTACATACTGTTCCCGGGAGTAGGCAATCGACCGGATCAGAGGAGTCGATGACCTTTCCAGTGTAAGTTACGGTTGTGCAACCGGAGGAAGGTGAGGTGACTTCGGAGCCCGTGAATCCTAAGTGAGAGCGGGTTTTAGACGCTCTTTCATGTGACAGGTCAAATAACACCCACATATGGAGATAAGACAAAAGCTAAGTGCCTAAGCAGTAGTATTCTATTTTGTCTTATTTACCAATGTGGGTAATATTTGATCCATCGGAAACTTGTGACGGATATACCCATCACAAGGGAGACTTGTTGATAATTAGATTCTTGGTAAAAAGAAATGATATCATTAGAGTATATATTTCATATCATTTGCATATATTTTAATTATGATAAAAAAAATAGAAAAAAAATATATGAATATTAATAGATAGTAATATAGTATAGTATTTGCTCATTTGATACGAATTCTTAACCAAAGAAATCGTCCGCGGAAGCTTCTAGAATCTGTAAGAACAATCAAGAACGAAAACAGTATTTTATATGTTTGTATGAAACGATCTTGATGAATATGAACGGTAATGATGATGAACGATGATGATGGTGGACGTGGTGATTATCGTCGGTGATGGTGGTGGTGGATGGATGGTTGTCTTAAGGTGAATCCTTAAGGTAGAAGGATATTTGTTTAACCTAGACCTATAGATCAAACAATGGTGAATTACTCCCTAGACCCATAGTTTGTAATTCTTGTCAATATCTGAAACGCGACAAATATCAATGGTTTGGATCAACACTCGATGAGTCAAGAAATTATAAGAAACACTTATAAAATAAAACTTGAATTATTATTAATCTTGATGTGTGAAATAAAAGAGAACGAGTGCTCTATTTATAGTAGAGTCACACGCCTAGGTACACGGCTGAATGTTGTACTTTTTGTATTACAAAAGATTACACACTAGTAATTAATACAAACAAAGTCACTAAAAACAAAAATGAAAACAATAAGACGGTATATTACACCCAATCGAATCACGCTAAACATGTTTTCCTTAGAGTATTTCGACCCTATAGCCTTCGGGTTACACGAAATCTCTGTAGGATAAGACGATTCCTTAGTCTTAAGGCAAGAACTAAGAACAAAATAAACAATAAGAGTTTTGTTTTATTTGGTTTTTGTCAAAACAAAAAACATACACTTATCAGAAAAATGTGAAAAAAAATGGAACAGAAACTTTTTGTGAAAAAGTTACAGCAACTTTTATGTCAAAAACGAAACAGGAAGTTTATTTTTCTCTCACATTTGTCTCGCATAGTACTCGGACTCAGTCGTAGAATCTGCTGTAACACTCTGTTTAGAACTTTTCCAGCTGACAGCAGCGCCATTAAGAGTAAAAACGAATCCAGACTGAGATTTCGAGTTGTCTCGATCCGTTTGGAAGCTAGCATCTGTGTAACCTGTGGCGCAGAGCGTTGAGTCGCCTCCGTAAGTCAATCCCCAATCTTTAGTCCTCCCTAGGTACTTAAGAATGTTTTTCACGGCCATCCAGTGTTGTTCACCTGGATGAGCTTGAAATCGACTTGTCATACTCAATGCATATGCAACGTCTGGACGTGTGCATATCATGGCATACATGATCGATCCTATTGCCGAAGCATAAGGAATCCGACTCATGCGCTCCTTCTCTTCCAATGTCTTAGCTTCTTAAGTCTTGCTCAAGTGAAGCCCAGTAGTCATAGGAAGGAACCCCTTCTTAGAGTTCGTTATGCTGAATCTCTCTAGAATCTTATCTATGTAAGACTCCTGACTGAGAGACAACATCCGTCGTGATCTATCTCTGTAGATACGGATGCCCAAATTCTTTGTGCCTCTCCCAGATCTTTCATCTGGAAATGGTTTTTCAACCATGCTTTAACCGAAGATAAGAGAGGTATGTCATTCCCAATCAAGAGTATGTCGTCGACATACAGTACTAGGAATACAATCTTGCTCCCACTCGACTTGATATAGAGACATGGTTCCTCGACTGATCGAATGAACTCATTCTCTTTTATCACTTGGTCGAAGCGATGATTCCAACTCCGTGATGCTTGCTTAAGTCCATAGATGGAACGCTTAAGCTTGCAAAACTTCTTAGGATTTTCTGGATCAATAAAACCCTCGGGTTGTACCATGTACAACTCTTCCTCCAAATAACCGTTTAGGAAGGCGTTTTTAACGTCCATTTGCCATATTTCATAATCGTGAAATGCGGCGATCGCTAAGATAATCCGAATGGAACGTAGCATGACTACGGGTGCAAAGATCTCATCGTAGTGCAAACCTGGCACTTGGGTGAAACCTTTAGCAACTAGTCTAGCCTTATGGATATCTTGTTTACCTTCCACGGCATGCTTTATTTTGTAAAGCCATTTGCATTGAAGGGGACGTACCTTTGCAGGTAGGTCCACAAGATCCCATACGTTGTTCTCATACATGGAGTCCATCTCGGATTGCATGGCTTCTAACCATAGCTTTGAGTCACAACTGGTCATGGCACCTTTATAGGTTGTGGGTTCATTACCCTCTAGGAGTAAGACGTCATCCATATCATGTTCCTCGACCATACCAATGTATCTGTCCGGAGGAATGGAGACTCTTCCCGACCTCCTAGGTTCCTCAGGAATATCTACTGCAGCCTCGGTTGAAGGAACTGTTTCCTCCAATGGTTGCTCGGTAGTTGGTTCTTGAATCTCCGATAAATCGAAGGTTCTATTATTCGACTTGTTCTCGAGAAATTCTTTCTCTAAGAACGTCGCACTGGCCGCAACAAAAACACGTTGTTCGGTTGGCGAGTAGAAGTAATGACCAAAAGTTCCCTTTGGATAGCCTATAAAGTATGTCTTGACCGATCGCGGGCCGAGCTTATCCCCGTGTCTCCACTTGACATAAGCCTCGCAGCCCCAAACCCGAATAAAGGACAAGTTAGGGACCGTTCCCTTCCATAATTCGTATGGAGTCTTGTCAACAGCTTTAGACGGACTTCGGTTAAGTATTAGAGCGGCTGGCAAAAGAGCATAGACCCATAATGAATTAGGCACAACGGTGTGACTCATCATGGATCGAACCATATCGAGTAGAGTTCGATTTCTCTGTTCAGATACACCATTTAATTGTGGTGTTCCAGGTGGAGTTAACTGTAGCACGATGCCACAGTCTTTAAGGTGTTGATCAAACTCGTGTGAAAGATACTCACCACCACGATCAGAACATAGTGCTTTAATCTTTCTACCCAGCTGGTTCTGTACCCGATTCTGGTATTCTTTGAACTTGTCAAAGGATTCACTTTTATGTTTCATTAAGTAGACATAACCATATCTACTCAAATCATCTGTGAAAGTGATGAAATACCTATAACCTTCTCGTGCGTTGATCGACATAGGGCCACATACATCTGTATGTATGAGTCCTAATAGGTCGGCAGCGCGCATTCCAACACCTTTGAAGGAAATTCGAGTCATCTTACCGATGAGACATGATTCACACGTGCCATATGATTCGAAATCAAAGGCCGAGATAGCCCCATTCTGTATGAGCTGTTTTACGCGTTTCTCATTTATGTGTCCCATACGACAATGCCATATGTAAGTTTGATCTTTGTCACCTACCTTTAATCTCTTATTATTCACATGTAATATTTCAGTGGTTTGATCTAAAACATAAATTCCATTCATGGAAACTGCCTTGCCATAAATCATATTGTGTAATGAGAAAATAGAACTGTTATTTTCTATTACAAATGAAAAACCAAGTTTGTCAAGGGCAGAAACTGAAATAATGTTTTTGGATAAACAAGGAACATAATAACAGTTATATAAAGATAACTCGAATCCACTTGGAAGCTGGATCACGTATGTTCCCCTCGAGACTGCAGCAACACGTGCTCCATTCCCGACACGCAGGTCAACCTCACCCTTGATGAGGGGTTCTTGGTTTCGGAGGCCCTGCACATGATTAAATAGATGAGAACCACAACCAGTATCTAGTACCCAAGTTCCGTAACTTGCATGGTTAATCTCAATCATGTGAATAAAAGAAGAGGAAGACATACCAACATGAGTAACGCGGCCTGCCTTAATATCCTCACGATACACGGGGCATGAGCGCCTCAAATGCCCAGTCTTGTGGCAATGGTGGCATTCCATGCTAGTATCCTTGCTCTTTGTTTTGCCCTGTGAGTTGCTTGACTCACCTGGCCCACTCTTGGTAAATCCTGACTTCTTAAACTTGGACTTGACTACTGTTAGGTCGCCCTGAGCTTTAGCTTTCCCCTTACCCTTACCCTTGCTGGAGATCATGAGAACATCCTGCTTCACGCTCCCACTTAATCTCAGATCTTTCTCGGTCTGTACGAGAAGGGAGTGGAGCTCATGAGGAGTCTTCTTCATGTCGTTCATGTTGAGAATATGTGGGCTAACAGCTTGGCCCTTCTGGAGTTTCGCCTCAAAGAAGCGACAAGTATGCTCATAAGAAACGATTCTCGGAGCTTTTGAGAATTCGTTAGTGAGCGTGGTGAAAATCTTGTTTGCACCATGGGTTATGAAGCGTCTTTGCAAATTGGATTCCATTGCATAGATGAGTACGTTCTTTATCGCACCCGCTTCCATGACGAAGTCGCTATGAGCGCGAACTTCGTTAGCTCTAGCTCCAGTTCCTGGGTGTGCCGGAATGGGCTCATTTAAGTACTTGAGCTTTCCGTCAGCAATGGCAGCATTCCGTAGTGCTGCCTCCCAGTCAGAGAAGTTTGACCCATAATTCCTCAGTCTAGTAGACTGATTCATGGAGTCCATGAAGGCTTTTAGCCAGGATTCACGTGCTAGCTTGGCACTTGGCATTGGGTCTTCACCAGTCATTAGTTATACAGCAGTTTAATTGAACGTGTTCTACACTGAAAAGAAGATAAAACAGAACCATATAAGCAACTCATTGTTGTGATTTAAGTCTATATTAAAATGTATTTAAACTCGTAGACTCATGCATTTATATAATTGATCTCCCTCAAGAATTATATAAACGATCCCAAGACTCAATTTCCGTATATTGATAAGCCCACAGCTTGGCTAATTCCACCGTTGGAACTCTTGGTCGATAGATTTCCGTAAATCCTATCTATTAGTCCATCTCAGTCGCTAGATAGTATCGAGTGACCATGATGTTGAGATAAAATAAATCATCTGTTCCCACTTACCCGACGTAGAAGGGGTCATATTATGCCTACCGACGAAGAAGGGATTCATGGGAGTCTGATTTATAAAGACTATTCTCAATTTTTGGTTATACGAGGAAGACCCCATCAACTTTTATTTATCCATTTTAAGTGAACTAATATCTAGCATATGCTGAATGAATGAAATAAAGTGATGGCTTTGCAATTGACATGTGACATCTGTATTGTCACAGAAAACTAACGCGTGACCTCTACATGAGTCAGTTTTCAGGCATGATATAGGTGGTTTGGTTTTTAGGCGGAATATGATGCAAGCTATTATCGATGAAAGCATAAAGATAAATGCAATAAACGTAAATAAAAGTCCTAGTGTGGCCTATCCTACCAAAATAAACATAAAACAACTTGGAATCCACCGTTGGACCCTAGAAGCTTGTCTTGATGTTCCATCTTGGTCCTTGCAGCGGGAGTGAGCATCCGGTCTCCGTCTTTGGTCTTCACAAAATTACTAATTTAAATTA
The DNA here is from genome assembly GCA_029255685.2 of Silene conica. Lineage (NCBI taxonomy): Eukaryota > Viridiplantae > Streptophyta > Magnoliopsida > Caryophyllales > Caryophyllaceae > Silene > Silene conica. The sequence continues at coordinate 2,179,627 of CM055311.2, read as the reverse complement.
CAAATACAACCCTATTTACATTCTAATTTAAATACAAAAGTAATTACATGGCAAAAACCCAAAACGGAGATTCAAGATCTCAAAATTACAAGCAAGACTGTGTCCCATCATTACGGTGACACAATCTTCTAAGGCCACACTAAGTTACAACTGTTTGCAAAATTAAATACGTTATAGAAAGCATTCAAAAGGCATTCAACAAGACGATAAATAAAATGCATCAACTAAAATTAAAATTCATTCATGACATAATACTGTTATTATGATTAAAATTTTTTACCAAACCACCTTTTCGGGATTAAAATTATGTGATTATACCGTTTTAACCACTTTAATTTTAATAAGTTTATAATCCATTATCTTAAACCGTTTAAAAATAATATGTATCAAACGAGAGTGAACCGTTTCACAAAAATAATATACTATTTCCGTATACAGCATATTAATTTTGGCCAAGGGAAAATAAAAACAAGTTATTTTCGGAAAAATAAAACACGACTGTTACAGGGAAGTGGTCGACCGACCTACTGTCAAAAAAAAATAAATCCTGTATCAGTAGAGTGGTCGACCGACCCATTAAACAGGTCTACCGACCTCCTGACAGAAAAAAAAAATTCCTGTAACTGCAGAGTGGTCGACCAACCCAATAAACAGGTCGACCGACCACAAAATACCAAGACGAGTTTCTGAAAACGCGAAATTGCTGTACTTTCAATCAAAACAAGTTTTAACCTTTGATTCAAAACGCGTAAATCAAAATAAACAGCAACAAGGGTTCACATATTGTCAAGAATATCGATTAATTAACAATATGTAAACAGGAATCGAAAACAAGATCGATTACACAAAGAGAAACTGCCGAAAAAACAGAAACCCTACGCGGGTGTTGGTCGACCGACCACATTAATGGGTCGACCGACCCACACGCCGGCTGTAACACCCCAAGAGTATATATGAGAGGAAAGTTGTCCCACATCGGTAGAATGTGAGGTTTGTGGTATGTTTATAATAACTTCCACCCACCACTTAGTAACAAGGCCTTGTGCTTTTGGGCTTAAGTGAGGACAAATAATGGGCCCAAAGGCATACCTCCCATCTTATTGGGGATGTGTTACGACCGTGGTGGGTCGGGTTGTTACAAATGGTATCAGAGCGACCCTGCGACCGTGTGGTGAGCCTGTGGTCAGGAGTACCCGGGTCACACACCTAGCGGGGAAAGATTCTGGCCCTGGTTGTGGTCAAGTTTGAGGCACAACGAGGACGTTGTGTTCTTTAAGTGGGGGAGTTTGTAACACCCCAAGAGTATATATGAGAGGAAAGTTGTCCCACATCGGTAGAATGTGAGGTTTGTGGTATGTTTATAATAACTTCCACCCACCACTTAGTAACAAGGCCTTGTGCTTTTGGGCTTAAGTGAGGACAAATAATGGGCCCAAAGGCATACCTCCCATCTTATTGGGGATGTGTTACGACCGTGGTGGGTCGGGTTGTTACAAAGGCAGAAATCGATTTTCAAAATTTTTAATCAAAACTTATGAAAAACACAAAAGTAAAATCTCGTGGCCTTGGCTCTGATACCACTTGTGGGGAATAAAGCATGTATTCACCCTAAAACGTGAAGGATTATAACGAATTTTACAATTGAGATTATTGTCATAAGTTAATAAAAACATGAAAAGCAATACAACCTTGGGTCCTTGCTTGAATAGGCCTTAGAACAGGAATTAAATTAAATTCCCTCCTATAACTTGCACCCAAGACTTGAATGAGATGATGCCGCGTGTGCTAGAAATACTCTCCAATTGCATTGCAATATGGGGAGAGCTTTTGTGAGGTTTTAGATATGAGATCTGAGTTTTGGGAAAATAATGTTCTCAAAACCCTAATTCTTGAGATTGTGAATTACCAGTGTCTGACAAAAGGAGAATAACTCTCCTTTTGTAACAACTAGGGTCGGCCGAATTGGGTTGGGTGAGAGTGGGCTTTCTCCACTTTTACCTTATTCCTTTGCGTGATTCGACCCGTTTCGCTAAATATTGTTCGCGGGATTTTAATTATAAATCGCATACATGTTATCAGATATTAATGCAGTCGATGTATTAATAATGGTCTGATAAAATTACGATATTATATAATTACCCAAATTAATATAACTGTTGATATTAATACGCAAATTCAATATTTAATTAAATATAACCGTTTATATTTAATTTTACGAATTAATCATGTAATCCGTATTAGCTAAAATTATTTAATCCGTATTAAATAATAATAATCTCAACATCTTATTGACTAATTTAATAGTCAATACCTCTGACTAACTGTTTAGTCGTATTCGGCATAAATGTGACTGTATTTTCATACCTTCACATCTCTCAAACGTGTCCTATAGGTGTGACGTATAGGGACCAGTTAATCACCGCTATCCGTATGACAATAACGTCAAACTTATCTAGCAAGCCAACCGTTATTGGTAAACGTGGATCAACTGATAATAATACTGAAGTATGCCCTTGTGATCCTTAAAGAGATTTAGTAAGTCATTGTACTTAATTGTCAAGGACACCAGCCCCAACACTCTCCCACTTGTCCGTACAAGGGTATGTGCAATGACGTTATCACACTACATATGGAGGACACAAGCTCCAACAATAAGTGTATACAAAATGGATAAGTATGTCGGTTATCCAAATAACCAATCATGCCAATCATTATTATTAATCATTATTAATCATTATTAATAATAATAACTGCTCTCAATAAAAATGTGAGCAAAATTGAGAATCATACAACACGTAATATTTTTAAGTGTCAAATTTCCCGTCTCAATTTTTGTTAAGTATAAGATATACTTGACCCCGTGTATATATAACCCCGATAGAGAATATAATATACGAAAACACTATTAAATAGTGTCCCTTATCCATTATATACATGAACTCGATATACGATTATATGAGCATACACTCCGTATTACCGACTCACATTATATCCATTACGAGCTCAAACTGTTTTGACATAAGAAACCCGAATGCACTTAAATGAACTTGTGATCAATATCACTAACATTCCTCCCCCATTTAAGTGTATCCATTGTTTCCATTTAAAACAACAAAATAAGCAAATCTATGCATAAATGAAAGTGTCCCGAGGATTGAACTTCCACATTAGTATATTACATATTCCAAATATTCGAGAATCAAGGTGTCCCACGGATTGAACCTTTCAACCCATATTGAATACATGAAGATAACATACACATAGACTCAATAAACTCTTAAAGTTACAAACTTGACACTATCCACCGCCTTGTGTTCATATCCTTTCATGAGAGTATAGGAAGCAAAGTCCAAGCCTCTTGAAGCGACTACACTTCACGCTCACATAGGTAAATCTTTCATCGTGCACCTGCAAAATGCACTTTGTCAAAGATTTTATTAAGAAGTATTAAACTTCAACCTCTTGTCATGCAGGTCATGCACATACCTTTCGGGATTATAACATGTGCCTCAATCTTCCACAATAAGTCTTCCACATTGAACTTAGCCTCTAAAATATGTTAGAGGGAAGTTGGGTATCTTATCATAAAGATCTAGATGGACTTTAAACCCATCCCGATTAATGACTTTAAAACCAAGTCCTTAGCTAATCCATTCGTCAAGTGATCAGCTAAATTATGATGTGTTCTCACAAAATCAACGGAAATAATCCCATGAGTAATCAACTCTTACACCGCGCTATGTCTAACACCAAGGTGTCTAGACTTTCCGTTGTAAACTTCACTATAGGTGATACGTGTCTATTTTATGATGTTTTACATCTATTTTTACACGTATTTGGTCGCTCATTTACTATGTTTTAGCCTTTATTTCCCACAAATCGTGTACTTTCGCATTTTTATGCACTTTTGCAGATTTATGCGGAAAAGAGACGATTTAGCACCAAATCCGTATCCTCATGTCTTTTGCTTAATTAAGGAATAAATGGAAAGTCAACTGGAGTCAAAGTCAAAGTGCCAAAAGTCAAAACAAGAAGAAAATAGAAGAAATTCTTCGGGAAGCGGTCGACCGACCGGCAATATAGGTCGACCGACTGACCCTGATCTTTATAAAAGTTCAAATCTGAAGAAAAGCCCAAGAATAAAAGAAGTCCAGAAAGAAGCGGTCGACCGACCCACATAGTAGGTCGACCGACCTCAGTAGAAGCCCAGACGATTCTTTTCGGAAATAAAGTAGAATTAGAGCTTTTAGGAAACTCTTAGTTTTATACCCTATATAAACAAATCTTGTGATTAGGGTTAGGTATGCTTGATATCTATTATCAACCCTTAGGATCTTTTATTCAATCTTTTACCAACTAGTTCATCTTTTATCTTATTCAAAGAATTCTCAATTATTCAATAAAGTTTATTCCGTTCTGCCTTAATTCCAATTGTGGTAATTACTCTTTAATCTAGTTTTTATTATTGTTCTTATTACCTTTGCATTCAATTAAGATAGAAATCCCAAGCTTTATTGAATCTTGCATGCTTAGATTATTTATTATATTTACCATGTTTATTCCTAAATTTATAATCGTCTTAACAACCATGAGTAGCTAATTTTCATATGTTAGGATGTAGGGGATGAATATGCGTAGGTAAATAAAATTCGAAAGACCGACTTGTAGCAGGACCACGGTCGGCCGACTGGAATAGCTGGTCGGTCGACCGAGGCCGTGGTCGGCCGACTGGAGTAGCTGGTCGGTCGACCACCCGCGTATGTATTCTTATTTCGTCTTTTCTTGTCAATTATAATATCCTGCAATGAGACCATAAGGAGACTTGTAGGATGTTAGTAATGACCTACCCAAGATTGAAAGATACGGGAAGGGCATTGGTTTACACCTTAAGACGGATAGGTTACTCAAGGCTGAAAGGTATGTGACCTGGGATTTAGGAATCACCCTTATTGTTGACACCCAATAATTGTGAGACCTAGGAACTAATAGCATAGGCCGAAAGGAGCTATTAGGTAGCATAGACTTAAAAAGATATGTTACGCCCCCTTACGCGACTGCAATACTTGTTGACCTTAGGATTTAATATTACCTTAGCTATTTATTACCCAAACATCCTAGCATCCCTTTTATTATATTTTATTCTCATCTTTTATTATTTGTTTATTTTAATCTTTGCCTTAGACTTAGTAATCAACCACTTCAAACCCCCAAAATTGTTACTTTAAACATTCACATCAAACAATAAACATTCCCCACCTCCTTGTGGTTCGACCCTGACTTTCACTATCTATTGTTAAAGTTAGGAATTATAAATTTTATCTTTGGTACCCTCAACGACGGGCATCAAATTTTGGCGCCGTTGCCGGGGAGGTGACGCCAGTGTTTATTGTTTTTTGTTTTTGTTTCTCTTTGTTTAAGGAACTTTTTGTTCCTTAAACCTTCTCACTTTTTTCTTGTAGTTTCCATCTTATGCGCAGGTCAGTTCAAGGAGAACTCCTACCACTTGACCTCGAAATTGAGAGGACTCTTAGAGAAAGAAGAAAGCAACTTCTAGCAAATCAGGAAGGAGGTTCACCATCTTCCTTATTTCAAGAAGACTTATTCGAACAACCATCATTACCATCTTCACCAAAAACACCACCTTCACAACCAAATTCACCCATCAATCCGCTTTCACCAAAAACACCACCTTTTACCTACTTTCCAGTTTTTCCTAAAGAAGAAGAAGATATGGCAGAAGAAGCTACTATTGCCAGTCACTCCATGCCTCAGGCAAAGGACCTATACAAAGGGTCCACTTTACCTGCAGGTACTGGGAAGCCATTCGAGGCCAAGCCCGCCTACATAACTATGGTTGAAAGAAACCAATTTGGAGGCTCGGCCAATGAGGATGCTGCTAAGCATATTGAAATCTTCACAGATTACATATGCTCTATAGCACCCCCAGAAGGAGTGACGCAGGACCAGATTAAACAGACCATGTTCATCTTCTCCCTTAGGGACTCTACGAGAGAGTGGTACAGAGATCTAGACCGCACTGCTGCGGGAGTCACAGATTGGAACACCTTAGCCTTAGCATTCTACAGGAAATACTATTCTGCATCAAAGACTAATGCTTTGAGGGCGCAGATTACTAATTTCAAGCAAGGTCCCAATGAAGACTTTAGCGAGGCGTGGGACAGGTTCAAGAGACTTGTTCGATCCATACCACATCACGGATTCGAACAATGGTTTCTTTGCAACCAGTTCTACAATGGCCTCTACGATGACAACAGGGCCTATCTAGATGCTGCAGCTAATGGGAGATTCCAAGATAATTCAGGAGAGACTAAGGGTCTCAAGTTGATAGAAGATGTTGCTGTGCACCGCGCTGAGCATGGCACTTCCAGAGGAAATCAGAGGAAATCCGAATACAACCTATCAGCTATTGAGGCCTTGACAGCTAAGTTAGAAAAATTTGAGGCTGCAGGAAAGCTCGATCTAGGGAGTGGAAGCAAGGGAGGAATATACCAAGTAAACGTCGTTCAGGACGGACCCTTTGCTTGTGAGAGGTGTGGTGGAGAAGGGCATGTGTCAAAATTCTGTACTTCATCTAATGAAACATGTGCCGCTTTTCAACACTATCGTGGGAACAACTTCTATGACCCGAATAATAATAATGTCCATCCCAACTTAAGGTGGACAAGCCAGAATGTTCAAAACCCACAACACATGCAACCTCAGCAAAATTCCACATATATACCCCCACATAAACAAAATTTTCAAAGACCACCTTTCAACCCTCAACCACCTTCTAATCTACCACCCAACACAGATGCTCTTATCCAAAATCTTATCGGGTTGGTTCAGAAGGAGTCATAGGCTAGAGAGGCAGGGATGAAGATGTTAGAGTCCCAGATTGCTCAAATAGCGAGCAAGAATGATACTAGGGCTCCGGGTCAGCTTCTAACTAAACCGGACCAGAAAAAAGAGACTCTAAACATCATCTCTCTGCGAAGTGGAGCTAAAGTGGGGAGCGAGAAAGAAAAACAGGCGAGAAGCAGCGAAGGCGGTCGACCGACCGAAGATTCTGGTCGACCGACCACAGATCAGGACCCGAAAGTTTTACCTGAACAGGAAACTGGTCGACCGACCGAAGAAACTGGTCGACAGACCACTGAAGCAGAACCCGAAGTTCCCTTTCGCCCAGATTTGCCGAATAACTTGCGGGATTTTCTTTTCCGGGGTGACAAGACCCCCAGGTTTTTAAAAAGGGCTGCAAATACTGAATCCTCAGCTGCTCCTTTCCCAGAAAGACTCGTGCCTTCAAAGGATCAGGTATCTTTTGACAAATTTAAGGATGTGATTCGTTCATTAAATATTCAAGTCCCGTTTTTAGAATTAGTTCAACAAGTTCCTTCCTATCTTAAATTTATGAGACAGCTTTTGTCAAGAAAGAGGTCTCTAGAAAAGGTTGAGTCGGTGGCCCTCACTGAAGAGTCATCTAGCTTTTTGTCTCATGTCATAGCCCCTCATAAATTGGAAGACCCTGGTAGTTTTTCTGTCCCCTGTAATATAGGAACCTTCCCAGTTAAGAAGGCTTTGTGCGACTTAGGTGCTAGTATAAGTGTCATGCCCCTAAGCGTTGCCTTAAAACTAGGAATGACCGAATTTGCAGTGACCAGTATGACAGTCCAGATGGCAGATCGCACATCTATGGAGCCTATAGGAGTGTTGGAAAACATCCCTGTCCGTATTGACAGGTTCTTCTTCCCAGTTGACTTTGTAGTTTTGGACATCCCAGAGGATGCCCATATACCTATAATTTTAGGAAGACCTTTCCTTCACACTGCAGGTGCCATTATAGATGTAGGCACTGGGACTCTAACCTTCAAAGTAGGCAAGCATTCTATTATCTATGGCCTGTCTTATAGGAAAAAGGATGCTATGACCCCCATCACATGTAATGCTATCACTTCTGAGAAGAAGTATGAGGTCATCACTACTTCTCCATCTTTATTACCTGTTCCTGTATCTGTTTTTACACCTCCGCCCCAGATTGGGAGCAGTAGGGAGGACACTTCTATTATGACTATTGCAGGAACTGGTTTGGGGAAACCCAAAGTGAAGGAAGTCATCATCCAGAGAGGAGGAATGGGATGCCTAAGCTATGAAGAAGATGAGGACCCAGACGTCGTGGATCGGGAGGAGAAGAAGAAGAGGAGGCAAATTCAAGAGGAGAGACCGTCGCATATGCTTTGCGACGGCGGAAAAAAGATGTGTTTTGCTACTAAAGCAAAAACCGTGGAGACTACGGCATGTCGTCAGAAGCCGTGGTCGGATATTTTCCGCATCTTTAGCGGATAGTTGTTTTGGTTGCAGTTTTTAAGACAATTTATTTTTGTTGTGTGAAACTTTTTTATTTTGGCTTGCTCGTAGTTTAGATTTTTTTTCCTTTATGTTTAAATAGTTAAGACTTTAGAATCGTTTTTGGCATCTCGCGCATTGTTGGGCGCACGTACTTTCTTGTTTTTTCAGATTTTACGAAGAAACGAAGACCTCCAGGACGCAGAGGGTCGACCGACCAGAAATATCAGTCGGTCGACCAGAGTCGCTGTATCGCTAAAATTTTCCGTAATTCACAGGAGGTCGGTCGACCAGAATCATCGGTCGGTCGACCTACTGTCCACTGCGGTCTTTCGTTTCTCTTCCTTGGAAATCGTGAAATTGACTTGGTTACTTGAGTGGCACTGCTGGCCACCAAAACCTCCCAGCTTACGCTGGTTTGGGGAGGTTTTTCTCATGCGCTTCATAACCCAGTGAGTTCTTTCCAATTTTTCCTTAGTTTTTAATTTCTTTGCATCTTTCCTTTAATTTTCTGAAACCTTTACTTAGGCTAATGCACAATGGGGACATTGTGCGGGTTGGTTTGGGGAATGGTTTCGTGTTACATGCATTGCATTTTGTCACACGTTTATTGCATTTCTGTCTTGCATCGTTCTTTTCTTTATTTTCCTTATATATACAAAAATCCAAAAAAATAAAAAAAATTTAAAAATTCCAAAAAATGCACGTTTATTTTAGCATATAGGTCGAGTCGGAACGAAAGTATTTCAAGGATGATTTAGCTATCTTACATGTTTATGCCTTTACCTTGCCTTGTCAACTTGTTTTAGTATGAGAGTCTTTTGCATATCTACGAGTTTTTGTCAACTTGCATATCTTGAGACTTGACTTATACCTTGGCAACCTACTATACATTCTGAGTTTTAGAGCCTTATTCCTGGTTCCATTCTTAAACCAGTTGTCTAGGATGTGAGTAGTGCTCCCCTTGGAACATGTTACATCAATATGCATAAACATGAACTTGAATTGCTATATACTTGTTTTACTTTCTCGTTTTGTGAGTCTTGATACGTGCATTTGGGATCCCCTTTCTCTTATTTACCCATAAGCTTCACATAGCCAAAATTGTCTTTTTATTTCCCCAAAAAAAAAACTACATCCCATACTTAGCCTACCCTTCCAAGCTAGTATTTGTGGTCATTGGATTATTTTTTGAGGCATCTTGGTTTGTATGCTATCTTGAACAAAAAGAGAAAAGAAAGAAAGCAAGAAAGAAAAAAAAAAAGAACAGAAAAATTCAGAAAAAGAAAGAAAGAAAAGAAAAACGAAAAAAAAAATCAAAACGTACAGGAATGAAGTCGACCGACCACCTTCTTGGGTCGGCCGACCACCTGGCATCATCAGAAACAAAAAAAATCGTTCCAAAAATCCCTTTCTTTTATATGTTATCACTCCCGTACCTCATTCAAAATATTTGGGAGTCCTTTCTTATATTCAATGTGAGAGTTGTGCTACAAAAGAGCACTTTCTTAATATCAAAAAATTGTGAAATATGTTGTTGGGAACCGGTTTTACTAGCTTGGCTACTAACCCCACAAATTCAAAAACATCTTAACCACTTTTTACCTTTTACCTCACATATCTTTCATTACCTCAATTGCATGTATCCAAGTCACTTAATGAGTTTGTTACACATAGTTGTAGAATTCCTGTTCATGTTAGATTGCAGGCATGTTTCCATGGGTCGCAGTTAGGTGAGTGTCATTACAAATGTACTTCTTTCTATCTTTTACATATACTCACCCTTTGCTTCATGAGTGTCTCGAGCGTACCGCGAGAGTCCATGGTATAAAGTCTCTATAGTCTTTATGTTTGCAAGTTTGACGACCCTATAACTCGTTTGCATGATTTATTTACTTTCTCATTTTGTACTTGGTATTGGTCTAGGCTGACATGTAAATTTCGCTCTGAGATTGAAATCGTTCCATTAGTTAGGATCGAGTCTATTTCTTGCTTGAGGGCAAGCAAGGGTTTGGTTTGGGGAATTTGATACGTGTCTATTTTACGATGTTTTACATCTATTTTTACACGTATTTGGTCGCTCATTTACTATGTTTTAGCCTTTATTTCCCACAAATCGTGTACTTTCGTATTTTTATGCACTTTTGCAGATTTATGCGGAAAAGAGACGATTTAGCACCAAATCTGTATCCTCAAGTCTTTTGCTTAATTAAGGAATAAATGGAAAGTCAACTGGAGTCAAAGTCAAAGTGCCAAAAGTCAAAACAAGAAGAAAATAGAAGAAATTCTTCGGGAAGCGGTCGACCGACCGGCAATATAGGTCGACCGACTGACCCTGATCTTTATAAAAGTTCAAATCTGAAGAAAAGCCCAAGAATAAAAGAAGTCCAGAAAGAAGCGGTCGACCGACCCACATAGTAGGTCGACCGACCTCAGCAGAAGCCCAGACGATTCTTTTCGGAAATAAAGTAGAATTAGAGCTTTTAGGAAACTCATAGTTTTATACCCTATATAAACAAATCTTGTGATTAGGGTTAGGTATGCTTGATATCTATTATCAACCCTTAGGATCTTTTATTCAATCTTTTACCAACTAGTTCATCTTTTATCTTATTCAAAGAATTCTCAATTATTCAATAAAGTTTATTCCGTTCTGCCTTAATTCCAATTGTGGTAATTACTCTTTAATCTAGTTTTTATTATTGTTCTTATTACCTTTGCATTCAATTAAGATAGAAATCCCAAGCTTTATTGAATCTTGCATGCTTAGATTATTTATTATATTTACCATGTTTATTCCTAAATTTATAATCGTCTTAACAACCATGAGTAGCTAATTTTCATATGTTAGGATGTAGGGGATGAATATGCGTAGGTAAATAAAATTCGAAAGACCGACTTGTAGCAGGACCACGGTCGGCCGACTGGAATAGCTGGTCGGTCGACCGAGGCCGTGGTCAGCCGACTGGAGTAGCTGGTCGGTCGACCACCCGCGTATGTATTCTTATTTCGTCTTTTCTTGTCAATTATAATATCCTGCAATGAGACCATAAGGAGACTTGTAGGATGTTAGTAATGACCTACCCAAGATTGAAAGATACGGGAAGGGCATTGGTTTACACCTTAAGACGGATAGGTTACTCAAGGCTGAAAGGTATGTGACCTGGGATTTAGGAATCACCCTTATTGTTGACACCCAATAATTGTGAGACCTAGGAACTAATAGCATAGGCCGAAAGGAGCTATTAGGTAGCATAGACTTAAAAAGATATGTTACGCCCCCTTACGCGACTGCAATACATGTTGACCTTAGGATTTAATATTACCTTAGCTATTTATTACCCAAACATCCTAGCATCCCTTTTATTATATTTTATTCTCATCTTTTATTATTTGTTTATTTTAATCTTTGCCTTAGACTTAGTAATCAACCACTTCAAACCCCCAAAATTGTTACTTTAAACATTCACATCAAACAATAAACATTCCCCACCTCCTTGTGGTTCGACCCTGACTTTCACTATCTATTGTTAAAGTTAGGAATTATAAATTTTATCTTTGGTACCCTCAACGACGGGCATCAATAGGCCTTAGCTAAAGTAGCTGAACTATCACAATGGATAGAGATAGGAGGAATAGGTCTTGGCCAAACCGGAATTTCATAAACCAAATTCCTTAACCATTCCGCCTCTTTACTGGCCGCAGCTAAAGCAATGAATTCCGACTCCATAGTCGAACTTGTTATACAAGTTTGCTTCTTTGAAGCTCATGAGATAGCTCCTCCACCAAGCAAGAACACCCATCCACTAGTAGATGAATGATCCTCCATGTTGGTGATCCAACTAGCATCGGAATATCCTTCTAAAATCGAAGGAAATCCAACATAGTTCAAACCATAATCCATGGTTTGTTTCAAATACCTCAATACACGTTTTACTGCAACCTAATGCTCAAGACTAGGATTACTTGTGTATCTACTCAACTTGTCAACGGCAAAGGCGATATCCGGTCTTGTGCTTGTCATAGCATACATCAAACACCCAGTCACTTGAGAGTACTCAAGTTGTGAAATAGCTTCACCTTTATTAGGCATAAGCTTAACACTAGGATCCATTGGAGTGTTAACCGGAGAACAATTTCCATAATTAAATTTCTTTAACACTTTCTTAATGTAGTGAGATTGTGTCAAAGAGAATCCCATGTTCTCACGCTTGATCTTTATACCAAGTATCACATCCGCCTCACCAATGTCTTTCATGGCAAAACTTGATGACAAAAAGGCCTTAGTAAGGTCTACTTGACTTTGGTTGGTACCAAAGATCAACATGTCATCCACATATAGACAAATAATGACTTCATTACCGTTGTCATCAAATTTGCTATACACACATTTATCCAACTGATTTAGTATATACCCATTAGATAAAACAACCTCATCAAACTTGTGATGCCATTGTTTAGGAGCTTGTTTAATTCCATACAATGATTTGATTAACTTACAAACCTTATGCTCATTACCGGGCATAATAAATCCTTCTGGTTGTTTCATATACACCTCCTCTTTTAGCTCAGCATTCAAGAACACCGTCTTGACATCCATTTGATGGATCACTAGATTATTAATTGCAGCAAGACCAATCAACAATCTAATAGTAGTAATGCGAGCTACGGGAGCATAGGTATCGAAATAATCAATCCCTTCCTTTTGTCTAAAGCCTTGGATAACCAATCTGACTTTAAACTTGTCGATAGAACCATCAACTTTCATCTTCTTTCTGAAGATCCACTTGCAACCCAATGGTTTACAACCATGAGGTAAATCCGCAAGCACCCAAGTGTTATTTCCCATTATGGAATCCATTTCATCATTTACAACCTCTTTCCAAAAGGAAGAGTCATGAGACCTCATTGCCTCATCAAATGTCTTAGGGTCCTCATCAATGTGAAAACAATATGGATAATAGTTTTCACATCCATCCCTTGAACCTTCAACCAAATAGGTATGAAAATCGGGACCAAAGGATTTAGCAATCCTTTTCCTCTTACTCCTACGAATTTCAGGTGTTACTTCTTGAGTTGTGACATTGTCACTTCCCTTAATAGCTCCACTAGAACTAGGTACTAGATCCTTTGGCTTCGGCATTGATGAGAAACGACTCTCATCAAATATCGCATCCCTGGACTCAATTACGGTGTGAACCGAAACAGAATCATTAGGTTCAATTATATAGAACCTATAAGCCTTTGAATGCGCAGCATATCCAATGAATATGCAATCGATGCCCCTTTCTCCCAAGATTTTAATCTTGGGATCGGGTAGTCTTACAACAGCCCGACAACCCCAAACTCGAAGATAATTCAAGCTTGGTTTCTTTTTGTACCAAAGTTCATATGGAGTATCTTTATTCCTTTTATTAGGAATCCGATTTACAAATAACAAGCCGTCCACATGGCTTCACCCCAAAATCGGTCACTCAAACCCGAGTAAGACAACATGGAATTAACCATTTCTTTTAGGACTCTATTCTTTCTTTCCGCTAAACCATTTAATTGTGGTGTATAGGGAGGAGACACTTCATGAATGATACCACTTGACTCAAAATACAATGGGTCATAATATTCACCACCTCTATCGGAACGCAACCTTTTAATCAAACCCGATTGTTGCAATTCCACTTCATTTTTAAAAACCTTAAACTTATCAATTGTCTCATCTTTAGCATAGAGTAAATATATGTAACAAAACCGACTATAGTCATCAATAAAAGGCACTACATATTTTTTACCACCTAAAGACGGGGATAATTGCGAAAATCACATAAATCACTATGAATAAGTTCAAGCACATGTGAGATTCTAGACACATTACCAAATGATTGCCTTGTGATTTTTGTCAACATACAAGTATTGCACTTATTAATGTTCATGTTAAAAGATGGAATTAGACCATCTTTAGACATAGTTTCCAATCTTTTATAATGTACATGTCCTAGTCTCACATGCCAAAGATATGAAGTATCATCCATAGAGGAAGCAATAAATATGGAACTTTCATTTGGAACAACATTCAACATAAACATGCCATTGCAATAATAACTAAATCCAATAAACACACCATGCTTAGATAAAACATACTTATTAGATTCATACACTTGTTTATAGCCAAGTTTACATAAACAACTAACGGATACAAGGTTTTTTCTAATTTCGGGTACATGCAATACATTATTTAAATTTACAACATTTCCGGAACTAAATTCCAACACCACTGTGCCACGACCAATAATAGGAGCGGTAGACTCGTTGCCCATATAAAGAACGGATCCATCCTTCACTAGTTCATAATCCTTGAACCAATGTCGATCCTTGCAAACATGATTGGTTGCACCCGAGTCTATCCACCATGCCACTACATCATCCTGCTCATAAAATGCTTCAGAAATTAGTGGTACATAATTCACAACCAAACTAAAACCATAGTCTAAAATCTGACCTTGATTAGTGGGTGGACCTTGGTCATTAGACCCTTGTCCTCTTTGGCTAGTACTTGCACCCTGTTCTTTTTGTGCTTCCTAACCTTGCAATTTGCTTTCAAATGCCTGGTCTTTCCACAAATCCAACAAGCACCTTTTGGTGCCTTGTTAGACTCATCATTGGTGTTATTAAAAGAGCGTTTTTTACCCTTAAACTTGTTATTGGAACCATCTCCCTTTTCCATCATATTGACAGAAGAAGATCCCATAACATCCTTCCCTTTACCCTTTCCACCATCTTGCACCCTTAGAGATTCCTCTATGCGCAAATGGCTACCAAGTTGAATAAGACTCAACTCTTCTTTTTGTGTTTAAGCATGTGTTTAAAATCCCTCCACGAAGGAGGCAACTTGTCTATGATACTAGACACCGAAATAGATTCATCCATTTCCATCTTATGTTGTGCAAATTGCCCCAAAATCCGAAGCAAATCATTATATTGTTCCATTACCTGTCTAGCATCCACCATTTTATAATTCATGAAATTTCCAACAAGAAACTTCTTACTAGAAGCATCCTCATCCATGTACTTAGATTCAAGTTGATTCCATAAATCTTTAGTGGACTCTACATTTTGATAAATGTCAAAAAGAGAGTCGGACATACCGTTTAAGATGTGACCGCGACATATGTAGTCACACTACTACAAATATAGGTTTAGGAGACGGGGCTAATGGAACGAAATTTTGCGGAACCATCCTAATGTGTCACTAAAGATGCGCGGGATTTTTTAATTCAGAAATACAAGACGGTTCCCATTATAACCCGTCTTTATTTGTTCTAAATAAACTAAAGAGAACGGTTAAAATACTTAACCGTGCTCTTTTGTTATCATTTGGAAAGCTAAGAGAACGGTTGCCTAGAGAACCGTGCTCTTTGCTTTTCGTAAAAACTAAAAAAAGACGGTTGCCTAGAGAACCGTTCTCTTTGTTTTTCATTATAACTAAAAGAGAACGGTTGCCTTTAGAACCGTTCTCTTTGCTTTTCATAATAACTAAAAGAGAACGGTTGCCTTTAGAACCGTTCTCTTTGCTTCTAAAATAAGACGGTTGCTTTGTGAACCGTTCTCTTTGCTCTTCATAAAAATTAAACAAACATAACGTGTAACACACAGTAACTGCAGCCTTCGAAAACCTTTGAAGTTCTGCGAAAGTCTGCGAATTCAAAGTCTGCGTATTTTCCACATTCAGTCTTGCTGATATCTGCAAATTCAATCTTGCTATCTATCGTCCGCCATAGTTTCTTCTTCACCAAGCAACTGAACCATAATCGTACGCCCTCTTTCTCCTTTACTCTTGTTTGAATTACCAATTTTCTCGATTTTATTTGGGTTATTAGGTTTTATGAATGTTTATGTGGTTTTGATGTTGAATATATGATTGTTGTTACTTGGTTATTACTTGAGCTACTCTGATATGGAACATAGTTCACCCTGGGCATTAGTTTCTATTTTTGTTTCATTACTTTTACTGTTTTTCCGGCTATTCTCATACACATCGAATTCCCAATGTCTGTAGATGTACAAATGTTTTGCTAGCCTGTGTGGTTTTTGTGTGTAACAAACACCAATTTTGTTCAAAATTACTGTCGATGGTTTGATACAAAATGTGCTGAACATGAGGGTTTGATGGTGGTTTGTCGATGGTTGTAGGTGAGACGAGAGGGTGTTGGTACCACCTCTGGGACCACCGTGGGTCAGTGGTGACAACGGTGGTGGCCAGAGGTGGTGTGGGGCAAGGGGGGTGAGAGAAATCCTAACGGGAAAAGGAGGGGGAGTGTAGGTGAGTTGCTGGAAAACGAATAACAGTGTGTGTGTGACGGGTTTTGGGCAGTACGTTAGGGCAGTAATAGTGGGTTCTGGTGGCAGCGAGAAAGTGGTGGTTGTAGTAGGTGGTGCAGGCTAGGGAGTGAGGTTGATAGTGGTGGCTAGGGGTGGCCCGGCTGGTGGTTTTCTAGCCTTGAAGTTGAGTGCGCGGGTGAGTAAAGACGAAGTGGCTGCCTGAGGTTAGATAAGTTGTTGGTCGTGGGGTTTGATCCCTGGATCAAAGGGTTGTGTTAATGCTTAAATGGTTAGTTAAGTTGTTGGTCGTGGGGTTTGATCCCTGGATCAAAGGGTAGGGGGATGTTTGTTATTTATGTTTATTGATGATTTTTGTGAAATAAAGACAGGAGAGAATTATAGAGAGAAAGTAAGAGAGACAAAAGTAGGTTCTCATTCCATTATGAGGGGTATATATACATATACAATGAGATAGAGTTTCCATAAGATGAAACACTCTAAGATATTATAAGATATGGACATCCATAATATTATACTATAATATTTCATAACACTCCCCCTTGGATGTCCATCACTGAAGAAGATGCCTCGTTAAAAACCTTTCTAGAAAACCTCGTGGGAAAACACTAATAAAGGAAAAGAGTACACTAATCTTCAAACACGCATAGCAAAGTTGCCTCGTTAAAACCTTTCCATGAAAAACCCAGTGGGACAAAACCATAGCTAAGGAAAAAGAGTACAACGCGTGTTACTCCCCCTGATGATGACATAACTTGATAAATCTTGAAATGATCCATGCTTTGATATAACTTCTCGATCGTTGAATTAATACCCATTGTAATTAATAGACTTGAATCTTCGGTCAATAGAAATCCATGGCAGTTTCGATATCACATTTCTTTGATAACTCACACTCTGGATATAATCATTTCATAACAAATCTTGGATCTTCATTTCAATTGATACTTCCACAAAAATGATTCTTCTCCACAAAAACGGCATGACATTATATGTCGAAAATAACTGTCATCTCAACAATAATGACGATTATGACTATAGCGTAGTAATGCGCTTATATTGCTACCTCGTTAAAAACCTTGCCAGGAAAAACCCGTTGGGACAAAAAACCTAGTCGAAGGGAAAAAGAGTGTAGCCATCATTCCTTAATTCCTTATATTATGGAGAATCAATGCGATAATTATTGAATAAATTATCCAATACCTTTGAGCTATTTTCTTTGCTAAAACATATATTTATTGATTGACGTCCTCATTGTAGATTTTGACTACAATATTTTCCAACTGTTATGGTACTTCTGAACCATAAACTAAATTCAAATATTTAGCATGAAGCTCATTTAAATCATTATTCTCATATGCTCAAACTTCAGTTTGACACAATAATAATTTCCTTGAATTAACTCTACATGAATTTGAAGTTTTCCATTTTGGAAATAATCACGATAACCTTTCAATCGTGTCGTAGAGGTTTATATATAATCCTGAGTTCCCAAAACTCAATTAATAAAACATCACCATTTGATGATCATTTATAAGAGGCTCCTATAAGGAGTTATTCTCGTTGGAGTATCTCATAAAATAATATATCTCCTTTTTAAATATTTATCAAATAATAACAATATAATTAATCATGCGCATGCATATGATATGTAACCGATTCTATTCAACATTCTAAAACAAATAATAATGTAAATATTAAAACTAAATGGAATGATGAACTAAATCTCGAAATGCACATGATGATGACTCGATAATGCAAACTGTACAGTTTTGTTTCCTAACATTCATAACTTAAAATGACTTCCGGTGAATAAATGGACTTCCGGTCCATGAGCTCATTCATAATCATTGATTATGTGTCGACAATAAAATTGGACTTATTTATACGATCCCCATTATCTAGTCCATTAAACTCCGCGCGCAATTGCATATCGGTTCATTAACCATATCGATACAATTTCAATATCTCGTGATATTGTCAGTACTGAATGAATAAGTGATATCTGAATATATACGGTACCATTTCTTTTTCTATATAGGCCATCTATTATCATTCAGATATCTATGTCACTTCCGGGACATCCAAACTTCTTTACTCTGTAAGAGTACCAACTGCTCATGCTTGCCATTTTCTTATTACTGAAAATATTTGAACCGATATGACTTTCACACTACCTTTCTTGTGTGTTTGTTGTTCAAACTGGCAAGAATCTAATTTTCGTTACACCAATTTTCTATGACTAATTTATAGCTCGCTATACCACATATAGGGCTATCTGGCTATAATTAAATCATAGATTTCATTGTATGAACATATCACATTTTTGATAAGATGATCAAATTGGTATTATTAATACATCTTCATTATTAAATGAATACCATCATTTTAATTCCATGAACCTCTATGTGATGTATTTCATATTTGAAACAAACCGCTGAACATCATGTCCAGTTGGGGATAATATACTTGTTTGTTTTTACCAGCTTTTCCTTATCATTCTCCCCCTAAGGTGGTAAAAACCATAACCACTTTAGACCTTAATTTCTCATTTCACCGATGAGAATTTATATTGGCATTTTTTGTATAATAACCATATAATGCAGTTGGATTTTAAATGTGCTGAATCACAATGCCCAATTTGGAGACTAACGATTTCATATAATAAGCTGTGATTACCACACAATAACTACTTAGAAAAAAATCATTATGTGGCTACAAGCCCCTTTATATAATGACAATCCATAAATGAACATTTGTGTTCTTTATTACACTCCAAGTAGTTGTTAGATCTCAAATATCGAATATACTCAATCTCCGTGTAACGTCTTGCTTTTAATAAATTTACACGAAAGAGTTTCAGCACTTATATTTTCCTTAGGATAAACTTCAGGTTTATTGAAACGGGTAAAATAAGAACCCGGATGGCCTTAATATGTCACATCTGAATTATTTCATGACAACTTTCTAAGTTGCCAACAATTAATTCATGACAAACTTTAATAAGAATTGGACGTGTCTCAATAATTTCACTTATTGAACGCCACTCCAAGTTGACTATATTTCTCATGCTAAATTTTTAGTCAGCAATACTTTTTTCAACCTGATAATTGATGTGACAAATGACACAATAAGTGTCCCATATATTGTAGGCAAGACTCATCAATAAGAAATATATTCCTCTTTGAGTTTTCTCAAATGACCAATAAATATAATCGTCAACATATACAATGATGACATATAATTATATATATGTAAATTGATCATAATTTAACTTACAAATCAATTATTCTCTTAACCACAAAGGTTCCAACAACTTAAAAATTAGTTGTATTTTTCTGACAATTTACCTCATAATACCTTATGAGCGTCACATTAACACCTTTCTTTCAAGAGTATATTAAATATCCACTTTGGATAGGAATATAAGTGTTTCAAAATAAACACACCACGTCCTCTTTCTTTCAAGAGTATAGTAAGTATCCACTTTTGATAGTAATATAAGTGTTATAAAATAAACACACAACGTCCTTCTATATAAGGACTATCGTTGACATAATTTACTCCCAATAAAATAATAATTTCACTCAAAACTTTTTTTTTTTTCACGATATTGTGTCTTCAAGACTACATTATATGAGTGAAATGAAAAGTATATTGCATCATTGCAAAATCCCATATGCCATAATGTATGAGTTTTTGACATTCATGAATAAATCCCGACTTTATTTTTGTTTTAATACATAAAATGTATCACCGTATACAAAAATAAATTGCAAACACTGTGAACTTCAGGCCACAGTTTTAATATTTGTAAACATTATGAACTTTCGGTCATAATTCGTGCCATAATTTCATTATTTGCAAACGCTATGAACTTCAGGCCATAGTGTGAATGTCAAAATTTCAACCCATAATAATTTATCCTTTATCGTATCAAATTTCGAGCATATATGAGTCTCACCTGACTTTCATTACTTTAAATGAAATGAATTTTGGCTCAAAAAGGCTTCTTAGGCTCAATAAAGCCACATCATTAAGCTCAATTAAAATTTATTTACTTGAGCCCCCATTATTAGCCTCAATAAGGTCACATCATTAAGCTTGTTATCAATAAGGCCACATCATTAAGCTTTCATAATGTCATGTTCTCGATCTCTGTCACCGGCAGAGTCTTTTATGAGATGTCTCATTCACTTCCAGAAATGGATCTAATTTCAAATATCATTATATTGTTCAATTTAAGGTGAACAAAAATTAATTTAGAAATAATCTCTCTTAACTAAAACCGTTTTATTCATTTAAAACTCAAATGCGTATCAGAATCGCAGCTGTGAACTTCTGGCGACTAGCTTTTACATGTGGACTTCTAGCCACTTGCCTTATACAATGTGAACTTATTGTATTCATGAGACAGTGTTAAATTTTCACCCCTTTAAAACTTTGAACTACCATCCTTTGGAACTTTACGTCCAAAATAATATGATATGTTTTTATGTTTCCCTATGAAACTTCAGTTCCAAAAAAAATATGAATATCATATCTCCTCATCTTTATAAAATAAATCTTTTGGAACTTCAGGCCCAAGATAGTATGAGGTGTTTCCCAATGAAACTTCAAGTCCAAAATACAATATGAATATATTAGTATTGATGTGACGGTGTTAAGTTTTATACCCTTTAAAACTTTGAACTTCAGGTCAAAGTCAAATTGTCTTGATGTCACTAATATAAACATATCTCCCTTATGAGACGGTGTTAAATTTACACCCCTTAAGACTCAGGTGAAAGTCATAATATAAACATATCTCCCTCAGGTGAAAGTCATAATATAAACATATCTCCCTTATGAGACAGTGTTAAATTTACACCCCTTAAAACTCAGGTGAAAGTCATAATATAAACATATCTCCCTTATGAGACAGTGTTAAATTTACATCCTTTAAAACTCAGGTGAAAGTCATAATATAAACATATCTCCCTTATGAGACAGTGTTAAATTTACACCCTTTAAAACTCAGGTGAAAGTCATAATATAAACATATCTCCCTTATGAGACAGTGTTAAATTTACACCCTTTAAAACTCAGGTGAAAGTCATAATATAAACATATCTCCCTTATGAGACAGTGTTAAATTTAGAACCTTTAAAACTTTGAATTTCAGGTCAAAGTCATAATATAAACATATCTCCCTTATGAGACGGTGTTAAATTTACACCCTTTAAAACTTTGAACTTGAAGTCAAAGTCATAATATATGGACATATCCCTCATCATTGTAAAATAAATCTTTTGGAACTTCCAAATCCAAAGTTTTATGATATTGATATGTGCTTTTTCAAAAGGTATTTCCTACGAAATTTCAATTCCATAATAATATGATATTTTACCCAACTGATATAATATCTCATACACATTATAAAATCCTTTTAATAGACTATACATACCAAAATTATAATTATAGTTTTACAATTAACCAATATAACATGTGCAAGAAAACGTACCTTATTCAATTGAGAATAGTAGAATAGGTCTAATATGAACCTTTTGATTATTCAAATCTTAAATAATGAATGCATATAAAAATTATAAATTCAGTTACCACCTTATACTCACCCTTGTCGATCTTTACCAATTCCAATGGCTTCCCGGTCTTCTTGTTATATTCGATAACCGCAAATACGAGGGGCAAGAAATGAAAGCTTATCTCCTTTGTTACGTGACAAGACAACTAGTTACTTTTTTTTTTTTTTTTTTTGAAGAATGAAGAATACCTCTTTTAAATAAGTTAAAAAAATTAGCGTAGAGACTCGTGCTGATAACGTTTTGTGAAATAAAGACAGGAGAGAATTATAGAGAGAAAGTAAGAGAGACAAAAGTAGGTTATCATTCCATTATGAGGGGTATATATACATATACAATGAGATAGAGTTTCCATAAGATTAAACACTCTAAGATATTATAAGATATGGACATCCATAATATTATACTATAATATTTCATAACAATGATATTATTATTATTATCATTACGGTATTATTATTTGAGTATTATTGATATTAATATCGTCCTTTTATTGTTGTTTTTAACATTAGTGATATTATTACTATTAGTATTATTATTGTTATTAGTATTATTATCGTTAATAATTGAATTATGAATTTAATAATTGAATTATGTTGTAATTATGTAGCCGAATATGGCTCGTACTTGGATGATTAATGGGAAAAAGGGCGAAGTAGAATATGATGCCGAGTTAGCTGAATTTTATGACTACGTAATAAAGAACGTGAAAAACAAATCTAGTATGGCGTGCCCTTGTGATATGTGCCGGAATATTAGGTATATGAGCTTTGGAGATGTAAGAATACATTTAAATAAGACAAATTTTAATCCAAAGTACACTTGTTGGATTTTCCATGGAGAATCAAAAAATTTAGATGGAATAGATGTCCAATTTGGGGAGATTGAGAGAGAAACATGCTTGAGTGACGATGAAGAGCCCGATGAGTCTAATTCACTAGAAGATCCGGGTTGTAATATGAATACTGAGGCAGGAGATGGGTTTGACGATATGTTGGATAAATCATGGGGAGATATGTTTGGAGGTGATGAGCAAGAAGGTATTGTAGATGGAACTGATGAGGATCTTGATGAAAATGATTTGGAGGATACTAGTGTTGTATTGGAGAAATTGAAAGATTCTGAAGTGTCTCTTTATAGTAGTTGTAAGCACACTAAATTGGCAGCTCTTGTTAAGTTATATAATTTAAAAGCAACAAATGGGTGGAGTGACAAGAGTTTCACAGACCTCCTGAAATTATTAAAGGACATGCTCCCCGAAAATAATGTACTACCTGATCGTACATATGAGGCAAAGAAGATACTTAGGGGAATTGGTATGAAATATGAAAAAATCCACGCATGTCCCAATGATTGCATATTATATCGCAAAGGATATGCTAATCTCACTAGTTGTCCAGTGTGTAAGGAATGGCGATATCAAAAGAAGGAGGGGATCCCAGCTAAAGTTTTATGGTACTTTCCAATAATTCCTAGGTTGATACGATTATTTGCGAATAAAGATGATGCCAAATTACTCACATGGCATAGTACATCAAAAGCAAATGATGGGAAGTTGAGACACCCGGCCGATGGGAAAGACTGGAAGTTTATTGATGCAAAATATCCCGAGTTTGGCAAAGAACCCAGAAATATCCGCCTTGCACTCTCCACTGATGGGATGAATCCCTTTGGAAATTTGAGTAGTCAACATAGTACTTGGCCGGTGTTTTTAGCTATTTACAATTTGCCTCCATATCTTTGCATGAAACGAAAATATTTGATGTTGTCCTTATTGATTTCTGGTCCTAAAGAACCTGGTAATGATATAGATGTCTACTTAGAGCCTCTTCTTGACGATTTGAGATTGTTGTGGGATGAAGGGATACGAGTGTTTGATGCCTACCAGAATAGTTATTTCAATTTGAAAGCAATGTTACTATGTACTATTTCTGACTTTCCTGCGTATGGTAATCTATCTGGACACACTGTGCACGGGAAAGAGGCTTGCCCCTTGTGTGGAGAAGATGTCGATTCTTGTTATTTGAAGTTTTCTCGTAAGCAAGCGTACTTGGGATACCGTAGGTTCTTGGACCCTGATCATTCATATCGTAAGCTACAAAAACCATTCAATGGAAAACCTGAACATCGATCTTCTCCTAAGATATTAACCGGTCATGAAGTATATGAAAGAGTGAAAAAAATTGAGATAACTTATGGGAAGAAGGGTTCTAAATTAGCGTCTCGGGGATATAAGAAGATGTCTCCTCTTTTTGAAAAACTTCCATATTGGCGTGACCTTTCTATAAGATATTGCTTAGATGTTATGCATATTGAGAAAAATGTGTGTGACAATATAATCAACACTCTTCTGAATGTTCCGAATAAGTCAAAAGACAACACATCAGCTAGGATGGACATGGTGGATATGAAAATCAGACCTGAGTTGGCACCAGAAAAGAAAGGAACACGATATTATTTGCCTCCGGCTGCTCATACACTTTCAAGAAAGGAGAAAACAGAGTTTTGTGAGTGCTTAAGTAGTGTTAAAGTGCCGGAGGGATATTCTTCCAATATCAGCAGCCTAGTATCAATGACAGATCTTAAGCTTGTTGGTTTAAAGTCTCATGATTGTCATACTTTGATGCAACAACTACTACCAGTGGCTATACGTTCGATTTTACCTAAAAAAGTTCGATTCGCCATAAGTAGGTTTTGCTTTTTCTTCAATGCCATATGCAATAAATTGTTAGATCCCAAGGAGTTGGAGTCTTTGCATAAACTAATTGTCACTTCTCTTTGTCAATTGGAAATGTACTTTCCTCCTTTCTTGGTTAGATAAATCAAATACCTTGGTCCAGTTTATCTTTGTCAATTGGTCCAGTTGCATAAACTAATTGTCACTTCTCTTTGTCAATTGGAAATACCTTGGTCCAGTTTATCTAAGGTATCAATATCCTTTTGAGAGATTGATGAAAGTGTATAAGGATTATACATCTAATAGATATCGTCCTGAAGGGTCTATTGCTGAGCGTGCAATCACGGATGAAGCACTTTTTTATTGCTATGCACACTTGTCAGATTCTGAGCTACCTGGGATTCCTAAGAATAGGCATAGTGAGTGGATGATGGACAAAGGTCTTAGGGGTCATGTTCGTCTAGATATGGCAACTGAGAAATGGCATATAGCACATACATATGTTCTTCATAACGAGGACGATGAGGTACAGCCGTACATTGAGGAACACAAGGCATTGTTGAAGGCGAAGCATCGAAATAAATCAGAGATGTGGATCGCAAGTGAGCACAATAAGACTTTTAGAGTTTGGTTCAAGGGTCGAGTTATAGAAGACTTGCAACAATATCCTGAGTATATTTCTTCTAGATTACAGAGGCTTTGTTTTGGGCCTAAGACTTTTGCATCGTCTTATACTGGTTATGCCGTTAATGGATCCACCTTTTACACTCGTGGGCAAGATGACATGAGCACGATGCAAAATAGTGGTGTTCGTGTAGAGGCAGAAGGCATGAATTTTGCTAGTTTGAAAGATAAGAAACCAGTTTTAAGTCAAATGCATTATTATGGATTCATTGAAGAGATTTGGGAGTTAGATTACACAGATTTTCTAATACCTATATTTGGATGCAAGTGGATTGAAACTACTAGTGGAGTTCGCAAGGATGAACTAGGATTCACCTTAGTAAATCTTAATAAATTTGGTCATAAGGAGGATCCTTTTATTATAGGGACACAAGCGAAACAAGTATTTTATGTCACCGATCCATCGGATAAAAAGTGGTCAGTTGTGCTATCTGTAAGACCACAATGGATAGTTGCGATGACGATGTGGTATTTGAGGGCTTTGATCCTCGTGTACCACATTTAGATGATACGGATATATTCGAGCCTTCTAGTTTATATGTTCGTGATGACCATGACGAAGGGATATGGACCAATACCGAGTCTTCTTCTAAAAAACGCCCTCGCGGTTTTGACGCATGATTAGGTACGATTTATTATTTTTATAATTATTATTATTATTATTATTATTATTATTATTATTATTATATTATTATTATTATTATTATTATTATTAAATGCTTTTCCTTTTTTTTACTATGGGCAGCAACGACCTGACTTCAGTCCAAGCAACGTTTCAGTCCAAGCAACGCTTCAGTCCCATTATTATTATTATTATTATTATTATTATTATTATTATTATTATTATTATTATTATTATTATTATTATTATTATTATTATTATTATTATTATCATCATATAGAATAATTTAGTTTTCTTGGTTGTTTATTTTTGCTTAGTGGCAGTATGAGACTTGTTATATGTACATCATCTGCTGAAATTCTTGTAATTGGCTCTATTATTGATGTTTTAATATAATTTCTCACATTTTACCGCTTTTCATCAGAAGCATTCCTCATCTACATTTCTTATATGCTTTCCTATCTTGCATGTTCCAGTGACTTGCTTTCCCTGTTGTGACTTGCTTTCCCTGTCGTGACTTGCTATCCCTGTTTTTTTTGTACAGTTGAACAATGGGCCCGCAAAAACGTAAAAGAAGTCGAAAGAACAACTCTGTTGAGGACGCAAGCGGAAAGAAGGGGATATCTTCTCACAGGGGCCGAACTGTTTTAGATATGGCTGCAAGAGCTATTAAAGAAAAACAACCCATACAACTTGAGTGGGACAAAGAAGATAAATTGCCGACAGGAAAATATGCATCTAAGTTTAGTTCATGGATAGGCATGAATGTTCGGGGGAATGTTAGTCCCGCACTGGAGAGTTGGGAGGATGTGGATCAACCGACGTTGAACCTTATGCTGAGTGAACTGACGGTATGTTATTTTAACCATGTTCTAAGTTTTTTTTGCTTCATGTTCTAAGTTTTATGAATGTGGGTTGTACAGATATAAGGCCTATATAATGATCCTCTTATTATTTCAATGAAGTTGAAGTATGAGTTAATTTAGTGAAGAAATAAGCTTAATAGAACGGACTCAAACTTCTGCTACTGCAATTTTAAATGCCTGACATGTTGTTACTACACATCTTCTCTACTACTGACCCATTGCTTGTTATTTTCTCTTGCGCATCTTCTCAATGCTACTGAACATTTCTACTGCCTCGTCTACATTCCCCTACTCGCTCACTGTATCCTACATTACTGCTGCTACAATATTACACTGACTACTACATATTGTTGTTAATGCACCCCCACCCCCTTCGTGTCTCATCGTCCATGCTGGTCTGTTCAGACCTGATTCTATTGCACTGTATCTGGCACTACATTCTGCTACTGCACAGACTACTCTTACTTACCACTGCCACTCTGCACTATCCCATCTACTGCTGCTACATACCACACGCACTACTATCTGCTACTGTACTATATTGTCTATGTATACCGACTGCATATATACTTCACTCATGCTCACACGCACTACTACCTGCTGCTACCGTCACTCTGGCTTGCCTAAGTTGTTGCCCACAGTTAACTACTCTGCCCACTGCTCTTACTACTGTCCCTACGTGTTGCACTGCCCCTGAGCATCTGTCCTATACTATATACTACACTACTTGCTTATACTGCTCCACTACCCCACTACTATGCCACTGCTATACGAGGCTATACATCGCTCACTGCTACTGCACATTACACGATGCCACTGCACACCGCGGCTGCACTGTCTGCCTTTTCCTGCCCCTGCGCGTCTGTTAACCGCGGCTGCACTGTCTGTCGTTCCTCTGAACTGTGCAGACCAGGGTAGCAACAACAAAGCACCTAAACCATCACTAGTTACGCTGCTATACGCTACTATGACTACTACCCTACGAGTATACTACTATCATTTATGCTCGCTTAGTTTTGTATGCTACTATTATTTGTGATTAGTATTGTATACTATTACTGTTTATCATTATTATTGTATACTTCTATTGCTTATCATTAGTATTGTACGCTATTATTGTTTATGTACCACAATTGTTAATTGTTAAGAGGGTATAAGTTGAATATATTATCATAGTTTTGATTGAGCAATACATATTTCAGGGTGTTTTCCATGTCATTCAAGAGCGTCACGATTGGTGTCTCCAAAAGTTGGCTGAATTATGGAGAAAATGGAAATGCACTTTGGTTCGTGAGTGGATGTATGATGAGACAGGAGCTATCCAGAAGACACCACCACCCTTGTATAAGCAATTACACAAGATGATTGGAACAAGTTTCTGGCATCTCACACTAGTGAAAAATTCAAGGTAATATTTCTATTTTTATAGAGGACGGCAAATTATTTCATGATAATATATATATGTATATAATAGTATCTCGTACTATTTTCTTCTCTATATGATTTATGTTATTAGGCGATCAGTGATAAGAACAAGGAGAATGCCTCTAAAAAAAGGGAAATACTTTGGCTCACGAGCAGGATATCGAGGAATTCAAGTTAAAGTCGTAAGTTCTATGTATTAGTTTCATTTTTTAGCTAACTTCCAGGTCAAAAGTTGGCATAAATTTTCATAAACTCTCTTCTTTTTTGATAGAAAGAAGATTTAGCTGCCAAGGGAAAACAAGTGGAAAAAGTTGATCGATATTTAACTTGGCTAAGGGCTCACAAGTCAGCGAAAGGGGACATGACTGATTATGATAAGGAAGTTGCTTTGAAAATTGTAAGTTGAACATTTTTGTAATTTAACTCGGTTTAGTTCAGTTGTTTAATTTATTAGTGCTATTTATTCATTTTTTTTGGCTGCTAAAAACTTAATTAATATTGCTGATTTGCAGGAATCCCTTGAAAAGGATGTTGAGGATGGTTTATTTGTGCCCGAAGGACGGGAAGACATACTCGCTAAGGCGATAGGCAAGCCTGAGCATCCGGGCCGTGTGCGAGGAATTCCTAACGGTATTTCCATAACTGAGTATTTTGGGAAGGGACCAAAAAAACCGACAAGAGAAGAGTTGTACGAGAAGATCAATTACATGCAACTCCAAATTGATGACTTGGAAAAGTTGAAATCAGTGATGATGCAGTTTTGGCTAACTGGTGAGAAGCCAAGTACTAAAGTATTAGACGATTTAATGAACGGAAGAGCATCTATGAGTACCGAGGGATCGACAAATTCTGCATCACTGCAAGTGAGTGAAGAGCGAGCCATGCCCAGAGGAGACACCCCGAGAGGAGGATTTTCAAACACCCAAGACTAATGTTCTGAAGATTCCTACCATATCACCACGGCAGGTTGTAAAAGGTTTTCATTAAGAAGGATCTGTAAGCTTTGCATTTAAAACACTATCTAGTTCAAAGTCGATGAAAAAAGTTTTAAAACACTAATCTATCTATGCAGGGGTCTCACAGGCAATCACTCTCACTAAAAGGAGTGCAATCACTACAAGTGACTAAGGATCCACCCGTGACCAATGTTTTGAAGATTCCTGGCCCAGTAACACAACAGGTATATATGTAAGCTTTTCATTAAAGACGCTACATTATAGTAAATGAAAAAAGTTTAAAATTCTACTATAACTTAAATTTTCAGGCTTGGAAAGATTGTGTGCTATCACTGCCAAACAAATCATCGAAGATAGTGGCTTCAGGAATGGTATACCTATCAAGTAAGGACGAATTTGTTTCCATTCATGGCAGTGCCCTTCGTGATGGTTTTAGAAAAGTGTCAATCAAGGAAATCTATTCTGGGTCGGAAAATGTTGATTTACCAATGCCTGTTGGTGATATGATAACATTGACTCATGCTAAGGGTTCATTTATTCAGTGGCCGCAAAGTCATATACATAGTCCTGTTGATAAGGTAAATAAGATTTCTAGCTAGTATAATGATATAAGATACACTGAGAGTTATACCATTTATCAACTTATTTATGCCAACTTTTAGATAACCATGAAAAAGAATGATCAAGGAAAAAATAAAGCAGCAGCAGCAAAGAAGTCCAAGCCTCAGAAGTGTTCGCCCTCGATTTCGCCATCTTCTTTCCTTGGAATTGAAGTTAGTCACAATTTTAAGCAAAAGCAGAGGACCATGGATTTGAAGTTATTAGAAAATGAGGCTCGGGTTTTAAAGGCAAGTGGGACAATGATCAGTGTTCCCATTGATGAACATGTGTTACACAATGAACAAACTTGCTACATTAGTTATGAGGAGGTTGTTCATTTGTTAGATGAACAAATGATTGGTGCCTCTCACATTACACTCTTTATGAGGTTCGGTCTCTTTATTTAAGCTTCCCCTTTGCAATCCCATTAGTATATATCTGATAATATGCAAACTAGTACTAGATAGTTACTATGGATTCTTATTGTTGTAGGTATTTGAGTGATCTTGCCGATAGTATGCAAATTACTAGTTACTATGGATTCTTGTGCCCAGAGATAATGTCCTCAGAATCCGTTGCTCCGGATGAAAATTATCGATCCGATTATGTTGCTAGGGCAATGACATGTACCGATTGTGGAAAAGGTCGGAAAGTTATATTTGCTCCATATGCCCAGGGGTACGTAATTATAAATTTCTTTTCATAGTATTATTATTGATGACTTGATTAATTATTTTATTATTTTTTGTCAATATTTAAGTTGATATCTTCGTTGTATTTTTCTATAACTTGTAGTAAGCATTGGATGTTGGGCGTGATCAATCCGGCTCAAAGTACATTGTATTGGTGTGATCCTGCCGGACATATAGAGCCTCGCCAATTTTTCGTGGATACAATTACCCAGTATGTCTAACTTATTTCTGATCTTTTTATTTTGCCTTCATATATTATACCTCCCGTTACTCCCCTGCATTTGCCTTAAAATGTCTCTGTAGGTTAGGAACAAAAGTTAAGCCACCCAAAAGCCATCAATCATAGACCTTAGCTTGTTTTTCTATTATACTTGAAATTAACGCTTCATTATCAACTTAGCTAAAACTGAATAAATATATAAACCTTGCTATCTATATATACAGGGCCTTTGAGAAAAGGAACTCTATCGATGCACTTGCAAAATATGAGGCCAACGACGTTGTTTGGAAAAAGATTAAGGTACTTCTTGTATATATATATATATATGTATATATATATATATGTATATATATATATATATATATGTATATATATATATATATATGTATATATATGTATATATGTATATATATATATATGTACATATACATATATATATGTATATATGTATATATACATATATACATATATATGTATATATACATATATACATATATATACATATATATATATGTATATATATATATATGTACATGTATATACATATATATGTATGTATATATATATATATGTACATATATATATATATACATATATATATATATATGTATATATATATATATGTATATATATGTATATATGTATATATGTATATATACATATATACATATATACATATAGGGTTGGGATCCGGTGAGAACCACCTTACAATGAGAACTTTGTGAGAACTCTCCCTTACGGATTTTTTTAGAAAAAATTAATGACATATTTGGATTCGGCATGACATTTTATAGCTAGAGAACATATTTTTTAGTCTAGAAAATAAATACTAGTGACGGAAATCAATGTGAGATACGTTTTATTTATTTGCATGCACATACTATCTATTTTTTCGTACCTATCATTTTTCCGTCACTAGTATTTATTTTCTAGACCAAGAAATATGTTCTCTGGCCATAAAATTCCATACCGAATCCAATTATGTCATTAATTTTTTAAAAAAAACTCCGTAAGGAAGAGTTCTCACCGGTTTTCATTGTAAGGTGGTTCTCACCGGATCCCAACCCTATACATATATATACATATATATGTATATATACATATATATGTATATATATAATATGTATATATATGTATATATGTACATATTATATATATATGTATATATGTATATATACATATATATGTATATATATATATATATATATACATATATATATATATATATACATATATATATCTTAACATATTGTTTCTCTTATTAAGTATAGTACATGTGCGTGAAGTATTTATTTATAATATGAGCTCCCCTTTCAGGCCCCTTTGCAGCCTTGTGGTTCCGTTTTATGTGGATATTATATTTGTCGATACATGTTGGACGTCGTCAAAGGAAGATATGTTACTATTACTCCAAATGTACGTATGTTTTTGGTTTTTTAGTTCATCTACTTACTTACCTCTATCATTTTACTTATATAGGAGTCTTGGATAGAATTTTTCTAACAAATTTTTGAAAATTTGTTTGTAGTTCATGCTTAGAGCCCCATTGACATATTCGCTTGAGCAAATTGACGAGGTGAGGGATATATGGGCTAACTTTGCGCTCCAGTTTAAGTCAGCCATGAACGATGATGAAGTTTAGCTTAAGTCGTAGCTAGATAGAAGTTTAGCTTAAGTACATACGTATTGTATCTAGAATTTGTGGATCGGAAAGTATGTTGATATATATGAATGATGTAGTATGTTGATATATATGAATGATGTAGTTGTTGGAGCAATGTTGTTGTACGCTTATTTGCAGGAAGAATTATATATAATAGGTCGGAAGAATTATAATAATTTATTAAAAAAAAATAGCAGGTGCAAAGAGAACGGTTATGTTCTCAAGCGTGCTCTATTAATTCAAAAATATGGCGCGAAGTTTGAACAAAAGAGAACGGTTCATCAGGCAACCGTGCTGGAAAGTGTGGTCAAAGAGACTGTTGAACAGGTGCAAAGAGAACGGTTCAAGATAGAACCGTTCTGGTAAGTGACCTAAGAGAACGGTTTACCATGGCAAAGAGAACGGTTGAACATGATATAAGAGAACGGTTCGAGATAGAACCGTTCTGGTAGGTCACCTAAGAGAACAGTTTAAGAGGGAAAAGAGAACGGTTTAACAGGGCAAAGAGAACGGTTGTACAGGACATAAGAGAACGGTTCATGAGAGAATCGTTCTGGTAAGTGAACACCTAAGAGCACGGTTGAACCGTTCTCTTAGGAAAAGAGCACGACCAGGGGGAGCACGATTCCGCCACTCATAGGAGAACGGTTTTTAACCGTCTTCGTATCTATATTTTGTAGTAGTGTCATCATTTTCCCACTTGTTTCTTTTTCGTTGTTTCCGCAATCGTTTCATCCCCAACAATCTCCGGCATGGGAGTACTCAACACATACACAACCTTCAAAGCGGTGAGAAGGAAGTGCATCTTCTTTTGCCAACGACGGAAATCAACACCCTCAAATTTCTCCAACTTTCCAAACTTGCTAGTCATCTCTTTGATTGAATCCATTTCCAAAAGTAGAAAATACTCTAAGAATGTTGTACTTTTTGTATTACAAAAGATTACACACTAATAATTAATACAAACAAAGGCACTAAAAACAGAAATGAAAACAATAAGACGGTATATTACACCCAATCGAATCACGCTAAACACGTTTTCCTTAGAGTATTTCGACCCTATAGCCTTCGGGTTACACAAAATCTCTGTAGGATAAGACGATTCCTTAGTCTTAAGGCAAGAACTAAGAACAAAATAAACAATAAGAGTTTTGTTTTATTTGGTTTTTGTCAAAACACAAAACATACACTTATCAGAAAAATGTGAAAAAAAAAAAATGGAACAGAAACTTTTTGTGAAAAAGTTACAGCAACTTTTATGTCATAAACGAAACAGGAAGTTTATTTTGTCTCACATTTGTTTTCATATATAAGTGTATACAAAATGGATAAGTATGTCGGTTATCCAAATAACCAATCATGCCAATCATTATTATTAATCATTATTAATAATAATAACTGCTCTCAATAAAAATGTGAGCAAAATTGAGAATCATACAACACGTAATATTTTTAAGTGTCAAATTTTCCGTCTCAATTTTCGTTAAGTATAAGATATACTTGACCCCGTGTATATATAACCCCGATAGAGAATATAATATACAACGACAACACTATTAAATAGTGTCCATTATCCATTATATACATGAACTCGATATACGATTATATGAGCATACACTCCGTATTCCCAACTCACATTATATCCATTACGAGCTCAAACTGTTTTGACATAAGAAACCCGAATGCACTTAAATGAACTTGTGATCAATATCACTAACACTGAATAGCCTCTAAAGTCTCCTCAAATTAGGAGTCCTAATTCTATCCTAATATGTTAAACTTAATCTTTATTAATTAAATAAGAAACTAAATCAGGTTGTTAAATAACTAACTAACTAACTAACTCTAACAACCTTAGAATAACTAACTAGTTTGTAACTAACTTGTAACAACTTTTGTGCAACAACTTTTGTGTAACAACCTAGTAACAAACTATTAACAACTTATTTGTAACAAACTAATTATAACTAACTTATAACTAATTTGTAACAACCTAAAAATAACAAACTTATTAAAACAACATAAAAATTTAATATACTCCAAAACAGAATTGGAGTTCTTGAAGCCATCGAGTGAACACTCGGCCTTTGGGCCATGTCACGGCCACCGTGCCCTTGGTGGTCCGTACACCTTAGCTCCGCCCACACTTGTCTTGTGACGATCTTTATTAATACCTCGTTGGGCCAAGGTTGTTGAATCCACCAAACCTCACTTGACAATAAAACAGCCCGTTCTTGGATTGTAATTCGAACAAGGTTAATATTAACTTCCCCTTTGAGTCCCATACATAGTAATGAGACCGGACCCTATCCATAATTGGATCATCATTGCTGGGTCGGATGTCAAATTAAGTGGGCAAAATATGGTATATTCTAAGTATATTATTTTTCCCACATTAAAAATTAATGTAGGAGTGATTAATATACATGTTTAAATAGTTGAATCGTCTCACATCAAAAGACTATCATAAGGTGTTGTGATCCATGATCCCATGATTATAAATAAAAGAATCATTGAAATCGTTACTATATTAATATAAGAATATTTACTCAATTTTGGTAAAGCCACGTAATTATTTAGATGATTTAATAGTGACATCACCCATGATTTACCACTTTTGAAACCTCCTTGCAAAAAATTATTGTATTTATTTGTTGTAATTTGTAGGCCATGATTTACTTTATTTTTGAAATTTATTTACAAAAGAAACTATTGTATTTAATTATTGTAAACATATTTCTATTTCAATTGTTACAAAAGTAATTTACAAAAAAATGTACATATTTCAATATTTTAATAAAATTACTCTTTAAAACTATAAATTTTAAATAATTTTTAAAATAAATCAGTAGTAGTTTAGAATTTTTTATGAGAGGGATAAAGAGAGAGTAAGTTTTAATTACATAATTAATCAATTTAATATAGATAGTATTTCAACAAATTACATGTAATTGTTTAATTAACAAGGATTAAATTTTCAAAAATCATTTGAAACTAAAACAATAATTAGTCATGTAATATGTTAATATGAAGTTCGACAAATTAGATTAAATATAATGGGATTATCAAGTGAAAAAAATGATTTAAAAATACTAATGTAACTACGATAATGCTAATTAATTAAGTACATAATGCTATATAACAAATACATAATCATAATTTTTAAAAAATAATAATAAACGAAACGGCTAGCAAGAAAATATAGTCAAAATTATTATCAGTGGATTTATAATACGTCACAAAAATTTGCTAAGAAAATTACAACATTTAAGCAATTCAAATAGATAAATTTCTTAACATTATTAATGCAAAATATTTGAACATTATAAGCTCAAAAACACGAAAAAAAATAGTTATAAGCATATTTTAATAGAACAGACTTATATCAAGAATATCCAAAAATAGCATGACTCTGAACGATTTATACATCAAAAACATGAGCAAATATGGTATGACTTATAAATTGAATAGGTCCGTTAAACCATAAGAAATGAGATTTAGGGAAAGAGGAGTTGATGCGCTAGAGAGAAAATTAGGAGATTGACTAATTGAGAAATAGGGTTCACACACTCACAGCTACTCGGTTAGGGTTATAACATAATTTACTTTAATTTGGTGGTCATTTACTCAATTAGGACATTTTAATTTTTAACACATATCCATATAGAAAGGGGATATTGAAGTTTTTACCGTATTTAGGCTTTATCATATACAATACTAGATTATACAACAAATCTTTCTTAAGACGGATTTATCCCATTTAAAATTAAATTATTTTATATATATGACACTTGCACAAATAAAGATAAATCTTTTGCTGGACATTTTGTTTTTGTCTTATTTAGTGATTTAACAAAATTATTACGTAATTTTATTTGATAATATTTGTAACTTAATTACTATATACGTTAAATATTATTGATATTTAAAATTACAATCATGTGAAGTTTTACTTTCGTAATTCATACACGTAATTAAATTGTTTTATATTTAATCCGTGCAATTTTGAACGAATTAAAATTAGTTAGGTATTAATCCAAAATCTTTTGAAACTCTCAAGTATTGGCATAGGGAACTTTTATCCCCTATATATAAAAGCAATAACTTTCATGGCATTCTCACTAGCCGCTTAATTTTAGAATTCTAGATAGTTTTTTATCACCATACCCCGCCACGTACACAAGAAATTTTAATATCTCTCTAATTTGCTTTCACACACAAATCATTTAGCAGTTTAAATTCGATTTACATTCAAAAGTTACAAATAATTACTATCTCTATAATAAAAACCTATTTTACTCTATGTTCAAAATTAAAAGAATCACTAAAATTCTACTCAAAAACATTAACTAAAAGATTCAACGATATTAAAAGAAAGTTCGTCAACTTGAAGTAATTAATAAATATTTTTTAAAAAAATATACAATGAGTTAAAAATTAATATAAAAAGTAGATTAAGAAAAATGAAAAATCGGATCTAAGATTTTTAAATCGGATCAAATAAACTTGACCCATAAAATTAGCAAAAAATATAGATGTTCGATTTTTGAGAAAATAGAACAACAAGCTTCAAGAATTAGTGAAATTAAAAATATAACAACGTCGACATCGAAAAAAAGATCATCTTAATAGCAATACTTTATTATTATTTCTATAAAATCATCAAAAAAATGTTAAGAACTTTTCGATGACAATGAATTGATTATGTTATAAAATGAAGAATATCTCTCTTAATAAAATTAACAAAGTGGATACATTAAACGATAAATATTTAAGAAAAATACTCAGGGAAATTTAATCAGCAAAAAAATATATATATACAATAGAGAAAAACAAGGGAAAAAATACTTAATAAAAGATATCTAAAATAAAATAAATAAAATAAAATAAATTTTCATCCAAATAAATAAAAACCACATTCAAATTATAGTTAGAGAAAAAAAGTGACTTTAGATTAATCTATTACTAAGAGCATGTTTGGCCTAGATTGCTAAAAATAATTTTTTGTTTTTACAGCTTAATTTTTAAAAGTAGTTTTCAAGAATCAGAAACTCACAAATTTCGAAAAGTACTTCGTATATAAATAAACTGTTCTATACTATTAGACCGTCTCACACACTAATTATTGCTAAAGTGGACATTATAGGATAGCTTGATAATATTCATTTGCTTATAAATTTGTCGTAAATGGTTGTAATAAATAGTTGTAATACAATCTGATCTATAGTAAATGATAATCTAATGAAACTACTTAACATGCAAATAACATAAAATTGTTTTTCAATATCTTTGTAATATAACAATATCACAACAATAACTATTAGTAGATCAAACAATTTAAATGATATGCAAAAAAGTTAAGTCATTTGAAGGGTTCTAAATGGTTATGTGGTTTAAGGGGAAAAATCACTTTTTAGAGTAAGTCTTTGTCTTAGTTTTATTTAACATATTTTCATTCAATTATTATTTCTTGATATTATGTACTATTGACATACTAACTAAAAGTTAACCCGTGCATTTTTATGCACGAGATTAAAATTAGTAAGAGTATATAGTAACGCCTTAACGGCATGTGTTAATTATAGGAATAACATACAAATATTAAGCCTTCAACCTTTTTTTCTCTAAAAAATGTTTTATCTTTTATTTTATTTTGAAATAAGATATCTTATCTATATTAATACAAAAATATCTCGTGCAATTTCGTGCATCCGCATCATCACATCTATTTTCTTTTACATTTTACTAGTTTTATACCCGTGCAAAAAATGCACAGATCTAATTTTATTAAATTGAGAAAAAATCAATAAGAAGGTAAATATATTTAACAAAAATATAATTTTAGTGTCACGGTTATATCAATGTAAAAAGTAAAGAGAATTTATGTACTTGACTTAGACGTAAGTAAAATTAATGCATCTGCTTGACATTATAAAAGTACGCAAATCTTATTTAGGACGACCTATCGGTTTCAGTTTAAGACGGGTTAAATATACATATGTAGGATGAATAAGACAAAAAAAAGCATCATGCATGACGAAAATAAAATATGTGTCCTATAATCCATGAGGAGTGATACAATCTTTGTCGTTGCTCTGATGTTGTTCTTATTGGCGCTCTGTTACTGTTCTATTTGCCGCGACTACCGTCGACGAACTGGCTACATCTCACCGGGAGTTCCTTTGACCTCTCACGACCGTCAGCTCTCTACCGTTGATGCCACCGAGTGTCGTACTCGACTCACTCACACATAAGCTTATACCTGACTCGAGCCCTTGACGTTGTGCACCACCAACCACCGTCTTCAACAAGAATTAACCCCATGAATACCACCACCTCGAAATTAGTGTATCTGGTATATTTATTTATGTATCTCAAATGAATTTTAATGTATCTAATAACTAAGTTTCTGCATCTATGTCAGATACATTAACAATAATGGCTAGATACAACATACGAATTGAAGTATATTTGATTAGATACATGTTGTACATAATGGTGTAGGTACACTATTTCGTGAGACGATAACGATCGGGCAACACTTAAACAACAATTAAAGTAGCGAAGACCGTCAAATTGAGCGAAGTAACACTACCAAAGTTGTAATGAGTAAATATTGACTTTTATTAAATAAAAACAACGAAGAGCACACATTGAATTTGCATCTAATTCATACCAAATTTCCACTGATAAACTTCTGCAAAATTCAACTTACTCTGACTCAAATTTCAGTCGTACGGTTGAATTTCTGACCTTAATTAGTGATACGTGTCTATTTTATGATGTTTTACATCTATTTTTACACGTATTTGGTCGCTCATTTACTATGTTTTAGCCTTTATTTCCCACAAATTGTGTACTTTCGTATTTTTATGCACTTTTGCAGATTTATGCGGAAAAGAGACGATTTAGCACCAAATTCGTATCCTCAAGTCTTTTGCTTAATTAAGGAATAAATGGAAAGTCAACTGGAGTCAAAATCAAGTACCAAGGGTCAAACAGAAGAAAATCCGAAGACTTCCGTACAGAAGCGGTCGACCGACCAGTTAAACGGGTCGGCTGACCAGGCCTGATTTTCATAAAGCCCAATTTCCAAGAAAGGCCGGAAATAAGAGAAGTCCAGCAAGAAGCGGTCGACCGACCCGAATAGTAGGTCGACCGACCAGAACGAAGCCCATGCGATTCTTTTTCGGAAATAAAGTAGAATTAGAGTCTTTAGGAAACTCTTAGTTTCTTTCTATATAAGCCAATCTTGTGATTAGGGTTAGATATCTTCTACTATCTTAGATCTTAGATCTGGAGAATCAAGTTTTGCATCGAATCTTTCAGCATCAAGTTTTATCAGATTTAGTTTTGTAATCTTTCAATAATTCTCAAGCATTCAATAAAGTTAGTTTCTTTCTGCCCTAATTCCAATTGTGGTAATTACTCTTTAATCTAGTTTTTATTATAGTTCTTGTTTTTATTACAATTGTTAAGTTAGAATCCCAAGCTTTATTGAATCTTGCATGCTTAGATTATTTACTATGTTCTCCATGTTTATTCCCAATTTTACAATCGTCTTAACAGTCATGAATAGCTAATTTTCATATGTTAGGATGTAGGGGATAATATGCATAGGTAAATAAAATCCGAAAAACCGACCTGTAGCAGGACCACGGTCGGCCGACTGGAATAGCCGGTCGGTCGACCGAGGCCGTGGTCGGCCGACTGGAGTAGCCGGTCGGTCGACCACTCGCGTATGTTTCCTTATTTCGTCTTTTCTTGTCAATTATAATATCCTGCAATGAGACCAATAGGAGACTTGTAGGATGTTAGTAATGACCTACCCAAGATTGAGAGATACGGGAAGGGCATTGGTTTACACCTTAAGACGGATAGGTTACTCAAGGCTGAAAGGTATGTAACCTGGAATTTAGGAATCACCCTTATTGTTGACACCCAATAATTGTGAGACCTAGGAACTAATAGCATAGGCCGAAAGGAGCTATTAGGTAGCATAGACCTAAAAAGATATGTTACACCCCCTTACGCGACTGCAATACATGTTGACCTTAGGATTTACTTTACCTTAGCTATTTATTACTCAAACATCCTAGCATCCTCTTTTATTATATTTTATTCTCATCTTTTAATTCTTGTTTTATTTTTATCTTTACTTTAGACTTAGTAATCAACCAATCAACCCCCAGATTTGTTACCTTTAAACATTAACATTAAGACAATAAACATTCCCCACCTCTTTGTGGTTCGACCCTGACTTTCACTATCTATTGTTAAGGTTAGGAATTATAAATTTATCTTTGGTACCCTCAACGACGGGCATCAAATTTTGGCGCCGTTGCCGGGGAGGTGACGCCAGTGTTTATTGTTTTTTGTTTTTGTTTCTCTCTGTTTAAGGAACTTTTTGTTCCTTAAACCTTCTCACCTTTTTCTTGTAGTTTCCTCTTATGCGCAGGTCAGTTCAAGGAGAACTCCTACCACTTGATCTCGAAATTGAGAGGACTCTTAGGGAAAGAAGAAAGCAACTTCTAGCAAATCAAGAGGGAGGGTCACCATCCTCTTTATTTCAAGAAGACCTTTTCGAGTTACCACCATCTTCACCAAAAACACCACCTTCGCAACCGAATTCACCCATCAATCCGCTTTCACCAAAAACACCACCTTTTACCTACTTTCCAGTTTTTCCTAAAGAAGAAGATAATATGGCAGAAGAAGCTACTATTGTCAGTCACTCCATGCCTCAGGCAAAGGACCTATACAAAGGGTTCACTTTACCTGCAGGTACTGGGAAGCCATTCGAGGCCAAGCCTGCCTATATTACTATGGTTGAAAGAAACCAATTTGGAGGCTCGGCCAATGAGGATGCTGCTAAGCATATTGAAATCTTCACAGATTACATATGCTCTATAGCACCCCCAGAAGGAGTGACGCAGGACCAGATTAAACAGACCATGTTTATCTTCTCCCTTAGGGACTCTGCGAGAGAGTGGTACAGAGACCTTGACCGCACTGCTGCGGGAGTTACAGATTGGAACACCTTAGCCTTAGCATTCTACAGGAAATATTACTCTGCATCAAAGACAAATGCTTTAAGAGCACAGATCACCAATTTCAAGCAAGGTCCCAATGAAGACTTTAGCGAGGCGTGGGACAGTTTCAAGAGACTTGTTCGATCCATACCACATCACGGATTCGAACAATGGTTTCTTTGCAACCAGTTCTACAATGGCCTCTACGATGACAACAGGGCCTACTTAGATGCCGCAGCTAATGGAAGATTCCAGGATAATTCAGGAGAGACTAAGGGTCTCAAGTTAATAGAAGATGTTGCTGTGCACCGCGCTGAGCATGGTACTTCCAGAGGAAATCAAAGAAAATCTGAGTACAACCTGTCAGCAATTGAGGCCTTAACGGCCAAGTTGGAAAAATTTGAGGCTGCAGGAAAGCTCGATCTAGGGAGTGGAAGCAAGGGAGGAATCTACCAAGTAAACGCCGTTCAGGACGGACCCTTCGCTTGTGAAAGGTGCGGTGGAGAAGGGCATGTGTCAAAGTTCTGTACTTCATCTAATGAAACATGTGCCGCTTTTCAGCATTACCGTGGGAACAATTTCTATGATCCAAATAATAATAATGTCCATCCCAACTTAAGATGGACAAGCCAGAATGTTCAAAACCCACAGCACATGCAACCTCAGCAAAATTCCACCTATGTACCCCCACATAAACAAAATTTCCAAAGACCACCTTTCAACCCTCAACCACCTTCTAATCCGCCACCCAACACAGACGCTCTTATCCAAAATCTTATTGGGTTGGTTCAGAAGGAGTCACAGGCTAGAGAGGCAGGGATGAAGATGTTAGAGTCCCAGATTGCTCAGATCGCGAGCAAAAATGATACTAGGGCTCCGGGTCAACTTCCAACCAAACCGGACCAGAAGAAGGAGACTCTTAACGTCGTAACCCTGCGAAGTGGAGCCAAAGTGGGGGCTGAGAAAGAAAAAAAGGCGAGTAGCAGTGAAGGCGGTCGACCGACCGAAGAATCTGGTCGACCGACCACAGATCAGGACCCGAAAATTTCGCCTGAACAGGAGACTGGTCGACCGACCGAAGATACTGGTCGACCGACCACTGAAGCAGAACCTGAAGTTCCCTTTCGTCCAGAATTGCCGAACAACTTGCGGGATTTTCTTTTCCGGGGTGATAAGACCCCCAGGTTTTTAAAAAGGGCTGCAAATACGGAGTCCTCAGCTGCTCCTTTCCCAGAGAGACTCGTGCCTTCAAAGGATCAGGTATCTTTTGACAAATTTAAGGATGTGATTCGTTCATTAAATGTTCAAGTTCCATTCTTAGAATTAGTTCAACAAGTTCCTTCTTATCTTAAATTCATGAGACAGCTTTTGTCAAGAAAGAGGTCTCTAGAAAAGGTTGAGTCTGTGGCTCTCACTGAAGAGTCATCCAGTTATTTAACACATGTCATTGCCCCTCATAAACTAGAGGACCCTGGAAGTTTTTCTGTCCCCTGTAATATAGGAACCTTCCCAGTTAAGAAGGCTCTATGCGATTTAGGTGCTAGTATAAGTGTCATGCCCCTAAGCGTTGCCTTAAAACTAGGAATGACCGAATTTACAGTGACCAGTATGACAGTCCAAATGGCAGATCGCACATCTATGGAACCTGTAGGGGTGTTAGAAAACATCCCTGTGCGTATTGACAGGTTCTTCTTCCCAGTCGACTTTGTTGTTTTGGACATCCCAGAGGATGCCCATATACCCATAATTCTAGGAAGACCCTTTCTTCACACTGCAGGTGCCATTATAGATGTAGGCACTGGAACTCTAACTTTTAAGGTAGGCAAACATTCTATTATCTATGGCCTATCCTATAGGAAGAAGGATGCTATGACCCCCATCACATGTAATGCTATCACTTCTGAGAAGAAGTATGAGGTCATCACTGCTTCTCCCACTTTATTACCTGTTCCTGTATCTGTTTTTACACCTCCGCCCCAGATTGGGAGCAATAGGGAGGACACTTCTGTTATGACTATTGCAGGAACTGGTTTGGGGAAACCCAAGGAGAAGGAAGTCATCATCCAGAGAGGAGGAATGGGATGCCTAAGCTATGAAGAAGATGAGGATCCAGACGTCGTGGATCGAGAGGAGAAAAAGAAGAAGAGGCAGGCTCAAGAGGAGAGACCGTCGCATATGCTTTGCGACGGGGGAAAGAAGATGTGTTTTGCTACTGAAGCAAAAACCGTGGAGACTACGGCATGCCGTCAGAAGCCGTGGTCGGATATTTTCCGCATCTTCAGCGGATAGTTGTTTTTAAGTTGCAATTTTAAGACAATTTACTTTATGTTGTGTGAGACTTTTTAGTTTTGTTTACTAGTAGTTAAGACTTTAAGAATCGTTTTGGCATCTCGCGCATTGTTGGGCGCGCTTATTTTCTTATTTTTTCAGGATTTACGAGAAAAAACGAAGACCTCCAGAACTCCGCTGGTCGACCGACCAGAATCATCAGTCGGTCGACCAGAGGCGCTGTATCGCAGATTTTTCCGCTGTTCACAGGAGGTCGATCGACCAGAAACACCTGTCGGTCGACCTACTGTCCGCTGCAGTATTTCGTTTCTCTTCCTTAGAACTCGTGAAATCAACTTGGATACTTGAGTGGCACTGCTGGCCACCAAAACCTCCCAGCTTACGCTGGTTTGGGGAGGTTTTTCTCATGCATCTTTTAACCCAGTGAGTTCTTTCCAGTTTTTTTCTTTATTTTATTTTACTTGCATTTGTCTTTTAATTTTCTAAAACCTTTACTTAGGCTAATGCACAATGGGGACATTGTGCGGGTTGGTTTGGGGAATGGTTTCGTGTTACATGCATTGCATTTTGTCACACGTTTATTTGCATTTCTGTCTT
The DNA here is from genome assembly GCA_029255685.2 of Silene conica. Taxonomy (NCBI): domain Eukaryota; kingdom Viridiplantae; phylum Streptophyta; class Magnoliopsida; order Caryophyllales; family Caryophyllaceae; genus Silene; species Silene conica. The sequence continues at coordinate 2,135,045 of CM055311.2, read as the reverse complement.
GCATCGTTCTTTTCTTTGTTTTCCTTATATATACAAAAATCCAAAAAAATTAAAAAATTCAAAAATCCAAAAAAATGCACGTTTATTTTAGCATATAGGTCGAGTCGGAACGAAAGTATTTCAAGGATGATTTAGCTATCTTACATGTTTATGCCTTTACCTTGCCTTGTCAACTTGTTTTGGTATGAAAGTCTTTTGCATATCTACGAGTTTTTGTCAACTTGCATATCTTGAGACTTGACTTATACCTTGGCAACCTACTATACATTCTAAGGTTTAGAGCTTATTTCCTGATTTCATTCTTAAACCAGTTGTCTAGGATGTGAGTAGTACTCCCCTTGGAACATGTTACATCAATATGCATAAACATGAGCTTGAATTGCTATATACTTGTCTTACTATCTCGTTTTGTGAGTCTTGATACGTGCATTTGGGATCCCTTTTCTCATTTTTACCCATAAGCTTCACATAGCCAAAATTACCTTTTTATTCCCCCAAAACTACATCCCATACTTAGCCTACCCTTCCAAGCTAGTATTTGTGGTCATTGGATTATTTTTTGAGGCATCTTGGTTTGTATGCTATCATGAGCAAAAAGAGAAAAGAAAGAAAGCAAGAAAGAAAAAAAAAAAAAAAAAAAAACAGAAAAATTCAGAAAAAGAAAGAAAGAAAAGAAAAACGAAAAAATTCGGGAAACGCAGAAAGCCAGTCGACCGACCACCATTATAGGTCGGCCGACCAACTGACAGAATCAGTGTCAAAATTTCGTTTGTTAATACCCCTTTCTTTTATATGTTATAACTCCCGTACCTCATTCAAAAATATTTGGGAGTCCTTTCTTATTTTTAATGTGAGAGTTGTGCTACAAAAGAGCATTTTCTTAATATCAAAAGTGTGAAGTTTGTTGTTGGAAATCAGTTTTACTAGCTTGGCTACTAACCCCACAAATCCAAAAACATCTTAACCACTTTTTACCTTTTACCTCACATATCTTTCGTACCTCATTTGCATGTATCTAGGTCACTTAAATGAGATTGTTATACAAAGTTGTAGAATTCCTGTTCATGTTAGATAGCAGGCATGTTTTCATGGGTCGCAGTTAGGTGAGTGTCTCTACAAAATTACTTCTTTCTATCTTTTACATATACTCACCCTTTGCTTCATGAGTGTCTCGAGCGTACCGCGAGAGTCCATGGTATTAAGTCTCTATAGTTTCTTTATTTGCAAATCTGACAACCCTATAATTCGTTTGCATGATTTAAATGCTTTCTCATTTTGTACTTGGCATTGGTATAGGCTAACATGTAAATTTCGCTCTGAGATTGAAATCGTTCCATTAGTTAAGATCGAGTCTATTTCTTGCTTGAGGGCAAGCAAGGGTTTGGTTTGGGGAATTTGATACGTGTCTATTTTATGATGTTTTACATCTATTTTTACACGTATTTGGTCGCTCATTTACTATGTTTTAGCCTTTATTTCCCACAAATTGTGTACTTTCGTATTTTTATGCACTTTTGCAGATTTATGCGGAAAAGAGACGATTTAGCACCAAATTCGTATCCTCAAGTCTTTTGCTTAATTAAGGAATAAATGGAAAGTCAACTGGAGTCAAAATCAAGTACCAAGGGTCAAACAGAAGAAAATCCGAAGACTTCCGTACAGAAGCGGTCGACCGACCAGTTAAACGGGTCGGCCGACCAGGCCTGATTTTCATAAAGCCCAATTTCCAAGAAAGGCCGGAAATAAGAGAAGTCCAGCAAGAAGCGGTCGACCGACCCGAATAGTAGGTCGACCGACCAGAACGAAGCCCATGCGATTCTTTTTCGGAAATAAAGTAGAATTAGAGTCTTTAGGAAACTCTTAGTTTCTTTCTATATAAGCCAATCTTGTGATTAGGGTTAGATATCTTCTACTATCTTAGATCTTAGATCTGGAGAATCAAGTTTTGCATCGAATCTTTCAGCATCAAGTTTTATCAGATTTAGTTTTGTAATCTTTCAATAATTCTCAAGCATTCAATAAAGTTAGTTTCTTTCTGCCCTAATTCCAATTGTGGTAATTACTCTTTAATCTAGTTTTTATTATAGTTCTTGTTTTTATTACAATTGTTAAGTTAGAATCCCAAGCTTTATTGAATCTTGCATGCTTAGATTATTTACTATGTTCTCCATGTTTATTCCCAATTTTACAATCGTCTTAACAGTCATGAATAGCTAATTTTCATATGTTAGGATGTAGGGGATAATATGCATAGGTAAATAAAATCCGAAAAACCGACCTGTAGCAGGACCACGGTCGGCCGACTGGAATAGCCGGTCGGTCGACCGAGGCCGTGGTCGGCCGACTGGAGTAGCCGGTCGGTCGACCACTCGCGTATGTTTCCTTATTTCGTCTTTTCTTGTCAATTATAATATCCTGCAATGAGACCAATAGGAGACTTGTAGGATGTTAGTAATGACCTACCCAAGATTGAGAGATACGGGAAGGGCATTGGTTTACACCTTAAGACGGATAGGTTACTCAAGGCTGAAAGGTATGTAACCTGGAATTTAGGAATCACCCTTATTGTTGACACCCAATAATTGTGAGACCTAGGAACTAATAGCATAGGCCGAAAGGAGCTATTAGGTAGCATAGACCTAAAAAGATATGTTACACCCCCTTACGCGACTGCAATACATGTTGACCTTAGGATTTACTTTACCTTAGCTATTTATTACCCAAACATCCTAGCATCCTCTTTTATTATATTTTATTCTCATCTTTTAATTCTTGTTTTATTTTTATCTTTACTTTAGACTTAGTAATCAACCAATCAACCCCCAGATTTGTTACCTTTAAACATTAACATTAAGACAATAAACATTCCCCACCTCTTTGTGGTTCGACCCTGACTTTCACTATCTATTGTTAAGGTTAGGAATTATAAATTTATCTTTGGTACCCTCAACGACGGGCATCAATTAGCCAAGTCAAATACCGGCGTAAAGTGCGATGAGGATGGTCAAAGTATGGCGGTCGACGGTGTAACATCCCGTATTTTCGTAAAATCTAATTTAAGCGTTTTAAATTATTTTAAGTAATAAAATAATATTTTAATAATTTAACTCGTAAGATTTTAATTTAAAAAGTAAGATCCGTCTTAAGAACCTCAAGTCCTTAAGACGAATACAACTTGGCAACATTTAAATATCCGACTTAAACATCCGTTCAATTTTATCCGACCCGTTTCATAATACGGAAAGGACACCTCATTGTACCCTACATATTTAATAAGTCGACATCTTCATCCTTCAACATTTCATTTCCACTGTAAACATAAACTTCCTAAAACCTCCATAAACCTCTCCTTCTTTTGAGAAATTCTTCATCATCCGTTCATCGATTTGAGGTAACAACCACATTTTCGGAATCCTCATTCAATTTCCAAGTCATCTATCACTTCGGTTTCTCTTTTCCCCATTTCGAAAATCTGGCCTGTTTTGTACAAATTCCGTTTTTGTGTTCTTAAACCGGTTTTCTGTGTTTTCAGGCGAAGGATTTGACAACCCGGACATTGATAGCTTCATACTCGAGGAAGATCTTTAGCCGGATTAGCTTGAGAGGTGACGATAATGAGAAACTCGGCCTTTATGTGTATATTAGCATATTTGTTGTGAATTTTGTTTGGTTTCTGTTTTTGTTGATAAAGATTGATCAAGGGACTTAGTAACATGTTTAGGATGATGTTATTGTGAAGAATTCATGCTTGAATCGATTGTTATGTGTTCTTAAGCATATTTTCAGTTTTTCTCATTTTGCGACGGATACATGTTAAATTTGTTTGAGGATTGTTATGGGACTTACTTGCTGATAGATTAGTAGTATTTGGTGTTTGATATCGTTGGGTAAGCATCTTGTGTAGCAATTTTGAAGTTTGTAGGTCGATTAATGAAGTTTTCATCATGTTGCGTTTTTGCGATTTTGGTTACAGGCTCTCTGAGCCGGTCGACCGACCGGCCGCCGGTCGACCGGCTGGGAGTGCATTTGGGTGTTTTTCGTATTTGAGAATTTGGCCTTGGACTACCAGCCGGCCGACCGGCTGCCTGCCGACCGGCTGCCTGCCGACCGGCTGGTAGTCCCTTTGTGTCGTGTATGTTTTTGCGAAAACTATAGGTAGATGGGAGCCCAGCCGGCAGACCGGCCGCCTGCCAGCCGGCTGGGAGTGCAATTGGGAATGGGTTGCGATTTAGTAAAGGCTAGGGAATGGGGTTCCCAGCCGGCCGACCGGCTGCCTGCCGACCGGCTGGGAGTCCTTGTGTGTTTTGTTTCAAAAGAAAGAGGAGCTGAGTGGGTCACCAGCCGGCCGACCGGCTGCCTGCCGACCGGCTGGGGACCCCTGTAAGCTAATTTTGAGTTTGAAATTGTAAATCGTTCGTAACTTTCAATTGGTTAATCGGTTTTGATTGAAATTCGTTTTGTTTACCCGTGGTATATATTTGAGGTCCCCGGTGGATGGGCAACACCATATTGGGTTCGGGAATGGAGTGAGGATAGAGACCCCCCGGTCGGGTAACCGAAAGGGAAACCGGCTCTCCCTCAACTTAGTTCCCGGGATCACTTAAGTGTTGATTAGAGGATAAGAAAAGTAGAACTATAGATTAGTTCATAGACTTTGGTTGATATTGCATTGATGCGTATTAAGTTATGCCTTAAGCTGGCCTCTGAACTTAATACGTGAGTTGTTTGTCATATATGGGGATATGCCTTAAGCTGGCCTCTGAGCCCTATATGTGTATGTTTGTCGTGTCTGGAACATGCCTTAAGTTGGCCTCTGAGTTCAGACATGTGTGATAGTGATCGCGTTGGAACATGCCTTAAGTTGGCCTCTGAGTCTGACGAGTAGAGCAGCTGCACAACGGGGTAGCTAAGGAACTGACACCTTGCCCGGAGTGCAGATGTTTGGTGCTAGAACATGCCTTAAGCTGGCCTCTGAGTTTAGTACCTTGTGATGTGGTGAAGGGACATGCCTTAAGCTGGCCTCTGAGTCCTTTACTTTTGGATGCTAGTCTATGCCTTAAGTTGGCCGCTGAGTCTAGTGTCTTGCTGATTGGCAGGTCCATGCCTTAAGTTGGCCTCTGAGTCCTTGCTTGCTGAATGTTTGGTGTTTAGGTTATGTCTTAAGTTGACCGCTGAACCTTTACACTTGCTGAACGTTTTGGTACTAGGTTATGTCTTAAGTTGACCGCTGAACCTTTTACTTGCTGAATTTATCTGCTTGCCTTGAGTGGGTACGTGTCAGATATAGATATCGATAGTGATGAGTAAATGTATATCCGTTGAGTTATGGTTTGATCATCCAAGGCATTGGGTGACTCTTAATCCGGTTTCATAAATAGTTGGATTGAAAGACCCCCCGACTGGGCAACCAGTAGGGAAACCGGCTCTCCTTCCTAATTGTTTATGAAGTTGGTTGAGAGTCGTGCATTATAATCGCATGATAGTAAGAGATCAGATGATGAGATGTTTATGCTTCACATGTTGTTATATGTTGGAGTATTCTGTATTATTTTATGTGTTACGTGTTGTCACAAAAGGTGGCTAGGAGAACTCTAGTCACTCCCCACTGATTGTTGCGTACATGTTTTCATGTATGTAGGTACATGCAGGTTGGAGATGGGTTCACGAGAGGGCTAGCGAGTGATGATCCTGCTGTCATCATATGACTTACCTTATATCGCATAGCTAGACTCTTAGTCTTTTGTTACTTTTGTTTTGGTGCCTGTAGGGATGTTCCATCCCAGGCTGATGTATATATTTGTTTCCGATACTTAGAACTGTTACTTATCTATTTTGGTTTTAATCCAGTTTCAGTTTCTGTTCAGTTTAAGACTTCTCGCATGTTGTTCAGTTTACTTTAAAAAGTTTTAAATTCCGCTGCATTTTTGGTACTTTTATGTGTTTATATTTCCGCTTTCGCGAGGGGTTTTACAGACGGTGTTTCGATGCCAGTTGTGGACGTCTTGGGAGGTGAAGGGTCAGAGTGATTTGTGTGGACTGAGAAAAAGAATGTGAGGTAACCTGTGTGAATGGTTAAATGGTTTAACTAATGTGTTTCTGAAGCGGTTTTCAAGACTTTTGGGTGTGATTCTATATTCTTTAAATAAATTGACTTGGATTTTAATTTTATGGTTTAAGTAAAAAAGATGTATTTATTCCGTTAAAAAAATGTATCTTCATGTAAAAAATTAAAAAAAATGTATTAATTCCGTAGAAAAATGTATTTAGGTTTAAGTAAAAAAATGTATCTACTCCGTCAAAAAATGTAACTAGGTTTATATAAAAAATATTAAAAAAAATGTATCTAGGTTTTAAGTAAAAAAATGTATCTACTCCGTCAAGAAATGTATCAAGGTAAAAAAATGTATCTACCCCGTCAAAAAGTGTATCTAGGTTTATGTAAAAAGGTAAAAAAAAAATGTATCTACTCCGTTAAAAACTGTATTTAGATTTAAGTAAAAAAAATGTATCTACTCTGTCAAAAAGTGTATATAGGTTTACTAAAAAAAGTAAAAAAAATTATATACTTCGTCAAAAAATGTATCTAGGTTTTATGAAAAAAGTTTTAAAAAAATGTATTTACTCCGTAAAAATCTAAGTTTACGTAAAAAGTAAAAAAAATGTATCTACTCCGTCAAAAAATGTATCTAGGTTTAAGTAAAAAAAAATGTATCTACTCCGTCAAAAAATGTATGTAGGTTTATGTAAAAAAGTAAAAAAAAATGTATCTAGGTTTATGTAAAAAAGTAAAAAAAAATGTATCTACTCCGTCAAAAAATGTATCTAGGTTTACATAAAAAAGTAAAAAAAATGTATCTACTCCTTCAAAAAATGTATCTAGGTTTATGTAAAAAAAGTAAAAAAATGTATCGACTTCGTCAAAAAATGTATCTAGGTTTACGTAAAAAAGTAAAAAAAAATGTATATACTATTTCAAAAAATGTATCTAGGTTTATGTAAAAAAAAAATTAAAAAAAATGTATCTACTCCTTCAAAAAATGTATCTAGGTTTATGTAAAAAAAGTAAAAATAAAATGTATCTACTCCGTCAAAAAATGTATCTAGGTTTACGTAAAAAAGTAAAAAAAATGTATCTACTCCTCAAAAAAATGTATCTACTCCGTCAAAAAAATGTATATAGGTTTACGTAAAAAGGTAAAAAAAAAAAGTATTTACTCCGTAAAAAAATGTATCTAAGTTTGTGTAAAAAGGTAAAAAAAAAATTTATCTACTCCGTCAAAAAATCTATCTAGAATGTGGGTTGTGGGTATTTCTTAACCGTTGATTGTGTTTTAATCCAACGGACGTGACTCGTTCTCACCGTATGCACCGTATAATCGTTCTCACCCGATCCTAAATCTATATATATACGGTGCATACGGTGAGAACGAGTCACGTCCGTTGGATTAAAACACAATCAACGGTTAAGAAATACCCACAACCCACATTCTAGATAGATTTTTTGACGGAGTAGATAAATTTTTTTTTTACCTTTTTACACAAACTTAGATACATTTTTTTACGGAGTAAATACTTTTTTTTTTACCTTTTTACGTAAACCTATATACATTTTTTTTGACAGAGTAGATACATTTTTTTACTTTTTTACGTAAACCTAGATACATTTTTTGACGGAGTAGATACATTTTTTTTTCACTTTTTTTACATAAACCTAGATGCATTTTGATACATTTTTTTTTTTTTTACGTAAACCTAGATACATTTTTTGACGGAGTAGATACATTTTTTTTCACTTTTTTTACTTATACCTAGATACATTTTTTTAAGGAGTAGATACATTTTTTTTTACTTTTTTTACATAAACCTAGATACATTTTTTGAAGTAGTAGATACATTTTTTTTTACTTTTTTACGTAGACCTAGATACATTTTTTGACGAAGTAGATACTTTTTTTTTTTTACTTTTTTTAACATAAACCTACATTTTTGAAGGAGTAGATACATTTTCTTTTTACTTTTTTTACATAAACCTAGATACATTTTTTGAAGGTGTAGTTACATTTTTTTTTTTTTTACTTTTTTACGTAAACCTAGATACAGTTTTTGACGGAGTATATACATTTTTTTACTTTTTTACGTAAACCTAGATACATTTTTTGAAGGAGTAGATACATTTTGTTTTTACTTTTTTTACATAAACCTAGATACATTTTTTGACGGACTAGATATATATTTTTTTTTTACTTTTTTACATAAACCTTGATACATTTTTTAACGGATTAGATACATTTTTTTGCTTAAATCTAAATTCATTTTTTGACGGAATAAATACATTTTTTTTTTTTTTTTACTTTTTTACATAAACCTAGATACAGTTTTTGACGGGTAGATACATTTTTTTTACTTAAACCTAGATAATTTTTTTACGGAGTAGATACATTTTTATTACATAGAGATTCGGCTTTTGCTCTACTCGATCATTTTCCAAAGCTGAAGAACAATGGGTCTTTGGCATCATTGTCAATGGAAACATATTTTTTGGCCTAATCCGGAACCAAAAAAAAGCTATTGCTAAAAACGTGATGAAGCTTTGTACATCTTGATCCCTTCGCATGCTACTGACAGGTTTCAGACTTTCAGTGACTTCAGATATAATATTAGAACAATGGGGTCTTATTGCTTCAAATAGCAGCGTTCTAAATCTTCTGTTTGTTTGTAGCTCCAAGTTTTTCACAACTAAAAGAGTAAAATGCGTGAAACGATTTCAGAGAAGAGACTATAATTTGAATTTACAAACTCGTATCAACAGTTTTAACAAAATGTTTCCTTTGTCTGAATTATACACTTCAGACATATACAGGAACAGCTCCCCAAGAAAGTTTAATTGATAACCTTTAATATCAGTCGTTCATTCTTCTTCATCCAAGAGATAAGGGTCGTTCTCACCGTATGCACCGAATGATCGTTCTCACCGGATCTTGCCTCTATATATATATATATAAATATATCTCCAATGCTACGACTAAAAGTATTTCTTCCCGACGAGAATCATGTGTTGTCGGCGTTTTCACCATTCTTCCGCCGATATTGCTTCTCGGCGAAAACCATGTCTTGTTTATTGATGAGGGCTGAACCAGCAGAAAACGGAAGCTCCCTAAAAGAAATAAAAGCAAAAAAAAGCAAAAAACGCAACACCTGTGAAGTCATTAACAGATACAATAACTGAGTTTTCATAATACAATAATTTGATTAAGGTAATACAATAATCAAGATGTAATATAATAAATAAAAAACACGGGGGTACTATATAGAAAAACTAAATATATTACAATAACTGCGTATTTATAATACAATAACTATGTTAGAGTAATACAATAACTGCGTATTTAGAATAACAAAAACATAGGAAGAACAACATAAAAAATAAAAATAAAAAACAGATACGAAAATGCAAAAACACAAATATGAAACCCTAGAATTATGCGAAAAATGTAAATTAACAGAAAAAATGGCGAAATTGAACTGCATTATGAAAACGACAAACTGAATTGAGGAATACACATATAAAACAAGTACAATAACTAAGTTTTTATAATACAATAACTGTGTAAACCATTACAATAACTGTCTGAACCATTACAATAATTGTCTGAACCATTATAATAACTGTCTGAACCCATTATAATAACTGTCTGAAACTATTAAAATAATTGTCTTAAACCATTACAATAACTGTCTGACCCCATTACAATAACTGTCTGAAACTATTAAAATAACTGTCTGAAATCATTACAATAACTGTATGAAACCATTACAATAACTGTCTGAAACCATTAAAATAACTGAGTAAAAGAATAACATAATTATGACAAAAACTAAATTACACAACATCTATGAAGTCACTACTAGATACAATAACTGAGTTTTATAATTTAATAATTGTGTAAAAGGTAATACAATAATCAAAATGTAATGTAACAATAACTACATTGGACTAAATGAAGTCACTACTAGATACAATAACTGAACTTATACAATACAATAACATAGGTTATACTATACAATAACTGCATTTATACAATACAATAACTGGGTATAAAAAATACACTAACTCGATACTATCTGTCTGACAAAAAAAAGTAATAGATCAACGAAAATGAAACGAAGATTAGATAAGAATGATAATAACTGTGTAAAAAGTAATACAATAATCAACATATAATTTTACAATAACTACATTGTACACATGAAAGTCACTACTTGATACAATAAATGAATTTTCATAATACAATAAATGTGTAAAAGGTTATACAATAATCAAGATGTAATGCTACAATAACTACATTGTACACATGAAAGTCACTACTAGATACAATAACTGAACTTTCATAATACAATAACTGTGTAAAAAGCTAATACAATAATAAACATGTAATGTTACAATAACTACATTGTACACATAAAGTCACTACTGGATACAATTACACAATAATATAGAATAACTACATCAGTATATTACAATAACTGTGTGCCGATAATGCATAATCGACATGTGTAATACAATAACTACATCAATATATTACAATAATACACGCAGATTATCAGAGAATAATACACGCAATCATATAGAATAATTACATCAATATATTACAATACCACACACAAATTATATCATTAGAACAACAGTACAAGCTAATTTAAAGAAAACGCACAAAAAAGAACACATCAAAATTCGAAATCATGTACAAATCTGGAAAATACAATTACGATACCCTAAAATTAAGTGAAAACAAATGTAAAACGACTAATTGAACTATATAACGAAACCGACTGAGTAAATTGAAGAAAACAAACCAACTTCAAGTAAAAAACAACTACATAATAAGATTTTTTTTAAAAAACTTGACGAAAATGAAAGAAGGGAGATGAAAACCCTAAAATTATGTGAAAACAAATAAAAAATGTAATGCAACAGCACACAAATACACTAATTGAACTACATAATGAATACACTGAAAATAATTGAAGAATACAAACACAAAACACCACAAAAATCAAGTAAAAAAAACCTACAAAAGTAGCGAAAATTGAAGAAAAGTAACGAAAAATTGAAGAAAAACAATTACCTGGAGTTGAACGAAAATGACGAAGAAGATGAGCAAAGAAGTCGACGAAGAAGATGAGCAAGAATATGAACGAAGAGACCGAAAAATGACGAAGAAGCTAAATGGCGAAAATGGAGGTTTTGCTGTGTTTCAGTTGGGAAGTTGAAAAGGGGGAAAAAGAAATCAATTGTCAAAAATCTTCTTTATATACTAGTGGTAAGATTTAATCTCAGTCACTCATCTAGACTAGATATGAATGATCCAGATTTAAAGGTGTAACTCACCAATATTACCCCAACTCATTTGATCATATTTCTCTCTCTCTCTCTCTCTCTCTCTCTCTCTCTCTCGCTCTCTCTCTCTCTCTATATATATATATATATATAGATTTTAAAATTATGCTTACGGATTTAGTCCTAAGTTCCAAACCATCGTAATGAACCCAAATTTTTTGTAGTCCGACCCTCTAACTACCAAAAAAAAACTCCGACCATATAATATAATCCCATTTTTTTTACATACATTTAAGACGCAGTTACATATTTCCGTTGATTTCCAACTCTCAACTATTTTATTTTGTTGATTTTCACTATTTGAATGTTTTAATTTTCACCGATTTATATATTATTTTAATATTTGGTATTCGCTTTCTCTTCCTGTTTTATACTCATCATCACTCAATTTAATCATTTTAGCTGTTGCATCTGTATGTTAAAGCAATGTTAAAAACTTCTTTAATCTTGGAATATATTCATCTTTAAAGTCTCTGAGTCTCAATCATATTATTATATTTAATATATGTCTTTAATTTATGTAAAATTAGTTGACTTATTATCAATGATCATCAAAGATTTGATTTTACGGTTGAAATTGAAGTTAGGACTTTGAAAGACTTTATATTAAATTGATGAAAGTACGATATTAAATTGATGAAATTTTGAGGGAGGTAATTAATTATGCATAAGAACATGGTGGACCCTACCCTATTTAAATAAAAATCATGTTCTTAATTTCATGAATCAATAGGAATCTTTTAAAAGTTATTCCTTTTATAGTAAAAGGATTTTTAAATAATTGTAGGACTCACCATAAAAAAAAATGTAATTAATTTATTAAACACAAATTCTCATTGAAGACGGACACTATCCGTCACAAGCTGAGCTGAATACGGATAGTGGCCCTCTCACATTGTGCAAGTGACAATATCCATATATGATCCATTTTCTTCCCACGTGCCTTCTCACTTACTTTATTGTGAGAGGGAAATATACGTCTTCAGCTTGTGACGGATAGTATCCGTCACAAGCAAGACACTTTGTTTATTAAAAACTAACTTTGATAATATAATTTCATTGAATAAACAATACAAAACTTCAATGAACCACCATCCCCAGTTCCATTTATGTTGCATAAATAATACAGTATAAAAATGCAGAATTTTTCCAATAGTCCACATAGTCTATCAATAATAAAAAAAGAAAAATAAAATAAAAAGACAAACAAAAAACATTATTAGGCAATAAAAATATAAATGATAAAAAAAAGGGTTAATTGATAAGAATAATACCAACTATGTTTCACCTGCTCAAAGTAATCCAAATTATACAATAACTCATAAAAATCTCAACTTTACATTCATTTAACTCGTATTGGCTTGAGTGAAGGGGAATCTGATGAACCGGTTACCATTCCAAACTTAAGTTGCCTTTGACCTTATTTTTCCCCTTTACCTCAGTTTACCCAGCTAATCAAACCTTAAAAATTACCCAATTTCCCCTGTTTTTCATCTTCATCATCCTTAATTTTTCAGACTTCATCATCATAACTTCAAGGATTTCATACATTCCATAGTTTTCTCACTACAAATCTCAACTACTTTATACAAATTTCAAAATGAAGAAACAAACAGCAAAAAGAATCCAAGTGGAAACTAAAAAAATTCATTGCTATTTTCTCCCCTCTACAATGTTGTCTTACATCATCTCTTAATTTCACTAACTCTTCTTTCAAATTTTTATTCTTCCCCTTCATTCTTCTGATCTTATCTTGATAGTTATTCGTGTCCGGAAAATCTACCTCATCTTCTAACAGGAAAAACCAACATCCTTTCTGCAACCAAATCAAATTGGGGAAAACCATAAAATTAGGGTTTTTTTGAAAGACAGTGCATTTCAATTTAAGTTCAATTATAAAATTAAGGATTTCTGAATTAATACAAATTTCAATCAAACTTCAATCAAAGCTACTTACTGGATATAAGGGACAACTATAAAAGGTCTTGCATATATCTTTACCCTTCTTCGCCAACCTTAACGTCGCTGGTAATTGATGTGCACATAACACCACTTTTTTGTCGTTTCTGAAGGAGGACACAGAAGATGAAGAAGACATATTGAAATTTAAAGGGGGTTGAAAAATTTGAAAACTTTGGAGTGAAAAAATTCAGAAAATAGAGGAGATATGGAGGAGATTGACAATGGAGAAGATGGAGTAGTTATAAGGAAGGGGGTGATTGATTACCTGCTGGAAGTAATTGATAACCGTTAACAATAGGTAAACTAGAGGGGGGGTGTCAATACGAGCTAAATGAATGTAAAGTTGGGATTTTTTCGAGTTATTGCATAGTTTGGATTACTTTGAGCGGGTGAGACATAGTTGGTATATTCTTATCAATTAACCCTAAACAAATGGTAAAACAAATGAGGTTATTATATTATTTTACTAGCTTTTAACTCTAACATTTTGACAATCGTAATAGCAAATTTTTGAGATATTACTAAATTTCAATAAATTTTTTGAATAAGAAATAGTTTTCAACAAAAAAATGTTAATAAATAGTACTGTTTTAATTTTCAGTTTTAAAAATAAGATCTACCAAAAGTTAACAAAATATATGAACTATAAAACTCTGCTTAGTAGATTATAGAGTTTTTCGTTAAAATAATACTCTAAAGAAATTTATTATAGATATTGAGTTTATTCACTAGAATAAGTAGATCTAACAATTTTATTATCAGTCCTTACACTGAATTCGTACATTTTTTCACGGTTTTAAAACATGTGTAAAGCTCAAAACCTTACAATTTTACAGGTGTTTTAAACTATTATCATTATAAAAAGAATAGAGTATAAAAGATACATGTATTTTGGTTTAACATTTTTAAATATTAATCGTTATATCGATGTTATTAAAACTACACCCGTGCTATTTTACACTGGTTAAAAACTAGTTTAAGTAGTAGGTAAACAAATAATAGACATATGATGTAACATTATAACTAAGTTAATTATCGTTTCAATTGAAAAAGCACGAGCGTCAGACTAGTATAATATAAACAAGTCAAAAGGAGGACAAGATTTGTCTTATACTTCGTTTATTGGAACTTGTTTTAATGTTAGAGAAAAACAGTACTTCCTCCATTCATATCCAAATTACACTTATTCCATTTTAATCCATTCATATCCAAACACACATTTCTTAATAAAGTCAAAAAAATTACTAAAGTATCCTTATAAACATCAAGTATTTACACAAAATGTCATCAAATGGTTCACCATTACTCCACCACATACAATAAAAAAAAGCAACATACGCACTTCCCATTGTACTTTCAATCATAATTTAATAAACTCTTAAAATTCATTTACTATAAAAGAAGTAACTTTTAAAGTATTGTAATTGGTTCTTGATGTTAGGTATTAATAAAATAATTTTTATTTTTATTTTTAGGGACTCACTCATATTCTTTACCCATTTAATTACTCTCACATTATAATTAATCTCTTTCATAATTTAAGTGATTCCAATCCCTTTACTATAAAAGAAGTAACTTTTAAAGTGTTTTGATTGGTTCTTGATGTTAGGTAATAAAAAAACTAATTTTTCTTTTTCTTTTTAGGGACTCACTCATGTTCTTTACCCATTTAATTACTCTCACATTATAATTACCCTCTTTCATAATTTAAGTGATTCCAATCCCTTTACTATAAAAGAAGTAATTTTTAAAGTGTTTTGATTGGTTCTTGATGTTAGGTATTAAAAAAATATTTTTTCTTTTTCTTTTTAGAGACTCACTCATGTTCTTTACTCATTTAATTACTCTCACATTATAATTACCCTCTTTCATAATTTAAGTGATTCCAAATTAAATAAAAACTATACAAAATCATACATTATATATTTGTTTTGTATTTTATAACCATACATTAAACACACATATTATAAAAACATACATAATTTACACATATATTTTTATAAATATTTCTAATACAAAAAATACAAAATCCTAATTTGTTAACAATTAAAAATTTGCTGTTAATTTCATACAAAAATACTTTATTTACTAATAGACAAAAATAATAATTAGATTTAAAATACCGATAATTTTGATAAAAAAGACAAACAATAATCATCATGGCTATAAATTTTCGGCACAAAATATATTAAGACCCAATCGGATACTTAGACCCAATAAGTGGTCGGACTTGCTCCAAATGAGTCGGTGCAATGCTATAAGACAACTCTATATAACAGAGTTGTTGAAACGGGAATGAAAATACGCAAATAAAATGGAGAAAACAATTACAATAAGAAGACCCAAACTTGAATGCAAATGATTGATATTTGTCTTCATTTCATTTTATTCTAATGGTGAAATATTGTTTTTTTTCATTAATTGTTTTCCTAATAAATACTCTCAAATAAAATAAAGTTCGTAATAAATTAGTTGAAATATTTTTATATTAAATGAAATATCCATCTTTTAACTGGTTTTTTTTTGTGTAAGGTAAGTATATTAAAAAAAATAAAAAAAAAACATATACAGGAGTGACTAGACAAGGCTTAGCAGATAAGCTTTATCCTCGGCACTCAAATTTGCTTCCAGTCTATCATATATCATAATCCTGATCTCAGCCTTAATATTGCCTATTGCAATTTCTGGTTTAACCACTACTCTTTCCATTCTGCTTGTATTTCTCTGCCTCCAGATGTGGTATATCACTGCAATTATTCCATTTCTGAGTGCTCTTTGAAGTTTTGCCCCTTTTATTCTCAACCTCCATTGATTGTCTATAGTAGGGTGGATGCTGAATTTGCCCCAACCAGCTATTCCCTGTAGAATAATGTTGATGTACCTGCAATTATAGAACATGTGTTCCATTGTTTCTGTTTCCTCCTCACATATACAATATTGCTCATTGTCAGTGAGTTGCAGATGTTTTAGTTTGGCTTGTGTATGTTAGAAATCGAATTTCCACTACAAAACTAAGCTCTTTTTGCGACGGACAGGTCCGTCGCAAACATGGTGAAATCCGTCGCAAAAACATCATTTGCGACGGATTTGCGACGGACAGTGTCTGTCCCTTATTTTTGTCGCAAAAAGATAAAACTTAATTAGATCTTATGCATGCATGATGACTACATAAGAAGTATGAATGTCCTTACATTGGTTTAGAAGGTTTATACTCATCAATCACCTATTGATGAGTCTTCAATGAACCGAAATACCCTTATAACGATTTATGTTGAAACCGTCTCCAAAAGCTCTTATCAAGGAACCGTTCTCAAACTAAAACAATTTTGTTACTAGAAAATTGAATTAGTATACTAGAAATAATAATAATATTACTCTTAATATTATTAATTTTGGAAATGATTTCACTTAGAAAACTATTTTCTAAGTATAACAAATATGAGATATTTGTAAGATGTGTGAGATGTCTAAGTTATGAGCTAGTAACAAATGTCAACAACTCTACTTCATGCATGTAGTAAGTAGTGGTTCTATAAGCACATGAGCTTGTTGAACAAGCCTCATGGCCGGCCAAATCAAGCCAAAAGGGAGCCAATGCATGGCATTCGCCTTCTTACACAATGCATGAAATATGCCTTATACTCAAACTCATCACACATACATACATACATACACGGCTGAAATGTGTCTTAATATGGACCCATTTTATTTTTGTCAATTGTGTTAATTTGTAACATGTCACACATGTCTCATACCACATGAGCCAATTTGTTAATTATGCAATTTTAACTCCTTAAAATTTATAATTCACAATTTTATAACATTTAAAAAATATGACTAGTAATTCTCAATTACTATATTATAAAATGTAATATCATAATTTTAATTACAACTTTTTGTAATTTTATGATCAACCGTGTTCATTCTCGATTTAATTATTTCTTAAACAATTAAATCAAAACCGTGTAATAAAACAAATTTTATTTCTTTGTCCATTATTATTATAATCCCATTATAATAATATTTGTTACGTAAAAATCATTTCTAACTTTCCAGTTATTAATTAATTCGTATCCAATACGATTTAATTAAATATTCTATTGAGACGGAATTCCCTAAAGATATGACCTTAAGGGATCAACTGATCACCACCATCATATGACGATAATGCCAAACTCTAGACAGCCGATCATTATCGGTAAATGTTGATCAGTCAACTTCAAAAGAGTTGTTGGGGCTGGTGTCCTTGACAGTTAGTACAATGACTTACTAAATCTCTTTAAGGATCACAACGGCATACTTTAGTATTATTATCAGTTGATCCACGTTTATCAATAACGGTTGGCTTGCTATATAAGTTTGACATTATTGTCATACGGATGGCGGTGATCAACTGGTCTCTATACGTCACACCTATAGGACACGTTTGAGAGATGTGAAGGTATGAAAATACAGTCACATTTATGCCGGAAATGACTAAACAGTTAGTCAGAGGTATTGACTACTAAATTAGTCAATAAGATGTTGAGATTATTATTTAATACGGATTAAATAATTTTAGCTAATACGGATTACATGATTAATTCGTAAAATTAAATATAAACGGTTATATTTAATTAAATATTGAATTTGCGTATTAATATAAACAGTTATATTAATTTGGCCAATTATACAATATCGTATTTTGTCAGACCATTATTGATGTTATCAAATGCATTAATATCTGATAACATGCATACGATTTATAATAAATACCCGCGAATAATATTTAGCAAAACGGGTCGAATCACGCAAGGGAATAAGGTAAGAGTGGAATAAGCCCACCCTTACCCTACTCCAATTCGGCCGACCCCATGGGTTACAAAAGAGAGTTATTCTCCTTTTGTGAACTACTGGTGTTTTATCATAATTCTCACAATTAGGGTTTTGAGAGCATCCTTCTCCCAAAACCTCATATCTCACATCTAAACCTCACAAAACTCTCCCCATATTGCAAGGCAATTGGAGAGCCTTTCTAGCACACACGACATCGTCTTAAACAAAGTCTTGGGTGCAAGTTATAGGAGGGAATTTACTTTAATTCATGTTCTTAGGCCAATTCAAGCAAGGACCCAAGGTTGTAATTCTTTTCATGTTTTTATTATCTTATGACTATAATCGCAATTGTAAATTTCGTTATAATCCTTCATGTTTAGGGCGAATACATGTTTGTTTCCCCACAAGAGTAACATTCCCAGTTGTGTTTCATTCAAATGAGATTTAATTATGTCAACGCATTATTGTCGAGGACACTTCCTCCAATAATCTCCCACTTGTCCGGGACAAGTGTGCGTTACCAATTCTCTTGCCCTATTACTATCTCTCACTCAATGCAAGACATCTTCTCAGGTCGTGCTTGCAATTGATCTTATCTAGAGTGGTTTTTCTCGATCTGGAGTTATAACTACTGGCCGGAATTATCTACCATAGATACCTTCCGATCGTGGCCACACATTTCTAGTTATTTTTCTCCTCGAGTGGCCTAGAGATATTTCTCAACCCTGACAAGAGGTGGAAAATTCCTAATCGACCTATTCCTTCCGGCTGGCCATAGCCCATCAAAACCCAAAATATGTCCTTATAAACCCCAATTACGAAGGTGTTAGGACATAAATCAAAGTTAATCTGAAAACTATGCCACCTCAGCTAATAGTCATTAGTCTAAGAATTGACTAGAAGCTCCCGCCATGACCAGGCAATCTTTAATAAGAATACGCCAGAGCTCTATCAGCGGTCATTATCCCGACAAATGTATCTTAACATGTCTATGCCTAGGTGATCGACTAGTCATCCCGTATGACTCTATGGCAATTGAACTCGCCATCAATCGCATCACTCATCTAGTTGCATCGAGACGTCACCTCATTCAAGCTACTAGGGGGCGAGGTCATGATAATTCAATGCACTTTAATGGGGTTCAATATAGTCTTACCATCCCATTTGAATTTTACATGGCCTTGGGTGAGTTATTAATAACTCAAACGATTAGTGGATCACTCCATCCAAGTGGTCAACCTTTGATCACCATTTAATTTACAATGAGCTTAAGTGTCTCATGTTCACTTCCTCTATAATTGTAATTATCTTCATTTCGGGTTAACCAAGTTTAACACGATTTGTATAGGCGTTCACTTTATGGATCATGTCCATATATATGCTCTTTGATCTGAAAGAGATAGGTCATCTCATGACTAGTGAATAAGATTATGTGCATTGTGTAACTCCCAGCTACAGAAATCTCTTTACATAATTATTGTGAACTCTTATATTTTGTAGAATCTTGTGATGACCATGTAGTTAAAATACAAGTCATTGAGATGCATATTCAATGAATGTAAGCCAAAGATTATCATAAATCTTCACTTGATATCTTGGAACTTGAGTCGTTGTAAACCTTTTACCACATGACTAAATTATCTTCCAAAATCTTGAATTTGTCTATCATCTCCATTAGAGAATACTTTGACAATTCATCATGGCTTAATTACTGATTTGACAACCCCTTAAACAGGTTGTCCTGCAAGAAGTATGCATCAACCTTTACACGACTATACTAATGGCAGAAACATTAGTAGTTCAAAACGTGTAAAATGTAGTGCTTAAGGTTCGATAAATTTCCATGATCTCATCACGGTAATTCTATCTTCATCTCTATGAACAACCTTAATACTAATAACAAGACGTCTTTTACAATCTCAACCAAACATCCCATGTTTAATTAGGTTTAAATCATATCAATTTGTCATCTAGAATTGAAAACCCGTATACTTCTCAAAAGTATTAATGTCTCATTCCAAACGAGCAATGAGTTGTTTTAGATAACGTTTACTCCCACTAAACTCTTGTTCTTGCCTGGATCTGAAAATCCCAAAGTCATTCCAATGACTTAATAGGTTCAAATCCTGGTGCGAGAACTTCCACTGAACTTTAAATTTCACCGTAAATCATAAAGCACCCACTCAATTCTATGTTCCTCAACATTTAATGAATTGAAGATAGTTGGGACTAAACCATATATGTTCATAAACATATTCTTTTCAAATACCTTTTTGAAAAGCGATTTTAGAGTTTACTGAATTCATTCTCAATGAATCATATCACTAGTTTTAACAAAGTTACCCCTAACTTTGCAAACTGCAGACATCTACATGTCTACCTATGCTTCTCTCAATAAATCTTATTTATTAGCATATACATCTTTTAAATTTCATGGATTTTAGAACTTGTATTGGCACATTTAGATCACTATCTAAATCCAAGAACACATTCTTGAGCCTTTTACAAAATCTTTTGAATGGTTTTCTACGAGTGTCCTCACGTAGTGCATATAAGAGTCTAATCTTATAATGCATTCTGTGTGTGGGAACTTTCAGTTCCCCACATTTATCTTATCTTATAGAGTGCAAGGACTTCACCATGGATCTCATCCATGGATACTCTTTTTCCTTATTAACTTTAAGAACTTATTCTTAAAGTATCTTCCAGGGCCGTGGCCGTGGATCATAAGGCGTAGATTTTCTCAAATCGTAGATCTCATCCACAACTTAATATACCTTCTAAATCTTTTCACACAACCAAAACGCAATAAATCCTACTATTCATCAATAGATCACATCTATTGTGTTTATCAAAATCATTTGCTATTTGTGACTTTTCAAATTTCTCCCACTCTATCTTTGTAATAATCTCATATTATTACAAAAGATAACCACTAAGCCACAAGTAATGACTTTGATGTTGGTTTGTGTGCCTTTATGATTTATTACAGAAAATATTCGATGAAAGCTTAGATAGTTTTGGGTCGTTAATAACTTTTCCTTTTTAATTGAGTTCTAAACTCAATTTCTTTTGATAGTTTCGAAATAAGTATCTCATACTTATTCCATTTCAATGGTCACACATTGAAATGTAACAATCAATTATATTTTATGTTTATGGTTTGCAAGTGTTAAACTAATTAAGAACATAATATAAAACCGATAGTGACTTGGGTTGAAAGCCAAGTCCCTACATTATCCAACTTACAACTATTGTTCAAGGATCACATTTTCCTTGTCCTTCAAGGAAATCAAACATAGGTTTTAATTGTTCTTACAACACTTCAAATATAAGAAAAATAAGTGAAAAACTAAGCTCCTGAATCATCCCGTAGGGAGCTACCCTTAGTTCCCATTGATCCATCAAGCTTGTTTCTTTCCCTTATCTTTGCTTGCATGCCCTAATTCAAATAAGAAGAGCATCCATATCACAACTTGTATCATAATAATAAAGTTGAGATTAACATAAAATAGGGATAGTTATTATACCAACTGGAAGAATCCGCCCAGCTTTGAGATCGCTGAGGTATTTGAAACAGTTCATCTTCCAATGACATTTACCGTTGCAATAAAAGCACTTAGCTCCTTGATGGGAGCTCTTGTTGGGATTTGAGGTGCTTGCTTCAGAAGACACTTTCTTAGAACTCTTGGAAGCTTGCTTCCGTTCCACCTTACCTTTCCTTTTGAACTTCCCCTTGCTCTTAACATTAATGTTGAGCACATCCTTAGGGGCACTAACATTTAGGCCGATATCCCTTTTCTGCTTGCACAATCATATTGTGCAATTCGTCAAGGGATGTCTCCTGGTTTCTCATGTTAAAATTCACTCTGAATTGAACATAAGTTTTCACCCTAGACAAGGAGTGGAGGATTCTGTCAATCACAAGTTCCTTAGGAATGTCCACTTGATTCAACCTCAAGGTCTCAACGTGCTCAATTAACTTGAGCACATGAGGGCTAACCTTTTGCCCTTCCTTAAGATTGAGATCAAAGAATGCTGATGCAGCCTCATATTGGACAATTCTCGAAGCCTTCGAGAACATTGTCACAAGCTTGGAGTAGATCTCATAGGCAGTGCCAATTTTAATGGCACTCCTTTGAAGCTCCGGCTCCATAGAGAAGATCAAAACATTTTTTATCGCCGCAGACTCTTTATAGTAAGTCTCATAGGCCCGCCTAGTTGCAGCATTGGTATTAGCATCAGGTATGGCAGGTGATTCTTCGATGAGGTATTGGGTTTTACCATCACCTTTTGCGGCCAACTTAAGTTGGGCATCCCAATCGGTAAAGATTTCCCCATTCTTTTCTAGCTTACATCGATCCATGAAGGATCGTAACCATGAAGTGTTTGGAGTAGTGGAAGTTGTCATGATTGATATTGATTTGAAGACTTAACTACAAAATTTAAAGCATTTGAAGATATTAAATGCTAATCGTTTTTAATTTAACTTGTAAACATTTTTATCAAGTTAATGCATCTATAAAATGACCTTTATCCAATTTTATAAATGATTCATTCCAAGACCCAAACCCTATACCACCAAAATCGTGAACCACGGGAACTCCGACTCAATGATATGGTTTGGTGGGTTAAAATTTTAACCGGTTCTACACTTAGAACTCTCGGTTGAAGAAAAATCATTATTTATTCATCTTAGCCCGGAACACATTGACCACTGGTCCTCTACACTTCCGTTGAGTACAAACAAAATTTCGATTGCATCGAGATGCGATCCGCCCACTGGACTGAATCCACCTCATCGCCCCACTTATCCTACGTAATGGGGTTCGTACTGCCCATTGGACTAGCACCACCCCACGAAATAGAAGCTCATGGGTTCTACTATTTGGTAAGGCTAATCTCAATTGTTTTATTAACATAGAGGTCTTGTCCATTTATTATCTATCGCCTTTAAGTGAATTAAATTGGTGAACTCGATGATTATAATTGACACGGTCGTTATAACGAATATTCTAATATGCATGTTTATGGCGATTTGACTATGCATGCAAACATATAAATAAAGCAAAATAAAAGCAATAAAGCAATAAAGTCCTAGTATGGCTTCCTAATAATAGAAAATCTTATTAACTATTACAAAATCGGAAACTAACTCCTTGGTCCCTTGAACTTCAAAGGCACGCCTTCCAAGAAAACACCGTCTTGACGGAACTCCTTTCCGTATGGCAGCGTCTTTTGGATCTCCGGATTTACAATAAAATAATACAACTACTCTATTGTAAAACTGAAATTTAAATTAAATTACAAACCCGTGATTCGAGATCACATAAATTACAACCGAATCAATATTCCTTTTCATTACGGGTAATATTGATTAAAACTAAGGCCATACTAAGAAAATTACATAATTCCAAATTATATAAAACAATCCAAATATGACATTCATATTAAATAAAATGCGACATTAAAATATATATGCACATGCTAATTTCTAATGCCAAATCGTCTTTACTAGGAGCAAATATCTCATATTTTTTACGGTTTTTACGGATATACGTGATTTTAACTATTAAAATCACCAAAATTACATAAATATCATTTATGTTCAAGTTAATCATCCTAACACACTTTAGGAATCAAAATTTAGTCCCTACTAATTTTGATCATGATTCAACTTGATTTTGCATTATTGTTCATAAATTATTCGTATTTACGGGAAAAATAAAGGAAATGGCCAAATGAGTCAATAAAAATTCGAAAAGTTTAAAATTTAAATTTTTAAACATTCTGGAAATTTATAAAATTTCAGAAGTTAATAAAATGGCCTTATGCAAAAAGATTTAGTTTATTTCTTAAATAAATCGTATAAAATGCGTTTTTATGTGTAAAATCCAATTTAACCATAAAAACTTGTAATAAAATTGCTATAAAATTTTAATCATCCTAAAATACCTTTTAGAATCTGAAAATGACCAAAAAAATTCAGGCCATACTCGAATTTTAATTTTTAATGACTCAAGAATTATAATTATTAACAGTTATCTTATAAAATTAATAATCACAAAAACAGAAACTTTTTGATATCCAACTTTTGGATCTGATGTTCCTATCACATAAGACATCTATGGGTAAAATTTTATGCCATAATTTTAAGATTAACTATTTTTAACACAATAATAAGTCATTATATAGCCGATTTTAACCATTAAAATCATAAATCATGCATTAATTGAGAACAAATTCTCAAAATTTTTATACATTCTGTAAATATTGCATGTGACATTATGTAAAATGTTTATGCAAAATTTCAACTCTAACTATTAAAGTCGAATTTAGTCACTATTAATATGATTTTTACTCTAAAAATCATTAATCATGCAAAATAAGTACGAAAAATCTCAAAAATTTTATAGGTGTTGTACATGTTGCATGTGACTCCTCATAAAATTTCAAGGTTAGATTAGAAATATAACCTCCTATACCCATTTTAACTCATATTATGACTATTTATCTCATAAAAATCATAATTCATGCATAATAACCTTATTTGTTACGAAATTTTTTATACATCATATAAAATATTCATGTGAGAACATATCAAAAAATCTCGGCCAGAAACAAAGTTTAACTATTTTTCCCATTATTTAATGCTTAAAACCGATTTAATCATCAAAAATTTACAAATAAATATAAAATGAACAATAAAAATCCATAAAATTATTTTTACGTCCTAAAAGCATTTTAGAACCAGAAACTTTAACATGCAAAATTATTTTGTGATTTATCATAATAAACACAAAATTTTCGAAATATATGTGTTAATCTAATTAACACAAAACATGAATCCGATCATGCATGCAACAACCGTAATGCTCTAATACCACTTGTTAGGAATCGAATTTCAGATTATATACTCATATCTTATATGATTTTTGTTTCTTTAAGTTTAGTCATTAAAACTTAATTAGATCTTATGCATGCATGATGACTACATAAGAAGTATGAATGTCCTTACATTGGTTTTAGAAGGTTTATACTCAACAATCACCTATTATTGAGTCTTCAATGAAACGAAATACCCTTATAACGATTTATGTTGAAACCGTCTCCAAAAGCTCTTATCAAGGAACCGTTCTCAAACTAAAACAATTTTGTTACTAGAAAATTGAATTAGTATACTAGAAATAATAATAATATTACTTTTAATATTATTAATTTTAGAAATGATTTCACTTAAAAAACTATTTTCTAAGTATAACAAATATGAGATATTTGTAAGATGTGTGAGATGTCTAAGTTATGAGCTAGTAACAAATGTCAACAACTCTACTTCATGCATGTAGTAAGTAGTGGTTTTATAAGCACATGAGCTTGTTGAACAAGCCTCATGGCCGGCCAAATCAAGCCAAAAGGGAGCCAATGCATGGCCTTCTCCTTCTTACACAATGCATGAAATATGCCATACATATTCCTTATGTGTAAGACACATAATGATTATGTGTAAACTTACACACAAACTCATCACACATACATACATACACGGCTGAAATGTGTCTTAATATGGACCCATTTTATCATTGTGTTAATTTGTAACATGTCACACATGTCCCATAACACATGAGCCAATTTGTTAATTATGCAATTTTAACTCCTTAAAATTCATAATTCACAATTTTATAACATTTAAATAATATGACTAGTAATTCTCAATTACTATATTATAAAATGTAATATCATAACCACTGCAAACAGTCCCTGGTCTGCGTTGATATGGAACCACTGGACTACAAACAAGCATGTTTTTGTGAATTGGCTTTACCACCATGAAGCTCTGAATACTAGAGCAAAGTTACTTAAATTTGGCGTCATACAAACGGCAGAATGTTGCCTGTGTGGGACTGGGATTGAACAGATTAGGCACCTGTTCTTTGATTGCAGCTACAGCACGCAGATAGTAGGCTTTCTTAAGGAATGGACTGGTCTGAACATTCCTCTGGGAGGACTCACAGAATGGCGTAAGGCACTACGAGGTACTAAGCTAAGGAGAGGGGTTATTAATGGTATTCTGAATGCGGCTATATACCATATATGGAGGCAACGGAACACAGCAAGAGTGGAATTCACTATGCTCAGACCGAACATGGTAGTGAAGTTGATACAGGATGAGTTGAGAATTAAGATTGATAATCGTTGTAAAGGCCTTCTCCCAGGAAAGGATAAGGACTGGCTAGATAGCTTGATGATGTAATGAGACAGTGTAAGGAAGGCTAGCCTTCCTTTTTTTTGGTTACTTTAATATATTTTTTACATTTCAACAAAAAAAAAATGTAATATCATAATTTTAATTACAACTCTTTGTAACTTTATGATCAACCGTGTTCATTCTCGATTTAATTGTTTCTTAAACAATTTAATCAAAACCGTGTAATAAAACAAATTTTATTACTTTGTCCATTATTATTATAATCCCATTATAATAATATTTGTTACGTAAAAATCATTTCTAACTTTCCAGTTATTAATTAATTCGTATCCAATACCATTTAATTAAATATTCTATTGAGACGGAATTCTCTAAAGATATGACCTTAAAGGATCAACTAATCATCACCATCATATGACGATAATATCAAACTCAAGAAAGCCAATCATTATCGGTAAATTTTGATCAGTCGACTTCAAAAGAGTAACATTCCCAGTTGTGTTTCATGCAAATGAGATTTAATTATGTCAACGCATTATTGTCGAGGACACTTCCTCCAACAGTGTATTCATAGCTTGATGATGCTGCATCCATGCTACATAATTGTGCTTAGGCAGCCCTCATCTTGTCTATATCAGTTTCTGCCAGTCTACCAGCTGTTGCTTTTCTCTGAACCATGTGAATCCCTTTGCCACAGAGTAATTATTACGCCCCTGAATAGTCCAGGCCCCTTCAATATATGCCTGCTATATATGCTCCTTCAGTTTGCAGAGCTTCCTCCAGCACCAGTTTGTGTCAGTTGGAGGTTGATATTTTGCCCAAGTTTGGCCCTTTAAGTAAATATGATGAATCCATTTCACCCATAGTTTGTTTGCATTAGCCTTTATCCACCATACTAATTTCCCTATGGTTGCTAGATTTCATGCTGCAGACTGCTTCAAGTTAAGTCCTCCTTCTCTGTAAAGATTGCAAATTTTTGCCCATTCCACTAGAGGAACTCTGGTATATGATGTTGTGCCTGCCCACAGAAAATTCCTGCAAATGGCATCTACCTATTTCATAACTGCTTTGGGGAGAATGAATATAGAAGCCCAATAATTGTGCAATGTAGCTAGCACAACCCTTATTAACACCAATCTACCAGCATATGAGAGCTTTCTAGCCCCCAATCTCCTAATTCTTTCCACAATTTTCTCAACTAGGGGTTGACAATCCTTAATTGTTAGTTTGGAAGGTTTGATAGGCACTCCAAGATAATGAAAGGGGAGATGTCCCTCCTTACACCCAGATACCTGCAGAATGTCATCCTTGATCTGTTGAGTTACTCCATTGAAGTAGACACTAGATTTGCCCTTGCTCATTTGAAGGCCGGAAGTTTTTGAGAAAGTAGCAAAGGTTCTTAAGAGTACCATCATTGATTTAATATCTCCTTTACTGAATAACAAGAGATCATCTACAAACATAAGACAAGACAGTTTCATTGGCTTACACAGTGGATGGAATCTGAAGTCCATTGTGGTAGTTTTATACTGCAGCAGCCTATGCAAGTACACCATACAAATGGTGAAGAGCAAGGGTGATAAGGGGTCCCCTTGTCTAAGTCCCCTTTTCCCTGAAAAAAAGCCAAACCCATCCCCATTGAGGTTAAGGGTATAGGTGGCAGTTGTCACACATTGCATGATAAGAATTTGGAAATGCTCTGGAAAATTGAGATGGTGCATCATTTGTTGTAAGAACTCCCATTTCACTGTGTCATAAGCTTTCTGAAGATCCAGCTTAAAGATGCATCTGGGGGAGCAAGATTTTCTGTTATACATTCTAACCAGATCTTGACATATCAATATATTTTCAATTATGCTCCTACCTTTGATGAACCCTTCTTGCACTGGTGAAACAATATCATGTAAAACATGTCCCGGTCTTTTGCACAGAAGCTTTGAAATGACCTTATAGATGACATTGCAGCATGTTATAGGTCTAAATTGCATAACTGTGGTTAGTCTATCTACTTTAGGAATCAGAGTGACAGCAGTTGCATTCAATTGTTTTAAAAGAGCACCTGTCTGGAAGAAGTCTTGAATAGCTTCACTAATATCATTCCCAACTGTTGTCCATGCATCTTTGAAAAACTTGTTTGAGTATCCATCTGGTCCCGGGGCCTTGTCATTTGAAATATTAAAGACAATGTCCTTAATTTATTCCTTAGTGACAGGTTGTAAAAGTATTTGGGCATGTACAGTGGTACATTGTGCTCCATGTTGCATGATAGACTTTTTTACTTTCATGGTGGGTGTATTCTGACCCAGCAGGTCTTGATAGTAGTTAAGAAAGGCATCCTGAATTCTTTGTTTATCGGTATATATCTGACCCTGAGGGTCCTCAATATGATATACAGTATTCCTTGCTCTCTTCTGTTTTAGACTCCATGGAAATAGGCAGTGTTATTGTCCCCATGGTTTATCCACATTGCTTTGGACTTATGTTGTAGGAATTCTAAGCAAGCTTGGTTTAGCTCTTTATAGATCCCTTGAGCCTCAAACTCCTGTTCTAGTAGGGAAGTGTTGGAAGGAGTGACTGCTATCTCTTTTTGGAGATTAAGTAGCTTCAGGTGAGCAATATTTGTTTTGTTTTCTATATCAGCATACTGGGAATTATTGAGTTTTCTTAACCCTTGTTTGAGTCCTTGCAGTTTTTCACCACCTGGAACATTTTTGTCCCCGATATATTCATATTCCACTGGTGTTGGACAATGGGCTCATGTGCAGGGCTATCTATTAATCCACATTCTGTTAAACAATCCTGAAATGGGGCAGCTTCAGCAGGATCAAATCCTCCGACTAATCTTTCATGAGGATGCAAGACACAACTGAAGTCACCCCCCACAAACCAGGCATCAGTCATAGTTCCAGCAATCTAATGGAGATCATGCCACAGTGGCTCCATTTCCAAAATGTGATTGAAGGCATATACAATAGTGATATAGAAGGAACAACCTAAGCTGAGATCAGTAACATGAGCATGAATGAGTTGAGAGGAATAAAGAATAGGTTGTACATCACATTGAGAATGATCCCATATCAACCATATCCTCCCTCCATGGTGCTTGTGAGTGTTGGAAGTCACACTCCAGTTATTAAAAATAGTATTGCATACTCTACCATACTTATTAGCTTTTATCTTAGTTTCCAGCAAGCCAAAGAGGCCTACCTTGTTATTCATCATAAACTTATTAATTTCTTTCTGTTTATCTACATTGTTCATCCCCCTAACATTCCAGAATCCCATATGCATCATTGGGAACTGGTTGTTGGGATGTCTATTATTTCTTCTGCAGTTTTGCCTGCCATTGTCACCACTGGTATGTTTCCTTTCAAGATTTGCTTATAGGTAGGACTGCTTGTGACCTGCAATGGTTCCTCTGGTTCCCTATGCTGGGATGCATCATCTCCAGTCCCAGATGGTTTGTTTGCAGTGACTATTTGATCTGGTAACTTTGGTGGAATTGTTGTTGCTACCTTTTTAGCCTGCCAGATCTTTTGCACAGAGCCAACGGTTGGTTTGGCTAGATTCTTTGGTTGTAGTCCCCTACAATTCACCTTGTCATGCCCCATTTTTTTTGCAATGAGTGCACACCACTGGTATCAATTGATACTCAATGTTCACAGTTGTTTTGATTCCATGTTCATCGAAAAACTGGATATTAGGTGGCAATTTTTGACCAACTGTCATTATCTCTACCATTACCCTAGCATATCCAATGCTAGTTTTATTTTTGGTTGCCTCATCTAGTTGGATATATTGGCCTACTAGATCTGCCAATTTTGGTAATATGGCCCCCCAGAATTTAAGGTGCAAATGATGCATTCTGATCCAAACAGGAACTTTTTTCACTTCAATTTTCTCTAATTTCACTTCTACAGACCATGGTTTGAGTACAATTGGTTTATTATCAAACATGTAGTATCCACTTTGTAATACTGCAGTTGGCATCTCTTTTGTGGCAAACCTAACCACAAATACTCCATTATTCATAAACGAGATCTTATCAATTTTGTATTTTGCCCATACTCGTTTAAGATATCCTTCTAAATATGGCCATGGAGGATTCGCTCCTACCACGAAACCATAAACTGCAGTTTCCCAGAAGTTCAATTCATTCTGAACATCTTCTGGAACCACACGGAACAGGGGTTCCTCACAGTGTAAAACAGAGTCAATGGGTTTACCTTTGTTCGTGAACCATTGTCCTTCATATTCTCTTTGCACCTCCTCTTCAGATGTCGCATTCTCTTCATCTTCAGATAGATTGGTCAGTGTCAATATCATATGCAGCCATCCCATACATATCTTGTATAGATTTCTCCTTCAAATGAGGCTGCAGAACAGGGGATTCCTCAATTCCACTGCCAGCAGTCCCATTAGTATTCTTCGATTTCCTCTTATTCTTTCTCTGTGTGAAATTCTGCAGATCAGGTGACGGAGAAGATGGAGATCTAGCCATGGATGTTGGAGCAGCCGTGCACAGAGTTCTGCTAGGTTTTTTTTTCTTTTAACTGGTTTATCATAATCAAATTTATGTTATATTTGAACTGTCCCGAAATTTATTTATCTTTTTTATTTTTTGTGAGAGATATTAATCAAATAGACAAATAAGACAAATTGAGAATATGTTTAAATAAAATTTAAAAGTAAGGTTATTACTCACAGTTTTGCATTTGTGCATTTTATCATTTGTTTCCCGTATTTATAAATCTTGCCAATGTTAAATATTCAATTCCGTGCAAATTTTGCACGAGATTAAAACTAGTTTGTATATAAAGCATAATTACACTATGAATTTGAATGGAGGAGGTAGAATCTTATCTATATAATTACCGAATCATTTCAGAAGCCCTCGACGCGCCACATCATCAATGCAATTGTGATTTTTTTTTTTTAATTCTCTCAGGTGGATTCCGCAATTTCTTTTATGAATTTCCTAGGAAATAACCGCCTGAAAATCTAAATATATACCTGATATCGTAGTTTAAGAAATATTACGTAACATTTTTTATATAAATTCGTAAACATGAAATTTTACGAAAAACTCGTGTAAAGTTGCGTAATTCATTTGCACAACTATTTTGATTTTACAAAAATAAGCCATAAATTTTACGTAATGATTAATAACGGGATTGAATATACCTGTGGATAATTAATAATTTGCACAACTGTTTTAACATTAAAACGGTTTATGGTATTAAAATTTTAGAATAAACCGCAATTTCATTTATGAATTTCATGAGAAATAACCATCTGAAATTCTAAATAAATACCTGATAACGTAGTTTAAGAAATATTACGTAACATTTTTTATATAAATTCATAAACATGAAATTTTTTATTTCTGACAAGTATATACCCGTTAAATATACCGGTGCATTTTGCAATCGAAAAAAGCGACAATACTAAATTTAAAAACAAAATTGAGTAAAGTTAAAAAATTTCAATAAATAATTACAATACACAATATATTGATATATTATATCGATGTTCTTAAAAGTATATCGGTTAAATATACCAGTGCATTTTTGCAATCGAAAAAAAAGCGACAATACTAAGTTAAAAAACAATAAAAATAACATAATATTAATATAACAACCAGTAATAGTGTACAAATTTATATATTTTGCGAAATCAAATTATAAACATAACGGTACAAAATAAAACTTGAAATAACATCTATATCGATTTAAAAAAAAACAATAAAAGAATGGATATATAAATACCAATATTAAAAAAAATGTGCATTTTAACATATTATCAATATAATAGAAATTAAATGCATAATATTAACGTATTATTGACACTATTCGGTAATATTAATTATACACCATATTTTTTCTAAAAATATACCCGTGCAATTTTGCACGGGTTAACACTAGTTTGTATAAATGTTAAAAAAGAGAGGATAAAAAATGGCATAAATAGCGTATCGAAAAGAAAGAGTGGCAACTGGGGTGGGGATAGTGGGTAAGTGGGAAATGCGTGGGATTCCCGGAATCACCATCAAAGCATCAAAGCTTCTCCCGAAAATGGAATTTAAAAATCCCGACCACAAGAAAACAAATATTAAAATTATTTATTTACTTAAAAAATAAAAATGACTAATTCTATCTCTCCTATCACTCTTCTTCACCCATCAAATGTAATCTTCTCCCAATATCTCTCTCTCTTCCTTCTTCACAACATTAATAACAGCTCAGCAGCAGCAGCAGCAGCAGCAGCAACTAATACTAAAACGTAGAAGAAGAAGAGGAGGTGGAGAAGATAGCAGCAACAGCAACAGCAGCAGCAGCATACTAATACAAGCAAACTCTGCTATTCATTCATTCCTTCATTCATTCATTCCTTCCTTCTTTCAACATAAGCTGATTGATTGATTGATTGGTTGATTGATTGATTATGTCCGAAGCAGCAACTACAGAAACAGCAAATAATAATAATAATAATAATAATAATAATAATAATAATAATAATAATAATACTAGAGCTCCAACAACAACAACAACTAAGTCACCATTTCATCAACATCAGCCTCTTCCTTTTTCTTTCCCTTTTCCCTTTTCTAGAACTCGTGACAACAATAACAATACTACTACTACTAGTGGTAGTAATTTGTATGTGAATCTAGAAACAACAACAGAAGCAGCAGCGACGACGACTTTCATGGACCTTGATTTTGGGGATCTTGATGCTTCTTGGTCTTTTGACCAGATCGCTACTTCTCCTCTTCTTATTTCTACTTCTGACCATCCTTCTTCTCCTCTTTGGGCTTTCTCTGATGACCCCCGCAAACCCCCTCCTGACTTCTCCCGCTTTTCTCCTTCCTGTATGTACTCATTTCCTTGCCTTTTTTTTATTCTTTTTCAATAACCCAGGCACTATTAAATAACACTCATTTACCCTTCTTTCTCATTGGCTAAGAACTTCACATTTTGCTGTATTAATTGTTACACACAAACTGAGCTAAATAAATGATTTTTTGTAGGATCATAGACTTGATTGTTTTGGATAAGCCTATAAGATTAGGGTTTGACTTATTTGTACCCTTCTCAAATTTCTTGCTTTTTAGAATCGAATGGAATATTATTCAAAACCAAAGTACGATTCTACAATTAACTAACCTTGTGTCCCGAATTGTATGGAGTTATATGTTACTGGGTATATTACACCGCATTCTCACCCAGTTTTAATCAGAAAAAAAAAAAAAAAAAATTCAATTAATTAATTAATTAATATTTTGGCTTCTGAGGTTGATGATTCATTCTGGATTGGGTTGTGAATAGGTAATCTAGAACCGGTTCCTGAAAACAGAATGAACAACGGCCAAGTGAATGGTTGTGGTAGTGGTGATGCCCCTGATGATGATGAGGAGGATGATAATAAGAAGAAGATTCCAGCACCATTCATGGGGTTTACTCCCCTTGAGAACTTGGATATGCCCTTTTTTATTAAAGAGAGGATGACGCAGGCGCTTAGGTACTTCAAAGAATCCACCGAACAGCATCAGATTTTAGCTCAGATTTGGGCACCCGTTAGAAGTGGAAACCGATATATGCTTACAACTTCAGGCCAACCCTTTGTCTTAGGGCCGCATAGTAATGGCTTGAATCAATACAGGACCGTGTCTTTGATGTACATGTTCGCTGTTGACGGGGAAAACGATGTCACCCTCGGCCTACCTGGTCGCGTGTTTCGGCAAAAGTTGCCAGAGTGGACCCCAGATGTGCAATATTATTCGAGTAAAGAATATCCGAGGGTTGATCATGCCAAGCATTATAATGTGAGAGGTACCTTAGCTTTGCCCGTGTTTGAACCTTCGGGTCAGTCCTGTGTTGGTGTTCTTGAACTCATTATGACTTCACAGAAGATCAACTACGCTCCTGAGGTTGACAAAGTTTGCAAAGCTCTTGAGGTTGGTTTATTCCTTGTGATTTTTATCTATCGTTTGTTTGGATGTAGCATGAGTGACGTAATGTGTATTACATATCTGGATGCGTGCACAGTATTTTCTGGCATGTGCGAACTGCCAATCATTGTTTACTTACTCACAAGTCATAACTCTGGTATGAAGACTTAGTTTGTAGTGTTAAAGACTTTGATCTTAAGCATTGGCTTATAGATCTTGAGCTCTGCATCTGTTTAGCAAAACCATTTGCTTTAGTTGTTGGCAATGCATCCATTAATGATCTTCAGTTCTTGCAATGCAGGCAGTTAATCTGAGGAGTTCGGAAATACTAGATCACCCTAACATCCAGGTAGATTTTTCAAGCTTGTTCTCCATGTTTGCTTGATTTATCATCTTCCAAAAAAAACCTAAAGTACATGATTATATGCTTATTCAGATCTGCAATGAAGGTCGACAAAACGCACTTTCAGAAATCTTGGAAGTATTAACAGAGGTATGTGAAACATATAAGTTGCCCCTGGCTCAGACTTGGATTCCTTGCAGGCATCGGAGTGTTCTGGCCTACGGCGGTGGTATCAAGAAAAGTTGCTCCAGCTTTGATGGAAGTTGTATGGGACGAGTATGCATGTCCACCACTGATGTAGCATTCTATGTTGTAGATGCTCATATGTGGGGCTTCCGGGAGGCCTGTGCTGAGCATCATCTTCAGAAAGGCCAGGGTGTTGCAGGGAGGGCCTTTTCATCCCATGGCCTGTCTTTTTGCAGAGATATTTCGCAATTCTGTAAAACGGATTACCCACTGGTGCACTATGCTCGGATGTTCAGGTTAAGGGGAAGTTTTGCTATCTGCTTGAGGAGCAAACACACTGGGGATGATGATTATGTTCTTGAGTTCTTTTTGCCTTCTACCTTAACTGACAATGCAGAGCAGCTGAAGTTGCTGGATTCGATTTTGGTAACTATGAAGGAAGATCTCCAAAATCTCATGGTTGCTTCTGGAAACAAACTGGAAGAGGAAAGAAAACTAATGAAAATCATTGAAGTATCTACTGATAATGATCAAGATTTACAGATTGAACCTAATTTGTCGAGTAAACATCCATCTGTGCTAGAGACGATAAATGGTGTTCTGCCACTTATAAAGAATTCCCAGCCACAGTTGATGGTAGAAACAGATGCTTCCAATGGTGCAAGGAATGTTGCCGCCGTTAACGGAAGCCACAATGCAGTTTCTCCTACAGTAAAGAAAGAGGGTAAAAAAACATCCGAAAGAAAGCGTGGTAAAGCTGAAAAACAAATTAGCTTGGATGTTCTTCAACAATATTTTGCTGGGAGTCTTAAAGATGCTGCCAAAAGCCTTGGAGGTAAAATTTTGGTCGATAGATATAAGTTTGTAGTACTTAATTTTTTCTCCCATTGAGAAGTCTTTTGTGCTGGAATTTGACTTGCATTGATCAGAGTACATATGATAAATGCATAACCATAATGTTGTGTCGTTGAACAGTGTGCCCGACAACTATGAAGCGCATCTGTAGGCAGCACGGAATATCTCGATGGCCATCCCGGAAAATCAACAAGGTGAACCGCTCACTGACGAAGCTCAAGCGTGTGATCGAGTCAGTGCAAGGTGCCGACGGATCATTTAGCCTGACTTCCCTTGCTCAACCTACCATCCCTGTCCCTGTTGGCTCTATTTCATGGCCTGCTGGTGTGAATGGGACCTGCCAGCACCTATCACCGGCATCTCAACCTACTGATGTACCCGATGAGAGAAGCGAAATGCCGCCCTATGAACCAAGAATTGATGGGCAGATTCGGAGTAGGGGATCTAGTCATGAAGAGAGGATAAATGAGCAGAATGGCTTTGGTTCTAAAGCCGGGAGTGGGTCTCGGGAGGTGAGCACTGGCACATCAACTTCTCATGGATCATGCCATGGGAGCCCGGGAACTGAAAGCAACCTACCAACTGGAAATTTTGTCCCGAACTATTATGAACAAGCGGGTAATTCATCGGGTTTAATGTTTCGACAGAATGGGGTTTACTCGATTCCAGATGCTCTCCTAGGTGGACATTCTCAAGAAGTCTTTGGGGATATGCTTCTGGAAGATGCAGGAAGCTCAAAAGATCTAAGAAATATCGGCCGTTCAGGCGCTGACGCCAATATAAATGAAGTCGTTCCAGAAGCAGGGTGGATCAACCTGTCTTGCCCGAGCCCATCTTCAAGAATAGCTACGAGTCCCATCGGTATGACATCCAGATATTCAGTTAGACAAGATATGAAGACGATAACCATAAAAGCCACATTTAGAGAAGACATAATCCGGTTTAGGTTCTCCCTGGCTTCCAACATTGTTGAGTTGAGGGAGGAGGTGGCTAAGAGGCTTAAACTGGAAGTGGGAACCTTCGAGATTAAGTATTTGGATGACGATCACGAGTGGGTCCTGATAGCTTGCGATTCTGACTTGCAAGAATGCTTAGATATATCGAGATCGTCAGGCAGTGGTATGATTAGACTGTTGATTCAAGACATACTGGGTCATCTGGGTAGCTCATGTGAAAGCTCGGGGGAATGAGCGGCTTTTGAGGTGTAGATACCTTGCTTAGGTTTTGAACCGATTCTTGTAGTAGTAAGATGGACAAAGTCTGTAGATGGGGAGTATCAGTTGGATTGAGAATGCAAGCTGTATATAGTTTGCTTGTGTTACTGTCTAAGGGTGAGCGCAAACTGAACATTCTCTGTTATTTTCAGTTTTCTACTGAATTTTGTTTACACTTCCGTTTAATTGTAAATTGAAAACATCATTTATAACTGAATTGGCTTTTTTCCCTGTTAGAAAATAATCCAGTTGATAGCACTAAGTAATTGGTTACATAAATTATTGTATTGTACTCCATTCACAATTGATTGTACTCTGGTTTTTTGTGAGAGTTAATCAAACATATATTTATTGACTGATGTGATATTTGTATGCAGTAACATATAAAATCGAGTATTTGAATATTTCAAGAACAATTGGGTTTTGAAACTATGAAAAATTATGAAAGTTTAACCTAGTTCTGCCAAAAAAAGAGATCGATAAAACACGGACATTATGCGGTTATGTCCTCTTATTCGAATTCAAACCCAAGTCATAAGATATGTGAAAGCTTAACACTCAGATCCACTGGCTAATCATCAGTGACTTGATGATATAAGTGACAGTTAGCAAATTTCAAGATAAGTGGGCAACACAATTAAGAAGTAGAGTAAAAGAGAAATCTGGGAAGATAGAATTGCAAAAGAATTGATTAACACTTGAGATTACAAATGTATTAACTAAGAACCCTAATTAGCAGTAACAAAGATTATAATTGAGAATTAATAAAGTAGGGTGGCTAGCCACCAAAGCCATAGAGAGTACGTCCTTGCCTCTTAAGAGCATAGACAACATCCATAGCAGTGACAGTCTTACGACGAGCATGCTCAGTGTAGGTAACAGCATCACGGATTACATTCTCCAAAAAGATCTTAAGAACACCACGAGTCTCCTCATAAATGAGGCCGCTGATACGCTTGACACCACCACGACGAGCAAGACGTCGAATAGCAGGCTTGGTGATGCCCTGAATGTTATCCCTCAAAACCTTCCTGTGCCTCTTTGCTCCTCCCTTTCCCAAACCCTTTCCTCCCTTTCCTCTTCCTGACATTTTTTTCTCTTTCTTCTTTCTTTTGTGTTGTGGATTTATGAATGCTATTGGAAGTAGAGGAGAAGTGAATGGGATTTGGTTTATATAGGTAGAGGGGGTTTTGGAGAGATTTGAAATTGGGGTGGAGGGATTTAATTGCGCGTTATGTTTAGCCGTTCGATGTACTTCTATCTTGTGGTTCCTACATTGATCCGTGTCATGCATCTTTTCTCATTTTCAGCCGTAGATATCTTTAATCGGACGGTAATAGTTTTGCCACTCTTTCGACAGATGCCTCTCTTTTAAGTTTACACATGCCGCATGAGGCCTTCATTTTTGGGAAAATCATTACCGAGTATCAAATGTACAATTCTCAATCTACAATCCCTATAAATGTGCAAACTTGGTAAAATATGAACAGTAGGCCAGTGTTTTTCGTGCATATCATGTGATGAACAGCAGCCACTTTGTCTTCTACCTCCCTTATCCCTTATAAGTACTCTAAACCTCATGCTCTGTTTCCGTTTAAGATAATCTGTCTGTTATTTTGCTTTCTTTCATTTCTTTTTCGTTCCTTTTTTTAATTCTTTTTAACTGCCTTAATTTATGATGTTGCATTCAATATAATTATTACTTCAAAGTACTCTTTAATTCCAGCTTATTAATCGTCCCCTTTTTGCTCTGTTTTGGGTAGTTTCGGTAATTATTTCTTTCTACAGTTCATGTTTGTTGTTTATGTTTACTTCATTATAACTATGAATAATGTTGATGAGGTCCATTATTTACAAGCACAGATTGATGGAATCGTGAATGGATTCCGTCCTTTGTTTAATCGTTTGATGGTGGTTATGAACAATGATGTTATTTGGAACTTCATGAGGCCAGAGGGCTCCCGTCTCTTGTCGTTGGAATTGATGATGACTCCTCGCTACAAGATTCAGAGACCTGTGGTTCCTGACGAGCATATAACGAAAGGTATGTTTGATTTGCTTTGATTTTACGAGAGGTATGTTTGATCTACTTTGATTTTACGAGAGGTGTGTTTGATCTGCTTTGATTTTACGCTCTTTGTGTTTTTCACAATCTGTCTATTTGTTTACTGACATAGTGGCATTATTGTATTACACAGAAGTTGTTGTGATGTAGAGGGTTGAATTAAGCAACTTAGAGGCAGAAGTTGTTAAGTTCTTCAAAAGATGTGAAACTATTGTTCCTCCTATGACTCTATGTCCTTTATGGCTTTATGCATGGCTACAGATGAGATCTTCGCAGAGACCTTTAATAAGCTTGATATATATGAGATATATTACAGTCACACGGAGGAAGAGCTATGGAGGCCAAATTGTTCCTCGTCTGATGGTTGGTCTACTGATTAGGGGTGATAGTGGTTTAATGAAATCTGATAATGAAATTTAAATGTATTATTGTAACTGTTGTATGATAAACTGCGAGTGAATGTTGTGTTTCAGTTTCTATGAACATGTAATTTATTCTGAAATTGTGCTTTCGTCTTCTCGTTTGGTGTTGTTATCTTGATTAGGGATGATGGGGATCTAGAATTATATTGCTTGTAATTTAATTTCATACTTCTTATTCGTTTTGATTTTGCGTGATGTTATGTTTGTAGTGAACTGTAATTATATTGCTTGTAATTTGAATTCATATATGTACTGATTTTGTGGGATGTTATGTTTCTAGTGAACCATCGCATTAGTGAAAGTTTAAATTCATTTAATCTGTTCAGGTATCTTATCCACAATCTCTAATTATGGATATGGGGTATTCAGGAACTTCTTGTGTACAGAAAACTTTGAAATTGGTATTCAGTAAACTGTTTGCGTAGGTAAGTAGGGGTGGTGTCTCGTCAGGAGGCCTTACTTTTGCCCATACTCTCCACGTACTAACTGCTACTGTATTTTGTGAAGTCTAAGATAGTTTAACCCAATTTACAAGCAACCTAAAGGTATATAATTACTCTTCTGTAGACTTCTGTGTACTATCATTGTAACATTATCTTAGGTGGATTTCGTACATTTCTCTTCCTAATTTTTATAGCTATTGATGATAAGTGTACATAATGTCCATACATTCTCACTGTGTTGTTTGATGGCTTTTCGTTATACACAGTATACTTGAACAGTTAC
The DNA here is from genome assembly GCA_029255685.2 of Silene conica. Classification (NCBI taxonomy): domain Eukaryota; kingdom Viridiplantae; phylum Streptophyta; class Magnoliopsida; order Caryophyllales; family Caryophyllaceae; genus Silene; species Silene conica. The sequence continues at coordinate 2,094,902 of CM055311.2, read as the reverse complement.
GACATCTTTCTTTGTCTCTCGCAACTGGATTTTAATTAAACTTTTATGTATGAGAGATCAATCTAGAGGATTGTGATACATGGTTCCTTACGTAGTTGTTCATGGCTTATCAATGCAGGGCAGATGTTATACACATTTTAGTTATATCTGTAAACTTAACGAAGTATGTATTTTTTCATATAGTTTATCAGTGGCATACATTGTTGAGTTATTATTGTGGGTTGCGCAGTCGTTACCATCGGAAAGTTGTATGTTAAACTCATACTTTACATAGCTGTACGTTGGAGAGTCGTTTGTTAGACTCGTATTTGTATGTTAGTCATTAGCATTGCTTATAATCAGATTCATTACCATGTTATGTATTGGGTCGTGTGGTTTAATTGTTGTACCAATTTTCCAATTTTTCTCTAAGTTATCATTCGTTGTCAATCACATTCTTGCATCGTATAAACGAGTTAATGAACTGCAAAAAGCGTATTCCAATGAGATAGACATGTTGATTGAAGATGGAGAACTTGAGACTAGGTCTGGTTTGAATCATGCAAGCAATTTGCAAAGGCCGGGTGATACTCGTTGGAGCTCTTATCTATGATCTATTTCAACCTTAATGAAAATGTTTAGTGCCCCTTGTTCTGTTTTTCACAAGTTAATTAATGAAGGAGATACATCCGCTGAACGTGCACAAGCGACTACTGCACTTGATACAGTGACTTCTTTTGAATTTACCTTCATATTGCATCTTATGAAGAAAGTGTTAGAGGTATCTAATTTACTTTCCCAAGCTTTACAACGAAAATCACAAAGATATCATTAATTCATTACACCTTGTTGAGACTACAAAGACACTTTTGCTGAAATTAAGAAATGATGGATGAAATTCCCTTCTAACAGAAGTCATCTTATTTTGTAAAAGACGTAATATAGAAGTTCCTGACATGAATTCTATTTATATCGAAAGAGGCGGTCGTGCTCGACGTCAACATGATCAAAACACAATTGAAGGCCATTATCAGAGGAATTAGTTTTATACTGCAATTGATGTCCAATTACAAGAGTTGAGCTACAAATTTAATGAGAAATCAGTTGAGTTGTTAACTCTCATTTGTGCTTTGGAGCCTAGATCAAGTGGGCAACATTTCAAGATAGGTGATATTTGTAATCTTGTCGATAAGTTTTATCCCGAGGACTTCACAGATGTTGAGAATAAGGAATTAAAAGTACAATTATGTCATTATGAGGTTGAGTTAACTCTACATGAGGATCTTAAGAACCTTTCGACAATATCTGAATTAAGTTAGTGGTTGGTGAATACCGGGAGGCATAGTATTTATCCACTTATTTTCAGATTAACAAGACTTTTGTTAACTCTCCATGTATCCACAACAAGTGCCGAACAAGCTTTTTCAGCAATGATGTTTTGAAAACAACTAAACGAAATAAGATGGAAGTCGATTTCTTTGAAAGTTGTCTACTAATCAAGGTTGAACGAGAAATAGCAAAAAAAATTAGTACTAGTTCAATTATAGATATCTTTAAGGATATTATCCTACACTCTTATTGTGAGATTGCGGGCCAAAAACTTAATCATGATAAAACAACAATCACCTTCAGCCCGAATTGTACATTAAGAAGCACGAGGGACTGTCTTACAGCCTTGAATATTGAAAAATCGAGAGAGATGGGTTTATATTTTGGTTTGCCACTAGAGCTCGGGAAAAGTAAAACAGAGTTTTTTGCAAAAATAATTGAAAAGGAACAACAACGCATTATTTCGTGGAATAATAGATTTTTATCTAACGCCGGTAAATTAACTTTAATTTCATTTGTTCTATCCTCACTATCTATTTACTCTCTATCGGCATTTCGCATGCCGGTAAGTGTGCCGTATAAGATTGATTCTTTATTGTCACAATTCTGGTGGGGAGATAATAGTCATGGAAGAAGTATTCATTGGTGTAGTAAGATCTATTTACAACTTCGAAAATGTGATGGAAGCTTAGGCATTAGGCTAACAATGTATAAACCAGAACCTATTAGCAAAAGTGGGATGGAAAATCATTGCGAATCCTGAAGCGCTCGTTTCTAAGGTAATAGGGATTAAATATGATTTTACAAATCAACATGATTGGGTATCTGAGATAGGAAATAAAAAACAATTATCATGGGGGGAAGAAGTATACAATGGGGTCTATATCTGCTGAAGGATAATCTATCTTGGCAAATTGGATTTAGATCGAATTTAGATTTCTGGCGTGATAAATGGATTACGAATACAAACTTAATTTCATTATTAGATCTAGACCCCGCTTTGGTCCCCTATACAAAGGTCCATGAAGTTCAGAATTCCAATGCAGACTGGAATACAGGAAAAATTAAATCTTTCGGTAGTAATGAAGGTATTGAAGAAGCAATTGTTTCGATTTTGATAAGGTGGTTTGGAATGCTACAAGGAACAGTCTTTATACTAGAAAAAGTGGGTATGTAATAGGTTTACAGAAAATATGGGACAAAAAGGGAACAGAAAGAGACAAACAACGAAAAAATGATTCTATTCCAGCATTCTGTTGTAATAAACTGTGGCATTTAGACATTCTGGACAAATGGAAGTTTTTCATGTGGAAAGTTTTAACCAATACATTACCTTCTACTGCAGAACTTCTGAAGCGTAAGTGTCCTACTGATGGCTACTGTTTATTTTGTCAACCTTCCGAGACTACAGAAACTTTGGAACATCTACTTCGAGATTGTCCCATAGCATCTCATATTTGGTTAGGTTCTCCACTTGGAATAAGAACTAGTGACGGTAGTAGTCAAGAAATAAGGATTTGGATTATTAATTGGATTTCCACTCTTTCCCTCATGGATGATAAAACTTATCTTTTGTCCACTTTCTTTTCTACATTATGGACTATTTGGTGTGGAAGAAATGATAGGGTCTTTAAAAACTGGGAGTTCAATTCTTTTGAGGCTTTCAATAAGATAACTAAGGATGGCAATGACAACATTCTCAAGGAGGTATCTAAGAAGAAAATTAATCTTGAAAAACTAAGATCTCAGGATTCCATGAACATTGTTATTCTTCTACGAAATCATTTTCCAGTTACAATTCTAGGAGATTCAATTTGCCACCAGCATATACGGATTAAGTGTGATGCTTCTTGGAATTCAACACTTAAAAGCATCTGCAGGATGGATCTTCCGAAACTCACAAGGGAAAACTGTACAATGGGGGGAAAAAAGTTTTTGGGCAACATCTCCCCTACATGCGGAATCGGTAGCTTTGCTATGGGCTTGTGAGATGCTTTCAAAAACGGTTGTTACCATATAGATGCAACTTCAGACGATCTCAATCCTGTTCTCCAAATTAATGGGCGTGGTAACATCGACAAGGACATTAAATCAACAACTGAAGCTATCTTACATCTTATCAATACATGTCATTGTTTTTCTTTAAGTCATTGTCCTAGGAATCTCATTAGATCAGCATATGCTATTGCGAAAGCATATATGTAAACTGATCTTAAACTCATGTAAAAAAACTGATACCTTTAAGGATTTGAAAGAGCGTCGAGCTCTATTATAGAATTATAGTTATATCGAAATAATACTGTTATGTTTTTTTGTTATTATCACATTTTAAAAGTTGTTTATGATTATTTAAAATATTTCGGTCGGTGTAATTTTGTCCAAGCCTCGTCCGTGGATATGCTCTCTCCTATTCTTTCACTTTTATTATAATACTTGTTTAGGTTAAAATTTACCTAGTATTTAGTTTAGAGGTTATAGTGATTTCTTAGTTAAATGTGGAGAGGTTATAAGTTGATTGGATGTAAACGAGATGCATAAGAATGTGAATGAATGAATGCAAGGAGGTTGATGACGCGGAAACCTAGAAGGGAAAAACCGCGGGAGGATGGGATCCTCCAAATTCCACTAGAATATTCTTGCAGGATGTTTCTCGTATTACAAGTATTTTTGCTAAGTGTTATGAGAGATAAGTGCTCTAAGTCTTGGAATGAATCCTTTACATTGTGTATTTCATACATATTTATAACCCTATTCCTCTATGGACCGTTGGATCAAGCTTTTATCCAACGGTCTGCTGACTTCCCTTTCTAGCTTCTTTCTCGTTCTCCTTTATTCTGCCTTCCTCGCCCGTTTGCCTACTTTGGGTAACCTCGAGCCTTGTACCTGCAGGCTTTCCTTCTCCCTTATACTTCCCGCGCTCTCAATTCCTTCCTTGATACTCTTCTTAGTTGTTGACTTGGACTTCCTCATACAATATTGGCCCAATTATCCGATGCCACGTGTCGACATATAAATGGTCAATTTTGGGGTATAACATTAGCCCCCAGTTCTTGCATAAATGGGTTTATGCGAGAACTCTTCCAGACTCTAGACCCAGGATCCAAACATGGATTTCGGGCAGGGACTTCGAACAGAATTTTTCAGCAAGTGGCACTGATGGGACGTTTATCAGTTTTTGTCAGAATTTCCCCTAAATGTGCCCCAACCGCTCGCCAGCTGTCCCCCACCCCTAATTTCAAAATTTAAATTCACCTTCTATTTATTAACTCCCACTTTTACGTTTACCTTCCATCTCTCTTTTACTTTTTTACTTCTCTCTCTTCACCTTCTCCGAACTTTCGTCTTCCTCAACTGCCCTTTTCTTTGCTCTTCTTCCCAATTAAGGTAACCGCTCTCCCGTCTGTGTTTTTTCTTTCGTTTCTATTCACATCTCTACCTTGATGGCTCCCAACCTGTTTCCATCTCGTTCTTTGCTAAAGAACGAGTATCTAAAGGATTCTTGTTTCTCGCTTTTGGATCCTTCAGTAGTTAGGTCATTTTTTCGCTTTGATGATGATATTGATTTGTACGTTCCCAAACCGGGCCAGTCGGCAGACGCTTGTCCCCTGGTTGGACCACCTTTTATCTGTACCCATTTTCTCTAGGGTTGTCTTTTCCCTTTCCCACACTAGTGCAGGAGTTTCTCCACTTCACAAAACTTGCCCTTTGGCAAATCAAACCTCACGTGTGGAGGGTGTTGCTTTCCCTTTCTCTTTTAAACGAACGCCATTCTCTCGAGATTACTCTGGGTGACCTTGCCCACGTTTACATGGTTCGGGACCTTGTGATGCGCAATTTACCCTTCGCGCCAAATCCAAGTCGGATCTCCCTATTATCTTTCCGTCCAAGTGTAAGGACTCTGGGTGGTCTACACATTTCATCTTCGCGAGGGTGGATTCACTCCCTCCACCTGCTGATTACATTTATATTGACCCAGTGGGGCCAAAAGGTACTTGCAACCCTTTCCTCCTGGTTGCTTTTCTCGTCACCGCTTACGTTCTTACTGTCTTTTTTGCGTAGGTGTGTCTGAATTAGTTCTTTCGTACGACGCCAAACTGCCTATAGCAAGCTGTTTGGACTAGACCCAGACCTTCGCCATTTCAACTCTTTGTTCAACCAGGACGACCAAGAGGAGATGTCAACCAGTTCTGCCCGGACGAGCCTTACACATGCAGAAATGCTAGCAGCATGAAAGAACAAGGCCCTTACTTCCTCGGTGAAGCCTCTTTCAAAGAGAAAGATGGAACCAAGGGAGCCCTTGCCTGCTCCCAAAAGAGATGCTCCGTCAGATTCGACTCCTTCAGTTGCTCCTTTCACTCTTCCTCCTCCTGCCATTTTATCCAGGAACCGTAATAGAGCTTCCTCCTCAACTGCCCTTGCCAACAAGCCTTCCTCCCTTGGGATGGAGGTGTTTATTCAGGACGTGATCAAGGTTCCGGAGGGCTTCGGTAGTGATCCTGAGGCGGATCCTTGGCCTGTTCTCGACCGCTTGCTGCTCCCTGGCTGCGAGAGGTTACTGAAAGACCAACCTACCATGGCTTTGTGGCGTCATGCCACAGGGAATATCTTCTCAGTAAGTTTTTCTCCTTACCGCTTTTCTTTCCTGGTAACATTTGTATGGTTACCCGTTTTGATTGCTCGCTGGTGGCGTGATTTTCCTTAGGGGTTCCAGATGATGCTGTTGGGGTGCCGTCAAACTAATGACCTGTCTCAGGAGGTGCGTTCCCTCAAGACTGGATTGGATGCTGAGCAAGGGATGCGTGCGAGGAAGTCGGAGGAGTTGAGGTCCTCCCAGGCTAAGGTGGCGGAACAGGGGGAAACCATTACTAGGCTGCGTGAGGAAAAAGATGCCCTGCTGGCTGAGAAAGAGGCGGCCGCTGCAGAGCTGGGGGTCGTGGCTCGCAAGAAAAGGAAATTGGCGAAGGTGCTGCACGACATTGCTCTCTATTCCCTCCTGGAGGGGAGGATAGCCCGCATGAAGGAGTATGAGGCAGGGGAGCATACGAAATGGGACCTGGCTGCGGATGAGCGTTTTATGGCGAGTGATTTTCCTACTCGTCCCGTGATCCCTGATCTTTCGGACATTGGGTCGGATGGGTCCTTTAGGTCGCCAGCCCCCGACTCTCTAGAGGTGCAGAGTGCTGCTCCCGTTGTTCCTCCTCCTGCCGCCGATGTTCAAGATCAGATGGTTGCTGTTCCTGTAACATCCCGCATTTTTGTAAATTATATTTTAAAGGTTTTAATTATTTTTACGGAATAAAATAACATTTTAATATTTATTGAGAATTTTTTTAAAATAAATCGTTAAGATCCGTCTTAAGAACCTTAAGTCCTTAAGACGAATATAACTTAGCAAGTTAATCCGTCTCATAAACTCCCGTTCACATTCAAAAGCCCGTTTCCATTTAAACGGAAAGGACAATAAAAACCCTACAACTCATTGTGAATGTCGACACATTCATCTTCACCAAAATCATAACACTGCTCCTTCATTCTTCTCATTTCCTCTCAAACTTTCAATCTTAAATTCGATTTTCAGTCATCATCCGAATTCCAAACCAAGGCAAGTTATACATTTCTGAAATCCTCTTGAAATTTGCAACACATCTATCACTTTCAATTTCCATTTCATCCAACTTGAAAAATGGCCTGTTTTGATTAGAATCCGTTTTTAGCTTCTTAAAGTTGTTTTTCTTGTTGTAGGAGAAGGTTTAGAAGATCCCAAGGTGGTTAGTGTCATTATTGATGAGGAGCTTGGAGCAAAAACGCTTTAGAGGTGACGATAATGAGAAACTCGGCCTTTATTTGTGATATTAGCATGTTTCTTGGTTTGATTATGAAAGTTTCTGATTTCATATGTTATTTATGTTGAATGAACTTAGAATCATGCTAGGAATACCCAAGAATGATGTTCATATGCTTTGCTTATGTTTCACATGTTCATAAGTGCATTTTCAGTTTTTCCATTCTTGCGACGGATACTAATTGTGACTAAATCATGACTTATTTGTTAAGTTTGTGACTTGCTTTCATCTCCTATATGTTGTATAAATGCTGGGAATTGTTTGTTGGTAGGAATTGTAGAAGTTTAGTATCGATTTGGTTGAAATTGTAAACCACTGTAAAATACGATTTTGTGCTCAGGAGTTCTGAGCCGGTCGACCGACCGGCCGCCGATCGACCGGCTGGGAGCGCGTATTGGAATTTTTGTGCATTTCGTAAAGTGTAGGATTTTGGGTGCCCAGCCGGTAGGCCGACTGCCTGCTGACCGGATGGGAGCCCTTTATTGTAGATTTTGCGTAAGTAAGTATATTGGGATTTGGTTCCCAGCCGGTAGGCCGGCTGCCTGCCGACCGGCTGGGAACCCCTTTTAGCATAATTGATATGTTGAAGGAAGAGGAGGAAAATGAGTGGGTGTCCAGCCGGTAGGCCGGCTGCCTGCCGACCGGCTAGGGGGCCCTGATACTTTGCTTCGTTTTCAAGAATTGTAAGGAGCATGGGTTGCAAGACGGTCAGCCGGCTGCCTGCAACTGACCGGCTGAGAGCCCCTGTTCTCATAAAATAGTTTATAACTTTTAAACGGTTAATCGGTTTTGTTTGAGATTCGTTCCGTGTACCTGTTATGTGTGTTTGAGGTCCCCGGAGGATGGGCGACACTATATTGGGTTCGGGAATGGAGAGAGGATAGAGACCCCCCGGTCGGGTAACCGAAAGGGAAACCGGCTCTCCCTCAACTTAATTCCCGGGATCAATTAAGTGTTGTTTAGAAGTATAAGAGATAAGAACTAAGGATTAGTCATTGAATTGAATGCGATTGTAGTGATGCGTGTTAAGTTATGCGTTAAGGTGTCGCCTCTGAACTTAATACGTAGATTGGTTGTCATATATAGGGGCATGCGTTGAGTTATCGCCTCTGAGCCCTATATGTGTTTGTTTGTCATGTATGGGGGTATGCGTTGACTTATCGCCTCTGAGCCCTATACGTGTTTGGTTGTCGTGTCTGGGGTATGCGTTGAGTTGTCGCCTCTGAGCCCAGACATGTTTGAGTGATCGCGTTAGGAGATGCCTTAAGTTGGCCTCTGAGTCTGATGAGTAGAGCAACTGCACAACGGGGCAGTCAGGTTGTAATACCTTACCCGGGGTGCAGGTGTTGATGCTAGGCCATGCGTTGAGTTATCGCCTCTGAGTCTAGTGTCATGTGTGTAGTAGGGAAACATGCGTTGAGTTGTCGCCTCTGAGTTCCTTACTTGTGATTGTGAATTTGGATGTTAGACCATGCGTTGAGTTGTCGCCTCTGAGTCTAGTGTCTTGTTGAATAACAGGCCCATATATGCGTTGAGTTGTCGCCTCTGAGTCCTTGCTTGAGATTGTGAATTTGGTATCTAGGTTATGCTTGAGATTGTGAATTTGGTATTTAGTTTAGAGGTTATAGTGATTTCTTAGTTAAATGTGGAGAGGTTATAAGTTGATTTGATGTAAACGAGATGCTTAAGAATGTGAATGAATGCAAGGAGGTTGATGACGCGGAAACCCAGAAGGGAAAAACCGCGGGAGGATGGGATCCTCCAAATTCCACTAGAATATTCTTGCAGGATGTTTCTCGTATTACAAGTATTTTTGCTAAGTGTTATGAGAGATAAGTGCTCTAAGTCTTGGAATGAATCCTTTACATTGTATATTTCATACATATTTATAACCCTATTCCTCTATGGACCGTTGGATCAAGCTTTTATCCAACTATCTGCTGACTTCCCTTTCTAGCTTCTTTCCCGTTCTCCTTTATTCTGCCTTCTTCGCCTGTTTGCCTACTTCGGGTAACCTCGAGCCTTGTACCTGCAGGCTTTCCTTCTCCCTTATACTTCCCGCGCTCTCACTTCCTTCCTTGATACTCTTCTTAGTTGTTGACTTGGACTTCCTCATACAATATTGGCCCAATTATCTGATGCCACGTGTCGACATATAAATGGTCAATTTTGGGGTATAACAATACTTCTCCCATATATTTGAGAAAAGGGAACTATAGACTAAATGTAAGGGAGTACATATATGTTCTTATGTTTTTGTTTTAGTAGGAAGATAATAATGCAATAATTCCCTGCCCCATATTAAACCTAGCTCCATCTCCGACTTTGCTATTAGTATGTAGTACAATTTTTTTAACCGTTGCCAAAACAAATACTTGATCAAATATATTGCTTACCAAATAACAACTTAATGTATTGTTATGCCTCAAAATTAGTCATTTATAAGTCGACACGTGGCATCGGATAATTGGGCCAATGTTGCACAAGGAAATCCAAGTCAAAGAGTTGGGAAGAGTACTGAAGAAGGAAGTAGAAACGCGGGAAGAATGAGGGAGAAGGAAAGCCTGCAGGAACAATGCTCGAGATTACCCAAAATGGGCAAACAACCGAGACTAACCAGGAAAAAGGAAGATGGAAAAGAAGCTACAAGAGGGAGCAAAGGAGCCGTTGGATAGAAGTTGAATCCAACGGTCCATAGGAAAATAGGGCTATAAATGTGTACGAAACACACAATGTAAACATTCATTCCACAACCTAGAATACTTAGCACATAAAACCCTAGCAAAATCACTTGTAAAACAAAGAACATCCTGCGAGAATATTCTAGTGGAACTTGGAGGTCATCGTCCTCCTGCGGTTTTTCCCTAAGGGGTTTCCGCGTCATCAACTCTCTTGCATCGTTGTTATCCTTAATACTTCGACCATACTTAATTAACCCACAAATCCTTATCACTTAGTCATGAAATCACTATAACCTCAAACTAAATACTAGGTAGATTTTGACCTAAACATTTTGGCGCCCACCGTGGGACTATAGTGATTGTTCAACCGAAAAGTGTGAAAGCCCAAACTCACCGCAAACCTCTCAAAAATGACGAGCACAACTCCTCAAGCAACCTCACAGTCCACTCCTTCGATGGTGAGTACCCCCAGTAGCGACGCCATCTCCACCTCAGTGGGGGCTTTGAGAACTCCATCGCAACGACGACGACGCCCCTCAATAGCAGCATCCCCTAGGTGCAGCCAGCCGTCGCCATAGACGAAGCAACGGTCGACCCGAGTGATACTAGTGGAGCACCAACGCCAGCTTTGTGGAAAACCTTGATGGAGGGAATAAGTGCCCTCCACCAAGCGGTAGATAGCCTGAAGAAAGACAATCAGGAGCTGAAAAACCTGGCCGTGAACAAAAGCCAACCTCCGCCCACCAGCGGAATACCAGACGTGGGAATTAGAATCCCAAGACCTCCAGGTAGCAGAAGCGAGGCCAGGTCCATCCCCACAGAACTGGTCACCAGGCTAGACCTCGCCGGAGTAACTCCATCAGAGAGAATCACACCTCGCGGGCTGGGATACCTCTCCTTCGACCTCGACTCGCCTCCACCGCAAACGGTAGCCCCAGGTAACAGACTTGTGAGATTACCCATTAATTGTAAAAACCCTCGCGAAAGCGGAAATAATAAACATACAAAGTGCTAAAAATGCAGCGGAATTAAAACTTTTTAACTTAACTAACATGCAAGGCGAATTAAAACTGAAACTGAAAGTAAAATATAAATACAAACAGCCTGGGATGGCACATCCCTACAGGCACTCAAAACTTAAATGTAAACTAAAGTCTAGGTAACGTAAACGTGTAAGTCAATCGATGAATAGGATCATCGCTCGCTAGCTCCATGCAACCCTCTGCCAACCACCTGTCATGTACCTACATACATGTAAACATGTACGCCACAATCAGTGGGGAGTGACTAGAGTTCTCCTAGCCACCTTTTGTAACGACACGTAACACATAAACATACAATATACTCCAACATATATATAACATGTGAAGCATACAAATCTCGATAACTGAATCTCATACTATCATGCAATCACTAGTGCACGACTCTCAACCAACTTCGGAAACCATTTGGAAGGAGAGCCGGTTTCCCTACCGGTTACCCGGTCGGGGGGGTCTTTCAGTCCAAACTATTTACGAAACTGACTAAAGAGTCATCCAATGCCTTGGATGAACAAAACTATAACCAAGGTACTATAATCATCAATATCATCATGCATATCTGACACTGTACCAACTCAAGGCAAGCAGATATGAAACAACAAGTATAAAGGTTCAGAGACGACATCTTAACGCATAACCTAGATACTAAATCAATCAGCAAGCATAAAGGTTCAGAGGCGACATCTTAACGCATAACCTAGATACCAGGTTCACAATATCAAGCAAGGACTCAGAGGCGAAAACTGAACGCATGGACCGACTATCAACAAGACACTAGACTCAGAGGCGAAAACTCAACGCATGGACTAGCACCCAATTCACAATCAAAAGTAAGGAACTCAGAGGCGAAAACTCAACGCATGTTCCCCTATTACATCACAATATACTAGACTTAGAGGCGAAAACTCAACGCATGTTCTAACACCAAACACCTGCACTCCGGGTAAGGTATGACAACCTGACTACCCCGTCGTGCAGTTGCTCTACTCGTCAGACTCAGAGGCCAGCTTAAGGCATGTCCTGACGCGATCACTCAAACATGTCTGGACTCAGAGGCGAAAACTCAACGCATGTCCCAGACACGACAATCAAACATGTATGGAGCTCAGAGGCGACACCTTAACGCATACCTCCATACACGACAAACAAACACATATAGGGCTCAGAGGCGACACCTTAACGCATAGCCCTATATATGACAAACAATCTACGTACTAAGTTCAGAGGCGACATCTTAACGCATAACTTAATACGCATCACTATAAACATTCAACTTAAAACTAAACTTTAGTTCTTATCTCTTATATCTTTAACCAACACTTAATTGACCCCGGGAACTAAGTTGAGGGAAGCCGGTTTCCCTTTCGGTTTCCCAACCGGGGGGTCTCTATCCTCTCTCCATTCCCGAACCCAATATAGTGTTGCCCATCCTCCGGGGACCTCAAACACACATCAAAGGTACACGGAACGAATCTCAAACAAAACCGAATAACCGTTTGAAAGTTATAAGCAAAAAAATGAGAACAAGGGCTCTCAGCCGGTCCCATACCGTCTGCCGGCCCACCGGCTGGGAGTCCCTTCCCATGCCATTCAACCGTCTGAGAAAACAATGAGAAGAGGCTCTCAGCCGGTGGACCGTCCGCCGGCCAGCCGGCTGGGAGTCCCTTCCCATAACACTTCTTTAAAATCTGAAATATAAGGAGTGACTCTCAGCCGGTGGACCGGCTGCCGGCCTGCCGGCTGGGAGTCACTTTTCAAGCCTTTGAATATTTTCACAAACACACAAGAGGTACCCTGAGCCGGTCGACCGGCGGCCGACCTACCGGCTCAGGACCCTTTCTCCTAAATTCCTAACATACGAAGAATGAACAACCCCGACTCTGAGCCGGCCGACCGGCTGCCGGTCAGCCTACCGGCTCAGAGTTCCTGCACGAAAAATCGCATTTTCCTACATGATACAAAAGTTCACAAATCGATTCAAGACTTCTAAAATCGCGACATACAATGTTTACCCAGCATATCAAATCATCAAATACACCAATTACAATCATCAAATTCCACAAACAAGCTCCAATAAGATAATTACTTGTATCCGTCTTAAGCATACAAATTTCTGAAATTTAACAACAAGCATATATAACATAAACCAAGCATATGAGAGTCTTTCTTGCGGATTCCTAGCATGATACTAAGTCTCATTAACATCAACAACATGAAAAATCAGAAGCTTAAACCAATTTAAACAAGAAAAGTGCTAATATAAACAATAAGGCCGAGTTTCTCATTATCGTCACCTTTACTTAGCGAAACCTTCGAGATCTTGTTCAATAATCACCAAGTCCTCTTCCGGCTAACACAAACACCGCCTAAAACGACAAAACACCAAAACTAATCACGAATTTCGAAATTACAAGAGTAGGCCGAAATTTTGAAGGAAAGATTATGAGATAAAACTTACCTAGAAAGAAGGAGGACGAGAAGAGGAATCCGTGGCCGCGAAAATCGTCTCAATTGGATAAGAAACGAAGATTCTATGAGCATTTTAAGATTGAGGGAGAAATTTATAAGAATGGTGTTTGTTGTTGTTTGCAAATCTGAAAAATGAAATGAAGGAGAGAGGTGGAGGATGGTGGGGTTAGGGTTTTGTGAGGAAAAAGAGGGAAAATGGGTCCATTAACAAGTTAGGCCCATAAGACAAGTTTTAAGACGGTTTAAGTTAAAAACACCCGACTTAAGGTAACTATAAACTTACGACGATATAAATATTTCCGGACTATGAAATTAAATTACTAAGACGTAAATTACGCAGTTAAATAAAACCTTATTTAAATCCTTTAAAATATTCTCGTATAAATTAATCAGTTATTTAAATGAATTTCCACAAATTACGAAATATAAATTATTTCTCGAACTTGAACTTAAAATCTTTAAACTTCCAAGTCTCGAAATATTGGGATGTTACATTAATACTAACCATCATGGTAATGCAGGATTTTCGTCCACGCCAACCCCGGGTTGGACACAGGGGGAAGGATCGTCGGCAAGACACCCGCTCTTAATGGGGGCTGGGCCACCTGGATGCACCGCCCAGCAGACGCCGTTGATAGTGCACACCACCCCGCTCAGTCAGCCCATAGTCAGTCAACCTATGGTCAGTCAGGCCTCTGGAGCACATGAGTATGCACCTTCCACCCTTCCTCCTTGGAACTTCACTCACCCTCTTGCAGGATCAGACCCCTGGGAGCAGCGATACAAGGAACTGTGGGATCTGGTCAACCGCATACCAGGGGTACCAAGGCCCCTGGAGAAAGCTGCCCCGGACAGCTATGCAGATTCACCGTTCACCCACAACATAGTCTCGGTGGACGTGCCTAAGGGTTTCACCCCCCCAACATGGCGAACTACGATGGAACAGCTGACCCAATAGATTATGTCAACCAATATAAGCAAAAGATGATGGTGCTGACAGCTTCCGGGTCCCTGAAGGAAGGATGCATGTGCAAGGGATTTGGATCCACCCTCTCAGGAGCCGCCCTCCAGTGGTTCGTCAGCCTCCCAAACTCCAGCATCTCCAGCTTTGCAGGACTAGTGAACGCGTTCAACCAGTAGTTCGCTAGCAGCAGGAGACCAGAGAAACAAACCAGCGACCTTTACCAGATCCAGCAGGACGATGGGGAATCAACCAGGGACTACCTGGCCAGATTCAACAAAGAGATGGTGTCTATACCTAACTGTGAGGAGAAGACTTCCATCCACGCCTTCCGCTGAGGGCTACCACAGGGCTCAGACCTGTACAAGGAGCTAACCAAATGGCCATGCACGGCGTACGCTCAGGTTCAGCAGAAGGCGTTGGATGCTATTCGGCTGGAGAAAGATGCAGGGCCAAGAAGGATCAACTACAGCACCGCATCCACCAGCACGAAAGTGCCAACAGTTAGGCAGGAAATATCGAAACCCTACAGCAGACCAGTACACAAGGTCTCTGGAGGAAAAAGCTGGAAGAACGATCCGAACCTACCGCCGAAGGTACAAGAGTATGGGTTCACTGTCAATCTTGCAGGATTAATCAAGGGCCTGAAAGAGTTGGGAGAGAAATTCAAGTGGCCCAAGAAGAGGGCGGAAGATAGAAGCAAGGATGGGAGGGACACCAGCTTGAGGTGCAATTTCCACAATGAGGACATTGGGCATACCACGGAGGACTGCATCACTCTCAGAAAGGAGGTCAGGTACCAGTACAAGCAAGGAAACCTGAACCACATCCTGCCCAAGGGGACCAAGGTAAACGCGGCTCGCCAGGTAGCACCCTCAAGCCCTCCTCTTTGCACTAGAACCATTAATGTAATAACAGGGGGCTCAGAGCTATGCGGCCTTACGTACTCCGCCGCTAAAAGACATGCAGCAAAAACCAAAGGAGACAAACCGGAATTTTCGTGCAGAATCAACACCTAGGATCTGCCAGCTGTCAGCTTCGACGAAACAGATGTCGAGGAGGGCACATAATACCACGATGACGCCCTGATCATCACCCTGTCCATAGGGAACTTCAGAGTAAAGAAAATCCTGGTGGATACTGGGAGCTCGGTCAACATTATCATGCTGGAAACGGTACCGCTGGTGGGATTTAGCGGAGAAACCAAGCACTCCCTCGGAGAAATTCTTATCCCAACCTATGCCGGTGGAATCAACAAGCAGGTAAGGTACCTGGTAATTGATGGTCCCTCTACCTATAATGTTATCCTTGGTAGGCCGTGGATACACGACATGAAGGCCATCCCATCTTCATACCACCGGTGCCTCAAGTTCCCCACACTATGGGGAGTTCAGACAATAAGAGGAAGCCAAGAAGAAGCGAGGAGCTGCTACAAGGTGGCACTTAAACCAACAGCCACCCCTCCCCCAACATAACAATCACAGGAGAAGCAGTTCAGGGGGACCTACGAAGAACCCCCTCAGGTAGAGTTAGAGGAAATCCCCCTGGACCCGCTACATCCAGAAAGAAAGGTACTAGTAGGAGCAGAATGTACAGGTACCGTTCGGTCAGAACTGTTGAAATTGTTAAAAGCTAACATTGATTGTTTTGCATGGTCCCACGAGGACATGGTGGGAATAGACCCAAGCATAATCTCGCACAAGCTTAGCGTGAACCCCGGCTACAAGCCAGTCCAACAAAAAAGAAGGAAGTTTGCTGTAGAAAGAAACCAAGTGATAAACCAGGAGGTGGATGACCTCCTGGCTGCAGGAAAAATCAGGAAGGTAAAGTATCCAGAGTGGTTGTCAAATGTGGTGGTCGTCCCCAAGAAGAATGGGAACTGGAGAGTATGCGTGGACTTCACCGACCTGAACAAAGCATGCCCCAAAGACCCATTCCCTCTTCCGCACATAGACGCCATGGTGGTTGCCACAACAGGCCACGAGATGCTGACATTTATGGATGCGTGGAGCGGATACAACCAGATAAAGATGCATTATCCAGAGGACCAGGAAAAGACTGCCTTCAGGTCTGAACGAGGTATCTACTATTATAAAGTTATGTCGTTTGGATTAAAAAATGCAGGTTCCACCTACCAAAGGCTGGTGAACATGATGTTCAAGGATCAAATAGGCAAGACCATGGAGGTCTACATAGATGACATGGTAGTCAAGTCCAAAGCAGCCAGCCAGCACGCCCAGCATTTGGAAGAAACCTTCAGCATATTGAGAAAGTACCAAATGAAGCTGAACCCTTCCAAATGCACATTCGGGGTGTCCAGCGTGAAATTCCTGGGGTACCTAGTGACGCAGAGGGGGATTGAGGCAAGTACCGAAGAGATCAAGGCGCTCCTTCAACTAGAATCCCCCCAGAAACCAAAAGATGTGCAGAAGCTGACCGACAGGGTGGCCGCCCTCAACAGATTCATATCCAGATCCTCCGACAGATGCAGGTTGTTCTATGACATATTGCGGAAGAGCCAAAGATTCGAGTGGACAGAGGAGCACGAAAAAGCATTCACAGAGCTGAAGCGATACCTCAGCACCCCTCCACTCCTATCCAAGCCAGAACCCGGTGAACCACTGTACCTGTATCTCTCAGTAACGGAAGTAGCAGTCAGCGCGGTCCTGGTGCGGGAGCGCGAAGGAGTCCAGCATCTAGTCTACTACGTCAGTAAGTCTCTGCTTCCTGTAGAGACCAGGTACACAGCCCCTGAAAAACTCGTTCTTGCTTTAGTTACGGCCTCATACAAACTAAGGCCCTACTTTGAGTCCCACTCCATATTAGTACTAACTAGCTACCCCCTGAGACCAATATTGGGTAAGCCAGAATTATCTGGAAGAATGTCCAAGTGGTCCGTCCACTTCAGTGGCTACGACCTAAAGTTTGAAACTAGAACTGCAATAAAATCGCAAGCCCTTGCAAATTTTGTCTCTGATTTTAGCCCAGGACTGGAGAAAGAAGCAGCCAGAGAAATCCTGCCTCCAGAAATGGACTCCGAGGAAAATTGTTGGACGTTATACGTGGACGGGGCCTCCAACAGCCGGGGAGCAGGAGTAGGGATGGTACTTAGATCCCCCCAGGGGGACATGATCGTCCAAGCAGTACGATGTGAATTCCAGGCAACCAACAACGTGGTAGAATACGAAGCCCTAATACAAGGACTCCAGCTAGCCCTAGACCTCAAAGTTAGATACCTCCAGGCATTCAGCGATTCACAGCTCATAGTGAACCACGTCAATGGTGAGTATGAGGCCAAAGACCCCAGAATGATAGCTTACCTGGAGGTGGTCAGAGACAGGAGGACTAGGTTTATCACCTTCAAGATAGAGCAGATACCCATAGAGCAGAATGCGGAGGCAGACGCAATAGCCAATCTGGGAGCCACATTCAAACCTGGGGACATTTCCTCGATCCCGATAACCCACGTGCTGGAACCTTCAACTTCTCAGGAAAACCAGGAAGTTGAAACCTCCAACACCCAATGGGAAGCAGGATTGGGCGTCCTTAGTAGCACCACAGAACAGCAAGAGCCGGACGACTGGAGGAAACCCTACCAAAGTTGGCTGCAGGATGGAACACTTCCAACAGACAAGAAGGAGGTAAGAGGATTTAAAATGAAAGCCTCCAGATTTGTCCTAATAGACGGTGTGCTGTTCAGGAAGTCACTCCCAGGACCTTACCTGAGATGCCTGGGCGAGAAAGAAGGACAGACGGTCTTGCGTGACCTCCACAGCGGAGACTGCGGAAATCATGCAGGGGGTAGGAGCCTGTCCAACAAAGCAATCAGGATGGGATATTTCTGGCCGACAATACGAAGGGACGCAGTGGAACTCGCCAAGAAATGTGAAGCCTGCCAGAAACACGCACCTGTCATACACCAACCCGCCGAGCCCCTACAACCAGTCATATCGCCTTGGTCCTTCATGAAGTGGGGAATGGACATTGTAGGACCATTACCCAGAGCACCGGGGAACAGAATCTACATGCTCGCATTAACGGACTACTTCTCCAAATGGATAGAGGCAGAAGCCTTCCCGCAGGTTACAGAAAACCAGGTGATATCTTTCCTTAAGCGTAACATAATCTGCAGGTTTGGTATACCTTCTGAAATAGTATACGATAACGGCTCACAATTCATATCTAACAAAACAGAAGCATTTTGTGCTAGTTGGAATATCATTCTACTAAATCTGCTCCCATGTACCCGCAGACAAATGGCCAGGCCAAATCCAGCAACAAAATCTTCATGGACAACATGAAGAGGAGGCTGGAAGAATCTGGGGGCAAGTGGACAGACGAGCTACCTCTGGTCCTATAGTCTGACGGAACCATGCCCAAAACAGCAACAGGCCAAACCCCTTTCAGCCTGGTGTTCGGGGCAGAAGCAGTCATCCCAACAGAGGTGAAGGTACCAACACAGAGATATGGTTGCCTGACAGAAGAGCGCAATCAGATAGAAATGGCCAGCAGCCTAGACACGGTCGATAAACTCAGAACAAGCGCTGCCATCAGAATGACAGCCTACAAGCAGATGGTAGCCCGAAGCTGCAACAAGAATGTTAAGATCAGAACCCTCCAAGTAGGAGATCTGGTCCTCAGAAAAGTGTTCCAGAATACGAAGAACCAGAAAGCCGGGAAATTCGCCTACAATTGGGAATGACTCTACCAGGTGGAAAGCGCAACAGGAAGTGGATCCTACAGATTTATGGACATGGAGGGAAACATGGTGCCTAGGCCCTGGAACATCCTCCACCTCAAAAAATATCACATGTAAAAGAAGCACACCTTGGAACGCCCGCAGAACCAACATCCAGAACCTGGGGTATCTACTTGCTTTAGCATTTTGTTTTTTGCTTATCTAAATGTATCACCCTCAGGATCCAGCCATCCTGACGGAACTGTTTGGGAAACATTATCCCTATGAGTTAATGAAAATTTCACCAGAATTGTTTTTCCTACATATACTTGCAACATGCTACTCCTCCTAAAAACAAACACGAATTGAGTCACACTCAATTTATCACACTGCGTGGGCACAACAAAGTACAAGCAACTGGGACTCTGTCGCCCACGATACCTAGCACCCACGAAAGCCTGGCAGCCTCTGACTGAGTTGGGTATACCCTGAAGCCAGCATCCACACTTGGCCAAACATACAAAATCATGCATGAACAAACAAAATAAAGGCAAAACGCTAAAAACAAACAGCTGAGCCATACAAACAGAAACAAAAGTATTCACACGCGAATACATAAAAGTCGTCCATAAAACCGCATACCAAAGCAGCACAAAAAGGCTGCTAGAAAATCCCTGGGCGATACCCAGAATGGTTCAAAACGACAAAATTAAACAACAAAGCCCACCACGCAGGGCCCAGGGCACAACAAAATACTAAGGGCACTAGCCCAGCCAAACAGCGAAATAAAAACAACAAAGTCTGAATGCCACTAAGGGCGCAGGAAACTAATTATTACAAGCGGTATCCTCCACCACCGCCTCACCACCAGAACGCTTGGTGGATGAAGAACCCTCCTCAGCAGGAACAACAACAACTTGATCTTGAACGTCCGCAACAGGAGAAGGAACAACGGGAGCAGCATTCTGAACCTCTGGAGAGCCGGGGTCTGGCGACCTGAAGGAACCATCTGATCCAATGTCTAAAAGCTCTGGGACCACGGGGGCGGTAGGGAACTCGCTCGCCATAAAACGCTCCTCCGCGGCCAGGTCCCATTTCACGTGCTCCCCCGCCTGGTACTCCTTCATGCAAGCTATCCTCCCCTATAGGGAGGAATAAGGAGCAATGTCGTGCAGCACCCTCGCCAATTTTTTTTTCTTGCGAGCCACGACCCCCAGCTCTGCAGCGGTCGCTTCTTTCTCAGCCAGCAGGGCATCCTTTTCCTCACGCAGCTTGGCAATGGTTTCCTCCTGTTCCGCCACCTTAGCCTGGGAAGACCTCAACTCCTCCGACTTCCTCGCACGCATCCCTCGCTCAGCGTCCAATCCAGTCTTGAGGGAACGCATCTCCTGAACCAGGTCCTCTGTTTGGCGGCATCCCAGCAGCATCATCTGGAACCTCTAAAGAGGGTTACGCCACCAGCAAACAGTAAGAGAGAATGACCATACAAACGTCACCAGGAAAGAAAAGCAGTAAGGAGCAAAACTTACTGAAAAGATATTCTCTGTGGCATGACGCCACAAAGCCATGGTAGACTGGTTCTTCAGTAACGTCTCGCAGCCAGGGAGCAGCAGGCGGTCAAGAACAGGCCAAGGATCCGCCTCAGGATTACTGCCGAAGCCCTCCGGAACCTTGATCACATCCTGAACAAACTTCTCCGTCTCAAGGGAGGAAGGCTTGTTGACGAGGGCAGTTGAGGAGGAAGCTCTATTACGGGTCCTGGATGAAATGGCAGGGGGAGGAAGAGTGAAAGGAGCAATTGAAGGAGTCGAATATGATGGAGCATCTCTTTTGGGAGCAGGCAAAGGCTCGCCTGGTTCCATCTTCCTCTTTGAAAGAGGCTTCACCGAAGAAGTAAGAGCCTTCTGCTTTCGTGCGGCTAACATCTCTGCAGGTGTGAGGCTTGTCCGGGCAGAACTGGTTGACATCTCTTCCTGGTCGTCCTAGCTGAACAGAGAGTTGAAATGGCGAAGATCTGGGTCTAGTCCAAACAGCTTGCTATAGGTCAGTTTGGCGTCGGACGAAGGAACTAATTCAGATACACCTCCACAAAAGGCAGTAAGAACGTAAGCAGTGACGAGAAAAGCGACCAGGAAGAAATGGCTGCAAGTAGCTTTTGGCCCCACTAGGTCAATATAAATGTAATCAACAGGCGGAGGGGGTGAATCCACCCTCACAAAGACGAACTGCGTAGACCATCCAGAGTCCTTACACTTGGACGGAAAGATAAGAGGGAGATCCGAGGGAGATCCGACTTGGATTTGGCGCGAAGGGTAAATTGCGCACCACCAAGGCCCCGAACCATGTAAACGTGGGCAAGGTCGCCCAGAGTAATCTCGAGAGAGTGGCGTTCGTTCAGAAGAGAAAGGGATAACAACACCCTCCACACGTGAGGGTTGATTTGCCAAAGGGGAAGTTTTGTGAAGTTGAGAAACTCCTGCACTAATGTGGGAAAGGGAAAAGACAACCCTAAAGAGAAGGGGTACAGATAAAAGGTAGTCCAACCAGAGCGACAAGCGTCTGCCGACTGGCCCGGTTTAGGAACATACAAATCGACATCATCATCAAAGCGAAAAAACGACCTAACTACTGAAGGGTCCACAAGTGAGAAGCAAGAATCCATTAGATACTCGTTCTTTAGCAAAGAACGAGATGGAAATAGGTTGGGAGCCATCAAGGCAAAGATGTGAATGGAAACGAAAGAAAAAAACACAGAAGAGCGGTTACCTTAATTGGGAAGAAGAACGAAGAAAAGGGCAGTTGAGGAAGATGGAAGTTCAGAAAGAGCGAAGAGAGAGAAGTAAAGAAAAGTAAAAGAGGGATGGAAGGTAAAAGTAAATATGGAAGTTAATAAATAGGGGTGAATTTAAAATTTGAAATGAGGGGTGGGGGACAACTGGCAAACGATCGGGGCACATTTATGAAAAGTTCTGACAAACTGGTAAACATCCCATCAATGCCACTTGCTGAACATCCTGAAGTCCCTGCCCGAAATATGCGTTTGGATCCTGGGTCCAGAGTCTGGAAGAGTTCTCGCATAAACCCATTTATGCAAGAACTGGGGGCTAATGTTATGCCTCAAAATTAGTCATTTATATGTCGACACGTGGCATCGGATAATTGGGCCAATGTTGCACAAGGAAATCCAAGTCAACGAGTTGGGAAGAGTACCGAAGAAGGAAGTAGAAGCGCGGGAAGAATGAGGGAGAAGGAAAGCCTGTAGGAACAATGCTCGAGATTACCCAAAATGGGCAAACAGTCGAGACTAACCAGGAAAAAGGAAGATGGAAAAGAAGCTACAAGAGGGAGCAAAGGAGCCGTTGGATAGAAGCTGAATCCAACGGTCCATAGGAAAATAGGGCTATAAATATGTACGAAACACACAATGTAAACATTCATTCCACAACCTAGAATACTTAGCACATAAAACCCTAGCAAAATCACTTGTAAAACAAAGAACATCCTGCGAGAATATTCTAGTGGAACTTGGAGGTCATCGTCCTCCCGCGGTTTTTCCCTAAGGGGTTTCCGCGTCATCAACTCTCTTGCATCGTTGTTATCCTTAGTATTTCGACCATACTTAATTAACCCACAAATCCTTATCACTTAATCATGAAATCACTATAACCTCAAACTAAATACTAGGTAGATTTTGACCTAAACATGTATTCGAAATTAGGTGCATGAAAAAATGTGACAGGGAACAAGAAGAGGAGCATGGAATAGTCGAAAATGCATGCGAGATTAATAAAAATAGAGCAGCAAGAATGTTTAAAAAAATGATCCTGAGCAGCAAGAAAATGCAATGGTAAATCGATAAGCTCATCATACATGGAATTGAAAACTAATTTGAGTACAATTTTCTATAAGGAAAATCGTTTTATTGTTGTTACTAAAAGTCCAAAAACACATGAAAAAAATATTGGGGGTTCATGGGATATTGGCCCTTCCATTGTCAGAGAATTGAGTTCCCGTTTGGGTTGTTCCTCCGTTAAAGCCAACTTGAGTTAATCCCACAGCCTTGGCTTTGCGTGCTGCTATCTGCTCTTGTGTCGACTTGTAATATGTTGCGTAAAGAATCAGTTGGACCAACGCGAACAAGGTTCCCAGGCCATTTGGTGCCTGTAGTACATTGCATGGAAATTAAATGCCATTTTAAACATCCATCTGTATGTTCACTAATAATCATACCATTTCTGAAACTCATTTCAACTCAATGTTTGATTGATTATGGAAATTGATTTGAAATGAGAGATCGGGAGCTTACTGCAATGTACGGATCAAACGGATGCAAAGCGTAGATCGTCCATGCGATGCCATTCGCAAATGAAGCAAATGACAGGAAAAATGGCATATATTCCACGCTTTTTGTTGTGATCACCAATTTCTGCCCAAAATTAGTACACTTATTATGTCAAACCAAATATATTCCACCTTCTTTTCTCAAGAGATGACATTTAACTAGACGTAATACAACAGGGTAAAGAAGGAGAAAGGAAAGTTACCATGACAGATAAGGGGGAAGCATACATCATAATGTTGCAAACAATCGCAATCATGCCAACAATGGACGACCTTTGTTTGGTGGTGTGAGTAAGACTGAGGACGACTGCGGTCATAATTCCGACAATAATAACCTCAGCTATCGCAATTAACGCGACTTTGAGTCTGTCTTTCTTGTTGGAGTAAATGAGAAAGAGTGTCAAGTATATAATCTCTATAAAGAAGCCAGCGCCGTTAATAGTGATTACCAACATACTGTTAGGGTGGACAAAAGGCAGTCCATATACGACCCATAGCATGCAGTTCACAAATGTTGCTAGGTATGGTATTGCTGAGTACTGCTCCACTCCCTTTTTCTTGTATATCCCTATGAACGTTGGCCTATAATAATATCAACCCAATTATGCAAACGTTTCTGTTACTCCTATTATTTTCATCAAAATAAACCCTACTTTTTACAATAATTAATGTTTCCATCATCTTGCTCTAATTGTAATATGATTCGTCTTTACTATCTATCGCAAAGGGGCGGTGACCAAGCTAATATTGTCTTTGTGAAATCGCATAAAACATGATATAACGTTAGCAAAAGAATAAAATAAAAGGCAACATACACAGGAGATAAAAACAAGAAAAGAGCGGTGACATTTCCTGCAAAACCATAAACAAAGAAAGTTAAAAGCAAGTAAATAATATGATGTTAAAGAAACAGAAAAGTGAAGGTTATTATTACCAATAATTCCTGCTGCGAAACGAATTGCAACCGCTGAAACCATGGCTTAAGTTTTGAGTGACAGAAACAAAGTACTTGTATATATAGGAAGAGGATCCAACAAGTTTTAAGTTATTACAACTCTGAGTTTCTTAACTCGTATAACTAAACTTATAAATTAGAGCAACTTCCAAAAAATGGAAAAAAAATGAAAAGAAAAAAAAGGAAAAAGATGATGTGATTATATTAGAGCAGGTTGTTCACTAGCATGACATGTTAACACGGTTTAGACAAGAGAGGTCATGAAATATTTCAGTGTGATTTTTGTGAGACATTTTACAAGAAAAATAAAGTGTATTTATAGATTAACAAAAGAGTCGTATTGTATCAAAATGTGGCACTGCCTTCTAGATAATTAAATGACCCATTTGCATGTAATGTTATGGTTTCTCTGTGCTTCCCATCGTTCCAATTGTTACGTCCACCATGCCCCCCCATTTAATTTGGATTCATCTCTATTATTTCTACACTATTACATGTGGGTAACGTTGTTGCTTATTATCAGACTTGGTAATTCCGAAACTATGTGCACAAGATGCGCCCACCTTAACCCGTAGCATGCGAGTCGTTAAAGTCGGTGCTAAACATTTTGAGATTCTAGGCGAAATTATAAAATGAGGCTGATAATAGAATTGAGTAGGTTAATTGTTTGTCTTGTGTTTCTCATTAATCATTCGAGTATTTATACACTATGAGACGCGGACCAAGCCCAGTACAAGACATGGCCTAAAGCCGACCCTAATACCCCTAAAACTGGAGCAAGAAGATCAAGAATGTCCAGTTTGCGGAGTAGAAAATCGAATTGCGAAGAAGCAAAAGCCACTACCAGAAAATCTGATTCGGTCATTTGGGCGACAGGAAAAGGCAACGGCTGCTGGTAGTCGCCAAATTGGCGACTGAAAAAGAAATTGCCAATATTTTATCCATGAAAGATTTGCAAGTGATCAAAATAGGACACATCCTTTAAGATACACCCAATATTTTATCTTAAAAGTTCTAATAATATTAACTAGATATTACTTGGAACACACCTCTAATAATGTTATACCCTAAAAACTGACCACATTATTCATCGACACGTGGCATCGTGTGAGTGGGTCAATTGTCTAGAAGGTCAAAGTCAACGAACTAAGAGGAGTGTCCAAGAAGGAAGTGGAAGCGCGGGAAAGCTGAAGAAGGAGAAAGGAAGAAAGAAAGCCTGCAGCGTCAAACCCAATGTTACCCGAAATATGCAAGCAAAGAGGGGGCTGTAGAGTAAAGAAGGGTGAAAAAGAAGCCAAAAGAAGAGAACAATGGACCGTTGGACAAAGGCTGGATCCAACGGTCCACAAAGAAGCTACATCTATAAATACACTCAATGTATACAATGTAAAGATCATCCCATAACCTAGAACACTTATCTCACTAAAACCTAGCAAAAATACTTGTAATCCGTTGAACATCCTGCGGGAATTTTCTAGTAGAACTTGAAGGAATATCATTTTTCCGCGGTTTTTCCCCTTGGGGTTTCCGCGTCATCAATCTTCCTGTCTTCCTTACTCCTCCTCAGTTGCTTGTCTACTCACAAATAACCTAAAACCAATCTTACTTAGTCATTAAATCACTAGCTATAACCTCCAAATAGACATTAGGTAAATTTTGACTTAAACATTTTGGCGCCCACCGTGGGGCTATAGTGATTATTCGACCAAAAAGTAAGAAAAATCTAAACTCACAACAAACCTCTCCAAACTGATGAGCACAACTCCCCAGATGACCTCACAGTCCACCTCTTCGGTGGTAAACACTGCCAGTAGCAGCGTCACCTCCACCTCAGTGGGGGCTCTGGAGACTCCACCAGCGGCGACCATGGCGCCCCTCAGCAGTGGTGGCCCTCAGGTGCAACCAACCGCCTCAGATGGAATAGCGGCGGCCAACCCAGGTGATACCGGTGGAGCAACACCAACGTCGGCTATGTGGAAAACCATGATGGAAGGGATGAGTGCTCTCCATCAAGCAGTGGATAGTCTAAAGAAGAACAACCAGGAGCTGCGGAGCCTAGCCACGAGCAGAAGCCAACCCCTGCCCACCAACGGGATACCAGACGTGGGACCTAGGATCCCGAGACCTCCAGGAAACAGGAGCAAGACAAGGGCCATCCCCATAGAGCTGGTCACCAGGCTGGACCTTGCCGGGGTCACTCCATCAGAGAGGATCACGCCTCGTGGGCTGGGATACCTCTTCTTTGACTTTGACTCGCCTCCACCGCAGGTAAGAGCCCCAGGTAATAAACTTGTGAGATTACCTATTAGCGCTAACCACCATGGTCATGTAGGATTACCATCCGGGCCAACTCTAGGGTGGACACAGGGATACACTACAAGAATACATAAAACAGGCGACGAAAATTGGCGACTGAAGACAGTCGCCAAATGTAATTTGGCGACTGTCTTCAGTCGCCAAAGTTCTGTCGCAAGCCCTAGTCGCCCAAAAAAAATTGGCGACTGTTGTCAGTCGCCAAATTTGGCGACTGAAGATGTAGTCGCTATAGGAAGGAAAATGGCGACTGAAGGTGCAGTAGCCAAATTGGCGACTGAAAGGGCAGGCAGTCGCCAATTTGGCGACTAAAGCAAAGGGGAGTCGCCAATTTGGCGATTGTAGGGCAGTCGCCAAATTGGTTTTTACAGTCGCCAATGTGTTTTTTTCCAGTAGCTTTTCTAGTTTTGGCGACTGATTGCAGTCGCCAAAACCCCCATTTCAGTCGCCGAATTGGCTGGAACTTTTCATGTCATATTCGTTTTTGATCTAGCCAAATCTCGTATTTATTCATCCTAATATCCAATGAAAACCTGCAAACAGAAAATTGCAACCCATTTGCGCGAACCGCAACTTTTGTAACACGAAATTCTCATTTATTAAAAAATGAGAACATTATCCAACTACAAGCTAAACTGACTACATTATCCAAGTTCATTATCCAACCTTAAGCTAAACCAACTACATTATCCAAGTTCAAGCTAAACTAACTAATACTTATCCAACAACCTAAGTTGCAAATCCCATGCCGGCTCCACTACCACCGCCCTTACCATGCGGATCGTTGGGGTCATACCGATATTGTGGACCGGGGTTGCATTGTGTGAAGAAGTTCTCCATGGCCTCCATGCACTCCTTCATCAACCGAAACTGTTCATCTCTTTCAGCATTCACTCTTCTTTCTTGAGCGAGTTGAGTCTGTAGTTGACTCACAATAGCCGGCTCATATGTTTGGCGAGGCTCATATGAGGATCTTCTGGCCGGTTCTTTGAAGAGGACACCATGGGCCTTTCCGGTGCCATACACATTACCCTTCTTATATCCCTTGACCAAATTAAACCAAATCTCATTATCTGGTACTTCGGGATGTTCTTCTTTTTCAGCCTCGAATGCTTCCTACATTAGTTGACAAAAAATTACCATCATTAGTTAACATTAATTTCATTAGGTAACAATTCAAAAGTATCTTAAGTAAAAAATCTTACATGTAAAGCTTTGTCTTTTGGCTTAATCCAAATTCTCTCATTCTTAGCGTTCACCCTTGAATGTGTGGCAAGGAACAGTTCCGGGACCGTCGCCTGAGGATCATCAGCCAACATATCATCTGGTTGATCAGCTGACTGATCATCAGCACTCTGATCAGCTGACTGCTCAGCTAACTGCTTCTTTTTATTCTTCTTCTTGTTCAGCTACATACACGAACAAAATTCAATGTTTGCTTAGGGACATTATTATTACCAATATCCAAATAAACGAGCTAAATAAATAAGTGTTAATATAAAAACTTACACCAAAAAATATGTCCAGAAATGACCGTGAACCAGCATGATGGGTAGGCTCAGCCATTCCTTCCTTCTTGCCTCCCCTTTTGTTCATGGCCTTCTGTGCCGATCTGGCTCGAAACTCTGGGGTATCACGCCGATTCAGAAGCCCCTCAAGCGCCTCACCTACAACAATGATAAATTATGTCATTATTAGTGGAATTTTCATCCTTTAATCAATACAATTGACAAATAAAGGTAATTGTACAGATATACCTTTAAGATGTGAGGCCTTTCCCCTTTTACCAATCTTATGGATAATGTCTTTGTATCTAGTTGCTCCAACATCGCGCCACCTCTTATTGACAGTAGACTCTAATTCAGGCGGCCAGCAAAAATGTAGCTGCAGAAATATAACATTAAGTATTAGTTGAAAAACTATAACAGTGAGTAAAATAAGTAATTAATAAAAAAGTTTTTGGTTACCCGGAAGTTATTAAACCAGGCTTCTTTTTGAGCTTCACTAGCTTCTGTCCAATTCAGGGGCACAGGACCTAACAAAGATGACTTTGTGCTGTTGGTTACACCTCGAACAACGGTCTGATGATTAAACCTGAAACATATATAAATTGTAACTTTTAATAACTAGCTTTTATTACTAATAAAATGAATAATTTCAATTTAATAAAACTTACCAAAATCCTGCTGGATCAAGTATCTTCCTGCGATCCTCTGTGTACTGAATCTGTACACGTGTGTCCTCCTCAGGTTCGCTCTGAACCAACTCCTCCTCCTCCTGCTGCACAGCGGGCTGGCTCTGCTGACGACTGTGCCCGCCTCGCTGTCTTCCTCTACCTCCTGCCATCTACAATCATATAAATAAAAGTATTAATACTTACAAATTAAACATGCATAAAATAAATGATTAATAAAAATATGAACAATATATAATAACATGATCAACTATACCAAATTAATCATCTTCATCATCCTCATGATCAACATCATCCTCATCCTCCTCATCCTCGTCCTCGTCCTCATCCTCATCCTCATCCTCTTCCTCTTCCTCTTCCTCATCCTCAGCTCTCACTTCATCTAATTCCTCCCATCCTTCAACCAACTCATCAAAATTATTAATCTCAACATCCTCCCCCTCTTCCAAGTCTTCAAACTGTTCATTCTCATTTTGGTCAATGACTACGTCTGTTGGAGGCAAAATTTTCCCATTTGATACTATTTCTTCTTGAAAAAATGTGGTATCAACTTTTGATCGTGCCTTTGTCTTAATGACTGCCCACCATGCCTTACTATTTCTATCATTTGTCGTGCTTGGATAGGAAGCGAAATACACTTGTTGAGCCTGATGTGCTAGTATAAATGGATCATACTTAGAGTATGTTCGGGTACTATTCACTTCCACAAGTTTGTAACATTCATGTACTCTCATTCCAGCCGAGGAATTATCCTTCCATTCAATCTTGAATAAGGTAGTTTTGTAAGCACGATCACGACCATTATAAGACATCTCAAAGATGTCCTCTACAATACCATAGTACTCATGGTCATCACTAGAAGAAATAGTGACACCATAGTTGCATCTAGCCTTACCCTTACCGTGGTCAAATGTGTGAAAATTAAATCCATTAACTGAATATCGGTTCCACGTCTTAACCAAGCGTGAAGGACCAAAGGCCAAACTCCTTATCAAATCATCTTGGATATTGAACTCAATGACATGGTTCTGAAACCATTTTGGAAACTTATCCTCATGTTTGTCCCAAACATCATCCATACTCACACTAGGATGTTCCTTACTGAAATCAGTCACGAATTTTGCTTCATATGGCTCTAAGATCTCACAATTTGATAGAACGTATAAGTGAGCACGATTGTATTCCTTGTCGTCCAAATATCTCGTTCCACCTTTTGATGAACAACCTTCATCATCTTGAGTTTGAAAAAACTCGGGTAAACTTGAATCAACATTATCTGCTTTATCAACATTCAAGTTTCGTGCTTTGGTTTCTATATGATTTTCAAAGTAGAGAGAACAAAAATTTGCAATCTCTTCTGTTAAATAGGCATTACATATAGAACCTTCTACCTTAGCTTTGTTACCAATCTTTTTCTTCACATGATTAAGAAACCTACACATTTATTAGATCAATGTTTAATGATAATATATAGATTTGTAATTTAATATTCTAAAATTATATAGTAACAAATCTTTCTTTTATTACCTTTCAAATGGATACATCCATCTATATTGAACGGGTCCTCCAACTTTGGCTTCGTAGGGCAAATGTACAGGTAAATGCTCCATAGAGTTGAAAAATGAAGGAGGAAAGATCATCTCAAGCTTACATAGTATTTGTGGTATTTGATCTTCGAGACGAATCATGTCATCAACACATATTGAGGAGGAACATAAATCTCGGAAAAATTGACTAATCTCAACAATTGCATTCCAAACAGTAGTTGGGAGGAGATGTTTCAAAGCAACGGGTAACAGTCGCTCCATGAATACATGACAATCATGACTTTTCAAGCCTTGTAGCTTGAGCTTCTTGAGATCAACACAGCGACGAAAATCTGAAGCGTATCCATCAGGAAACTTCAACTTCCTTAACCACTCACATAATACCTTCTTTTGAGCTTTGTCCAGAGTGTAAATGGCTTTTGGCTTCGATCCATCTTTGCGAATGTGTAATTTGGGACGATCACAAAATGTCTTTATGTCTTTTCTAGAAGCAACAATATCACATGTTTCGCCTTCAACATCCATGATCATGTCAATGAGTTGCTCAAAAAAGTTCTTCTCTATGTGCATTACATCCAAATTGTGTCTGATTAGCATAGTTTTCCAATATGGAAGGTCCTAAAAGATGCTTCTTTTATACCAACCATTCTTCTTCTTTTTCAGCTCTTTAAACTCTTCATCGGTACCATCAATAGAAGATGGCAAATCACGTACCAACTCCCACAACGCATCACCCGGAAGATGAACTGGAGCTTCATCAAGTACTTGTTTACCTTTTTTGAAAGCTTTTTTGTTGCTCCTTAGAAGATTACCGTCTGGTAAGAAGCATCTGTGACAGTCAAACCAACTCATTTTCTTGCAATTTGGAAGCCAAAAAGCTTTACTTTCAACCATGCAATGAGGACATGCTTTCTGTCCCGCAGTAGCCCAACCGGATAGCATACCATATGCGGGAAAATCGTTTATTGTCCACAAAAGTGAAGCTCTAAGTTGAAAATTTTGCTTCCTGAAAACGTCATATGTTTCGACCCCAACTTCCCACAACTGTCTCAATTCTTCCACTAATGGTTGTAAATAAACATCCAAATGCCCTTTCGGATTCTTAGGCCCGGGAATAATGAGAGACAAGAAAATAAATTCCCTTTTCATACATAACCAAGGGGGTAAGTTGTATGGTGTGACCATTACGGGCCAACAAGAGTATTTCTTACCAAATTGGGTAAAAGGACTAAATCCATCCGTACACAAGCCAAGTCGCACATTACGGGGTTCCGCGGCAAATTCAGGATACATCTGATCAAAACGTTTCCATTCTTCCCCGTCACTTGGATGACACATCTTACCCGGAGTACGCGGATTTTCTTTGTGCCATGTCATGTGTTCGGAAATTTTTTTGGTAGAGTAAATTCTTTGAAGTCTTAGGGAAAGAGGAAGGTAAATTAATTGGTTCTCTGCTATTGGTTTCTTACACTTTTGACCCCTTCTATTACTCTTGTTGCCTTTTTTAGGTTTCAAAACAACTTCTCCATCACTTGTCTGAAATCTATCCATTCCACATTTTTTGCACTTGTCAAGCAACGCATCATCTTTCCAAAAGAGCATACATCCTTCGGGACATGCGTCAATCTTTTGATGCGGTAACTGAAGTCCTTTAACTACTTTTTTTGTATTGTAGAAACTTCGAGTCATGACATTATCTTCGGGGATAACATCCTCAAGCAGAGAAGCAATACCATCAACGACATTAAATGACATATTATTCTCACACTTCAAGGTTACTATCCTAGAGGCCGCTTGTAATAATGACATTCTGCTCCCTTTGTATAAAGGTTGTTCCGCAGCTTTTAACATGTCAAAAAAAGCCTTTGCTTGGGGATTTGGAGGTTGTTCTTCATTCATAGCTCGATGATCGTCATCATTGAGAACATTGTACTCCAAGGCATCAACAATCATATCTCTATATGGGTTCTCATCAAGTTGTTGGATGTGAGGTTGGATGTGAGGTTCTTCGTGAATTGGAGAATATACTTCTCCATGAGAAATCCAATTATAATAATTTGGACAAAACCCGTTTGTATAGAGATGTTCTTGTACCTCAAGGACAATT
Source organism: Silene conica (assembly GCA_029255685.2). Lineage (NCBI taxonomy): Eukaryota > Viridiplantae > Streptophyta > Magnoliopsida > Caryophyllales > Caryophyllaceae > Silene > Silene conica. The sequence goes on along the minus strand of CM055311.2, from coordinate 2,062,465 downwards.
GCGTATTTCATGTTTTTACATTTGTTACAAGGACACCTAAGTTGATTTTCTACCGAGTTATATTCATCTTGTTGCTTAGCAAATTCGATAAACTCAGCAACACCCTCTATAAACCTAGCATTAGGACGTTTTTTCTTAATACCAACCCTTTCATCATACATCCATGAACGTTCCAATCTCTTCATTTTAATCTAAACATAAATCCATAAACAAAAAAACTTTCAACAACCTTGCTCAATTGTAAGATAATAATAACAACTTATATATCAAAAATCCCCATTTTTTATAAATCATAACAATTACAAGCATAACGACACAAATAAAACAAACTTATAACAACATCGTCTTAATCAACATAATACAACATGAATTAAAATTCCCCAATTAATTTACAACATTAATAAAAAATCCCAAATTAATTTACAACATTAATCAACATAATACAATATTACAAGCATAACAACATTAATCAAAAATCCCCAATTTTCAATTTTTATAAACCCTAACCCATAATTTTACATAATTAAGTAAAATTACAAACATAAAATCATTAATAACGCAACCAACATTAATCATATCAACCCTAACCCCCAATTTCATATGAACCCTAACCCCCAATTTCACCAATTATCATCCTAATTGGCTCTATAACTTAATTAACTACAACCTAATAAGCTAAGATGATCTTAATTGGCTACTACATCACTAAATCTACAAAACAAAACAAAAATCAAAACTAAAAATCGAAATTAAACTAAGAAAAATACAAACCTTCAATTGAATAAAGGTTTTCGTTGGTGGTGGTGGCCGTTGCTGTGGTGGCCGGTGGTGGTGGGGGCTGCTGTGGTGGCCGGAGGTGGTGGTGGTGGAGGTGGAAGTTGTGGTGGGTGGTCACGGTAGGAGAGAAGGCGGAGGTTTTTCGTGGTTTTATTTTGTTTTTTAAGAACTCGCGTAATGAAGGAGCTGTGTTTCTGATTTATTTGTTCAGAATTTTGGCGACTGAACTAAAAATTTTGGCGACTGCACTTCTTCAGTCGCCAAATTGGCGACTGTCCTCAACCCATTTGGCGACTGCCTTTTCAGTCGCCAATTTTGGCGCTAAATTTGGCGACTGAATACAGTCGCCAATCCTTATCTGCAGTCGCCTTTTTGTGTCGGTGGTGAAAAAGTTTGGGAAAACTTACAGTCGCCAAATTGGCGACTGACTTCAGTCGCCAATCTTCTATTGCAGTCGCCAATTTGGCGACTGCAGAGTTCAGTCGCCAGATGTCCGTCGCCTGTTTTGTTTTTTCTTGTAGTGATAAGGATCGTCAGCAAGACACCCGCTCTTACTGGGGGCTGGGCCATCCGGGTGCACCGCCCAGCAGACGCCGCCGATAGTACACACTACCCCCCTCAGTCAACCTATAGTCAGCCAGGCCTTTGGAGCCTACGGGTATGCACCTCCCACCCTCCCACCCTTCCTCCTTGGAACCTCACTAACCCTCATGCAGGATCAGACCCCTGGGAGCAGCGATACAAGGAGCTGTGGGACCCGGTCAACCGCATACCAGGAGTGCCGAGGCCTCTGGAGAAGGCTGCCCTAGACAACTATGCAGACTCACCGTTCACCCACAACATAGTCTCGGTGGACGTACCTAAAGGTTTCAACCCCCCCCCCCCCCCAACATGGCGAACTACGATGGAATAGCTAACCCGATAAACCATGTCAACCATTATAAGCAAAAGATGATAGTGGTGACAGCTTCTGGGCCCCTGAAAGAGGCGTGCATGTGTAAAGGGTTCAGATCCTCTCTTTCAGGAGCGGCCCTCCAGTGGTTTCGTTAGTCTCCCAAACTCCCGCATCTCCAGCTTTGCAGAAATAGTGAACGCGTTCAACCAACATTTCGCTAGCAGCAGGAAACCAGAAAAGCAAACCAGTGACCTCTATCAGATCCGGCAGGACGAAGGGGAGTCAACCAGGGATTACCTGGCCAGGTTCAACAAAGAGATGGTGTCCATACCCAACTGTGATGTGAAGACTGCCATCCACGCCTTCCGCTGGGGGCTGCCACAGGGCTCAGACCTGTACAAAGAGCTAACCAAGTGGACGTGCACGGCGTTCGCTCAGGTTCAGTAGAAGGCGTTAGATGCCATCCGACTGGAGGAGGACGCTGGGACGAGGAGAATCAACTGCAGTACTGAATCCACTAGCAGGAAGGCACCGATAGAAAGGCAGGAGAGGTCGAAACCCTACAGCAGGCCAGTACACAAGGTCTCTGGAGGAAAAAGCTGGAAGAACGACCCGAACCTGCCACCAAAGGTACAAGAGTATGGTTTTATTGTCAATCTTGCAGGAGTAATCAAGGCCCTAAAGGAGCTGGGAGAAAAAGTCAAATGGCCCAAGGAAAGGGCGGAGGAAAGGAGTAAGGATGGGAGGGACACCAGCCTGAGGTGCTACTTCTACAATGAGGACATTGGGCATACCACGGAGGACTGCATCACCCTCAGAAAGGAGGTCAGGTACCAGTACGAACAAGGGAACCTGAACCACATCTTGCCCAAGGGGACCAAGGTAAACGCGACTCGTCAGGTAGCACCCTCCAGCCCTCCTATTTGCACTAGAACCATTAACGTGATAACAAGGGGCTCAGAGCTGTATGGACTTACGTACTCTGCCGCCAAAAGACATGCGAGGAAGGTGCAGAATACCACGATGACGCCTTGATCATCACCCTATCCATAAGGAACTGCAGGGTAAAGAAAATCCTGGTGGATACTAGAAGCTCGGTCAACATCATCATGTTGGAAACCTTGAAAAGCATGGGATTCGGTGAAGCAGACCTGACCAAGAAGACGGTACCGCTGGTAGGGTTTAACGGAGAAACCAAGCACTCCCTGGGAGAAATTCTTATCCCAACCTATGCCGGTGGAGTCAACAAGCAGGTAAGGTAACTAGTGATTGATGGCCCCTCTACCTATAACGTTATCCTTGGCAGACCTTGGATACACGACATGAAGGCCATCCCATCTTCGTACCACCAATGCCTCAAGTTCCCCACACCATGGGGAGTCCAGACGATAAGAGGAAGCCAAGAAGAAGCAATGAGCTGCTACAAGGTGGCACTCAAACCAACAACCGTCCCTTCCCCAGCATAGCAATCACAGGAGAAGCAGTTCAGGGGGACCTACGAGGAACCTCCCCAGGCAGAAGTAGAGGAAATCCCCCTGGATCCGCTGCATCCCGAGAGAAAGGTGCTGGTAGGAGCAGAGTGTACATGTACCACTCGGTCAGAACTGTTAACGTTATTAAAAGCTAACATTTATTGTTTTGCATGGTCCCACGATGACATGGTGGGAATCGATCCAAATATAATCTCGCACAAATTAAGCGTGAATCCCGGCTATAAGTCAGTTCAACAAAAAAAGGAGGAAGTTTGCTGTAGAAAGAAACCATGTGATAAACCATGAGGTAGATAACCTCCTGGCTGCAGGAAAGATCAGGGAGATAAAGTATCCAGAGTGGCTATCAAATGTGGTAGTCGTCCCCAAGAAGAATGGAAAATGGAGAGTGTGCGTAGATTTCACCGATCTGAACAAAGCATGCCCCAAAGACCCATTCCCTCTTCCACACATAGAGGCCATGGTGGACGCTACAGCAGGCCACGAGATGCTGACATTTCTGGACGCTTGGAGCGGGTACAACCAGATAAAGATGCATCCAGAGGACCAGGAGAAAACTGCCTTCAGATCTGAACGAGGTATCTACTGTTATAATGTTATGCCGTTTGGACTAAAAAATACAGGTTCCACCTACCAGAGGCTGGTGAACATGATGTTCAAAGATCAAATAGGCAAGACCATGGAAGTCTACATAGACGACATGGTGGTCAAATCCAAAGCGGCCAGCCAGCACGTCCAACATCTGGAAGAAACCTTCGGCATATTAAGAAAATACCAAATGAAGCCGAACCCCTCCAAGTGCACATTCGGGGTGTCCAGTGGGAAGTTCCTGGGATACTTAGTAACGCAGAGGGGAATCGAGGCAAGCACCGAACAGATCAAGGCGCTCCTTCAGCTAGAATCCCCCCAAAAACCAAAAGACGTGCAGAAGTTGACTGGCAGGGTAGCCGCCCTCAACAGATTCATATCCAAATCTTCTGAAAGATGCAGGCTGTTCTATGACATATTGCGAAAGAGCCAAAGGTTTGAGTGGACAGAGGAGCACGAAAAGGCGTTCACAGAATTGAAGCAATACCTCAGCACTCCACCACTCCTATACAAGCCAGAGCCAGGAGAGCCTCTATACCTGTATCTATTAGTGACGGAAGTAGCAGTTAGTGCGGTCCTCGTGCTGGAGCACGAAGGAGTACAGCACCCAGTCTATTACGTCAGTAAGTCTCTGCTTCCTGCAGAGACCAGGTACACAGCTCCTGAAAAACTCGTCCTTGCTTTAGTTACGGCCTCCTACAAGCTGAGGCCCTATTTTGAGTCCCACTCTATATCGGTCCTGACTAGCTACCCCCTGAGACCCATACTGGGAAAACCAGAACTATCTGGAAGAATGTCCAAGTGGTCCGTCCACTTGAGTGGATACGACCTTAAATTTGAAACTAGAACTGCGATAAAATCACAAGCTCTTGCAGATTTTGTCTCCGATTTTAGCCCAGGACTAGAGAGGGAGGCAGCCAGGGAAATCCTACCTCCAGATATGGACTCCGAGGAAAATTGTTGGACGTTATACGTAGACGGAACCTCGAACAGCCGGGGAGCAGGAGTAGGAATGGTGCTCAGATCCCCTCAAGGAGAAATGATCGTCCAGGCGGTACGGTGCGAGTTCCAAGCAACCAACAACGTGGCAGAATACGAGGCCCTAATACAAGGACTCCAGCTAGCCCTAGACCTCAAAGTCAGGCACCTCCAGGCAGCCAGTGATTCGCAACTCATAGTGAACCACGTCAATGGTGAATACGAGGCTAAGGACCCCAGAATGATAGCCTACCTGAAAGTAGTCAGGGACAAGAGAACCAGATTTATCACCTTCAAGATAGAATAGATACCCAGAGAGCAGAATGCGGAGGCAGACACATTGGCCAATCTAGGTGCCACATTCAAGCCAGGAGATATCTCCTCGATCCCAATAACCCACGTGCTGGAACCCTCAACTTCCCCTGAAAACCAGGAAGTTGAAGACTCCAGCACCTAGTGGGAAGCAGGATTAGGCGTTCTTAGCAACAGAAAAGAGCAGCAGGAGCCTGACGACTAGAGAAAACCCTACCAGAACTGGCTGCAGGATGGAACCCTCCCGGCAGACAGGAAGGAGGTAAGAGGATTTAAAATGAAAGCTTCCAGATTTATCCTAATAAACGGTGTGCTGTTCAGGAAATCACTTGCAGGACCTTACTTCTGGCCGAAAAGGAAGGACAGACGGTCTTGCATGACCTCCACAGCGGAGACTGCGGAAATCATGCAGGGGGCAGGAGCCTATCCAATAAAGCAATCAGGATGGGATACTTCTGGCCGACAGTACAAAGAGACGCGGTGGAACTCGCCAAAATGTGTGAAGCCTGCCAGAAGCACGCACCTGTCATACACCAACCTGCTGAGCCCCTGCACCCAGTCATATGGCCTTGGCCCTTCATGAAGTGGGGAATGGACATTGTAGGACCATTACCCAGAGCGCCGGGGAACAGAACCTACATGCTCGCGTAAACGGACTATTTCTCCAAATGGATAGAGGCATAAGCCTTCCCGCAGGATACAGAAAATCAGGTGATATCTTTCCTTAAGCGTAACATAATCTGCAGGTTTGGCATACCCTCTGAAATAGTTTGCGATAACGGCTCACAATGCATATCTAACAAAACAGAAGCATTTTGCGCTAGTTGGAATATTACTCTAGTAAAATCTGCCCCCAGGTACCCACAGACAAATGGCCAGGCAGAATCCAGCAACAAAATTGTCATGGATAACATGAAAAGGAGGCTGGAAGAAGCTGGGGGCAAGTGGGCAGGTGAGCTACCTCTAGTCCTATGGTCTGACAGAACCACGCCCAAAACAGCAACAGACCAAACCCCTTTTAGCCTGGTGTTCGGAGCAGAAGCGGTCATCCCAGCAGAAGTGAAGGTGCCAACTCAAAGGTACGGCTGCCTGACAGAAGAACGCAATCAGGCAGAAATGGCCAGCAGCCTGGACACAGTCGATGAACTCAGAACCAGCGCCGCCATCATAATGGCAGCCTACAAGCAGATGATTGCCCGAAGCTACAACAAGAACGTCAAGATCAGAACCCTCAAAATAGGAGACCTGGTCCTCAGAAAAGTCTTCCAAAACACCAAGAACCAGAAAGCCGGGAAATTCGCATACAACTGGGAAGGGCCTTACCAAGTGGAAAGCGCAACAGGAAGTGGATCCTACAGACTGATGGATATGGAGGGAAACATGGTGCCAAGACCCTGGAACATCCTCCACCTCAAAAAGTATCACATCTGAAGGAAGAACACCTTGGCACACCAATAATATCAACATCCAGAATCTAGGGTACTTACTTACTTTAGTATTATTTTCATCTAGATGTATCGTCCTCAGGATCCAGCTATCCTGACGGAACTATTTTGAAATTGCACAACATTATTTCTATGAATGAATGAAAATTTTACCAGAAGCACAAAATTTATGTAAATATGATCACAATATGTTATATCTTTTGAACAAACCACGAATTGAGTCACACTCATACACGACGTGGGTACAACAAAGTACAAGCAGCCGGGACCCTGCCACCCGCGATACCTAGTACCCACGAAAGCCTGGCAGCCTCCGATTGAGTTGGGTATACCCTGAAGCCAACATCCACACTTGGCCAAACATACAATAATCATGCATGACAAACGGAATAAGGGCAAAACGCTAAACAAGCAGCTGAGCCGTATAAAAAAAAATAAAAACATCCACACAAAAGATATAAAAAAGTCGTCAATAAAAACGGCATACTAAAAGCAGCACGAAAAGGCTGCTAGAAAATCCCTGGGTGATACCCAAAATGGTCCAAAACGAGAAAGGAACAACAAAGCCCGCCGCACAGGGCCCAAGGCATAACAAAGTAGCAAGGGCACCAGCCCAACCAAACAACGAAGTGAAAAACCAAAGTCTAAATGCCACTATGGGCGCAAAAAACTAACTATTACAGACGACATCCTCCGCCACCACTTCACCACCAGAACGCTTGGTGGATGAAGATCCCTCTTCAGCAGGAACAACAACTATTTCGTCTTGAACATTGACGGTAGGAGAAGGAACAGCAGGAACAACACTCTACACTTCCGGAGAGCTGGGGGCTGGCGACCTGGAGGACCCGTCTGATCCTACGTCTGAAATCTCGGGGATCACGGGACGAGTAGGAAATTCGCTCGCCATGAATCGCTCCTCTGCAGCCAGGTCCCAATCCGTATGCTTCCCTGCCTTGTACTCCTTCATACTGGCTATCCTCCTCTCTAGGAGAGAGTAAAGGGCAATGTCGTGCAGGACCTTCGCTAATGTAACACCCCGATAAATTCCAAGTTATCTTATATTATTAAAATCCTATTTTTAATAATAAGTATGATCCTATAAATAATATTCCCATCTAAATTTTATCATTTTTGACAACGATATTTAAAAATGCCCGTTGTTTTGGTAAAATTTCTACCGAGTTGAATTACTGTGATGTAGGTCAAAGTGCCAACCAATATGAAGATTTACGTAGAAAACGAATATAATAACTAAAGAAATAAAATAACGACACAAGAGGTTTTGGTGACGCGGAAAAACCCAATGAGGGAAACAACCGCGGGGGGAACGGAATCCCACCAATATTTTACTATGATCGAGGATATTCACTGTTGGAGACGGAGTACAAGTGTTTTGCGTAAGTAGTAAAGTTACAACGTATGCATGAATGAATAAAAATGCCCTAGCTTCTCCTTTTATAGCGGTAGACTTTGCTCAACTGATTTTGCTCTGGTCCTGGGATATAGGAGTGAATATAGGAGGATATTCCTTTAGGGTTGACTCGTTCTTATGCTCCAACGTCTTTCTTTTTGTTTCGTATGATCTGCGCTGGTGATGGGCTTCTGATGTTTTATCTTTCTTTTGGGCCCATTACTGATAACGTAATTTTGGGCTAAACAATTTCCCCCAAATTTCAGCCTGGATTGGCTTTTCAATTGGGCTGGAATTTCCTCTGCCTCTGAGTATTCTGGAATTTACGTGGGTAGATGGGGAATTGGTGCAACTGCTCATAGCCGCATTTCCTGTCCCACTTGTCCACTCTTGCATTAACTGCTTGTCCCCTCAATACTTACTACTTCCTTTACTTTAACCTTTCACCTTTCAATTTTGAATTTACTTTTCACATTTTCATCCACTTGCTTTCTCTATAAATACTCTTTCATCCGTCCTTTACTTCTTTTACCTTTCTTTACCTCTCTTCCAATCTTCTTGCCTTTTTGCTTTTTCCCTTTGCAGTAAAATTTCTTTCATCTCAATCTTCAAATATTTTACCATGTCTGCTCCGTGTTCTTCTGCTGCTACCCCCACTGGCTGCTCATTTGGATCTTCTCCTGCGCTGGGGGTCTACGCTGGTCCCTTTCCGTCGCAGAAACTGCTGGCTCCTAGGCATCTCTGTGATTCTGCCTTTGACAAGTCCCACACTGCTCTTATCAAGATCAGGTTTGGCTTCCCGGATGGGGTTGTCTACCACCTCCCTCTTGCCGGCGAAAAAGGCCGATTTTGCGAGGGAAGGGTGGACCTGCTTTTACGAGTATCCCTTCCGCCTAGGCTTGAAGTTCCCTTTTCCTGACTTAATCGTTGACTTCTTAAAATTAACCAAATTGGCAATGTGCCAGGTTGCCCCTCATGCATGGCGTATTCTGCTTAGCATATGCGCTCTGAATCGTGAGCGCGGTTTGGACATTGGGCTGGCGGACCTGGGTCAGTGGTTCAACCCACATTCTTTAGGCCATTCCCAGTGCACCATCCGCGGTCATGATAATATGCCTTCAGCTATCATTTTCCCTACTACCCCAGATGACCGTAAATGGTTCACCCGCTTTATTTTTGTCAAGATTGGTACGCTGCCCTCCTCTCCAGATTATATTTTTTCTGAATGGCAGCAGATTGAAGGTATGATTTCTGCTCTGGGTTTATTTTCCTATTTTGGCTTTCCTTCGATGTTTGTATTTGTACTGACATCTGGTTTGTTTCCCCAGGGAATAGCCTGGCCAAACTCCCTGAGTCTGCGGATCCTGCTGCCTCAAAGTCCAAGCTCCTTGACCTTCCTGCGGAGGAGAGGTCTTTCTCCAAGCTGGTCCGGGATTCTGCTGTTCCGGCGGTGAAAAAGGAGGGTATGATGTTCTTTTCACTTGGTTATTTTCTTGGGTAGGGTTATGCTTAGTCTGTTCTGATTTTTGTTGTTGCTTTTCCAGGCAAGGCTAGGGTTGATGTGAGCAGGGTGATGCAGCTGCGTAGAAAAAGATTTACTCCTGGGGACGCGGGGTCCTCAAAGAAAAAGAAGACAGAGGCTGTTGCGGGGAGTCCTGCTGGAGCTGGGTCCCAGGCTGCCCCGATTGAAGTTGACGCTGTTGATCCAGTCCAGGAGTCTGTTCCTGAGACTTCCTTTGTTGATCCGTCTCCTCTTGAGATCCCTCCCACTATTCCTACTCCTGGCTTTAAACTTATACCTGAGCCACTGCCTCGGACGTCCTCTGGGGAGTCCTCCATTCCTCCTCTGCAACTAGAGATTCCTGGAGGTTTTGGAGGATCCAAGACCAAGTTTTGGCCTACTTTGAACTCTTTGCTATCCCCTGCCTCTGCCTCTATTTTGAAGAAGCGTCCTTTTCAAGACCTGACCAGGCACGTGGCAGAGGTTTCCTTTGAGGTAGGCTCTTTTCTTGGGTTTTTTTTTTGATCTGGTTTTGTGTGCTCAGGCTTTGGAGCTGGCGTTGTGTGCCAACCAACAGAGTGAGGCATTTCTGGCTGATTCTCAGCGCATGAAGGTGGCTCACGACGATGCTCTGGAGAAGATGCAGGAGATGGCGGTGAAGCTGAACTCGGAGGAGATCTTAAGAGGGGATCTGCGGCAGGCTGTCGAGCGTTTTCGCCGGGAGGTAATTGCGGGCCAGGAGAAGCTCAAGGCCCAGGAGGAGAAGCTCAAGGCCCTGGAGGAGGCATCTCAGAACCAGTTGGCCACAGCTCAGTCTAAGTTGGAGCGGGCTTTAGCATCAGAGGCTGACCTGGTTCTGAAGGTGGAGGCTCTGGAGCACAAAAAGGCTGGTCTGCAGAGAGCTTTGATTGAGGCTGTTTCTTATTCTGCTGCTGAGACCCGGATTAAGTGTGTTAAGGAGTTCCAGGAGGGTAGTCATACCACCTGGGACTTAACTGCTCTGGAGGAGACCTTCGCTGCAGATTTCCCCGATGGCCTGAACATGGATCTGCTTTCTGATGATGAAGAGGAGGGCTGGTGGGGTCCCAAGATGCTGGAGAGGAAGTGTCCTCTGGCCTCACCAGCGCTGATGCTGCTGCTGCTGGACCTACTCCTGATGAGTAGGTTCTCTTTAAAAATTTGTCTGCTGGGCCCTGATATGGGCGTTAATATTTTTTGTCTTTTGAACTTTGGATGCCCCTGCGTGGGCTTAATTGTTGTAACTTTTTGATGCTGGTCCGGGTGGACCAGTAAAAACAATTCTACTCTGGGGCTGCCTTGGGCAACCTTTCTTTTAATCGTATGGTTCCCCGTTGTATGGGGCTTTGCTTTATCTGTTGGTTTCTTGCCGTTTTTTCTGGCATTTTTCTTTTGTGTATGCATGTTTCGTTTGTGTTTTGGCCATCGCTGCTTTGGTGTGCTGGCCTGGTGTTTTAGATACCCATCCCTATACTGGGGTGCCAGGCTTTAACTTAGGTTATCCTGAGGTCTAAGGGAGCTGCTCTGATCTGGTGGAGGCACCTCTTAAATGATATACTTTTTTTAAGTGAAGTATATTCCATGATCTGGGTATCATTTCCCCTTCCATTGTCATTAGTATGTAGGCCCCATTGCCAACTATGTTTTTGACTTGGTATGGGCCCTCCCAGTTGTAAGCAAACTTTCCAGCTTGTCGGTTTTTGGTGTTCTGGAACACCTTTCTCAAGACCAGATCTCCTACTTGCAAGGTTCTGATCTTGACATTTTTGTTGTAGCTCCGAGCCACCATCTGTTTGTATGAGGCCATTCTGACGTAGGCACTGGTCCTGAGTTCATCAATAGTGTCCAGGCTACTCGTCATTTCTGCTTGGTTCTGGACCTCAGTCATACACCCGTATCTGTGGGTTGGAATTTTAACTTCAGAAGGGATTACAGCTTCTGCTCCGAAGAGAAGGCTGAAGGGGGTCTGACCTGTTGCTACTTTTGGAGTAGTTCTGTCAGCCCACAGGACCAGAGGCAGTTCCTCTGCCCATTTCCCTCCCATTTCTTTTTCATATTTTCAATGATGATCTTATTGCTAGACTCAGCTTGTCCATTGGACTGGGGGTTTCTGGGGGTAGACTTCTGGAGTGATACATTCCACCCAGCGTAGAAAGCCTCGGTTTTCTTCCCAATGAATTGGGAACCATTGTCACATATTATTTCTGAAGGTATGCCAAATCTGGTGAATATATTACGCTTAATAAAAGAGATGACATGTGCTTCGGTGGTCTGGGTGAATGATTCTGCTTCGATCCACTTAGAAAAGTAGTCTGTCATGGCCAACATGTATAACTTGTTTCCTGGTGCTCTGGGGAGGGGTCCCACAATGTCCATCCCCCACTTCATAAAAGGCCACGGGGATATGACCGGGTGTAGGGGTTCTGCTGGTTGGTGGTTGACAGATGCGTGCCTTTGACATGCGTCACATTTTCTTGCATACTCCTTTGCATCCTTGCGCATTGTGGGCAAGAAGTACCCCATTCTGAGGGCTCAATTGGACAGGCTTCTTCCCCCTGCATGATTTCCACAGTCTCCGCTGTGGAGGTCATGCAAGACTGTCTGTGCCTCGGTCTGGTCCAAGCAGCGCAGGTATGGCCCTGCTAATGATTTCCGGAATAGGATTCCATCAATCAGTAGGAACCTGGAAGCCTTCATTCTGAAACTGCGTGCTTCTTTCTTACTGTTGGGCTGGATACCATGTTGCAACCAGTCCAGGTATGTCTTTCGCCAATCCTGCTATGACCCCTGGTTTGGGTTGTTGCTGTAGATAGGTAATTCTTCCTGGTCCGAATTTGGTCCAGGAATGGCTGGTTTGAAAACATGGATGATCGGTATATTGGCTACGTCAGCTGGTTTGAAGGTTGACCCCAGGGTTGCCAGTGCATCTGCTTCTGCGTTCTGCTCCCGGGGTACCTGTTGGATGCAGAATTCTACGAATCTGCCGATTAACTCCTTTGCCACACACAAGTAGGCCGTCATTGTGGGGTCTCTTGCCTCGTATGCTCCATTGACGTGATTCACAATTAATTGCGAATCACTATATACAGTGATGCAGCTGATCCCTATGTCCAGGGCTAATTGCAGCCCCAGGACCAGAGCTTCATACTCAGCTACGTTGTTGGTGGTTTTGAACTCACATCGGACTGCTTGGGTGATCAGGTCACCCTCCGATGATCTAAGGATCAACCCAACTCCTGACCCTCTGGCGTTTGATGCCCCATCTACTCGTAATTCCCAGGTGCCTGGCTTGGCACCTTGGTGTAGGTGCAGGATTTCCTGCTCTGCTTGGGTCTGGAGCGCTGGGCTGAAGTCGGAGACGAAGTCTGCGAGGGCTTGTGACTTTATGGCTGTGCGTGGTTCAAACTGGAGATCATATTCACTGAGGTGCACAAACAACTTAGCCATTCGTCCTGATAGTTCTGGCTTTCTCATAACCGTCTTGAGGGGGTGATTAGTAACTACTGAGATGGTATGAGACTCAAAGTATGGTCATAGCTTATAGGATGTTGTGACCAATGCCAATACTACCTTCTCAAGTGAGGTATACCTTGCTTCTACTGGCAGTAATGATTTGCTGACATAGTATACCGGATGCTGAGCTCCTTCGTGCTGCCGGACCAGAACTGTGGTTACTGCTGCTTCAGTTACTGAGAGGTACAGGAGCGGTACCTCCCCCTGCTCTGGTTTGGATAACACGGGTGGGCTGCTCAGGTACTTCTTTAGTTCCTGGAATGCCTTTTCGTGCTCTGGTTTCCAATCAAACTTCTGGCTTTTTCTAAGAATATCATAGAATAGTCTGCACCGGTCTGAGGATCCAGAGATGAACCTGCTCAGGGCTAATACTCTTCCCGTTAGGCGCTGCACGTCTTTGGGCTTCTGGGGTGATTCCAGCTGCAGATCTGCTTTGATCTGTTCTGTGCTGGCTTCTATCCCCCTCTGTGTTACCATATACCCAAGGAATTTCCCACTGGAAACTCCAAAGGTACACTTAGCTGGATTTAGCTTCATCTTGTACTTCCGGAGGGTGTTGAATGTTTCTTCCAGGTGCTGGGTGTGGTCCGCCGATTGCTTGGATTTGACCACCATATCGTCTATGTATACTTCCATATTGCGCCCTATCTGGTCTTTGAACATCATATTAAAGAGCCGCTGATATGTAGAGCCATCATTCTTAAGACCGAAGGGCATTACATTGTAGCAGTAAATGCCTCTTTCGGACCTGAATGCTATCTTCTCCTGGTCTGCCGAGTCCATTTTGATCTGGTTGTACCCCCTCCAGGCATCTAGGAAAGTCAACATTTCGTGGCCTGCAGTGGCGTCCACCATAGCATCTATATGTGGCAAGGGGAATGGGTCCTTGGGGCAGGCCTTATCCAGGTCTGTGAAATCCACGCAGACCCTTCACTTACCATTCTTTTTTGGTACCACCACTACATTAGATAGCCATTCTGGGTACTTGACTTCCCTAATCTTTCCTGCCTCCAGGAGGTTATCCACCTCCTGGTTTATGATCTGGTGTCTTTATGCTGCGAATTTCCTGCGTCTCTACTGCACTGGTCTGAATCCTGGGTCTATGCTGAGTTTGTGTGTTATGATCTCTGGGTCTATGCCAATCATATCTTTATGGGACCAGGCAAAACAGTCTACGTTCTTTCGGAGCAGCTGGAGGAGCTGCTGGTGCAGATCTCCAGAGCACTCTGAGCCTACGAACACGACCCTCTCTGGGTGCTGCTCATCCAGGCGGACCTCATCGATTTCTGCCTGTTGGGGCTCGATGTACTCCTCCTGGATGTGCATCTGCTGTTGTTGCTATGCTCTGGCAGCTGGTGGTCTGGTGGTCCTTTTGAGAGCTACTTTGTAGCAATCCTTCGCCTCCTCCTGATCTCCTCGTATCTCCTGGACTCCCCATGGTGTAGGAAACACTACTACAAATCCCGTCACTTGCCGACGCTTTGTGCTCGTCGCTTATTAAAGCGTCACATGCTTTTAGTGCTTCTTGAATTGCGAAAACCAATTAATAAATAAAAAACACTAAAAACTCTCAACTTCCACCCAACTCTCCACTATTCCGCGGTCTTCACTTCCCATTATACAGAACCCTATCTAAAGTTTGAAGTTCTCGCCGCCTCTCAATTAGTCTCCTCCACCCATTTTTCCAATATTTCAATTGCAGAATCAACAATTAAGAGAGAACTTTGTTGAAGATTTTCGGAGTTTTATTTGTGTAAGGTTGTCTTTCTCTTCTCATAATACCAATTTTTCTTTTTTTTCTTATTGTCTTAATAATAATTGATTGATTTGTTGCTCATGTACTCAGATTTCAGTTTACAACCCCATACTGTATATATAACTCTAGATCTAATGTTTTCTTAACTTATATTACAAAATCTACCGAATTCATTGGTCTGTAGGTTTTTCTCCATTGTCAATTTCAGATTTTGATGCTTTCATCAACTCAATTTGCTACTCCTTGCAACAGTAAGGTTCATTTTCTCAATTTTTCCTCATTTTAATCATCTTATGTAATTTTCGAATTGATTTTGTTTTTTTATTTCTTTTCGGATTGACTTTAGGTTTTATTGGTTTTGCAAAAATTGAAGGTATAGTTGGAGACCCAACTCTGATTTGGAGATTTAATAAACTCATTGTTTTGATTTTACAATATAAGTTTACTTTGTGTGAGTAATCGTTGTGACTTTATCATCTACCTATCCAAGTACATGTACGTGATTGAATTTTAAAAGCATTCTCTCATCTTGTCGCGTTTTTCTTGATTCTGAATCATGTTTATGTTTTTAGTGCACATAATTATTCCCTTTCTTTTATGCAAATTTTGTGCATTTTTACTTCTTTGGGTTTTTTTGTCTAATACCACCTTTAAAAAACTTTTTCTTCCAAACAACACCTTTAAAAAAATAATTTGTCAAACACCACCTTTAATAAAAGTTTTTTTGTCAAACACCACATTTTGGCCAAAGTTTCAGCGGTTGTGATGGGATCACTTTCAGTCGAAGGTTGAGATAACAAACGAGGTCGGTTTGAAGTGTTCTTGAACTCGTTGGAAATGTGGGAGTACATGCTTTCCAACGGTTGTCAACACGGTGGTCAAAAGTGTCCTTATGTGGGGTAGATTGATGTGCAAAGTAAGGTTAGTCGCATGTGGTTAATGTAAGTTAAAGTAGGATTTTTTGTGGGTCAATTCACTCCCGTTAAACCACCACTTGCAACCAACGACCACCACAGAGAACACAACTGTGGCATACCTTGGGCTCCCCTCAACATACATACCAAATCTCAAATCAAACCAAACATCATAACCCCATTTAAAAACCCTTGAAAACCCCTCTAACAACTCGTTGTAAGCCCAAACTTCTTGCTCTTTCTCTAACCAACCTTACTTTAGACATCAATCTACCCCACATAAGGACACATTTGACCACCGTGTTGACAACCGTTGGAAAGAATGTACTCCCACATTTCCAATGAGTTCAAGAACACTTCAAATCGACCTTGTTTGCTATCTCAACCATTGACTGAAAGTCCCGCGATCACAACCGCTGAAACTTTGGCCAAAATGTGGTGTTTGACAAAAAGAATTTTATTAAAGGTGGTGTTTGACAAATTATTTTTTTAAAGGTGGTGTTTGGAAGAAAAAGTTTTTTAAAGGTGGTGTTAGACAAAAAACCCTATTTCAAACAATAGACTCATTTTGCTATTTTTGTTTTCTGTGTGGTTAATTTCATCTCTACCCGCTTTATTTTGATGTTGAGTTACAAATATATTTGTATCAATAATCCTATTTAACCTACTACCTCTGTCTCAGTTATTTCTTTACCTTTTTTTATCAAAGATAAACTAATAATAGAGACGAAGGGACTATATGCTTATAGTATTCTATGGAGAATTTTTTTTATGCGATCATCATGATCTTTTAAAATATATTGGAGATGGATATATTTATATAACATTGCTCGAATAGTCATAAGATAAAATTGAATGTTTAGGCGGCCTATAGGATATTTTTCCATACTGTTGATAATCAAAAGTTTAGTTTTGGCATACAAGTTATATCACTCTCAACAATCTTAACTTTTACAATTTAAATTATATGCTCATACAAGAGATCTTTGTTATGTGGTTAGGCTCTCTAAGTATATAGTGAAGTTACCTTTAATTTTGGGAAAAAAATGTACCAAGGTTACCTTTAATTTTTAAGGTTTACCGTTGTTTACATGACATGAATTTGGTAAAAGATAACCGCATCAATGTTAGATAGCATTGTCCTAATAGCCTCCTACCAAAGAAGTATCCCTCATTTCAAACTTCAAATACTGGTATACATGTAGAATCTTTGGATTTTCATTGTCGCTGTTAGAATGCCAACATAGTGCTTTGTTGTGCATGATATATTGTGTAGGCCTTTGAATTTCTTACAAGGGGAAGTTCGAAGAAGTAGGGTTGGCCCTTTAATATACAAGAGTCAAGAAGAAAGTTTGTCCTTCGTTTGATGGAATTCAAACTAAGCTTTAGTAGTAGGGATTGTTAACAAGTCAGTCAGGCGTCCGATATTTAGTTGAGGAAAAAAAGCCTACCTTTGAGCTATGACTTACGCTAGCTAGCGAACTCTTCTCTCCCTCTTGGCCTGCCCAGGTATAAACAAAGACCCTTCGCTCTCATTTGAGTCAGCTGCTTGTACAATGTATTTGAGTGGGTACTTAGTGGGTATCATGGCAAGTGTGATGCTATGTAGACATAGAATATAGTTCTGTATTTGGGGTAGTAGTATGGATTACCATTATTGGATTTCTAAATTCTACTTAGTTGTTAAGCTATACTCTTATAGTTTATAGTAATTTCATCTTTTCGTTACATTAGTAGCATAACTTCCTTCTTCATTAACTTGATGATATTTAATTTTCTTGCATGTAGATATCAGACTCAACAAATGGTGGCAGAGAATCGAGTTGAAAGGATCAAATTCGGAATTCACTTTTAATTTGAGAGTACTTTAGTCATCGTACATTTTGGCTTGGATTTAATATTTGGGAAGCTTTTATTATTTTTGAGTGACAACGTCACTATTATTGTTGGAGTAAAATAATTACAATAGTTCTTTTAAATTTTGAAAGCTTGTAATTAACTTGACGATGGAATTTTAATTTACGCTATAAAAGTTTGTTTTTGCGTATATTTAGTCAAATTGGATCTCTGTGGCATCATTATGTTGATGATCTTGTGAATCCATCGTCGAGGTACGTATATGGTACCTGAACAAAAACAGCAGGTATACGGTACATGAAAAAAAGAAGCAGGAAAACAGGGATTGCTAGCAAAAAGCGTCGAAAACAACTTACGACGCAAAAAAGCTTCGCTGTGCGAGACACAAAATAGTGTCGCGGGTGCTGACACAAAAAACCGTCGCTATTGGTGACACAATAAAGCGTCGTTGTTACTTACATAAAAAAGCGTCGAAAATTCCTGACACCCCAAAAGCCGACGCTTTACTGAAGCGTCGAGAATTATTTACCGACGCTTTTAAGCGTCGAAGACAGGCCAAAAAAGCGTCGGAAACTGGCGGGATTTGTAGTAGTGAAATTTCAGGCTCTGGTGATACGTTGACGGGATTGCTCGCATTTCGTGGATCCAGGGCCTGCCAAGAATAACATTGTAAGTAGATGGACCATCAACAACTAAGTATCTTACCTGTTTGTTCAGCCCTCCGGCGTAGGTGGGGATGGTGATTTCCCCCAGGGTATGCGCTGTTTCTCCAATGAATCTGACCAGAGGAATGGCTTTCTTTGTCAGGTCCTTCTCGTCAAATCCCATGCTCTTTAGTGCATCCAGCATTAGCAGGTTGACGGAACTGCCTGTGTTTACCATGACTTTCCTGACCTCACAATTGCCGATGTTCAATGTGATAATCAGGGCATCATGGTGCTGCTCTGGCACAGCTTCTGCATCTGTTTCGTCAAAGGTCACTGCTGGGAGGTCCTGTCGTGCTATTCTGCAAGATGACTCTGGCTTGTCTCCTTTAGCTGCTGTCACACGTCTTTTGGCTGCAGCCACACAACTCTGATCCTCTAGTAATCACATTGACAATTCTATTGTAAGGAGGAGCTGGTGAAGGCTGCACCTGGCTGGCTGCATTGACTCTGGTGGACTTCTCTGGGAGCAGATGATCCAGGTTGCCTCGGTCATACTGGAATCGGACCTCCTTCCTGAGGGTATAACATTCGTCCGTGGTATGTCCTATGTCATCATGAAATTCACATCTTTTGCTGACATCACGGCGGTCATTGGGTCGCTCCTCTTTCTTCTTTGGCCATCTGACTCCCTTGAGTTCTTTTAAGGCCTTCAGCAAGCCAGCCATCCCGGTGGTAAAGCCATACTCGCTGACCTTCGGAGGTGGATCTGCATCATTTTTACCACCGATGCTCTCGGATACTTTGCTCACTGGCTTACTGTAGGGCTTTGATCTTTCGCTCCTTTTTTCTACAGGTGCTTTTCTGGACACAGGTTCTGTGTCATAGGTACTTCTTCTGGAGGCAGCGTCTTCTTCCAGCCTCATGGCTGCAACTGCCTGGGCCTGTACATCAGTAAAGGCAGTGCATGGGTGCATTGTCAACTGCTTGCACAGGTTTGAATCGTGATGTAACCCCCTGCGGAAGGCTTCGATGGCAGTGGGTACATCACAATGTGGAATGACAACCTTCTCTTTGTTGAATCTGGTGAGGTAATCTCGAGTTGTTTCCTCGAATCCTTGAACAATTATGTATAGATCACTGGTCTGCTTTTTTGGTTTCATGCTGCTAGCAAACTGCTGATTAAAGGCATTAACCAGATCTGCAAAGGAAGAGATGCTGCGATTGGGCAATCCCACGAACCAGTGCAGGGCTGCTCCGGACAGGGTTGATCCGAATCCCTTGCACATGCAAGCCTCCTTAAGTGCTCCGGTTGCGGTCACCACCATCATCTTCTGTTTATACTGATTGATGTGGTCCAGGGGGTCGGCCGTACCATCGTATAGTGTCATAGTCGGTGGCACAAACCCCTTGGGCACATTGATCAAGGCAATATTGTCAATGAAGGGTGAATCTGCATAACTGTCCTGGGAAGCTTTCTCCATGGGCCTTGGCATACCAGGTATCTTGGTGATCATGTCTTTCAGCTCCTGATAGCGCCGGTCTGAGAGACTGCCTGCTCCAGGGAACGGATTGACTAGTGGAGGGAAGAAGCCTGGAGGGGCTCTGTTGGGGCTGGTGTCCTTGACAATTAAGTACAATGACTTATTAAATCTCTTTAAGGATCACAAGGGCATACTTTTGTATTATTACCAGTTGATCCACGTTTATCAATAACGGTTGGCTTGCTAGATAAGTTTGACGTTATTGTCATACGGATGGCGGTGATCAACTGGTCCCTATACGTCACACCTATAGGACACGTTTGAGAGATGTGAAGGTATGAAAATACAATCACATTTATGCCGGATATGACTAAACAGTTAGTCAGAGGTATTGACTATTAAATTAGTCAATAAGATGTTGAGATTATTATTTAATACGGATTAAATAATTTTAGCTAAAACGGATTGCATGATTAATTCGTAAAATTAAATATAAACGGTTATATTTAATTAAATATTGTATTCGCGTATTAATATAAACAGTTATATTAATTTGGGTAATTATACAATATCGTAATTTTATCAGACCATTATTAATACATCGACTGCATTAATATCTGATAACATGCATACGATTTATAAACAAAACCCGCGAATAAAGTTTAGCTAAATGGGTCGAATCACAAATTAGAATAAGGTAAGAGTGGAAAGCCCACTCCTACCCTATTGGAAATTTCGGCCAAAAGAGCTACATAAGGAGGAGGACTCTCCTTATGTCAGGGACTCTTGTTTCACTGTTTAAACAAATCTCAAGGAAAAATTGGGGTTTTGAGAGCTTTCTTCTCCCAAAACCTCAGATCTCACATCTAAAACCTAAATAGCTCTCCCAATATTGCAAGGCAGTTGGAGAGGATTTCTAGCACACGCGGCCACGTCTCATTCTAAGTCTTGGGTGCAAGTTATAGGAGGGAATTTGTGTTAATTCCTGTTCTTAGGCCTTTCGCACAAGGACCAAAGGTTGATTTCTTTTTCATGCTTTTTATTAACTTATGACTATAATCACAATTGTATGTTTCATTATAATCCTGCAAGTTTGGGGCGAATACATGCTTTATTCCCCACAGGCTCTTCCCTAGGGACCTGAGGTCGGGTTGACAGGCGGAGGGAAGAATCCCGGAGGGGCTCCTCCCCAAGGGCCTACGGTTGGCTGGTTGGCTACTGCGGATGAATTGAAACTTGATCCTGGATGCCAACCTACTGCTGACTGCACCGGTGCTCCTCCAGCCCATCCTCCAGCGTTGGACTGGCTCGTTGGTTCTGGCCTTACGGGGACCTCTAGCGTCCAACCAAGTGTAGGCTGTGGAGGTGTACCTGAAAAAGTCGAAGGATTAGTCCCAGGGGGAAAACAAGGTGTAGGATTACCTGCAGGCTGAGCTGGGCTGGACTGCGATGCTCTGAGCACGGATGAGTCCAGATCCAGTATCTCTGGGCCGCTGCTCGGGGTGATAACACCTAGATCTAACCTGGTGACGATCTCCTAGGGGATTGGCCGGTTCAGCCCTCCTCTCCAGAAGGGATTGAAGGTCTGTCTAGGCCCTGGTTGCAACACTCTGAACGGCTGTTCTAGGCGTGCGACTGCGGCGATCTGCTCTCTCAGGTTCAGATTGTCCTTCTTCAGGCCTTCTATGGCTTCCTACAGAGCACTCATTCCCTGGACCACCATCTGCATCGGATCTGGGCCTGGAACCTGCGGCTGCGGGCCTACTCCAGATAATTGGGCTTCTCCGCCCCTGCTGGGGCTGCTCTCCCTGCTCTGCCTTGGGGAAGCAGACAGAGAGGGTGATCTGGGAATCTGAGGAGGTTTGATGGATGGGGCAACAACCCTTGAGCTTGTGGTCTGACTTACGACGGGGGGTGGTCCTGTGAGACCAGCGGATACAGTAGGGTTGGTCCCACTGGACTGGGCTGGCATGCTCTGGGAACTGGAAGGGTTAGCTTTGGTCCCAGACATGTTTGTTGTGATGAGATAACGATTTTAGATATTTGAATGCGCACTAGGCCCCACGGTGGGCGCCAAATTATTTTGGTAAAATTTCTACCGAGTTGAATTACTGTGATGTAGGTCAAAGTGCCAACCAATATGAAGATTTACGTAGAAAACGAATATAAGAACTAAAGAAATAAAATAACGACACAAGAGGTTTTGGTGACGCGGAAAAACCCAATGAGGGAAACAACCGCGGGGGGAACGGAATCCCACCAATATTTTACTATGATCGAGGATATTCACTGTTGGAGACGGAGTACAAGTGTTTTGCGTAAGTAGTAAAGTTACAACGTATGCATGAATGAATAAAAATTCCCTAGCTTCTCCTTTTATAGCTGTAGACTTTGCTCAACCGATTCTGCTCTGGTCCTGGGATGTAGGAGTGAATATAGGAGGATATTCCTTTAGGGTTTGACTCGTTCTTATGCTCCAACGTCTTTCTTTTTGTTTCGTATGATCTGCGCTGGTGATGGGCTTCTGATGTTTTATCGTTCTTTTGGGCCCAGTACTGATAACGTAATTTTGGGCTAAACACCCGTCTTAAACCTATACTCCTTAAACTACGAACAACTACTCTGTCCTTGTCACTAATTTTGAGATATTTTAAAGGCATATTTAGCTCTTTCTTTTCAAATAAAATTTTTAGCTCTTTTTCTTAGCTTTCCAACGCCACCGAAAACACCTCATTATGAGTTCTGTGGAGGAAATTATGCCGAAAATACGAAAGGTTGTCACGGACCATCCGCTAACGAGACCCACGCTCGTTGCTTACTCTTTACTCTTTTCTACATGTCCTTTGGGACACTTGGCTAAGTATTAAACTTTGCCTTGCTGCCCAAGGTCATCCTCTTCCTTCCTTCTTCTTCAAATCCTTCATTTTTGTTCAGAAAAAACTCACAAAACACAAAAAACAAGAGGGACACCATTGTTGTGCACTTCAACCGTAAAACGGTCGCAAAATCTTCGTTTCTTATCTGTTTTCGACGCTTATCGCGCCATTTTTCTCCTCTCGTCCTTTCCCTCCTGTCTAAATAAGAAGTTTTCATCTCCTCCTCTTCCTTACTAATTTCGAAATCCAAGCTTTGACCCAAGCTAGTTACTTCCGTTTTTAACATCTCCTTTTATTTGTAGGATTCGAGTCAAGTGGTCCGGAGGGCGATACATACGAGATTGACGAGAGTTTAGACTAAAAGGTAACGGTGATGGGTTACTCGACTTATCGTCTATGTTTGCATGTGTTCTATATGCTAGTAATGTTTAGTAAACTAGAATTGTGTTTGGTTAAATAGTGACATGATTAAGTTCATAAATCATATGTTTGGATGAATTTCATTTTGCATGGTTGTGTTGGGTGATATTCTATATGGAAATTCATTAAGGATTGTATTGTTAAATGAGGTTGTGATCTTTGAGGATGATTAGTTTGATAGTCTTTCAAGTTCATAATGCTTGGTTTACTTTGGTTATCTGATAAAGTTTCAGCACCTTGACAAATCTGTCCATTGTCTTGTACAATTTATTTCGACATCTTAGAGTGTCCTTCTTTAAAAATGTCGAAAAGAGACCCCTGTTTATTTTAAGTGTAGAGTCTACTTCTAAAATATCGTAATTTTCTTGCATGTGGTTTGTTCACAATAAATTATTTACGAACATTGCGCTGAAATACTCGCAGAACGGACAGTAGCTCAAAGATTGTTTCGAAAACCATTTTTATACTTTTAACTATTCTGGTCCTTTTCAATAATTAAACTTTGAATAGTTTAGATGATGTTAGGAGTTTGTTTTTCCCCAAAATGATTTGTTAAACCCGTTTTATGAAGCAATACATTTTGTGTGACGATTTCTGACACACTGTAAATATCAGACAATAACCCCCTGTTAAGTTCGTATTTTGAAAATGTTTATGTGACAAATATTGTAGATAAAAGTCTTATTAATCTGACCCAGTTGGCCTTGTATCATTTCGATTTTATTTGAATTAATTATGAATTTTACGGCAGAGGACAGCTGAAATGTAAAACGCTTTTAAGACTTATGTTTTATTAATCAGTTCCGTTTATTCTTCTCCCGTATGGAATGGACTTAAGTGTTGTCTTGTTTATCGATTGTTGGCTCTTGGATGTAAATGAGTTGGTTAACGGTTATGTTAGCTTAAATTGTGATTTGATGACGGTTATGTTATCTTAAGATGAGTTGGGTGACGGTTATGTTGCCTTGCTTGTGTTTAGGTGACGGTTATGTCACCCTAAATTGTGTTGGTAACGGTTATGTTGCCTTGGTTGTGAATAGATAGCGATGATACGATCTTTGTATCACTGTAATGAACAAACGCCACTCCTGTTATGGGATTTTATCTAACTATGTTCGGGATTGGTCGGAATCCGTGGTTATGCGGTCCGGTCCCGTATGTCGTTCGGTGTAGGTTATTACATCGAGAGGTCTGGCCATGTCTTAGGCATATAGTTGTCGGTTATGCGCTATACATAGTATCCGGATGACGTGGTTATGCGCTCCGGTAGCTAGGGCGCGGTTATACGCCCTAGCCTGTTAGTGGAGCGGTTATACTCCCTGACTGTCAGTTGTAGCGGTTATGCTACCTGACGGCGTTCATTCTATTCTTGTTTGTTGTTGTTTGTGTGATTGGACATGCCATCAAGTGTTGGTCTCTGAGTCGATCACCTGGTTCTTTACCTGATTTTGAGTATCATGCTTTGATATTTCTCATATCCACATGTATTACTCCATATACAATATATTCTTATTGTTATCTATTTGTATTTTGACGTAAAGTGGCTTGGAGAACCCTGAGTTACTCCCCACTGACTGTGGCGTTCATGTTTCATGAATGTAAGTTGGTGCTGTTTGGGGAAGACGTGTGGCTAGCGAGCATTGTTGATAATTCGACAATTACCCTTACGCTTAGTTTAGATTTAATTCATGTTGTTATCGTGGGATACCTTATCCCTCGTCTATATAAGTTATTTTGTATAATTTATACTTTCTCTTTAGTTTTTAGTCTTCCGCATGTTGTTTTGATATTCCGCGAAAAAGTTTTAATAAATATGTCGGAAAGTTTTTAAAAGTATCGTATTTCCGCTGCAAATTACTTGTTTATTTTTATGCTAAATCGCGGGGTGTCACAGTTGGTATCAGAGCAGTAATGCTCCGACGCACACACGTGTACCCCAACTTAAATTTGAACTTGACCTAAAATAATGAATGAGAGATGGGTAGACTTAAGGCCCAAGTGTTAGTCTGTAATGTGATTGCTCCTTGTTCGGTCTAACATGTTTGTTAATTGTCAATAATTTTGTTTTTGTGCTCAAGGATTGGTGAACCATGAGCTTACCTGGATGGCGATCAATATTATTGTCTACTACCGAAGATGGAAGATTCGTGCTATCTTTGAAGGATGCTTCTATGTCCCTGAAGATACTCCTTGTTCATCATGCATCACCTTCTCTTATTCCTTGATGCATATCCTCCTTTTCCCGAACTCTTTTCTATCTTAACTCGGAAGCTACTTTCGTAACTTCCCGACTCAACCTTATCCTTGTTACCCGCCTTTTCCCATGGCGCTTTGTAGGTAGCCTAGCTTAGTTGGATATTGAAGATTTTGTTCGAGAATAACCCTTAGCCCTTATTTTGAGAAGTAATCTGACTGAAAACGTTTAGGGAATGTAGTCAGCCATGTCTTGGTAATCCTAATGTTTAGTTGTTTACCCAATTGGTGGGTGGAATTGGTTGGTGAAATTCCTAGAGTAAAGTTTGAGTGGTATACATAGCTTTTGGAAGAATTTAACCTTGGTAATCATAATTGGGATTTAGAACCAGTTGGTTAATATGTGTCGCTTTAAGAGTATGGATGAGGTGTCAGACTTCATAAAAATGAATTTGGAAAATATACTTGGGATGATAGTGAAAATGAAGGAATCAGTAATGCTTGACTTTGGGAATTGGGTTTGACTTTAATTGGGATGTTACTTTTGGAGTATAAGAATCGTGTATATTGATGGACGAGTATTGAAAGAGTTAGCGATGTAACTTTAGAGGAACTGACTGAAGTTTACTCTTTTAGTTATTTGATTGGATTAGAGGTGTAACCTTTGAGGAGTTACTTGAAGATCATGTCTTTGGATGTCTGATTGATGTCATAAGGTGCAACTTGTGGATTTGTGAGATTTCGATGTTGCGATGTTTAATGGACCTTTGGATTCGTATATAGAGGTGTGAAGACGTTAATAGTGGATATTAGTGTTCACATTTTGAGGTATTATTGAATTATAAGGATTTACGCCTTGTGTGGAATTAAAACAGAGTAACTCGATGAGTAATTACAGTTTTGGGAATTGAAGGAAATAGAGAGTTGATAATCTAAGGAGTATAAAGATTGTGAAGTAGCAATGGTACAAAATGGTTTATCCTGGAGTATTACAGAAATATCGTTTGAGGAATTTAAGAAGTGCAGATACCCGGAATTTTAGGGAGTTGTTGATATTGGGATGATCATACATCTTTAAATTTTTGGAATAACTTATAGTATGGTTAATCATTTGGGAAAATGATTCTTGGAAAGCGATAGTTCAGTGTGCTTGAATTGGTAAATAGGAGATGAGAACTCTGTGAGGATTTTAGGGACCCTGAGCTTTGGGAATTGTGTCAGTTCAAGTCATAACCTTTCCTCAACACTTCTCTTCTTCTTTCTTCTTCCATGTTAATTACGTCGAGTTATGCTTTCATAACAAAGCTTACTTGACCTCTTTTTATGTTATATAACTTCTTACCTCTAATACTTATTCTTCTTCTCATGGGTTCGATAATGTTGGAGTCCATAACCTAGAGTCGCTTAGCCCGTCATCTTATGTATCTCTCTCTCTCTCTCTCAAGTTCTTGTATCGCGTTTGTCTCTGAGTTTGTGTCATATCTTTACCCTTGTGAACCTTGCTCTCTGTCTCTTGGTTTAGTTGTGAGGTTGAATTCGTTTGTGGAATAGTGATATATGCTCAGAGGATCCTTGCTCTTGTTTTGTCGGACATAGTTGAGAGAGTTAGCGTTTGGTGACGTTGGGTAATATTAGGTAGTGTGTCATCTTGATGGTTTCAAGTTAAAGGTTTAAAGGTATGAGTGCTTCTTGTGGATTGGTATGTACCAACCGTGAGGCTAATAATTTTGGTGTTATCTGTGAGATTGTTACTAGAGACCGTTTGGGTGAAAGTTGTTACTTTTATGAGACTTTCTTTTGGGATGATCATTTTACGTTAATGAAGTATGGTAGTCAAGGTCTAAGAGTTGTTTTCTTGATTTGGGTCGATGACTGATGACTAGTTTGGGACTGAATGCTTTGGATGTTTATCTCATAGCCCTATGTATGAGAGTAAGTAAAGTTCCAAGAGTGCCTCGTTCATATCTTTGATTGTCAATATAAGTGTGACATATTTTTGTTTAGAGGTCTGGAAGTACGATGAATTCTGGTCTGAGATCCTTGTTTTGGTGATTCACCATATTTGGAGATCAGTAGCAAACCCTAGTTGGGTATGAGTGTGACCTTCTTAGTAATTCTGGATCTAGCTCTATGAAGGATGTTGATTGTTGAGTAATAATTGAGAGTTGTGGAGTCCCTTTGGTAATGTGATACCTTGTATCGTGGATGAACTAGATGTGAATGACCCAAATTGAGTTGATGAAGCCTTTAGAGTTGTGTGATTGAAAGAGTTGCCTTTTGAGGTGTGTAAGAAACCATGATGATGATGACTCATTTATGGATTGAGTGGTTAGTGATTTCTATAATCCGAAGAGTTATCTTCCTCCTTAACCATAAACCTCTTTTGTTCATGTCTTTGTTCTTTTGTTATTTTTGCCTCTTTGTTCTGTTGAGTACCGTCTTTAACCCTGAATATGTTAGTTTTGATGCCTTGTTTTTGTTAGCTTCCTTATGACCTTTTGTGTTTTGATTTCTTGGATAATCCGAACCAACCATCTTTAGTTGATAATATGTAGCTTTCATCCTTGTGTTTTGTTTGAAGTGATATTCAAAATATTTTTCTATTTAGATATTTTATAACCGATTTAAGTCACCTTACTTTTGTTGTTGAAAAACTTTAATTTCTGTTACAACCTTACTTATTTCACGGATTCAAAAATGCAAGTTCACTTTCGAAATGACGTGTTTTGTAAAGCTTGAAATGATTTATAATTTTGATTGGTTTTAACGTTGATTTGATGTAAGACTGATTATTGGAGACGTCTAATAACTCGTATTACGCTTGTTGACTCATGATATGATTTGGTTTTGGACTAGTCCTTGATTTGGAATGTTGGACTCTTGAATGCACAACGAGAATCCTCTTGTTCCATTGATGAGGACTTGTGCCTTTAGAAACTCTTTTCGAAGTCTTTGAAATAAATATAAGTTTTTTAATATCAAATTTTGGTAAACGCTTTGGTTATTTACCTTATCTTTACGACTTACCGTTTTTCTGCTTTCAAGTTTCGAGGACGAAACTTTTTAAAAGGTGGGGAGATTGTAACACCCCGATAAATTCCAAGTTATCTTATATTATTAAAATCCTATTTTTAATAATAAGTATGATCCTATAAATAATATTCCCATCTAAATTTTATCGTTTTTGACAACGATATTTAAAAATGCCCGTCTTAAACCTATACTCCTTAAACTACGAACAACTACTATGTCCTTGTTACTAATTTTGAGATATTTTAAAGGCATATTTAGCTCTTGCTTATAAAATAAAAATTTAGCTCTTTTTCTTAGCTTTCCAACGCCACCGAAAAAACCTCATTACGAGTTCTGTGGAGGAAATTATGCCGAAAATACGAAAGGCTGTCACGGACCATCCGCTAACGAGACCCACGCTCGTTGCTTACTCTTTACTCTTTTCCACATGTCCTTTGGGACACTTGGTGTAACATCCCGCATTTTCGTAAAGGAATATTTTAATAAATTAAAGTAATTTCAAGAATTTAATAATATTTTAATAATAGTTCGTAATTTATATTTTTAAGATTTCCGTTAAGTTTCGTCTTAAAATCATTTAATCTTAAGACGCCTCATTTATTTGACAACATCCCGTCTCACATTTCCGTTTTACTTAAATAAAGCAAACCCGATTCGTTAAATAAAAGGACAACCCTCTTCCTTCATCCATCGACATTTCATTTTACCCTAAAACACAAACACAGTGACTCAAACTCTCCATTTCTCGCCTTCTTTAAGAAACTTCAAAAGATCATCTCAAGGCCTTCCCGAACTCGTATCGAGGTAAAATTTATATATTCGGAATCCTCGCGAGATTTATGATCTTTCTATCACTTTCATTTTCAGTTTCGTGAAACTTCATTTGGATGACTGTTTTGCCCTAATCACGAAATTAGCCTCCTAATTGGTGTTTTTGTGCTTTTAGGTGGTGCTTGTAGTAACCCGGAGGAAGAGCTTGTGATTATTGAAGAAGAACCCGGTGAATTCGCGGAGTAAAGGTGACGATAATGAGAAACTCGGCCTTTTGTCTAAATTAGCACATTATGTGATTTTGGTTGTGTTTGATGAATGTTAGTATAGTCTTTGAGTTCTTAATGTTCTTATATGGTTATATAAACTGCTTTTTGTGAAGATTTGAGGAATAATTGGATGAGAAAGTGGATTAAAGGGTATACATGTTAAGACCGGTTTATTTGGGATTTTCTTGTTAACTCTTGAATTGGATGTTTGTATACATGTTCTTATGTTTAATTGATGTCATATACATGTGGGAAATGTTTTGTTGTTGCGTAAAATCATGTTTAAGACCGATTGGTAAAGTATTGAACGAATTGGAAATGGTGAAATTTGCGAAATGCGCGATCAGAGGCTCTGAGCCGGTCGACCAGCCGGCTCAGAGTCCCTCTTTGCATTGTTCAGTTTTTCGAAAATATTGGGAACGGGTCCCCAGCCGGTGGACCGGCAGCCGGCCGGCCAGCCAGCTGGGAGTCCCAATTGTGGTTCTTTGAGGTTTTGCGAGAAGGGAAGAAGAGGTCCCCAGCCGGTGGACCGGCAGCCGGCCGACCGGCTGGGAGGCCTTTTATGTTGTTTTTGTATATTGTCGGCCTGAGAGTAAAGGACTCTCATCCGGTTGACCGGCCGCCTATGGCCAACCGGCTGAGAGCCCCAGATCGTATTGTTTGCTTCATAACTTTTGATTTTCAAGTCGGATTGAATTGGTTCTTTTTCCGTATGCTTCGTATGCATGTTAGGAGTCCCAGAGGTTCGGGCGGCACTATATTGGGTTCGGGAATAGAGTAAGGATAGAGACCCCCCGGTCGGGCAACCGACTCTCCCTCGGCTTAATTCCCGGGGTCAATTAAATGTCGGTTTGAATGTTCATCACTTGTATGTTGGTTAAAAATTGAGTAAGTCTTAGAAATGGAGTTATGGAACTGTGATTTGGATTAGGTCACCGTTTTAGTATGCCTTTGGTTTTGAGGTGTGTTTATGCATGTGGATGTATACTATGAGCTGTTATATGACTCTTGTCTCACCAAGATTGTATTATGTCTTGGTATGACCGTCTCCTGCGCGTTGACGGTCAGGTTTCAGATAGTCCGCTCTGAGTTGGGGGTATCTCGTCCCTAGATAGTTCGAGTCTTGGGGGTATCCTAGGTTTGGGGATACTTGTCGAATCGAGGAAGGATTATACCTCGAGCGTCTGGCCAGATTTAGACTAGGACCGTATATCGTTTCGATCGTTCTACCAGGGGATCGTATTTGCTGAGGCTAAGTAGACATGCTGTTGTTGTATAATTGAGTCGTCATATGAGTCTTCCCATGTAGTGTGTATTTGTATCCTTCCATACCTGAGTTGGGGTCATGGTTTGATATTGCTGATTGTTGTATATACTTTCCTGAGTTGGGGTACATTGTTATATACTGCTGATTTGCATCTGCTTGCTTGAGTTGGGGTACAGTGTCAGATGTTGCTGATTGAATATGATAGATAGTGTGTTCTTGATTTAAGAACTGTTCATCCAAGGCATTGGATGACTCTTTGGCTAGTTTCGTAAATGGTTTGGATTGAAAGACCCCTCGGCCGAGCAACCGGAAGGGAAACCGACTCTCCTTCCAAATAGTTTCCGAAGTTGGTTGGGAGCCTTTGCATAGTATTTGCATGATGATAGGAGTTTGAGATATTGAAATATATGCTTCACATGATTGTTTATGTTGGAGTATAATACTTGTATATATGAATGTTCGGTGTTGTATGACATTAGGTGGCTATGAGAGCTCTAGTCACTCCCCACTGACTGTGGCGCACATGTTGTATGTGTGTAGTTACTTGGTGCTGTTTTACAGGGGGTTACGTTGAGGCTAGCGAGCGATGATCCTTTATCGATGATTTTACCCATTCGTTAGCTAGACCTTAGTTTTATGATTTCAGTATTTTGTGCCTGTAGGGATATGCTATCCCGGTCTGCTTTTGTATAGTACTTATATACTTATTTATGTTTTATCTTCCGCTTGTTTAGATTGTTAAAGCACTTCGCATGTTTAGTTACGTTAAAAAGTTTTAATTCCGCTGCATTTTTAGTACTTTGTATGTTTTCTATTTCCGCTTTCGCGAGGGGTTTTACAGTTGGTATCAGAGCGTTATCGCTCCCGACGCACTCATGTAATCCCCCAAACTTAACTTGACCAATAACTTGAATAATGAATGAGAGATTTGGGTAGACTTAAGGACAAGTGATAGACTGTTTGTACTTGTTAATTGTTAAGGTAACACCGTTTTCTCTTTTGAAGGATGGTGAGACCCTTAGCCGCAGAGAATATGATACTGTAAGCACTTCTGCAAGTCTTAGAGAACCAGGGGGTTCAGGCTGAAGCTGTTCCTCCTCCTCCTCCGCCTGGTAACAATGCTAACCCACCTGGTGACTTCTCCTGGATTGCCACTCAGATGGCTAGGAGCCATGCTAAGACCTACGGAGGTGAAGTTGACCCTGTTGCTCTCTCAGAGTGGTTTAGAGATATGGAGAAGAGCTTTGCCTTGTACTCAGTTGCTAGGGAGGATAGAGTACGTTTAGCTGCTCACTTCTTGACACTCGAGGCAGACCGTTGGTGGATGCTTACTGGTCCAAGTTTCCTCCTTGACCCGTTGTTTGATTGGGATGCGTTCAAAGACAAGTTAGAGACCCGCTTCTACCCTAAAGAGCTTCTTTCACAGAGATTGAAGGAGTTCATGGATCTCAAGCAAGGAGACATGACAGTACAGGAGTCCACGGACAAGTATAATCAGTTGGCTCACTTTGCTTCTCGGTTCGTAAGGGATGAATCCGAGAGAGTCTACTTCTACAAAGGGAAGCTAGGTCCCCGCATCGAGAGTATGGTTCGCAGAGATGCTACCTCTTTCGTAGAGGTTTACGACGATGCTATTTGGGCCGAGAATTCGATTAAGGCCATAGATGCTGAGGCCAGAGCTTCTTCTGCTCCCAGTTCCCCTCAGGCTCGCTCCCATGGGAAGAGACCCTTCGATCCTTCATCTATTTCTCCAGAAGTTCAGCATGAGAAGTTCAAGAAATTTGGTTCCTCCAAAGCCAAGGATCCTAGGCCTGCACTTGATCCTTCCCTGAAGTGTTTCAAGTGTCGCAAAGCCCTGCATCCTGGTGTTAACTGCGACGGTGATCCTTACTTATGCTACACCTGCAAGAAGCCTGGGCATCGCTTCTTCGAGTGCCCGGAGAGGAAGACTGTTGTTGGGAGGACTGCCACTGCTGCTGGTGCTGTTCGAAAGCCGAAGACCAAGGGTACTGTGTATGTGATGAGCAGAGCTACTGCAGAGACTTGCCCTCAATTGATCACTGTTATGTCTTCACCATTGACTTTTCCCTTCCATCTTCTTCTAAGACCCCAAGTTCTTATCATTGCTCTCCTTGTGTGTCTCCGTTCTTGAATTCTCTTCCATCGTACCTTGGAAACTCCTTGCATAACTTCTTGATTTGACCCTACTTCTGAAACTTATCCTTCCATGGCTCGTGTGAGTAGCTTGCTTTAATGGACTTAGAGGAATTCCCTTAGGATAACCGCAATCCGTGTTTTGGGACATATTGTTGTTTGAGGAAAACCTATGAGGTATTGTGAGAGATGTTGTGGGTGACCCTAGTGTCTATGTGTTCACCAATTGGAAGAGTGGAAGTGAATGATGAAATACTTATGTTAAGTGGAGTTTTATACGTGACATTATGTGGAACTTAGGTATGAGAACCCTATTGAATCATGAGCATTGATAGATTTGGGAGTACCATTCGAGAATTTAAAGGAAATACTTGGAGTCTTGGGTGAATTTAGAGGAACATGCTTTATATAGTAATGATGACTATTGGATGGCTGAGGTAAGCTTTCTTTTTTTTTTTTTTTTTTTTTTTTTTTTGGTGAAATGTGAGTATATTATAAAACTTTATAAATAATTACAAGGAGGTTTGGGTTTCGAGCCCTCTTACAATCAATTCATGAAAACTTATTGCCTACTGTTATTGAACCAGCTCATAATACTCTGATCTTTTGCTGCTCTTACTTTACTCTTCACTCTACTTCTAACATCATTTTCAATCATCTCTGCTACTTTCTCGGGTCTGATCAAACAATCTTCCACCCTTGCTCTATTTCTTTGGCTCCATAGATGATAGTGGAAAGCATTGAAAAGTGCCACTCTTATCTTCCATTTATCCTTTTTCCTGCTGTCTACGCAGAAGTTCTGAACTGTAGGCTGAGGTAAGCTAGTGATGCTTAATCTTGAGAAAGTATTGGAGTACAAAGAGAACCACATATTTTGAGGAACAAGAACTTTTAGTGACAGAGTGAGAATGTGGAGACATCCACAATTTGACATGTGAAATTGACCGAGTGTTTGAACTTAAGTTACTTAGTGGATCTCAACGTTTGCTTAGAGAAGTATTTGATGGAACTGGATGATGCACCATTGTTAGGTGGACAATTTGGAATAACTTGATGAGGAATAGAAACTCGTTGACTTAATAGTAAATTGGGAAAAAATAGATACAGTTGTCAGTTGAGGAATCTTAGAATTTGAATATCCAAACCGTGGGGATAACTCGAATTGGAATAATGGTAACTTACGTATTTTGAGGAATTCTGGTATAGTACGACACCGTGAGTGTATAATAACAAAGGATTTATCATTTAAATGCTACTTGAGGATTTGAGAGTTGTAATTTTTGTAAAGCCTTATTGCGGATGATCGTGTTATAGTGACGAGTCTGAACTTGAGGACGTCAGCTTACCCCTAGAATCGAGTTTATAAGTTCTGTAACATCCCGTATTTTCGTAAAATATATTTTTAAAGGTTTTAATTATTTTTTCGGAATAAAATAATATTTTTAATATTTATTGTTAAGTTATTTTAAAATATTCCGTTAAGATCCGTCTTAAGAACCTTAAGTCCTTAAGACGTAATAACTTGGCAAGTTAAATCCGACTCATGAAACCCGTTCACATCAAAAGCCCTTTTCATTAAACGGAAAGGACAACTTAAACCCTAAACCCCATTCATTATGTCGACACATTCCATTTCACAAAAATAAGAAACACTGTTTCATTCTTTCTCATTTCTCCTCCAACTTTTCAATCTTTAAATCGATTTTCAGAGATCATCCGTATTCCAAATCAAGTTATGTTATACATTTCTGAAATCCTTGCGAAATTTTCAAGACATCCGTCTCTTTCAATTTCAGTTTCGTTCAACTTGAAAAATGGACTGTTTTTGGAGAAATCCGTTTCTAGCTTCTAATAATCGTTTTTCATGTTGTAGGAGAGGGTTTAGAATATCCCGAGGTGGATAGTTTCGTGATTGAAGAGGAGCTAGGAGCATAATCGCTTTAGAGGTGACGATAATGAGAAACTCGGCCTTTATTTGTTATAATAGCATGTTTCATGGTTTTGATGATGAAAGTTTCTGATTTTGTACATTGTGGTTGTTTTTTGGACTTAGAATCATGCTAGGAATACATAAGTATGATGTTCATATGCTTTGATTGTGTTTCACATGCTTATAGGTTGATTTTCAGAAATTGCATCCTTAAGACGAATATAAGATACGATTCCAATATGCTTGAATGTTGGAAATTTATGCTTGCTATTGAGTTGTATAAGTCTTATTTATGCTGGGAATTGTTTGTTGGTAGCAATTTTGGAGTTGTTGTATCGATTTCATAAGGGTTTGTGTATACCGCGTTTTACGATTTTTGGCTCAGGGACTCTGAGCCGGTCGACCGACCGGTCGCCGGTCGACCGGCTGGGAGTGCTTTATGAAGTTTTTGCGTGTTTTGATTTATAGGGGACTTGGGTGCCCAGCCGGCTGCCTGCTGACCAGCTGGGAGCCCCTTTGTAGTATTTTGCGTAAGGTAAATGTGAGGGAATGGGTTCCCCAGCCGGTAGGCCGGCTGCCTGCCGACCGGTTGAGTGCCCTTTTTCATTGTTTTCGACTTTAAGGAATTGCAGGAAGTTGGGTTGCCAGACGGTCAGCCGGCCGCCTGCCCCTGACCGGCTGGGAGCCCTTGTCTTCTTTAAATTGATTTATCTTTTGATTGGTTGATTGGTTTTGTTTGAGATTCGTTCCGTGTACGTTGTCTGTGTGTTTGAGGTCCCCGGAGGATGGACGACACTATATTGGGTTCGGGAATGGAGAGAGGGTAGAGACCCCCCGGTCGGGTAAACGAAAGGGAAACCGGCCCAGACATGTTTATTTGTGATCGCGTCGGAACATGCCTTAGGTTGGCCTCTGAGTCTGACGAGTAGAGCAGCTTCACAACGGGGTAGCTAGGGTGTTGATGCCTTGCCCGGAGTGCAGATGTTGATGCTAGAACATGCCTTAAGCTGACCTCTGAGTCTAGTGTCTTGTGATGTAGTAAAGGGACATGCCTTAAGTTGGCCTCTGAGTTCTTTACTTATTGGGTGCTAGTCCATGCGTTGAGTTGTCGCCTCTGAGTTTAGTATCTTGTTGATTAGCAGGTCTATGCCTTAAGTTGGCCTCTGAGTCCTTGCTTGTGATTGTGAAATTGGTGTATAGGTTATGCGTTAAGATGTCGCCTCTGAACCTTTATACTTGCTGAATATTTGGTATTTAGGTTATGTCTTAAGTTGACCGCTGAACCTTTATACTTGCTGAATATTTGGTATTTAGGTTATGTCTTAAGTTGACCGCTGAACCTTTATACTTGCTGATTGACCATGATGGTTATAGTGTTTAATTATAGTATTGTTCATCCAAGGCATTGGATGACTCTTTAATTGGTTTCGTAAATGGTTTGGACTGAAAGACCCCCCCCGGTCGGGCAACCGGAAGGGAAACCGGCTCTCCTTCCAAATAGTTTCCGAAGTTGGTTGAGAGCCTTGCATAGTTGATGCGTGTCTATTTTATGATGTTTTACATCTATTTTTACACGCATTTTAGAGCTCATTTACGATGTTTTAGCCTTTATTTCCCAACTTTTGTCTATTTTCGTATTTTTATGCTATTTTGCAGAATTATGCGGAAAAGAGGCGATTTCAAACCAAATTCATCCTCAAGTGATTTTTATGGCTAAGGACACGGAGGAACGAAGCCTAGCGCACATTTCAAGGCCTGAAGATAGCATAAGCAAAGGTGCATACAGTTTACAAACTCTAAAAAAAAAAGGGCAAAGAATCGATCCACGATATTGCAGCCTTTTTCAAATGGCTATATCTCGAGTTCTAGAGCTAATAATGGAGTGATTCCAGTTGGAGGTGAAAGCTTATCCTCTTAGCTTTCCAACGCCGCGAAAATCGTCTTATTATCACGAGTAACGAAGAAATGGCAGCTGTTTTAAGATCGACGCGCGCTGCAGGCCCGACATTAGGTCGACCGACCTGCTACCTAGGTCGGTCAACCACAGCACAGACCCAGAAGTTTCCGCAAAGCCCATTTAAGTGATTAGGTCATTAGGAAACTCTTTATTTCCGCCTATTTAAGCTAATTACGTGATTAGGGTTTTGCATTCAGTTTCTAATATAGTTTTCTACCATCCAGTTTTATTCAATTATATTAAGTTTTATTCAGGTTTTAATTTAGTTTTATCTTTAGTTGTAATCTTTCAATAATCCTCAACACTTTTAGTTTTGTTCATCAATCATTCAAGCATTCATTAATAAAGTTTGTTCCTTTTCTGCCTTAATCCTATTTCCGGTAATTCCTCTCTTAATTTCTGTTTTATTATTATTAATTTAGAATTATTGCATACGGTTAAGTTAGAATCCCAAGCCTTTATTATTATTGCATGTTTAGATTGATGTTCATCTTGATTTCCATGTTATCCCTGTTTTTATTATTATTTCAATAGTCATGAGTAGCTAATTTCATATGTTAGGATGTAGGGAGTAGATATGTGTAGGTAGTATGAATCCCGAAATCGACATGTTGCAGGGTGGAGGTCGGCCGACCGGGCTAGCTGGTCGGTCGACTGACACGCGTATGAATTATGTTTCGTTTTACTTTGTTGACTATAGTATCCTACAATGAGACTCAAGGGAGACTTGTAGGATGTTAGTAATGACCTACCCAAGATTGAAAGATACGGGAAGGGCATTGGTTTACACCTTAAGACGACTAGGGTACTTAAGACTGAAAGGTATGTGACCTAGAATTTAGGAATCACCCTTATTGTTGACACCCAATAATTGTGAGACCTAGGAACTAATAGCATAGGCCGAAAGGAGCTATTAGGTACCATAGACCGAAAGGATATGTTGCATCCCTTACGCGACTGCAATACATGTTGACTTAAGGATTTACACTATCGTAGCTATTTATTACCCAAACATCCTAGCATCTCTTTTATTATAGTTTTACTCTCATCTTTATTTACTTGTTCTATTTTTTTATATTTGTCTCTAGACTTAGTAATCATCAATTCAAACCCCCAAATTGTTACCCTAAAACATTGACATCAAACAATAAACATTCCCCACCTCTCTGTGGTTCGACCCTGACTTTCACTATCTATAGTCAAAGCTAGGAAATTATAAATCTTATCTTTGGTGCCCTCAACGACGGGCATCAATAGTAATTGCATGATGATATGAGATTCAGATATTGAGATTTATATGCTTCACATGTTCATATATATGTTGGAGTATGCTGTTTGTATTTCTGTGTTACGTGTCGTTACAAAAGGTGGCTAGGAGAACTCTAGTCACTCCCCACTGATTGTGACGTACATGTTTACATGTATGTAGGTACATGGCAGGATGGTTGGCAGAGGGTTCACATGGAGCTAGCGAGCGATGATCCTATTCATCGATTTTGACTTACACATATGCGTTAGCTAGACTCTACACTTTTGATTTGGTTTTGAGTGCCTGTAGGGATGTGCCGTCCCAGGCTGTTGTATATATTTACTTTCAGTACTTAGACAGTTATACTTATCTATTTCTGTTTATATCAGTTGTTTCAGTTTCAGTTTTAATTCACCTCTTTTTTATGCATGTTAAAGTTTAAATTCCGCTTAGATTTTGGCATGTTTTGTATGTTTTATTTCCGCTGCGACGAGGGGTTTTACAAGTTCAGGACCGCATGTGAAATGTTGTTTGAGGAGCGATGTGGTGAAGGTTCCGTTATGGTTAGAGTAGTTTTGAGTTGTTTAAGGAAAAGATCTACCAAAAACCGTAATCAGAGTGCTTGATTTGGGAAGAGAGAGATGAGAACCTCGTGAGAATTTCGAGAAAACCCGTGCCTGTGGAATCATTTGTTCTAAATCACAATCTCTCCCATGCACCGATTCTCTTTTATGTTCCTGTAAATCCGCTAAGCTGCCTTTCTTTCAGTCAATCGTAACTTGTTGGATTTTTACAACTTTACTCTTTCTGAAAGTTTGGAAATAAAAGTCTATCTTCGAAAGGATTTTGGGTTAAAGGAAATGGATAATATTTCAACTTTGACAAGTTTCAGTGATAATTTTTCGGGAAAACCTTGTTTAAAAGATTTTCATGGCTTGCAATTTGATTGATCTCAGCGTCGTTTTGTCATGTGAACTCGTTATTGGAGACGTCTGATAACCTGAACAATGCATGCCGACACGGGATCGATCTAAATTTTGGGTTTTTAGTGACTTAATTTTGGGACTCGTCTCAGATTTGGAATGTCGAGCTCTTGAATGTACAACGAGAAATCCAACGTCCATTGACGAAGACTTGTGCCTTGGAAATTGTTTTCGAAATTTGAGAAAGAAACTTAAGTTTTTAAATATCAAGTTCAGTTGAGATTTCGATTTTAACGTTGTCCTTGTAACTGCTTTCAAGTTTCGAGGATGAAACTTTTTGAAAGATGGGGTGATTGTAACATCCCGCATTTTCGTAAAGGAATATTTTAATAAATTAAAGTAATTTCCAGAATTTAATAATATTTTAATAATAGTTCGTAATTTATATTTTTAAGATTTCCGTTAAGTTTCGTCTTAAAATCATTTAATCTTAAGACGCCTCATTTATTTGACAACATCCCGTCTCACATTTCCGTTTCACTTAAATAAAGCAAACCCGATTCATTAAATAAAAGGACAACCCTCTTCCTTCATCCATCGACATTTCATTTTACCCTAAAACACAAACACAGTGACTCAAACTCTCCATTTCTCTCCTTCTTTAAGAAACTTCAAAGGATCATCTCAAGGCCTTCCCGAACTCGTATCGAGGTAAAATTTATATATTCGGAATCCTCGCGAGATTTATGATCTTTCTATCACTTTCATTTTCAGTTTCGTGAAACTTCATTTTGGGACTGTTTTGCCCTAATCACGAAATTAGCCTCCTAATTGGTGTTTTTGTGCTTTTAGGTGGTGCTTGTAGTAACCCGGAGGAAGAGCCTGTGATTATTGAAGAAGAACCCGGTGAATTCGCGGAGTAAAGGTGACGATAATGAGAAACTCGGCCTTTTGTCTAAATTAGCACATACATTATGTGATTTTAGTTGTGTTTGATGAATGTTAGTATAGTCTTTGAGTTCTTAATGTTCTTATATGGTTATATAAACTGGTTTTTGTGAAGATTTGAGGATGAATTGTAACATCCCAATATTTCGGGACTTGGAAATTTAAAGATTTTAAGTTCTATTTCGAGAATAATTTATATTTCGTAATTTTTGGAATTTATTTAAATAACTGATTAATTTATGTGAGAATATTTTAAAAGATTTAAATAAGATTTCAATTAATTGCGTAATTTAGCAATTTAATTTCATAGTCCGGAAATGTTTATATTGTCTTCAGTTTATAGTTACCTTAAGTCGGTGTTTTTAGCTTAAACCGTCTTAAAACTTGTCTTATGGGCCTAACTTGCTAATGGACCCATTTTCCTCATCCTTCCTCACAAAACCCTAACCCCACCATTTTCTACCTACCTCCTTCATTTCATTTTTCAGATTTGTAACAAACACCATTTTAATTTTCTCCTCCAAACCTTAAAACTCTCATAAAACCTTCGTTACTCATCTGATTGAGATGATATTCGCGGCCACGAATTTCTCTTCTCGCCCTCCATCTTTCTAGGTAAGTTTTTACCCAAAATAATTCCGTCTTATATTCTGGCCGTGACCCTAAAGTCACGTTTTTCGAAGTTTAAGGAGTTTGTTGTGTTTCTAGCGCGGACTTGGACAAAAGGAGTAGCTTTGAGTCGGATTCATGTTGATTTAAGAAGTTAAAAGGTGACGATAATGAGAAACTCGGCCTTTTTGTTAAAATAGCATCCTTTATGTCGTGTTCTTGATTAAAGTTTCTGATTTTGAGTTATTGATGATGTTTAAGTTTAGGTTTATGTTAGAAATTGTGTTTTATATGATATTCACGTGATTTGGTTGAAGATTTATATGTTCATATGCTAGTATGGTTCATTTTCAGATTTTGAGTTCTTAAGATGAATACAAAGATGTTTCTTAATTCATGTTTTAATTGTTGGTTTCGGTTTGGTAATCATATGGAGATGTACTTGGGATTGTTATGGGATTATATGTGCCGGTAGGATATATTTGTGGCTTGATATCATAGTGTAAAATCATTTGTCGAAATTTGAAGGAATTGAGAAAGTGCAGGAAAATCGCGAATTGAGCCTGCCCGTGCAGGGGCGCAGGCTGCGCAATTGAGGCGCAGCTGCGCAACCCCATTGCGCAGGCTGCGCAATATGGCTGTAACTTTCGTGTTGTTTAATTGTTTCATGATTGTTTTGGGGACTTGTTTCCTAATTACTTAAGTGATGTTTATGAAGTGTTTATGAATATAATTACTTGGTTTCATATGTATGTTTAGGCTAAGTAAGTTTAGTCAAACGATTAGCTAATTGCCTCATGTTGATCCTTTTCAATTGTTTGTTGTAAGGTTCCTTTTTAAGTTGTTTAACATGCTTAAGTATCATAGATTGTGATGTTTAAGGTCATGGTTAATGGGTAGTTAGCAGGAAACGTTTTAGGATGTTGTTTCTTAGCTAAAGTTAGTATTCACTTAATGATAATGGGTAGTTAGTCAACGATGTTTAGAAGGTTGCTTCTCTTCCTAAGTTAATCTTATCCTAGGTTGTTAATGAGACTTAGTGGACCTAGTTAGATGTTTAGTGACCCTTAGACTTGTGGAAGGAAAGTCTTAGGTTGGTCATAATTATCGTCGAACTTGGTTATCTCTTGCTTATGTGTGTTTGAGGTCCCCGGAGGATGGGCGACACTATATTGGGTTCGGCAATGGAGAGAGGATAGAGACCCCCCGGTCGGGTAACCGAAAGGGAAACCGGCTCTCCCTCAACTTAGTTCCCGGGATCAATTAAGTGTTGTTTAGAAGTATAAGAGATTAGAACTAAGGATCTAGTTACTATATTCGGATGCTATTGTATTGATGCGTATTAAGGTATGCCTTAAGCTGGCCTCTGAGCTTAATACGTGAGCTAGTTGTCATATATGGGGGTATGCGTTGAGATGTCGCCTCTGAGCCCTATATGTGTATGGTTGTCGTGTCTGGGGTATGCGTTGAGATGTCGCCTCTAAGCCCAGACATGTTTATTTGTGATCGCGTCGGAACATGCCTTATGTTGGCCTCTGAGTCTGACGAGTAGAGCAGCTGCACAACGGGGTAGCTAGGGTGTTGATGCCATGCCCGGAGTGCAAATGTTGATGCTAGAACATGCCTTAAGCTGACCTCTGAGTCTATTGTCTTGTGATCTAGTAAAGGGACATGCCTTAAGTTGGCCTCTGAGTTCTTTACTTATTGGCTGCTAGTCCATGCGTTGAGTTGTCGTCTCTGAGTCTAGTATCTTGTTGATTACCATGTCTATGCCTTAAGTTGGCCTCTGAGTCCTTGCTTGTGATTGTAAAATTGGTGTATAGGTTATGCGTTAAGATGTCGCCTCTGAACTTTTATACTTGCTGAATATTTGGTATTTAGGTTATGTCTTAAGTTGACCGCTGAACCTTTATACTTGCTGATTGATTGTGATGGATAAAATATATTGATTGTAGAATTGTTCATCCAAGGCATTGGATGACTCTTTGGCTAGTTTCGTAAATGGTTTGGATTGAAAGACCCCCCGGTCGGGCAACCGACTCTCCTTCCAAATAGTTTCCGAAGTTGGTTGAGAGCCTTGCATAGTAATTGCATGATGATATGAGATTCAGATATTGAGATTTGTATGCTTCACATGTTTTATATATGTTGGAGTATGTCGTGTATTTCTGTGTTACGTGTCGTTACAAAAGGTGGCTAGGAGAACTCTAGTCACTCCCCACTGATTGTGGCGTACATGTTTACATGTATGTAGGTACATGATCGGTGGTTGGCAGAGGGTTGCATGGAGCTAGCGAGCGATGATCCTTCATCGATTGACTTACACTTTTACGTTAGCTAGACTTTAGATTTACATTTCAGTTCTTGAGTGCCTGTAGGGATGTGCCATCCCGGGCTGGTTTTATATTGCACTTATGTACTTATTTATGTTTCAGTTTTGTAGTAGGATGATGAGCTCCATTTTGGTCATCATTTCCTTTACATTTTCTTTGTTTTCGGTCACGATTCGACCTCGATTTGCGTATCTTTAGGTGTTTTTACGTCCGTTGCCTCGTATATTCCTATTCGATCCAATTTTTTGTAGGTATTGCGGCGTGGGCGAAGAAACGGGTGAAATCGAGCCGGATTTTGATCGATTCTTGAAGAATTGTGAAGAATTTAGCAAAGGATCCTCCCAGGGCCTTCCAGCCGGTTACCAGCCGGCAGCCGGTCGGCCGGCTGGGGGTCCTTAACATAAGATTTTGACGATTTGTGAAAGAATTTTCCAGAACCTCAATTCAGCCTCCCAGCCGGTTCCCAGCCGGCAGCCGGTAGGCCGGCTGGGGATCATATCCCATACTTAGCCATTTTGAAGATTTTGAAGAATTACGTATTTTGGCAGACTACTCAAATAGGGGTCCCAGCCGGTGGACAACCGGCAGCCGGTCCACCGGCTGAGGGGACCTGTACTTATTGAAGAAATGTTGAAGAAATCAGATTGAAGAAAAAGGCCTCCCAGCCGGTGCCAGACCGGCAGCCGGCCAGTCGGCTGGGAAGCATGACCATTTTGAAGACTTTTGCAGAAGTGAATATTTGGGCTCTCAGCCGGTCCCAGACCGGCAGCCGGTCGACCGGCTGAGAGGCCCTTTTCGTATTTTCGAGCCCTATATAAACCCGCACTTAGTCTTTCATTTCATTACGCATTCTTAAGCTTATTTTTAGGTTTTTTACTGTTTCATTACTTAATACTTAGACTCAAAAAACACTCTTAATTATTTTAATCTTCTTTAGATCCTTGTTTAATCTTTCAATATTTGTTAATCTCTCTTTAGTAATCTAGTTAGCCTTGTTATTAAGCAATTGTAAGAGGATATTTTGGGTTGTATT
The DNA here is from genome assembly GCA_029255685.2 of Silene conica. NCBI lineage: Eukaryota > Viridiplantae > Streptophyta > Magnoliopsida > Caryophyllales > Caryophyllaceae > Silene > Silene conica. The sequence goes on along the minus strand of CM055311.2, from coordinate 2,018,914 downwards.
TTGGAGGATTTGAAAGAGTCTTTCAACTTGTTATCCAAGCTACTTCCTTTCCTATTGTTATTGGTATAATTCTTCTAATCTCTACTTAGTTTTTACTTTTATTTAAGTTTCCTTTGAATCAATTGTTCATCCTTTGTTGGTTCATGATGTTTAGCTTTTGTTCATGCCTTATTCACACGTTTTCATTTACCATGAGTGAGTAGTCTCCTTGCTAGGGTAAGGGGTGATCTTGGGTGTTGTTTAGATGATGAATTCATGCTAGTAAGTTGATTAGTTGTTCTTAAAAAAGTAGTCTTCCATTTGTTGCATGCTAGGTGATTGATGATTTGCCTCAACGAAAGTTGGGCTTTGATTTTAGCGTGACTTGCCTTTAGCGTCGGTTGGGGGTTTGTCTTAGCATGTTTAATGGTTGGTTGTGGTATTTGTAGCGAAAACTAGGGTATTCCGACCTAGGTTAGTCGACTCGAGAGAAGAGACTACATGAGACTATTTGTTTGAGACCTTCTAGTTTTCTTTCTAGCATCTTCGTCTAACCACCTTAGTGACCCCCGAAACCCTAGTCTTCTCTTCCATTGATTCAATCTTATTTAGTTGCTTTAATTGTTCGTCTTAGTTGTTCTTTAGTCTTTAATCAACCACAAACCTATTACCCCCGACTCTCGCATAAACTAGAACATAACTATACAACTATCCCCACCGTCTTCGTGTTCGACAACCCGTTTATACTACTTACTTGGGTTTTTACAAATGTGTTTGATGCCGGAATTGACGACGAAAACCGGCCATCATAGGACACCTCGCATGTTTAGTTATGTTAAAAAGTTTTAATTCCGCTGCATTTTTAGTACTTTGTATGTTTATTATTTCTGCTTTCGCGAGGGGTTTTACAAGAATTGGATGAGAAAGTGGATTAAAGGGTATACATGTTAAGAACGGTTTATTTGGGATTTTCTTGTTAACTCTTGAATTGGATGTTTGTATACATGTTCTTATGTTTAATTGATGTCGTATACATGTGGGAAATGTTGGGGCTGGTGTCCTTGACAATTAAGTACAATGACTTATTAAATCTCTTTAAGGATCACAAGGGCATACTTTTGTATTATTACCAGTTGATCCACGTTTATCAATAACGGTTGGCTTGCTAGATAAGTTTGACGTTATTGTCATACGGATGGCGGTGATCAACTGGTCCCTATACGTCACACCTATAGGACACGTTTGAGAGATGTGAAGGTATGAAAATACAATCACATTTATGCCGGATATGACTAAACAGTTAGTCAGAGGTATTGACTATTAAATTAGTCAATAAGATGTTGAGATTATTATTTAATACGGATTAATTAATTTTAGCTAAAACGGATTGCATGATTAATTCGTAAAATTAAATATAAACGGTTATATTTAATTAAATATTGTATTCGCGTATTAATATAAACAGTTATATTAATTTGGGTAATTATACAATATCGTAATTTTATCAGACCATTATTAATACATCGACTGCATTAATATCTGATAACATGCATACGATTTATAAACAAAACCCGCGAATAAAGTTTAGCTAAATGGGTCGAATCACAAATTAGAATAAGGTAAGAGTGGAAAGCCCACTCCTACCCTATTGGAAATTTCGGCCAAAAGAGCTACATAAGGAGGAGGACTCTCCTTATGTCAGTGACTCTTGTTTCACTGTTTAAACAAATCTCAAGGAAAAATTAGGGTTTTGAGAGTTTTCTTCTCCCAAAACCTCAGATCTCACATCTAAAACCTAAATAGCTCTCCCAATATTGCAAGGCAGTTGGAGAGGATTTCTAGCACACGCGGCCACGTCTCATTCTAAGTCTTGGGTGCAAGTTATAGGAGGGAATTTGTGTTAATTCCTGTTCTTAGGCCTTTCGCACAAGGACTAAAGGTTGTACTTCTTTTCTTATCCTTTTTAATCTTATGACTATAAACACAACTGTATTTTTCATTATAATCCTGCAAGTTTAGGGTGAATACATGCTTTATTCCCCACAAGTGGTATCAGAGACAGGCCATGAAAATTTTACCTTTGTGTTTTTCGTAAGTTTTAAAACCTGAAAAATCGTCTTCTGCCGCTAAGTCGGTCGATCGACCCCCCGTTGCGGTCGGTCGACCGCCTCCTGCGTGTTTTTCTGTTTCGACAGTTTATCTTTTGTGAGAAATCGTGTTCAGAAACTCGGTTTCGTGTTTTGTGGTCGGTCGACCTGTTTTTCGGGTCGGTCAACCATTCTGCTTTAAAAAAAAAAAATATTTTTTTTTTTCGCCAGGTGGTCGGTAGACCACCCCTGTAACAGACTCGTTTTTTTTTTTATTTTCCGAAAATAACATGTTTTATTTTCACATGGCCTTTAGTAATATACTATATACGGAAATAGTATATTATTAATTTTGTGAAACGGTTCACCCTCGTTTGATACATATTATTTTAAAACGGTTTAAAATAATAGGATTATAAACTTATTAAAATTAAAGTGGTTAAAACGGTATAATCACATAATTTTAATCCTAAAAGGTGGTTTGGTAAAAATTTGTTAATCATAATAACAATATTATGTCATGAATGAATTTTGTTTTAGTTGATGCATTTTATTTATCGTCTTGTTGAATGTCTAATGAATGCTTTCAATAACGTATTTAATTTTGCAAACGGTTGTAATTTAGTGTGGCCTTAGAAGATTGTGTCACCGTAATGATGGGACATAGTCTTGCTTGTAATTTCGAGATCTTGAATCTCCGTTTTGGGTTTTTGCCATGTAATTACTTTTGTATTTAAATTAGAATGTATCTAGGACTTCTTTTGTAATTTAAATTAGTAATTTTGTGAAGACCGAAGACGGAGACCGGATGCTCACTCCCACTGCAAGGACCAAGATGGAACATCAAGACAAGCTTCTAGGGTCCAACAGTGGATTCCAAGTTGTTTTATGTTTATTTTGGTAGGATAGGCCACACTAGGACTTTTATTTACGTTTATCGCATTTATTTTATGCTTTCATCGATAATAGCTTGCATCATATTCCGCCTAAAACCAAACCACCTATTACATGCCTGAAAACTGACTCATGTAGAGGTTACGCGTTGGTTTTCTGTGACAATACAGATGTCACATGTCAATTGCAAAGCCATCACTTTATTTCATTCATTCACGAATATGCTAGATTTTAGTTCACTTAATATGAATAAATATAAGTCGATGGGGTCTTCCTCGTATAACCAAAAATTGAGAATAGTCTTTATAAATCAGCCTCCCATGAATCCCTTCTTCGTCGGTAGGCATAATATGACCCCTTCTACGTCGGGTAAGTGGGAACAGATGATGTATTTTATCTCAACATCATGGTCACTCGATAATATCCAGTGACTGAGATGGACTAATAGATAGGATTTACGGAAATCTATCGACCAAGAGTTCCAACGGTGGAATTAGCCAAACTTTGGGCTTATCAATATACGGAAATTGAGTCTTGGGATCATTTATATATTTCTTGAGGGAGATCAATTATATAAATGCATGAGTCTACGAGTTTAAATTCAATTTAATATAGACTTATATCACAACAATGAGTTGCTTATATGGTTTTGTTTTATCTTCTTTTCAGTCTAGAACACGTTCAATTAAACTGCTGTATAACTAAATGGCTGGTGAAGACCCAATGCCAAGTGCCAAGCTAGCACGTGAATCCTGGCTAAAAGCCTTCATGGACTCCATGAATCAGTCCACAAGACTGAGGAATGATGGGTCAAACTTCTCTGACTGGGAGGCAGCACTACGGAATGCTGCCATTGCTGACGGAAAGCTCAAGTACTTAACTGAGCCCATTCCGCCACACCCAGGAACTGGAGCTAGAGCTAACGAAGTTCGCGCTCATAGCGAATTCGTCATGGAAGCGGGTGCGATAAAGAACGTACTCATCTATGCAATGGAATCCAATTTGCAAAGACGCTTCATAACCCATGGTGCAAACAAGATTTTCACCACGCTCACTAAAGAATTCTCAAAGGCTCCGAGAATCGTTTCTTATGAGCATACCTGTCGCTTCTTTGAGGCGAAACTCCAGAAGGGCCAAGCTGTTAGCCCACATATTCTTCACATGATTGAGAATATCGAGAAACTGGAGACCCTTAACTGCAAGATCAGTGAGAACATAATCGTTGATCGTATGCTTCACTCGCTTCATGATGGGTTCGCCCTCTTTAGGGCCAACTACTACATGAACGACATGAAGAAGACTCCTCATGAGCTCCACTCCCTTCTCGTACAGACTGAGAGGGATCTGAAATTAAGTGGGAGCATGAAGCAGGATGTTCTCATGATCTCCAGTAAGGGAAAGGGTAAAGGGAAGGCTAAAGCTCAGGGCGACCTAGCAATAGGTAAGCCCAGGTTCAAGAAACCAGGATTTACTAAGAGTGGGCCAGGTGAGTCGAGCAACTCACAGGGCAAGACTAAGAGCAAGGATACTAGCATGGAATGTCACCATTGCCACAAGACTGGGCATTGGAGGCGCTCATGCCCCGTGTATCGTGAGGACATTAAGGCAGGCCGCGTTATTCCTGTTGGTATGTCTTCTTCTTCTTTTATTCACATGATTGAGATTAACCATGCAAGTTACGGAACTTGGGTACTAGATACTGGTTGTGGTTCTCATCTATGTAATCATGTGCAGGGCCTCCGAAACCAAGAACCCCTAATCAAGGGTGAGGTTGACCTGCGTGTCGGGAATGGAGCACGTGTTGCTGCAATCTCGAGGGGAACATACGTGACCCAGCTTCCAAGTGGATTCGAGTTATCTTTATATAACTGTTATTATGTTCCTTGTTTGTCCAAAAACATTATTTAAGTTTCTGCGCTTGACAAACTCGGTTTTTCATTTGTAATAGAGAATAATAGCTGTATTTTCTCCTTACACAATATGATTTATGGCAAGGCAGTTTCCATGAATGGAATTTATGTTTTAGATCAAACCACCGAAATATTACATGTGAATAATAAGAGATTAAAGGTAGGTGACAGAGATCAAACTTACCTATGGCATTGTCGTATGGGACACATAAATGAGAAACGCGTAAAACAGCTCATACAGAACGGAGCTATCTCGCCCTTTGATTTCGAATCATATGGCACGTGTGAATCATGTCTCATCGGCAAGATGACTCGTATTTCCTTCAAAGGTGTTGGAATGCGCGCTGCCGACCTATTAGGACTCATACATACGGACATATGTGGCCCTATGTCGATCAACGCACGAGAAGGCTATAGGTATTTCATCACTTTCACGGATGATTTGAGTAGATATGGCTATGTCTACTTGATGAAACATAAAAGAGAATCCTTTGACAAGTTCAAAGAATACCAGAATCGGGTACAGAACCAGCTGGGTAGAAAGATTAAAGCACTACGTTCTGATCGTGGTGGTGAGTATCTTTCACACGAGTTTTATCAACACCTTAAAGACTGTGGCATCGTGCTACAGTTAACTCCACCTGGAACACCACAATTAAATGGTGTGTCCGAACGGAGAAATCGAACTCTACTCGATATGGTTCGATCCATGATGAGTCACACCGTCGTGCCTGATTCATTGTGGGGCTATGCTCTTTTGTCGGCCGCTCTAATACTTAACCGAAGTCCGTCTAAAGCTGTTGACAAGACTCCATACGAATTATGGAAGGGAACGGTCCCTAACTTGTCCTTTATACGGGTTTGGGGCTGCGAGGCTTATGTCAAGTGGAGACACGAGGATAAGCTCGGCCCGCGATCGGTCAAGACATACTTTATAGGTTATCCAAAGGGAACTTTTGGTCATTACTTCTACTCGCCAACCGAACAACGTGTTTTTGTTGCGGCTAGTGCGACGTTCTTAGAGAAAGAATTTCTCGAGAACAAGTCGAGTAATAGAACCTTCGAGTTATCGGAGGTTCAAGAACCAACTGCCGAGCAACCATTGGAGGAAACAGTTCCTTCAACCGAGGTTGCGGTAGATATTCCTGAGGAACCTAGGAGGTCGGGAAGAGTCTCTATTCCTCCGGACAGATACATTGGTATGGTCGAGGAACATGATACAGATGACGTCTTACTCCTAGAGGGTAATGAACCCACAACCTATAAAGGTGCCATGACTAGTTCTGACTCAAAGCTATGGCTAGAAGCCATGCAATTCGAGATGGACTCCATGTATGAGAACAACGTGTGGGATCTTGTGGACCTACCTGCAAAGGTACGTCCCCTTCAATGCAAATGGCTTTACAAGATAAAGCATGCCGTATTGGCGTGGAAGGACAACAAGATATCCACAAGGCTAGACTAGTTGCTAAAGGTTTCACTCAAGTGCCAGGCTTGCACTATGATGAGATCTTTGCACCCGTAGTCATGCTACGTTCCATTCGGATTATCTTAGCGATCGCCGCATTTCATGATTATGAAATATGGCAAATGGACGTTAAAACCGCCTTCTTAAACGGTTATTTGGAGGAAGAGTTGTACATGGTACAACCCGAGGGTTTTATCGATCCAGCACATCCTAAGAAAGTTTGCAAGCTTAAGCGTTCCATCTATGGACTTAAGCAAGCATCGCGGAGTTGGAATCATCGCTTCGACCAAGTGATAAAAGAGAATGGATTCATTCGATCAGTCGAGGAACCATGTCTCTATATCAAGTCGAGTGGGAGCAAGATTGTATTCCTAGTACTGTATGTCGACGACATACTCTTGATTGGGAATGACATACCTCTCCTATCTTCGGTTAAAGCATGGTTGAAAAACCATTTCCAGATGAAAGATCTGGGAGAGGCACAAAGAATTTTGGGCATCCGTATCTACAGGGATAGATCACGACGGATGTTGTCTCTCAGTCAGGAGTCTTATATAGATAAGATTCTAGAGAGATTCAGCATGACGAACTCCAAGAAGGGGTTCCTCCCTATGACTCCTGGGCTTCACTTGAGCAAGACTCAAGAAGCTAAGTCATTGGAAGAGAAAGAGCACATGAGTTGCATTCCTTATGCTTCGGCAATAGGATCAATCATGTATGCCATGATATGCACACGTCCTGTCGTTGCATATGCATTGAGTATGACAAGTCGATTCCAAGCTCATCCAGGTGAACAACACTGGATGGCCGTGAAAAACATTCTTAAGTACCTACGGAGGACTAAAGATTGGGGATTGACTTACGGAGGCGACTCGACGCTCTGCGCCACGGGTTACGCAGATGCTAGCTTCCAAACGGATCGAGATGACTCGAAATCTCAGTCTGGATTCGTTTTCACTCTTAATGGCGCTGCTGTTAGCTGGAAAAGTTCTAAACAGAGTGTTACAGCAGATTCTACTACTGAGTCCACGTAAAAGAAGATATTTATTGATAAGATCGCTATGGATGACAACATAGCTGATCCTCTCACAAAAGCATTACCACGTGATAAGCATGAAGGGCACATTCATTCCATGGGAATTGGATGTGTTCCTAAGTTGTAGTACTCTTTTATGAATTCATGTAATAATTCATTTTCTCGTGTACTCTATTCAACCTTATTGTTATGATATAAAATGTTTTGTTTTTCATGTGGAATCGTACGCCAATTTTGAACACCACAAAGTGAACTGATTAACATTACATCGTTTTGGTCCTTGATTACCCACTTGAGCTGATAACTCAGGTAATCATTTTGTGACGTTGGTTGATGGTGGGTTCAACGAGCCATAAGTCACGCGGCTGACTGACCAATCACAAAGGCGATTTATACGGATATCTCGTAGGACACCCCGTGACAACGTTATGGAGTCCTAAATGTTTTATAACATTGGGTGCCTGGTCGTGGATAGGACCTCCATAGTGTTCCTTAGAGTCGAGTCTTTTGACCTTCAACTGTCTCTTGAGATTAAGACAGATTTTGGGTAACTTTGGTTTCTTTCCCACGGTCACCGTAACAGGGGCCAAGAGGATTTTTTCTGGGTTATTTCATGCTGGGTGATATCGGCAGGATTCGAGTTGAGGGAAATATCCAAACCCTTATCAGGATTTTATCATTTCTCAGGGCCACTCGAGGAGTAGTAACTGAAATGTATGGCCATGCTCGAATACAGATTCGTTTTATCAGTTAAGTTACTCTCTAGTCGGGGAAACCACTCTTGATACAGATCGCTTGTGAGATACGACCTTTGCGAATGCGGATTTGCAAATTGTCTTACATTGAGTGGGAGAAATTTTAAAAGGATATGAGATTCGGTTATCGCACCTACACTTGTACGGACAAGTGGGAGTTTGTTGGAGCTTGTGTCCTCCACATGTAGTGTGATAACGTCATTGCACATACCCTTGTACGGACAAGTGGGAGATTGTTGGGGCTGGTGTCCTTGACAATTAAGTACAATGACTTATTAAATCTCTTTAAGGATCACAAGGGCATACTTTTGTATTATTACCAGTTGATCCACGTTTATCAATAACGGTTGGCTTGCTAGATAAGTTTGACGTTATTGTCATACGGATGGCGGTGATCAACTGGTCCCTATACGTCACACCTATAGGACACGTTTGAGAGATGTCAAGGTATGAAAATACAATCACATTTATGCCGGATATGACTAAACAGTTAGTCAGAGGTATTGACTATTAAATTAGTCAATAAGATGTTGAGATTATTATTTAATACGGATTAAATAATTTTAGCTAATACGGATTGCATGATTAATTCGTAAAATTAAATATAAACGGTTATATTTAATTAAATATTGTATTCGCGTATTAATATAAACAGTTATATTAATTTGGGTAATTATACAATATCGTAATTTTATCAGACCATTATTAATACATCGACTGCATTAATATCTGATAACATGCATACGATTTATAAACAAAACCCGCGAATAAAGTTTAGCTAAATGGGTCGAATCACAAATTAGAATAAGGTAAGAGTGGAAAGCCCACTCCTACCCTATTGGAAATTTCGGCCAAAAGAGCTACATAAGGAGGAGGACTCTCCTTATGTCAGTGACTCTTGTTTCACTGTTTAAACAAATCTCAAGGAAAAATTAGGGTTTTGAGAGTTTTCTTCTCCCAAAACCTCAGATCTCACATCTAAAACCTAAATAAATAGCTCTCCCAATATTGCAAGGCAGTTGGAGAGGATTTCTAGCACACGCGGCCACGTCTCATTCTAAGTCTTGGGTGCAAGTTATAGGAGGGAATTTGTGTTAATTCCTGTTCTTAGGCCTTTCGCACAAGGACTAAAGGTTGTACTTCTTTTCTTATCCTTTTTAATCTTATGACTATAAACACAACTGTATTTTTCATTATAATCCTGCAAGTTTAGGGTGAATACATGCTTTATTCCCCACAAGTGGTATCAGAGACAGGCCATGAAAATTTTACCTTTGTGTTTTTCGTAAGTTTTAAAACCTGAAAAATCGTCTTCTGCCGCTAAGTCGGTCGATCGACCCCCCGTTGCGGTCGGTCGACCGCCTCCTGCGTGTTTTTCTGTTTCGACAGTTTATCTTTTGTGAGAAATCGTGTTCAGAAACTCGGTTTCGTGTTTTGTGGTCGGTCGACCTGTTTTTCGGGTCGGTCAACCATTCTGCTTTAAAAAAAAAAAAATATTTTTTTTTTTCGCCAGGTGGTCGGTAGACCTGTTTATTGGGTCGGTAGACCACCCCTGTAACAGACTCGTTTTTTTTTTTATTTTCCGAAAATAACATGTTTTATTTTCACATGGCCTTTAGTAATATACTATATACGGAAATAGTATATTATTAATTTTGTGAAACGGTTCACCCTCGTTTGATACATATTATTTTAAAACGGTTTAAAATAATAGGATTATAAACTTATTAAAATTAAAGTGGTTAAAACGGTATAATCACATAATTTTAATCCTAAAAGGTGGTTTGGTAAAAATTTGTTAATCATAATAACAGTATTATGTCATGAATGAATTTTGTTTTAGTTGATGCATTTTATTTATCGTCTTGTTGAATGTCTAATGAATGCTTTCAATAACGTATTTAATTTTGCAAACGGTTGTAACTTAGTGTGGCCTTAGAAGATTGTGTCACCGTAATGATGGGACATAGTCTTGCTTGTAATTTCGAGATCTTGAATCTCCGTTTTGGGTTTTTGCCATGTAATTACTTTTGTATTTAAATTAGAATGTATCTAGGACTACTTTTGTAATTTAAATTAGTAATTTTGTGAAGACCGAAGACGGAGACCGGATGCTTACTCCCACTGCAAGGACCAAGATGGAACATCAAGACAAGCTTCTAGGGTCCAACAGTGGATTCCAAGTTGTTTTATGTTTATTTTGGTAGGATAGGCCACACTAGGACTTTTATTTACGTTTATCGCATTTATTTTATGCTTTCATCGATAATAGCTTGCATCATATTCCGCCTAAAACCAAACCACCTATTACATGCCTGAAAACTGACTCATGTAGAGGTTACGCGTTGGTTTTCTGTGACAATACAGATGTCACATGTCAATTGCAAAGCCATCACTTTATTTCATTCATTCACGAATATGCTAGATTTTAGTTCACTTAATATGAATAAATATAAGTCGATGGGGTCTTCCTCGTATAACCAAAAATTGAGAATAGTCTTTATAAATCAGCCTCCCATGAATCCCTTCTTCGTCGGTAGGCATAATATGACCCCTTCTACGTCGGGTAAGTGGGAACAGATGATGTATTTTATCTCAACATCATGGTCACTCGATAATATCCAGTGACTGAGATGGACTAATAGATAGGATTTACGGAAATCTATCGACCAAGAGTTCCAACGGTGGAATTAGCCAAACTTTGGGCTTATCAATATACGGAAATTGAGTCTTGGGATCATTTATATATTTCTTGAGGGAGATCAATTATATAAATGCATGAGTCTACGAGTTTAAATTCAATTTAATATAGACTTATATCACAACAATGAGTTGCTTATATGGTTTTGTTTTATCTTCTTTTCAGTCTAGAACACGTTCAATTAAACTGCTGTATAACTAAATGGCTGGTGAAGACCCAATGCCAAGTGCCAAGCTAGCACGTGAATCCTGGCTAAAAGCCTTCATGGACTCCATGAATCAGTCCACAAGACTGAGGAATGATGGGTCAAACTTCTCTGACTGGGAGGCAGCACTACGGAATGCTGCCATTGCTGACGGAAAGCTCAAGTACTTAACTGAGCCCATTCCGCCACACCCAGGAACTGGAGCTAGAGCTAACGAAGTTCGCGCTCATAGCGAATTCGTCATGGAAGCGGGTGCGATAAAGAACGTACTCATCTATGCAATGGAATCCAATTTGCAAAGACGCTTCATAACCCATGGTGCAAACAAGATTTTCACCACGCTCACTAAAGAATTCTCAAAGGCTCCGAGAATCGTTTCTTATGAGCATACCTGTCGCTTCTTTGAGGCGAAACTCCAGAAGGGCCAAGCTGTTAGCCCACATATTCTTCACATGATTGAGAATATCGAGAAACTGGAGACCCTTAACTGCAAGATCAGTGAGAACATAATCGTTGATCGTATGCTTCACTCGCTTCATGATGGGTTCGCCCTCTTTAGGGCCAACTACTACATGAACGACATGAAGAAGACTCCTCATGAGCTCCACTCCCTTCTCGTACAGACTGAGAGGGATCTGAAATTAAGTGGGAGCATGAAGCAGGATGTTCTCATGATCTCCAGTAAGGGAAAGGGTAAAGGGAAGGCTAAAGCTCAGGGCGACCTAGCAATAGGTAAGCCCAGGTTCAAGAAACCAGGATTTACTAAGAGTGGGCCAGGTGAGTCGAGCAACTCACAGGGCAAGACTAAGAGCAAGGATACTAGCATGGAATGTCACCATTGCCACAAGACTGGGCATTGGAGGCGCTCATGCCCCGTGTATCGTGAGGACATTAAGGCAGGCCGCGTTATTCCTGTTGGTATGTCTTCTTCTTCTTTTATTCACATGATTGAGATTAACCATGCAAGTTACGGAACTTGGGTACTAGATACTGGTTGTGGTTCTCATCTATGTAATCATGTGCAGGGCCTCCGAAACCAAGAACCCCTAATCAAGGGTGAGGTTGACCTGCGTGTCGGGAATGGAGCACGTGTTGCTGCAATCTCGAGGGGAACATACGTGACCCAGCTTCCAAGTGGATTCGAGTTATCTTTATATAACTGTTATTATGTTCCTTGTTTGTCCAAAAACATTATTTAAGTTTCTGCGCTTGACAAACTCGGTTTTTCATTTGTAATAGAGAATAATAGCTGTATTTTCTCCTTACACAATATGATTTATGGCAAGGCAGTTTCCATGAATGGAATTTATGTTTTAGATCAAACCACCGAAATATTACATGTGAATAATAAGAGATTAAAGGTAGGTGACAGAGATCAAACTTACCTATGGCATTGTCGTATGGGACACATAAATGAGAAACGCGTAAAACAGCTCATACAGAACGGAGCTATCTCGCCCTTTGATTTCGAATCATATGGCACGTGTGAATCATGTCTCATCGGCAAGATGACTCGTATTTCCTTCAAAGGTGTTGGAATGCGCGCTGCCGACCTATTAGGACTCATACATACGGACATATGTGGCCCTATGTCGATCAACGCACGAGAAGGCTATAGGTATTTCATCACTTTCACGGATGATTTGAGTAGATATGGCTATGTCTACTTGATGAAACATAAAAGTGAATCCTTTGACAAGTTCAAAGAATACCAGAATCGGGTACAGAACCAGCTGGGTAGAAAGATTAAAGCACTACGTTCTGATCGTGGTGGTGAGTATCTTTCACACGAGTTTTATCAACACCTTAAAGACTGTGGCATCGTGCTACAGTTAACTCCACCTGGAACACCACAATTAAATGGTGTGTCCGAACGGAGAAATCGAACTCTACTCGATATGGTTCGATCCATGATGAGTCACACCGTCGTGCCTGATTCATTGTGGGGCTATGCTCTTTTGTCGGCCGCTCTAATACTTAACCGAAGTCCGTCTAAAGCTGTTGACAAGACTCCATACGAATTATGGAAGGGAACGGTCCCTAACTTGTCCTTTATACGGGTTTGGGGCTGCGAGGCTTATGTCAAGTGGAGACACGAGGATAAGCTCGGCCCGCGATCGGTCAAGACATACTTTATAGGTTATCCAAAGGGAACTTTTGGTCATTACTTCTACTCGCCAACCGAACAACGTGTTTTTGTTGCGGCTAGTGCGACGTTCTTAGAGAAAGAATTTCTCGAGAACAAGTCGAGTAATAGAACCTTCGAGTTATCGGAGGTTCAAGAACCAACTGCCGAGCAACCATTGGAGGAAACAGTTCCTTCAACCGAGGTTGCGGTAGATATTCCTGAGGAACCTAGGAGGTCGGGAAGAGTCTCTATTCCTCCGGACAGATACATTGGTATGGTCGAGGAACATGATACAGATGACGTCTTACTCCTAGAGGGTAATGAACCCACAACCTATAAAGGTGCCATGACTAGTTCTGACTCAAAGCTATGGCTAGAAGCCATGCAATTCGAGATGGACTCCATGTATGAGAACAACGTGTGGGATCTTGTGGACCTACCTGCAAAGGTACGTCCCCTTCAATGCAAATGGCTTTACAAGATAAAGCATGCCGTATTGGCGTGGAAGGACAACAAGATATCCACAAGGCTAGACTAGTTGCTAAAGGTTTCACTCAAGTGCCAGGCTTGCACTATGATGAGATCTTTGCACCCGTAGTCATGCTACGTTCCATTCGGATTATCTTAGCGATCGCCGCATTTCATGATTATGAAATATGGCAAATGGACGTTAAAACCGCCTTCTTAAACGGTTATTTGGAGGAAGAGTTGTACATGGTACAACCCGAGGGTTTTATCGATCCAGCACATCCTAAGAAAGTTTGCAAGCTTAAGCGTTCCATCTATGGACTTAAGCAAGCATCGCGGAGTTGGAATCATCGCTTCGACCAAGTGATAAAAGAGAATGGATTCATTCGATCAGTCGAGGAACCATGTCTCTATATCAAGTCGAGTGGGAGCAAGATTGTATTCCTAGTACTGTATGTCGACGACATACTCTTGATTGGGAATGACATACCTCTCCTATCTTCGGTTAAAGCATGGTTGAAAAACCATTTCCAGATGAAAGATCTGGGAGAGGCACAAAGAATTTTGGGCATCCGTATCTACAGGGATAGATCACGACGGATGTTGTCTCTCAGTCAGGAGTCTTATATAGATAAGATTCTAGAGAGATTCAGCATGACGAACTCCAAGAAGGGGTTCCTCCCTATGACTCCTGGGCTTCACTTGAGCAAGACTCAAGAAGCTAAGTCATTGGAAGAGAAAGAGCGCATGAGTTGGATTCCTTATGCTTCGGCAATAGGATCAATCATGTATGCCATGATATGCACACGTCCTGTCGTTGCATATGCATTGAGTATGACAAGTCGATTCCAAGCTCATCCAGGTGAACAACACTGGATGGCCGTGAAAAACATTCTTAAGTACCTACGGAGGACTAAAGATTGGGGATTGACTTACGGAGGCGACTCGACGCTCTGCGCCACGGGTTACGCAGATGCTAGCTTCCAAACGGATCGAGATGACTCGAAATCTCAGTCTGGATTCGTTTTCACTCTTAATGACGCTGCTGTTAGCTGGAAAAGTTCTAAACAGAGTGTTACAGCAGATTCTACTACTGAGTCCACGTAAAAGAAGATATTTATTGATAAGATCGCTATGGATGACAACATAGCTGATCCTCTCACAAAAGCATTACCACGTGATAAGCATGAAGGGCACATTCATTCCATGGGAATTGGATGTGTTCCTAAGTTGTAGTACTCTTTTATGAATTCATGTAATAATTCATTTTCTCGTGTACTCTATTCAACCTTATTGTTATGATATAAAATGTTTTGTTTTTCATGTGGAATCGTACGCCAATTTTGAACACCACAAAGTGAACTGATTAACATTACATCGTTTTGGTCCTTGATTACCCACTTGAGCTGATAACTCAGGTAATCATTTTGTGACGTTGGTTGATGGTGGGTTCAACGAGCCATAAGTCACGCGGCTGACTGACCAATCACAAAGGCGATTTATACGGATATCTCGTAGGACACCCCGTGACAACGTTATGGAGTCCTAAATGTTTTATAACATTGGGTGCCTGGTCGTGGATAGGACCTCCATAGTGTTCCTTAGAGTCGAGTCTTTTGACCTTCAACTGTCTCTTGAGATTAAGACAGATTTTGGGTAACTTTGGTTTCTTTCCCACGGTCACCGTAACAGGGGCCAAGAGGATTTTTTCTGGGTTATTTCATGCTGGGTGATATCGGCAGGATTCGAGTTGAGGGAAATATCCAAACCCTTATCAGGATTTTATCATTTCTCAGGGCCACTCGAGGAGTAGTAACTGAAATGCATGGCCATGCTCGAATACAGATTCGTTTTATCAGTTAAGTTACTCTCTAGTCGGGGAAACCACTCTTGATACAGATCGCTTGTGAGATACGACCTTTGCGAATGCGGATTTGCAAATTGTCTTACATTGAGTGGGAGAAATTTTAAAAGGATATGAGATTCGGTTATCGCACCTACACTTGTACGGACAAGTGGGAGTTTGTTGGAGCTTGTGTCCTCCACATGTAGTGTGATAACGTCATTGCACATACCCTTGTACGGACAAGTGGGAGATTGTTGGGGCTGGTGTCCTTGACAATTAAGTACAATGACTTATTAAATCTCTTTAAGGATCACAAGGGCATACTTTTGTATTATTACCAGTTGATCCACGTTTATCAATAACGGTTGGCTTGCTAGATAAGTTTGACGTTATTGTCATACGGATGGCGGTGATCAACTGGTCACTATACGTCACACCTATAGGACACGTTTGAGAGATGTCAAGGTATGAAAATACAATCACATTTATCCCGGATATGACTAAACAGTTAGTCAGAGGTATTGACTATTAAATTAGTCAATAAGATGTTGAGATTATTATTTAATACGGATTAAATAATTTTAGCTAATACGGATTGCATGATTAATTCGTAAAATTAAATATAAACGGTTATATTTAATTAAATATTGTATTCGCGTATTAATATAAACAGTTATATTAATTTGGGTAATTATACAATATCGTAATTTTATCAGACCATTATTAATACATCGACTGCATTAATATCTGATAACATGCATACGATTTATAAACAAAACCCGCGAATAAAGTTTAGCTAAATGGGTCGAATCACAAATTAGAATAAGGTAAGAGTGGAAAGCCCACTCCTACCCTATTGGAAATTTCGGCCAAAAGAGCTACATAAGGAGAAGGACTCTCCTTATGTCAGTGACTCTTGTTTCACTGTTTAAACAAATCTCAAGGAAAAATTAGGGTTTTGAGAGTTTTCTTCTCCCAAAACCTCAGATCTCACATCTAAAACCTAAATAGCTCTCCCAATATTGCAAGGCAGTTGGAGAGGATTTCTAGCACACGCGGCCACGTCTCATTCTAAGTCTTGGGTGCAAGTTATAGGAGGGAATTTGTGTTAATTCCTGTTCTTAGGCCTTTCGCACAAGGACTAAAGGTTGTACTTCTTTTCTTATCCTTTTTAATCTTATGACTATAAACACAACTGTATTTTTCATTATAATCCTGCAAGTTTAGGGTGAATACATGATTTATTGTATTTTTCAACTTGTTATCCAAGCTACTTTCTTTCCTATTGTTATTGGTATAATTCTTCTAATCTCTACTTAGTTTTTACTTTTATTTAAGTTTCCTTTGAATCAATTGTTCATCCTTTGTTGGTTCATGATGTTTAGCTTTTGTTCATGCCTTATTCACACGTTTTCATTTACCATGAGTGATTAGTCTCCTTGCTAGGGTAAGGGGTGATCTTGGGTGTTGTTTAGATGATGAATTCATGCTAGTAAGTTGATTAGTTGTTCTTAAAAAAGTAGTCTTCCATTTGTTGCATGCTAGGTGTTTGATGATTTGCCTCAACGAAAGTTGGGCTTTGATTTTAGCGTGACTTGCCTTTAGCGTCGGTTGGGGGTTTGTCTTAGCATGTTTAATGGTTGGTTGTGGTATTTGTAGCGAAAGCTAGGGTATTCCGACCTAGGTTAGTCGACTCGAGAGAAGAGACTACCTGAGACTATTTGTTTGAGACCTTCTAGTTTTCTTTCTAGCATCTTCGTCTAACCACCTTAGTGACCCCCGAAACCCTAGTCTTCTCTTCCATTGATTCAATCTTATTTAGTTGCTTTAATTGTTCGTCTTAGTTGTTCTTTAGTCTTTAATCAACCACAAACCTATTACCCCCGACTCTCGCATAAACTAGAACATAACTATACAACTATCCCCACCGTCTTCGTGTTCGACAACCCGTTTATACTACTTACTTGGGTTTTTACAAATGTGTTTGATGCCGGAATTGACGACGAAAACCGGCCATCATAGGACACCTCGCATGTTTAGTTATGTTAAAAAGTTTTAATTCCGCTGCATTTTTAGTACTTTGTATGTTTATTATTTCTGCTTTCGCGAGGGGTTTTACAAGAATTGGATGAGAAAGTGGATTAAAGGGTATACATGTTAAGAACGGTTTATTTGGGATTTTCTTGTTAACTCTTGAATTGGATTTTTGTATACATGTTCTTATGTTTAATTGATGTCGTATACATGTGGGAAATGTTGTGTTGTTGCGTAAAATCATGTTTAAGACGGATTGGTAAAGTATTGAACGGATTGGAAATGGCGAAATTTGCGAAATGCGCGATCAGAGGCTCTGAGCCGGTCGACCGACCAGCGGCCGACCAGCCGGCTCAGAGTCCCTCTTTGCATTGTTCAGTTTTTCAAAAATATTGGGAACGGGTCCCAGCCTGTGGACCGACAGCCGGCCGGCCGGCTGGGAGTCCCAATTGTGGTTCTTTGAGGTTTTGCGAGAAGGGAAGAAGAGGTCCCCAGCCGGTAGACCGGAAGCCGGCCGGCCGGCTGGGAGGCCTTTTATATTGTTTTTTTATGTTGTCGGCCTGAGAGTAAAGGACTCTCAGCCGGTTGACCGGCCGCCTATGGCCAACCGGCTGAGAGCCCCAGATCGTATTGTTTGCTTCATAAGTTTTGATTTTCAAGTCGGATTGCATTGATTCTTTTTCCGTATGCTTCGTATGCATGTTTGGAGTCCCCGAGGTTCGGGCGACACTATATTGGGTTCGGGAATAGAGTGAGGATAGAGACTGTTTTGGTAAAATTTCTACCGAGTTGAATTACTGTGATATAGGTCAAAGTGCCAAACAATATGAGGATTTACGTAGAAAACGAATATAAGAACGAAAGAAATAAAATAACGACACAAGAGGTTTTGGTGACGCGGAAAAACCCAATGAGGGAAACAACCGCGTGGGGAACGGAATCCCACCAAGATTTTCACTATAATCGAGAGTATTCGCTGTTTTGTATGGGGTACAAGTATGTGTGTGTAAGTAGTAAAGTTTACAACGTATGCATGAATGAATATGGAATGCCCTAATTTTCCTTTTATAGGTGAGGATTCCTAGTCAACTGATTCTGCTATGGTTCTGGTCAGCTCCAGGAATATAGGAGTAAGTTGAGGAGAATATGCTTCTAGGGTTTTGACCTTCTCTTCTCCCTTCAACGACTCTTTCCTGGTGTACAACCTGTTTCGTGATGGGCTGCTCGTACCTCGGTTTGTCTTTGGGCCCAACAACATGATAGCGAATTTTGGGCTAAACAATTTCCCCCAAATTTCAGCCTAATCTTGGCTTTAATTGGGCTGGAATTTCTTCCTGCCTTCAAATGTGCTTCGGGAATTTATGGGGGTAGTTGGGGGATTCCCATAACTGCTTACAGCCGCCCTACTTGTCCCACTTGTCCCACCTTCTCATTAACCGCCTGTCCCCTCATTATTTACCTCCATTTACTTTAACCTTTCAACTTTCAATTTTGAATTCCCTTTTCAAATTTAACCCTCTATAAATACCCTCTTTTAACCGTTCATTTTTACTTTCTTTTCTTTCTCACTTTCTTTACCATCTTCTTGCCTTTCTTACTTTCTTTCTTTCGCAGTAAAAATTCTTTCACCACTTCTTTCAAAATTCATCATGTCTGCTCCTGGGTCCTCTTCCGCTACTCCCTCTGCTACTCCTACTCCTGCAGGGTCTTCTGGATCTACTCCTGCTTCGGGGGACTACTCTGGTCCTTTCCCTTCGCAGGGGCTGCTTGCGGCCAAACATCTGTGTGACTCTGCTTTCAGCGAGTCTCATGCTTCTCTCATCAAGATCAGGTTCGGGTTTCCGGACGGAGTTGCTTATCACTTCCCTCTTCCTGGCGAGAAGGCCGATTTTGAGAGGGAAGGATGGACTTGCTTCTATGAGTATCCTTTCCGCATGGGTCTAAGGTTCCCTTTCCCTGATCTGATTGTTGATTTCTTGAAGTTAACCAAGTTGGCTATGTGCCAGATTGCTCCACATGCATGGAGGATTTTACTCAGCATCTGCGCCTTGAACCGTGAACGAGGGCTGAACATTGGTTTGGCTTATTTAGGGCAGTTGTTCACTCCTCGTTCTCTGGGTCACTCTTAGTGCACAATCCGTAGCCATGACAACATGCCCTCTGCTATTATCTCTTCCACCACTCCAAACGATAGTAAGTGGTTTACCCGTTTTATCTTTGTCAAGATTGACACCCTCCCTTATTCTCCAGACTACATCTTCCCTGAGTGGCAGCCTGTGGAAGGTATGGCCTCTGCTCTGGTGTCTGTTTTTCTGGCTCTATTATCTTCTACTGTTGTCTTTTGCTAATGGTTTGTTTGTTTCTTCAGGGAATAGCCTGGCCAAGTTCCCTGAATCCGAGGATCCCCCTGCTTCGAAGGCCAAGCTCCTGGATCTTCCTGCTGAGGAGAGGAGGTTCTCCAAGCTGGTCCGGGATTCTGCTGTTCTGGTGGTGAAGAAGGAGGGTACGATGTTTCTGGTCTGGTTGTTTTTTTGGGTGGTTTCTGTGGGGAATAAAACGCGTATTCACCCTAAATTTGCAGGATTATAATGAAATATGCAATTGTGAATATCGTCATAAGATTAAAGACATGAGAAAAGAAGTACAACCTTTAGTCCTCGCGCAAAAGGCCTAAGAACAGGAATTAATGCAAATTCCCTCCTATAACTTGCACCCAAGACTTAGTTTGAGACGTGGCCGCGTGTGCTAGAAATCCTCTCCAATTGCCTTGTAATATAGGGAGAGCCCTTGAGGTTTTAGATGTGAGATCTGAGGTTTTGGGAGAAGAATGCTCTCAAACCCTAATTTTACCCTGAGATTATTTTACAGTGCAACAAGAGTAGTCTACATAAGGAGAAGGACTCTCCTTATGTAGCCCTAGGATTCGGCCGAAATAGGGTTAGGGTAGGAGTGGGCTTTCCACTCTTAGCTTATCCCAATGCGTGATTCGACCCAATTGCTTAAATATAATTCGCGGGTTTATAATTATAAATCGTAACATGTTATCAGATATTAATACAGTCGATATATTAATAACGGTCTGATAAAATACGATATTGTATAATTACCCAAATTAATATAACTGTTTATATTAATACGCGAATACAATATTTAATTAAATATAACCGTTTATATTTAATTTACGAATTAATCATGTAATCCGTATTAGCTAAAATTATTTAATCCGTATTAAATAATAATCTCAACATCTTATTGACTAATTTAATAGTCAATACCTCTGACTAACCGTTTAGTCATATCCGGCAAAATGTGACTGTATTTTCATACCTTCACATCTCTCAAACGTGTCCTATAGGTGTGACGTATAGGGACCAGTTGACCACCGCCATCCGTATGACAATAACGTCAAACTTATCTAGCCAGCCAACCGTTATTGATAAACGTGGATCAACTGGTAATAATACAGAAGTATGCCCTTGTGATCCTTAAAGAGATTTAATAAGTCATTGTACTTAGTAGTCAAGGACATCAGCCCCAACAATCTCCCACTTGTTCGTACAAGGGTATGTTCAATGACGTTATCACACTACATGTGGAGGACACAATCTCCAACAAACTCCCACTTGTCCGTACAAGTGTAGGTGCGATAACCGAATCTCATATCCTTTTAAAATTTCTCCCACTCAATGTAAGACAATTTGCAAATCCGCATTCGCAAAGGTCGTATCTCACAAGCGATCTGTATCAAGAGTGGTTTCCCCGACTAGAGAGTAACTTAACTGATAAAACGAATCTGTATTCGAGCATGGCCATGCATTTCAGTTACTACTCCTCGAGTGGCCCTGAGAAATGATAAAATCCTGATAAGGGTTTGGATATTTCGCTCAACTCGAATCCTGCCGATATCGCCCAGCATGAAATAACCCAGAAAAAATCCTCTTGGCCCCTGTTACGGTGACCGTGGGAAAGAAACCAAAGTTACCCAAAATCTGTCTTAATCTCAAGAAACAGTTGAAAGTCAAAAGACTCGACTCTAAGGAACACTATGGAGGTCCTATCCACGACCTGGCACCCAATGTTATAAAACATTTAGGACTCCATAACGATGTCACGGGGTGTCCTACGAGATATCCGTATAACTCGCCTTTGTGATTGGTCAGTCATCCACGTGACTTATGGCTCGTTGAACCCACCATCAACCAACGTCACAAAATGATTACCTGAGTTATCAGCTCAAGTGGGTAATCAAGGACCAAAACGATGTAATGTTAATCAGTTCACTTTGTGGTGTTCAAAATTGGCGTACAATTCCACATGAGAAACAAAACATTTTATATCATAACAATAAGGTTGAATAGAGTACACGAGAAAATGAATTATTACATGAATTCATAAAAGAGTACTACAACTTAGGAACACATCCAATTCCCATGGAATGAATGTGCCCTTCATGCTTATCACGTGGTAATGCTTTTGTGAGAGGATCAGCTATGTTGTCATCCGTAGCGATCTTTTCAATAAAAATCTCCTTTTGCTCCACGTAATCTCTGATTAGATGAGCTTTCCGTTGTACATGCCTAGCCTTGCTGCTAGACTTATGCTCCTTAGCTTGGAAGATGGCACCGCTATTGTCACAATAGACGGTGATTGGGTCATTCGAACTAGGCACTACTGATAGTCCTTGTAAGAATTGACGCATCCATATTGCTTCCTTAGCTGCTTCTGAGGCGGCATAGTACTCGGACTCAGTCGTAGAATCTGCTGTAACACTCTGTTTAGAACTTTTCCAGCTGACAGCAGCGCCATTAAGAGTAAAGACAAATCCAGACTGAGATTTCGAGTCATCTCGATCTGTTTGGAAGCTAGCATCTGCGTAACCCGTGGCGCAGAGCGTTGAGTCGCCTCCATAAGTCAATCCCCAATCTTTAGTCCTCCGTAGGTACTTAAGAATGTTTTTCACGGCCATCCAGTGTGGTTCACCTGGATGAGCTTGGAATCGACTGGTCATACTCAATGCATATGCAACGTCTGGACGTGTGCATATCATGGCATACATGATCGATCCTATTGCCGAGGCATAAGGAATCCGACTCATGCGCTCTTTCTCTTCCACTGACTTAGCTTCTTGAGTCTTGCTCAAGTGAAGCCCAGGAGTCATGGGAAGGAACCCCTTCTTGGAGTTCGTCATACTGAATCTCTCCAGAATCTTCTCTATATAAGACTCCTGACTGAGAGACAACATCCGTCGTGATCTATCCCTGTAGATACGGATGCCCAAATTTCTTTGTGCCTCTCCCAGATCTTTCATCTGGAAATGGTTTTTCAACCATGCTTTAACCGAAGATAAGAGAGGTATGTCATTCCCAATCAAGAGTATGTCGTCGACATACAGTACTAGGAATACAATCTTGCTCCCACTCGACTTGATATAGAGACATGGTTCCTCGACTGATCGAACGAACCCATTCTCTTTTATCACTTGGTCGAAGCGATGATTCCAACTCCGCGATGCTTGCTTAAGTCCATAGATGGAACGCTTAAGCTTGCAAACTTTCTTAGGATGTGCTGGATCGATAAAACCCTCGGGCTGTACCATGTACAACTCTTCCTCCAAATAACCGTTTAAGAAGGCGGTTTTAACGTCCATTTGCCATATTTCATAGTCATGAAATGCGGCGATCGCTAAGATAATCCGAATGGAACGTAGCATGACTACGGGTGCAAAGATCTCATCGTAGTGCAAGCCTGGCACTTGGGTGAAACCTTTAGCAACTAGTCTAGCCTTATGGATATCTTGTTGTCCTTCCACGGCATGCTTTATCTTGTAAAGCCATTTGCATTGAAGGGGACGTACCTTTGCAGGTAGGTCCACAAGATCCCACACGTTGTTCTCATACATGGAGTCCATCTCGGATTGCATGGCTTCTAGCCATAGCTTTGAGTCAGAACTGGTCATGGCACCTTTATAGGTTGTGGGTTCATTACCCTCTAGGAGTAAGACGTCATCTGTATCGTGTTCCTCGACCATACCAATGTATCTGTCCGGTGGAATAGAGACTCTTCCTGACCTACTAGGTTCCTCAGGGATATCTACCGCAGCCTCGGTTGAAGGTACTGTTTCCTCCAATGGTTGCTCGGTAGTTGGTTCTTGAACCTCCGATAACTCGAAGGTTCTATTACTCGACTTGTTCTCGAGAAATTCTTTCTCTAAGAACGTCGCACTAGCCGCAACAAAAACACGTTGTTCGGTAGGCGAGTAGAAGTAATGACCAAACGTTCCCTTTGGATAGCCTATAAAGTATGTCTTGACCGATCGCGGGCCGAGCTTATCCTCGTGTCTCCACTTGACATAAGCCTCGCAGCCCTAAACCCGAATAAAGGACAAGTTAGGGACCGTTCCCTTCCATAACTCGAATGGAGTCTTGTCAACAGCTTTAGACGGACTTCGGTTAAGTATTAGAGCGGCCGACAAAAGAGCATAGCCCCATAATGAATCAGGCACAACGGTGTGACTCATCATGGATCGAACCATATGAAGTAAAGTTCGATTTCTCCGTTCGGACACACCATTTAATTGTGGTGTTCCAGGTGGAGTCAACTGTAGCACGATCCCACAGTCTTTTAGGTGTTGATCAAACTCGCGTGAAAGATACTCACCACCACGATCCGAGCGTAGTGCTTTAATCTTTCTACCCAGCTGGTTCTGTACCCGATTCTGGTATTCTTTGAACTTGTCAAAGGATTCACTTTTATGTTTCATCAAGTAGACATAGCCATATCTACTCAAATCATCCCTGAAAGTGATGAAATACCTATAGCCTTCTCGTGCGTTGATCGACATAGGGCCACATACGTCCGTATGTATGAGTCCTAATAGGTCGGCAGCGCGCATTCCAACACCTTTGAAGGAAATACGAGTCATTTTGCCGATGAGACATGATTCACACGTGCCATATGATTCGAAATCAAAGGGCGAAATAGCTCCATTCTTTATGAGCTGTTTTACGCGTTTCTCATTTATGTGTCCCATACGACAATGCCATAGGTAAGTTTGATCTTTGTCACCTACCTTTATTCTTTTATTATTCACATGTAATATCTCGGTGGTTTGATCTAAAACATAAATTCCATTCATGGAAACTGCCTTGCCATAAATCATATTGTGTAAGGAGAAAATACAGCTATTATTCTCTATTACAAATGAAAAGCCGAGTTTGTCAAGTGCAGAAACTGAAATAATGTTTTTGGACAAACTAGGAACATAATAACAGTTATATAAAAATAACTCGAATCCACTTGGAAGCTGGATTACGTATGTTCCCTTCGAGACTGCAGCCACACGTGCTCCATTCCCGACACGCAGGTCCACCTCACCCTTGATTAGGGGTTCTTGGTTTCGGAGGCCCTGCACATGATTACATAGATGAGAACCACAACCAGTATCAAGTACCCAAGTTCCGCAACTTGCATGGTTAATCTCAATCATGTGAATAAAAGAAGAAGAAGACATACCAACAGGAGTAACACGGCCTGCTTTAATGTCCTCGCGATACACGGGGCATGAGCGCCTCCAATGCCCAGTCTTGTGGCAATGGTGACATTCCATGCTTGTATCCTTGCTCTTTATCTTGCCCTGTGAGTTACTCGACTCACCAGGCCCACTCTTAGCAAATCCTGGTTTCTTGAACCTGGGCCTACCTACCGCTAGGTCGCCCTGAGCTTTAGCCTTCCCTTTACCTTTTCCCTTACTTGAGATCATGAGAACATCCTGCTTTAGACTCCCACTCAACTTTAGATCCTTCTCAGTCTGTACGAGAAGGGAGTGGAGCTCATGGGGAGTCTTCTTCATGTCGTTCATGTAGTAGTTGGCCCTAAAGAGGGCGAACCCATCATGAAGCGAATGAAGCATGCGATCAACGATGATGTTCTCACTGATCTTGCAGTTTAGGGTCTCCAGTTTCTCGATATTCTCAATCATGTTGAGAATATGTGGGCTAACAGCTTGGCCCTTCTGGAGTTTCGCCTCAAAGAAGCGACAGGTATGCTCATAAGAAACGATTCTCGGAGCCTTGGAGAATTCGTTAGTGAGCGTGGTGAAAATCTTGTTTGCACCATGGGTTATGAAGCGTCTTTGCAAATTAGATTCCATTGCATAGATGAGTACGTTCTTTATCGCACCCGCTTCCATGACGAAGTCGCTATGAGCGCGAACATCGTTGGCTCTAGCTCCAGTTCCTGGGTGTGCCGGAATGGGCTCAGTTAAAAACTTAAGCTTTCCGTCAGCAATGGCAGCATTCCGTAGTGCTGCCTCCCAGTCAGAGAAGTTTGACCCATCATTCCTCAGTCTAGTTGACTGATTCATGGAGTCCATGAAGGCTTTTAGCCAGGATTCACGTGCTAGCTTGGCACTTGGCATTGGGTCTTCACCAGCCATTTTAGTTTTACAGTAGTTTTAATGAACGTGTTCTACACTGAAAGAAGATAAAACAAAACCATATAAGCAACTTATTGTTGTGATTTAAGTCTATATTAAATTGAATTTAAACTCGTAGACTCATGCATTTATATAATTGATCTCCCTCAAGAATTATATAAACGATCCCAAGACTCAATTTCCGTATATTGATAAGCCCACAGTTTGGCTAATTCCAATCGTTGGAACTCTTGGTCGATAGATTTCCGTAAATCCTATCTATTAGTCCATCTCAGTCACTGGAATATTATCGAGTGACCATGATGTTGAGATAAAATAAATCATCTGTTCCCACTTACCCGACGTAGAAGGGGTCATATTATGCCTACCGACGAAGAAGGGATTCATGGGAGGCTGATTTATAAAGACTATTCTCAATTTTGGTTATACGAGGAAGACCCCATCAACTTTCATTTATTCATATTAAGTGAACTAATATCTAGCATATACGAGAATGAATTAAATAAAGTGATGGCTTTTAAATTGACATGTGACATCTGTATTATCACAGAAAACTAACGCGTGACCTCTACATGAGTCAGTTTTCAGGCATGATATAGGTGGTTTGGTTTTTAGGCGGAATATGATGCAAGCTATTATCGATGAAAGCGTAAAGATAAATGCAATAAACGTAAATAAAAAGTCCTAGTGTGGCCTATCCTACCAAAATAAACATAAAACAACTTGGAATCCACCGTTGGACCCTAGAAGCTTGTCTTGATGTTCTATCTTGGTCCTTGCAGCGGGAGTGAGCATCCGGTCTCCGTCTTGTCTTTGGTCTTCACAAAATTACTAATTTAAATTACAAAAGTAATCCTAGATACATTCTAATTTAAATACAAAAGTAATTACATGGCAAAAACCCAAAACGGAGATTCAAGATCTCAAAATTACAAGCAAGATCGTGTCCCATCATTACGGTAACACAATCTTCTAAGGCCACACTAAGTTACAACCGTTTGCAAAAATTAAATACGTTATTGAAAGCATTCAAGGCATTCACAAGACGATAAATAAAATGCATCAACTAAATAAAATTTATACATGACATAATACTGTTATTATGATTAATAAATTTATACCAAACCACCTTTTAAGATTAAAATTATGTGACTATACCGCTTTAATCACCAATTTTAATAAACATATAATCCATTATTTTAAACTGTTTTAAAACAATATGTATCAAACGAGGGTGAACCGTTTCACTAAATAATATACTATTTCCGTATACAGTATATTATTTTAAGCCATGTGAAAATAAGAAACAAGTTATTTTCGAAAATAAACACCCCGAAACGAGAGCACTCGATCGAGTAACAGGGGCACTCGATCGAGTGTCAGGGTCACTCGATCGAGTGCAGCAGGGCTCGATCGAGTGGCTCGTAAAAACTGCAAATCGCTGCACTTTTAAATTAAAACGGGTTTATAACTTGGATTTAAAACGTGTAAATCATAAATAAACAACAACAAAAGATTCACATATTGCTAAAAATATCGATTAATTAACAATACGCAAATTATAATCGAAAAACAAGATCGATTTCTCACAAAAATCACACGCACGGGCCTGGTACGAGGGCACTCGATCGAGTGCAACAGGGACTCGATCGAGTGCCTAGGCAGATCGCACGGTTTTCTCAAAGTTTTGATTTTATGAAAGACACAATTGTAAAATTTTCATGGCCTAAGGCTCTGATACCACTTGTGGGGAATAAAACGCGTATTCACCCTAAATTTGCAGGATTATAATGAAATATGCAATTGTGAATATCGTCATAAAATTAAAGACATGAGAAAAGAAGTACAACCTTTAGTCCTCGCGCAAAAGGCCTAAGAACAGGAATTAATGCAAATTCCCTCCTATAACTTGCACCCAAGACTTAGTTTGAGACGTGGCCGCGTGTGCTAGAAATCCTCTCCAATTGCCTTGCAATATAGGGAGAGCCCTTGAGGTTTTAGATGTGAGATCTGAGGTTTTGGGAGAAGAATGCTCTCAAACCCTAATTTTACCCTGAGATTATTTTACAGTGCAACAAGAGTAGTCTACATAAGGAGAAGGACTCTCCTTATGTAGCCCTAGGATTCGGCCGAAATAGGGTTAGGGTAGGAGTGGGCTTTCCACTCTTAGCTTATCCCAATGCGTGATTCGACCCAATTGCTTAAATATAATTCGCGGGTTTATAATTATAAATCGTAACATGTTATCAGATATTAATACAGTCGATATATTAATAACGGTCTGATAAAATACGATATTGTATAATTACCCAAATTAATATAACTGTTTATATTAATACGCGAATACAATATTTAATTAAATATAACCGTTTATATTTAATTTACGAATTAATCATGTAATCCGTATTAGCTAAAATTATTTAATCCGTATTAAATAATAATCTCAACATCTTATTGACTAATTTAATAGTCAATACCTCTGACTAACCGTTTAGTCATATCCGGCAAAATGTGACTGTATTTTCATACCTTCACATCTCTCAAACGTGTCCTATAGGTGTGACGTATAGGGACCAGTTGACCACCGCCATCCGTATGACAATAACGTCAAACTTATCTAGCAAGCCAACCGTTATTGATAAACGTGGATCAACTGGTAATAATACAGAAGTGTGCCCTTGTGATCCTTAAAGAGATTTAATAAGTCATTGTACTTAATAGTCAAAGACATCAGCCCCAACAATCTCCCACTTGTCTGTACAAGGGTATGTTCAATGACGTTATCACACTACATGTGGAGGACACATTCTCCAACAGTTTCTTTTGTTTGCTCTGGCTGTTCTGATGTTTGATGTTTATTTCAGGTAAGTCTAGAGTAAACGTGGACAGGGTGATGCAGCTGCGGAGGAAGAGGTTTACTCCTGGGGACTCGGGGTCCTCAAAGAAGAAGAAGGTGGATACTGCTGAGGAGGGCCTTGTTGGAGCTGGGTCCAAGGCTGCTCTTATTGAGGTGGATGCTGGTGATTCGGTCTAGGAGTTTGCTCCTGCGACTTCTTTTGTTGATCCCTCTCCTTTGAAAATTCCTATTGAAATTCTTACCCCTGGTTTTAAGGTTATACCTGAGTGTCTGCCTCAGCCATCCTCTAGGGAAGGTTCGTCTTCTCCTACTCTGCATTTGGAACTCCCAGGGGGTTTTGGTGGGTCCAGAACTAATCTTTGGCCTGCCTTGGACTCACTGCTCTTTCCTGCCTTTGCCTCTATTATGGAACCTCGTCCTTTCAAAGATCTAATCAGACGTACAACGGAGGTTTCCTTTGGGGTAGTTTTTTCTTTCTCTCTCTGTTTTTTTTTTGACCTGGTCTGGATTTCCAGGTCTTGGAGCTGTCACTTTATGCCAAACGTCAGAGCGAGGCTCTGTTGGCTGAACTTCACTGTATGAAGGCGGCTCAGTCTGAGGCCCTGAGGAGGAGGCAGGAAGTGGAGAGGATGCAGGAGACCCTGGCGAAGAAGGAGCGAGAGATATCAGAGAAGTTGAGTGTGGAGGAGGCCCTGAGGGAAAATTGAGCGTTCTCGCCGGGACGTGGCTATAGGTCAGGAGATGCTCAAAGCCCAGGAGGAGACCTTCCAGAACCAGTTAGCTGCGGCTCACTCTAAGCTGGAGAGGGCCTTGATTTCAGAGGCTGATCTGGTGCTGAAGATGGAGGCTCTGGAACAGAAGAAGACTGGTCTGCAGAGAGCGTTAATTGAAGCTGTTGCTTATACTGCTGCTGAGACCCGGATTAAATGTGTTAAGGAGTTCCAGGAGGGTAGTCATACCACCTGGAACTTAGCTGCTCTGGAGGAGACCTTTGCTACTGACTTTCCCGAGGGGCTGAACAAGGACCTGATCTCCTACGATGACGAAGAAGAAGGCGTGGTGGGGTCCCAAGATGCCGGAGAGGAGGTGACCTCTGGCCCTACCAATGTTGATGCCGCTGCTGCTAAACCTACTCCTGATGAGTAGGTTCTTTTAAAACTTATGTTGTTGGGCCCTGATATGGGCGTGAAAATTTTGTTTTGAACTTTCGGTGCCCCTGCGTGGGCTTGAACTCGTTGTAATCTTTGCTGCTGGTCCGGGTGGATCAGCAAAAACAATTCTACTTTGGGGCTGCCTTGGGCAGCCTCTCTTTTTTAATCGTATGGTTCCCCGTTGTATGGGGCTTTGCTTTATCTGTTGGTTTTCTGCCGTTTTTCTGGCGTTTTCTTTTGTACATGCATGTTTTGTTTGTGTTTTGGCCATCGCTGCTTTGGTGTGCTGGCCTGGTGTTTTATATACCCATCCCTATACTGGGGTGCCAGGCTTGACTTGGGTTCTCCTGCGATCAGTGCTGATTTTCCTCTTTAGGTTAGTTTACTAGGATAGGCATTTCTGGTCCAGAAAACAAGTGACAAAACTTTTTCCTTTGTTTTCAAAAAGACTCGATAATTGAATTTAAATACGCCAAGGTTTTGAATTATAAGACTTAGATTATCAAACTTAAGTTATAAAAATATAAAAGCAAGACAAAATTTTTAAGCTGAACAAGAGTATACTTTATACAGAGTAGAACTTGAGTTCTAAGGGAACTGCTCTGGTCTGGTGGAGGCACCTCTAGATGATATAATTTTTTAAGTGAAGTATATTCCATGATCTGTAGGCCCCATTGCCAACTATGCTTTCAACGTGGTATGGGCCCTCCCAGTTGTAAGCAAACTTTCCAGCTTGTCGGTTTTTGGTGTTCTGGAACACCTTTCTCAGGACCAGATCTCCTACTTGCAGGGTTCTGATCCTGACATTTTTGTTGTAGCTCCGAGCCACCATTTGTTTGTATGAGGCCATTCTGACGTAGGCACTGGTCCTGAGTTCATCAACGGTGTCCAGGCTACTTGTCATTTCTACTTGGTTCTGGACCTCAGTTATACACCCGTATCTGTGGGTTGGAATTTTAACTTCAGAAGGGATTGCAGCTTCTGCTCCGAAGACAAGGCTGAAGGGGGTCTGACCTGTTGCTACTTTTGGAGTAGTTCTGTCAGCCCACAGGACCAGAGGAAGCTCCTCTGCCCATTCCCTCCCATTTCTTGTAGTTTTTTTTTCATATTTTCAATGATGATCTTATTACTGGACTCAGCTTGTCCATTGGACTGGGGGTTTCTGGGGGTAGATTTCTGGAGTGATACATTCCACCCAGCGCAGAAAGCCTCGGTTTTCTTCCCAATGAATTGAGAACCATTGTCATATATTATTTATGAAGGTATACCAAATCTGGTGAATATATTACGCTTAATAAAAGAGATGACCTGTGCTTCGGTGGTCTGGGTGAATGATTCTTCTTCGATCCATTTAGAGAAGTAGTCGGTCATGGCCAACATATACATCTTGTTTCCTGGTGCTCTGGGGAGGGGTCCCACAATGTCCATCCCCCACTTCATAAAAGGCCATAGGGATATGACCGGGTGCAGGGGTTCTACTGGTTGGTGATTGACAGCTGCTTGCCTTTGGCAGGCGTCACATTTCCTTGCATATTCCTTTGCATCCTTGCGCATCGTGGGCCAGAAGTATCCCATTCTGAGGGCTCTATTGGACAGGCTTCTTCCCCCTGCATGATTTCCGCAGTCTCTGCTGTGGAGGTCATGTAAGACTGTCTGTGCCTCAGTCTGGTCCAGGCAGCGCAGATATGGCCTTGCTAATGATTTCCGGAACAGGATTCCATCAATCAGTAGGAACCTGGAAGCCTTCATCCTGAAACTGCGTGCTTCTTTCTTACTGTTGGGCTGGATATCATGTTGCAACTAGTCCAGGTATGGCTTTCGCCAATCCTGCTCTGACCCCTGGTCTGGGTTGTTGCTGTAGATAGGTAATTCTTCCTGGTCCGAATCTGGTCCAGGAATGGCTGGTTTGAGAACATGGGTGATCGGTATATTGGCTACGTCAGCTGGTTTGAAGGTTGATCCCAGGGTTGCCAGTGCATCTGCTTCTGCGTTCTGCTCCCGGGGCACCTGCTGGATGCAAAATGCTGCGAATCTGCCGATTAACTCCTTAGCCACACAGAAGTAGGCCGCCATTATGGGGTCTCTTGCCTCATATGCTCCATTGACGTGATTCACAATTAATTGCGAATCACTGTATACATCGATGCAGCTGATCCCTATGTCCAGGGCCAATTGTAGCCCCAGGACCATAGCTTCATACTCAGCCACGTTGTTGGTGGTTTTGAACTCACATCTGACTGCTTGAGTGATCAGGTCACCCTCTAATGATCTAAGGATTAACCCAACTCCTGACCCTCTGGCGTTTGATGCCCCATCTACTCGTAATTCCCAGGTGCCTGACTTGGCATCTTGGTGTAGGTGCAGGATTTCCTGCTCTGCTTGGGTCTGGAGTGCTGGGCTGAAGTCGGATACGAAGTCTGCGAGGGCTTGTGACTTTATGGCTGTGCGAGGTTCAAACTGGAGATCATATCCACTAAGGTGCATATACCACTTAGCCATTCGTCCTGATAGTTCTGGCTTTCTCATGACCGTTTTGAGGGGGTGATTATTAACCACTGAGATGGTATGAGACTCAAAATACGGGCGCAACTTATAGGATGCTGTGACCAATGCCAATACTAATTTCTCAAGTGAAGTATACCTTGCTTCTGCTGGCAGTAATGACTTGCTGACGTAGTATACCAGATGCTGAGCTCCTTCGTGCTGTCGGACCAGAACTGCGCTTACTGCTGCTTCGATCACAGAGAGGTACAAGAGCAGTACTTCTCCCTGCTCTGGTTTGGATAGCAGGGGTGGGCTGCTCAGGTACTGCATTAGTTCCTGGAATGCCTTTTCGTGCTCTGGTGTCCAATCAAACTTCTGGCTTTTTCTAAGAATATCATAGAATAATCTGCACCGGTCTGAGGATCTGGAGATAAACCTGCTCAGGGCTGCTACTCTTCCCGTCAAACGCTGCACATCTTTGGGCTTCTGGGGTGATTCCAGCTGCAGAACTGCTTTGATCTGTTCTGTGCTGGCTTCTATCCCCCTTTGTGTTACCATATACCCCAGAAATTTCCCACTGGAAACTCCAAAGGTACACTTAGCTGGATTTAACTTCATCTTGTACTTCCGGAGGGTGTTGAATGTTTCCTCCAGGTGTTGGGTGTGGTCCGCCGATTGCTTGGATTTGACCACCATATCGTCTATGTATACTTCCATATTGCGTCCTATCTGGTCTTTGAACATCATATTGACGAGCCGCTGATAGGTAGAGCCAGCATTCTTAAGACTGAAGGGCATTACATTGTAGCAGTAAATGCCTCTTTCGGACCTGAATGCTGTCTTCTCCTGGTCTGCCGGGTCCATTTTGATCTGGTTGTACCCGCTCCAGGCATCTAGGAAAGTCAACATTTCGTGCCCTGCAGTGGCGTCCACCATAGCATCTATATGTGGCAAGGGGAATGGGTTTTTGGGGCAGGCCTTATTCAGGTCTGTGAAATCCACGCAGACCCTCCATTTGCCATTCTTTTTTGGTACCACCACTACATTAGATAGCCATTCTGGGTACTTGACTTCCCTAATCTTTCTTGTCTCCAGAAGGTTATCCACCTCCTGGTTTATGATATGGTGTCTTTCTGCTGCGAATTTCCTGCGTCTTTGCTGCACTGGTCTGAATCCTGGATCTATGCTGAGCTTGTGTGTTATGATCTCTAGGTCTATGCCAATCATGTCCTTGTGGGACCAGGCAAAGCAGTCCACGTTCTTTCTGAGCAGCTGGAGGAGCTGCCGGCACAGATCTCCAGAGCACTCTGAGCCTACGAACACGGTCCTCTCTGGGTACTGCTCATCCAAGCGGACCTCATCGATTTCTGCCTGCTGGGGCTCGATGCATGTACTCCTCCTGGATGTGCAGTTGCTGTAGTTGCTATGCTCTGGCGGCTGGTGGTATGGTGGTCCTCTTGAGAGCTACTTTGTAGCTGTTGAGTAATATATCCTATATTTATAATATATTGTTTTATGTTTTAATAATGACAAGTTTAAACAATTGTGTTTTATATGCATATGCGTGTAATCGTGTGTTTAAGTGTACAGTTAATTATAGAGCAAAGATCGTAGGTTAACAAAGTATAATTCATTCGGTGAATTGAAGAGAGATCAAGCTCATGATAAGTGTCAAGTCTCTTTTTTGGTTATGATTTACAAGACACAAGTTTTATTCAATATAAAGAATCCTTAAGTTATAAGCCATTCTTATAACTATTGAAGAAATGAGTTTTGCGTGAAATAAAGTCAAGGCGTGAAGATTTATGCGGGTTATTAATATACTATTATATATTAATTTAGTAATCTTATAAACGGTTTTAAGATAGAAATATTCTTTAGTTGACAAGAATTAAGATATTTATCTTATGAGATAAATATTAATTCTAAAAATGCTAAAGATTTTATTTTAACCGTTATTGTCAAAATTCAAGTTCCTAGGAAAACGTGCTTGAGAACAATGTCTCGAAAAACGTGCCTATAAGACGTGCATTGGGAATCGTATATGGAGGGATATGCCTTTCGTTTTCCTATGCGAATCCTTATACGTTTTATATTATCTTTATGGTTAATTAAATAAATAAATTTGTTTATTTAATTTACTTTAAGATTGACTAGGATTTGGTTAAATATAATTTATTATATTATTGACAAGAATTAGGAATTGATTCAAAGTAGGATTCTATATTTTAATGATATAAGATATTTCCTAAATCTAAAAGGATTGAAGAAATATTATCTTATATCTTAATATAGTACTATTTTATTAGAATCCTTTCCTAAGCCAAATAAGATTAAGTTTAAATATTACCTAGAATTAGTATTCTAGATAAAGTAATATTTCTAAACTATCTACGATTCAACCTAGATCTAAATTAGTATATAAGCATTCAAGCATCACACGCCTAAGATACCTTAACAAAAAACACAAGAAGCCTCACGCAAATCGAGAAGAACAAACGGACGTAGTCTCTCACGCGTCTCGATATTCGTGCAATCATTGTCAAATTTCGTATACAAGACTACAAGCATTGAAGAATATTTTCATACATTCAAGATCATCAATACAAGAAGTTGTCAAAAGTTTATCTTACTTACTTAAGATAGATTCGAGTATTTAACGGTACTCATTGTAAGCAAGTATTTTACGGTACTTGTCGTGGCTAGATATTTTACGGTATCTGGATTGAGTTACAACTAATATCAAAGTTGTACGAGTGGGTTGATAAAATTGTAATCCGGAGAAGGTACTAATTTTATTAATCGAGAATAGTGGACGTAGGTTTCAATTTGTGAAACTGAACCACTTCAAAAGATCGTGTCTCCTTTACTTTATTGCTCTTACTCGTTACTTGTTATTACTTCATCTCGACAACCACCATCGAAGAAGAAACGAAAAAGTTGGCATACTCAATTCAACCCCCCCTTCTTGAGTATATCTAAGTCAATAGACTCTTCAATTGGTATCAGAGCCTCGTGCTCTTGAAAGCCTTACAGCTTGAGATTGATCCTTCTATTGATTTCCAATGGATTCAAAACACCTTAAGTGTCCTATCTTCGATGGAAAGAACTATAGCTTGTGGAAAAACATGATGACCTACTACGTCAAAGGATGTGACTGGGAATGCTGGAAAATAATTCAAACTGGACCAAAGAAGATATTGGTTGCCTCTGCAAATGGAACCACATATGAGAAACCAGAAAGTGACTATGTGGAAGCTGATTACAAGATTGCTGAGAAAAATTCAAAAGCCATGAGTTTACTCCAAAACGGTATGATTACTTCTGAATTTGATCGCTTCTCTTCTTGTAACTCAGCCAAAGAAATATGGGATGGCCTAGAACTTGCCTACGAAGGTACTTCCGTAGTCAAGAAACATCGCATAGACTTGCTCATTCAACGATATGAACTTTTCACTATGGAAAAGAATGAATCAATTGATAGCATGTCTGCGCGATTCTCTTGCATACTTAATGAACTACAGAACCTTGGTAGGAAGTATGATTCTGAGGACATAGTCAGAAAAGTCCTTAGAAGCCTAACCAAAAAGTGGCAACCAAAAGTCACTGCAATTGAAGAAGCTCGTGATCTCACAACCTTAACTTATCAAGAACTCATTGGATCTCTAATGGCTCATGAGATCATGCTAAATAGAGATGATAATGATCATTCTTCAAATAAAAACGTTGCACTACAAGCCTCTACAAGTGGAGAATGTGAACCTGAACTAGAAGATGAAACAGTTCTCTTCGCAAGACGCTTTAAAAAGGCAGTCTTCAAAGGGAGATTTACCAAATCCAATAATAAAGCAAATGACAAGAAAAGGAATGACTCTAAGCAAACCTTCTTCAAACGAGGGTGCTTTAAATGTGGTGATCAAGGACATATGATCAAGGACTGTCCAAGCTGGGACAAGATTAAAGACAAATCCAAACGAGATAAGACCAAGACTGAATTCAAGAAGGTTATGCTCGCATCTTGCTGGGGAGAATTAGATTCCGAAGATGACGAAGACTCTGAAGAAGAGGAAGTTGCTAACCTGTGCCTAAGCAATGTGAGCTTGGATCTAATCTCCGACGATCATGACTCATCACAATTTTGCCTCTACGGAGAATCTGATTCAGAGGAAGAAGACCAAGAGGTAAATTTTTTACAGCTTAAGAGTCAAGTCAAAAATTTATCTAAGTCTACTTTAATTAATTATTTCGAACAAACCCTAGATCAATGTCACGAACAAAGTCTTGAATTAGACGAGCTGAAAGAACAGATTCTTGACATTGCTGAGGAAAATCAACTCCTAAAGGCCAAAGCTAAGAAACTGAAATCCAAGGTTAACATTGATACAAATGTTAAATTGGAAACAGTAATGTCCGAGAAGAAAATTCTTGAGCCTAAAGTTACAGCCAATGAAGCTGTAATCTCAAAATTAAAACTCAACATTAAAGAGCTTGAATCTAAGATTATAGCCAATGAAGCTATAACCTCAGATCTAAAAAGGTCTAATGAACTTCTAAAAAGTAAATCTGCACCAGTTGTTGTAGATGAAACTCATCTAGAAGAAGTTGAAATCCTCGAGCAAAAAATCATGGATCTAGAATTCAACTTATCCAAAGTTAAAAAGGAACATGCGCAAATCGTGTTCAATTTTAATAAAGACATTCAAGACTTAAAAGATCATAACAATGTTGACCATTCCTCCTGCATAAAAGAAATAGATTCCTTAAAAGACCTTCTTCTTCATGCTCGTAAAGTTCACGAAAAATGGGAAGGAAGTACTAACGTACTAAACTTCCTAACTGAACAATCTGACAACAACATGAAGATGGGTCTAGGACATGAGTGCTATGGTAGGAGAGACCATTCTAAATGTCAACAAAAACCTGATGAACGTGACTTTAGAAAAAGGAAGTATGTAGATTTGCCTGAATACTTAATTTGTACTTATTGTGGTCACACTGGACACCTAAAAGAAAACTGTGTAAAACACGCACTTGACTTCAAAACTGGAGTCAAATTTGTAAAATCTCTAGGTATACCAAATGATTCCATATCTATCATCGACAGTGAGGAAGATGATGAAAAGGTTGAAGAAAGAAACAATGACCATAGATGGTTTTATGACATGTCCTTTAATTACGCAGAAAAGAAAAATAGAACCACTCAAATTCCTAAACCTACAACCTACAAGAAACAAAACCCAAAAACTCACACTAGACCAACAAAGCCTAACTACCAAAGTTACAAGAGACCTATAGTGAGACAAGTCTGGGTCAAAAAGGAAGATGTTTTTATTGTCACTAACTCAAAAGGACCCAAGTATGCTTGGGTACCTAAGACCTATCTTTAAATTACATTGTGCAGATAATCGCTAAAGAGAATAACCTATGGTACCTCGACAGTGGATGCTCCCGACACATGACAGGAGACGCTAATCTATTCACTACCTTAAAACCTTTCGACGGAGGAAAAGTCACCTTCGGAGACAACAAAAAGGGAAAGGTAATAGGTGTCGGTAAGATAGGCATCTCATCTTCTCACTCTATTAGCGATGTGTATCTGGTAAGTGGTCTTAAACATAACTTAATTAGCATATCCCAATTATGCGACAAAGGAAACAAAGTTGTTTTTCATACAGATGTTTGTCGTATAATTATGGAAGGTACAAGTAAAGTTATTCTTGAAGGTCATAGGAAAAAAAATGTCTATATGATTGATTTAAACATTGTGCCTACTAACTCGCTCTCATGTATGAAAGTTACGTTAGATGATCCATGTCTCTGGCATAAGAGATTTGGGCATATTAGTTCTCCTATTCTTAGCAAATTGAAGAGATGGGACTTGGTCGAAGGTCTTCCCAAGATCAAATTTGATCAAGAAAAGATGTGCGACACATGTGCACGATGTAAACACGTCAGATCATCCTTCAAACCAAAAAGAATAGTAAGCACTAACCAAGCTCTTGATCTAGTACATATGGATCTCTGTGGCCCTATGAAGGTAAGAAGCAGAGGCGGTTCCAGGTATGTTTTCGTTCTAGTTGATGATTATTCTAGATTTGTTTGGCCTATCTTTCTTCACTCTAAAGACGAAACATTTGATGAATTTGTTAGTCTTATGAAACTTGTTCAAAACAAATTAAAAACTAATCTGGTAACGATTCGAACTGACCATGGAACTGAGTTTGACAACTATGCTTTTATAGAATTCTGTAAATCCAACGGTGTTGGACATAACTTCTCTGCACCTAGAACACCACAACAAAACGGAGTAATAGAACGCATGAACAGAACCCTAGAAGACATGGCTAGAACAATGCTTCTTTGTAGTGGGCTACCTAGAAACTTTTGGTCTGAGGCTATTAGTACAGCTTGCTATATTCATAATCGTGCTATGATTAGACCTATCCTTAAAAAGACACCCTATGAACTTTTACGTGGTCGTAAACCTAATATATCTCATCTAAGATGTTTTGGGAGTAAATGCTTTGTTCATAACAATGGTAAAAATCGTTTAAGCAAATTTGACCCTAGAAGTGATGAGGCAATTTTCATAGGATATTCTGATCATAGTAAAGCCTATAAAGTTTTTAACAAACGTACTTTATGCATAGAAGAGAGCATACATGTTATCTTTGATGAGAATAATGCTTTCGACAAGCCTTTACAGGACGAAGAGGAAAAACTAGACGAACCTGACTTTAGGTTGTCAAGGGAAGATCCTCCTGAAATAGAAAATAACGATGAAGGCGAAATTCAAGGAAACAATGATGAACTTGACTTGGAAGGAGATGGTGCGAGAGATGAAACTACAGTTGATGATACTATAGATAACTCTCAAACCAATGACTTAGAACCCAGAGTTATAGCTAATGAAGCTACAACTTTGAATCAAAACCAAAGGGAAGAGAGCATAGTTATACCTGACTCTCCTACAAACCCTGGTTTGGATTCAGGGGGAACAAGTCAAAATCCCGAGTCAAGCAGTAGCAATGAAAACAATCAATCAAGAAACTGGAGATATAAAGGCTCTCACCCTCTGGATAATATCATAGGAAGCCTTACAGAAGGAGTTCAAACTCGAAGAAGCTTAAACAACTTCTGCTCCTTCTACTCCTTTCTCTCTACAATTGAACCTACAAACATAAAAGAAGCTCTTGCAGAGCCTGACTGGATAGTCGCCATGCAAGAAGAACTACAACAATTCGAAAGGAATAAAGTATGGCATCTCGTTCCTCGTCCAAAAGATAGATCAGTAATTGGAACAAGATGGGTATTCAGAAATAAATTAGATGACTCAGGAGTCATCGTCCGTAATAAAGCAAGATTGGTCGTTCAAGGATACAATCAACAGGAAGGGATCGATTATGACGAAACCTTTGCTCCTGTTGCTCGCCTTGAGGCGATTCGCTTGCTTATAGCATTTGCTGCACATAAAGGAATGAAACTATTTCAAATGGATGTTAAAACTGCATTCCTTAACGGATATCTTCAGGAGGAAGTCTATGTCGAACAACCTCCTGGATTTCCTGACAACAAACTAAAAGACCATGTATACAGATTGGATAAAGCTCTCTATGGGCTGAAACAGGCCCCTCGAGCATGGTACGACAGACTATCAAAATTTCTATTGGAAAGCGGATTCAAGAGAGGATCAGTAGATAAGACACTATTTCTGAAAAATGAAAATACCGATCTACTAGTTGTCCAGATCTACGTTGACGATATTATATTTGGCTCAACCAACAAAAAGTTGTGCCAATATTTTTCAGAGTTGATGACATCCGAGTTCGAGATGAGTATGATGGGAGAATTAAAGTTCTTCCTTGGACTTCAAATTCAACAGTCGAACGAAGGAATAAAAGTACATCAACAAAAATACGTCAAAGAGCTAATAAAGAAATTCGGAATGGAATCCTCTCATCCTATGCCTACTCCAATGGTAACAGATAAGAAACTCACTAAAGACGAGGACGGTAAGTCAGTAGATGAAACTACTTATAGAGGTATGATCGGCTCACTTCTTTATCTTACTGCAATTCGTCCAGACATAATGTTTAGTGTCTGCGTCTGTGCTCGATTCCAATCTGCACCTAAAGAATCACATATGATTGCGGTTAAGAGAATTTTAAGATACCTAATTGGAACATCAAAATTATATCTATGGTATCCTATGGACTGTAATTTTAACTTATTGGGATATTCAGATGCGGATTATGCAGGCTGTTCTTTAGACAGGAAAAGTACTTCTTGACTTGCGACTTTCGTTGGACCATGCATTATATCTTGGGCATCCAAGAAACAAAATTCAGTCGCCTTGTCAACCGCAGAAGCAGAATATATTGCAGCCGCACTGGTATGTTCCCAACTACTATGGTTAAAACAACAGTTACTTGATTATGGTATTGACGTGGGATGTATACCTATATTATGTGACAATACGAGTGCTATTATAATATCTAAAAACCCGGCTCAGCACTCGAGAACAAAACACATAGAGATTAGACATCACTTCTTACGTGACCATGTAGAAAAGAAAAACATTAAGTTGGAATTTTGTAGTACGGAAAAACAATGGGCGGATATTTTTACTAAACCTTTGGCTAGGGAACGATTTGAGACTTTACGATTGGAAATTGGTTTAATCGGTGGCACCTAATCAATCTTAAGAGCTGAAAATAACCCAATGAATGACTATGAAAAGACTGAATTATATGACTGTGTCCGTATATTCCGCTGCATGCCTATGTGTGTTATTTTTTATTGGATGCTCAAATTTTGATTATATCATGCTACATGTTATACGAACGTACACAACCAATTTCTAAGGTCAAAATAATAATATTCAGATATTAATAATTTTAACTTCAAAATATTATTTTATATATATACAAATCTATAAATACAGTTACGTATCTCAAATACGCAACTTAAAATAAAATCGTACTTACTAAATTCACGTAACAAGAAAATCGTAACAAGATTAAATATACGTACCAACAAACTTAAAAACTAAAAACTTACCCCACCTAATTTACCTACCCCACGTGTAACCTCCCCCTAGTCCTCAAAACTTACCTTACACTTTATTACACTCTACCTCTCCCTAACCGTCGTCTCCCTCATCACTCTAACTCCACCCTCACATCAATCTCACCTCACTATAACTCTCCTTCATAAAACTTGTTCAAATCAAAATCTTTTTAAAAACCTCACCTATAACTCTCATCTCACAAATTAAATAAAACAAAATGCCTCCCATTTCTGCCCGTCGGTCCTCACGACATAAACCACCATCTCCCACTCCGACGCCTTCGCCACCGCCATCACCTGAACCACTCATGGTTGAAGTTCCTAAATCCGAAAATAGCAAACGTCGAAAGTTAGACAAAGGAAAAAATGTTATGAAAGAAGACTCTTGTGCTCAAGATCCTCGTCCTCTGTTTCAAGACATTTCTGAAGAAGCAACCAAAGAAGGGCTTGAGAAAGTTAGAATGACGAAAAAGGAAGGTATGCTCATAGACCGTCTTTTACCATATTCAGTGCATGCGGGTCGTTTTTACCCGACTTCGTGGGTAGACGGAGTTCCTGCCCTTAAGTTCTTTAAAAACTTTCTTTTATTTCAAGAGTGGGTTTATATAAGTAATTTTTCGGGTCTGATCTTTCCAATTGAGTTGGTACAGTTTTATGCTTCGGTCAAGTACGTCGATGATGGGGTTGTTACCGTTGTTAATGGAAGGGAAATTAGGATTACGGTGGACGATATGTGTAGGGTCTTTAAGCTAAAGAACGAAGGACTCGTTCTTGATCCGAGTAAGGAATGGTCTAATGTTACTAAAGATGACAAGATGAAAATTAAAAAATATTTCGATAATGAAGCTACCGACGTCAGTCCCTTGCTCACAAATTCGTTTAATCCCATGTTAAAATTCTTTGTTAATTTTCTCTGGAACTCGGTTTTGCCACGACGGGGTGGTCGTGACAAACTTAGTTGTTGTGAAGCGATTGTGTTGTTTAATTGGTTAACCAGAGTTAAAATCAATTTAGCATCATTGTTCTTTGCAAAAATTGGTCAGATTTCGAAAATCTTGGTTAAAGAACATTTTAGCTCAACTCTTGACATACCCTATGGCATGTGGGTATCGGCGCTATTATTTGATGCCGGAGTTGTCGATATGGGAAGATATGGTGTTAGTCCTAAAGATAGGATGAATGATCGATTAATGAAGTTAATGGGTATTTTCGGGAAAGATGGTACTCTGTTCTTTGGTAGAGAAAGTGAGGAGGTTAAGGGAATGGGAAATCTTGGTGTTCTTGAAGGAAAAGTGGATAAGTTGTGTTCGTTTGTTGCTGGGTTAAAAGACACAAAAACAGAGACTGGTCCAGGGACGGAAATATCGACT
This sequence comes from Silene conica, assembly GCA_029255685.2. NCBI lineage: Eukaryota > Viridiplantae > Streptophyta > Magnoliopsida > Caryophyllales > Caryophyllaceae > Silene > Silene conica. Next base: position 1,976,038 of record CM055311.2, on the reverse strand, counting down.
GGTGATATTCGGGAATGGATGGAAAAGATTAATGGTACCCTTACTAATCTTACCCGAGAGCTCAAATTCGTCAAAGAGGAGATAATCGCAGTAAGTGACCGTCATCAGTTTCTAACAACTCAAGGAGGAGCTCTTGTTCGAGATACGGTGATGCTTTGGGAGGATGGTACTCAGTGTTTATCCGCGATTAAGGCATTGTCCCTCAAAGTCTTGAACTTCGAGCGCGCAATCGAAGGTCAAGGACGTAATGTTGCTAGTTGTCTTGATCGTTTGGACACCTTGGAGTTTCGCTCTCGTCCCGGATATGTTAATCCTAACATTGTTCATCATCCTCGTTAAAGATGAGTCGTATTTGGTATGTCGTTTTGCTTCGTTTTGCAGGTCAGGGACATCATCCGTGGGGTTTATTGATGGATGGTGGTGTTACTAGCCCAATTCCCTTTCCTACACCAACTTCTATTAGCCTTGCTATCTTTTAATTTGGCCCAATTTTCTTTCTACCCTAATTCGGCCCAGTTGGCTTGTATTAATACCCTTGCACTCTTATTGTTTTTGGTCCATTAGACAATACTCTAACTAATTTTAGCCCAAGTGGCTTATGTTCTGATTCGGCCCATTAGGCTTTTACTTTGGATATTCGGTCCTTTTGGCATTCTAGTACTTGGTTGTGTGTCATATAACAAAGTATAATTCATTCGGTGAATTGAAGAGAGATCAAACTCATGATAAGTGTCAAGTCTTTTTTTTGGTTATGATTTACAAGACACAAGTTTTATTCAATATAAAGAATCCTTAAGTTATAAGCCATTCTTATAACTATTGAAGAAATGAGTTTTGCGTGAAATAAAGTCAAGGCGTGAAGATTTATGCGGGTTATTAATATACTATTATATATTAATTTAGTAATCTTATAAACGGTTTTAAGATAGAAATATTCTTTAGTTGACAAGAATTAAGATATTTATCTTATGAGATAAATATTAATTCTAAAAATGCTAAAGATTTTATTTTAACCGTTATTGTCAAAATTCAAGTTCCTAGGAAAACGTGCTTGAGAACAATGTCTCGAAAAACGTGCCTATATGACGTGCATTGGGAATCGTATATGGAGGGATATGCCTTTCGTTTTCCTATGCGAATCCTTATACGTTTTATATTATCTTTATGGTTAATTAAATAAATAAATTTGTTTATTTAATTTACTTTAAGATTGACTAGGATTTGGTTAAATATAATTTATTATATTATTGACAAGAATTAGGAATTGATTCAAAGTAGGATTCTATATTTTAATGATATAAGATATTTCCTAAATCTAAAAGGATTGAAGAAATATTATCTTATATCTTAATATAGTACTATTTTATTAGAATCCTTTCCTAAGCCAAATAAGATTAAGTTTAAATATTACCTAGAATTAGTATTCTAGATAAAGTAATATTTCTAAACTATCTAGGATTCAACCTAGATCTAAATTAGTATATAAGCATTCAAGCATCACACGCCTAAGATACCTTAACAAAAAACACAAGAAGCCTCACGCAAATCGAGAAGAACAAACGGACGTAGTCTCTCACGCGTCTCGATATTCGTGCAATCATTGTCAAATTTCGTATACAAGACTACAAGCATTGAAGAATATTTTCATACATTCAAGATCATCAATACAAGAAGTTGTCAAAAGTTTATCTTACTTACTTAAGATAGATTCGAGTATTTAACGGTACTCATTGTAAGCAAGTATTTTACGGTACTTGTCGTGGCTAGATATTTTACGGTATCTGGATTGAGTTACAACTAATATCAAAGTTGTACGAGTGGGTTGATAAAATTGTAATCCGGAGAAGGTACTAATTTTATTAATCGAGAATAGTGGACGTAGGTTTCAATTTGTGAAACTGAACCACTTCAAAAGATCGTGTCTCCTTTACTTTATTGCTCTTACTCGTTACTTGTTATTACTTCATCTCGACAACCACCATCGAAGAAGAAACGAAAAAGTTGGCATACTCAATTCACCCCCCCCTTCTTGAGTATATCTAAGTCAATAGACTCTTCAGTAGCAATCCTTGGCCTCCTCCTGATCTCCCCGTATCTCCTGGACTCCCCACGGTGTAGAAAATTTCAGGCACTGGTGATACGTTGACGGGATTGCTCGCATTTCGTGGATCCAGGGCCTGCCAAGAATAACATTGTAAGTAGATGGACCATCAATAACTAAGTATCTTACCTGTTTGTTCAGCCCTCCGGCGTAGGTGGGGATGGTGATTTCCCCCAGGGTATGCGCTGTTTCTCCACTGAATCCGACCAGAGGAATGGGTTTCTTTGTCAGGTCCTTCTCGTCAAATCCCATGCTTTTTAGTGCATCCAGCATTAGCAGGTTGATGGAACTGCCTGTGTCTACCATGACTTTCCTGACCTCACAATTGCCGATGTTCAATGTGATAATCAGGGCATCATGGTGCTGCTCTGGTACAGTTTCTGCATCTGTTTCGTCAAAGGTCACTGCTGGAAGGTCTTGTCGTGCTATTCTGCAGGATGACTCTGGCTTGTCTCCTTTAACTGCTGTCACACGTCTTTTGGCTACAGAGTAGGTGAGCCCACACAGCTCTGATCCTCCAGTGATCACATTGACAATTCTATTGTAAGGAGGAGCTGGTGAAGGCTGCACCTGGCTGGCTGCATTGACTCTGGTGGACTTCTCCGGGAGCAAATGATCCAGGTTGCCTCGGTCATACTGGAATCGGACCTCCTTCCTGAGGGTATAGCATTCATCTGCGGTATGACCTATGTCATCATGAAATTCACATCTTTTGTTGGCATCACGACGGTCATTGGGTCGCTCCTCTTTCTTCTTTGGCCATCTGAATCCCTTTAGTTCTTTTAAGGCCTTCAGCAAGCCAGCCATCCCGGTGGTAAAGCCATACTCGTTGACCTTCGGAGGTGGATCTGCATCATTTTTACCACCGGTGCTCTCAGATACTTTGCTTACTGGCTTACTGTAGGGCTTTGATCATTCGCTCCTTTTTTCTACTGGCGCTTTTCTGGACACAGGTTCTGTGTCATAGGAACTTCTTCTGGAGGCAGCGTCTTCTTCCAGCCTCATGGCTGCAACTGCCTGGGCCTGTACATCAGCAAAGGCAGTGCACGAGTGCATTGTCAACTGCTTGTACAGGTCTGAATCGTGGTGTAACCCCCTGCGGAAGGCTTCGATGGCAGTGGGTACATCACAATGCGGAATGAAAACCTTCTCTTTGTTGAATCTGGTGAGGTAATCTCGAGTTGTTTCCTCGAATCCTTGAACAATTCTGTATAGATCACTGGTCTGCTTTTCTGGTTTCATGCTGCTAGCAAATTGCTGATTAAAGGCATTAACCAGATCTGCAAAGGAGGAGATGCTGCGATTGGGTAATCCCACGAATCAGTGCAGGGCTGCTCCGGACAGGGTTGATCCAAATCCCTTGCACATGCAGGCCTCCTTAAGTGCTCCGGTTGCAGTCACCACCATTATTTTCTGCTTATATTGATTGATGTGGTCCAGGGGGTCGGCCGTACCATCGTATAGTGTCATGGTTGGTGGCACAAACCCCTTGGGCACATTGATCAGGGCAATATTATCAATGAAGGGTGAATCTGCATAACTATCCAGGGAAGCTTTCTCCATGGGCCTTGGCATACCAGGTATCTTGGTGATCATGTCTTTCAGCTCCTGGTAGCGCTGGTCTGAGAGACTACCTGCTCCAGGGAACGGATTGACTGGCGGAGGGAAGAAGCCTGGAGGGGCTCTTCCCCAAGAACCTAGGGTCGGGTTGACAGGCGGAGGGAAGAAGCCTGGAGGGGCTCCTCCCCAAGGGCCTGCGGCTGACTGGTTGGCTGCTACGGATGGATTGAAACCTGGTCCTGGATGCCAACCTGCTGCTGACTACACCGGTGCTCCTCCTGCCCATCCTCCAGCGTTGGACTGGCTCGTTGGTTCTGGCCTTACGGGGACCTCTGGTGTCCAACCAAGTGTAGGCTGCGGAGGTGTACCTGAAAAAGTCAAAGGATTAGTCCCATGGGGGAAACAAGGTGTAGGATTACCTGCAGGTTGAGCTGGGCTGGACTGCGATGCTCTGAACACAGATGAGTCCAGATCCAGTATCTCTGGGCCGCTGCTCGGGGTGATAACACCTAGATCCAGCCTGGTGACGATCTCCTGGGGAATTGACCGGTTCAGCCCTCCTCTCCCGTGAAGGTCTGTCCAGGCCCTGGCTGTAGCATTCTGAACGGCTGCTCTGGGCGTGCGAATGCGGCGATCTGCTCTCTCAGGTTCAAATTGTCCTTCTTCAGGCCCTCTATGGCTTCCTGCAAAGCACTTATTCCCTGGACCACCATCTGCATCGGATCTGGGCTTGGAGCCTGCGGCTGTGGGCCTATTCCAGATATATGGGCTTCTCCACTCCTGCTGGGGCTACTCTCTCTGCTCTGCCTTGGGGAAGCAGACACAGGGGGTGATCTGGGAATCTGAGGAGGTTTGCTGGATGGGGCCACAACCCTTGAGGTTGTGGTCTGACTCACGACGGAGGGTGGTCCTGTGAGATCAATGGACATAGTAGGGTTGGTCCCACTAGACTGGGCTGGCATGCTCTGGGAACTGGAAGGGTTGGCTTTGGTCCCAGACATGTTTGTTGTGATGAGATAACGATTTTAGATATTGGAATGCGCACTATGCCCCACGGTGGGCGCCAAATTGTTTTGGTAAAATTTCTAACGAGTTGAATTACTGTGATGTAGGTCAAAGTGCCAACCAATATGAGGATTTACGTAGAGAACGAATATAAGAACGAAAGAAATAAAATAACGACACAAGAGGTTTTGGTGACGCGGAAAAACCCAATGAGGGAAACAACCGCGGGGGGAACGGAATCCCACCAAGATTTTCACTATAATCGAGAGTATTCGTTGTTTTGTATGGGGTACAAGTATGTGTGTGTAAGTAGTAAAGTTTACAAAGTATGCATGAATGAATATGGAATGCCCTAATTTTCCTTTTATAGGTGAGGATTTCTAGTCAACTGATTCTGCTCTGGTTCTGGTCAGCTCCAGGAATATAGGGGTAAGTTAAGGAGAATATGCTTCTAGGGTTTTGACCTTCTCTTCTCCCTTCAACGGCTCTTTCTTGGTGTACAACCTGTTTCGTGATGGGCTGCTCGTACCTCGGTTTGTCTTTGGGCCCAACAACATGATAGCGAATTTTGGGCTAAACAGAGACCCCCCGGTCGGGCAACCGAAAGTGAAACCGGCTCTCCCTCGGCTTAATACCCGGGGTCAATTAAATGTCGGTTTGAATGTTCATCACTTGTATGTTGGTTAAGAATTGAGTAAGTCTTAGAAATGGAGTTATGGAACTGTGATTTGGATTAGGTCACAGTTATAGTAAGCCTTTGGTTTTGAGGTGTGTTTATGCATGTGGATGTATACTATGAGCTGTTATATGACTCTTGTCTCACCAAGATTGTATTATGTCTTGGTATGACCGTCTCCTGCGCGTTGACGGTCAGGTTTCAGATAGTCCGCTCTGAGTTGGGGGTATCTCGTCCCTAGCTAGTTCGAGTCTTGGGGGTATCTTAGGTTTGGGGATACTTGTCGAATCGAGGAAGGATTATTCCTCGAGAGTCTGGCCAGATTTAGACTAGGACCGTATATCGTTTCGATCGTTCTACCAGGGGATTGTATTTGCTGAGGCTAAGTTGACATGTTGTTGTTGTATAATGGAGTCGTCATATGAGTCTTCCCATGTAGTGTGTATTTGTATCCTTCCATACCTGAGTTAGGGTCATGGTTTGATATTGCTGATTGTTGTATATACTTGCCTGAGTTGGGGTACAGCGTCATATACTGCTGATTTGCATCTGCTTGCCTGAGTTGGGGTACAGTGTCAGATGTTGCTGATTGAATATGATAGATAGTGTGTTCTTGATTTTAGAACTGTTCATCCAAGGCATTGGATGGCTCTTTGGCTAGTTTCGTAAATGGTTTGGATTGAAAGACCCCCCGGCCGAGCAACCGGAAGGGAAACCGGCTCTCCTTCCAAATAGTTTCCGAAGTTGGTTGAGAGCCTTTGCATAGTATTTGCATGATGATAGGAGTTTGAGATATTGAAATATATGCTTCACATGATTATTTATGTTGGAGTATAATACTTGTATATATGTATGTTCGGTGTTATATGACATTAGGTGGCTATGAGAGCTCTAGTCACTCCCCACTGACTGTGGCGCACATGTTGTATGTGTGTAGGTACTTGATGCTGTTTTGCAGGGGGTTACGTTGAGGCTAGCGAGCGATGATCCTTCATCGATGATTTTACCCATTCGTTAGCTAGACCTTAGTTTTATGATTTCAGTATTTTGTGCCTGTAGGGATATGCTATCCGGACTGCTTTTGTATAGTACTTATATACTTATTTATGTTTTATCTTCCGCATGTTTAGATTGTTAAAGCACCTCGCATGTTTAGTTACGTTAAAAAGTTTTAATTCCGCTGCATTTTTAGTACTTTGTATGTTTTCTATTTCCGCTTTCGCGAGGGGTTTTACACTTGGCTAAGTATTAAACCTTGCCTTGCTGCCCAAGGTCATCCTCTTCCTTCCTTCCTTCTTCTTCAAATCCTTCATTTTTGTTCAGAAAAAACTCACAAAACACAAAAAAAAAGAGGGACACCATTGTTGTGCACTTCAACCGTAAAACGGTCGCAAAATCTTCGTTTCTTATCCGTTTTCGACGATTCTCGCATTCCTCTCGTCGTTTCCCTCACTACTACAAATATAGGTTTAGGAGACGGGGATTAAGGAACGAAATTTTGCGGAACCGTCTTAATTTGTCACAATAATTGGGCGCGAGTTTTTAATATAGAAATAGAAGACGGTTCTATAAAATGGCCGTCTTTATAGGTTTAAAACAAACCAAAGAGAGCGGTTTAAAGACTTAACCGTGCTCTTTGTTATGCATACATAAACAATCAAGACGGTTCAGTTACTAACCGTCCTCTTTGTTACTCATAAAAAGAAACCAAGACGGTTCAGTTTCTAACCGTTATCTTACATAAACAAAGAGCACGGTTCATTAGTTAACCGTTCTCTTTGGTCTTTCATAATTTAACAAGGAGCACGGGTCTGTAGGTAACCGTTCTCTTTGGTCTTTCATAATTTCACAAAGAGCACGGTTGAATGTGTTAACCGGTCTCTTTGTTCTTTCATAATTCGAAACAAATTCACAATAGAACAGTATACAAACGTCAGTTTTTGAAAACCTCTCAAACACAAAGACGACGATACAATCCCAGCAGCCATAGCTTCTCCTTCACTCTTGTTTTCGAAGCAACTGAAGCAATAATACAATACTACGACAATTTTCGAAGCAACTAACTGAAGCAAGCATCGATAATTCGTACGCCCTCTTTCTCCTTTACTCTTGTTTTCTTATTTTTCCTCAATTATTCGAATTACCAATATGATTTGGCGTGTTTGGCCGTGATATGAGTTGTTGTGGTTGGGAATGGGTTTCGAAATTTAGTAATGGGGTTCGAAACTTAGTAATTATTTCGTCATCTATTTACCAATGGTTGTGTTATTTTGTGTTATTTTGTGTTGTTTTGTGTTATTCTATTGCATTGTTTTAATTGTCTTTCGAACTGCTTTCTGCTTTTATCTAGATACGAGTACCTGGGTTCTCGTTGTAGGGTGTTCATAGGATATAACGGTGGTGGTAGTGTGGTAATTGGTGGCCGGAGCACAACCAGAGGCCTGGTTGTTTAGGGGCGGCAGAAAAAATTATAAAACAGGGACATTCTGGTCAGCCTGTTTACACGGTTTTTTGTGGTGTTTGGGTGGTTTCGAAGGATGGTGCTTTCCACCAGGGAGTCGTGGGTGTTGAGTAGTGTCTAGGGTGGTGTCGGGTCATGGTTAGGTTAGTGGTGGTAGCCGCTAGAGAGGGGGTTGCAGAGGGTGTCACACGGGTCGTTTTAGTAAGTGCAGAAGAAGCAAAACATGATACAAAACGTGCTGAACAGGAGGGTTTGATGGTGGTTTGTCGATGGTTGTAGGTGAGACGAGAGGGAGTTGGTACCACCTCTGGGACCACCGTGGGTCAGTGGTGACAACGGTGGTGGCCAGAGGTGGTGTGGGGCAAGGGGGTGAGAGAAATCCTAACGGGAAAAGGAGGGGGAGTGTAGGTGAGTTGCTGGAAAACGAATAACAGTGTGTGTGTGACGGGTTTTGGGCAGTACGTTAGGGCAGTAATGGTGGGTTCTGGTGGCAGCGAGAAGGTGGTGGTTGTAGTAGGTGGTGCAGGCTAGGGAGTGAGGTTGATAGTGGTGGCTAGGGGTGGCCCGGCTGGTGGTTTTCTAGCCTTGAAGTTGAGTGCGCGGGTGAGTAAAGACGAAGTGGCTGTCTGAGGTTAGTTAAGTTGTTGGTCGTGGGGTTTGATCCCTGGATCAAAGGGTTGTGTTAATGCTTAAATGGTTAGTTAAGTTGTTGGTCGTGGGGTTTGATCCCTGGATCAAAGGGTAGGGGGATGTTTGTTATTTATGTTTATTGATGATATTATTATTATTATCATTACGGTATTATTATTTGAGTATTGTTGATATTAATATCGTCCTTTTATTGTTGTTTTTAACATTAGTGATATTATTACTATTAGTATTATTATTGCTATTAGTATTATTATCGTTAATAATTGAATTATGAATTTAATAATTGAATTATGTTGTAATTATGTAGTCGAATATGGCTCGTACTTGGATGATTAATGGAAAAAAGGGCGAAGTAGAATATGATGTCGGGTTAGCTGAATTTTATGACTTCATAATAAAGAACGTGAAAGACAAATCTAGTATGGCGTGCCCTTGTGATATGTGCCGGAATATTAGGTATATGAGCTTTGGAGATGTAAGAATACATTTAAATAAGACAAATTTTAATCCAAAGTACACTTGTTGGATTTTCCATGGAGAATCAAAAAATTTAGATGGAATAGAAAAAAATGTTGATGTCCAATTTGGGGAGATTGAGAGAGAAACATGCTTGAGTGACGATGAAGAGCCCGGTGAGTCTAATTTAGTAGAAGATTCGGGTTGTAATATGAATACTGAGGCAGGAGATGGGTGTGACGATATGTCGGATAAATCATGGGGAGATATGTTTGGAGGTGATGAGCAAGAAGGTATTGTAGATGAAACTGATGAGGATCTTGATGAAAATGATTTGGAGGATACTAGTGTTGTATTGGAGAAATTGAAAGATTCTGAAATGCCTCTTTATAGTAGTTGTAAGCACACTAAATTGGCAGCTCTTGTTAAGTTATATAATTTGAAAGCAACAAATGGGTGGAGTGACAAGAGTTTCACAGACCTCCTGAAATTATTAAAGGACATGCTCCCCGAAAATAATGTACTTCCTGATCGTACATATGAGGCAAAGAAGATACTTAGGGGAATTGGTATGAAATATGAAAAAATCCACGCATGTCCCAATGATTGCATATTATATCGCAAAGGATATGCTAATCTCACTAGTTGTCCAGTTTGTAAGAAATGGCGATACAAAAAGAAGGAGGGGATCCCAGCTAAAGTTTTGTGGTACTTTCCAATAATTCCTAGGTTGATACGATTATATGCGAATAAAGATGATGCCAAATTACTCACATGGCATAGTACATCAAAAGCAAATGATGGGAAGTTAAGACACCCGGCTGATGGGAAAGACTGGAAGTTTATTGATGCAAAATATCCCGAGTTTGGCAAAGAACCCAGAAATCTCCGCCTTGCACTCTCCACTGATGGGATGAATCCCTTTGGAAATTTGAGTAGTCAACATAGTACTTGGCCGGTGTTTTTAGCTATTTACAATTTGCCTCCATATCTTTGCATGAAACGAAAATATTTGATGTTGTCTTTATTGATTTCTGGTCCTAAAGAACCTGGTAATGATATAGATGTCTACTTAGAGCCTCTTCTCGACGATTTGAGATTATTGTGGGATGAAGGGATACGAGTGTTTGATGCCTACCAGAATACTTATTTCAATTTGAAAGCAATGTTACTATGCACTATTTCTGACTTTCCTGCGTATGGTAATCTATCTGGACACACTGTGCACGGGAAAGAGGCTTTACCCTTGTGTGGAGAAGATGTCGATTCTTGTTATTTGAAGTTTTCTCGTAAGCAAGCGTACTTGGGATACCGTAGGTTCTTGGACCTTGATCATTCATATCGTAAGCTACAAAAACCATTCAATGGAAAACCTGAACATCGATCTCCTCCTAAGATATTAACCGGTCATGAAGTATATGAAAGAGTGAAAAAAATTGAGATAACTTATGAGATAACCAAATTGATGACTTGGAAAAGCTGAAATCAGTGATGATGCAGTTTTGGCTAACTGGTGAGAAGCCAAGTACTAAAGTATTAGACGATTTGGTGAGCGGAGGAGCATCTATGAGTACCGAGGGATCGACAAATTCTGCATCACTACACGTGAGTGAAGAGCCACGCCCAGAGGAGACACCCCGAGAGGAGACACCCCGAGAGGAGGATTATCAAACACCCAAGACCAATGTTCTGAAGATTCCTACCATATCACCACGGCAGGTTGTAAAAGGTTTTCATTAAGAAGGATCTGTAAGCTTTGCATTTAAAACACTATCTAGTTCAAAGTTTGAAAACACTAATCTATCTATACAGGGGTCTCACAGGCAATCACTCTCACTAAAAGGAGTGCAATCACTACAAGTGACTGAGGATCCACCCCGAGAGGAGGATTGTGGTACACCCATGACCAATGTTTTGAAGATTCCTGGCCCAGTAACACAACAGGTATATATATGTAAGCTTTTCATTAAATACGCTACTTTATAGTAAATGAAAAAAGTTTGAAATTCTACTATAACTTAAATTTTCAGGCTTGGAAAGATTGTGTGCTATCACTGCCAAACAAATCATCGAAGATAGTGGCTTCAGGAATGGTATACCTATCAAGTAAGGACGAATTTGTTTCCATTCATGGCAGTGCCCTTCGTGATGGTTTTAGAAAAGTGTCAATCAAGGAAATCTATTCTGGGTCGGAAAATGTTGATTTACCATTGCCTGTTGGTGATATGATAACATTGACTCATGCTAAGGGTTCATTTATTCAGTGGCCGCAAAGTCATATACATAGTCCTGTTGATAAGGTAACTAAGATTTCTAGCTAGTATAATGATATAAGATACACTGAGAGTTATACCATTTATCAACTTATTTATGCCAACATTTAGATAACCATGAAAAAGAATGATCAAGGAAAAAATAAAGCAGCAGCAAAGAAGTCCAAGCCTCAGAAGTGTTCGCCCTCGATTTCGCCATCTTCTTTCCTTTGAATTGAAGTTAGTCACAATTTTAAGCAAAAGAAGAGGACCATGTATTTGAAGTTATTAGAAACTGAGGCTCGGGTTTTAAAGGCAAGTGGGACAATGATCAATGTTCCCATTGATGAACATGTGGTACACAATAAACAAACTTGCTACCTTAGTTATGAAGAGGTTGTTCATTTGTTAGATGAACAAATGATTGGTGCCTCTCACATTACACTCTTTATGAGGTTCGGTCTCTTTGTTTAAGCTGCCCCTTTGCAATCCCATTAGTATATATCTGATAATATGCAAACTAGTACTAGATAGTTACTATGGATTCTTATTGTTGTAGGTATTTGAGTGATCTTGCCGATAATATGCAAATTACTAGTTACTATGGATTCTTGTGCCCAGAGATAATGTCCTCAGAATCCATTGCTCCGGATGAAAATTATCGATCCGATTATGTTGCTAGGGCAATGACATGTACCGATTGTGGAAAAGGTCGAAAACTTATATTTGCTCCATATGCCCAGGGGTACGTAATTATAAATTTCTTTTCATAGTATTATTATTGATGACTTGATTAATTATTTTATTATTTTTTGTCAATATTTAAGTTGATATCTTCGTTGTAATTCTCTATAATTTGTAGTAAGCATTGGATGTTGGGCGTGATCAATCCGGCTCAAAGTACAGTCTATTGGTGTGATCCTGCCGGACATACAGAGCCTCGTCAATTTTTCGTGGATACAATTACCCAGTATGTCTAACTTATTTCTGATCTTTTTATTTTGCCTTCGCATATTATACCTCCCGTTACTCCTCTGCATTTGCCTTAAAATGTTTCTGTAGGCTAGGAACAAAAGTTAAGCCACCCAAAAGCCATCAATCATAGACCTTAGCTTGTTTTTCTATTATACTTGAAATTAACGCTTCATTATCAACTAAAACTGAATAAATATATAAACCTGGCTATCTATATATACAAGGCCTTTGAGAAAAGGAACTCTATCGATGCACTTGCAAAATATGAGGCCAACGACGTTGTTTGGAAAAAGATTAAGGTATCTTAACATATTGTTTCTCTTATTAAGTATAGTGTATGTGAAGTATTTATTTATAATATGAGCTCCCCTTTCAGGCCCCTTTGCAGCCTCTTGGTTCCGTTTTATGTGGATATTATATTTGTCGATACATGTTAGACATCGTCAAAGGAAGATATGTTACTATTACTCCAAATGTATGTTTTTGGTTTTTTAGTTCATCTACTTACTTACCTCTATCATTTTACTTATATAGAAGTCTTGGATAAAATTTTTCTAACCAATTTTTGAAAATTTGTTTGTAGTTCATGCTTATAGCCCCGTTGACATATTCGCTTGAGCAAATTGACGAGGTGAGGGATATATGGGCTAACTTTGCGCTCCAGTTTAAGCCAGCCATGAACGATGCATGATGAAGTTTAGCTTAAGTCGTAGCTAGAAGTTTAGCTTAAGTACATACGTATGTAGCTAGAATTTGTGGATCGGAAAGTATGTTGATATATATGAATGATGTAGTATTTGGAGATTTTTCTCTATATATGGCTAATTTTTGACCTGAATATAGTTGTTGGAGCAATGTTATTGTACGCTATTAGCGATGTAGCTTATTTGCAGGAAAAATTATATATAATAGGCCGGAAGAATTATAAATTAATTTATTAAAAAAAAATAGCAGGTGCAAAGAGAACGGTTGTGTTCTCAAGCGTGCTCTATTAATTCAAAAATATGGCGCGAAATTTGAACATGTTGAACAAAAGAGAACGGTTCATCTAGGAACCGTGCTGGAAAGTGGGTTAGATGTCAAGCAAAGAGCACGGTTAGTGTACATATAGGACGGAGCAAAGAGACCCGTTCCTTTTGGAACCGTGCTGGAAAGGGGGCAAAGAGAACGGTTCATCTAGGAACCGTGCTGGAAAGTGGGTTAGATGTCAAGCAAAGAGCACGGTTAGTGTACATATAGGACGGAGCAAAGAGACCGGTTCCTTTTGGAACCGTGCTGGAAAGGGGGCAAAGAGACCGGTTCTTTTTTGAACCGTGCTGAAAAGTGGACAACAAAGAAGACGGTTCAACCGTTCTCTTAGGTAAAGAGGACGGCCATGGGGAGCACGGTTCCGCCACTCATAGGAGAACGGTTTTTAACCGTCTTCGTATCGATATTTTGTAGTAGTGCCTCCTGTCTAAATAAGAAGTTTTCATCTCCTCCTCTTCCTTACTAATTTCGAAATCCAAGCTTTGACCCAAGCTAGTTACTTCCGTTTTTAACATCTCCTTTTGTTTGTAGGATTCGAGTCAAGTGGCCCGGAGGGCGATACATACGAGATTGACGAGAGTTTCGACTAAAAGGTAACGGTGATGGGTTACTCGACTTATCGTCTATGTTTGCATGTGTTCTATATGCTAGTAATGTTTAGTAAACTAGAATTGTGTTTGGTTAAATAGTGACATGATTAAGTTCATAAATCATATGTTTGGATGAATTTCATTTTCCATGGTTGTGTTGGGTGATATTCTAGTTGGAAATTCATTAAGGATTGTATTGTTAAATGAGGTTGTGATCTTTGAGGATGATTAGTTTGATAGTCTTTCAAGTTCATAATGCTTGGTTTACTTTGGTTATTTGATAAAGTTTCAGCACCTTGATAAATCTGTCCATTGTCTTGTATAATTTATTTCGACATCTTAGAGTACCCGTCTTTTAAAATGTTGAAAAGAGACCCCTGTTTATTTTAAGTGTAGAGTTTACCTCTAAAATATCGTAATTTTCTTGCATGTCGTTTGTTCACAATAAATTATTTACGAACATTGCGCTGAAATACTCGCAGAACGGACAGTAGCTCAAAGATTGTTTCGAAAACCATTTTTATACTTTGAAATATTCTGGTCCTTTTCAATATTTAAACTTTGAAGAGTTTATATAATGTTAGGAGTTTGGTTTTCCCCAAAATGATTTGTTAAACCCATTTTATGAAGCAATACATTTTGTGTGACGATTTCTGACACACTGTAAATATCAGACAATAACCCCCTGTTAAGTTCGTATTTTGAAAATGTTTATTTGACAAATATTGTAGATAAAAGTCTTATTAATCGGACCCAGTTGGCCTTGTATCATTTCGATTTTGTTTGAATTAATTATGAATTTTACGGCAGAGGACAGCTGAAATGTAAAACGCTTTTAAGACTTATGTTTTATTAATCAGTTCCGTTTATTCTTCTCCCGTATGGAATGGACTTAAGTATTGTCTTGTTTATCGATTGTTGGCTCTTGTATGTAAATGAGTTGGATAACGGTTATGTTAGGTTAAATTGTGATTTGATGACGGTTATGTTATCTTAAGATGAGTTGGGTGACGGTTATGTTGCCTTGCTTGTGTTTAGGTGACGGTTATATCACCCTAAATTGTGTTGGTAACGGTTATGTTGCCTTGGTTGTGAATAGATAGCGGTGATACGATTTGTGTATCACTGTAATGAACAAATGCCACTCCTGTTATGGGATTTTATCTAACTATGTTCGGGATTGGTCGGAATCCGTGGTTATGCGGTCCGGTCCCAGTGTGTCGTTCGGTGTAGGTTATTACATCGAGAGGTCTGGCCAGGTCTTCGGCATATAGTTGTCGGTTATGCGCTATACATAGTATCCGGATGACGTGGTTATGCGCTCCGGTAGCTAGGGCGCGGTTAAATGCCCTAGCCTGTTAGTGGAGCGGTTATACTCCCTGACTGTCAGTTGTAGCGGTTATGCTACATGACGGCGTTCATTCTATTCTTGTTTGTTGTTGTTTGTGTGATTGGACATGCCATCAAGTGTTGGTCTCTGAGTCGATCACGTGGTTGTTTACCTGATTTTGAGTATCATGCTTTGATATTTCTCATATCCACATGTATTACTCCATATACAATATGTTCTTATTGTTATCTATTTGTATTTTGACGTAAAGTGGCTTGGAGAACCCTGAGTTACTCTCCACTGACTGTGGCGTTCATGTTTCATGAATGTAGGTTGGTGCTGTTTGGGGAAGACGTGTGGCTAGCGAGCATTGTTGATAATTCGACAATTACCCTTACGCTTAGTTTAGATTTAATTCATGTTGTTATCGTGGGATACCTTATCCCTCGTCTATTTAAGTTATTTTGTATAATTTATACTTTCTCTATAGTTTTTAGTCTTCCGTATGTTGTTTTGATATTCCGCGAAAAAGTTTTAATAAATATGTCGAGAAGTTTTTAAAAGTATCGTATTTCCGCTACAAATTATTTGTTTATTTTTTAAATCGCGGGGTGTCACAGCTAATCTCTTCTTCTACCGGGTCACGACCCCCAGCTTTGCAACAGCCGCCTCCTTCTCAGCCAACAGGGCATCCTTCTCCTCGCGCAGCCTAGCAACGACTTCCTCCAGCTCCACCACCCTGGCCTGGGAGGACTTCAGCTCCTCCACCTTCCGCGCCCGTACACCCTACTCAGCATCCAGCCCGGTCTTGAGGGAACGTACCTCCTGAGCCATGTCCTCAGTTTTGCGGCACCCCATCAGCATCATATGGAACGCCTGAGAAGAGTTGCACCAACCACAATCAGTCAAAACAAGCATTCATAAAGTGCTGTCAGAAAGAAGACGATAAGGAGCGAAACTCACCGAGAAGACATTCTCAGTGGCATGACGCCATAAATCCATGACAGGTTGAGGGTTCAGCATCCCCTCGGAACCTGGAAGTAGCAGACGGTTAAGGACAGGCCAGGGATCCGCAACAGGGTCACCACCAAAACCCTCCGAAACTCTTAGTACATCCTCAGTGAGATCCTCCATCCCATGGGAGGAAGGCTTGTTGACAAGGGTAATTGAGTTGGAAGCTCTATTACGGGTCCTGGACGAAATTGCAGGAGGAGGAAGAGTAAAAGGAGCGACTGAAGGAGCCGAGTCTGACGGAGCAAGCAAAGCAGTTCTTTTGGGGGCTGGCAGAGGCTCGCCGGACATCATTTTCCTCTTTGATAGCGGCTTCACTGAGGAAGCAAGTGCTTTCTTCTTTCGTGCGACCAACATCTCTGCAGGAGTCAAGCTCGTCTGGGCGGAACTGGTCGACATTTCCTCTTGGTCGTCCTGGCTGAACAAAGAGTTAAAGTGGCGAAGGGCTGGGTCTAGTCCGAACAAGTTGTTGTAGGTCAATGTCGCGTCGGCCGAAAGGACTAAGTCAGGCACACCTGCACAGAAATGACAGTAAGAACGTAAGCGGTGATGAGAAAAGTAACCAGGAAGAAATGGCTGCAAGTACCTTTGGACCCCACTGGGTCGGTATAAATGTAATCGGCAGGCGGAGGGAGTGAATCCACCCTCACAAAGACGAACTGCGTGAACCATCCTGAGTCCTTACACTTGGACGGGAAGATGATAGGGAGATCCGATTTGGACTTGGCACGAAGGGTGAATTGCGCACTACCAAGGGGACGAACCATATAAACATGGGCGAGGTCGCCCAGAGTAATATCGAGTGAGTGGCGTTCGTTTAAAAGGGAGAGAGAAAGCAACACCCTCCATACATGGGGGTTGATTTGCCAAAGGGGAAGTTTGGTGAAATGGAGAAATTCCTGCCCTAGCGCAGGAAAAGGAAAAGATAACCCTAGGGAAAAGGGGTACAAGTAAAAGGTGGTCCAGCCCGGGCGGCGAGCGTCAGCCGATTGACCCGGCTTAGGAATGTACAGATCGATGTCATCACCGAAACGAAAAAATTCCCTAACTACTGAAGGATCCACGAGCGAGAAACAAGCATCCTTCATATATTTCTCGTGTAATAGAGAACGAGACGAAAATAAGTTGGGAGCCATTGAAACAAAGTTGCAAATCAAAACAAAAGAAACAAGAAGCACATGCGAGAAAGACGGTTACCTTAATTGGAAAAGGGGGCGAAGAAGAAAACGGTTGAGGAAGATGGAAATTCGGAGAAGATGAAGAGTGAGGAGTAAAAAGTGAAAAGAGGATGGAAGGTAAAAGTAAAAAAGGGGAAGTTAATAAATAGAGGGTAGGTTAAATTTTGAAATTGGGAGTGAGGGACAGTTGGCAAACGGTTGGGGCACATTAAAGAGAAACTCTAACAAAACTGGTACACGTCCCATCAACGTCACTCGCTAGAAGATTCTGCTCGAAGTCCCTGCCTGAAGCCCTTGTTTAGATCCTAAGTCCAGAATCTGAAGGAGTTCTCACATGAACACATTCATGCAAGAACTGGGGGCTAATGTTATACCCTAAAAATTGACCATATTATTCATCGACACGTGGCATCGTGTGAGTGGGACAATTGTCTAGAAGGTCAAAGTCAACGAACTAAGAGGAGTGTCCAAGAAGGAAGTGGAAGCGCGGGAAAGTTGAAGAAGGAGAAAGGAAGAAATAAAGCCTGCAGCGTCAAACCCAACGTTACCCGAAATATGCAAGCAAAGAGGGGGCTGCAGAGTAAAGAAGGGAGAAAAAGAAGTCAAAAGAAGAGAACATTGGACCGTTGGACAAATGCTGGATCCAACGGTCCACAAAGAAGCTACATCTATAAATACACTCAATGTATACAATGTAAAGATCATCCCATAACCTAGAACACTTATCTCACTAAAACCTAGCAAAAATACTTGTAATCCGTTGAACATCCTGCGGGTATTTTCTAGTAGAACTTGAAGGAATATCATCCTTCCGCGGTTTTTCCCCTTTGGGTTTCCGCGTCATCAATCTTCCTGTCTTCCTTACTCCTCCTCAGTTGCTTGTGTACTCACAAATAACCTAAAACCAATCTTACTTAGTCATTAAATCATTATAACCTCTAAATAGACATTAGGTAAATTTTGACCTAAACAAATAAATAATAATAATATTACTACTCTAATAATATTGATTAATACTAATAACATTAGTCACTCAGTTACTCTAGTAATATATATTGTGTATTATGGTGTATGAGTTTTTGAGAGGTTTGCATGTGAGTTTTTGAAAGAGAAAATAAGAACAATATATTTGTTCTCATGCTTAGTGAAAATCGGCCACACCCTCGACCAAAGTGATTTTTTTTCCTCTTATTTTTATCTCACCCCACTAGGCACATTTAGTCATGCATAAGGGTGTAAGGGTAGACAATTATGATGTTTTTACATATGTATGTGTTCCATGAAATTGGACAACGCAATAGTGTGTAAATTACACTAGTAAAAATCGGTTCTTATAAGGTATACGAGTTTTATTTCGACTTTTGACAGTCGTCTCACAAATAATTATAAGTCTTATATTTAATTATCCCATATAATTAAATATTAATTGATCATTTAATAATTAAATGACATAATTAACCAAATAATATACACTTAACTTTTAAGCGATATATAATGGGTTTTAACCAAACTAGCTAATTTTATAACTCTTTGTAACTTTATTTAGCTAATTAGCTCCGCTTCAAAATAGATATTAAAACCGTATTAGTACTAATCAATTATTAGTAATGAATACAAATTTAGTCAATTAACATTTAATTACTAAATTTCATCTTAATGAATCATATTAAAATAAGATATTAAATTTATTAGTTAATTATTGTATAATCAAGTAATAAGTCATTTTTGAGTTTGATTCTTGCCTAAAACCTCCATTTCATTGATCTTTTGTTGGTTCTAAGGTTCTATCAAAGCTGTTGGGTTCATCATCTAAAGGAATTGAGACACTATTTTGGATGGTGCTTATTTGAAGTTATTAGGTATCTTCCAATATGCTAACTAGGAGCAAGAGCAAGTGCAAGGCTAAAGCCGGGCTAAGGTGTCAAATCGCCAAAGAGGGAGTGATTTGAATCCTCCGCTAGAGGCACAAGCTCACAAGGAAACACTTGTGACAAGTAGTTAACAACTTGAAGATTTCCCGGAAGTTTAGTTCTCTACCATGAATAACGAAAGTGATTTGAAGAATTGAGAAGTACGCGATATTAATCCACTTACTTTATTGACCTTGAGGTGCTAGAAACACTCGGTGTTAGGCAACAAACTGAGACATTCTTTCACGTCTTGGGGCTCGAAAGGATATCCTACACACAAGAAGAGACATACCTTTATACTTGTTCTCTTATCGTTTATACTTGTTCTCTTATCGTTTATTCGAAAGGATATCCTACACACTAAGGTAGGCCTTGACAAGACACTTGGTAGATGGGGGTGCTACATTGATATTTCGTGGGTTATGATCCGATTATGGATAGAGCATCGAATCGTCACTTCATTCAAAGATCGCTAAGGCAAATTATATTAGCTATTTAATTATTATTTATCATATGGCTAGTATTTTTGTTAATAAATATTCGATGGGCTTTACGACCTTGGGCTAATAGGGTATTAACAAGGGTCAGAATAAGACAAAGGGAAGATGGGCTATGGAGGACGGACCAACGTGGGGAAGCTAGGCCCATGGGCCGCGTATGGCCCGGCCACAATCAAGGGCTGCTCGGTCACGGTGTTAATGATGCTCGGCCAAGGTGGATTCCAAGAAGAACTTGGAGTGTTTTTAATTACTTTGTTATTTTTATTAAGTTAGTTATTTTGTTAAGTTGTTAAAGTTGGTTATCTAGTTTGTTAAGGTAGTTACTAGGTTGTTACAAGTTAGTTATAAGTTAGTTACTACCTAGCTATTTAGTTATCCTAGAATTATTAGGATTAGCTATTTAATTTTTTTAATTCCTAAGATAGGGTTTTTATTTTAATAAGGATTATATGTAATCCACTTAGATAGGTTTTAGGACTCCCAATCCGAGTCGGATTCATGGGAAGCGTCTGGTCTTTAAGACGTGTGTGTGTCGTGTGCCTTACCTATAAATAGGGCACATGGTTCTTCTTGTTTTTCATTCAATAATTCAATCATTCAAGTTATAAAAATTTACAAGTTTTCTTTTAAGGCATACTTAAAGAATTCAAGGACTCATCGCGTGTTGATCCGAACCGTTGTTATTTGTCGCGTTTCAAATATTAACACGAATTACAAACTATAGGTCAAGGGAGTAATTCACCATTGTTTGAACTATAGGTCTAGGGCAAACAAATATCCTTCTACCTTGGGGAGTCACCTCAAGACCGTCACAAATACAAAAACAACCATCACCACCCATACCACCGACGGACCACCGCCATCACGACAACATCACCACCACCGATCATCATTCATCATCATCATTCATCAAGATTCAATCAAGATCCTTCCATACATTGCCTATTTTACTAATTCATTCAAGATTGTTCTCAAGATTTCCAAGAAAGCTTCCGCGGACGATTTCTTTTCTAAGAATTCGTATCATCAGTGGTATCAGAGCTTCGGCTCTTGAATTCTATTTGTTTCAAAAAAATCCATTCGGGCAACATGAATTTTGAAGATCCGAGATTCTTGGATAGTTTGAAGAAGGCGCTGGAACAAGTTACTAATAACAACGACAATCGATGGCAACCAAGACGGGAACCCGTTCGTCCAGTCGACGAGTTCAAGGTCACCGAATTGCCAGAATTTGAAGGTGGTACTGATCCTGAAGACTACCTTGAATGGGAGAGGAAGATAGATCGCATGTTCGAGTTCAAGGAGTTAGACGATCGTAAGATGTGCAAATACGCAATCCTAAGATTAAGCAAAGGCGCATCCTTATGGTTCGATAGTCTGAAGGCTCAGAGGGCTAGGGCCGGGAAAGACAAAATCTGTTCTTGGGATGGTTTAAAGAAAAGATTAAGAAAGCGGTATGTACCCACAACTTATAAACTTGATTTATATCGTAAGATTTCTACTCTTGTGCAAGGCAAGATGTCGGTTAGTGAGTACTTGGATGAGTTTGAGAATCTTACTTTAATGGGAGAAGTGGAGGAGAATCAAGAACAAAAGATGGCGAGGTTCTTGCGGGGGTTAAACAAAAATATTGCTAATCCTGTGGAACTTCAAATTTATTCTGATTTTGATACTCTAACAAGTTTGTGTTTGAGGGTGGAAGCACAAAGCAAGAACAGGTTCGAAGGAAATCCCATGTGGGGACGTGCGAGTGAGGGGGGCGAAGGAGAGCCTTCAAAATCAAACCCTAATTCGGGCGTGGTAAGTAGCGTATGAAAGGTGGGTGCGAGCGGGACAACACAATCCAAATCCATTCCAACTCCAACACCGAGTGAGGTCAGCCTATCGAAGGTAAGATGCTTTAAGTGTCAAGGGTTTGGGCACTTCAAGAATGCCTGCCCTAATAAAAGGGTTGTAACGATGAGGGAGGCATTAACTTGTCTAAATTTGGTAGGAGAGGAGGAGTTTGAGGAGGAGGATGAGGTGTTGGGCGGTTTTGGTGAGCGTGAAGGGGAAGGGCGAGATGAACCTTTCGAAGAACCAAATACATCTACCTTAGTTCTTAGGGCAATACAAGTCCAACCTACAACCATAGTGGCGGAGCAAAGGGATCACATCTTTCACATACACTAAGTGTCTCGTAAAAGACAAGTGGTGTAGTATGATCATAGATGGGGGAAGTTGCACCAATGTAGCCTCGGAGGAGATGGTGTCTAACTTAGCCTTAACTACAATCAAACACCCTAAACCATATTCCTTACATTGGTTGGGAGATGCGAACAAAATTAGGGTTACGAAACAAGTGAAGGTGAACTTAGCCATGGGTTCATATAAGTATGAGGTGGTATGTGATGTACTACCTATGGATGCTTGTCATATTCTTCTAGGGCGTCCTTGGTGACACCCGTCGTTGAGGGGTGCCAAAGATAAGATTTATAAAACATCAGCTTAAACTAGATAGGATAAGTCAAGGGTCGAACCACAAGGAGACAAGATTAATTATGTTTGTGAATTTTAAGTCTATTGCAAGTAACCAAAAAGGGAGTTTTGATTTGAGATTTAAACTAACAACTAAGGTAGTAAACTAACAAGAAAATTAAAATAAGATAAAAAAGAAGATTAGGAACTTTGGTTCCCCATGGTCGAAACAAGTCAATGAAAGGTAAAATAATCAAATAACACAATCCCAAGGAACAAAGAATAAACCTTTAGGTCAATATTCTACCCAATCCTTACGGTCTTAGGGTTCCTACAAAAGCACTAAACTTTCGTTCAAGGGGCAATCCCAAAGTTGTTGTTAAACTAATCCTAGTAATCTTTCAATCCTAAGGATTAGTTCACCAACAATAATGGGGGATTGGTAATTTAATCATCAAACTTATCAAAGTCAAGTCTTTATCATGGTTCCCCTAATTCCCAATCACAAGAATTAGCTATGCATACTTTTAATTATGGAACTAACAATTACTAAGAAAATCGAAGAGATGAACATAATTAAAGATGACAATAAAAGGGAAAACATGAGATAAGAAATAACAACAAGATGAATAACAAGATTGAAAAAAAGAAAGATTAATTGTGACAAACTTACAACTTGAATGGAAAATCTAAGAATAAAGATGGAAGCTTGGTACCAAGAATCTAACAATGGAGTTCTTCTAACATAAAGTGCTTGATAAAATAAAGAGGTTCTTTCTAATGGAATTACTTGCTTCCTCTAATTGGAGAGTCTAGGTCTCCTTAAATAAGAATTATTACAAGATTAGGAAAGTAAAGAAAACATAAAACAGAAATCCCGAAACAGCTTCTGGTCGGTCGACCAGCCATACGGGTCGGTCGACCGATTCTGGCACTGTTGGTTTATTTTTCGCTAGAGCAGGCTTTTGTGAATTGGGCTTCGGTCGGTCGACCACTGTTGCTGGTCGGTCGACCGCTTCTCGTTCTTTTCGGCTTTAATTCGGCCCAATATCAATACTTGAATGCACCATCCGGATCCTTGCTCCATATTAGTACTCAAAACAACTTCCTAAAGGCAATTAAGGCTTGGTTTTGCTCACTTCCGCGTATTCCTACATATAAAACATAGAAATGCCAAAGTAAACCGTTTCGGGAGAAAAAGCAACTAAAAGTCACGAAAGTGTAAGAAAATACGTGCCAAAAGAGTAAATAAAATGCATAAAATGGGCACGTATCAAACCCCCAAACCAAACCTTGCTTGTCCTCAAGCAAGCACTAAGACTCAAAAGAAAATAAAACTTCTAATGGAACGGATTTCATACTTTTCACAACCAAACACAACACTATGCCTAACCAATTTAATGCATCCTTCAACTATAATCAAACATGATGTCAAGAGCAAAACGAGTTAGTCATGTTGGAAAAGCATGCTAAAATTTCAACCTTGCAAGACTCATTCTAATTGGACTCTCGCGGTACGCTCGAGACACTCATGAAAGCAAAGGGTCAAATGTATATGTGAAAGATAAGAAGATAAATAAAAGTAAAGACTCTCACCTATCTACGACCCGTAAGAACATGCCTGCAATCTAACATGAATAGAATCTCTACAACCGTACATATGCATTCCCACACTAAATAACCATGACACATGCCGAGGCAAATTTGGAATTGCGAGGCTAAAGGTAAGAAGGGGCTTAAAATAAGTTATGGGAAGAGGGGTTAAACCGAGCTAACAACCGTCTATCCATACTATAAGATCACTTTTTATTGTTTTCGTACATGCCAATGCTCAAAGTTTTGGAGCAAAAATCACAATTCCTCTAACTTTTCTCCCCTTTCTTTTTTTTTCTTCTTCTTTTTTCTCTCTTTTTTTTTTAGAAAACTAACCTATTCAATGGTCCTGGTCGACCGACCCGGAAAACTGGTCGACCGACCAGCCTTGAAAACAGGCTGTTTCGTTTTATTCATCATTTTTTTTTTTTTTTTCTTTTCTGATCATAAATTTTTTCGTATCTTGTTTTCTTCTTCTTTTTTTTTTTTTTAAATCATTCTCCCAAAGTCAAAATCTATCATTGAAGCATAAACCAAAGGATGGCAAAAACAGTCCCATCACTACTTTACTAGCTCGGCTAGGGTAGGCAATTTTTAGGATGTAGCAAATGGGTAAAAGGATTCAATTTGGCTATGTGAGGATAATGGGAAAAATGAGAAAGGGGTACCTCTACCACATGTGTCAACAAACCACAAACCCGAATGCATACAGGTATTAAGAAGACAAAATTCATGTTTATGCATATTGATGTGACATGCCTCAAGAGGAGAAACTACTCACAAACCTATATGAAATCGGTCATGGATGTCACCGATTTATTAAGCTCTAATCCTTAGAATATGTAGTAGCTTGCCAAGAAGAGAGTCAAGTCTAATAATTTAGCATGAAATCAACAAAAACTCGTAGATAATGCAAAAGACTAGCTTGAAAATTTTTGAAAAATGCAAGGCAAAGCAATAAATGATAAGTGAGGCATAACTTGTATTTATCCGTTCCGACTCGACCTAAAAACTTAAGACAGAGAAGAATGCGCGACAGGGAGGAACACGCGACAAGAGAGGATGAAAACAAGAAAAACACCTAAAGGAAGGAAAAACAAAAGACACAAAAACAATTGCATACTCACAAAGGAGTATGCAAACACCCTCCCCAAACCAAAACGCACAATGCCCCCATTGTGCTCATCAGCATACAACCACAGCATAGGGATGGGGGTAGGCGAAAAAGAAGCAAACAAAGAAAGGAAAAGGAAAAAGACTAAAAACTACAAAAAGAGTCTAAGGAGGAAGAAGGGGAAAACTGGAAATCTAGAGAGGAAAATTGGAAATCTAAGGGAGGAAAACACTGACAAAGGAAATGTGGACCTCCCCAAACCGAGCCAAGCAAGGGGGACCTCCCCAAACCGAACCCCAAAGAGGGTAAGGTTAAGCATGTCCCTAGCCCTCTGAGTCGTAAAACGGCTCAGGGCTCTCCTCTCCTTCCTCCTCATCGCCATCCTTCTCAGACCCTACTCCTGTTCCTGAGGCATAGCCTGAAGCTTCACCGTGGTCACGACCGCCTGCGAGAGGTGTGTACCAGGTGGGGTGAGTCCATGGACCGGTTGGGAGCCTACCTTGTGTAGCATACTCCCTGTAAACCGGGTATTGGAAAAGACTATCGTTCAGCTGTTTTTGGCTGAACTGCCTGCAAAGACTCGCCATCATTTGTGGCATAGATCTGTCATCAACAAAAGGAGGAACATAAACATTAGGAGGAGCAGTAAAATCAGATGGGTACCCCGTCCCAGATGTGGTATGGTGGCCACCGGGAGCAGGGGCCCTGAAGCCTCTAGCGGTGCCTCCCCTAAGTGGGAGGCGGTAAGACGGGAGTAATGGTCGGGGCTCCCCTACAACATTCGAAAGGGGAAGCATAGTGGGAGCCATGGTGATGGGGATGCGGTCACTGAGATAGGTGTCTATCTTCCAATAATCTCTCCTGTTTACCCAACGCACGGACCTGACATAAGCCATGTCCATGTACCGGGAGAGAGGGTCGACCGCATCCTCATAGCGAGGGAACTGGGGTACAAAAGAGCGGGCTAATCGGGTGACTAGCCCACCACAGACAATAGTAGTCAAGGAAGTTCCCTCGCCCACCGACACAAATTGAGAGGCGACCAAATAAGCAGTGTTGTAAAACTGCTGACCCGTACGTCTGATGTTAAGATAACCAGACAAAATGGAGAGCTCAATGTTGTTAACATTTTGAGACTCTTTGCGGCCGAAAACAGTGTTGGCCAACAGACGCAAAAAATAACGGGGGGTGGGAAGGTGGATGGTACTGTTTTTCTTCTTCACATCGCTGGAATCAGAAATACAGGACCACATATCAGAATACGACCCCGTGGGGTCATCAGTAAGACCCTCAGAAGACAAGCCTAAAATTTGAGCAAATTGGGTTAAAGTTAAAGCATATGTTTCATTGAACATGCGAAAAGAGATGCAAAAATTATCATAGCCGGAGCGAAGTGCCCCTGAATCAAAGGTGAAGGAGGAAAAGAACTCAAGAGTGAGAAGGCGGTAGGTGATCTCGTCCATGGTGACGAGTCCTGCAAACCCGGTCCCGATGAGCAAAGATACTACCTCGTCGTGGCATCCCAAAGCATGCAAGGCTGGAACAGAAAGGAAACGGGTTGCCACTACCACGCAGTAGGCAGTGAGATGGAGGAATCGGGCCTTCTGGGCCGGAGTGCTGAAAGTGATTTGCGGATAGTTTGGTAAACTATCCGTGTCCTGCACCGCCAAACCTCGCGTCCTAGAGACACGTCCTCTAGAAGTGCTTGTACCCGAAGTGCGTGTGCGCTTCCCACCTTGATCACGGCTAGACATCGTAAAGCTGAAAAGTTCAAATAAAGATATAAGTCGTATGAGCATGTGAAAACATTGCTTTAACAAAATTAGGCATGAAAAATGCAGAAACAGAATCTTAGAAAATAGGCTTTGGTCGGCCGACTGCATATGTAGGTCGGTCGACCACTTTGATGAGTAAACACGTAATTTTTGCAGAACAGACGGTCGGTCGACCGTAAAACAAGGTCGGTCGACCAATTTACGAAAGAAATTCAGAAACTGCAAAAAATTAAACTCAGGAGAACAAGGTCCTGGTCGGCCGACCACTGTTTCGGGTCGGTCGACCGACCATCGTCAGAAAAGTGCAGATCTGTAAATTAGAAACCCAGAAAATTCAAATTTCGGTCGGCCGACCTCAGTTTCCGGTCGGTCGACCGTGAACAGTGCAAAAGTCGGCTTTCGCGGTTGAGTTCGCGCGAAAAAGGGCATAAAAATTGAAAGGAAGAATGAAACTAACCTAATCAGCACGAAATCATCCAAAATTTACAGATCTATTCATATAAAATCAAAAGGAAGAAGAAAACTAAGATAAAAACACACAAACAAGCATGGAAACGGAATTAAGAGCAAAATTTGAACTTAAAAAGATAAACTAATACTACCTAAAACGGAAGTAAGAAGATATAAAACTAAAAAGAGAGAAAGAAAACTAAGGAAAACATACCTTGGATGAGGAAATTGAAAGAAAGTAAGTAAATTGGTGAAGGATGGAGGTGGGTGAATTTTTCTAGGGTTTTTAAGAGAGAAAGGGAATGCTGGTAGAGTGAAGAGGTGAAAGCAATTATTGCATTTTCAAAACACAAGTTACCCATGACCTTTGACTCAGAAAATTAAAACCGTAAAAAAAAACGTGGTCGGTCGACCACAAAAGTCGGTCGGTCGACCGACGTCCTTTTACCTGCTCTACAATTTTTACTTACTCTGTCAGGAAAATTGAAAAAAGCTGTCAGTTTGGTCGGTCGACTTAATAACTCGGTCGGTCGACCGCTGTACTGACGGATTCCCCCTTTTTTTTTTTCTTTTTCTGCAGAGATTTCAATTTTCACCTAAGGATAAAACAACACGTAAAGTTAAACTAAAGCACGGGTTGCCTCCCGTGTAGCGCTGGTTTAAGAGGTCCCGCACGACCTTTTTACCTTCTAAGGAGCATCTTAAAAAGGGTCAAAGTAAGAAACTTCGACTTTTCCGACAAATTCATTTTCTCCTCGGAAGTGCTTCACATATTGGCCATTGACTTTGAACCTCTCACCAGATGAGGTTTCTAATTCGATTGATCCGAATTTTGAGACAGCTGTGATGGTGTAGGGTCCGCTCCACCTGGATTTCAGCTTACCAGGAAAAAGACGAATACGAGCATTAAAAAGCAATACCCTATCACCTACCTGAAAATCACGTCTAATGATTCTCTTGTCATGCCAGCGCTTTGTTTTCTCCTTGTAGATCCTAGCATTGTCATAGGCTAACAACCTGAATTCTTCTAACTCATTAAGCTGCAATAAACGTTTCTCACGGGAAAGATTAGGGTCTAAGTTAAGATCACATATAGCCCACCAAGACTTACGTTCTAACTCAACTGGTAAATGACAAGTTTTACCATAAATCAATCTGAATGGTGACATTCCTATTGGAGTTTTGAACGCGGTTCTATAGGCCCATAAAACATCATCAAGTTTTAGGCTCCAATCTTTCCTAGACTTAGAAACTACTTTGGCCAGTGTCTCCTTGAGTTCTCTATTGGAGATCTCAACTTGACCACTAGTCTGAGGGTGATAAGCTAAACCCCTACGGTGTTGGACACCGAATTTATTTAACAAGTCACCTAAGCGTTTCTCCTTAAAATGCATACCTCCATCACTTATGACAACCCTAGGGACACCAAAACGAGGAAATATGATTTTTTTAAACATCTTAATTACAGCCTTTGCATCACAATGGGGAGTAGCAATAGCTTCTACCCATTTAGACACATAATCAACAGCCACAAGAATATACCTGTTACCTTGACTACTAGGAAAAGGTCCTTGATAATCAATGCCCCAGACATCAAAAATCTCTACCTCTAAAATACCAACTTGTGGCATCTCATGTCTTTTTGAGACATTCCCAGTTCTTTGACAGGCATCACAGTTATCTACAAAATTCCTACAGTCAGCATGTAAAGTAGGCCAATAAAAACCAGACTGCAATACCTTGGCCACGGTCCTAGATGGACCGTGGTGACCACCATATGCAGAAGAGTGACATGCTTCCAGAATGTCCTTCACCTCCCATTGGGGGACGCATCTCCGGATAAGTCCATCTCCGCATTCTTTAAAAACATAAGGGTCATCCCAAAAATACTGTTTTGCATCGAACATAAATCTCTTCTTTTGCTGCCAAGACAACTCAGGAGGGATTTTACCTGTAACAGCAAAATTAGCATAATCAGCATACCAAGGAGGGGGATAAGAACCTGAACTATTAATGATAAATAAACTCTCATCAGGAAACGAATCATCAATAGGTAAAGAATCTTCCCCATCAGTCAGCTGCAGGCGAGATAGGTGGTCAGCTACCACGTTTTCCGCGCCCTTTTTGTCCCTAATCTCAATGTCAAACTCTTGGAGAAGGAGTATCCACCTTAAAAGTCTTGGCTTTGAATCCTTCTTTTGAAAAAGACCTTTTAAGGCTGCATGGTCAGTATAGACAATTACCTTATTACCTACTAAATATGACCTGAATTTTTCTAAGGCAAATATGACAGCTAGCATCTCCTTCTCGGTGGTGAAATAGTTGACTTGAGTCTCATCCAGGGTGCGGCTCGCATAGTATATAGCATTAAGAGCCTTGTTCTTCCTTTGACCAAGCACAGCACCCAGAGCATAATCACTAGCATCGCACATGATCTCAAATGGGAGATCCCAATCTGGTGGCTGGATGATTGGTGCTGAGATCAAAGCTTCCTTCAACCTGTTAAAAGCTGAAAGGCACTCATCAGAAAAATCAAAGATGGCATCTTTAAGAAGCAATTGTGTAAGTGGTTTAGCAATTTTAGAGAAGTCCTTAATGAAACGCCTGTAAAAACCTGCGTGTCCAAAGAAACTTCTCACCCCTTTGACGTTAACAGGAGGGGGTAATTGCTCAATCACCTGCACCTTTGATTTATCTACATGTATACCTTTGTCTGAAATTAGATGCCCTAACACTACCCCTTCAGTAACCATAAAATGACACTTCTCCCAGTTTAAGACAAGGTTTACATCAATACATCGCTGCAAGACTTTATCAAGATTAGCTAAGCATTGATCAAAAGCATTACCGTAAACAGAGAAATCATCCATATATACTTCCATAATGTTTTCTATAAAGTCTGAAAAGATACCCATCATACACCTTTGAAAAGTAGCAGGAGCATTGCATAACCCAAAAGGCATCCTGCGATAAGCAAAAACACCCTGTGGACATGTAAAAGTAGTCTTACTCTGATCATCAGGATGGATGGGAATCTGGAAGAAACCTGAATAACCGTCTAGAAAACAGAAGAATTTATTAGAAGCCAGTCTTTCAGTCATTTGGTCAACAAAAGGAAGGGGGAAATGGTCTTTCTTGGTGGCGGCATTTAACTGTCTATAATCAATGCACATCCGCCACCCTGTTACAACTCTAGTTGGTATTAACTCATTTTTAT
Organism: Silene conica; assembly: GCA_029255685.2. Lineage (NCBI taxonomy): Eukaryota > Viridiplantae > Streptophyta > Magnoliopsida > Caryophyllales > Caryophyllaceae > Silene > Silene conica. The sequence continues at coordinate 1,945,747 of CM055311.2, read as the reverse complement.
CATTCTTAACCACTGTGGTCCCTCCTTTCTTAGGAACCACCTGAACTGGGCTAACCCACTTAGAGTTTCCAACCGGATAGATAATACCTGCATCAAGAAGCTTCATAACCTCAGCCATAACCACATCCTGCATCTTAGGATTCAACTTACGCTGTCCCTGTCTATAAGGCTTATGCCCTTCCTCTAAATCTATTCTGTGCATACAAACATCAGGGCTTATACCCTTAATATCATCCAAAGAATAACCTAGAGCTTTTCTATTCTTTTTAAGAACAGTCATTAAGGCAGAAAGTTGGTCAGGACTAAGTTTAGAGCTAACAATCGCAGGGTACTGTTCAGTATCATCTAGGAAAACATATTTAAGATTAGGAGGAAGTGGCTTACGCTCTGGTGCTTTTACCTCAACTGCCTGAACAGAATTAATATCTATAGAATAGCACATGTTTACCAGACTTGCATTAGCTAGGCTTATGAGCTTCTCATTCTCTTCTTCAGTGAGCTCATATTCCTCTTCCTCTTCTTCTATCAAATCCAGCTTTTCAGCATCCTCAGCTGGATTACCTGCACACTTATCCAAAATCGTCAGATCATCTAAGGGATCCTTGGTCAAGGATTCCCTCCAATTAAGGATAACACTCCTGTCTATAATATCGATGGAACAACAAGTATCATCAGTAGGATTAGTTGCCTTATGGGCAAGACTAAACTCGATAGTGTCATCCCCAATCTCTAAAGTAATGGTCCCGCGTTTTACATCTATTACAGCCCCAGCTGTGTGTAAAAAAGGTCTACCTAAAATAATAGGTATTTGACTATCCTCAGCAATGTATAAAACAACGAAATCCACAGGAATAAAGAACTTTCCCACTCTTACTGGGACATCCTCCAAGACCCCTAGTGGTCTTTGGGTTGATCTATCAGCCATCTGTAGGGTAATATTGGTGACTTTAAGTCTACCTAAACCAAGTCTTTCACATACAGAATAAGGTATGACACTGACACTAGCCCCTAGATCACAAAGGGCTTTCCCTATTACATGATTACCTATGGTACAACGGATGGAAAAACTACCTGGGTCTTTTAACTTGGGTGCTATATTATCTTGTGAAAGAACATAACATTCTTCCACAAAAGCAACAGCACCGTCGTCCTGAAACTTCCTCTTACGACTTAAAATATCTTTCATGAATTTAGCATAAGAAGGTACCTGGGTAATTAAGTCAGTGAAAGGGATGGTTACCTCTAGATTCTTCACCATCTCCAAAAACTTACCAAATTTCCGATCCTCTTTTGAATTTTTCAGTCTTTCAGGATAAGGAACGGTGACTTTAGCCATTGGATCAGCAACCTTTGGCTTTTTCAGCTGTAAAATTTCGGTCAGGCCTTGAATGAAGGAGGGATCCAGCGATTCCGGAGTTAAAACAGCATTCTGCTCAGGAACGTCGGTCGGTCGACCGGTAGAAGTGGTCGGTCGACCAGAGTCTGCAACATCCGAATTTTTCTCCTTTTCAGAATCCGATCTCACGTCAGGAACAGCGGTCGATCGACCTACAGTAGTGGTCGGTCGACCTTCTGTTCTTTTGACGGGATCAGATTCTTTGTTTGGAATCTTGGCAGGATCATCCTCTTGAGTTGATTCTTTACAAACACGGCCACTCCTTAGATTTATGGCATTTAGCGTCTCCATGGGTCCCTCACAACTAGCTGGAGAGCTAGTGATTTGGCTGGCTATGTTTTTCAAGTGATCTCCAAAAACCTTTGAGGAGGTAAAGTGAGCCTTACTCATCTGCACAACTGCCTTTGTCAAAACATCAACAAGGGCTCTTAAGTTCTCAATCTCACCCGTGTTGTCAACCGTAGTAACTAGGTTCGCACTTTCAAGCTTTAGCTGGGTTGCCTCAAGCTTTTCAAAACGGGCTTCAACTGTTGTCTCAAGAGCCATCACTCTATTCATCTCCACATTCAGCCTTCTTGAATTTCCACGTGAACCCTTAAAAGTAGCCCTATGCACTGCCATGTCTTCAATGGTTTTCCAACCCTTCATATGGTCGGTGTTATTCTGGAATCTTCCATTGGCAGCCACATCAAGAATCATCTTATAGTCATCGTAAAGAGCGTTGTAAAACAGGTTACACAGGTCCCATTGTTGAAGGTTATGGTGAGGGATAGAACGGACCAATTTCTTGAATCGATCCCATGCTTCACAAAATCCTTCATCAGGTCCCTGTTGAAAGTTACGGATTTGATTTCTCAAGTCCTCGGCTTTTGCAAGAGGGAAGTATTTCTTGTAAAAGGCCAATGCCAAGGAAGTCCAATCCGTAATCTCCTCACTTGTCCTGTCAAGGTACCGGTACCAATCTTGCGCGTCATCTTTTAATGAGAACAAGAACATAGTTGCCAGCACCTCGTCACTAGTTACCCCTTCAGGTAGGGGTATGGAGCAACAATAATCTGTGAAGGTTGTAACATGCTTTATTGGATCTTCGTCGGGTAGACCAGAAAATTGACTCTGTTGCACCAAAGAAACATGAGTTGGGCGGAGTTCAAAGGAGCCAGTGGTGGGTGTAGGCAAGGTGAATCCCTTCGGTACATCTTTAGCCTTCGGCTGTAGGTAGCTATAAATAGAATCCATAAAGAGAGTACTCAAGCCTTCCTCTCAAAAACCTGTCTTCTAAAACAAAACTTGAAGAAAAGGTAAGAACGGTCTTAAGGAACCTAAGTTCCTTAAGACAAGAAAATAAACTAGAAATTAACAAACAAAATTATACCGTCTCCCCGGCAACGGCGCCAAAATTTGACACCCGTCGTTGAGGGCTGCCAAAGATAAGATTTATAAAACCTCAGCTTAAACTAGATAGGATAAGTCAAGGGTCGAACCACAAGAAGACAAGGTTAATTATGTTTGTGAATTTTAAGTCTATTGCAAGTAACCAAAAAGGGAGTTTTGATTTGAGATTTAAACTAACAACTAAGGTAGTAAACTAACAAGAAAATTAAAATAAGATAAAAAAGAAGATTAGGAACTTTGGTTCCCCATGGTCGAAACAAGTCAATGAAAGGTAAAATAATCAAATAACACAATCCCAAGGAACAAAGAATAAACCTTTAGGTCAATATTCTACCCAATCCTTACGGTCTTAGGGTTCCTACAAAAGCACTAAACTTTCGTTCAAGGGGCAATCCCAAAGTTGTTGTTAAACTAATCCTAGTAATCTTTCAATCCTAAGGATTAGTTCACCAACAATAATGGGGGATTGGTAATTTAATCATCAAACTTATCAAAGTCAAGTCTTTATCATGGTTCCCCTAATTCCCAATCACAAGAATTAGCTATGCATACTTTTAATTATGGAACTAACAATTACTAAGAAAATCGAAGAGATGAACATAATTAAAGATGACAATAAAAGGGAAAACATGAGATAAGAAATAACAACAAGATGAATAACAAGATTGAAAAAAAGAAAGATTAATTGTGACAAACTTACAACTTGAATGGAAAATCTAAGAATAAAGATGGAAGCTTGGTACCAAGAATCTAACAATGGAGTTCTTCTAACATAAAGTGCTTGATAAAATAAAGAGGTTCTTTCTAATGGAATTACTTGGTTCCTCTAATTGGAGAGTCTAGGTCTCCTTAAATAAGAATTATTACAAGATTAGGAAAGTAAAGAAAACATAAAACAGAAATCCCGAAACAGCTTCTGGTCGGTCGACCAGCCATACGGGTCGGTCGACCGATTCTGGCACTGTTGGTTTATTTTTCGCTAGAGCAGGCTTTTGTGAATTGGGCTTCGGTCGGTCGACCACTGTTGCTGGTCGGTCGACCGCTTCTCGTTCTTTTCGGCTTTAATTCGGCCCAATATCAATACTTGAATGCACCATCCGGATCCTTGCTCCATATTAGTACACAAAACAGCTTCCTAAAGGCAATTAAGGCTTGGTTTTGCTCACTTCCGCGTATTCCTACATATAAAACATAGAAATGCCAAAGTAAACCGTTTCGGGAGAAAAAGCAACTAAAAGTCACGAAAGTGTAAGAAAATACGTGCCAAAAGAGTAAATAAAATGCATAAAATGGGCACGTATCACTTGGCAATTTGATCGGGATGTCTTACATAGGGGGAGGGTGAACGAATATGAACTTATGGATGGAGGGAAAAGAATTATCCTTAAAGCTATGAGTCCCAAGGATGTGGGGTTGATGAGAGCCAACTCGGGGAAGAACACTCATTTACCCAACTCGGTTTTTGCTATTGCTAGGGAAGATGAAGAGGTGTTAGGGGCTTATTTGGTTAAGGAGGAAGCTAAGGGCATGGTGTTAGCCACGGTGGTACCGAAGGTGGCTCTAGGTGTTCGGGAGCCAAGGGAGCACGCGCCTAGTGGTGAACGTATGGGGGAGTTGTTGCGTGGAATAGGCGTGAGGCATGGTGAAGGGCGTGTGGTATTCAGATCTTTGGTCAAGGAGGAGCATCGTGTACCCATCAAGCTAAAACTAGGACCTTATGTGGAGAGGTATAGGCGAGAAGATAAGGAGGAGAGAGTAGTGGTGTCGCAGGAAGGTGTTAGGAGGCGCGGCCACAAAGGTGTTTTCTTAACGAATCAAGTTTTATCCATTTGTGCAGGAAACATGACCCAAGAGCAAAGGTTCTTGAATTTTAATCATCAAGAATTGAGGTAAATTCTCTTTCAAGGGGGGGGGGGGGGGGTGATCCGATTATGGACAGGGCATCGAATCGTCACTTCATTCAAAGATCGCTAAGGCAAATTATATTAGCTATTTTATTATTATTTATCATATGGCTAGTATTTTTGTTAATAAAGATTCGATGGGCATTACGACCTTGGGCTAATAGGGTATTAACAAGGGTCAGAATAAGACAAAGGGAAGATGGGCTATGGAGGACAGACCAACGTGGGGAAGCTTGACCCATGGGCCGCGTATGGCTCGGCCACAATCAAGGGCTGCTCGGTCACGATGTTAATGTTGCTCGGCCAAGGTGGATTCCAAGAAGAACTTGGAGTGTTTTTAATTACTTTGTTATTTTTATTAAGTTAGTTATTTTGTTAAGTTGTTAAAGTTGGTTATCTAGTTTGTTAAGGCAGTTACTAGGTTGTTACAAGTTAGTTACAAGTTAGTTACTACCTAGCTATTTAGTTATCCTAGGATTATTAGGATTAGCTATTTAATTTTTTTAATTCCTAAGATAGGGTTTTTATTTTAATAAGGATTATATGTAATCCACTTAGATAGGTTTTAGGACTCCCAATCCGAGTCGGATTCATGGGAGGCGTCTGGTATTTAAGACGTGTGTGTGTCGTGTGCCTTACCTATAAATAGGGCACATGGTTCTTGTTTTTCATTCAATAATTCAATCATTCAAGTTATAAAAATTTACAAGTTTTCTTTTAAGGCATACTTAAGAATTCAAGGACTCATCGCGTGTTGATTCGAACCGTTGTTATTTGTCGCGTTTCAAATATTAACACGAATTACTAACTATAGGTCTAGGGAGTAATTCACCATTGTTTGAACTATAGGTCTAGGGCAAACAAATATCCTCCTACCTTGGGGATTCACCTCAAGACCGTCACAACTACAAAAACAACCATCACCACCCATACCACCGACGGACCACCACTATCACGACAACATCACCACCGCCGATCATCATTCATCATCATCATTCATCAAGATTCAATCAAGATCGTTCCATACATTGCCTATTTTACTAATTCATTCAATATTGTTCTCAAGATTTCCAAGAAAGCTTCCGCGGACGATTTCTTTGCTAAGAATTCGTATCAGGTTACCCTCTTTTTCTTTCTTGTATGGCGCCTTTGGCTTGGGCGTATTGACCTCACCATTTCGGAAAATAACTTTCCAACTGATTCCAAGTGGACTTCTCTTGCTTACCGTTGGAATTCTACCCAAACTCGTTTCAGCCACAATAAACTCTCCCCGAGGATTCTCTTTCTTCTTCTCTTGCTTACCATTGTAATTCTACCCAAACTTCTCTTAGCCACAATAACCTCTCAAACTTCACACAAACAGCACCGACTCCGATACTTCGTGAGTTACCCTTTTTTCTTTCTTATGTGGCGCCTTTGGCTGTTGCGTAATGACCTCATTATTTCGGGAAATAACTTTCCAAAAAATTTGCGGTGGGTTTCTCTTTCTTCTTCACTTGATTACTGTTGGAATTCTACCAAAACTCGTCTCATCGACAATAACCTCTCCCTACGCCCTCCTTTGTCTTTTCCTTGTTCTAACATTTATCCAATTTGTTGGGCCCCTCCTCCGCGTAACTGGTTAAAGATCAATGCTAATGCAGCCTTCTATCCCTCATCCAACAAATTATACTCTTGCCGTCAAAGTTATTATTGGAAACTCTAAACTCTTTGTGGGCTTTATAATGACATCATTTTAGAGTGCAACCTTTTATCCCTCATCCGCAAGGCGTGCACCGGTTAAGAAAAATACTGTACGAAAAAATATCGTCAATGATATTGATGAAGGCAAGCTTATTTTCTTAGATTTGTTTTATTTTTGAAATTCTTTGAAAAAAAAGACCGATTTTTTGCTATTCTTTGAAAAAAGAATCGAAATTTGGTTACAAATTCGAATCTTTTTTGTTTTATGTTGGTTTTATTTACATATCAGGTTTTCTGGGTTTATGTTGGTTCTGATCTTTGGGTTATGTTGGCATTATTTCATTGTTGGTATATAACCGGGTTTCTGGGTTTCTACATATAACTAGGGTTCTTAGGTTTTATATACATACTAGGTTTCTTACTGTTATTGTATTTGATTTCATTATTCTTTTTTTTTTTTTTGGAATTTTCATTTTATTGCTCCAGATTTTTTTTAGTATTTATTGTTAATTTGTTAGGGTTTAAAAAAAATTGCATTTGTTTTGCATCAATTTTTTGTTTGCTTTTTCTAAATTTGAAACTCCCAGTTATTGTATATGATTATTTTTTATTCATTGTTCTAATCTTCGTCCTCCCACGTATTCATCTTCATCATCTCACATGCTATGAAAATATCATATAATATAGGCTATTTAGCATATTACTACGTAATAAATCTAAAATTTTGCATCTTACTACCTAATATGTTCAATTATTCAAATAACAACCTAATAAGTGTAAAAACTGACACGATTACTACCAGAATGACGGAAGTTGCTAAAAAATGACTGAAATTATTTTATTTCGTCCCGTTTAAATTTAAAACCTAATTTAATACCTATATTACCCTTCCCCTCTCCTTCCTCCATTAAAACACCTTTCTATTTCAACAAAACTGATCATTTCCCTGATTCTCCATCAATCTCGTTCTATTTCCATCAATATAACCCAGATTCCCCCCTATAAAGTCCTTCCTCCTTCATTCCTCCATTAATCCCTAAATCTTCAAATTACGGGGAGTTTAATCGGGGGAGGGAGAGAGATGTGAAATAGTTAACAGGGAAGATGTTCTATTAAGGAAAGGGTAAAATCGTCATTCAACTCATCCTGAACATTTAAAACTAACTTAAGTCCGGTTTTCCGTCAAAAAAGTAGCAAACTGATTAATGTTGTGTGATGTTAGGTAGTAAGTTGCAAAATTAATTATATTAGGTACTAATATACAATTTTTTGAAATTACTAGGTAGTAACTTGTCATATTTCCTATAATATATGCTGAAACTTGAGTCTGTGGGTATAATGATTCAATTTTTTTAGAATTTGATATTGTTTTAATTAAAATATGAATTACAATATGTGACCAAATTAGTCAAAATGTAACCATATTAGGAAGATTAAAGTAATTTATTTTACGATTTTGATTAGATTTAATAAAAATAGTAAAATGTAAGAATACAAAAGGTAACATGTGAGTAAGTGTATAAAACGTTACCAACTCAGTTAGTCTATATAACCATTTTAAAATATGTGTACATATAAAACATGTAACTTCAATAGTGACATATTATTCTGAAATGGCTAATATTAAGTAGAAATATTCAAATATTGATTTTGAGTGTTTATTTGCAGTTAATGGGTGTTGAAGAAGAGGCAACAACAATAATTAAGAAGACTAGAGCCAAAAGCATTGGAAGTACTGATTAAGAAGACTTTGGATCACAATCCCTGGTATATTTCCTATTTAGTATTTCTTGTTTCAGGGTTTTACCCCTCTTCTGTACAAAAAATAAACAAATTTGTTTTAAAGTGCTTACTGTAGGATAATTTCTCAAATTTCCATTAACGTATTAATCTAATTAATACTGCCACGGATTATATCAAAAGACGATTTAATAAAAACACTATAAATTGAATTAAATAGACATGAATATAGAAAGAACCTTTAGATCTATATGGATTCGGCCTAAGAACAACCTAGTATATAACCCAAATTTCAAAGTAGAAATTCTCCTTAGATTGCACCCAAGATGACCGAGAAATGCCCTTCAAATCACCACCTTAATTACTGTTAATTATGGAGGTTTTTATTTTTTTCGGTTTTTAGATGATGAACTAATGAGAAAAATAAGAGAAATCAGTTCTCTTATTCTCTCCAATTCTCACGGCACAACACTCCACAATCTGTGTGAGTTGTTTTGTTTTTGTGTTGTTAAACAAATAGGAGACTCACTTCGTAAAACCCCTCGCGAAAACGGAAATATAAAACATACAAAGTACTAAAACTGCAGCGGAATTAAAACTTTTTAACATAACTAAACATGCGAGGTGCTTTAGAAATCTAAACATGCGAAAGATAAAACATATAAATAAGTATATAAGTACTATACAAAAGCAGCCCGGGATAGCATATTCCTACAGGCACAAAATACTGAAACCATAAAACTAAGGTCTAGCTAACGATTGGGTACAAATCATGACGATGAAGGATCATCGCTCGCTAGCCTCAACGTAACCCCCTGAAGAACAGCATCAAGTACCTATACACATACAACATGTGCGCCACAGTCAGTGGGGAGTGACTAGAGTACTCACAGCCGCCTTATGTCATACAACACCGAACATATAAACAAGTATTATACTCCAACATAAACAATCATGTGAAGCATCTATATAAACATCTCAAAACTCCTTTCATCATGCCAATACTATGCAAAGGCTCTCAACCAACTTCGGAATCTATTTGGAAGGAGAGCCGGTTTCCCTTCCGGTTGCCCGGCCGGGGGGTCTTTCAGTCCAAACCATTTACGAAACCAATTAAAGAGTCATCCAATGCCTTGGATGAACAATACTATAATGAAAGTAATATACTCATCCATATCAACATACATATCTGACACTGTACCAACTCTAGGCAAGCAGTTATAAAACAGCAAGTTTATAACACCGTAGCCCTACTCAGGCAAGTGTATACAACATTTAGCAATATCAAACCATGCCCCCAATCCTAGGCATGGAAGGATACAAATACGCACTACATGGGAAAACTCATATGACTAATCCATTATACAACAACAGCATGAATACAAAGCCTCAGCAAATACAATCCACATGCATCAATACACCTCAAAATACAAAGGCAAACGAAAACTGTGACCTAATCCAAATCACATATTCCACAACAATACACCTCAAAATACAAAGGTAAACGAAAACTGTGACCTAATCCAAATCACAGGTTCCACAACAATACACCTCAAAATACAAAGGCAAACGAAAACTGTGACCTAATCCAAATCACAGGTTCCACTACAATACACCTCAAGAAACAAAGGCAACGAAAACTGCGACCTAATCCAAATCACAGGTTCCACAACAATACACCTCAAAATACAAAGGTAAACAAAACTGTGACCTAATCCTAACCACAGTTCCACAATAACAATTCATACCAAAACTATGACCTAATCCAAATCACAGTTCTACAACTTCATTACTGAACTTACTCAACTCATAACCAATCATGCAAGCAACGTATATTCAAACCAACACTTAATTGACCCCGGGAATTAAGCCGAGGGAGAGCCGGTTTCCCTTTCGGTTGCCCGACCGGGGGGTCTCTATCCTTACTCTATTCCCGAACCCAATATAGTGCCGCCCGAACCTCGGGGACTTCAAACATGCATACGAAGCATACGGAAAAAGAATCAATACAATCCGACTTGAAAATCACAAGTTATGAAACAAACAATACAATTAGGGGCTCTCAGCCGGTTGGCCACAGGCGGAGAGTCTCATATTAAATAAATATACATCTCAAACCAACTATATGAGCCTCATAACATGATTAAAATATGCTTAGACTCTTCACAAGAAAAAATCCCTAAAAGTTAACTATCTCCATGCACAATTTCCGTAATTAACTCCTTATGAGCTAATCGACTCGAGACGGATAACCACGCTTCTTATGATGAATTTCCCAGCTCCAATATACATTTAATACCAAGTTTATATACCACCAAACATCACTTAAAACATCCTAAAAACAATTGGGAAACAAGCCCCCCAAACGGCTCGACAAACCGATAAACGAGCCGAAAGTTACAGCGGTTCTTGCGCAGCCTGCGCAAGGGGGTGCGCAGCTACGCATGGGCTGCGCAGCCTGCGCAATTTGAGGCGCAACCTGCGCCCAAGCACGGGCCAGTTTGGTTTCGTAAGTTTCCTGCAATTCGCCAATTCAATCAATCTTTCGACAAACACTTCTAAGCCATGATTCTAGCATCAAACCTATACTATCAACACATATAAACCCATAACAATCCCAAGTATGTCACAAACACGATTTTGAACAAATAAAACATGAATTAGAATCAAACATCGTATTCGTCTTAAGAACTCAAAATCTAAAAAATGAACAATACTAGCATATGAACATCTCAAACTTCAATCAAACCATGTAATGAGCATATAAAACTCATTCCTAACATAAACCTAAACTCAAACCTCATCAACAATACAAAAATCAGAAACTTTAAGCAAGAACACAACACAAAGAATGCTATTTTAACAAAAAGGCCGAGTTTCTCATAATCGTCACCTTTATTTCGCGGATTCACCGGGTTCTTCCTCAATGATCACGAGCTCTTCCTCCGGGTTACTACAAGCACCACCTAAAAGCACAAAAACACCTATTAGGAGGCTAATTTCGTGATTAGGGAAAAACAGTCCCGAAATGAAGTTTCACGAAATTGAAAATGAAAGTGATGGAAAGATCATAAATCTCGCGAGGATTCCAAATATGTAACTTTTACCTCGATACGAGTTCGGGAAGGCCTTGAGATGATGATTCAAAGCTTGAAAAATGAGATGAAAATGGAGTTTGGTGTTTTACAGTGGAAGGAAATGAAATGGAGGGTTTGTGTCGATGGAAAGCCTTCTTTTAAGGGTTTAAGTTGTCCTTTTAAAAGCTTGAGTCGGGTTTACTTTATTCAAGTGAAACGGAAATGTGAGACGGGTTGATATTAAATAAACAAGGCATCTCAAGATTAAATGATTTTTAAGACGAAACTTAACGAAATCTTAAAAATATAAATTACGATTATTATTAAATTATTATTAAATTCCGGAAATTACTTTATTTTAATAAAATATTCCTTACGAAAATGCGGGATGTTACAATCACCCCATCTTTCAAAAAGTTTCGTCCTCGAAACTTGAAAGCAGTCACAAGGACAATGACTACAAATCAAAATTGCTACAGAACTTGTTACACAAACTTAGGTTTCTTTCACAGCTTTCGAAAACACTTTCCACGGCACAAGTCTTTGGCAATGGACGTTGGGGTTCTCGTTGTACATTCAAGAGCCCGACATTCCAAATCTGAGACAAATCCCAAAATTAAATAATTTAAAATCCAAAATTTAGATCGATCTGGTGTCGGTAAGCATAGTTCAGGTTATCAGACGTCTCCGATAACGAGTTCAAATGATGAATCGACGCTGAGATCAATCAAATTGCAAGTCAAGTAACTCTTTAAAACTAGGTTTTCCAAAAAAAAAAATTATCGCTGAACCCTATCAAAATTGAAAGATTAACCATTTCCTTAAACCAAAATCCTTTCGAAAACAAACTTTTATTTCGAAATTTTCAGAAAGAGCAAAAGTTGCGAAATCTTACAAGTTGCAATTGACCGAAAGGAAGGTAGCTTGGCGGATTTACAAGCGCACAACCGAGAATAGGTGCATGGGAGAGATTATGATTTAGAACAAATGATTCCATAGGTTCAAATTTCACGGATCATACGAGCTAAGGAAGGATAAGTTTTAGAAGTAGGGTCGAATCAAGATGTTATGTAAGGAATTTCCCAAGGTACAGTGGAAGAGAATCCAAGAACGGGAATACACAAGAGGAATAGGGATAAGAACTTGGGGTCTTAGAAGAAGATAGAAGGGAAAAGTCAATGATGAAGATATACCAGTGATCAACTGAGGCAAGTCTCAGCAGTAGCTCTGCTCATCACGTACACATTACCCTTGGTCTTCGGCTTTCGAACAGCACCAGCAGCAGTAGCAGTCCTCCCAACAGCAGTCTTCTTCTCCGGGCACTCGTAGAAGCGATGCCCATGCTTCTTGCAGGTGTAGCACAAGTAAGGATCACCGTTACAGTTAACACCAGGATGAAGGGCCTTGTGACACTTGAAACACTTCAGGGAAGGGTCAGGTGCAGGTCGAGGATCCACGGTATTGGAGGGACCAATATTCTGGAACTTTCCATGCTGAACTTCTGGAGAAACAGATGAAGGATCGAGGGGTCGCTTCCCAAGAGAGCGAGCCTGAGGGGAACTGAGAGCAGAAGAAGCTCTGGCCTCCGCATGTATGGCCTTAATTGAATTCTCAGCCCAAATAGCATCATCGTACACCTCTACGAAAGAAGTAGAATCTCTGCGAATCATACTCTCGATGCGGGCACCTAACTTCCCTTTGTAGAAGTAGACTCTCTCGGATTCATCCCTTACGAACCGAGAAGCAAAGTGAGCTAACTGATTATACTTGTCCGTGAACTCCTGTATTGTCATGTCTCCTTGCTTGAGATCCATGAACTCCTTCAATCTTTGCGAACGAAGCTCCTTAGGGTAGAAGCGGGTCTCAATCTTCTCCTTGAGAGCCTCCCAGTCAAACAGCGGATCCAGAATGAAAGTCGGACCAGCCAAAGTCCACCATTTATCGGCCTCTAAAGTCAAAAAGTGAGTGGCTAGACGCACCCTATCCTCTCTGACTACCGAATACATGGCAAAACTCTTTTCCATCTCGCGGAACCACTCGAAAAGAGCAACAGGATCAACCTCGCCTCTGTAGGTCCTAACGTGACTCCGGGACATCTGTGAAGCAATCCACGAAAAGCCACCAGGTTTGTTGGCCTCATTGCCCGGCGGAGGAGGTGGAGGGGCAGTCTCAGTCTGACGCCTCTGGTTCTCAAGCAACTGATGAAGTGCTTGCATTAACGTATTCTCAGCAGCTGTGGGTCTCACCTTCCTTTAAAAGAGAAAACATTGTTACCTTAACAATTAGCAAGTACAAACAGTCTACCACTTGTCCTTAAGTCTACCCAAATCTCTCATTCATTATTCAAGTTATTGGTCAAGTTAAGTTTGGGGATTACATGAGTGCGTCGGGAGCGATAATGCTCTGATACCAACTGTAAAACCCCTCGCAAAAGCGGAAATATAAAACATACAAAGTACTAAAAATGCAGCGGAATTAAAACTTTTTAACATAACTAAACATGCGAGGTGCTTTAGAAATCTAAACATGTGAAAGATAAAACATAAATAAGTATATAAGTACTATACAAAAGCAGCCCGGGATAGCATATCCCTACAGGAACAAAATACTGAAACCATAAAACTAAGGTCTAGCTAACGATTGGCTACAAATCATGACGATGAAGGATCATCGCTCGCTAGCCTCAACGTAACCCCCTGAAGAACAGCATCAAGTACCTACACACATACAACATGTGCGCCACAGTCAGTGGGGAGTGACTAGAGTTCTCATAGCCGCCTAATGTCATACAACACCGAACATATAAACAAGTATTATACTCCAACATAAACAATCATGTGAAGCATCTATATAAACAACTCAAAACTCCTTTCATCATGCCAATACTATGCAAAATCTCTCAACCAACTTCGGAAACTATTTGGAAGGAGGGCCGGTTTCCCTTCCGGTTGCCCGGCCGGGGGTCTTTCAGTCCAAACCATTTACAAAACCAATTAAAGAGTCATCCAATGCCTTGGATGAACAATACTATAATCAAAGTAATATACTCATCCATATCAACATACATATCTGACACTGTACCAACTCTAGGCAAGCAGATATAAAACAACAAGTATATAACACCGTACCCCTACTCAGGCAAGTGTATACAACATTCAGCAATATCAAACCATGACCCCAATCCTAGGCATGGAAAGATACAAATACGCACTACATGGGAAAACTCATATGACGAATCCATTATACATTAACAGCATGAATACATTGCCTCAGCAAATACAATCCACATGCATCAATACACCTCAAAATACAAAGGCAAACGAAAACTGTGACCTAATCCAAATCACAGATTCCACAACAATACACCTCAAAATACAAAGGCAAACGAAAACTGTGACCTAATCTGTAACACCCCCATTTATTTAAGAGCCTTTAGCAAGACATTCTCAAATAATTAGAGCTGTTACCATCTCGGAATGTCTGAGGTAGTGAATAACAAAGTAAGACAAACCCAGGTACATTATATAAAAACTGATAAAATTTAAACTTGGTTATTACAGTTACTACATAACGGAAAAGAAAATACAACTGATGACTTCTCTAGATGTGATATAGTTCTAAGTCGGTCTAAATTACGCATCTCACATTCCTGCCCCAGCTCCTAGCTCATCTGTCTCTAACCTGCAGAATCTACTCCCCATTCCGGATCATCGTAGGTGTACACGAATACACTGTCAACCTCGCGGTTGAGTAGGGTAACACAATAATTATAATGCAACAATTATGATATGCAAATGCAATGATATGCTCGAGCTCAATCTCAATCTCAATTCTCAATCTCAAACTCATACCCTTGCACCAAGCCATACCGAACCTCCCGGGCAGACTATAATCGGTCGTCACCGAAACACCAGCTCAATAGCTGATAAGACACCAGGCCTGGTCTGCAGAACCACCCTGGGCTTTATATCAGAACAATATCTGATCCATAACTTTCTCAGTAACCAATGCATATGCTATGCTCATGAATGCAAAGATATAATTATTCAATTATGCTATCCGATAATGAAATACTCATGCCATTACCAACGATCCACAATCAATCCAACCAATATTATTCTCATGTCAATCATAATCAACATCCATAACACACAACACCACATCCATTCATACAGATCATAGAGTATAAGGTCAGTGTATCCTACCTGGAATAACAAGTCTGAAATAAGCAGTCACCGCCTAGTAGTATTCCACCTCGAATTCCGTTCCTATATTTATTACTTAATATTAAATTCTATTCGTGCAAACACATGTTATTAACTAATTATAACTTACTAAATATGGACTTACCAAAAATAGACTTACTATAAATAGCATGCACTCAACTAAATTATAATGACTTAACCGATAACATATTCCAACACTATTACTAAATTTTACATGAAAACAACAATAACCATACTATTATAAATACCCACAATAATCATAATAGTACCATTAATAAATTAGTAAGTGAACAAGGTTATTCTAGTTAACAATACATTTGACATACAATTTAATTAATAAAATAATAAATCATACTAACTCATAATAATATCAATAATCCACTAATGATAATAAATTGATTGTAACAATAATAACAACAATACTCATATGAATAATTTCACGATTACTAAAATTAATACATTAATAATAATGGTTAGTTCTAACTTGTCATGACACTAACCATAAAAAAAACATGTAACATAATAATAATGTTAATATCAATAACACCAAATAATAGTACAATAATAATAGTAGTAGTAGTAGTAATAATAATAATAATAATAATAATAATAATAATAATAATAATAATAATAATAATAATAATAATAAACAAAACAATCCAACAAGCTAGTGACACAAACCCGTAACCCAAACTAAATCAATCAACAGCGTGCCCAGCAACCCCGAAACCGCTAATAACCACCCTGTCAAACCCCGCATTCGACACCAATTGCAACCTCTGACCTCACCGTGGGCACCACCAGGCTCGCCACTGAGCCGCGGTGGTCCCTGGGGAGAGGTCAGTTACCGACGATCACCACCATCACCACCTGCAGCCGCGCGAGAACACCCCCTGCAAACCACTGTTCTGCCTATACTTTTAATTACTGCTCTATATGTGCGCAACCCCCAGAACGACGACCACCATACCACGGCCAAGGGACACCACGACCCACGGTAACCACCACCAAAACAACCCCCATACCACCTTCTAACATTCTACTCTAACAAATACTACAACCGGCCACAACCAAACCACGAAATTAAAACACAGACATTACAAGTCACGACCCCGTTCTGAAATGAACAAACCCAGATTCTGACATGGCGATAAAGCAACCACAAACGGCGGTCAAAGGTGGTCATCGACGACATAACTACGGTCCAAAAACAAACTACTAACGTCATAGATTAAATACATGTGAAGAATCATATCCACAACAGTTTTATACTATTAGGATTCGTGAAAAGAAAAGGAAGAGCAACAACAGAGAACGAGAACTACTGTGTAACTTACCCGCTTCCCTGCGTGTTTGAGCAGCCCTAGAACCCCTGAAACCACCGAGTAGACCCTCCTTTGTGCTCTCTGAAGTGGCGGCAGAGTGTTTGTGAGGTTGTTTGAGTGTCGTTGAGTCTAGGGGTAGGGTTAGGTCACGGATTATATAAGGCGGCAGATAGGCTGAAGGTGTTTTGTTTTTTTTTCAGATTTTCTAAGTTAAAACGTGATGGGCTGTATAAGGTGTGTATTTGGCACGCAAAACAAGGCCCAAACAACGGTATACAACACGGTCTGATTTCTAACTTATATACTTGGCCCCTTACTAACTTCATATAGAGTATAAAAACACCCATTCGATAACTTAACTATCGAATACCCACGTCCAAACATACCCTCACGCCAAGTAATTATAAATTAATATTAAATGTCATTCCGTAAAATACGGAGTATTACATAGAGTATTAGGGTTTCTTTTGTTTTCATCCTTTGATGCCCTACATGGTTGACACCACCCATCAATCATCAATCGCAAACCCAAACCCATCACGCATCCCGAGAACCTATATGACAATACCCCGTTCTTAACTCGCAACTTTAAAATTAACGAGTACGTACAAATAATTATACTAATTAAATTAGGTACTTTAGCATTAGCAAGTATTAATTAAATTACTTATAAGAATATAAAATTATTTAGAACTTATATAATAATGTATAGAAATTTAGGATTTAAATATAATTACGACTTAAATAATAAAACAAGTATAAATGAAGAATAAATATAAAATAGGAGATATATTTAATTATAAATATATTATCAAAATTAAAGGAATACGAATGAAATGTCATTTTATAAAATAATCATCAAATAAAAAATGATTATATTCTTACGAAATAATCGTAGAAATACGATTTATAAAATAATAATAGTTTACGTAAAATACTTTATAAATATTCCATTTGAAATACTTGTATAAAATATGGTTCGACTGCCATTGACCGAGGTTAAAATACGGGGTATTACAGTCTTCCCTCCTTAAAATGAACTTCGTCCCGAAGTTCGCCACCCCATAACGGTAAAGAAACATATAACAAGCATAAAGCAATCACAAGTAACACTTATGTAGACTTCAAAACACGAAATGTTACATTCTACCCTCGTTAAGAAAACTTTGTCTCCAAAGTTTAACGCATAACTAAGTTAAAAGATTATCAAGTATATTCAAACAAGCACGACATATCAATCAGCCAAATCAAAGATCATTAAGATTTTACAATCCTATCCTCCTTAGGACATGGTTACGTCCCCGTAACCCCATTATAAAATTTCACATCCAAAGTTCAAAAAGTTTACCGAAACCACAGTCAAAAATCATCTGATAAGCTAGTTATTCTATACTGGCAACTAGCGTCCGACTTTTCAACCAACAACATATACTTGTCAATTTCATGCTACGCAGTTAAAACAAAATCGGGTAACAACACTTATATATACGTGGAATTTTAAGACAAACTTAACATATTTACTAATGTAGACAATCAATAACTCAAAATTCATAAATGACAAATTAAAACATTTTATGCTCATAATCATATTATAGAAGCAAAAGCATATTCTAGAAAAGACATAAAGCAAATTTTTACTAATGTAATTAACATGGAGCATTGAAATATTTCCCGAGGTATACAACAACCTTAGACTAGCAAAAATGTTTAGCATCTTCGCGTATAAGAAGTTAAACCAATTAATTAATTCAATACATTGTGATCAGATTGTGAACATAGCGATATGCAAATCACTTTATGGCAGGACAATATGCATGAAGAAGTTATAAAGATTATTATCGTAGGGAACTAGACAAAGATATAGCATATATACATGAAAGTACATCAACCAGATTCACATTGTTCAAAATACTCACAATTACTTATGACAGTTAGATTGTTATATCATGCTAATAAGTTTACCAGTTAAATTCATTTCATCACGTGTCCAGATTCTTCTCTAATGAACATGATTTTAACATTACATATGAACACCACGTAATTATTATTATTTTTTTTTTTTTAGGTCATAGCAATAGAAAGCAATAGCGTCCGTATACTTGAAACTACTTTACATAAAACTCAACGAACTAGCAAGGTTATATTATCATATAATAACGTTCATATTCATATCATACGTCTATCGTACATACTACTAATGCCATGTCAGTGCATTACATGGTTACATCACATAATTCATATTCGATTAAACTTTTATATTTAAAACTTTATCGTTTCAACAATCATACATCGCGCAGCAACTTCCAAAAATCATAAGTAAATAACCGCTTAGCTATTCTGCGAGCTATTATAGTTTTTAGAAAATATAAGGAAGTAATTAATCATAAAAAAGAGAATAAATTGCAAAGCTTAAGGAAAATTGTTTATGACAAATTTTACAACTCGGTTGGTCTGGACAAAAACTTTACAGCAATTAGACAGCAAATTAGGCAACTTGCATAAATCACAATTAAATAACTACTCATTAAGATTTTACGTGGCTTATCATTTTGAAAACATCAATGAATATTCAAAACAATTGAGTTAAAATTATGCACAAACGATAACCACGTCTTAAATGCTTTCCTTTGCAAAAACATGGGTCAAAACGGAAATGTATCGTAACAATCTGACCGCTGTCGACTAAATTATTTATTTCTCTCAAAATATAATTCATATTAACATGAAACCAAAAGCATTGAAATCACATTGCACCATATTAGCAATTATTCATCATTTCCAACTAAAATTATCATCCAGAAAGCGGTAAAGATTGTGAAACTGAAAAGTATAATCAATTAAATAACTTAATAATAATATAAGTATAAACAATGCATTAGTTTCTACCATCGCAATAAACACAGCAGATTTAAGTACGTAAATATATCCTAGAAATCACGAAGGTGCTACTTATTATCAATTCATTACACATATCATTATATTATATCTCTACCTAAGGGTACAGAGATCATATAGCCGCATGCATCTCACCAGCCATAGATTAGTATAACATATAAATCTGATCATTCTTATTCAATACAAAACAATATATTACATAGTTGCGATGGTCATTTAGTGACCAGATATCATATAGACATTTCAAAACACCAAAATCATATGATCATATCACTCCAAATTATTGTTCAATAAATATACAACCATTCTCTGAAAATTTCAGTTCACTCATTCAGATCAATCAGCATTTTAAGATCAGTCCTACTCGTCTAATGCACATCATCACACAAGTCAAGCTTATATTTCAAAAATCACATTCCAATTTTCATGTTCTCAATACTTTAAAATCATACATCTCAATCAACATTCATTATAAGTCTCATACAACACAGATCTCCAACCATATTTCACATCATACTTACCTTATTCCGCTCCTGCAAAACTGTTAGTACAATATAGACAAGGTCTGATCTTTTATTTTGTTACTACCCACTCTCTGCATCTCTCAAGGTTACCAGGTTAGACTGAAAGGGCCAGCGGCTTGGTTTGAGGGGGCCCCTAACTCATCTCAATCCTGGGGCTCCTAACAGTTACTAACCTGGGGTTCATTTTATTGTACTCCTCCTAAGTTCATTCATTTTTATTCATTTGTTATTAGGCCTGAGGATCGTTCTCTCTGATACCACTTTGTAACACCCCCATTTATTTAAGAGCCTTTAGCAAGACATTCTCAAATAATTAGAGCTGTTACCATCTCGGAATGTCTGAGGTAGTGAATAACAAAGTAAGACAAACCCAGGTACATTATATAAAAATTGATAAAATTTAAACTTGGTTATTACAGTTACTACATAACGGAAAAGAAAATACAACTGATGACTTCTCTAGATGTGATATAGTTCTAAGTCGGTACAAAGTACGCATCTCACATTCCTGCCCCAGCTCCTAGCTCATCTGTCTCTAACCTGCAGATAATGAAATACTCATGCCATTACCAACGATCCACAATCAATCCAACCAATATTATTCTCATGTCAATCATAATCAACATCCATAACACACAACACCACATCCATTCATACAGATCATAGAGTATAAGGTCAGTGTATCCTACCTGGAATAACAAGTCTGAAATAAGCAGTCACCGCCTAGTAGTATTCCACCTTGAATTCCGTTCCTATATTTATTACTTAATATTAAATTCTATTCGTGCAAACACATGTTATTAACTAATTATAACTTACTAAATATGGACTTACCAAAAATAGACTTACTATAAATAGCATGCACTCAACTAAATTATTATGACTTAACCGATAACATATTCCAACACTATTACTAAATTTTACATGAAAACAACAATAACCATACTATTATAAATACCCACAATAATCATAATAGTACCATTAATAAATTAGTAAGTGAACAAGGTTATTCTAGTTAACAATACATTTGACATACAATTTAATTAATAAAATAATAAATCATACTAACTCATAATAATATCAATAATCCACTAATGATAATAAATTGATTGTAACAATAATAACAACAATACTCATATGAATAATTTCACGATTACTAAAATTAATACATTAATAATAATAGTTAGTTCTAACTTGTCATGACACTAACCATAAAAAAAACATGTAACATAATAATAATGTTAATATCAATAACACCAAATAATAGTACAATAATAATAGTTGTAGTAGTAATAATAATAATAATAATAATAATAATAAACAAAACAATCCAACAAGCTAGTGACACAAACCCGTAACCCAAACTAAATCAATCAACAGCGTGCCCAGCAACCCCGAAACCGCTAATAACCACCCTGTCAAACCCCGCATTCGACACCAATTGCAACCTCTGACCTCACCGTGGGCACCACCAGGCTCGCCACTGAGCCGCGGTGGTCCCTGGGGAGAGGTCAGTTACCGACGATCACCACCATCACCACCTGCAGCCGCGTGAGAACACCCCCTGCAAACCACTGTTCTGCCAATACTTTTAATTACTGCTCTATATGTGCGCAACCCCCAGAATGACGACCACCATACCACGGCCAAGGGACACCACGACCCACGGTAACCACCACCAAAACAACCCCCATACCACCTTCTAACATTCTACTCTAACAAATACTACAACCGGCCACAACCAAACCACGAAATTAAAACACTGACATTACAAGTCACGACCCCGTTCTGAAACGAACAAACCCAGATTCTGACATGGCGATAAAGCAACCACAAACGGCGGTCAAAGGTGGTCATCGACGATATAACTACGGTCCAAAAACAAACTACTAACGTCATAGATTAAATACATGTGAAGAATCATATCCACAACAGTTTTATACTATTAGGATTCGTGAAAAGAAAAGGAAGAGCAACAACAGAGAACGAGAACTACTGTGTAACTTACCCGCTTCCCTGCGTGTTTGAGCAGCCCTAGGACCCCTGAAACCACCGAGTAGACCCTCCTTTGTGCTCTCTGAAGTGGCGGCAGAGTGTTTGTGAGGTTGTTTGAGTGTCGTTGAGTCTAGGGGTAGGGTTAGGTCACGGATTATATAAGGCGGCAGATAGGCTGAAGGTGTTTTGTTTTTTTTTCAGATTTTCTAAGTTAAAACGTGATGGGCTGTATAAGGTGTGTATTTGGCACGCAAAACACGGCCCAAACAACGGTATACAACACGGTCTGATTTCTAACTTATATACTTGGCCCCTTATTAACTTCATATAGAGTATAAAAACACCCATTCGATAACTTAATTATCGAATACCCACGTCCAAACATACCCTCACGTCAAGTAATTATAAATTAATATTAAATGTTATTCCGTAAAATACGGAGTATTACATAGAGTATTAGGGTTTCTTTTGTTTTCATCCTTTGATGCCCTACATGGTTGACACCACCCATCAATCATCAATCGCAAACCCAAACCCATCACGCATCCCGAGAACCTATATGACAATACCCCGTTCTTAACTCGCAACTTTAAAATTAACGAGTACGTACAAATAATTATACTAATTAAATTAGGTACTTTAGCATTAGCAAGTATTAATTAAATTACTTATAAGAATATAAAATTATTTAGAACTTATATAATAATGTATAGAAATTTAGGATTTAAATATAATTACGACTTAAATAATAAAACAAGTATAAATGAAGAATAAATATAAAATAGGAGATATATTTAATTATAAATATATTATCAAAATTAAAGGAATACGAATGAAATGTCATCTTATAAAATAATCATCAAATAAAAAATGATTATATTCTTACGAAATAATCGTAGAAATACGATTTATAAAATAATAATAGTTTACGTAAAATACTTTATAAATATTCCATTTGAAATACTTGTATAAAATATGGTTCGACTGCCGTTGACCGAGGTTAAAATACGGGGTATTACATAATCCAAATCACAGGTTCCACAACAATACACCTCAAAATACAAAGGCAAACGAAAACTGTGACCTAATCCAAATCACAGGTTCCATAACAATACACCTCAAAATACAAAGGCAACGAAAACTGCGACCTAATCCAAATCACAGGTTCCACAACAATACACCTCAAAATACAAAGGCAAACAAAACTGTGACCTAATCCTAACCACAGTTCCACAATAACAATTCATACCAAAACAATGACCAAATCCAAATCACAGTTCTACAACTTCATTACTGAACTTACTCAATTCATAACCAATCATGCAAGCGACGTATATTCAAACCAACACTTAATTGACCCCGAGAATTAAGCCGAGGGAGAGTCGATTTCCCTTTCGGTTGCCCGACCGGGGGATCTCTATCCTCACTCTATTCCCGAACCCAATATAGTGCCGCCCGACCTCGGGGACTTCAAACATGCATACAAAGCATACGGAAAAAGAATCAATACAATCCGACTTGAAAATCACAAGTTATGAAGCAAACAATACAATAAGGGGCTCTCAGCCGGTTGGCCACAGGCGGAGAGTCTCATATTAAATAAATATACATCTCAAACCAACTATATGAGCCTCATAACATGATTAAAATATGCTTAGACTCTTCACAAGAAAATCCTTAAAAGTTAACTATCTCCATGCACAATTTCCGTAATCAACTCCTTATGAGCTAATCGACTCGAGAAGGATAACCACGCTTCTTATGATGACTTTCCTAGCTCCAATATACATTTAATACCAAGTGTATATACCACCAAACATCACTTAAAACATCCTAAAGGCAATTGGGAAACAAGTCCCTAAAACGGCTCGACAAACCGATAAACGAGCAGAAAGTTACAGCGGTTTTTGCGCAGCCTGCGCAAGGGGGTGCGCAGCTGCGCATGGGTTGCGCAACCTGCGCCCAAGCACGGGCCACGTTGGTTTCGTAAGTTTCCTGCAACTCGCCAATTCAATCAATCTTTCGACAAACACTTCTAAGCCATGATTTCTAGCATCAAACCTATACTATCAACACATATAAACCCATAACAATCCCAAGTATGTCACAAACACGATTTTGAACAAATAAAACATGAGTTAGAATCAAACATCGTATTCGTCTTAAGAACTCAAAATCTGAAAAATGAACAATACTAGCATATGAACATCTCAAACTTCAATCAAACCATGTAATGAACATATAAAACTCATTCCTAACATAAACCTAAACTCAAACCTCATCTACAATACAAAAATCAGAAACTTTAAGCAAGAACACAACACAAAGAATGCTATTTTAACAAAAAGGCCGAGTTTCTCATAATCGTCACCTTTACTTCCCGGATTACTACAAGCACCACCTAAAAGAACAAAAACACCTATTAGGAGGCTAATTTCGTGATTAGGGAAAAACAGTCCCGAAATGAAGTTTCACGAAATTGAAAATGAAAGTGATGGAAAGATCATAAATCTCGCGAGGATTCCAAATATGTAACTTTTACCTCGATACGAGTTCGGGAAGGCCTTGAGATGATGATTCAAAGCTTGAAAAATGAGATGAAAATGGAGTTTGGTGTTTTACAGTGGAAGGAAATGAAATGGAGGGTTTGTGTCGATGGAAATCCTTCTTTTAAGGGTTTAAGTTGTCCTTTTAAAGCTTGAGTCGGGTTTACTTTATTCAAGTGAAACGGAAATGTGAGACGGGTTGATATTAAATAAACAAGGCATCTCAAGATTAAATGATTTTTAAGACGAAACTTAACGAAATCTTAAAAATATAAATTACGATTATTATTAAATTCCGGAAATTACTTTATTTTAATAAAATATTCCTTACGAAAATGCGGGATGTTACACACTTACAGTTTTCACATATCCAAACTACTAAAATATCTACATATATTTTAATGCATGTACTGGAAACTAAATATCCCATATTAATTTCCGAAGAACATTTTCGGAAATGTGACATATACACAATTTTAGGAGAACGTTAATTAATTAACCAAATTATATTATTCTAAAATATCATATATTAAAATATATAATTAATAAATATAACATTTATATATATATATTTGTTAGAATTAACATTTAATTCATTTCTCCTAATTATTATTTAATCATATTAAATGTTTATCATCTATTTAACTACATTTAGCTAAGTTTGGCATTTACGTAATTATATTAATATATAATCACATTTCTCAGTATTATCCTATAGGTGTGACCTTTAGTGTAATATCTCGTTTTGTTTATGCCATGGCCGAACTTCGGGACGAAGTTCACTTTAAGGGGGGAAGACTGTAATACCTCGTTTTATTTCTTTTTTTTTAGACACGGGTTTTGACTCGAGTTGATGTTATTAGGAGTAATAATAATTTACGTGGTATATCGACTGAGCTAATAATAATGTTACGTGTGATATTTATACATCGCTCGG
Organism: Silene conica; assembly: GCA_029255685.2. NCBI lineage: Eukaryota > Viridiplantae > Streptophyta > Magnoliopsida > Caryophyllales > Caryophyllaceae > Silene > Silene conica. The sequence goes on along the minus strand of CM055311.2, from coordinate 1,920,107 downwards.
GGTTGTTTCGTAGTATTTAAGTTGAATAATGGTATGGGTTATTTATGGGCCATATTATATGCTTCAACCGACCCATACTTTCTTACGTTTCAACCGACCCTATTTCCTATATACTACAAACCCTATTTCCTATTTAAACGCAACTCCATCTAAAAACCTAAAAACAAAAAACAAAACATTCACGATTTCCCTCAGCCTTGCGTCGGCAGTGTAAAACCGAAGGAGAGAGAGGCAGCGGTGTTGGAGCGGCTTCAAGGGTTGCAAACCATCTCAGGCAGTTGTAAAGTGAGCACTCGCGTTTCCTTTTATTATATATACGAGTAACACCGTTAGTCGGTTTTCACATGTTTTGCGGTAATCGTTTTCGATAAATATATTATTAATCGTATGTATGTGTTTTTATATCACGTTTTCCGGGGAGGAGTCAGGGTGGTTGGGTGGTGGTGTCACGGTGGTCGAAGGAGGGACTGATGTTGCGTATAGTAGGCTTGCGTTTCCGAATTGTAAGTCACGAGTCTTGGTTTAGTCGTAGTACATGGGTGTTGGGGGGGTGGTACCACCGTTGACTCGGGGGAGGTCGACGCGGTGGTACCGCTATTTGCGTTTGGTCCGGTGTGAGGGTGGCCATGTGGTGTTTTCGTGTAGGGTTTGGTTTGTCGGGTTGTCGACAGGGAGTAGGGTAGTCGGGTTCGGTGGCTGGGTGTGGGACCAGGCCTGGTAGGGGCCTTGGTTCACCTCGCCGGAGGTGGTAGGTAGCGTGGCTGGTGGTCGGTAGTCGTGACGGAGTTACACGGGTTGGTCGGGTCTGTTGTTACACGAGTTGGTCGGATCGTAGGTGGGTGTCAGAACCAGCCACGGCTCAACTCACCGGCTGGTCGTGACTGGCGTGGTGGCTGACGGCGGGTGTGGAGTTGATGGGTGTTTAGGGGGGAGGTGAGCCGCGGGGTAGTTACGGTTTTGGGGTTTTGCGTGGTAACGTAAGGAGCTTTTACTACAATTATTATTATTATATTATTACTATACTATTTACGTTACATTATTATTACTATTTTATTATATTATTATATTAATACTTGTTTAAAGAAAATCTTTATCATTATTTTATTATATTATTGTTGTTATTAGGTAGTTTTAGTAGATGGTTATGTGTATAGTTTATATATATATATATATATATATATATATATATATATATATATATATATATATATATATATATATATATATACATGTATATATGTATATGTATGTATGTATACATACATATACATATATACATGTATATATGTATTTATATACATATATATGTATATATATCTATATATATATATATGTATATTGGGATCCGGTGAGAACCACCTTACAATGAGAACCTTGTGAGAACTCTACCTTACGGATTTTTTTACAAAAAATTAATAACATAATTGGATTCGGCATGACATTCTATAGCTAGAGAACATATTTTTTGGTCTAGAAAATAAATACTAGTGACGGAAATCAAGATGAGATACGTTTTATTTATTTGCATGCACCTACTATCTATTTTTTCGTATCTATCATTTTTCCGCCACTAGTATTTATTTTCTAGACCAAGAAATATGTTCTCTGGCCATAAAATTCCATGCCGAATCCAATTATGTCATTAATTTTTTAAAAAAAACTCCGTAAGGAAGAGTTCTCACCGGTTTTCATTGTAAGGTGGTTCTCACCGGATCCCGACCCTATATATATGTATATATGTATATATATATGTATATATGTATATATATATATATATATATTGTGAGTATTTGTAAGTCATTAGTTGTTTTAATTAAAGGCGTTATGAGTCGGGAAAGTTTCCCTTTTAAGAAAGTTTCACTTCGGGAAAGTTTTCATTTTTGGAAAATTTTCACTTATAGAGGGTTACTGTTTATAGTAGGCGTAAGTTGACTTATGGGGATTCGGGAAGTTTATTAATTCGTTACGTATACTTGTTTAGGTAACGGTTTTCGCGTGGAACATTTCTAGCGAGCTTGTGACTGACTGCTCTCCTACGAGTTGAGGTAGGTGAATACTATATACATGGTGATGAATAATCTATTTATTATTTGATGTTAACTATGTTATCTTATATTATCATATGATTGGTATATTGTGTTATTTGATTACATAATTCTGTGATGTGATACGTTGGTGCAGAGTATACTGGGTCTTGTGATTGGTGCGGAGTATACTGGGTCTTGTGATTGGTGCGGAGTATACTGGGTCTTGTGATTGGTGTGGAGAGTAATGGGTCTTATGATTGGTGTGGAGAATAATGGGTCTTGTGATTGGTGCGGAGAATAATGGGTCTTGTGATTCGGAGTGGGGATGATTGACTTTCTATTTTTTAGTAATGATTTGATTGTTTTGCTCTACTCAACCTCGTGGTTGACCCTGTGTATTCGTGATCACCTGTGATGAACCAATTTATTGGGGAGCAGATTGACAGGTGCTTGAGACTACGGGAGCTAAGGGAAGGGAGAGCTTGGATCCGGACCAGACTAGAGTCTAGATCACTGTAGTCTTTTATCATGAGTTGTACTTTATTTTTATGAGACAGTTTTCAAGACGGTTGTAAGAACTTGCTTTTCAGTTTAACATTTAATAATAAAGTATTGTGTCCTTTGTATCTACTGCCTCGGGAAACTGAGATGGTAACATCTTTATTTATCTGGGGAGTCCTAGTACAGGCCCTTAAATAAATGGGGGTGTTACATTTAGGGATCAGCTGATTACCGCCATCATATGACAGTAACGTCAAACTTCTAGTTAGCCAACCGTTACCGATAAACGTTAACCAACTGATTAATATACTAAGTATCCATGTGTGATCCTGTAAAAAATTTATTCAAATAATCACACATTGTGGAGGACATTTACTCCAATAATCTCCCACTTGTCCTACAAGTGTGTGTGCGATTACGATTCTCTTGTCCATAAATTATTCCCCCACTCAATGGAAGACAAATTGCAAAGTCCCACCTTACAAGGTCGTATCTCCCAATTAATGATATCAAGAGCGGTTTCCTCGACTAGAGAGTAACATAAATGAAATAAGAATCATATTCGAGCATGGCCATGCATTTAAGTTACTACTCCTCGAGTGACCCTGAGAATATATATAAAACCTGATAAAGGCTGGATATTTTCCTTGACTTATAACCTGCCGATGGAAGCACAACATGAAATTGCCCAGTAAAAGTCTGATTGGCCTCCTTTTACGATGCGACCTAGGATAGAAACCTAAACCACCCAGAAACTGTCTATATCGCAAGAAATAGGCATTGGTCAAAAGAACCGACTTTAGGAATCACAATAGACGTCCTATCCACGACCAGACACCTAATGTATCTTAACATTTAAGACTCTATGTAGTGGTCATCATGTCCTATGCGGTATCAGATACCCATATTTGTTATTGATCAGTCAAACGTTTGACTTATGACATATTGAACCATCCATCCTTCAACAAACAAAATAATCACATGAGTTATCAACGCATTTTGGTGTTTACGGACAAAACATACATATAAAGTAAAACATTTCACTTTGTGGTGTTCAAAATTGTCATACAATCCACATGAAATACAATATAAAACAATTCAATGATTTTATTAAGTAGTAATTGAAATGATCAAATATCAATCAAATAATATCTAATACAACTCTGGAACACGTTTTATCCCCATGGATGTGATGTGCCCTTCATATTTACTATGCGGTAGTGCCTTAGTGAGCGGATCTGCAATGTTGTTATCCGTTCCAATCTTGCACAACGCTATCTCCTTTTGCTCCATGTAAACTCTTATTAGATGAGCTTTTCTGAGTACATATGTAGATTTGTTACTAGACTTAGGCTCCTTTGCCTGAAAGATGGCACCACTATTATCGCAATAAAGGGTGATTGGATCTTTCACATAAGGTACTACCTTTAGTCCTTGTAAGAAACAACGCATCCAAATAGCTTCCTTTGCAGCTTCGGAAGCTGCCATGTACTCAGATTCTGTTGTAGAATCTGCTGTAACGCTTTGCTTGGAACTCTTCCAGCTGACTGCTCCACCATTAAGAGTAAAGATAAAACCCGACTGAGATTTGGAATCATCACGATCGGTTTGGAAACTAGCATCTGTGTAACCTTTAGCACATAGCTCCGTGTCTCCACCATATACCAGAGCCCAATCCTTAGTCCTTCGTAAGTACTTAAGGATGTTCTTGACGACCATCTAGTGACTTTCACCTGGATCCTTTTGGTAACGGCTGACTATACTCAATGCATATGCCACGTCTGGACGTGTGCACATCATGGCATACATGATCGAGTCTACTGCCGAAGCATTAAGAATCTGACTCATGCGTTCAGTTTCTTCCGGTGTTGTCGGTGATTGAGTCTTACTCAGATGCACCCCATGAACAACAGGAAGGTAACCCCTCTTGGAGTTTGTCATACTGAATCTGTCAAGAATCTTATCTATATAGTCTTCTTGACTCAATGCTAACATTCTTCTCGATCTATCTCTATAGATACGGATGCCTAAAATCTATATTATGAACAATATTTAAATCTCATAAATTATCAATATAACCTAAAAACATTTTTAGGACCAAATTTAATTTACATGCCAAAAAGTCGAGTGATATACATATGAGTCTTTAAATATTTAGTTTTGTTTTAAGTCTCAAAAACTCGGAAAAACTAAAAACCGATTAAGCATGCAACAACATGTGCTCTGATACCAATTGTTAAGTTACATTACCTTGTTTAGTCATACTAATTTATATTATCTTATAATTAGTTGATCTTATACATGCTTAACAAAAGATTAAACGAGATAAAGGAGGAAGAACAAGCTTCCTTACATTGTTATTCTCGGCTAAAATAGGGCACAAGTGAAGTCACCTTCTTCACTTGTTCTTGAGCTTATCACACGGATGATCCTCCTTGAACCTTCAAAGAGATGGCCTCCAAAAGATGAACACCAAGACACACTACACTCAATATTTTGTATGTTATTTGCTAGAACAACTTGATACAAAATGCTAGATTATTAGAGGAGGCACACGGTTTAGGGTTAGGAGAAATGCGATTTATTTTTCTTTATATTTTTGTTCTCTCTAAACAAAACCCTAGCCAACACAAGAATGAATGTCACATTGAGCAAGAATATGGTTTTGTTCTTCTCAAGTGAGCCGTGAGCCATGGGTTAGGGTGCCCAATGAAGGCTTCCTCAAAACACACACTTGTCTCCCATGCTTATTCATGCATTAAATAACATGTTCCTCTAATGTTCCCATAATATAATGTGTATGTTTGTTTATGTGTGTTAGATCACACGGTCAATGTCACAACCCATACGTAACATTAGTTAGGATAATATAGTTTACGTAATTTGTAGTTTAACTTTTAAACTCTTTATTGTAAATTTAGAAGTAATTCAAATAATTACATATAGTTATTTAATTGCAATTTTATTACTACAACAATTGTAGTTAAAATAACTCATTCAAGTGATATCATGTTTCATAAACATGTAAACAATAGTGATGACATTTCGATCACTAAAACAATTTATAATCCTATTATAAATTTTCTCCTTATATTATTATTAATCTAGAAATGAACTAACTCGTATCAATATATAGTTGTTCCATTTATAATTGAGAGAGTTGTCCTAAAGGTGTGACCTAAAGGGATCAACTGGTCACCACCGTCATTACGACAGTAATGTCAAACTCTAGCAAGCCAATCATTACCGATTAATGTTGACCAGTTGACTTATGATAAAGAATCATCCCATGAATATTCTTTTATAGAGATTTGTCAATTAATTATATTATTGACGTGATCACATTATTGTCGAGGACACTTACTCCAACAATCTCCCACTTGTCCTCACAAGTGTGGATCACCGATTCTCTTGTTCTATTACATCATCTCCCACTCAATGCAAGGTGTCTTACATGTCGTACTTGCACGTGATCAAATCACTAGTGGTTTTTCTCGATATGGAATGTAACTGATAGACCGGAATTATCTACCATAGATAGTCTCCGAGCGTGGCCACGCATGTCCAGTTCACTACTCCTCGAGTGGCCTTGAGATTTAAGATAACCCTGACAAGGGGCAGAACAATTCCTTTCTGACTGTTCTCCTTGGCTAACATCGTCCATTGTGACCCAAAATATGTCCATTTGACCCCTTTTACGGAAGATCGTAGAACATAAATTAAAGTCATTCTGAATCATGTCACTTCTACAGCAACCAGTCTCTAGTCAAAGAATCGACTCATAAGAATATATATAGCAGCTCTTACCACGACCAGGCTTCATTGAATTCTAAAGAACTCTATAAGCGGTCACTGCCCGACACAAGTGTACCTTACAGTTTGTCTATATGATCGACTAGTCATCCCTCATGACTCTATGGTGTTAGAACTCACCATCAATCGCATCATAATCTAGTGACTTCGAGACGTCACCTCATATAAGTGACTAGGGGCAATACTAAGTTAATCTAGTTCACTTCTACAGGGTTCAGCAATTGTCTTACAATCCTGTTTGGATTTAACAAAGTATATTAAATAAGATAAGTTGTATAAAACTTTAAATGATGAACGAGATTATCTTATATGAACGCAAAAACAACATTTTTCATTTCATATCTCATAATCGGTTACACATTGGGTAAACTCTTAAGACCCATAGAACGAGCATGAGAATCATGCTTAACTTGCGACAAGGGTTTGGTTAAGGGATCAGCCACATTATCGTCTGTCCCAACCTTACATATCGCTATTTCCTTCCTATCAATGAAATCCCGAATTACATGATATTTTCTTGGTACATGTCTAGACTTATTACTAGACTTCGGCTCCTTAGCCTGAAAGACAGCACCACTGTTATCACAGTACAGGGTGATAGGATCTTCAGCATTTGGAACTACCCTTAGTCCCTCGATAAATTGCCTTATCCATACTGCCTCCTTAGCAGCTTCTGATGCTGCAATGTACTCTGCTTCCGTTGTAGAATCCGCAACTACTGGTTCTTTGAAGCTCTTCCAACTAATGGCACCACCATTCAAGATAAAGACAAATCCAGCCTGGGATTTAAAATCGTCTTTATCTGTTTGGAAGCTTGCATCTGTGTAACCCTTTACACACAAATCTTCTTCCCCTCCAAACACTAAGTATGAATCCTTAGTTCTTCTCAAGTACTTAAGGATATTCTTGACTGCAATCCAGTGACTTTCACCTGGATTTGCTTGATATCTACTAGTCATGCTCAAAGTATACGAGACATCAGGACGAGTGCATATCATGGCGTACATGATAGATCCCACGGCGGAAGCATAAGGGATCATTTTCATGCGTTCAACATATTTGGGCTCCGTGGGTGATTGAGACTTCTTCAATATAATTCCACTTCCCATGGGGATAAACCCTCTCTTGGAATTTCCCATGTTGAACCGTCGAAGAATATTATCGATATAAGGTTCTTGACTTAGTGCCAATATCCTCTTGGATCTATCTCTATAGATCCGGATACCTAATATGCATTGTGCATTTCCTAGATCTTTCATCTGAAAATGGTTACCTAACCATCCTTTAACTCATGAAAGCATTGGAACATCATTTCCAATGAGTAGTATGTCATCCACATACAAGATTAGGAATACAACATTGCTCCCACTGAATTTCATATACAGACAAGGTTCCTCGACACTTCGAGTGAAACCATTTTCTTTTATGACTTCATTGAAGCGACGATTCCAACTCCTTGATGCTTGCTTAAGACCATAGATGGATCTCTTAAGCTTGCATACCTTGTTAGGATTTTTAGGATCTTCAAAACCCTCAGGTTGTATCATATACACGTCCTCCTTTAAATGCCCATTTAAGAAGGCGGTTTTGACGTCCATTTGCCACACTTCATAGTCATGAAATGCGGCAATCGCTAACATTATCCTAATGGATCTTAGCATGGCTACCGGAGCGAAGGTTTCATCATAATGAAGACCGTAAACTTGGGAAAATCCCTTAGCTACTAGCCTAGCTTTATGGACATCATCATGTCCTTCTATGCCATTCTTCACCTTGAAGATCCACTTGCATTGGAGAGGTCTCATCTCCTTAGTCAAGTCTACCAAGTCCCATACTTGGTTTTGATGCATAGAATCCATCTCGGATGCCATGGCCTCTTGCCATTTGGCGGAGTCGGGACTAGAGATTGCAGCTTTGTAAGTGGTAGGCTCATCACTTTCCAAAAGTAATACGTCTAGGCTACCATCTTCCTCAATTAGTCCAACATACCTATCAGGTTGATGTGGAACCCTACTCGACCTCCTGGGTGGAATAGGTACCGAAGCGGACGAAGAAGGAACATCTTCATCTGTCTCAGCTTCAGTTTGTGGCTCTTGAACTTCTCGAACTTCATTAAGTTCAAAATTTCTCCCACTCTGTCTCTTAGAAATAAACTCCTTTTCTAAGAAGACAGCCTCAGAAGACACAAACACTTTGTTTTCATGAGGTTTGTAGAAGTGGTAGCCACGTGAGGTGGTTGGATAACTAACAAAGATGCATTTTTTGGATCTTGGTGCGAGTTTGTCATCGGTCTTAGCCTTGACATAAGCATCGCATCCCCATATCTTCATATAGGATAAGTTAGGAACCTTTCCTTTCCACATCTCATATGGAGTCTTATCGGTCGCTTTCGTTGGACTATTGTTCAACGATTTGATGGCAGTGAAGATCGCAAATCCCCAAAATGAATTAGGTAAATCAGTTTGGCTCATCATTGATCGGACCATATCCAATAAGGTTCGATTCCTCCTTTCTGCCACACCATTAAGTTGTGGTGTTCCTGGAGGTGAAAGTTGTGACACAATGCCACATTCTTTTAGATGTGAATCAAATTCATTGCTAAGATATTCACCACCACGATCTGATCGTAGTGTCTTAATCTTTCTGTCGAGTTGGTTTTCTACTTCATTTTGAAATTCTTTAAATTTCTTGAAGGCTTCACTCTTATACTTCATTAAGTAGATATACCCATACCTACTTAAATCATCGGTGAAGGTGATGAAATAGTCATAATTGCCTCTAGCGGTGATTGTTAGTGGTCCACATACATCCGTGTGTATGAGTCCTAACAATTCACTTGCTCGCGTCCCTTTACCACTAAAAGGATTACGAGTCATTTTCCCTAGAAGGCAAGCCTCGCATGTACCATAAGATTCATATTCGAATGGTTTAATTTTATTGGTCTTTACCAATCTTTTGATGCGATTCTCATTTATGTGACCAAGTCGACAATGCCAAATATATGATTCATTTTCATTTGGGTCACTTGTTTTTATTTTTTTGTTATTTACGTTATAGACATTTTTAGACAAGTCGGAAGTTTCCAAAACATAGATTCCATTAATCGAATTAGCATGGTCAACAACCATGTCATTCTTAGAAATTACACAACAATTGTTTTTAATGGAAAAATTATATCTCTCAATGTCTAACATTGCAACAGAAATAATGTTTTTGGAAAGAGACGGTACAAAATAACAATTATTTAGTTTTAGCTCGTATCCACTCGTCAAGGCAAGAGTGCAAGTTCCATTAATAGTGGCCGCTACCCGAGCTCCATTTACAAGTCGGAGATCCATATCACCCTTGTCCACCTTCTCCACTTCTCTTAAACCCTGCAAACGATTACAAAGGTGAGAACCACAACCGGTATCCAATACCCAAGATGTGTTGGGTGTAAAATTAATGTCAATAACAAAAATTTCGGATTTGGAATTACCTAACGGAATCACAAGAACTTCTTGGATATGACGTAAGTACTTGGGGCAATTCCTCCTCCAATGGGCCATGACACTACAATAGTGGCATCGCCCTTTTTCTAACTTTCTCTTCTTTTTCTTCTTAATCTTTGCAAGACCTTTCTTGCTAGAACTCCCACTAGCTTCATCATAAGCCCTTTCTTTCAAGTACAAGGTATCCAATTCTTCATTTAGCTCATCTATATAAGCCGTGTCTAGAAGTGGACCCCTTTTGGGAGGTGGGAGAGAAGTAATAAAGTTAACATTGCCATCCGGACCCGTTCCGAAATGAACTTCTCTAGTAGTATCAATGTTGTTTTGGTTGCAAATATCGTCGAAAACATTGTGACAAGAATCAATAGTGATAGGGTTGAATGAATCCATTGCGATAAAATAACTACAAAACCGAAAACGAAGGAAAAATTAACGTTCATCATTTTAATACTTGTTAAACATTTTAAACAAGTTAAGTATTTACTTAACGATCTCTTACACAATTAAGTAAATAATCCCGAGACCCAAACCCATACTAATCCGGGCAAGGTATAGCCGATTCAACCCGTATAGGTATAATTTGGTGGATTAACCCTTTAATCGGTTCTACTCTTTAGAACTCTCGGTCGACAATTTTCTTTAAATTATCTTTAGCCCGAACTTATTGCAACTACGGTTACGAATACTTCCGTTGAGATCGACCAAATTTCAAGGTGTAATCTTTATTACCCCCACTTACCCAACGTGACAATTTTAGTACCCCGGTTTAGCCGAGCCTACATGTTTGTGAAGAAGGGATTCATGGGTCCATACTCTTTGGTAAGGCTAAGTCTCAAAATTTTATACGTAAGAGATCTTATCAAATATTATCTGATCTATCTCCTTTTAAGTGAACTAATTAGGTGAATTATCGATAATAAAATGATACGTTGAAGACTCGATACTCGATATGCATGACATGTTAATGGCGATTTGGCTATGCATGCAACATATGAAAACAAAATAAAGCAAACGATAAATTCCTAGTATGGCCTTCTCTAGAAAAGAAATAATAAAAGTACAAATTCGGAAACCAACTCCTTTGGTCCCTTGATCTTGACGAGGCACGCAAATCGAGGCAAACACCGTCTTCATCGGAACTCCTTTCCGAATGGCACCGTCTTCAAGGTTCTCCGGAAATTACAAGAATTACAACTTTTCTAGTCTACTTTATACATTATAAAATAGAAATAAATTACAATTGGGTGATACGAGATCACAAAATTACAACCCAATCGGTAACCCCTTACATTACGGGAAATACCGATTTAAAAACGAAGGCCATACTAGAATAATTACAAGATTCAAAATAATGCAATATAATATGACATTCATAAGAAAAACGCAGCAATATATATGTTATGAATATGTTCATTTTAATGCCAAATCGCCCTAATAACTTATTATGTCGAAATTAATCCGGTTTTATGAGATATTAGCATCTTTAACTCTTTAAAATGCATAAATTAAAACATAAACAAACTTATGTTCTAAATAATGTCCTAACACATTTTAGGATTCAAAATTAGTCATAAATAATTTTGATAATAATTAACGCTTTAATTATATTTATATTGTTCATAATGCCTTAAAATTCATAACTTTATACGAATTAAATCCAAATAAATTATAAAAAATTTCGAAAGTTGGATTTTATATTCACAAACATTCTGAAATATTACATTAATATTTATAATGTCAAAAAATTTTGGTCATTTTATTCGAAATGTAACTCGAAATATCATATATATATGGCCAAAATTACCTCTTAATACGGTTTTCACTAATAAAATCGTAAAACATGCTATACAACAACATATTTTACCAAATTTTACATACATTAAGTAAAATAACCATGTGAGGTCGTGTGAAAAATACAAGGCTAGAAACGTTTTCCTTCTATTTTAACCATTTAACTCGATTTTTCTCATAAAAATGCATATAAACGATTAAAATCTATATTATGAACAATATTTAAATCTCATAAATTATCAATATAACCTAAAAACATTTTTAGGACCAGATTTAATTTACATGCCAAAAAGTCGAGTGATATACATATGAGTCTTTAAATATTTAGTTTTGTTTTAAGTCTCAAAAACTCGGAAAAACTAAAAACCGATTAAGCATGCAACAACATGTGCTCTGATACCAATTGTTAGGTTACATTACCTTGTTTAGTCATACTAATTTATATTATCTTATAATTAGTTGATCTTATGCATGCTTAACAAAAGATTAAACGAGATAAAGGAGGAAGAACAAGCTTCCTTACATTGTTATTCTCGGCTAAAATAGGGCACAAGTGAAGTCACCTTCTTCACTTGTTCTTGAGCTTATCACACGGATGATCCTCCTTGAACCTTCAAAGAGATGGCCTCCAAAAGATGAACACCAAGACACACTACACTCAATATTTTGTATGTTATTTGCTAGAACAACTTGATACAAAATGCTAGATTATTAGAGGAGGCACACGGTTTAGGGTTAGGAGAAATGTGATTTATTTTTATTTCTATTTTTGTTCTCTCTAAACAAAACCCTAGCCAACACAAGAATGAATGTCACATTGAGCAAGAACATGGTTTTGTTCTTCTCAAGTGAGCCGTGAGCCATGGGTTAGGGTGCCCAATGAAGGCTTCCTCAAAACACACACTTGTCTCCCATGCTTATTCATGCATTAAATAACATGCTCCTCTAATGTTCCCATAATATAATGTGTATGTTTGTTTATGTGTGTTAGATCACACGGTCCATGTCACACAATGGACCCATACGTAACATTAGTTAGGATAATACAGTTTACGTAATTTGTAGTTTAACTTTTAAACTCTTTATCGTAAATTTAGAAGTAATTCAAATAATTACATATAGTTATTTAATTGCAATTTTATTACTACGACAATTGTAGTTAAAATAACTCATTCAAGTGATATCATGTTTCATAAACATGTAAACAATAGTGATGACATTTCGATCACTAAAACAATTTATAATCCTATTATAAATTTTCTCCTTATATTATTATTAATCTAGAAATGAACTAAATCGTATCAATATACAGTTGTTCCATTTATAATTGAGAGAGTTGTCCTAAAGGTGTGACCTAAAGGGATCAACTGGTCACCACCGTTATTACGACAGTAATGTCAAACTCTAGCAAGTCAATCATTACCGATTAATGTTGACCAGTTGACTTATGATAAAGAATCATCCCATGAATATTCTTTTATAGAGATTTGTCAATTAATTATATTATTGGCGTGATCACATTATTGTCGAGGACACTTACTCCAACAAGATGCACCCCATGAACAACAGGAAGGTAACCCCTCTTGGAGTTTGTCATACTGAATCTGTCAAGAATCTTATCTATATAATCTTCTTGACTCAATGCTAACATCCTTCTCGATCTATCTCTATAGATACGGATGCCTAAAATCCTTTGTGCCTCACCCTAATCTTTCGTTTTGAAACGGTTCTTTGACCATGCTGTCTTAACCGATGAGAGCATGGGAATGTCGTTTCCAATCAGTTGTATGTCATCTACATACAATACTAGGAACACGGTTTTGCTCCCACTTGACTTGATATACAGACATGGTTCCTCGACACTTCGAATGAATCCTTTCTGTTTTATCACGTCATCAAAACGATGATTTCGACTCCGTGATTATTGCTTAAGTCCATAGATGGAACGCTTAAGCTTGCACACTTTCTTAGAATGTTTAGGATCTATGAAACCCTCAGGTTGTATCATATACAAGTCTTCTTCCAAAAAACCGTTTAGGAAGGCGGTTTTCACATCCAATTGCCAAATCTCATAATCATGAAATGTGGCTATCGCTTAGATAATCCGATAGATCTAAGCATAACAACTGGAGCAAAAATCTCATCATAGTGAAACCCTTGTACTTGAGCGAAACCTTTTGCCACCAATTGTGCTTTATAAACATCTGGTTGTCCATCTAGTGCACGCTTTATCTTATAAAGCCATTTGCACTGTAGGGGTTTTACCTTTTCAGGCAAATCAACTAAATCCCATACTTGATTCTCTTGCATGGAATCTATTTCGGACTGCATGGCTTCGAGCCATAGCTTAGAGTCGGAACATGTCATGGCTCCTTTGTAGGTAGCTGGTTCGTTACTCTCAAGGAGTAATAGGTTTTCTGCACCACCTTCCTCAACCATACCAATGTATCGGTCTGGGGGGTGAGAAAATTGAACCGACCTCCTAGGTTCCTATGGAATGGATACCATAGCAGATGTGAAAGGAACACTTTCTTCCATCATAATGTTGGTATCTGGTTCTTGAACCTCTGACACATCAAAAGTCTTACTACTCTGTTTGTTCGAGAGAAACTCTTTCTCTAAAAACATCGCACTAGCCGCAACAAAAACTCTTTGTTTGGTAGGTGAATAAAAATAGTGACCAAAAATTCCTTTCGGATAACCTACAAAGTAAGTCTGGACCGATCGTGGGCCTAGCTTGTCTTCGTGTCTCCACTTGACATAAGCTTCACTGCCCCAAACCCAAATAAAAGACAAGTCAGGAACTTTTCCTTTCCACATCTCATATATATGGAGGCTTGTCCGTTGCATTAGTCGGACTTCGGTTAAGTATTAGAGAAGTCGATTGAAGAGAAAATCCCCATAATGAATCAGGCACAACCGTGTGACTCATCATGGATCGAACCATATCTAATAAAGTTCGGTTTCTCCGTTCGGATACAACATTCAATTGTGGTGTTCCAGGTGGAGTTAACTTTGATACAATACCCTGGTCTTTTAGGTGTTGATCAAACTCATTCGAAAGATATTCGCCACCACGATCAGATCGAAGTGCTTTAATCTTCCTATCCAATTGGTTCTCAACCTTGTTTTGGAATTCCTTGAACTTGTCCAATGATTCACTCTTATGTTTCATTAAGTAGACATACCCGTATCTAATCAAATCATCCGTAAAAGTGATAAAATATCTATAGCCGTCTCTTGCTGTGATTGTCATAGGACCACACACATATGTATGTATGAGTCCTAAAATATCAATAGCTCGCATCCCAATACCTTTAAAGGAAATACGAGTCATCTTTCCGATGAGACATGATTCACACGTGCCAATTGATTCGTAATGAAATGGTGGTATTGCCCCATTCTTAATGACTTTCTCTACGCGTTTTTCATTGATGTGTCCCATTCGACAATGCCATAAATACTTTTGTTCTTTATCACCTGTTTTAACCCTTTTATTATTCACATGATAAACCTCGGTGGTTTGGTCTAAAACATATATTCCGTTTACGGAAATAGCCTTTCCATAAATCATATCGTTTCATGGAAAAGTACAACAGTTGTGCTTAATATTAAAACAAAATCTTTCCGTATCCAAAACAGAAATAAAAACAATGTTTTTTGACAAACTAGGAACAAAATAAAAATTATTTAAAAATAACTCAAAACCACTAGGGAGTTTGAGTACATAAGTTCCCATGGAGACAGCTGCAACCTTTGCTCCTTTTCCAACGCGAAGGTCTACGTCCCCTTTCTCAAGTTTGCGGACGTCCCTTAAACCCTGCAAGTGATTACATAAGTGAGATCCACAACCAGTATCAAACATCCATGTTGCTGAACTTGCATGATTTATTTCAATCATATGAATAAATGAAGATATACTTGTAGCTGTCACACGTCCAGCCTTGATATCATCGAGGTACTTAGGGCAGTTCCTCTTCTAATGCCCGAACTCGTGGCAATGGTGGCAGTCTCCCTCTTTCCCTTTGCCCTTAGCTTTGCCCTTTGAGTTACTGGTCTCAACAGGTCCACTCTTGGGCTCAGGCTGCTTCTTCGTCTTGAACCGAGGCTTCTTAACATTTAAGGGAGCCTTAGCCTTTCATTTCCCCTTCCCAGTAGATTGTATGACGAGGATGTCCTTCTTAGCAATCCCACTCAAATTGAGATACTACTCAGCTTGCACGAGCTGAGAGTGGAGTTCATGAAGATTTTTCTTCATGTCATTCATGTTGTAGTTCACCCTGAATTGGGTGAACCCATCATGAAGAGAGTGCAAGATACGGTCTGCAATGACTGACTCCTCAATCTTGCAACCAAGAGACTCAAGAACTTCCACATTCTCAATCATCTTGAGAATGTGTGGGCTAACAGCTTGGCCCTTTGTCAGTTTTGCCTCGAAGAAGCGAACTGCTGCGTCATACCTTATGATTCTCGGAGCTTGCGAGAACTCATTGTGAGGGTGGTGAAAATCTTATTTGCACCTTGGGAAATGAAGTGGCGCTGCAAATTGCATTACATTGCATATAAAAGTACGTTATTAATCGCACCTGCTTCACGAACGAACTCATCACATGCAGTTCGTTGGGCTCCAGTCCTGGCAGTTGGTTCGGCCGAAATCGGCTCAACCAAATACTTCAGCTTACCATCAGCAATGACAGCATTCCGTAATGCTGCCTCCCAATCGGTAAATTTACTCCCATCATTCTTAAGGCGGGAGTTCTGATTATAGGAGACGTGGTCCATGAAGGAGCGCAACCACGACTCCCTTGTGAGGGTGGCACTAGGGCCCGGAGTTGCATTTGGATCAGTCATTTTAAAAGCAGATATGAAATAATCTACAAATGAGAAAATAAATAAACATGAGTAATCATAGAATTTAAAATCTTTTAATCAAAGATATATAATATAATATAATCGATCTCACTCAAAGAATTATATAATGTATGCCAAGACCCAAATCCCGATTTGGTGAGTTAACATTTTAACTAGTTCTACACTAGAACTCTCAGTTGACAAATTTCCTAAATTTATCTCTTAGTCCACAATGACTTCAATAACTTGATTGAATCATCGCGTTGAGTTCAACTAGATCACAACACACTAATTACCTGAGGTAGAAGGGGTCCATATGGAGATAATAACGGGTCCTATATGCCCACCGACGAACAAGGGATTCATAGTGGTTTGACTTAGAAAGGCTAATTTCTCAATTTTATGTAGAGTGAGATCCCATCATCATTTTAAACTCATTTAAGTGAACTATTTAAGGTGAGTAAGAATGAGTGATGGCAAATATAAAACATCATATGTCAAAACGCAAAATCATTTACATGAGTCATTTTACATGCATATCGGTGGTTTGGTTTAGGCGGAATATAATGACATTCAATATGCAACCAATGAAGAGAATAAAACATAAAATCCTATTGAAGAGTCTATTGATATGATATACTCAAGAAGGGGGGGTTGAATTGAGTATGCCTTCTTTTTAAATCTTCTTCGATGTGTGTAAGTTTGTATGATGATCGTTGAGTAGAGCAAGTAATAAAGAGAGACACGATATTTTTGAAGTGGTTCAGTCTCACACTTTGAGACCTACGTCCACTATTCTCGATTAATAAAATTAGTACCAACTCTGGATTACAATTTTATCAACCCTACTCGTGCGACTTTGATGTTAGTCACAACTCTATCTAGATACCGTTAAATATCTAGCTACGACAAATACCGTTAAATATTTGTCTTAAAATGAGTACCGCTAAATACTCGTTCTATCTTACGTTAATAAGATAAAGTCTTCAATGTTTCTTGATGTCACAATCTTGAATGAATAAGATCAATGCTTGAGCACTTGAATCTTGAATCGGATATGACAATAATGAGCTCGAATATTGAAGTAGATGAACGGCGGTTTCTCTCTTGATTTGCGTGTATATGTGTGTATGTGTTTCGTGTGGTTTAATGTATCATGGTAGTCTATTTATATAGAATATGTATCTAGGTAATTCAAACCCTAGATGATTTAGGAATATTACTAAGACTAGAATACTAGTCTTTTAGTAATACTACCTTAAATCTAATCTTAATATATTTAGTAAAGATTTAATAATATACTTTAAGTATTATATAAGGAATTAATTTCCTAATTCATATTTAGGAAAGATCTTTATATAATAAACAATTAGTATCCTTATTAAATCAACTTCCTAAACCATGTCAAAGATAATAAAATATATTACCATAATATAATCTTAGTTTGTTTAGGACATTAAATAAATACATAATATTTATTTAAATTAATCCTACACGAATTATGGTAAACGTAACATATCACACGTTTTCCAAAAGTCGAAACAAACTACATTTAGATTATATATATTTGACAATAAAGATCATATAAAAATCCTTAGTTTATTTTAGTAATAAATAATTATCTCATAAGACAATTATTTATTCCTTATTTAACTTAAAGATATTTTATATAATCCTATTAAGATCAACAATTCTATTTATTAAAATAGAATACCAATTAAACACTTAATTCTACACGACACAGATTTGGAAACAAACGTTTCAACTTAAACACATATATATTCCGATCATTTCTTCATGATATAGAGTTATAGCTACGGGCTATAACTAGAACCAATCTTTTACTAAAGCTATAGTTGATAAGTATAACTTTAGTCTATTATGCGCGCTTGTGATCTTCTATCAATCTTCGACTTAGTCAATTCATTGACTAACATACTTGAATCTTTTATAGTTGACTGATTAGATCTTGTTACTAATATTCTGTACACTTAGCACACGATTATACGTACGGGTATATAATATATATACATAGCTAGACCTATCATTATCAAAACATAAACATATATACTTAATATATACATTTGAATATATGGTTCAACAAATTCCCCCTTTTTGATGATGGCAAGTCATTCTTAGATTTCGTGTCTAAGTGTATGTTCCCCCTCAATATAATAAAGGTTATTCATAGCAAAGATTAACTTAGAGTTTTTATCTTCTATCTATCCCATATCCTTTAAGGACCCTAAGAGACAATGAATTACGACAAGGAGCAAGCTTAGGCAAATTCTAATCTAAGTCGCATATTTCCCCCTCTTGACATCATCGAAAAGATGAGAACAAAGACATGAAACGACTAGAATAATATACGTACGAAGCATAGGCAAGCAGATAAACGAGTCTAAAAATATGAACATAGAAAATATCACACAGGCACATACGGAATGTTAAAATATACACAACCGATAGAAATATACTAATGCCAATGGGCCGAATTATGAACAAGAGAGTTTAAGAAAATTGGGCCTGGCTAGGGTTAGGATAATATGGGCCAAGGCAAAAGATAACAATCAAAGTGGGCCGCATCAAAATAGAATAAGAACTGGGCCGGTTTAGGATTAAGAAATCCGAGGGAGGCAAAAGGGGATAGAGCCTCGGATTCCTAATGGGCCAGGGAATCAAATGGGCCACAATTTAAAACAAGAGTCTTATAAGTCCACCACCGGACTTAAACAAAAACAACAACAATACGATTTCAATTTCTGAAAACAGAGACGGATGCAAAGATCAAGAGCGGGAACTGGAGGCCGGTGTCTTGGCATATGGGTTCACGTAATCGGGTCGGGTACGGAACTCAAGGGTATCCAAGCGGTCCAAACAACTACTGACATTCCTTCCTTGAGCATTTAGAGCCAACTCGAAGTTGAGTATTTTCAATGAAAGCGCCTTAACCGCTTCAAGAGCTTGACTCGCATCTTTGCACAATAACCCGTGATCCCTTACCATAGCACCACCTTGGGACGAGAGGAACGAGAGACGATCACTAATAACAAGCAATTCCGAGCACATGACCGACACTTCCGAACCTATCTTGACCAATTGCTTATCAACTTTCTCCATCCATTCTTGCATCTCAACCTCAAACCCACGGCTACCTCCTGCACGACTTCCCGAAGCACCCAAGTTCTCCTTTTCTTGCTTAACTTGGCACAGTCCAATAATTGTATCCATCTTAGCCTCCAAACCTTCAAACGGGGGAGATGGATTTGGATTAGGACCCTCCTCAACCGACTTTCCGAATGCCAAATCAACTCCATCAACCATAATACCCATCAACTTGAGCAACTTATCACACATTCGATCTCGAGGCTTAACACCATAGCTACAATCATCCACAACACCCTTTTTCAACAAGATTTCGGATACCCACATTCCATAAGGAATATCGAGTGTTGAACTTGGTTTTTCTTTGATTAAAACAGAGGAGGTTTGACAAATTTTCGAACACAACAAGAAGGCAAGATTGATTTTGTTTCCTTCTAACCAATGAAATAATATGATAGCTTCAATACTTGACAACTTATCACGACCACCTCTCCAAGGTAAAATAGTGTTCCAAAGAAAATTAACAAAGAGTTTCAACTTTGGCGAGAATGAGTTTGTTAGGAGCGGAGAGATTTCAGTAGCGTTCTCATCAAAGTACTGTTTAATCATCATTTTTTGTTCTCGGGTCACCACCCCCCATTCCTTACGGGTATCAATGTCAAGACCATTTGGTGTAAGATGAACAATTTCACAAATATCACCCAAGGATACTTCGACATCCCTTCCATTCACCACAGCTTTCAACCCAGATTCACATGGTTTTACAGAGGCAAAGGACTGTACCAATTCAATCGGAAATATCAAACCCGAAAAATTGCTAATATACTCCCACCCTTGAAATGCTAAAAATTTCTTAAAGAAAAGCAGAGACTTAGACCCATCTACCCAAGATGTCGGGTAAAACCGACCCGAATGAATGGAATAGGGAAGAAGACGGTCAATGAGCATACCTTCATGTTTTGTCATACGAACTCGCTCGAGTCCTTCCTTGGTGGCTTCGACGGAGTAATCTTTAAACAGAGGACGAGGGTTCTTGAGGTTTGATCCCAGATCTTGCATGTCATCGGAAACTGAGGATGTGGCTCGGTTTAGTTTACGACGCTTGCCGGTGTCTGGGTTTGGACTTACGGTGGCAATGGGTGTTGGAGATGGTGGTGGTGACGGAGTAGGTGAGGGTGGAGAGGGTTTCTTTTATTGAGAACGGGTTGCACGAGATGGAGGCATTATGAGAATGGTGATTTAAGTCGACGGTTGTTGGTGGAGGTTTTGAGGATGTTTTAATGGAGATTTGGGTTTTGTGGAGGTTTGAGAGTATTAATGGGTTTTACAAATTTTATGATGGTAATAATGGAGGAAGGTGAGGTAAGTTGAGGGAGTTGGGGTAATAATGGGAAAGGGGTAAAGGTCAAAGGCTAGGATTAGTAGGGGGAGGCACGTGGCAGGTGGTAGTGGGATAGGTTTGGGTGGAGACGTGGCACAGGGGGGACCATCACACACACTTTGTGTGTTTAATTTTAGGTAAATTTATTTTTTGTTTTTGTAATATTTGAATATTATTATTTTGTATATATTGTAATATGTATGTTGGGGGAAAATTATAATATGTGACGTAATATTATTGTGAGATCGATTGTGCACACATTCATATGTAAATCGTATAATATAACTATAATCACATAATTTTTCATCGAGTATACACATACACATGCAGCGGAGTATACGGACACAGTCATATAATCTAATCTAAACCGTAGTCAATCATTGGGTTATTTTTGCTTTTAAGATTTGATTAGGTGCCACCGATTAAACCAATTTCCAATCGCAAAGTCTCAAAGCGTTCTCTAGCCAATGGTTTAGTGAAGATATCTGCCCATTGTTTTTCCGTACTACAAAATTCCAATTTTATATTTTTCTTTTCAACATGGTCTCTTAGAAAGTGGTGTCTAATTTCAATATGTTTGGTCCTCGAGTGTTGGGCTGGGTTTTTAGATATAATTATAGCACTCGTATTATCACATAATATAGGTACACATCCAACATCAACACCATAATCATGTAACTGTTGCTTTAACCATAAAAGTTGAGAACATACCAGTGCGGCTGCAATATATTCTGCTTCAGCAGTTGAGAGAGCGACAGAGTTTTGTTTCTTGGATCCCCAAGATATAATACAAGGACCTACAAAGGTAGCAAGTCCGGAGGTACTTTTTCTGTCTAAGGAACATCCTGCATAGTCCGCATCTGAATATCCTACTAGATTAAAGTTACAGTCCATAGGATACCATAGATATAATTTTGAGGTTCCGATTAGGTATCTTAAAATTCTTTTAACTGCAATCATATGTGATTCTTTTGGTGCAGATTGGAATCTCGCACAAACACAGACACTAAACATTATATCTGGACGACTTGCTGTAAGATAAAGAAGTGAGCCAATCATACCTCTGTAAGTTGTTTCATCTACAGACTTACCATCTTCGTCTTTGGTTAACTTCTTATCTGTGACCATTGGAGTCGGCATTGCATGAGAGGTTTCCATTCCAAATTTCTTTAGCAACTCCCTGACGTATTTTTGTTGATGAACTTTGATTCCTTCTTCAGTTTGTTGTATTTGAAGTCCAAGGAAGAATTTTAGTTCTCCCATCATACTCATCTCGAATTCAGAAGTCATCAACTCAGAGAAGTACTTGCACAACTTTTTATTGGTTGAGCCAAAAATAATATCGTCAACATAGATCTGAACGACTAGAAGATCTGAGTTTTCGCTTTTAAGAAATAGGGTTTTATCTACAGACCCTCTCTTGAATCCACTCTCCAATAGGAACTTTGATAATCTGTCGTACCATGCCTTAGGTGCTTGTTACAGGCCATAGAGAGCTTTGTCCAATTTGAATACATGATCCTTGAGTTTGCTGTCAGGAAATCCAGGAGGTTGTTCAACAAATACTTCCTCTTGGAGATAGCCATTTAGAAATACAGTCTTAACGTCCTTCTGAAAAAGCTTCATTCCCTTGTGTGCTGCAAATGCAATGAGTAGTCTTATTGCCTCAAGACGAGCAACAGGAGCAAAGGTTTCGTCATAATCGATCCCTTCCCGTTGGTTGTATCCTTGAACTACTAGTCTGGCCTTATTTCGTACAATGACTCCAGTGTCATCCAATTTGTTTCTGAATACCCATCTAGGTCCAATGACAGTTCTGTCCTTAGGTCGAGGAACAAGATGCCAAACTTTGTTTCTTTCAAATTGCTGGAGTTCTTCTTGCATGGCAACTATCCAGTCTGGTTCTGCGAGAGCTTCCTTGATATTTGAAGGTTCAATGGTGGAGAGAAAGGAGTAGAATGAGCAAAAGTTATTTTAGCTCCTTCGAGTTTGAACTCCATCTGTCAGGCTTCCTATGACATTATCCAAAGGATGAGAGCCTTTATATCTCCAGTTCCTTGATTGATCATTTTCATTCCCTGAACTTGACTCGGGATCTTGACTTGTTCCCCCTGAATCCAAACCTGGGTTTATAGTAGGGTCAGGTATAACTCTGGCCTCTTCCCTTTGGTTTTGATTCAAAGTTACAGCTTCATTAGCTGTAACTCTGGGTTCCAAGTCATTGGTTTGAGAGTTATCTACAGTATCATCAACTGTAGTTTCATCTCTCGCACCATTTTCTCCCAAGTTGAGTTCATCATGAATTCCTTGAGGTTCTCCTTCTTCAATTTCCATTTCAGGAGGATCTTCCCTTGATAACCTGAAATCAGGTTCGTCTAGGTTTTCCTCTATATCTTGTAATGGCTTATCGAAGACATTATTCTCATCAAAGATAACATGAATACTTTCCTCTATGCATAAAGTACGTTTGTTAAAAACTTTGTAGGCTTTACTATGATCTGAATATCCTATAAAGATTGCTTCATCACTTCTAGGGTCGAATTTGCTTAATCTGTTTTTACCATTGTTGTGAACAAAGCATTTACTACCAAAGCATCTTAAATGAGATATGTTTGGTTTACGACCACGAAGAAGTTCATAAGGAGTCTTTTTAAGGATAGGTCTAATCATAGCACGGTTATGAATATAGCAAGCTGTACTAATAGCCTCAGCCCAAAAGTTTCTAGGTAGGCCACTACAAAGAAGCATTGTTCGAGCCATGTCTTCTAGGGTTCTGTTCATTCGTTCTACGACTCCATTTTGTTGTGGGGTTCTAGGGGCCGAGAAGTTATGTCCAACACCATTGGTTTTACAGAACTCAATAAAAGCATGATTGTCGAACTCAGTTCCATGGTCAGTACGGATTGTTACTAGGTTTGATTTATATTTGTTTTGGACAAGTTTCATGAGACTAACAAATTCATCGAATGTTTCGTCTTTAGAATGAAGAAAGATTGGCCAAACAAATCTAGAGTAATCATCAACTAGAACGAAAACATACCTGGAACCACCTCTGCTTCTTACCTTCATAGGGCCACATAGATCCATGTGTACTAGTTCAAGAGCTTGTTCTGTGCTTACCACTCTTTTTGGCTTAAAGGATGATCTGACGTGTTTACATCGTGCACATGTGTCACACATCTTTTCTTGATCATATTTGATCTTTGGAAGACCTTCGACCAAGTCCCATCTTTTCAGCTTACTTAGAATAGGTGAGCTAATATGACCAAATCTCTTGTGCCATAGACATGGATCATCTAACGTAACGTTCATGCATGATAGAGAATCAGTAGGTATAACATTTAAATCAATCATATAAACATTTTTCATCCTGTGACCTTCAAGTATTACTTTACTGGTGCCTTCTAAGATAATACGGCATATATCTGAGTGAAAAACCACTTTATTTCCTTTGTCACATAAATGAGATATACTGATAAGATTGTGTTTGAGACCACTCACAAGGTATACATCATTTATAGCATGAGAAGATGAAATACCTATCTTACCAATTCCGATGATCTTTCCCTTTTTGTTATCACCAAATGTGACTTTACCTCCATCATAGGGTTTAAGGGTTTGGAATAGATTTACGTCGCCTGTCATATGTCTTGAGCATCCGCTGTCGAGATACCATAGGTTATTTTCCTTGGCGACAAACTGCACGAATAAGTTCAAAGACAGAATTTAGGTACCCAAGCATACTTGGGTCCTTTGTTGTTAGTAAGCACAAATACATCTTCCTTTTTAACCCAGACTTGTCTTACATAGGTCTTTCTATATTGGTAGTAGTTGGGTTTTGATGTTTTTGTGTAGGTCTTAGTTTGGACTCTAGGTGACCAATTTTTGTGTGTTGCTTGTTGAGGAGTTTGTTTGGTTCTATTTTTCTTTTCTTCGTAATCAAATGTCATGTCATAGAACCATCTGTGGTCAATATTTCTTTCCTCAGTTTTGTTATCATCAGCATCGGAGATAGAAATAGTGTCGTTTGGAATTCCTAAGGATTTAACAAACTTAACTCCGGTTTTAAAATCTTGTGCGTGTTTCACACAGTTTTCTCGGAGGTGTCCAGTATGGCCACAATAAGTGCATATTAAATACTCAGGAAGGTCGGCATATTTTCTTCTTCTAAAGTCTCTGTCTGTTGGGCTTTGCTTACACTTTGAGTGATCCCTTCTTCCATAACACTCGTGTCCTAACCCCATCTTCATGTTGTTGTCGGATTGTTCAGTTAGGAAGTTTAGAACGTTAGTGCTTCGTTCCCATTTGTCGTGAACCTTCCGAGCATGAAGAAGGAGGTCTTTTAGGGAGTCTATTTCTTTCTTACATTCACTGTGGTCAGTGTTGTTAGACTCTTTTAGGTTTTGAATGTCTTTATGAAAGTCGGACACAATTTTGGCATGTTCCTTCTTGATTTTAGATAGATTGAATTCTAGATCCATAATTTTGCTTTCGAGAATCTCAACTTCTTCCAGATGAGTCTCATCTTCGACCATAATCGAAGATTCTGACTTAAGGCGCTCATTAGCTTTTCTTAATTCTAAAGTTATAGCTTCATTAGCTATAACTTTAGATTGAAGCTCTTTAATGTTGAGTTTTAGTTTTGAGGTTATAGCTTCATTAGCTATAACTTTAGACTCAAGAACCTTTTTCTCAGACATAACTGTCTCCAATTTAGCATTTGCTTCAATGCTTATTTTGGATTTCAGTTTCTTAGCTTTGGCCTTTAGAAGTTGATTTTCCTCAGCAATATCGAGGATCTGTTCTTTCAAGTCATCTAACTCATGACTTTGTTCATGACATTGGTCTAGGGTTTTCTCAAAATATTTAACCAACATAGCTTTAGATAAATTTTTAACTTGACTTTTGAGTTGAAGAAAATTTACCTCTTCATCGTCGTCGTCGTCATCTGAGTCGGATTCTCCAAGGAGACACATATGGGATGCGTCGTCTTTGTCGTTTGAGATTAGATCTAGGCTGACGTTGCTTAGGCACAGGTTTGCTACCTCATCTTCTTCTGAGTCCTCGTCATCCTCGGATTCTAATTCTCCCCAACACGACGCAAGCATTACTTTCTTGAACTCCGTTTTGGTCTTTTCTCTTTTTGACTTATCTTTGATTTTTCCCAACTTGGACAATCTTTGATCATGTGGTCTTGTTGTCCACACTTGAAACATCCTCTTTTGAAGAATGTTTGTTTTGTGTCAGTTTTCTTTATTGTCGACTATTTTGTTGTTAGAGTTTTTGTATCTTCCCTTGAAGACAGCCTTTTTAAAGCGTTTTGCGAATAGAACTGTCTCGTCTTCTAGTTCTTCTTCGCATACTTCACTTGTGGAGGCTTGTAAAGCGACGCCCTTTCCTTTGGGATCATCATCGTTCTTATTTAGTATGATCTCGTGTGCCATTAAGGATCCAATCAACTCTTGGTAAGTAATCTTAGATAGATCACGTGCTTCCTCTATGGCCGTGACCTTAGGTTGCCATTTTTTAGTGAGACTCCTAAGAATCTTACAAATGATATCCTCAGAATCGATCTTTCTGTCAAGGTTCCGCAGTTTCATTAATAATACAAGAAAATCGTGCAGACATGCTATCAATAGATTCATTCTTTTCCATATTGAAAAGTTCGTATCTTTGAACGAGCAAGTCTATACGATGTTTCCTGACTGCGGATGTTCCTTCATAAGCAAGTTCGAGACTATCCCATATTTCCTTAGCGGAACTACAAGATGAGAATCTATCAAATTCTGAGGTTATCATACCGTTCTGTAGGAGGCTCATGGCCTTAGAGTTTTTCTCTGCAATTTTGTAGTCACTTTCCACATAATCGCTTTCCATCTTTTCATAGGTTGTTCCATTGGCGGCGGCGACCAAGATCTTCTTTGGTCCAGTTTGGATGATCTTCCAACATTCCCAATCACAACCTTTGATGTAATAAGTCATCATATTTTTCCATAAACTGTAGTTTTTGCCATCGAAGATAAGGCACTTGAGATGCTTGGAATCCATTGTTGAAGGAGTATATAATATAGAATCAATAGAAGGATCAAAACTCACGCGGCTAGGCGATCAAGAGCACGAGGCTCTGATACTAATTGAAGAGTCTATTGATATGATATACTCAAGAAGGGGGGGTTGAATTGAGTATGCCTTCTTTTTAAATCTTCTTCGATGTGTGTAAGTTTGTATGATGATTGTTGAGTAGAGCAAGTAATAAAGAAAGACACAATATTTTTGAAGTGGTTCAGTCTCACACTTTGAGACCTACGTCCACTATTCTCGATTAATAAAATTAGTACCAACTCTGGATTACAATTTTATCAACCCTACTCGTGCGACTTTGATGTTAGTCACAACTCTATCTAGATACCGTTAAATATCTAGCTACGACAAATACCGTTAAATATTTGTCTTACAATGAGTACCGCTAAATACTCGTTCTATCTTACGTTAATAAGATAAAGTCTTCAATGTTTCTTGATGTCACAATCTTGAATGAATAAGATCAATGCTTGAGCACTTAAATCTTGAATCGGATATGACAATGATGAGCTCGAATATTGAAGTAGATGAACGGCGGTTTCTCTCTTGATTTGCGTGTATATGTGTGTATGTGTTTCGTGTGGTTTAATGTATCATGGTAGTCTATTTATATAGAATATGTATCTAGGTAATTCAAACCCTAGATGATTTAGGAATATTACTAAGACTAGAATACTAGTCTTTTAGTAATACTACCTTAAATCTAATCTTAATATATTTAGGAAAGATTTAATAATATACTTTAAGTATTATATAAGGAATTAATTTCCTAATTCATATTTAGGAAAGATCTTTATATAATAAACAATTAGTATCCTTATTAAATCAACTTCCTAAACCATGTCAAAGATAATAAAATATATTACCATAATATTATCTTAGTTTGTTTAGGACATTAAATAAATACATAATATTTATTTAAATTAATCCTACACGAATTATGGTAAACGTGACATATCACACGTTTTCCAAAAGTCGAAACAAACTACATTTAGATTATATATATTTGACAATAAAGATCATATAAAAATCCTTAGTTTATTTTAGTAATAAATAATTATCTCATAAGACAATTATTTATTCCTTATTTAACTTAAAGATATTTTATATAATCCTATTAAGATCAACAATTCTATTTATTAAAATAGAATACCAATTAAACACTTAATTCTACACGACACAGATTTGGAAACAAACGTTTCAACTTAAACACATATATATTCCGATCATTTCTTCATGATATAGAGTTATAGCTACGGGCTATAACTAGAACCAATCTTGTACTAAAGCTATAGTTGATAAGTATAACTTTAGTCTATTATGCGCGCTTGTGATCTTCTATCAATCTTCGACTTAGTCAATTCATTGACTAACATACTTGAATCTTTGATACTTGACTGATTAGATCTTGTTACTAATATTCTGTACACTTAGCACACGATTATACGTACGAGTATATAATATATATACATAGCTAGACTTATCATTATCAAAACATAAACATATATACTTAATATATACATTTGAATATATGGTTCAACACCTAGTGTGGCCAATCCTATGAAAAAACAGTAAATACAACTTGGGAATCTAATCACATGGACCCGAGAAGCTTCATGGGATCACCGTTCTTCATCTCGTGAAGTAAAATGGAAATGGGACTGGAAATGAACGCTTCAATCTACTCTTCTTCTTCTTCTTCTTCTTCTTCTTTATTCTAAGTTACTACAATGCAAATCCTATTTACATTTAATCTAAAATTAAGAATAAATAAAATACAATCGTGAGATGCGAGATCTCATAAAATACATCACCTGATTACTTTCCACCATTACCGAAAAAGTAATCCAAAAACTAAGGGCACACTAGATTACATCATTAAATTTTACAACAATTGCAAAAGTAATAAATAAAACCTTCATTGTAAAGCAATATCATTAACAACATAATAAAAACATTCATAATGCAACATTATCCAAACCACCATTAAACTAAAATTGTGAAAATTACATGTCATACATGTAAATCATAATCCAATTAAATTCTAAACAATTTTAGAATCTAGTGAGTATCATCAAATTAGATATAATAAACATTTTAAAATAAATAAATGATTAAATAACCGAAAATTATCAAATAACTCTCGTTTTTTTTAAAAAAAAAAAAACTTATTTGTCATAATTAAAAATCATCATTTATGATTTAGTTAATACAAATATTATCCTATAATATAAATAAAAACGAAAACAAATCAATTAACCCTAAAATCATATTTCATGGTTTTAACACCCTTTTTGTTATCTTTATACATTTGTTCTAATTATAAATCTATATTTATAATTTAGTTAATATAAACATTATCATATAATATTAATAATAACAAAAATAACAAATCACAAAAGGGTCGAAAAGAAAACAGCTTACGGTTTTTTTTTTTAAAAAACTACGTTTTTTTAAATTTATGCAATTACACATATTATCAAATAATAACATGTAAATCGACATCTTCATAAGAAATTATATTATTTCATAAAATGGTATAATCAAGGTAGAAATAGCTTTTGATATACTTTACTAATTCGTGAATTTTCTCAAAATTACTCATAATAGCTCAAAAATCATCTCATAATTTATGTGCTATAGTTCTAATCATATTAGATCTGAAAAATTATCAAATAATGTCATTAAGATTAATATTTAATTCACACGATCAATATTCATTCATCTTAACAATTTAAAATAAACAAAACTAATCTATAACAAATTATGTCGATTGGTTTTTTTTCATAATCATTGATCTACATCAATATTATGTATATCATCATATGAAAATTATTTTAACAATTAAAATAACAAATCCAAGAATTAAAAAACAAAAAAAAATACCGTGGTATAAAAAAAATGCCGTGGGAATTAAAAAAAATGTCGTGGGAATTAAAAAAAATGTCGATTTAATTCTCAATTAATATCAAAACGATTTTTGAACGATGGCTCTGATACCACTTGTAGGATAATTTCTCAAATTTCCATTAACGTATTAATCTAATTAATACTGCCAAGGATTATATCAAAAGACGATATAATAAAAACACTATAAATTTAATTAAATAGACATGAATATAGAAATAACCTTTAGATCTATATGGAATCGGCCTAAAAACAACCTAGTATATAACCCAAATTTCAAAGTAGAAATTCTCCTTAGATTGCACCCAAGATGACCGAGAAATGTCCTTCAAATCACCACCTTAATTACTATTAATTATGGAGGTTTTTATTTTTTTAGGTTTTTAGATGATGAACTAATGAGAAAAATATGAGAAATCAGTTCTCTTATTCTCTCCAATTCTCACGACACAACACTCCACAATCTGTGTGAGTTGTTTTTTTTTTTGTGTTATTAAACATATAGGAGACTCACTTAGAGTTTTCACATATCCGAACTACTAAAATATCTACATATATTTTAATGCATGTACTCGAAACTAAATATCTCATATTAATTTCCGGAGAACATTTTCGGAAATGTGACATATACATAATTTTAGGAGAATGTTAATTAATTATCTTATAATTAATTAACCTAATTATATTATTCTAAAATATCATATATTAAAATATATAATTAATAAATATAACATTTATATATATTTGTTAGAATTAACATTTAATTCATTTCTCCTAATTTTTATTTAATCATATTAAATGTTTATCATCTATTTAACTACATTTAGCTAAGGTTGGCATTTACGTAATTATATCAATATATAATCACATTTCTCAGTACTATCCTATAGGTGTGACCTTTAGGTATCATCTAATTACCGCCATCATATGACAGTAACGTCAAACTTCTAGTAAGCCAACCGTTACCGATAAACGTTAACCAACTGATTATATATACTAAGTATCCCTGTGTGATCCTGTAAAAGATTTATTCAAATAATCACACACTGTGGAGGACATTTTCTCCAACACTAACATATTTTGAGAGAAAGAACAACTTGCTAGAAAAAATAAAGAATCTGAACATGTTTGCCTTATTGGTTAGCCAATATGTAACGTGTTTAGAAATTGTGACATTTTCTACAAGAATGTGAACATAATTTTTTTTGTTTAAAGGTAAGTATATTGATAAATAAAAGTGTAATGTACAAATGTGTAGCAGCCTAAGAAATCTACTACTCAACAAGAATCTAGTACACAAGCAATCATACGACTAACACAGACTTAAGATAATTTGCATCTCTGGGTTTAAGTTGTCCTTTAAGAATCTGAAGGAATTACATCGAATGTGAACATAATTGGCACATATATTGTCAAAGGAAATACAACATGAATAACAACCTGTTTACATGTTTATCTGTTATGTTACCAATTGCAATATAGTAACATATTGTGCAATAATGAATACATTGTTTAACATATACATACTATAAATGATTCACTTTTTACAATAGGTCACATATAAAATCACATAGGTGTTTACATGTTTAAACACGATGTTACCAATTTCAATACGACAACAGTGTATGCAAGAATGATAAAATTACTTGTAAAATTCACTATATTGAGAGATACACCAACAATGTCAAATGTTCACATAGCTAACCAATATGTTACCAAAATGTAAATGACAACATATTGTGCAAGGAAGAAAACATTACTTATAAAATACATTGCCATAAGAAATAAACTAAGAATGTCAATTGTATATATATTTATCAATTATGGTCCCAAATTGTACATGGTAACATATTGTGTAAGAATGGAAATATTACTTGTTAAATACACTGTCATAGGAAATATTCTAAGGATGTTAATTATTTACATATTTATCCATTCTGTTTCCAAATTGCAGAGAAATTTGATAAAAAAAGAGTGATTTTCATTCATGTACATGAATTACTATTCTGAATCATGGACATGAATTACCATTGTACTCCTTCTCATTTTAATGTTTTTCATTTTTTTACAATTTAATTACTTATCTCTCTATTAACTCCATCCAATTACCACCAGCTAACCACCACCACTCGACACCCACACCTTGAACCACCCTCCCGCCGGACTACCCCTATCACCTAGCCTGATGGTCCTCAGCGTTCAAACCTTCCAAATCCAATACCCAGAATCGCCACCCAACCATTGCCACCACAATGGCGACATCCGTTTTCCTCAAAGCCGCCTCTCCCAATACTTAGATTGACCACCCCCATCCTTAACACCACCGGAACCCCTGCCACCATCCCGTTTGGTCGTCCGTTCTGGCAAAAGTAAGTTATTCAGATTGCCGACATAGCCACCACCAACCCAAGCCCCATGCTTCCGTCAAGTGAAACCATAACCACCACTTCCAAGGTTGTTGTCGAGTTTTATGGTACCCATAACCACCACAAATCGCCCATCACATCCACCGCATAAACCGCCCCCTCTTCATTATCAATTCATTATCAATAATTTTCGTTGAGAATTAATTCATCTAAATCTTAATTTCGTCGATAGTCGATGAACTTTGCAATAATGATTACTTTTGAAATGATGATATAAGAAAATGAAGAATTATCAAGTACAATGCTAAGAAGAATTAGATTGCAGTTTTATTGATCTTGGATGAGCATGTGATATATTATATCGGGCAGAAAACTATATTCCTCTTCAAATGATGTTCATGAAAGAGAGGTTTTTTTTGGGAGAAGGGTAAAGAATGGAAAACAAATGAAAAAGTCCATGAAAGAGTAAACTATGTCCATGAATGAGCAATTATGAAAAAAAAATTGATACAAAGTTTAACAAAAAATAAAAAAACATATGAAAGAAAAATGAATTAAAAATTGTAACAACCAATGTAAAATTATTTAAAATCACCAACAAAATTCCAACATAAAATTATAATCACCAACAATCACCGAAATTTAAAATGGAAATGAACTAAAATGAAGAAAATTATATCCGTACATATGTAATTTGACAGTTTTTTCGGTTATGAAGATGATATGTTTTTAGTTTTTGTTGGATCATAAATATATGATGTTTTTCTAATTTTTTGAATTTTGGAGGAAGATGAGCATAGAGAGATTGAAGGTGTTGAAAGTTGAAAGAAATTGCAGAGAAGTTTGTGTGAAATTTAAGAAAAAATGCATGCACAATAATCCACATTGCATTTAATGCACAATGTATTGCAAATAATTGAATTAAATATTGAAGTAGTACAACATTTGTTAGTTTCATCATTTCAACTTTTAGAACTAATACTAGATGCAAACACTACGGATGAGAGAGAAAGTGAAAAAACCCCCAAATTAAAATTCCCAATTTAAAACCCTAGATTTACGGCCCCTCGCCGGCGACTTCTCTGGCCGCTTCTTTTGGGTCGCCGGCGAGGCTACATCATCTCTTTGTCTCTTTTTCGTTCTTCTCAACGTCGTTGCCGTCATTTCTTCGTCGGTGTCGTTTTTTTTCAGGTTCGTTTTTTTTTTTGGTCTTGTTCTTTGTATGTTTGTTTCTCTCCATGGGTGGTCCTTTAATGGTTATTTGAAGTCCATTTCTCCGATCTTTTGCTGTTTTTGATTGTCGCGGACGGGCATTGTTTTTTGGTGTTTGGTGCTCGATATTGTGCTTGTCGTGGTAAGGGAGTTGTTTTTTAGAAGGGTTTCTTTTTTAGTTCTAGTTGTTTGGGTGGTGATCAATCGTCTCATTTACGGTTGTGGTTATGGCATCAACTTCGGTTTATTATGAATTTCTGGATAATTTCGCTTGTGCCCATGTTAGTGATGGGTTTATGGACGATGATAGGGAAAAAATGATACGTCACTTTACGAGAATGAAGGGGTCGTTTATTTTGGCATTGTCTGAGGTAAGAGCGCTAAAAGAAAAAGAAAACAATCTTTTTCGACAAAAGCACTTTGATACGGCTGCTTCGTGCTACAATGAGGCGTGTAGACTATTTGCTATGAGCTTGGCTTGTATTGAAAGTGAAGATATTCAACCGTTATCTGACCTTGCAATTTCCCTTAATTCTAACCTGGCGGCTTGTGCCCTGAAACTTGAGGAATTTCGAGCAGCTTTGGACCTGTGTACCATGATATTGGAATAATTTCCACGAAATGTTAAGGCTCTATTTCGTAGGGCAATTTCTTATATGAAGCTAAACAGGTTTTTAGAAGCAAAAATGGATCTGGTGGAAGCATTGGGGGTAGAACCTAGAAATAAGGATATTATAAGGGAATTAGAGGTGGTTAAAGGTCAACTTCTCATAAAGGCTAATGGTAAAAGAGTGCTAGAGGTCACCTCGACTGATGAAATGAAAGTCAACAGTAAGAAGCATGTGCTTACTTCGGATACTGTGCATGATCCTGGAAGTCATATAAAAGATTGTGAGAGTGTGATCATGGGGGCGATAGAAGTCCATGAAGATGTGAGTGTAAAAGATGTGAGTGGTTCTTTGGAGATGTCTGAAGCTGAAAGTAGTGGGAGGAGTGATCAGAACTCAGGTTTAGAGAAAAAAGGTTCTAACAAGTCTTCTCTTGAGTTTTCAAAAAAGGAGGGAGGACATTCCCGACTAAGGATCTATGGACACGATTATCAAAAACTCCTTCAAGGTAATAAGGTGATGTATTTTCGCAAAAAAGACATGTCAACTTTAGCAGTTCGGATTTGTCATATTGAGAATGCAAAGGAGGAAGGAAATACAAGTGACTTTGTAAGAAGAGGGATAAGAAAAAGAAAAAGAGACCTTCTAAATCCCGAAAACGTAAGATAAGGGTGCAAAAGGAAGATATGTCTCCTTCAAAAGTCATCACTATGGCTAACGATTACAGTCCAAGGAAGTCCAACACCAATGACACAAGTTTGAGCTCCTCCTGCTCTGGAGACAATTTCTCCTCTCTTAATACTCAAGGTCCCCAAGAAAATCTTTTGGTTGTTGAGCCTTTAGTTTTGAAGAATGATACGCCTACCATCTCTACTTGCCATCCGAACCATTCTGACCTAAATGCTAACCATGTGTTTTATTTTTCGGCCAGCCCTAAGAAGAGTAAGACTTCTTTGTTTGGTAAACTGCCATGTGTTCCTACTACATATATTCCTTGCAGATTCCCTATTACCCGCCATGTGAGGGAGAGGAAGAGAATTGTCACCTTCAAGAAAAATTATAGCCAAGGGGATGAATCTCCGAGACAGAATTTATCTACTTTTTCTACAAGTAGATATCCCTCCAGTAAATTTCTACGTCCTCGTGGCGTAAGTGTGTCTTGTTGCAGGTACTCCTCGGAAGCTCAGCTGATAAAGAAGAGATAGAAAAGAAGTTTTCGCTCAATTGGAGAGATCAGATCGTCCCCCCAAGCGACATATCTTTTGTGTCAATCCTGTCATTAGTTTAATTTCCGTTTCTAAAAATGTAACAAATAAGTCCGACCCGGAGGTTCGGATGGGCATTATGTAAGTACACTTTCTTTACTGTTGCCAAAAAAAAAAAAAAAAAAAAAAAAAAAAAAAAACATTTAGAACTAATGAAAGACATAACCGGGTACCACATTATACAACATGAGATGTATTGACCCGTTGCAAGCTTGCGACGGGTATGTCGTCACAAATAAGAATTTGGCTTTTTATAATTGGACAGTGTAGTGTGTGTACCATCTTTTGCTTTTAGATTTATATTTCAAGGACCTAACTAACTGATCTCCGCCCTTAGTTTGGATTCCAAACTTTGACATTTTTTAATCATATAGATTTTCCTTTACACTATGTACATCAATAATTTAGATATTATGAATGTTATGAATATAATATTAATATTTTTATCTATTTATTATTCTTTTATCATGATAACACTCACTTGTAATTTAGACACTTCATTGATAACACTCTCAAAACACTCACAATTCTGAGATTATTTATATATTTTAATGTGTTTTTCTTTTTTTTTCTTCAAGTTAAAAGTGAGCTAACCTATTACATGTAGACAAGATTCCAAGAAAGAGAAAATGTGAGTGTCGCAACGCCATGTTAATATGCAACACAATGGTGTGACATTCTTTTTATTGATTATTTAATGAATACTTTTTGCTGATTTTTTTTGTCTTTTTGTGTTGAATGTTATTGTTTACCATAGTCTTAAAAAGAAAATACATGCAATAAATGTTAATATAATTCACCATTATCATTTATTAAAGAGTAAATTAATAATTACTCCCTTATATGTTTCACTTTTCTAAAATTACTCCCTTATATGTTTTTTTTACATCACTCCCTTAAGTTCATCTTTGGTCAAAAGTTGCTACATATCAAGTTGCAAGGTGAAGAAGTTAGTGAATGGACGATATTGTCTTTCAGTTTATTTTTCCCCAATTCATCATCAACCTTTCATTTTCCTCGTTTACTTGAAAACCCCAAATCCTATTCAAAACCCCAAATCTTTGAAAATCCTAAATTGTAACTGAAAACACCAAATTCTACAAATTAATTACAATGTTTAATTAAAGGGGTTGGTAAACGTAGTCGGCATTTTAGTAAACGTAGTCGACGTTTTTCATAAAAAAGACGAAAATGCCCTTGGACAAATTATGACCACTTTCTCTCTCTAGAAAAATTCTCTGAAATTCATTCAAAAATCCGATTAATTCATGTAAAACCCGAAAAAATAAAAAAAAACACTAAAATCATCTAAAATTCATGGCGAAATCACATTCAACCTATTCTTCGATTAGTTATCAACTTCTTAACATCGTTCATTAATTATGTTAGGTTTAATTTATAGTTTCGTGTTAGATTAATGGTAGAAATCGTAAATGCCTTGCGGGTAAACCATGACATTCAAGTCCTGTCCATGGACTGGACGTTGAATGTCCACGTCTGCTCATGGATTGGATAATGACATTCAACGTCCATCCATGGACAGACTTTGAATGTCATCGTCCTGTCCATGGACAGAAGTGGACATTCAGCGTCCAGTCCATGGACAAACGTTGAATGTCCACGTCTGTCCCCCGACACCTCCTCAGCTACATGTCGGAAACAACTGGCTGATTCCCGTCCCATCTCCCTCTCCGAATCACCACTAGTAACACGCCCACTGCTACCGTGACCAGGTGTATGATCCATTACTATACGAGGTGACGGTTGTGACCGGAGGAAGGTGGTGGTGGTACACGTATTGAAGCTTGAGCCACCAAACGACGCTTAGATGATGTATCATTCCGACCATCAGTCCGATCCGACTTTTTCACAACTTTTGCCGCTCTCCGATCTAACTCTCTATCTCTTTCACTAGTCATCTGCATTATTCAAATAAAAATGTTCAAAAACATATTAAAAATTAAACAATTAAAATGCAAATTTAGATTAACATTACAAATTTAACAATTTCACTTATTCGATTCAAAATCTTATAAATTTTAAAATTAACGAAGTATTAAATGAGGTAAATATTAAAATTCCCGAAAAAGTAAAATTGCACAATTAAAAAGTATTAAGTTCAAACAAATATTCGACTTTTAAAGAGAATAAAAAAAATAAGATGAACCATGGTCCAAACGTTGAGATTCAACGTCTGACCATGGTCCAAACGTTGAGACTCAACATGCAACCCATGGTCACACGTTGGGTCTCAACGTTTGGACCATGGATGACACGTTGAATCCCAGCGTTTGCCCATGGTCACACGTTGAATCTCAACGTTCCATCCATGGCCAAACGTTGGGATTCAACGTGTCATCCATGGCCAAACGTTGGCACTCAACGTCACATCCATGACCAACCCCAATTCGAAAACCAACATCACATTTTCCCCAAAAAACGCAATATAAATCATCATTAACAACATTCTAAGCCAAATACTAAACATTAAAATAACAATTGAACTTCAATTTATGAATAACACAACAAATTACAACTAAAACAAATCAAATTAATACATTCTAAAGCAAATACCTAATTGAAATTTCACAAAATAACAAAAATGATGTTAAGAAACATATAATCATATCAATTAATACATTCTTATACTAATTTACGATTCAATTAATACATCCCTAAACTAATTGACGATTCAATCAACAAAAAACAAAAAAAAACAAAAAAAGTGTACCTCAACTAACGGTGGTGGGGCAGGGTGGTGGTGGTGGTGGTGGTGAACGGTGCACGCCGGTGGTACGTGTGGTGGGGCAGTGGGGCAGGTGGTGGTGCGAGTGGTGGTGAAGGTGAATGTTTGTGTTTAGTGTGAATTGAGAAGAGAGAGAAAGAAAGAGAGAAAGGATGAGATGAGAGAGACGAAGGGTAACGAGCGTAATTTTTATAAGAAACGCCGACTACGTTTAGTAAAACGTCGACTACGTTTACTAACCGGGCTAATTAAATCTCTCAATTAATCTTAACCCTAACTCAAAAATTTACTTATATGGAGATTACTAGAAGTATGCGGCAATGAATTCGAGGAGGAAGAAGGTAAGTTAATCTTTAATTGTTAATCGTCTTCCCAGATTGTCAGACGCCCTTGAGTGGCTTGACATTCTTTTAATTCGCAGGACAACAATAATATAAATCAGAAAGACAAATATTTCAATATAGTTTCAGTTTTTTTTATTTCAAATCTGGAATAAAGATGGCACCATATACCTAAATTCAATTGAAATTCAGTTTCAATTTTTAATAGAAAAGAATGAACATGGATGAAATATGACTCCAAAAATAAAGATGTACAAACTTGAAGACTTGAACAATTAAATTAAGAAATTAAGTACTAGTTTTGATGAAGAGAGAAAATGAGTAAAATAGTGTAAATGATAAGAGCAAAGGGTTAATCTTTGAACTTAGATATCATAATATCATGAAGATTCATAAATTGGGAATGTGCCTAGCTAAAGGCTGTCTTGCATGAGGCGTGTTTTTAGTCTCGCTCAAATGTTTGACAAATTTGACCATTCTGTTCTTTTACTCCAATGTGCTAACAGAGGAAATGTGCTAACGGAGGAAATGTGCTAACATAAGGTGAAAGAAACTCAAGGGCATTTTCGTCATAAATTTTAAGGAAATGGACAAAATTTAACGGAGATATTCACCAGATCTGTAAAATGGCAGCAACTTTTGACCTGAGATCAACTTAAGGGAATAATGTAAAAAGAACATATAAGTGAGTAATTTTAGAAACACTAAAACTTCAGAGAGACGGTCTTTCAATAACTTATTGAGAGACCATTTTTTCGTACCCTTTTATTTGTCTTTCGTACCATTTTATTTGTATTTCGTGACCCTTTTATCATTGATTGTGAGATAGTGATTTCGTACCTATTTACATAATACATGTACTCGTTTTATCTTTAATCCTGATTTGTAACTATTTTATTAGGTTTAGTACCTATTTTATTAGGTTTAGTACCACTTTTTATCAACTTCGTACAATAATCTCTCAATAATCTTATTGACAGGCCGTCTGCCAGGAGAACTACTCTTTTAGAAAAGTAAAACATAAAAGGAAGTAATTATTAATTTACTCTTTATTAAGAGCTAAAAATGGCCAAGGAAGGAACTGAAATTTCTCACTATTCTAAATTTAAGCATTAAACGGCCACATTAGTTGCGGCTATTACATTATATTTGTGATAATGACATGAATTAAGAGTGAGGTTAATGAGTCATTAAGTCGGTTTTAATACACATTATTCACTTCATTCCTCCCCTTGTAACTACTCTTTTAGAGTACTACAAATAGTATTGATTTTATGTGAATCATGATGTGAGAAATACAACAACACACAATGTAGAAATAGTTAGATACTATAATCACAGTTAAGCTCTCCATCATATTGAAGCTTTGGAATTTGTGGTGTGGCTATATCTGGTGACTCTAGTAGCCACCGGTATCGGTCTCAGTTTGGGTTTCATGGACAGAAAGCGGCACGTCGATCATCGTACCTATTCCGCTATTAAGGTACGAATATTTTCTAACAGTGGTATCAGAGCCAATCGTGTTCCTACTACTGTCCCGATTTTTTAATAACATGATTAAATTGAAAATCGGTTTTTTATTTATCATGTTCTACGACCAATCCTGTTTGTAAACTGTTAAGACGATATAAGGGAAATCAGTGTGTTATTATGTGAGTCAATGGGCTGCTTATATAGTTACAATCACTAGTAGAATTATGCCCTACAGTGTCGGTTCTAGAAGACCATTAGTGACGGTTTTGAAGCGACGTGATTGCTGGGGTCACATAAGGTTTGTGTCGGTTGTAAAACCGCCACCGTAGCTTACCCTACGGTATCGGTTGTGCGTTAAAACCGTCACCATAGGATACGCTATGGTGTCGGTTGTGAGTTCCAAACCGCCACCATAAGGGTCTAAACCGTCACCATAGGGTAAGTTATGGTGTCGGTTTTGCGTCTACAATCGTCACAATAGGGTAAGCTATGGTGTCGGTTTTGCGTCTAAAACCGTCACCATAGTGTAAGCTATGGTGTCGGTTGTGAGTCCCAAACCGCCACCATAGGGGTATAAACCGCCGCAATAGGGTAAGGTATGATGTCAGTTTTACGTCTAAAACCGTCACCATAGGGTAAGGTATGGTGTCGGTTTTGCGTCTAAACCGTCACCATAGGGTAAATTATGGTGTCGGTTTTGCGTCTAAAACTGTCACAATAAGGTAAGTTATGGTGTCGGTTTTGCGTCTAAACTGTCACCATAGGGTAATCTATGGTGTCGGTTTTGCGTCTAAAACCGTCACCATAGGGTAAGCTATGGTGTCTGTTCCAATATAAGAACCGTCGCCATATATATATATTTTAAAAAAAAATAGCTAGCTAATTTCGACAGCACCTCCCCTAATTTGATGCTAGCCGAATATATATATTGATGGAAGAATACCTGCAAAGAATTTTAATCAATTACCAACAAAATAATGCTTCATTCAATAGCTTCAGAATAACCATACATCTCCTATTCTCATCCAACAATACAATAACAGTATTATGTTTCCCAACGACGTATAATCCGAGAAAACAAGCAACAAGTATCCTCAGCAATAACCTCAACTAAGCAACAAGTAAAAATCCAACAATTAATCTAAACTATATGTTCTCGAAACATTTTGCACACCTCTTTAACTTCATTCATATCTTCAACTGACATGGTTGAATCTTCAATAATCTACATTTAAGAAAATCAATGATAAGATGCTTTTGTTTAAAAAGAAAATAAGTAAAATATATATATATTTTTACTTAAAAATAAGAAATACCTGCTCAAATTGTTCCTCACTGCCCTTTGAGTAATAAAATGTTATGTTATACATCCACTTCATGACATAATAACCACATTCGTAATCTCCGGGTTGTTGGGGGCACTAAATATATAAAAGGATACTGTTATTATATTTAAACTATATTGGATTATGATATTAGATAATTGAAAAAAAAAGTAGCTAATGTTCACTTACCTTCTTAATCACTTTGATCTGAAGTTGATTTTTTTTAGCAAAATTACACCTTATTCCATTAACACAATGTAAAATCCAAGCAGCTTTTAGCCTTCCTTTTATGCTGAGCTTCTTTGCCACCCTTTGTTGTGAATCCAAAATGTACACAGTGTTCAGCCCCAGGCAAAAAACGATCAACATCCAATGATTTCTATACATTTGAGTTCATACTTAGAGTTAATATATAATATAAAGAACAAGATTTCAAGCAGCATAAAGATGCGGTAGAGTATCAACAACATGTAATCATGTATACTTTTGATGTATACAAGATTTCAAGCATTTAAAATCAAAGGAAATTGATTATTTCAGAATTTTTCATGGCTGGTAGAATTGGCTTAGACAAGATATGTTTAACATGTTTTCATCCTAATCTGCGGGTGAAAGGACTTGTGAGTGTGGCTGAGTATTAGGTGCGGTAATGAGGCAGAGTTAGATTAATAGTGAGTCAGTGCAGGGTCTGGGCTGGTGTAGCATGAACCTGCTCCGATAAGTGCTACGACGACTACTTCCTTGACTCCATGAAAGCCCAATTCCCACACACTATTACCAGTACAGCATCATTAATAGATCTGCTCCAAGTTATCCAAACCTTCTCTGAGGCTACTGGTTTAAAAATCAGTCCAGCCAAATCAAATGCTTACTTTGGGGGTGTGGCTGTTGCCCTTTAACAGGAAATTTTAGCACTGGCTGGCTTTGCAGAAGGTACACTGCCTTTTAAATATCTGGGCATTGCAATCAAAACAACCAGACTGCAAAAGAAAGACTGTGAAGAACTGATTGAGAATATCTGTACTAGGCGGCATGCATATGGGGCTAGGAAGTTCTCCTCTGTTGGGTGCAATACAAGCCTACAACCACATTAAGAACCAAGACTGGATGCAATACAAGCCTACTGCAAATTCTCAATGTTATTTGTGTGGACAAGAGAATGAAACTACAGATCATGTATGTCTTCTTCCAATAATGTGCATATAGCCAACAAGTGCTACAGGAATTGACAGTGCTGGCAGGATTAATAATTCCTAGTCAAGAACCTGTGCAATGGTGTGAGCAGAGTCCAGGCAGTGGAGTACAAAAGGGAGCCAAGGCGGCTCTAGTAGTGGGAACTATATATCATATTTGGCACCAACAGAATCAATGCAAACACCTCTAAAAACCATTCACCCTGTAGGACATGAGACTAAAATTTAATGATATATCTATAAAATATCTTACTGTGGGTGAAACAAGTCCAGCAGCAACTCCACCAGCAAGAAGAAAGACCAACAAAATAAGTTGCAACAGACCTAAACATATATAAGATTCAAAAAAAGGAAAAAAAAGAAAACAGAACCTAGCGCAACAATCACAACTTACCCTTCATAAAATGCACCCATGATATACTTCTTTTCCTCTTGAATCTTCATGACATGCATTATATAATCTTCAAACTCTCGAGCTTTATGCATATAATCCAAGAGTCTTACGGGACACATGAATCCAACTACTTCCGTTGCTTTGATTTCAGCCGCACATTGATCCGATCTGGCAGGTTCCTCGTATCTGTCATTCACGGGAGGTATGTTTTATGCACTAAATAGGGGCATAAATGGGTCCGTCAGTATGCCATTTAATGCGCCACACTCAGATTGTGTTGGCCGATAAATTGGTCGCGTGTGCAGCGCCACTCCACTGGTCCGGGGCCTTAATTCCATCCTTAATAGTGAATTCTACAAAACTCATTCAAGCTATTAATGACAGTTACTAATACCCTGTCAATGTACG
This sequence comes from Silene conica, assembly GCA_029255685.2. Classification (NCBI taxonomy): domain Eukaryota; kingdom Viridiplantae; phylum Streptophyta; class Magnoliopsida; order Caryophyllales; family Caryophyllaceae; genus Silene; species Silene conica. The sequence goes on along the minus strand of CM055311.2, from coordinate 1,876,828 downwards.
TTGGTCTGCAGGCAAGACATTGTAGCGTCGTTAATCCTTGCCAAAAGAAGAGCAGAAAAGCTGTATCCTTTTGCAAAGTTGGTGCATTTTCCAGGAGGGCATTTAGTGATCCGCGAGAGAGTGAACGAGGTAAATACAGGGAATATATATGTCCATGTTTTTCTATATGTAAACTGTCGGAGCAACATCGACTCCTCCTATCCTCTCAAGCACATATTTACAGCTTCTGATAGTTTGATCAACAATGTACTTCTCTGGTTGCTATCTCAGGTCAATGAAGAGCTTCTAAAGTTGATCAGGGCATCGGAGTCGAAGATAAGCCCACGTGATTGGACGAATTTACCCCCCACAACGACTACAGGTCAGGTTTCTGAGATACTTTAAACAGTTAAACACTCTTGATTCTTTCAGCATACACTTTATGATCGACAGACGATCATTTAGTATTTGCGACAGGGCCGACAGTACTCGTTGGCCTTTACTGATCTCTGTTCGTCTTTTGGTTTGCATTGGTTTGCAGATTCTATTTCCTCAGCTTCCCTGGAACGATTAAAAAACGTCTTCGTTCATTTCCTCACTGTACTCGTGATCGCACTCCAGTATGTGGGAAAACTAGTGGATAAATTCACACCAGTCACGGTTGCTTCTTCTTCAACATCGAAATAAGCTACCTCCGACTCCCAGGCAGGGCCGGATAAATGGTTTGGCAGATGAAGACATTTGCACTTTGCACCCATATTAACTCAAAATCCCGCTTTCCATACATCCAACTTCGATCCATACTCTATTTATCAAATTAAACATGAAGTTATTAGCAACTTGTTCCTGATATAATTATTTAAAAATTCAAATTATTACTTTGGTTGGGTCAATGTTTATGTTTGAGTCCTTTTTAGGTGGCTAGAGACAATTAAAATATTGGCCAAGCTTGTCGAAATTGAGTAGCAGTTTCCTTACTCAACAAACTGTATATGAGAAGATATTATATAGGGTAGGAAGTGGAAAGAATAGGGTATGCAATAGTTAAGTGCATTCTAAAACAAGAGGTGGGAAGAGCAACTGACTCAACAAGACCCCGTTCCATCTACTTACTTGGATAGTTATGAATCAGGGACTGAATGTCAAAGCCTACCACTGTACTAGTAGTTACTGTTGTACTGTTGTCACTATTTACTGCTGCCGCCACTGTTAGACTATAAAGGCTGTACTCTGTTGCTACCCTCTATCAGACACTACAGGTCTGATTTCCTCCTATTACTGACTGCACATCTAATGCTCTGGCTATACCAGACCATCCCCTTCTACTTTGAACTGTCACTACACTTACTACTACTGCGATACTCTTGTCACTGCTGTACTACGTCTGCACATATACGCTGCAACTGCTGCAGCTCTACTACTGTTGTACTAGCTACTTGCTACTGCATATACTACCACCCACTGCCGCCACTACACTACACTTGATGCCACTGCCACTACTTACATTCCCTTCTCGAATCCCAGAAACTACCTTCGTTAATATGATAGCTCTAGACCAAGTTCTACGAACAATATCGAGACAGAAGACATCCAAGCGTAATATAGTACCAGTAACTTTATTAAACATGAACTATTGCGAATTGGGGCAGTAACTTTCTAGTATTCACATAATAAGCAGTATTCACATAATCCATAAAAGAGCTAGATTAAGGATAGCTAAATGGGGCAGCAATTGGTATTCACATAATAAGCAGTATAGATATGAGATGAATATCAAATTAAACAACATATTACTGAAATTGATTATAGGAAAAGCAATAGTAGTATGACACACGCACCTTTGATTGACGAATTGCGAACGAATTGATGATTGCGAATTATTGTTTGCGAAATATGAACGAACAGCTATCTGAAATATGATTGGGAAATATGATTGCGAACGAAATATGATTGCGAAATATGAACCAATTGAACAAATTGAACTAACTGTGAACGAATTATGACTGCGAATTGTGAACAAACTGTGAACTCTGACTGCGAATTCATAACGAATTACGAACAAATTGTGAATAAATTGCTGATTTGTGAACGAATTAAGGACAAATTGCTCATTTGGGAACGAATTGATGATTTGGGAATGAATTGATGATTTGGGAATGAATTGATGATTTGGGAATGAGTTGAATTGAATTGAATTGAATTGAATTTGTTTTTGAAGAAGAAGCGTGTTGCAGTTGAATTGAATTTGTTTTGAAGAAGGCGCGCGTAGTAGCAGCAGTTAACTTCAACGCAAACACGTCCCTAGCTTGATATACGTCTATTATAATTAAAACCGTCACAAATTTCATACGGTGACGGTTTTTGCTAAAAAATCGTTGTTTTTTTTCACTACTTTTAATGTCGTTATTAATGTCGGTTATACTTAAAACCGTCACAAATGATTTATAGTGGCGGTTCTGACTTACAACCGACACAAATAATTTATTTTATCGTGACGGTTCTTTATTAAAACCCACAATAGACTCCCTATAGCCTAAAAAAATCCTTCCCGCCAATTTTTTTAGCCTTTTTATGTCGTTTCTATTAGAACCGTCACGATAGCTGCGACACGATAGGGGTTTTTTGTACTAGTGAATACAATTATCTTGGGAGAATATGCAATCCCGTAATTATAGCTAGAATATCGTAAATATCGTAACAATAGCATTTCATTAGCATATGATCGGAATAATATATTCCTAATAACAAATTCCTAATACCCCCCCCCCCCCCCCTCTCAAGCTGGAGCATGGAGGTCGAGAGTGCCCAGCTTGCGGAGAAGGGTCATAGCTCCCAAAGCCTTTGTGAAGATATCAGTGAGTTGAGTCATAGTACAAACATGTGAGGGAGTAATTAAGCTTCTGTAATAGCGTCACGAACAAAGTGACAGTCGATCTCGATGTGCTTAGTTCGCTCATGAAAGACAGGATTGCGTGCAAGATGAAGTGCAAACTGATTATCACAAAAAAGTTGGATGGGAAAGGAGAGAGGTACGTCCAGGCTGTCAAGTACACCGCGTAGCCATTTTAATTCGCAGACGGTGTTAGCCATGGACCGATATTTGGCCTCACTTAATGAGAGTGAAACCACGTTTTGTTGTTTCGTTTTCCACGAGACAGGTGAGTCCCCAAGAAGAATGAACCATCGCGTGACTGACCTTCGTGTGGAAGGACAACCCCCGTAATCAGAGTTGCACCAGGCCGTGAGCGTAGGAGAACTGTCAGTACGCAGCAAAACTCCCTGGCTCGGACTGCCTTTGAGGTACCTAACCACTCGTAGCACTGCAGCCATGTGTTCTTGTCGCGATTCATGTAAAAATCGAGAGAGAATGTGGACCGCGTAGTTTAGATCAGGCCGTGTGACATCTAAATAGACCAAGCGTCCCACAAGTCGTCCATAGGACTCTATGTCATCGAGAACCGCACCCGTGGCCTTTCCCAGCGTATGTTGTTGTTCAATTGGTGTAACTGCGGGTTTAGCACCTAATAAACCGGTCTCAGAAATGATGTCAAGAGCGTAATTGCGTTGACTAAGGTAGATACCTTCGGCACTCTGAGCCACTTCGAGGCCTAAAAAATATTTGAGAGGCCCGAGGTCCTTCATATGGAAGCAATTTCCCAAATATGTCTTGAATTGAGCAACAGCGGAAGAATTATGACCAGCAATGACGAGGTCGTCTACATAGACGAGAATGAATAGACATACCTCACCTTGCGAATGAGAGAACAGGGAATAATCGCAGTAGGATTGACAAAAACCATACCATTTTAGTGCCGTAGTGAGTTTAGCAAACCAGCAACATAGTGCTTGACGGAGTCCGTATTAAGATTTTCTGAGACGACATACTTTCCCTTCCTTACCACGACTAAAACCCGGAGGTAGGCGCATGTAGACTTCTTCGTCCAAATCACCATGTAAGAAAGCGTCGTGGACATCCATTTCATGAAGCTCCCATTTATTAATAGCAGCTACAGCAAGAAAAGTTTGAATGGTCACCATCTTGACAACGGGTACAAAGGTTTCCCCGTAGTCTATGCCTTCTACCTGATGGTTGCCAAAAACCACAAGTCGAGCCTTCAAATGTTCAACTGTACCATCCGATTTGTACTTAATCTTATATACCCATCGACAGCCCAGCGGTTTTTTGTCAGTGGGAAGATCGGTTAATTCCCATGTCTCATTTCGTTCTAAGGCATCAATCTCATCTTGCATAGCCTTACACCAGCTAGTATCCCGAATGGCTTCCTTAAATGAGGGTGGTTCAACCCCAGCTGTTATAGCTGCAAGGAAATGACGATGTTTTTCCGAAAAAACTTGACAATGAAGATAATTTGCTATGGAATAAGGCGTACCTGAGGACTGATGTGGGAGAACTGGGTGAGCTGGGAGGTGAAGATGGATTTTGTGCGGTGTCCAACACATAACCTCGAAGGCGAGAATTGGCAAACTGATGCGACAACCTTTACCCAACATATGAGTACTTGTGACGATATTATTTTTGAGCACCTCTGTTTCAGAAGCCGTATGCACCTCGGGTGCGGAAACCGTATCAGTAGCACCCTCAATTATTGCACCAGTATTCAGAAGCACCTCGAAACTAGGACCCGAGACCCCCCTGCTTCGGTAACTGTATCGGAGCGGATAGACACAGTGTCGATGTCACCATTAAAAGGCTCATCATAAAGGAAGAAGTTTGTAGTATCATCAAAGGAGGGTGTGGGTGTATCACCACTAAAAGCCGAGGGGAACATTTTCTCATGGAAGACCACATCGCGAGAGACGAAATAAGACTTAGTCTCGAGATCATATAGTTTCCATCCCTTCTTATTATGAGGGTACCCTACGAAAATACACTTACGCCCCCGTTTCTCAAATTTATTACCCTTTGTGTGTTGCTGTTGAGCGAAACACAGACAACCAAAAATGCGTAAATTAGCATATGACGGTGCTACACCAAACAGATATTCGTACGACGTTTTGTTATCAAGAAGGGGAGTCGGTGTTCTATTGATAAGATAGGCGGCTGTGAGAATACATTCCCCCAAAAAAGACTTAGGTAAATGGGCTTGAAAACGGAGGGCTCATGCAACATTTAGAATGTGTCTATGCTTGCGCTCGACACGACCATTTTGTTGAGGCGTGCCAACACAAGATGTTTCAAATTTAATGCCATGAGTAAAAAAATAGTCTGGCATACAGTTAAATTATGCCCCATTATCACTACGAACCGTTTTAACCGTCTTAGAAAATTGGGTTGTAACCATTGAGAGAAAACTCATGAACATATCGGTTAATCTCAGTTTCATCAAATAAAAAGTATACCCACGTAGCACGAAAATAGTCATCCACGAATCAACGATGGTTAAGACATATTTCGCACCACAAGAGGAAGCAAGTCGGTAATATCTCCATAAATCACAATGTAAGAGGTCAAACAAGTGGGATGCACGTTTATTATTCGAAACGAAAGTACTACGGTGTTGTTTGGCAAAATGACATGCATCACAAACCAACTCTTTATTGCAAATTAAATTACGAAAAAGAGGGATAGTCTTGACCACATTATCTGACGGGTGTTGATGCGTGTCTATTTTATGATGTTTTCACATCCATTTTACACGCATTTCAGAGCTCATTTACGAGTTTTTGGTTATTATTTCGATATTTCGTCTACTTTCGTATTTTTATGCAATTTTCAAGATTTATGCGGAAATAAGGCAAATTTAAGTCAAACCCGTCTTCAAGTAATTTGCAACGCTGAGGGAACCAAGGAACAAAGAAGGAACGGAGTTTACTGCGCTTTTCCAGACCCGAAAGACTGATTTTAGAAGATTTGGATGCTGACACAACAGGTGTTTCGGTCGACCAAGGTACCTGTCAAGCAACTTTCAGAAGTTATAAAAGCCTAATTACCCCATTTTACTGATCATCAAGTTTTTATCTATCATTAGTTAACGTTTTAAGACAGCTAAGTTACTAAGACCAAAGGGTATGTGAGTTAGACATTAGGAATCACCTATAATGTTGACAACCATCATATGTGAGACCTAGGGACTAATAGTATAGGCCGAAAGGAGCAATTAGATAACATAGACCGAAATGATTTGTTATACCCATTACACGACTTCAATGCATGTTGACCTAGACCGTCTGCCATCGTAGTTATGATGACTTAATCATCCTAACATCTCTTTTACTATCTTATTTACATCTTATTTTCAATTTTATTCTTGTTTTATTTGCTAGACCTATTTGAGACCAAAACAAAAACATAGACCCCCTTTTGTTACCCTAAGACTCAAGACCTAGAACAATTAGCACTCCCAAACTCCTTGTGGTTCGGCCTTGACTTACTCTATCTATAGTTTAAGTTTAGGAATTATAAATTTTATCTTTGACGCCCTCAACGATGGGTATCAAATTTTGGCGCCGTTGTCGGGGAGGTAGCGCTAGTGTTAACTATTTCTAGTTTTTTGTCTTTATCTTTTGCTGTTATGACCATCTTCCTTTTCCCACAATACGAGCATGGACCGTTGCATACCTATTTTAATAGATTAACCTCTTTCCTCTCTCAGTCTGACTATCATGTTAGTATTTGGGAGGTTTGTCGTATCATCTACAATGGGGTCACTGGTAAGACTTTGATCAAAATTGAGGGAAGTTGTGGATGGGATTTTTGTGACCTACCCTGTAAGGAGCAATGGGAGCTTCTCAACCAATTAATCCAAGCCAGTGAAGATACAGAGGGGTATGGGAACGTTGACATTAGTGACTTGAATCTTTCTGTTGAGAGTGATCCTATCACACTCGTTACAGAAGATTCGCTCATTCTTGATGAGGATGAGTATGATAGGCTACTTGACTCCCTTTCCCTCTAGTTGATGATACTGACTCGGATACAGCTGATGAGCTAGAAATTCATCCCTTGACTGACGAACCTATTTTTGTAGGTTTTAGTGATGGACATGTTTATGATATGTTTGAACCTTCTGATAATGAGTCTTATTATGTGCAGGATTCATTTGTTAACATTTCTAATGTTTTAGATAATATTAGTGAATGTTCTGCACAAGGATCCTTTACAAAGGATCCTTCAAAGGCTTTGATGTGTTTTGAGATATGTGCAGGTGAATCTCCTACTCATAAAGCTGAATTGGATGCTCCAAAGGTTGCAATACATGGGACGGAGCCCACAGTCGATAAAACGAGAAGTGTTCTCGATCGAGTAGTACCACTTACTCGATGAAATGACGTAAAGAACGAGATCACTCAATCGAGTGATCCTATGGCTGAAGAGAAGAGCCCGAGGAAGAAGAAACCGAGGAAGGTGTCGGCCCATGACTTGGGAGTTGACGACCCCGGAAGGTGGAGGGCTAGATCTGCAGATGATGACCCATCCATTTACACAGTGAAGAGGAACCCATCTACCCAGATCAACACAGCGGAAGGAGTGGCCTGTAATCAAAAACCATGGTCAAAGATTTTTCGCATCCTTCGGGGATGACTTCTCCTTGTCGCTCAGATTTTTAAGACTCTTTTTACTGTTTTTAAGACATTTTGTTGTTTGTTTGCTTTTAGACTTAGATACCTTTTGCTTTGTTGTTTAGTTTTTTTATAAAATTAGACTTGGTACTCAGGGATACTGCGCAAGTTTTGGGCGCATATAATTTGTTTTTACAGGTTTTAAAGGGAATTTACTCAATCCATTGAGTTAATTCGAGGAAAAAAAACGAGCACTGTTACAGGAAAAGCGGTCGACCGACCGGATGCATCAGTCGGTCGACCGATGTCTGCACCCAGTAGCCACTGTTCACCGAACCTTGGTCGGTCGACCAAGGATAGTGGTCGGTCGACCACTATCACTGCTACTGCCTGTCTCGGGAAGCGTGCAAGCAAGACTAGGGAGTCCTTCTCTCTATCCTTTCTTTTATGCTCTCAATTTTTCTTTCATTTTCATACCTTGTAATTACCATTTATCGCCCAAGCACATTTAATTTCCGAAAAAGGTTGTCTTGTACTTTTTCAGGTCTATAAGGTGGCACTGCTGACTACCGAAACCTCCTAGCTCACGCCGGTTTGAGGAGGTTTCCGTTCACGCATAAGTCTGGTGAGTTCCTTCCATGTTCCCTCCTTAGTTTTATTTTAACGCAAACTCCCATTTTCCATGTTCTTTTGCATATACTATTGCACAATGGGGACATTGTGCGATTTGGTTTGGGGAAGGGTTTTGCGTCGCATTCATGTTTTATTGCATTTTTGTTACACGTTTGTTGCATTTACGTTTTGCATTGTTGTTTCTTTTTCCTTGCATATACACAAAAATACCAAAAAAATTGAAAATTTTTCAAATTTTTCAAAAAAATACACGTTTATTTTAGCGTATAGGTCGAGTCGGAACGATAGTATTTCTATGATGACTTTGCATTTTCATATGCTTATCCCTGAGCCTTGCTTGTCAACATGTTTTAGTAGTAGAATCATATGCATAATCTACGAGTTTTTGTCAAACTAGTTGTGTTAATCTTGAAACTTGACTTTTATCTTTGGCAAACTACAACACATTCTGAGTTTTTAGAGCCTTTTTACTGGTGTCATCTATGACCAGTTTGTTAGGATGTGAGTAGTACTCCCCTTGAGACATGTTACATCAATATGCATAAACATGAATGTAATCTACTTTATACCTGTATGCTATCTAGTTTTGTGATATATGACACGCGCAATTGAGGTCCTTTTTTTTCCGTTCTCGCCCATAAGCTTCACATAGCCAAATTTACCTTTTCGTCCCATAAGCTACATCCCATACTTAGCCTACCCTATTCAAGCTAGTAATTGTAGTCACGGGAACGTTTTTGATTTTTTTTGGTTGTTATGTTCTCATGTACGTGAGAAAGAAAGAAGGAAAAAGAAAAGGAAAAAAAATCGAAATACATTGCAAGTCAGTCAACTGACCGCAACCCTTGGTCGGTCGACCAACTGACAGAATCAGAAAAATGCAGTTTGTTTAAAAAATTCCTTCCTTTAGCATTTATTACTCCCGTACTTCATTCATATCTTTTGGGAGTCGCTTTTCCTTGAAATATTTGTGAGATTCGTGCTTTGAAAAAATAGCACCGTGTTCAAGTTCTTTGGGTTTGAAAGTTGAGAAATCTTTCATTGTTTGGATCCTGTTTTTTTTGCTAGCTTGGCTACTTAAACTCCACATATCCAAACTATCTTAGCCTCTCTTACCCATTACCTCACATATCTTTCCTAACCTCAACATGTGTCGAAGTAACTAGATTGGTATGTATATGCACGGTTGTAGAGATTGTTTTCATGTTAGATTGCAGGAATGTTCTCATGGGTCGAAGTTAGGTGAGTGTCATTACAAAAGTACTTCTTTCTATCTTTCACGTACACTCACTCTTTGCTTATTGTGTGATTTGAGCGACCCGCAAGAGTCCATGGTGAAAAGTCTTTATGGTTGATAGATTAGCAATGTTTGACAAACTTCATAATTCGTTTGCATAATTCATTTACTATTTCATTGTTGATTTAGCATTAAATTGGTTTCGGCTTTACATTTGCATTTCGCACTGAGATTGAAATCGTTCCATTAGTTTAAGATCGAGTCTACTTCTTGCTTGAGGACAAGCAAGAGCTTGGTTTGTGAAATTTGATGTGTGTCTATTTTATGATGTTTTCACATCCATTTTACCACATTTCAGAGCTCATTAACGCGTTTTTGGTTATTATTTCTCTATTTCGTCTACTTTCGTATTTTTATGCAATTTTGCAGATTTATGCGGAAATAAGGCAAATTTAAGTCAAACCCGTCTTCAAGTAATTTGCATGGCTGAGGGAACGAAGGAACGTAGTTTAGTGCGCTTTTCAAGACCCGAAAGACTGATTTTAGAAGACTTGGAAGCTGACACAACAGGTGTTTCGGTCGACCGACCGAGCCTACTGGTCGGTCGACCAAGGTACCTGTCAAGCAACTTTCAGAAGTTTTAATTCCGAAATCAGGAGCATTGGAAACCCGATAGTTGGTCGACCGACCAGCATTAACGGTTGGTCGACCAAGAAGCCTTTGGAAAAATCAGAAACAAGGCAAAGCCCACATGAACGTGATTAGGTTTAAGTAGAAAATTAGAAGATCATTATAAAAGCCTAATTACCCCATTGTACTGATCATCAAGTTTTTATCTATCATTAGCCCTAATCTAGTTCTACTTAAAAATCTCTTTAGTTTAGTTTCCAATAAATTTCTTCATTAGTTTACTTTGCAACAATTAGTTCCACGCAATTTGCAATAAAGTTCTAATCTTTCAGTTCTTCGAATCCCTTTGTTACGGTAATTTACTTTCTCAATTCAGTTTGTTCTTATTTTGTTAGTTTTATACCTGATATTTAGAATCCCAAAACCTCGTTATTGTTAATTGCATGATTATTATTGTTTTATTCATAATGTTTACTGTTGTTATTGTCGAAGTTACTATTTTTATTAGTATTATGCGTAGCTAAACCTCACATGTTAGGATGTAGGCAATTTATAGCGTAGATGGCGTAGTTTAGGGCTACCCGTAGCAGACCTTGGTCGACCGACTTGCTTCTCTAGTCGGTCGACTGAGGTGGTTAGTCGAACGACCGGGATAGCTGGTCGGTCGACCGACTTCGTGTATGACCAGACCTGTTTTTATTCGTTAATTGCAATATCTTACAATGAGACCGAAAGGGGACTTGTTAGATACTTAATAATGACCAACCCGGGGATCGAAAGATAAGGGAAGGACATTAGTTAACGTTTTAAGACAGCTAAGTTACTAAGACCGAAGGGTATGTGACTTAGACATTAGGAATCACCTATAATGTTGACAACCATCATATGTGAGACCTAGGGACTAATAGTATAGGCCGAAAGGAGCTATTAGATAACATAGACCGAAAGGATTTGTTATACCCCTTACACGACTTCAATGCATGTTGACCTAGACCGTATGTCATCGTAGCTATGATGACCCATTCATCCTAACATCTCTTTTACTATCGTATTTACATCTTATTTTCAATTTTATTCTTGTTTTATTTGCTAGACCTATTTGAGACCAAAACAAAAACATAGACCCCCTTTTGTTGCCCTAAGACTCAAGACCTAGAACAGTTACCACTCCCAACCTCCTTGTCGTTCGACTCTGACTTACTCTATCTATAGTTTAAGTTTAGGAAATTATAAAATTTATCTTTGACGCCCTCAACGACGGGTATCAGGTGTCCAAGGATCCGATGCCATAAATCCAAGCTTTCTGTCTCGGTCACACTGTTCACCGTCGAAGGTCGCTTTCCCGCACAAATCCAATATAAACCATGTCGTAGCTCACCGGCTCCAACCATCGTCTTCAAGGAACGGTCCTGAATAAAACATGAGTGTTTGGCAAATTCGATAGAATAGTCATTGTCGATAGCTAACTGGGAGATAGAAATGAGATTACAAGTTAAACTTGGAACATAAAGCACATTACGAAGGGTAAGCAAATCATTAATATAAACGGATCCCATAATTGTGGAAACGACTTGAGCACCATTCGGGAGACCAACAAGTCGGTCAGTGATCGTATTTTGGTCCTCCAAACAAGACAAATTACCCGTCACATGATTAGAGGCACCTGTATCGAGAATCCAAGGGCACATACCGTTGAGACGATCGGAAGCAAAGAGAGCAGAGACACCCGTGGTTACTACGTTTGCGTGAACAGCCGAGGAAGGACCCCCTGTTCCTGTCCCTGTTCCAGTTCCGGAATTCATGGCTGGGGTACCACTCACGCCATTCCCACGAGCAGATCCTGACCTGCTACGGCGATATTCGACCACCGTACGCGGTTTGTCGCCCCACCAGTCGAGGAAGCGTTGAGTTTTAAAAAAACAGTGAGTAATGTCGTGACCACGTTTGTCACAATAGGAGCAGTAATTTTCGCATCGTTCCCCACGTTCCTTGTCTCGTAAAGCACGCCAGTCGGTGTTAGAACGAGCGGCAGGCGTGGCAAATGCCACAACATCAGAGACATCAGAAACAAAGTCAGCGCGAAGCCTTTCCTTTTCAACACGACATGGTAAGCACGATTAAGAGAGGGTAAGGGATCGAGTTGAAATTGTTGAGAGCGCACATTACCGTAAAGGGTGGAGTCGAGGCCCATAAAGAACTGATGCAAGCGTTTGTTATCTAAACGCTTGATGGCAGACGGCCCAATTTCACATTCATACTTACCACACTTGCAAGCGAACGGTGGTTCATGTACGATAATGGAGTCCCATAGAGATTTGAGTTTACTGTAGTAGGTGGATACATCCATGCCTTTTGTTTGTTTGCAGTTATTTAATTGGGTCTTGAGACCATGAATTTTTGAACCGTTGACGACGGCGAATTGGGCCGCCAATTCTGACCAGAGTACAGCCGCATCTTCGCCGTAGGATATAGTGTCCAAAAGAGACGGATCGATTGTATATCGAATCCACTGAACCAAAGTACAGTGGACTACCTCCCAATTGTCAAGAGAGACAACGTCAGTGGGTTTCGGTATTGTGCCATTGACGAAGCCAAACTTGCGTCGGGATTTAAGGGACATTGTCATGGAATTTTTCCAGTCGTCGTAATTATCACGACGGAGAATAACGTTTGATATTTTTGCATTCGGAACGTCGTGGGATCTGAGAAAGTATGGGTTCGAGGGATCAATTTTGGGGGATGCGACTGGCGGCTCAATTTCATCGCCTGCCATAGCAGCCGTCTTAAGGATTTTCGTGATAAAGAGATTTAGGTTAATTTTGGTGAGAAAAAAGAGAAGCATGATACCATGTTAAGACGATATAAGGGAAATCGGTGTGTTATTATGTGAGCCAATGGGCTGCTTATATAGTTACAATACATTATCTTGGGAGAATATGCAATCCCGTAATTATAGCTAGAATATCGTAAATATCGTAACAATAGCATAACATTAGCATATGATCGGAATAATATATTCCTAATAATATATTCCTAATATAAACTGATATTCATGATTCATATGTTGATTTCATTAAGATATGAATTTTTACCTCAAAGATTCATGTGTTGAATTACATTTCAGAATTCATATGTTGAATGTACACTAATAATGACAGCCCTTAAATTAAACGACAATGCAATCGTGTTTGTCACAGTCATTGTCACCGTTTTGTGCATTTGAGAGCGTGGGTCGGATTAATCGAATTGTCAATCTCCGATCTATGTGACGGCGACGATAGTTTGAATAAAGATAGTGTTAACTCTCCGCGTCTGAGATAAAGAATCGTCGTTTTGATGGTGACGGTTGTATATAAAGTGCTTATGGGTGAAGTCTTCTGACCTTGGTTTTGTCCCGAAAAAATGAAAAACGGAGATGAGTTCTTCAATTGTTTTTCGGTGGATTATATATATATTTTTTTTGTGCAGTAAAAGTAAGGATGTTTTTTTTGTGTTTACTGCTTTAGTATGGAGTAATGTGTATGTCTATGGTATTTTATTACAAACACGACACATGACATTTTTTTTTCAATTAGAAAGTTGTGTACTTTTTCTTATTGTCAATGTTATTTTTATCGCATCCTTTTTTTTAAAATCCATTAACATGTTGGAATGTGAATATGATGCGTCTATTTTACCATTTACTACTATTGTATATTTCCGTCTTGTATGTGCACCTAATTAATAATGCTAATGTGTTCAGCTTAATTTCGATGCACTTTATTTCAGAATGTGAATTTGTTTTACATATGATTGTTAATGTCTAAGTGACATTATATAATACTAATTTGTTCAATTTTATTAATATTGTTAATGTCTAAGTGACATTATATAATACTAAAGTGTTTAGCTTATATTTGATTATACAAGTTTGGGATATGCACATATTGTATGTGTTTCATGACATTTGTTGCACATTATAAGATTGTAAATTTATTATTTTACATGTTATGTTTTAATATCTTAGTGATGTTAAGTAAATGCTAATTTGTTTAGCTAGATTCACAAGCGTGTGTGAATATGTCTCATATAGATTTGTTTTATATGATTTTAACTATACCCGATATTTTATGAATATGTTTCATACTTCGTGTATATAATTTTATTTGGACCATATAAATTTGTTTTATGTGGGTAATAATATCTTTCGTGATATTAATTAAATTTTATGAATGTGTTTCATAAATTTTATCTTATGTGAAAATGGCGAATGTCTAAGTGATATTTTACAAGTCACGTAAACTTGACTTTGTGTGTAAATTTTAGCTGTCTCAGTGACATTTCCTGTTTTGAGCATTTAGGCTAGCAGATTTATGGGTATGAGAAATACTAATATTTGACATCGTGTTCAAATTAGTATATGCTACTCATAATTATGTGTATATTTTGTTTTCCAAGATAAAGTTGAAATTTAAGAATCCGTTTCGTTTATTTCATTTTGGGAAAAGTGTGTAATTATGTATTACATAGGAAAAAATAAATATCTTATTGACATTTGTTGTTCATAAGATGTTATAACTTACATACAAGGCTTATGTCTTAGTGATATAATAATTATTGTAAATTTGTTTTACAAAAGGACTCATCTTTCAGATATGACGGTTCTTGTCAATGTGTTTTACGAGATGACTTATATTTTTGTGATATGACAGTTCTTTTAAATTTGTTTTATCAGATGACTTATATCTTTGTGAAATATAGATTATTAAGTTTATGTGATTTTGTTTTACATAAATGATGTATATCTTTGTGATATACTTGTACCTGTAAATTTGTTTTACATGAGAAACTCTTATATCTTAGTGATATATGATAACGTGTAAATTTAATTTTTACATGAGAGATGAGAAATAATTGAATACATATTAGTTGTGTATCAATAACTTAATAAAACTATCATATGTGTAATGATCAAGTTTTTTAGTTAATTGTAAAGAAATGCAAATTGGTTTTGCGTAATGATTATATAATATCTAAATGATATTATTATACATGCTAATATGTTTAGCGGTGTCCATAAGGGTGAATAGCTAATTTGTTGAGCGTTTTTAAAGGGTTAAGTAATTTCGTTTTCACTTAATCTTTAAAATAAATTAAACTATTAAAAGTTTTCGTTTATGGCGTCTGTGATGATTATGAGCTTAGCGAAATTTTCGAACGAACAATATAAATGAAAGAATTTTGATGATTTAATTTGGAATTGTGCCTTAATCCGTATACTTGTGTATGACAACAAGTGTTTTGGTGATTTGTTCACCATCGTGAAGCGGCTTGAACTATATATTATACTAGAATCATAAGATTTAGTATCTTATTAATAATCATGATTTCGAAAATTTGTGGTCCCTATTATATGATCGAGGTTGCATATCTTATTAATGAGTAAGATTATTAAAATCTGTTTTTTTACCAATATTTGTTCAAATATAGAGAGATTCATCCATGCAAAATTGAGTTATTTTGTATGTAGACCTATTAAGTTAGTTTTGAGACATGTCTTAATTAGAGCTTATGTAGGTCAATTTCATTTTGACATAGGGTACAAAACTGCGTGTCTTGATGCAAAAGTGTTTTAGGACTATCATCATTTTGTTACGTAAGATGATGATATGCCTTTTTAAACACGAGATTGAGTGACGCAAAAGTTTATTTTTCCATGGTGATTTGTTTACCATCCGATTGTGGGATTAAGAAATATACAAAACTCTTAATGGTTTATAATCACTCAATCCTTAGTAAATGCCTCAAAATGAATCCGGGAGAAAAGTGTTTTTTGGCGCTAATGCCTCCAAGTTGGATTATTATTAATAACCAATGTTACTAGTTTTAACCCGTGCAAAATTGCACGGATATAGTTCTAAAACATCAATATAATGATTAATATTTAAAAATGTTAATCCAAAATACATGTCTATCTTATAATCTATTTCTTTTATAATGATCATAGTTTAAAAAACGTGCAAAAGTTGCAATTCGTGAAAAAATGCACGAATTCAGTGTTAAAACATGATAACAATTTTTTTAGATCTACTCATTTTTTGTTGAAAACTATTTCTTATTCAAAAAATTTATTCAAATTTAGTAATATTTCGAAAATGTGCTCTTATGATGGTCAAATGTTAGAGTTAAAAGTTTGTAAAATAATATAACGACGTTATTTGTTTTACCAATTATTACCATTTTATGTTCGTTGTCTAATAATGTTTTTTGTCCACCCTTTTTTTTAGTATTGATACTATGTGAACTATTGAGAAAATTTTGCATTTTCAGATTGTATTATTTATGCAACATAAATGAAATTGAGGATGATGGTTCATTGGAGTTCTGTATTGATTATTCGATAAAATTCTATTAATAAAGTTGGTTTTCATAAATTAATTCCATATTTTTTTGTGATAGATCCGACATTTATTTAAAAATAAAAAATAAAAAAAAAATGGATGTGATGATGTGAACGCACGAAATTAATATAGATAAGATAAGTAATCTTAAAAATTTACATATTGAAATACTCTTTAAACTATTTTAGATGTTGTATTAGACAAAAATATATTATCGAAAATCAAACTTTTCAAGCCTCACTTGCTTATAAGTTTGAAAATCCCCACATCAAGTTGTTCTTCATTAAGAACTGGTATTGAAAGACAGATGCCCACCTTAAATAAAGTTGTTTGTGACTTGCGATGAATCATTTTAGTATATCACAATTTACAAATTATTAGCTAAAACATTGTTTTGTCAAAGAACCAAAACTTTTATATGTTAATAGAAATTTATTACCCGCACCAAAATCGCTCCTCTCATTAATTTAATTTTATTTACACATCTTATCATCTTTTTAAACATCACGCATGTCTATAATTTTTGTTTACACATCTTATCATCTTTTTAAATTAATTATTTTCCTTTGTTAAAATTCGTACCTTTAGTTAGTTAAATGTGCATGTTTTTTTTTCAAATTCTTGTTTCATTTTATATCATAGTTACAAATTAATGATGCTCGCAACTTACGTCGGTCTATTATGTTATCTGCTACCATACTTTACTTCATTTTGTAACTATGTTAAGATAATGTTTTTATTGTGACGTTGTTTTCATCATATATCTTAATTAAATGATTTTCTTTTTACTTTTTAGATCGATCACATGTCATTTTTCGGAATTATGCAATATATAGTTCGATAAAATTTATAACATTTTTTTTTGCGTTTTTAGAGCTAATGTGTATTATTATATTCTTCTTTAAAATTTTATTTTATCTTATTAGTATTATAGTGGATGTATTTTTTTGTACTTTATTTTAATTGTTATTGTAATTGCAAGTTATAATTGTAGTAAAAATTTGGACTGGATTTTTAATAGTTGACTTAATTTACTGTGATTTATTAGTAAAACTTGAGATGAATTTTTTACTTTCTAAGTTATTCATTATTTCTTATTATTCACTAATATTCACGTGTAGAAATTATAAACGTAAAGATTTACGTCTAAAACTTGAACATAGAGATTTTTTAGCAATTAATTACTTTTTTTTTCTGTGGGTCCCACATTACTTAAAATAAATAAAATTAAAAATATGAATGTGATGATGTGGCTTAAGGAGAATGCTTTAAATGTTTTTGGTTTTATATAGATAAGATTCTTACTATTGAGGACAAATATGTGGTACTGTTTAATGCGTCTGACTTAGTGTTGACTGTCGACAAGAAAATAGTATAGAGATAATATTAATTTTGGTTCATGTTTGTTGCGAGCCAAATGACATCAATCTTCATCCTTCTGTTAGTTCTTGTCCTTTGTGGATTTATAAACGGAGCGAGAATTTTATAGCTCGTAGTTGTTTAATTCATTGTTTGTCGATGAATAATTCAAAGAGGCTTTGTGCTACTTTGCTTTGTAAATTCTTTACGCATCTAGAGCGTGTGATTATTTCCAATAATTAGTTTATTGGAATTCACGGATTTTTTATTTAACCTCATGTTCATAGTTCGTTATGGCTTGTGTTTGACTATAATATAAAATGCCTCACAAGCCCAAATCTTCTCAAAATTTGATCTTAAAGCTGAATTCTGGCAATTAGGCATTAAACCTGAAGAAAGGCCAAAAACAGGTTTTTGCATACCTGACCACCATTTTCAATGGAAGGTGATGCCTTTTGGTTTAAAAACTGCTCCATCACCATTCCAGAAGGCGATGATAAAGATTTTTGAGCCTGTTCTAGAAAATGCCTTGGTTTACATAGATGATATCCTTCTGTTTTCCCCTGATATTGATTCCCACACCGCGTTACTAGAGAAATTCCATAACATTGTCCAACAATATGGAATAATGCTTTCTGAAAAGAAAATGGTTGTTGGAGAATCACAAATAGATTTCTTGGGAATGCACATTTCTAAAGGGCAGTATCATCTTCAACCTCACATCGCAACCCAGTTGGAAACATTTCCAGATGAGAAACTCTCATACAAGCAAGTACAACAATTCCTCGGTATTGTCAATTATATGGCAGATTTCATCCATGGCTTAGCCAAGTACAGGACCACACTCTCAGCACAATTAAGGAAAGATGCACCTCCATGGAACCAAAAATGCACTGAAGCAGTCAAAGAGTTAAAGAAAATTGCAAAGTCCTTGCCTGCGTTAAAAATCCCTTCAAAAGGAAAAAGGATTCTGCAAACTGATGCAAGTGATTGTTACTGGGGAACAGTCCTCTTAGAAGAAGATGAAAAGGGAGAAAGGCATGTATGTGGATACAAGAGTGGAGCATTCAAGGAAAGTGAAAAACATTATCACTCCACCTACAAAGAGATCCTTGCGGTTAAAAGAGGCATTGAGAAGTTTGAGTTCCATCTTATTGGGCAACATTTCCTGATAGAGATGGACATGTCCTCTTTCCCAAAAATGATACAGTTCAAGCAAAAAACTCTTCCTCAAGCTCAGTTACTCAGGTGGGCAAGCTGGTTCTCGCAGTGGAAGTTTGATGTCAAGCACATAAAAGGAAAAGACAACTTCCTCCCTGACTTTCTTTCAAGAACGCAACGAGAAATTTCATCGATCTTTCCGGTAATATACACAGTCAATCCAGTAAAAACCACAGATGAGCAAATTAGGGAATTAATTGATCATATGCCGCAAGCCATTCAAGAAGATATCCTCAAAAGTGTCCTAAACACAAGAGGAGTCCATACACTCCACAAAGTCCTCATGTTATACATAAACAGGTATGGTCTAGATCAAGGACCTCTCCTTGGATTACCTTACCACCCAAAGTACCATTTCCTTACCACCATCAACCTGAATCCAAATCATTACCGAAAGTTCCCACCAGAAGCTTATCTGTTGCTTTGGTACCTTGCTGAGTCATACACAACCGGAGTCCTAATTGGGAAAAGCCAGGTGTTGCAATACCTAGCAAAATGTCTGATGAATAAGAGAAAGCCACATTACAAAATTCTGTACAAATGGATGACGTTGTTCCACGACGCAACGTGGTGGCAGACGAATATTCGGAAGCAAGAAGGCCACACTTTATTTGTCACATTCAAAATCTTAACTGATCAGGAACAGGAAAAGGATGGCATCCGGATACATAAAAGATTTGAAGCATGGATAAGGTCAGGATACAATGATTCACCTTTTGAAGAAAATCATTTCCGAGAAAGGGCGCGTAGCCTTGCAGCCTTAAATGGAATAAAAGAATCTGCTGCAAAAAAGCTGTTCCATCCTGTTACTGCAAATTGGCACGATCCTGACACGTACCCCCAAGATTTCATCCACGAAGTCCGAAGAAACCTGCTGTGCTTTCATGATCAGTACTCGTGGCCAAAAAGCGATCGTGATCATCCAATATATAGAGTTGAAGGTGTGGCCTACAAAGTGAAGAATTTTATTCCTACACTGAAGGAATATCTGAATGCAATAGATTCGGGTAGCGACGAAAGTAGTAATGATGAACCCGTTGAAGCATCTTCCTCTTTTGGAGACAGGGGGAAAAGAATAATAATGGGAGACATGAATGACAATTAAATAGTAGCTTAAATAAAGCAATGGTGTATAATATAAGCTTTAGGTTTATGGTGTAAATTAAATGATGTGATTGGCATATGCTTGTAATATTCTACCTAGCTTGTACTATAAATAGAGGTGCTTGGTGCTTGCCATAACCAAGCTAAGTCTAAATGTATTCTCTCACAATAAAACTCTCTCTTGTAAAATATATCATCTCCTTATAATATAAGCTTTCCCTTATTAATCCTTGTCTTACAATCTTACATTTATATTGTTAAGTCTAATAATTATATATATATATAGATCCTGTAAAACCTCCTTTGTGGTTGTACTCACTATGTGTCCGTAAATTTGGTAGAAACATTTCCAGATGAGAAACTCTCATATAAGCAAGTACAACAATTCCTCGGCATTGTCAATTATATGGCAGATTTCATCCATGGCTTAGCCAAGTACAGGACCACACTCTCAGCACAATTAAGGAAAGATGCACCTCCATGGAACCAAAAATGCACTGAAGCAGTCAAAGAGTTAAAGAAAATTGTAAAGTCCTTGCCTGCTTTAAAAATCCCTTCTAAAGGAAAAAGGATTCTGCAAACTGATGCAAGTGATTGTTACTGGGGAGCAGTCCTCTTAGAAGAAGTTGAAAAGGGAGAAAGGCATGTATGTGGATACAAGAGTGGAGCATTCAAGGAAAGTGAAAAACATTATCACTCCACCTACAAAGAGATCCTTGCGGTTAAAAGAGGCATTGAGAAGTTTGAGTTCCATCCTGTTACTGCAAATTGGCACGATCCTGACACGTAACCCCAAGATTTCATCCACGAAGTCCGAAGAAACCTGCTGTGCTTTCATGATCAGTACTCGTGGCCAAAAAGCGATCGTAATCATCCAATATATAGAGTTGAAGGTGTGGCCTACAAGGTGAAGAATTTTATTCCTACACTGAAGGAATATCTGAATGCAATAGATTCGGGTAGCGACGAAAGTAGTAATGATGAACCCGTTGAAGCATCTTCCTCTTTTGGAGACAGGGGGAAAAGAATAATAATGGGAGACATGAATGACAATTAAATAGTAGCTTAAATAAAGCAATGGTGTAAAATATAAGCTTTAGGTTTATGGTGTAAATTAAATGATGTGATTGGCATATGCTTGTAATATTCTACCTAGCTTGTACTATAAATAGAGGTGCTTGGTGCTTGCCATAACCAAGCTAAGTCTAAGTGTATTCTCTCACAATAAAACTCTCTCTTGTAAAATATATCATCTCCTTATAATATAAGCTTTCCCTTATTAATCCTTGTCTTACAATCTTACATTTATATTGTTAAGTCTAATAATTATATATATATATAGATCCTGTAAAACCTCCTTTGTGGTTGTACTCACTATGTGTCCGGACACATAGTGAGTACAACCACAAAGGAGGTTTTACAGGATCTATATATATATATAATTATTAGACTTAACAATATAAATGTAAGATTGTAAGACAAGGATTAATAAGGGAAAGCTTATATTATAAGGAGATGATATATTTTACAAGAGAGAGTTTTATTGTGAGAGAATACACTTAGACTTAGCTTGGTTATGGCAAGCACCAAGCACCTCTATTTATAGTACAAGCTAGGTAGAATATTACAAGCATATGCCAATCACATCATTTAATTTACACCATAAACCTAAAGCTTATATTATACACCATTGCTTTATTTAAGCTACTATTTAATTGTCATTCATGTCTCCCATTATTATTCTTTTCCCCCTGTCTCCAAAAGAGGAAGATGCTTCAACGGGTTCATCATTACTACTTTCGTCGCTACCCGAATCTATTGCATTCAGATATTCCTTCAGTGTAGGAATAAAATTCTTCACCTTGTAGGCCACACCTTCAACTCTATATATTGGATGATCACGATCGCATTTTGGCCACGAGTACTGATCATGAAAGCACAGCAGGTTTCTTCGGACTTCGTGGATGAAATCTTGGGGGTACGTGTCAGGATCGTGCCAATTTGCAGTAACAGGATGGAACAACTTTTTTGCAGCAGATTCTTTTATTCCATTTAAGGCTGCAAGGCTACGCGCCCTTTCTCGGAAATGATTTTCTTCAAAAGGTGAATCATTGTATCCTGACCTTATCCATGCTTCAAATCTTTTATGTATCCGGATGCCATCCTTTTCCTGTTCCTGATCAGTTAAGATTTTGAATGTGACAAATAAAGTGTGGCCTTCTTGCTTCCGAATATTCGTCTGCCACCACGTTGCGTCGTGGAACAACGTCATCCATTTGTACAGAATTTTGTAATGTGGCTTTCTCTTATTCATCAGACATTTTGCTAGGTATTGCAACACCTGGCTTTTCCCAATTAGGACTCCGGTTGTGTATGACTCAGCAAGGTACCAAAGCAACAGATAAGCTTCTGGTGGGAACTTTCGGTAATGATTTGGATTCAGGTTGACGGTGGTAAGGAAAGGGTACTTTGGGTGGTAAGGTAATCCAAGGAGAGGTCCTTGATCTAGACCATACATGTTTATGTATAACATGAGGACTTTGTGGAGTGTATGGACTCCTCTTGTGTTTAGGACACTTTTGAGGATATCTTCTTGAATGGCTTGCGGCATATGATCAATTAATTCCCTAATTTGCTCATCTGTGGTTTTTACTGGATTGACTGTGTATATTACTGGAAAGATTGATGAAATTTCTCGTTGCGTTCTTGAAAGAAAGTCAGGGAGGAAGTTGTCTTTTCCTTTTATGTGCTTGACATCAAACTTCCACTGCGAGAACCAGCTTGCCCACCTGAGTAACTGAGCTTGAGGAAGAGTTTTTTGCTTGAACTGTATCATTTTTGGGAAAGAGGACATGTCCATCTCTATCAGGAAATGTTGCCCAATAAGATGGAACTCAAACTTCTCAATGCCTCTTTTAACCGCAAGGATCTCTTTGTAGGTGGAGTGATAATGTTTTTCACTTTCCTTGAATGCTCCACTCTTGTATCCACATACATGCCTTTCTCCCTTTTCATCTTCTTCTAAGAGGACTTCTCCCCAGTAACAATCACTTGCATCAGTTTGCAGAATCCTTTTTCCTTTTGAAGGGATTTTTAACGCAGGCAAGGACTTTGCAATTTTCTTTAACTCTTTGACTGCTTCAGTGCATTTTTGGTTCCATGGAGGTGCATCTTTCCTTAATTGTGCTGAGAGTGTGGTCCTGTACTTGGCTAAGCCATGGATGAAATTTGCCATATAATTGACAATGCCGAGGAATTGTTGTACTTGCTTGTATGAGAGTTTCTCATCTGGAAATGTTTCCAACTGGGTTGCGATGTGAGGTTGAAGATGATACTGCCCTTTAGAAATGTGCATTCCCAAGAAATCTATTTGTGATTCTCCAACAACCATTTTCTTTTCAGAAAGCATTATTCCATATTGTTGGACAATGTTATGGAATTTCTCTAGTAACGCGGTGTGGGAATCAATATCAGGGGAAAACAGAAGGATATCATCTATGTAAACCAAGGCATTTTCTAGAACAGGCTCAAAAATCTTTATCATTGCCTTCTGGAATAGTGATGGAGCAGTTTTTAAACCAAAAGGCATCACCTTCCATTGAAAATGGTGGTCAGGTATGCAAAAACCTGTTTTTTGCCTTTCTTCAGGTTTAATGCCTAATTGCCAGAATCCAGCTTTAAGATCAAATTTTGAGAAGATTTGGGCTTGAGGTAGTTTGGTGAATAACACTTCTCTTTTGGGTAAAGGAAATTTATCATCAGCAAGGAAGTGATTCAATTGTTGGTAGTTGATTACTAACCTCAATTTTCCACGAACTTGTTCTGCTCTTTTGTTGACATAAAATGCCTCACAAGCCCAAGGTGAATTTGTTGCCTCAATGAGCCCTTCTATCTGAAGTTGTTCTACCTCTTGGAGTGCTAGGGTATAGTGGTCTAGATTCATTCCCATGTGGCTGGCTTTTGTAGGGTTTATATCTTCATTTTTCTTAAAAGGCAGGGTTATGAAGAATTCTGGATTTTGCCACAAGGGTGCTTTACACTTTTTGAGGAACTCAGAATGAGAGTCAGCACAGGAGGTGTTGACTATTTTCTCTCTTATAGGGTTGAGGACTTCCAGGGTATAAATGTGAGAAATTTTTGTCCAGGGTAACAAATGGTTTTTAAGTTTTAGACCTTTTGGATGCCATGACACACCTTTAAGGCTATGGAGAACATCAAAACCAATTATGAAGTCCTTGTTGGTGAGGTCTGATCCAAAAACTCTGGACCTTACCATGTATCCTGGAAATATTTGGATTTGAATTGGCTTGCTCTTAAGAGTTATCCGAAATATTTGCCCATTGGCAGTTCTGAACCCTACTGAACATGGCTCCCAATGTGATGCAGGGAGTAAATCTGGCTTCATGATGGAGTATGAGGCGCCAGTGTCAAAATATGCAATAACCGGAATCGGCTTGTCATATTTATCTGGAAAAATGTAGACCTTGGCCTCCGGAGATGGTTGTGCCAAATAGGCCGCTAAAGTTTCCTCTTGCTTTTCTGCTCTACAGACGTCAATTGTGTAGGCATCGAACAGCATGAATTGCTCGTCTGCACTTTTTTCTTCATCTGATTCATCATCATCTGAATCTTCTGATGAATCACTGATAGGTTCTACTACCATTGCGAGAATAGTATCATCTGATGGTTCATCATCAAGAGAAAAGATGGATTCAATATCTGCATCATCAATGTCTTCAGTTCGTGCAAGATAACCAATGAGATTATCTCTTTTCTTCTTGTTTGGACACTGTTTTGCATAATGTCCCTTATTCTTGCAGATATAACATCGGTCTGATTTTTTAAATCCTCTCCTCTTCTTCTTTCTGAAAAATTTCCATTTTTTATCTCTTGGCATTCTTGAAAAGCGCTTCTTCCATTTTTTCTTGTAGTTCCTTTCTCCTACGAAGGATGAACACCCACATTTCTTGGTTTTGCATTTGATGGAGAGTTCTGGATGATCACATGCTTTGCCAAGAAGTTTTCCTTGCTCTTGCAATTGTTTGAAAAATCTTTGATGGTTGCAAAGTTTTTCTAATGCCGCCAGGGAGGTCTGGTATATTTCTCCAAATGTAGCATTGCTGAGAGAAATGTTCTTGAGTGAAAATTGCCTGGCTGTTTCATTCCCCAACGGTTCTGGAAGGGAATTCAAGTAGGCTTGCTTGAGATTGACATCATCCATGCCCCCGAGAGCATAAAATCTTTTTGACATTCTTTCATAATGTCTCTCAAGATCTTTATGCTTAAAAGAGCAGCACCTCATACTGAGGAATTCTTCTCGTGCCTGTGTGGTATAATGATCCCAAGCACCTAGAAATTCATTGTGGATATGTCCAATGAAGACATCCACAGTTGTTGACTGTCTCATCTGGAGCTGTCTATAAGCTCCAAGACTAATCCACCATTGTTGTAGTCTTCCATAGAATCTCGAGACCAGTCTGTCAAATACGGAAGAAAGACTGCTTTCAGGGTGTAGCATCTGTTCTGTGCACCATGCATGCATTTCGTAGACTTTATCTCTCCATTTGGAAGGAGGGATATTATCAAACGAAAAACCATGTCCAGGTTCACTAGATGTTTTCGGGTGCCACTGTGGTGGAGGATAGGCTCTTGGTGGCCCTTGTCCACCTTCTGAAGGATTTTCTGCTTCACTTTCAATTTCTTCTTCTACAGTGGATGGCATTACCATCATAAATTCAGGGATTGTGGTTTTGGTTTTGGTTGTGGGAGTTTTTTCCTTTTTTGATACCTGAGAGGTTTCCTTTTCTGGATTCGTTATTTCTTTCAGTAGAGAAGAAATAGGATTATCATATTCCATCATGAATTGTGTTCCTCCTTCTGGGGATAAAGAGCTGGATGGATCTGATTGAGTTACTGTAGATGTTCTTCCCCCATCCTTGGTTGTGGATTGTCTCTTTTTTGTGACATGTTGATCTTCTAGCACCTTTGTTGGTAAGAACGATGAAGCTCCAAAAGGACTCGGGTCTTGTGGTAGTGGAGGAATTGGCTGTGGGTTAGTCATTAATGAGGATGTGGTATATATCGGATAAGGAGTGAAGATGTCATATGGCATGTGAGAGGGTGAATTTGGCTTGTTTTGTAGAGATTGTAATTGTATCTTTAGGGACTTTAGTTCTGATTCTTTCTCCAACATAATTGGTGATGTTATGGACACAGTAGTTGCCAGTTTTAGGAGCTCATGATGTAGTGCAGAGATTTTTTGGTTTATCTCTCTGATAGCATGATCCATGATTGTCACCTTTCTGTCTATGTGTTTCAGAAAATGGTTTTGGATTTGTGCATTTTCTGACTGCCAATTTAGTGTTGCTTCTGCAGCACTAATTTGCTTTGTGGAACCATCTGGGTTTTTTGTGATTGAGTTTCTGATTTTCCAGGAATGTGTAGAGTTTTCCTTTTCAAATTCTTTTGGAGGAAAATCACTTTCTTTTGATGAGGATGGTTCAAACATATAACAGTTGGGTATGTCAGTTTTGGAAGGAGTTGAATTTTTTCTCGGGTACCTGACATAATACTCAAAGGATCTTCCAGACGGCTCTCCTAGGAGATCAACTTCAGGGTCTCCTGCTTCATATTTTTCTTTGAGCTCTTGTTGGATGGATTTCTTCTTTCCTCTCCTTCTTTTAGAGTTATCTTCTTCATCAGTACTGGGAAACATACACTTGTCACAGTCACAGACGTCGAAAAATTTGTGCCCAGACTCATCAGCAAATGCATATATTGGATCTCCAAGAGAATTGAAATACTCAACCGTAACATTGTTAAGATAAACATCCTGAGGTTTTGTTGGGATACTTAGTGGTGTGATGAGGTTTATTTCTGTGGAAAAAATTGATGAACGAGGCTTTTCAGTTGGTTCTCTTTTGAAAGCTATTTCCACAGTGCCATCTGTTTTTCTGTTTATGGTTGAGTCTACTGATTGAATTGGAGTTGTATTGTCATGATGTTTCTCATAATTGGTTACCCAAGACTCAGGAAGTAGTTTGAGTAATTCATTTTTTGGGATTTGTCTGGGTATGTGAATGCATGAGGGGCTATGTTGCGACTCCAATTGTATGAGTAGGGCATCATCTGTGTCTTTTGGGATGCTCAGGTCCATAGCATGATTTTGGACCCTGTAGGCCATTTGATAATAAAGGGTGGCCGCATATGTGTTCCCTATTTGTGGCGCCCCAGTGATTTAAAGTTGGATTTGGATGTTTTGGAGAATTTGGGGATCTTCTAAGGCCATGTTAAAATTTGGGAACAATGTGACAAATACAGTACCGGCATTCAGGGTTGTTTGTAGGGTGGCTATACTTGCATGCCTGTACTCTTTGTATCTGGTGTCTAGTAAGGCTACCCTTGCAACCACAGGAAGACCTTTTCTACCATGAAGAGTTAGGGCTAGTTTAACTGCCCCATAATGGAGATGGGTGTAACCATTGACCCTCCATTGATGAATCATGGCTTCATTAAGACGGAGCGAGATCATTTGTTCTGCTTCAGTTGAAGGAACAAGGTATTGTTCTAACTGTGAAGCTAATACGAGCTCTTTGACCACATTTTTGTTTGGGCCAAAAGCATGTCGAATAACTTTTGGAAAATATGAACTTGGTTTTGTGAAGGCTTTGTATGGATTTAGTAGGGGAAGTTGAGTAATAGGGACTTTACTATCTTCACTCATATATTCTATTTCATAGAGGTAGTCTATTTTACTAGCATTAGATTTTCTATAATTTGAAGAGGATGAAGAGCGTGGTAGAATATTTTTTGTGTTTTCCATTATTTGTGATAATGGACCAGAGACCATAACAGAGCCACTTTGTTTCTTATCCATCCTTTGAAAATTCTTTAAGAAAATGAGTTATCTCCCCTTTTTAAACATAAAGTACTAAGAATATGAGAAAATAATCCTTGGGTTCATATGACCATAAAACCGAGGTGATTCATTCAATCATTAATTTTCCACCTCAAGGTACAAAGCACATAGAACACCATAGTATTATTTTTTCATAATCTTTTTCATTTGTTTAATATGGATTTCTGTTGTGGAAGATCCACTAAGTGGCAACCACAGAGCATACTTTCCATTTTAAACATTGTGTAGGAGATTGCTCATTACTTATTAAAATTTCATAGGAGGATAAGAGCCAAAGTTTAATCTGCCATGGCTCTGATACCAAATTTACGGACACATAGTGAGTACAACCACAAAGGAGGTTTTACAGGATCTATATATATATATAATTATTAGACTTAACAATATAAATGTAAGATTGTAAGACAAGGATTAATAATGGAAAGCTTATATTATAAGGAGATGATATATTTTACAAGAGATAGTTTTATTGTGAGAGAATACACTTAGACTTAGCTTGGTTATGGCAAGCACCAAGCACCTCTATTTATAGTACAAGCTAGGTAGAATATTACAAGCATATGCCAATCACATCATTTAATTTACACCATAAACCTAAAGCTTATATTATACACCATTGCTTTATTTAAGCTACTATTTAATTGTCATTAGCTTTAGGTTTATGGTGTAAATTAAATGATGTGATTGGCATATGCTTGTAATATTCTACCTAGCTTGTACTATAAATAGAGGTGCTTGGTGCTTGCCATAACCAAGCTAAGTCTAAGTGTATTCTCTCACAATAGAACTCTCTCTTGTAAAATATATCATCTCCTTATAATATAAGCTTTCCCTTATTAATCCTTGTCTTACAATCTTACATTTATATTGTTAAGTCTAATAATTATATATATATATAGATCCTGTAAAACCTATATATTTTCACCGCATTACTTCGTTTATCCGTTTGATTACATTTTAGTTCATGTTCATTGTCTTTAAGTTTTATATTTCAATCTATTTTTATTTTATTTGTGGGTAGTTAATAAATGTGGAAGAGCATCATGAGACCATTTCTTTTTCTCTTCATTTGAAATTATTCACGCTATATGAATGTGTGTTCATTGTTCTATCATTTATAAAGTGTTTGATATGTTCAAATATTTTATGACAAAAGTAAAAGCCGACTTTGAACTTAGAGTCAAAACTCTTAAGTAAATGTGTTGGTAGTGAATAACCTTTTGATACGTTCAAAGTGTGAATGAGAAAAATATGTGCGCTGAACTTATAATTTCTAATCGCTATGACAAGAGGTTGTTTTAGTTGAGAATTGTAAATCACTTGACATGGTTAAGCGAAGTATGACGCTAATCAAGTTCGTCCTTCTTTTGGTTTAGAGGAGGATTCCTTAAATATTTTTTTGAGGAAATTTAATTTGCTCCAAAATAAGTTTTGGATAATAGATTGGTCATTCATGTCTTAACATTTGTTAAACTTTGTGTTTAACTGACCGATGATATTTTTTCATTTGAATGTGTTTCTAAGTGTTCGGTGAAGATTTATAGACATTTGTCTTGTATTTGTTACAATGCAAAAACTACCTTTTGGTGAGTGGGAGAATTTGTGAAATCACTGAGACACCAAAAGATAGTTTAACTTCTCTTCTTGTTTGGATAGTGGGAGTAGTCTCATGATCCAAGATAAAGGCGAGATTTTAATTTGTCTAGTATTTATGAGAAAATATTAACTTGTATGTCAAGTTATAAGGATTGAAATAAGTTCGATCCTTAAGATGTTGTGCTCATTATGGAGAATAGTGGGAGTCGTCCTAACTATTTAGTTGTTTTTACCACTTTTAATAAGCGGAAACTATCACATTTAATAAGTGAGAGTTTTTCACTAAGTAATGAAAAGGGATCGTTATTATAAAAGCATATAGATACCTTTAGCATTGTGTGTTTATGACAGTAAAGTTTTAATACTATTATGAGATATGTTCTCAAAAGTTCGGATTTGTTTCGCTATGCTTCTAAGTTTTGATTTTCTTTGGATTTTATTTTCAAGTGGATATAAAGATTATTTTCTCATATCAAGCTACTTGAGAAAACGTATGCGCATAGATCGATCAATTGAGTTTGTTTCAAATGATTAAGATAATAAATGTTTGTGTCCTCCAAGTTTATTCATATGTTGAATAATCTTCCATATATATTTCAAACTTTATAAATCATTTGTGTGATGATTTAGTTGGAATGTTTTGAATTAAAGTAATTGTGTCAACATTATAAAGGATAATAAGTTCTCTTTGTTAATGGGTGACATATTAATATTTAGAAGAATAATAGTATTTTGGTTATGTAAACCTTCGATCAAGCGCAATAAATGATTAGAGTATTATTATTGTTTCTTGTTCTAGTGTAATTATTTTGATGTATACCTTGTTTAGTACATGGTTGAACGTCAATTTCGTGATTGATAAGTAATTTGTTACCTAATCAATCTTCTACACGCACAATGACATGTAATCAAGTGATTTTCACTTTTACATTTGTGGTAAAAGTAAATTAGTTCTTGTGTGGGACTAAAAGTTGTCATCAAGTAATATTAACTAACAATGGTTAAGCCAACTCAACTCACTCTTAAGGATTGCCATCCACTCATAGACAAGATTGTGGAACGTATTAGAAGAATGGGCACTAGGAAATTATCCTATGCAGGTAGACTGATACTGGTCAGATCAGTTTTGGCTTCCCTTCACAACTATTGGGCCAGCATTTTCATCCTTCCTAGCCCTGTTATGAAACGTATAGATGCCATTTGTAGGAACTTTCTTTGGGATGGCACTGCGGAATACATGAGGACTCCTCTTGTGGCATGGGATAAAATCTGCACAAACTACAAGGAAGGAGGGCTGAACCTGAGGGTGTCTGCAACATGGAACACAGCAGCTATTGGGAAATTGGCCTGGTGGGTGTCCAGCTGCCCAAATAAACTCTGGGTCCAATGGGTGCATCATAATTATCTCAAAGGGGTCAGCTGGGAAGACTACCAACCTGTTAATGATACTCCATGGTGCTGGAAGAAAATCTGTAAGGTAAAAGAGAAGCTGAAAGGGGGACACAATGCTATAGATTGGTCTGTTTTTGGTCCTAACAGGTATACTATAGCCAAGGGTTATGCCTGGCTCAGGGGAGAACATAATGAGGTTAGTTGGAGCAAGCTTGTTTGGAATAGATGGGTTCTACCTAAGCATGGTTTTGTGGGATGGTTGCATCAACATCAAGCCTTCAACACCCGCGCAAAGCTTCACAGTCTGCACATTATTGCAGATAGTTCCTGCTGCATCTGTGATGCTGCTCCTGAAACTATAGAACATCTGTTTGGGCATTGTCCGTATGGATGTAATGTGATGCAAGGGATAGCAGAATGGGCTGGATTTAGACCTAACAGTAACTTACATAATAATTGGAGACTCAGAATCAGAGGGACCAAATTGCAAAGGGCTGTCAAGAACAGTACTATTAATGCGGTTATTTATCATATATGGATGCAAAGGAACAGAAGCAGAAATGAGCAAAGTTTACTTAGGCCTTCAGTTGTAATCAAAAATATTAAGTATGAGTTGAGTAGTTTTTTTCGTAGCAGGATGCATACTAGCTTACCAGTCAAAGATAGGGCTTATTTAAGCTCTCTCCTTGGCTAACCTTCTTGTAATTGCCTCTTTTGAGTGATATATACATACTTACCTTTTACCAAAAAAAAAAATATTAACTAACAAGATGCTTGACGCATTGTCTTATAAGATGTGTTCTTAATTAGCTCATGTGTTAAGCTGTGTGTGAAAGAGTCGGCTTAAGTTTTAATCTTGTTGAGTTTTGGATGTGCTTTGATGAGTTTATCGATCCGGTACTTAAGAGGGGGAGGGGGTGAATTAAGTACTCCCTTTTAAAAAAAAACTTTTTACTCTACTAATTTCGTTGACAGCACACAAACGGATTTAAACAGTATTGAAGACTGTCCAAAATATTGTAACCTATGCTGTGATGGTGAAATTAGCCGCGAGATAAAAACGAATGAAGTGATGAAGTACGTAAACTGAAATAAAAAGTAGAGACAAGACACGCGATTTTTAACGTGGTTCGACCTACTCTCTAAAGGTCTACGTCCACCCCTTTCTCTTATTATTTTTATAACCAAACCCGATTACAAAAACAATCCCCACGATCAACCCGATCGTGCAACTCGAGTACAACCCGTACTCCAAATATTTTTCTTACAAACGAGTGAAAGAAAAAAAACTGATTACAAATTTTGTCTCCTTGAGATATTCAATAGATGTAAACAAAGGAGAGCCAAAATTATCCTATGAGTAAACGAGCTTGCTTTGATCACAGTCGGTCCTTGAAAGTATGGTTTTCGAAAAACTGTTTGCAAAAAGCTTTTGTTATAGATTCTGATGAACGTTCTTTTTGCTAAAAACCAGTTTTTGAGATCTTTTAACTTGTATGAGAAATATGCCTTTGTATGTGAAAACAAGTCAGAATCCCTTTTCCTTACTCTCTCACGTTGGAATAACAAGTCTTATATACTTGTTCAACTATTGAGAGTCTTTTAAGGAATCAAATCTTTTTGCAAGCTATGATGGTACAATTTGAGATCAATTAGGAAGCAACTTCTTATTTGAAAAAGATTTTTTCCTTCAAAGAATAATTTTGATAGTTTTAGAAAGATATTTCAAAAGGATAATTAAAACCAAAATTATTTTGTTAATTTAAACCATACTTTGTTGGGCCGAAGGCAAAGACCAAACACAAATTCGATACCCTCACAAATCATCTAAGTGAATCACGGTCGTAGCCCATCTTCATTTCCGCATTCTTGGCTTGTTCAAGACCTGTCAATAACACATCTAGATAACCCATTAAGCCAAAGAATGAATTAGATATGGAAGACTTGTCATCATCAACAATAAGTCCAACAAATTCCCCCTTTGATGATGGCAAGTCTCCTTTCTAAATTACATTCCCCCTCAACGCGAGCACCGTCACAGATTGTAAACCATATGGAACAGGAAGTAAGAACGGACAACAAATAAGATCAGAAAATACTTACTACTAAACCAGAGTTTGACAACAAAATAAAGAAAATACGAAAGTCATACAAGTCTTAAGGCTAACTAGCTACATAATCATACCCATTCGTCAAGTTTTCCCCCTCTTGACATCATCAAAAGGAGAGGGAGAGCAAAAAAAGTCAAGAAAGTAACACAGTTATGAAAACGGAGTAGCGGTTACCGGACATAGTCTATAAACATCATTATACCAGTCTTAGGACAGAGATAGATAATGCAAAACGCAAGTGACAAGTACCAAAAAGAAGGAGCAGGGTAGGGGAAGGGTTTATTTTGGAAGGAGGGCTATGAGTTGATCAAGTTTGGCATGAAGGGATGAAGTGGCAGCTACCAATTTCGCATCCAGTCGAGATTCCAACGCAGCAAAACGCTCAGCAACCTTTTCCGAGTGACTGACCATAGCCTCTGTCAAGGTATCCATCCGCGAATTTAACACCTCAATAACACCAGTCGCCGCACTCGGTATGTCTACATCAGCCGGATGACCACCAACGCCTACTAATTTGTCACCCAGTTCTTGCAAATACATTTGACGCAACACACCATCTCGCATTTCATCGCGAACATCAACCCCAAAGCTGTGTTCAGAGAGCAGCCCCATTTCCTGAAATATATATGACAACCACATAGCATAGGGAAGAGGTTGGGGTTTATGGGTTGTTTGAATTGTTTCCGCAGTGAGTCGAATGTGTTGAAGCATGATGCGGGGAAGGCTCAAAGGAAGTTGCTTAAACAGGTGGTACATTATAATCAAATCAGAAAGCAGGCATACTCCACGGCTGTCTTTTCGAGGATTTATAGTCCTACGAACACAGTTAAACATGAACTTCTGGTCAGGAGTCAAGACACGGGGATGTATGGTGGCATTTGGGTCAGTTATTGTTGGATCAAAATATTGGAGGACTTCCAGTTTGGTGAAATAAGCTTTAGCAGGCCATGTGTTTTTCTCTACTTCCCCAAAA
This sequence comes from Silene conica, assembly GCA_029255685.2. Taxonomy (NCBI): domain Eukaryota; kingdom Viridiplantae; phylum Streptophyta; class Magnoliopsida; order Caryophyllales; family Caryophyllaceae; genus Silene; species Silene conica. Next base: position 1,842,774 of record CM055311.2, on the reverse strand, counting down.
CCCTCAAGTGGAATGTGAAACATATTAGCGATGTCTCCGGGGCGAAGTATCAGTGTTTGACCATTAATAGTGGCAGTAAGCATCCGACAAGAGGCATTAATAGCTACTGATTGGTAAAACTGAATTAATTCAGGAACATAGAGAGGACAAGTCATACCAAACAGAGGCACCCAATTCTGAATTTCAAGGGCGGCATGAAAGAATGTTACCGATGCTTTGCCGAGCAGCCACGAGGTGGGATAAAAGCGACCAGACAGAATAGGAAAGCTGGATAATTTGTGGCACAGGTCAAGTTCATCTTCACGTATCCCAAGAGAATTCAAGAATCTGGTAACCCGGTCATTATTGAGAGTGGAATACACGGGAACCGGAGGGGCAGATGTGGAAGCATTTTCTTTGGAAGAGCCATCGGTCTTGTGTTTTTTACGAGACCCAGAGGGGGCATCAGTAGCGATAAACCGGACATGTTCCATGTCTTTCTCATACTCCTCTTCCCAAGTATCCATTGAGTCACCATCAGAGGGAGGAGGGGAGGGAGGGCTGGGTTTCTTGCGTTTGTAAACTAGAGTTCCCTTCCCTTTGGTGGTTGAGGGAGTTTGATTTTTCGAAGTTTTCACCGGAGAAGAACCGTGAGCAGAGTCAAGAGGCGCGGCACCCGTAGTGGTTGCATGGCGAGTGGAGCGAGTAGAAACCGACTTGGTGACGACCGGAGAAGAAGTGGTAGTTTGGGTGGTTTTGGACTTGGGTGGTGAAGGAGGGTTGTCGGAGGTCTCGGTGATGGAGTCGGGAATGGATGGAGTAACAGGTTGTTGGGCTTTGGTTTTGGATCTGGTAGTGGTGGTCGACGGTAGGGCAGTGGTGGAAGTCAGGGATTTTTTGGAGGTGGCGGATTTTTTGGGAGGCATGTCGGAAGAGGAGGGGTTAGACGGTTGGGAAGGAGTGAAGGTTTGGGGGATTTTGGAGTTAATGAGGGTGACGGGTGGGGAAGGTAAAAGAGGGTGGGTGAAAAGGTAAAGGGAGGTTAAGGGTTTGTGGGCTTAGTGGGTGGGCTTATTTATTTGGGTTAGGGAGGTACTTGTCAACCAAACGTAAACATATAACATCAAAATCCGTCTGATACTAGTCTATGAACAAATAGAAGAACGACTAGAATAAGCAACGTACTACTCCGAAGACATACGTGAAAACTAACTTGAACTTTGTATAGCAGACCATCTCCAAATTAATCAATCATTGGGAGATTACAAGACGAAGGGCATGACTTAGGAGCTATTATTCAAAAGACCAAGTTCTAAACGAATTTTCTCAAATTGTTCTCTAGCAAGAGGTTTAGTGAAAATATCGGACAACTGATCTTCGGTTTTACAAAATTTGAGACAAATATTTCTTTTTTCCACATGGTCACGAAGAAAATGGTGACGAATGTCAATGTGCTTTGTACGCGAATGTTGGACAGGATTTTTGGAAATATTTATGGCACTAGTGTTATCACAAAGAATAGGCACACAATTTATTGACATACCGTAATCCCGAAGTTGTTGTCTTACCCATAGAATCTGAGAACAGCATTGAGCGGCCGCAACATATTCACTTTCTGCGGTAGATAGTGCAACGGTATTTTGTTTTTTCGAGGCCCAAGAGATGAGACATGGTCCTACAAAAGTTGCAACACCCGAAGTGCTTTTCCTTTCGACCGAGCAACCTGCATAGTCTGCATCTGAATACCCTGTGAGAGTGAAATTGCAGTCCATGGGATACCAAAGATACAAATCTTGGGTACCAATCAAGTATCGTAGAATACGCTTGACTGCAATTAGATGAGATTCTTTTGGGTTGGACTGAAATCTTGCACATAAACAGACACTGTAAAGAATATCGGGACGACTAGCAGTGAGATATAAGAGAGAACCGATCATACCGCGATAGACTTTTTCATCGACACTTTTACCTTTCTCATCCTTATCAAGTTTGAGGGTAGCACACATGGGTGTAGAATAGGGATGCGATGAAGCTAAGCCGAACTTCTTGAGCATTTCCTTGATGTATTTCTTTTGATGAATCATAATACCTTGGGAAGTTTGCTTGATTTGAAGGCCCAAGAAGAAACCAAGTTCACCCATCATGCTCATCTCGAACTCTGACTGCATAAGATTGGAAAAATAAGTGCACAGGAGTTCATTAGTGGCGCCAAAGATGATATCATCGACATAGATTTGTACAACTAGTAAGTCCTCTTTCACCGGTTTTAGAAACAGAGTTTTGTCAACAGAACCTCTTTGAAACCCATTTTCGAGAAGGAACTTTGATAGTCTATCATACCAAGACCTAGGAGCTTGTTTGAGACCATAAAGTGCCTTATCTAATTTAAAAACATGATTGGGAAAATTACTGTTTAAAAAACCGGGAGGTTGCTCAACATACACTTCCTCTTGCAAATAGCCGTTAAGAAATGCGGTCTTAACGTCCATTTGAAAGAGCTTGATCCCCATGTGAGCTGCAAAGGCAATTAGGAGACGAATGGCTTCAAGTCTGGCTACGGGAGCAAATGTCTCATCAAAGTCTATGCCTTCTTGCTGGTTGTAGCCTTGAACTACAAGTCGGGCCTTGTTTCTTACAATCACGCCTGCATCATCTAACTTATTTCGAAACACCCACTTGGTTCCTATGACAGAGCGATCTTTGGGTCTTTCTACTAAGTGCCACACCTTGCTTCTTTCGAATTGGTTGAGTTCTTCCTGCATGGCAAGCATCCAGTCAGGATCAGTCAAAGCAATTTTGATATTAGATGGTTCTATTTCAGACAGAAAGGAGTAGTGAGCACAAAAGTTATGCAAAGAGGATCTAGTTTTGACTCCCTCATGAATGTTTGTTAGTATGTTGTCCATTGGATGGGAACTTTGATGTTTCCATCTACGAGGAATGAAGGTTTCTGAGTCTGTCGTGGTTTGGACAGAACTGGGATCAGTCTGGTTCTCATTTTCCGTTCTCTGACCAACTTCTGGACTGTGGAAAAATTGGTCTGTAGCTGCATTTGACAGTTCTTCAGACTGTGAAATTTCTGCTGACTGTTGAGATTTCTCGGTTCTGGACAGTTCGTTGCCCTATGAAATTCCCCCTGAGTTATGTCCTTCCTCCGCATTTGTCCCTTGTAACGACGAGGGCTCTTCTTCTAGTTCAGGAGGTTCGTCCCTAATGAAGCCAATCTCAAAATCATCATCATCCTGCAATTCAGCATTAAGAACATTAGTCTCATCAAAAATTACATGAACACTTTCTTCAAAACACATAGTTCTTTTGTTATAGACTTTATATGCTTTGCTTTCTTTAGAGTATCCTATGAAAACAGCCTCATCGCTTCTTGGATCAAATTTTCCCAAGTTATTTTTTCCATTATTGTGGACAAAACATTTTGATCCAAAACAACGGAAATGTGAAATGTTTGGCTTGCGACCATATAGAAGCTCATAAGGTGTTTTCTTGTGAATAGATCTAATAGAAACACGGTTACGAATGTAACAAGCTGTGTTCACTGCTTCTGCCCAGAAATTTCGTGGTAAATCACTACACAGCAACATTGTTCTGGACATCTCCTCTAACGTTCTATTCATTCTTTCCACAACCCCGTTTTGTTGGGGTGTTCTGGGGGCTGAGAAGTTTTGACCAATTCCATTTTCCCTGCAGAAGGATAAAAATGAGGCATTGTCAAATTCTTTGCCGTGATCTGTTCTAATGGAGATTAGCTTGTGTCCCAGTTTGTTTTGGAGTCTTTTTATCAAAACATGAAATTCTTCAAACGCCTCACTTTTAGCATGTAAAAATAAGGTCCAAACAAACCGAGAAAAGTCATCCACTAGAACGAACACATAAAGACTACCACCACGACTTCTAATTCTCATTGGTCCACATAAGTCCATGTGAATGAGCTCTAGAGGTTGTGAAGTACTTACAACTCTTTTTGGCTTAAAAGAACTTCGGACTTGTTTGCATCTCGCACAAACATCACAAACTCCTTCGATTTCAAATTTTATTGATGGTAAGCCATCAACAAGATCAGGTTTGTGAAGTTTGTTGAGAGATGAGAAGCCTACATGTCCGAACCTTTTATGCCACAGAAACGGATCACTTTGAATAATAGAAAAGCATTTAAGATTTTTCTTTGAAGTGTGTTGGAAGTCAGCAACATAGATGTTGTCGACTCTCTTACCTTCGAGCACAATTTCATTAGTGCTTTCCTTGATGATATAACAAGAGTTGGCTCTAAACTCAACTTTATTTCCTTTGTCACACAGTTGTGAGATACTGATAAGATTGTGTTTCAGACCTTTAACTAGCAGCACGTCATCAATGGAATGTGAAAGATACTTACCAATTTTGCCAATGCCTACTACTTCACCTTTTTGGTTGTCTCCGAATGTCACATTTCCACCGTCATAGGCTGATAATGAGAGGAATTGGTGCTTATTACCTGTCATGTGTCTAGAAAATCCGCTATCAAGATACCAACGGCTGCCTCCTCTCATATAGCCCTGAAACGAATGGTTAGTTAGATACTTTAGGAACCCAAACAAGTTTGGGTCCCTTCTTATGACGAACAGTGTCTAAAATATCTTTCCTAATCCACATTCTTTTGACTACTCTTATATTTTTGTCCAAGTATTCAAGTCGTTTAGCGCAGGCATTAAATACGTGTCTTGTTTTTCCACAAAATTTGCAAATAGTGTATTCAGGTAAACCCACGTACTTATGCTTACGGAAATCTCTGTCGCTGGGAACTGGTTTTTGGACAAGGTTAATGTTTCTCAGTTTTGAGCAGTCTTGGGGTGTGTCCAAACCTACGTACTTATGCTTATGAGTATCTCTGTCGTTGAAAATTGGTCTCTTAATGCAGTCTGTATTACTCAGTTTTGAACAGTCTGGAGGAGTGTCTAATTTATTTTCTGGAACAAACACAGTATGATATTGAGTGTCATTCTGCCTAATGTCAGAACACGAATCATAACCTAGACCTAGTTTCTTTGTGTTCTTAGACTGGTTTACCAAGAAGTTTAGCACTGTATTACTACCTTCCCACTTTGCCGCAACATTTCTAGCATTTCCCAAATCCGTTTCCAAGTTCTTTATTCGTTCTAGAAGGTTTTTGTTTTTGAGCAAGAGAGCATTATAATCAACATTTAATCTATCGAACTTTGAACGAGTATCTGAGTATCTAGAAATTCTGGCATCATAAACTTCTTTTTGTTCCTGTAGATCTTTGGTAAGTCTATGAATCTCGTTTACAAGATGCTCATTTTTAGACACAAGCTCAGATCCAACAGTGTGGTTGACTGTTCGTTTCTCAAGACTTGTCAGATTATGTTTTAAATCAATGTTCTCCTCCGCTATGCTTTCTATTTCAGATTGCATAGCATTTAGACGTTTGTTCAAGTCATAATTATCATCTAACGTCTCATCTAACAGTTTCAGAAGTTTTTCTTTAGATAAAGATTTTAATTCAGATTTGAGACTTAGGAGACTTACTTCATCTTCATCTTCTGAATCGTTGTCGGAGCCATCTGAGTGAGCCATGAGGCATCTTATGATGTTTTCCTTTCCCTTCTTTTTCGAGCTGGGCTTGTAGATGGATCTGAGACACATTTTTTCTTGTTTTCCGTCACTGAGGTTTTCATCGTCTTCTTCTGAGTCAGACTCACCCCAGACAGCAGCCATCATTGCACGTTTGTACTCCTGCTTAGATCTGTCACGTTTGTCCTTGGATTTTTCTTCTTCCCACTTAGGACAGTTTCTTATCTGGTGATCACGTTCCCCGCATTTGAAACAACCCATTCTAGTCAAGGAACGTGATGTAGATGATGAAGGAATAGAGTTCTTTGATTTGTAACTATCGAACTTTCCATGATTCTGTTTTCTAATGATTTTGGCAATCCGTTTGGATAATAAAGCTACTTCATCTTCAAGTTCACTTTCATTATCACTTGTTACTGCATTCAAGGCTAGTCCCTTGGCTTTGGGTTTCTCATTGGCATCATTGTCAAGGACTAATTCGTGTGCCATGAGAGAACCCATCAAAGCTTCATAGGTAAGTTTAGTTAGATCCCTAGCCTCTTCAATAGCAGTAACTTTGACTTGCCATTTTTTCGTTAGACTTCTCAGAATCTTACGTACAATATCCTCAGTATCAAATGTTCTACCAAGGTTGGAAAGTTCATTAGTTATGTTGGAAAACCGAGAAGACATGCTTTTAATGGATTCATCCTGTTGCATTTTAAAAGATTCGTATTGTTGCATTAGAATGTCAATACGTTGTTTTTTAACTTGCACAGTTCCCTCATGAGCTAGTTCTAGACTATCCCATATTTGTTTGGCCGTTTTACATCCTGCAATCCGACTAGTCTCAGATTCTCCGATACCGGATTGCAAAAGTGATATGGCTCTAGCATTCTTCTCCGCCTTTTTGTAATCACTTGCATTGTAGTCCTTTGGTTCTTTTTCACTTTCAGCACCATCGGAGTCGGTGGAAGTGATAGAGAGAGGACCGTTTTTTATGATTACCCAACATTCGTAGTCCGTTCCTTGTATGAAATGCATCATACGATTTTTCCACCAGCCATAGTCCGTGCCATCAAAGACAGGACTTTTGACAGATTTGGAATTCATTGAAAGAAAACAAAAAAAAGGATAAATAAACTCGAAAAAGGATCAAACTCTTTGCGGTAAAGCAATCAAGAGCACGAGGCTCTGATACCAATTGATGAGTTTATCGATCCGGTACTTAAGAGGGGGAGGGGGTGAATTAAGTACTCCCTTTTAAAAAAAAAACTTTTTACTCTACTAATTTCGTTGACAGCACACAAACGGATTTAAACAGTATTGAAGACTGTCCAAAATATTGTAACCTATGCTGTGGTGGTGAAATTAGCCGCGAGATAAAAACGAATGAAGTGATGAAGTACGTAAACTGAAATAAAAAGTAGAGACAAGATACGCGATTTTTAACGTGGTTCGACCTACTCTCTAAAGGTCTACGTCCACCCCTTTCTCTTATTATTTTTATAACCAAACCCGATTACAAAAACAATCCCCACGATCAACCCGATCGTGCAACTCGAGTACAACCCGTACTCCAAATATTTTTCTTACAAACGAGTGAAAGAAAAAAAACTGATTACAAATTTTGTCTCCTTGAGATATTCAATAGATGTAAACAAAGGAGAGCCAAAATTATCCTCTGAGTAAACGAGCTTGCTTTGATCACAGTCGGTCCTTGAAAGTATGGTTTTCGAAAAACTGTTTGCAAAAAGCTTTTGTTATAGATTCTGATGAACGTTCTTTTTGCTAAAAACCAGTTTTTGAGATCTTTTAACTTGTATGAGAAATATGCCTTTGTATGTGAAAACAAGTCAGAATCCCTTTTCCTTACTCTCTCACGTTGGAATAACAAGTCTTATATACTTGTTCAACTATTGAGAGTCTTTTAAGGAATCAAATCTTTTTGCAAGCTATGATGGTACAATTTGAGATCAATTAGGAAGCAACTTCTTATTTGAAAAAGATTTTTTCCTTCAAAGAATAATTTTGATAGTTTTAGAAATATATTTCAAAAGGATAATTAAAACCAAAATTATTTTGTTAATTTAAACCATACTTTGTTGGGCCGAAGGCAAAGACCAAACACAAATTCGATACCCTCACAAATCATCTAAGTGAATCACGGTTGTAGCCCATCTTCATTTCCGCATTCTTGGCTTGTTCAAGACCTGTCAATAACACATCTAGATAACCCATTAAGCCAAAGAATGAATTAGATATGGAAGACTTGTCATCATCAACAATAAGTCCAACAAATTGGTGGGCCCATAACCCACAGGTCCCAGGTTCGGCTTGGGACCGCAAGGTGCGATGTGGTGACGGTGCTCGAGATGGCGCGGAGTAGCGTCGTGGTTGCGGAGTAGCACCACAATTGGACTCTCTCCTTGGTTGACCAGAGATGCGGAGTAGCATCGCGCGGAGTAGCCTGGTCGGCCCGACACGGGGTTGTGTCGGGTGCGGAGTAGCGCCAAGTGAGGGGGAGTTACACACACATGTGAAAGGGGGAGATTGTTGAGGTCTCTTCCCATATGTGTATAAGGGGCATTGTCCCACATCGGTAGAATTATAGTGAATGGACTAGCTTATAAGTAAGTGGGCTACTCCTTCTATCATCATGCTTGATAATGGACATTTTTTTTTGAATAAAATATTTGTATTTTTTGTAAATGTTCATATGTTTTTGTCATGATAAGGCACATAAGATATCACCAAGCTTTTAGATTGCCTAGTCACGCAGGTAATCGCCTTGACACTGGTTTAGTGGGGAAGATGAGACTGAGTCGTGTTAACACTTAGTGAGTGTCGAATATTATTTTTGTGCATGAGTTGTATGAAAAAATATTGACTTGTTATATAGTCGCCTTAGTTTGTCTAAGATGAGACTTTTGTAGTCAAAGTGTGAAAAGACGCCCTATTTTCATACTAAATCTTTGAACCGAATCACAAGTGTCGGATTGGATATTTAGTATATTAGTCTAGTAGCTTGAGGTTTGATACTTGTGTAGTATCTAGACTTATGATTCGCACGACATAGAAGTGTAATATGCCCATCATATTGGGAGCTATGTTGTGACACATATATCATACTATGTGTGTTTGATAACACATTATTTTACGTATTTTTAACCCGCATTTTATCTCTTATTTAGTCGAAATAATAACCCGGGTGGTCTTTATTTACCCATTTTATTGTTAAATAATATATTAATCGATTAGTTTTAAATAATGTTATTTCGTATTATTTGTGAGTGTTTTGGTAGTACTTTCGTCTTTTTATTTTATAGGTACCGAGTTCGAGTATAAAACCGAGTCAATTCGGATCAAAGAAAGATGGAAAAGCCAAAAAAAGGAAAAAGAAAAATAATAGCTAAACAAGGAGGCCAATCAAAGCTAGCCACGTGACATTTTTTGGGCCATCTTTGAGGAGTCACGTGGACAATTGAAAAAAAAAAGAAGCAAGCAGCGACAGAGCTTCATATTGTGGTTTCTGGGCAACGAGATTCGGCGAGAAGCAGTGGAAGTATTAGGGTAGATTAGTTGAATAAAATCAAACAAAATTCTATTTTTCTTCTTGTTTTTAGTTTAGATTAGATTATCGTCTTAATTTATTACTGTGTAAGATTCACATTTGGTTTTGGGTGGAAAATTGAAGGAAGAAGACATTCATCCTCAACAATTCATTCCAATTTCATTTCTTTATATTTTGTTGGTATAAATTTCTTCTCTTTAACTTAGTTTATCATTTGTTTACTCTTTGTTCTTCTTTATTTCTCCTTTTTTTATTGTTGGTCTTTATGAACCCAAGGTGTTTGATGAAATGTCCATGTGAAAGTTCGTTCCTTTTTCTTAAGGATGCGACATTTATACTTTGTTAGTATTAGCTATAGATTAATTAGTGTTTACTTTTTATTATTTGTTTATTTATATGTTTATTAGTGTTAGTCTTAAACATGGTTGGTTTTCAAGTTTCCATCCTTCATGTTTGTTTTAGTTTAATTAATATGATTAGTGAGTAGTATTTTACTAGGGTGCGACTAGACTCCGACACGTGTAAGTTATCGACTTAATTTCCCCAACTTGGTGTCGAGGGGGAGTTTATTGGGTTAATTAAGGGGTTTAATTGTCATTACTTTATCTTGTTTGTACTTTGACTTTGAGTCCTTGTCCGTCAACGAGAGTTGGCTAGACTTGAGTCGGGACATCTTGTTGGGAGTATTTGTCGTCTTGAGTTGAACCCGAGAGGGAGAACTTGAGAAGGGTGCCCTTAATTTTCGGTTTGAAAGCGACCCTCGGGAGAGGGAGTGGGATGACCGGGATATAGCGTGGACTTAGAACCTTAATCTTGGGGAAAGGGGAGTCATAATAGGCGTATTTTGGTAAGCTTTGACCCTTGAATTAATGAGTTTGATGCATGAGGCCAGGAGGGAGTTGTGTCGACATAGCTAGTGTCTCATAGTGAGCCCGGGAGGGAGTCTATGAGCGAATTAGAGGCGTCTCACCATTAACCTTTCCCCTTGGCAACTTTTTATAGGGTTAAGCGGTAATTTACAAGGGTTGGAAGTCGAAATCGCGCCCTAGGCCTTTCGTTATTGCTTTTATCTTTGTTCTATTGCTTGTTTGATTCCTTAATTTAGTAGTCTTAGTTTAATTCCTTTTTAGTTTAGTTCATTAGTTTAATGTTAAATCCATCTTATTGATCCGCGTAGCTACCTATAATCTAAGACGAGACTAGTACTCAAACTTAACCTCCCTGTGGATCGACCTCGACTACCTTACTACATTAGTTTAGTAGTTGAGTTATATAAATAATTGTTTGATCGGGGGAGGGCGACAAAAAATCCGCTATCAAAATGGCGCCGTTGCCGGGGAGGTTAACGGATTGATATTAGTTTAGTCTTAGATTTGTTAGACTACGTTTTTTGTTGTCTTTTGAAAATGTTGTTTTATCTTGGTTTTCCTCAATATGAAAATGAAGAATTTTGGGCTTATCTTGATAGACTTGTGCATTATTTGGACTCACTAGATGACCATGGATTTAGTGAGAAAGAATCGCGTCTTACAATCGAAAAGGGCATTAATTGTCATGTTAAATCTTTGCTTGACTCCTTATGCGATGGTGATTTGTCTTCTAAGTTGGATGAGGAGGCTTATGATCTTTTTGATTGGTTGAACCATGAAAGTAGGAAGCCTAATTTTTCTTTGTTGAGTATTGAGGAGACTACTATTTTGGAAGTGGCTGTGAGTCTTGAGCCTTTGAGTGATGTTGTTGAGGAAGAGTGTGAAAGTGAGGCCTCACCTACCATTCTTAGTGATGATTTAGTTGGTTTTTCCTTGACGAAAACTTATGAAAACCCCACTTTTGAGGAGTTGAGTGGCGTGACAATGATAATGGAAAACCCACTTTTTGATTACATGGTAGATGATGTTAGAAGTGTAAGTGGATGTGCTTTTGATGGTGAAGAACAAGTGGAGGAGAATGATGTTTTCATTGATTTTTGGAGTAAAGAGAGTTTGAACATCTTTGATGATAGTCTTGAGGTTGAGTGGGACGATGATGTTGTGGATTTTGACATTTTAGGAGAGCCCACTCTTGAGAGATTCTTTGAGAATGTTCCTTTGACTATCCATTTAATTGAGGATGACTCTCTTATCTCCATCGATTGTCTTTCCCTTGACTTTCTTATCCCGTCTTATGAGTACATGTTTGAAAAAGATTGCACCATTAGTGCTTATAGGGGTTTTGAGTCACCTCTTGCTCCTTTCAAACCAAGTGATGAGTATTGGTGCGAGTTTGGGATATTTGGTGGTCGTATGCTTGACCACAAACCATTTACTATCATTCTTATCTTTTGGCTTTGTGCATTTTCATGGTTGTTTCACTATGTTCATTTCTTTGAAAATTGGTCAAGTTCATTTGACAAGTTAATGAAATCTTTGACGGGATTTTTAAATGACTCACTTGCTTGATGCGGCTTCAGTGTATATAGTTCTTTGCTTGTTTGTGTTTCGTTTTGTTGTGTTTTGTTTTGTTTTAATGTGTGTAGGTACTTTTGTTGAACTCCAAGAACCAACAAGACGGTGGCTAGAAGTGGAAGAGTCAAAGATCACTTCACCAAGTGATTGATCGAAGATTGTGCTTGAAACGGTATTATTCTTTAGCCACCCGCTTTTTTTTTTTGCCTTCCCTTGTTCTCCCTTGTTCTTAGACATTGGGGGACAATGTCAAGTTTAAGTGTGGGGAGGTTTGTTGTTGTTGGTTAGATGGAGTAATTGTTGTTTGGATTTTTGAGGTTGGAGGTGTTGATTTTAAGATTTGGGAGTTTTTGAGGATTTTTTTTGGTGTAAAGGAGGAGTTTCGGGATGTGAAAAATGGCGAAAAATTGGAGTCGGGTGCATTTTCTTGAATTTGGAGAGTTTTGGAAGTGAAAATGGGTGTTTTTGGTGTAACTCAAGGCAGTGGGGTGTAGCTACACCCCACTGGAAGAGATACACCCAAGGGGAAATTGAAGCTGGGTGTAACTCAGGCAGTGGGGTGTTACTACACTCGACTTGGTTGAGATACACCCGACTTTAAAAAAAAAAATTAAAAAAAAATAATTTTAAAAAAAAAAAAGCAAGAATCTTTTTTCACTTTTTGCTCCTTTTTTTTCTAATTTTGTGAACTACAACACCAAAACCTCCATTTTACTTCAAAATTTCGACACTTCTTTTTCCCGTTGTTCCCCTTGTTTCTCAAGTTTTTTACATTCCGTCTTCACCTTTGTGTTCCTCGTTCCCTCTAATGTCATTCTTTAGGCGAAAATCCCCTTTGCTACTTATTTGAAAATCCAAATTGCACCAAAATCCTCATTTAAATCCAAAATCCTTTTGTTTTCTTTGTTTTCGTTTTAGTCTTAGTTTTAGTTAGCTTTTTCTTAGTTTATTTCTTTCTCTTAGTTTTTGTTTTTTTTGAGTTATTTTCCTTTTCTTTTGCCTCATCTTTATACTTTGTTTATAAATAAGTACAAAGAGGAGGCCCAAAAAATCCCAAAAACATGTTCTTATTTTCAAAAAATCGAAAAATACCAAAAATATTTTCCTTTTTTTTGTATTTCTCTTCCTTGCACTTGTCTCATCGAGGACGATGAGAATTTAAGTGTGGGGAGGGGAAATATCGACCTTGTATATATTTCTTTCTTGTTTTTATTTCGTTTTTCTTTTTTCTTTTGAGAAATTTTAGAAAATACAAAAATTGAAAAATTTGAAAAAAAATCCAAAAATATTGCATTGTACATATTTTGTGTTTTGTTGTCGTCCTAACCTTGTTCATAGGTAACACACAAGATGCATCGGAGAAGACGTTTGGTAAAATTCCTCCTACTCTTTCTCCTTATTCCTTCCTTTTTCATTTTTTCATATATTTATGGAGGAGGATGGGATTATATGATGATGGGTGTTCCTTTGGGGAACCGTTTTGGAGATTATTGTTGTGTCCCTATGTGTTGGTAGGATGTTTTGCATTTAGGTTAGAGTAGACATATAGTTTTGTAGTTACATATGCATTATAACATGTATATACTTAGATTGCATTCATGGCATTTAGTTCTTTTAGTTTTGTTTGTGAAAACTCCTAAAAGAGAATTTTGTCAAAAACACCTAGGCTTTTGCAAATTTTCCTTCGTCTTGTGACTTTGTTTATTTAGAATGGTTTTGAATCACCCTAGGTAGTGCTTTTCTAGTGTCTTTTGGGTCATTTTCCGTTACCAAGTCAAGGGTTTGCATGTGAGTCATCTTGTTCAACCCCATGATGCAAAAAAGTATAGATTAGCTCGTCTTGGTGACCTAGTTAGGCTTGGTGGAATGACAAATTCAAAGAAATTTTTTATTTTTAATGCGCACTTCACTTATTTTGGTTGTGGAAAATCTGATTTTGAAAAAAAATAAGAAACCTCTAAAAAAGTGGAATAAAATCATGTGGTTTAGGTGGAGGGTACCACTTCGATGTGCTTTGGGGGGAGGGCCAATTACTTGGTTTTCCCACTTGGTCGTGAACTCGACCTCCCAAAGACAGAGTGTATTCACCCCGATAAGCTAGCGTCTAGAGTTTAACTGGTCGCCTAATAAGCGATTGGCGAAGGCAAAGGGCGTTAGCACGCGAGGGACAAACCCCATCTTAGCCCATGAAACGATATGAAAAAAAAAAGAGAAAAAGAGAAAAAAAAAAGAAACGAGAAAAAAAAGAAAAAAAAAAGAATTATGAGGTCAAGTTTTGAGTTTTTCCAACCTTAATTTAATGATTTGAGCATTTTATTTCGAAAACCGATTTGTTTTTGCCATTCCTCCTTGATGAACTTGGAACGATTCATGGCCCTTACTTGTGAAGAGTCTAGACCCGCCTAGTCTTTTACCTCTAACATCATTGGGATTTCCTTCCATTCCGCCCGATCGCCTTTGACAAAAGTAATTGGAACATGAATTCGAAAGTAGCCTAGCCTTGCACTATTTTAGGGGTGGTTCATAGCTATTCTTTTTAGGCTTAGTGACTTGTCGAATTAATATTTGTGAAGGAATGCATGCTTTTGTATTGTTCTCTCTTAGGTGATAATCGCTACTTAGATGAGGAAAGTGACATTTCTTTTTGATCGATGCATCCATTTTTCTACCTTGTGCTTAAGTGTTGGATGCATCCCAATTTTGTGCAAGACCCAACTTGCCTTGCGAGTTGTGCTTTACCTCATGAGCACAACTACGTGAGTTGAAGGGGCGTTGAGTGCGCTAATACTCATTCGGATATTATTAGTTAAATAAATTAAGGGGGTGTTTGGTTGGGGCATTTGGAATTGATTGGAATGGATTCCACCCATTCAAGTGTTTGGTTGGACCCTTTTGGAATGGAGTTTGATACCCAAGGGGTTCTAAATCCATTCCAAACCCTTGGAATCTCATACCCATGTCTCAACCCAAGGTTCTAACTCCATTCCACCCCATCCCAAATTATTTTTTCAAAAAATATTTTATATTATTTTTTTTCATAAAAAAAAAGTTACGTATTTTTCATAAAATATTTTATGTGGATTTTTTTCATAAAAAAAAGTTGCGTATTTTTCATAAAACATGTTATGTGGATTTTTTTCATAAAACATGTTATGTGAATTTTTTTTCATAAAACATTTTATGTGGATTTTTTTCATAAAACATTTTATGTGAATTTTTTCGAAAAACATTTTATGTCAATTTTTTTTATAAAACATTTTATGCGGATTTTTGTCATAAAAAAAAAGTTGCGTATTTTTCATAAAACATTTTATGTGTTTTTTTTCGTAAAACATTTTATGTGGATTTTTTTCGGTCTTAGAATAATTTTGCTATTGTCGTATTAAATGAACCTGAGTCATTTGATTTTTATGGATTAATTTGAATTTTGGCTTTGTTATAATTAATTTTAATTCAAAATAATATAATTTCAATTATCTATGATAAAAAAATGAAATAATTTGAAATCCATTCTAAATGTAAATCAAACAATAAGAATGACATTTACAATCCATTACGAGATCAAACCAAACAAGCATTAATAAGTATGAGATTCTAACTCCATACCTCCTTGGTATTAGTTACCATTCCATTCCATTCCAATTGTTTGAACCAAACAAGCATTAATAAGTAATGCTTATATCGTGCATTTGCTTATGGTAGTAGTGATATATTACTTATCTTGCTTTTTATCTTGCTTTTTATCATGCTTGAGCTTACTCGAGGACGAGTAAGAGATAAGTGTGGGGAGATTTGATAACACATTATTTTACGTATTTTTAACCCGCATTTTATCTCTTATTTAGTCGAAATAATAACCCGGGTGGTCTTTATTTACCCATTTTATTGTTAAATAATATATTAATCGATTAGTTTTAAATAATGTTATTTCGTATTATTTGTGAGTGTTTTGGTAGTACTTTCGTCTTTTTATTTTATAGGTACCGAGTTTGAGTATAAAACCGAGTCAATTCGGATCAAAGAAAGACGGAAAAGCCAAAAAAAGGAAAAAGAAAAATAATAGCTAAACAAGGAGGCCAATCAAAGCTAGCCACGTGACATTTTTTGGGCCATCTTTGAGGAGTCACGTGGACAATTGAAAAAAAAAAAAAGCAAGCAGCGACAGAGCTTCATATTGTGGTTTCTGGGCAACGAGATTCGGCGAGAAGCAGTGAAAGTATTAGGGTAGATTAGTTGAATAAAATCAAACAAAATTCTATTTTTCTTCTTGTTTTTAGTTTAGATTAGATTATCGTCTTAATTTATAACTGTGTAAGATTCACATTTGGTTTTGGGTGGAAAATTGAAGGAAGAAGACATTCATCCTCAACAATTCATTCCAATTTCATTTCTTTATATTTTGTTGGTATAAATTTCTTCTCTTTAACTTAGTTTATCATTTGTTTACTCTTTGTTCTTCTTTATTTCTCCTTTTTTTATTGTTGGTCTTTATGAACCCAAGGTGTTTGATGAAATGTCCATGTGAAAGTTCGTTCCTTTTTCTTAAGGATGCGACATTTATACTTTGTTAGTATTAGCTATAGATTAATTAGTGTTTACATTTTATTATTTGTTTATTTATATGTTTATCAGTGTTAGTCTTAAACATGGTTGGTTTTCAAGTTTCCATCCTTCATGTTTGTTTTAGTTTAATTAATATGATTAGTGAGTAGTATTTTACTAGGGTGCGACTAGACTCCGACACGTGTAAGTTATCGACTTAATTTCCCCAACTTGGTGTCGAGGGGGGGTTTATTGGGTTAATTAAGGGGTTTAATTGTCATTACTTTATCTTGTTTGTACTTTGACTTTGAGTCCTTGTCCGTCAACGAGAGTTGGCTAGACTTGAGTCGGGACATCTTGTTGGGAGTATTTGTCGTCTTGAGTTGAACCCGAGAGGGAGAACTTGAGAAGGGTGCCCTTAATTTTCGGTTTGAAAGCGACCCTCGGGAGAGGGAGTGGGATGACCGGGGTATAGCGTGGACTTAGAACCTTAATCTTGGGGAAAGGGGAGTCATAATAGGCGTATTTTGGTAAGCTTTGACCCTTGAATTAATGAGTTTGATGCATGAGGCCGGGAGGGAGTTGTGTCGACATAGCTAGTGTCTCATAGTGAGCCCGGAAGGGAGTCTATGAGCGAATTAGAGGCGTCTCACCATTAACCTTTCCCCTTGGCAACTTTTTATAGGGTTAAGCGGTAATTTACAAGGGTTGGAAGTCGAAATCGCGCCCTAGGCCTTTCGTTATTGCTTTTATCTTTGTTCTATTGCTTGCTTGATTCCTTAATTTAGTAGTCTTAGTTTAATTCCTTTTTAGTTTAGTTCATTAGTTTAATGTTAAATCCATCTTATTGATTCGCGTAGCTACCTATAATCTAAGACGAGACTAGTACTCAAACTTAACCTCCCTGTGGATCGACCTCGACTACCTTACTACATTAGTTTAGTAGTTGAGTTTTATATAATTGTTTGATGTGGGGGAGGGCGACAAACCCCTCTTATCAGTGTTTTGTCGACCGTAAGGAGTGACAGATGATTCCCTAATCTGTTGCTGTGTGAGCCCTTTTTCGGACTTTTGTGTCCTATTTGTTACGGAGCCCTTTGACTTGGAGCTGTGAGATGAAATTGAGATTTGATGTTGCTACTTTAGCATGATTTCGGAGAATTATAAAAGTCGTTGGTTCAACGAGTCATGTTAGGAAAACAATCAAATTAAGATGGATTTTCATTAGTGTCTAAGGAATGGTCAATTCAATTACACCATGTTTAGCTCGGCCGGCGGTTATATTATGTATATAATTATGAGATGTCATAGCATAAAGGGATAGTGTATGATGCGGTGTTGTTTGAGTGATCTGGGGAATCGTTATTGTGAAAGTGTTATGTTAGTTTGATGAAGGCTTAATATAACACTACTTGTTACGTATTTTGGTCGCACGCCCCATTTTCCTGTATGAGACGTGGTTGATAGTTCTTATTGAGTTGTGTTTTGATGAACTTGGTTGTGTGCCCAAGTGGGAGTTTCTAACTTGGATGTGTGGCCGAGTGAGAATATTGAAATTTAAACATTAAACGGCCACATTAATTACGACTGTTACATTATCTTTGTAATGACAGTAATTAAGAGTTAGGTTGATGAGTCATTAAGTTGGTCTTAATACACATTATTCACTTCATTCCTCCCCTTGTAACTACTCTTTTAGAGTACTACAAATAATATTGATTTTATGTGAATCATGACGTGACAAATACAATAACACACAATGTAGAAGTAGTTAGATACTATAATCACCGTTAAACTCTCCATCGTATTGAAGCTTTGGAATTTGTGGTGTAGCTATATCCGGTGATTCTAGTAGCCACCGGTATCGGTCTCGGTTTGGATTTCGTGTACAGAAAGCGGCACGTCAATCCTCGTACCTATTCCGCTATTAAGTTACGAATATTTTCTAACACTCACTTTACTGGTCTAATGTCTAACGATCCACAATCTGCAATAGAGCAATGGTAGAGCATAAACAAGAGAACAAACTCTTCATTAACTTTAAAAGAACACGCCTTGCAAAAAGAAACTTTCTACAGAAGAACACGTTACATTGAACGTGTTACCATCCCTGAACACGAAGACCGACTGCTAAAAAAACAAACCCGTTCCATTACAAGTAACGAGTATGGCCTATTTCACAAGAAGCAACGCCAAATTCTCAAATTAAAACCAAGGGAAAGAAAACAGCCTATTAGACAAGCACGGCCCATACACCAGATATGTACAACGATGTGCAAGCTCCAGTCTCATGTACCATGTTATTTATGTATAGGCATTAGGCAGGCAGGCAGGCAGGCAGGCAGGCTGGTTTGGTGAAATCTCCTTGAGGAAAGGTGTCATATATCAGACATCTTAAGGAGGAGGAGTGCTTCCGCTTGCTCCGTCCTCATTCGTGGCCTTCTCGTTTGCATCTGAGGTTGATCTCCTCCTAAATCTGAATGCTCCCGATCTGTTGCCTATTTATCATATAGTATCAGTATTCTCAAAATTTACTCAATATGAGATTGAAAATGCTTATTGACTGAACCCTTCACCATAACTAACAAGACAACAATAATGCCACGGAAGAGACCCGAGTTTCCACAGGAGGCACCGAGACACAAGTAATACATGTAATCGCTAAGCAACTAGACATCGAGTATTCGAGTGTGATATAAACCAGTGAGAGACTTCCGTGGAGTAGAAAGTAGAAACCCTCTCCCATGGAATTAGATACTTTTATGGTAACTCGAAACAAAAGGTCTGCATCATGAGTATAAGCTACGGCCTACGGGTCAACCCACATCCAGAGAACCTGGTTACATTGACTGCTCATTATTAGACTCTAACAGCAGTCAAATACGGGTCTTACAAGTAACATGATTGTAATTTGTAACACGCCACCTAACTTTAACCCAGTTGATACACGATGAACCCCACCATCACTTACTATGAAACAAATAAATTGACCAATACTACAATACTTGAAAATACTGTCTCAGTAAAGTAACGTTATTACCTGCTTCTATTTAATAGACTACTAGTTTTTTTTTACACGGATTGCAGTTTCAAGTATTATTATTTTTTAATAACGTTTAAAATAATGATTCGGTGTTTTTAAAATTATCGATTTGTAATATATAATTTCATATGACCGACATACTAAATATATTATAATATTAACAACTTTTATATTCAAAGTATATCAAAACTCGATGATCTATATAAATTTGAAAATTTGAAATATCATAAGAATTACAATATATAATAATAAATAAATGTTAATACAAAAATCTCAAAAAAAATTTAATAGACTATTGATTGATATAATGATATATATAGGTAGGTTTTTAAAATTCATTCTATAATATACATGAATCCATCTATAAGAAGTAAAACAAGAAAATGAAGATAACTAATAATGATGAAGTTATGAGCCGCGGCTTTGAGGAGAAAAGAAGCTTGCGGTATTGCAATATGCATATGTTATGTATATAATTTAGTTGGTATTCCATGTAAATGAGTCTGGAAATATAATATATTAGCATGGCTCAAGATGTTAGGATGAAAGGCTTGAAGTATTAAGATGATAGAATCATGATAATGGGATGGAGACACTAAAGAACAAGTATGAAGATGATATGATAACTAGATAGAGTACCATAAGTTTCCAATGGTATGATTAACTAACTCACTCACTCAGTCAATGTGAATTATGTTTGAAATAAAATAGTTACGTAATCTTCAAATTATACAACTAATTATACTCATATTTGTGGCTTATGTTCATCTTATCTCATTTCTAAAACTAAATTTAATTATCAATTACAATCTTACCTTTTTTAAAATTTGGTGCTAAACAAATTTGTGGGAGACTATTTTGCAATATTTTTATTATTTTAATTAGGGTGCGGGTCGTCCTATCGTTCCCCTATCGTCAAATACAATTACTCCAAATGCAGTTTCTTTCTCTTCATTAAAATGGATACATCTGTTTCAAACTTAAAATGGATTAAATTAGGACTCATTTAGGTTGATGTTTCATAGTTTTTGTTAGTCTCTTATGTATTTAGGTTTTATCCCATTAAAAACCTATTTTATGTCTAAGATATATATACTGTTTTTGCAAATTTGGGGTGGAATAAATTTATTTGTACTGGCATTCAATTAGAATGAAAAAAAGTATACTTTCTTGGTTCCGATCAATCTTTCCAATCAATTATTTAGATTTGATTTTAAAATAAAAAGAGGGAAAGGGATGTAATGACAAATGAAGTAAATTAAAGATCAAATCCCACATAGAAAGTGGAGGCAGGTAAATGTATATGAATGAGGCAGGTAAATGTATTTGTTGGGTGAGTTGTAGAGTAGTATAGTAATAATAGTCCGTATTTGTGAAAGGACAAGTGATCCAATGATCAAAAGGTATAGCAGCTGACTGATTTGTCCCAAACTAACAAATGACAAAACTACCCTTGAGACTTTTCCAGATCACAACCCATTCCTCCAACTTTACGGGGGAAATCCCGTCACACAAGGACACTCACGGAAAAGCAGTATTCCGTATAAAAAGAAGAAAAAAAACAGACCGGAGAATGGAGAAACGGGAGGAGTAGAACCGGCAGGAGATGCGGGAGCAGATCCAGGCGTGTGTTGATATCCAGGTGGCTTCAGTATCATTATACTCCTCGTTACTTTCACTCCTTCCGCTGCTTCTTCACCCTCCGATCTTCCACTCATCCCTTCATTATCTGTCCATCATCATTATTTATTACTCATCCCATTTTCACTTATACACTTCTACTCTATGAATCTCAATTATAAAACCAACCCAAATCATTCTAACAGTGGCCTTGAACAAAAATGCGTAAATTGAAAACAATTTATATAAATGAAAGTTAGATACAATTTATATAAATGAAAGTTAGATACTAAAAATGTGATCAGAAACTAAGATCTTATGATTTAAGCGCGACTTGTTACTTGTTAGGGTGCCTTAACATATTAATTAAGGAAAAATTGATAATAATATGTGATCAGAAACTAAGGTGTTAACTCATTTTTAACATACTCTGTATTATAAAATCATTTTACGGTATACAAGTAACCATGAAAGTATGAAAAATGAATGAAATGGTCTGAAAAAGAGTACCCTTGGCACGGGGGGTGAAGGTATTGAACTTGCGAAGCTTGCCGAGACCGGAGTCAGGGTGGGGTCCAGCAAGGGTATCATCCCACAACTTTTCTAAAAGCCCCATTTAAACCCAACCCCTCCTTTCGATTATAATCTAACCAAATAATTTAAATGTTAGCTAATTACTTATGCCGATGAAACACCAGTGTTGAACTAATGATGGAGAGTAGGAGGCGATGAAGTGGATATATAAAGAGGGGCTGGGAAGATCTTCACCGTTGGATTAAATAAAGGGCTAGATGGATGGCAATAATAATAGGATTAGATAAGATTGAGAGGGAAGCTTCAGACGTGGCTAGGTGAAGAGGGATTATTGAGTTGAGATTCTCACGTGCGATGTGCCTCCCTCTTTATGGGCAATAAATCTCCCATGACGCCGATATTACGTTTTAAATTAAGACGGATTAGGTGGAGTTTTACTCGTATGAATGAGATAAAAATAAAAAAGAGTTATGATAGAGTAAAATGTTTTTGTTTTAACTCTGCAAATAGGTTATTATTTGACCCGTTTTAAACTTAAAAGATACTTCCGTCTTAAATAAATATTTGTGTGTTATGGCTCGATTTTACGTATTTGCCTCCTCTACGGATTTCTCATGTACTAGTTTTCATCCTGTGCAATAATTGTACGGGATATTTTAAATATGTTTTTAATTGGGTTATTTTTAAATTTATTACCGGTAAAATAAGTTAACTTATGTGAATAAATTTTTAATGTTTTTTTTGTAATTCTACTAATAAAAGTATAAAACTATCCAAATAAATATTTTCATAAAAAATATGTTATATACAGCAAAAAAAAAAGACCTAACTAAATAACTGACAAATTGCAAACTGATAAAAAAATTCAAATTGACAATCCTATAATATACTGAAAATATTAATTTTACTTAAAGGTCGTAGCATGTGGTTTGAGATGATTGTAACATTAAAGCTTATACTTCTTTCCTCATAGTTCATCACAATTTTCTAAAAGACGACCCTAAATGTTAATTCCTCCATTCCAATCAATTCTATACATTTCACTTTATGGGCACTATTCATAAGTCGAGTGAATAATCGACACAACTTCTAATATATAATATAAAAGATAATCATGTGAGATCGTATTTAAATTGTCTTATTGGGTGCATTGTGAATATCAAAGTTTTATAATTTTTATCGATACGTAACTAAAGATATTAACAAAAGAAAATAAGTATTGACAGACGTGAATAAAGTAAATGTATAGAATTGATTGGAATTGAGGAAGTACTATATAAAGAGAATTTCGAATTATTAAAATTACAAAAAGGTAGAAAGTGAGAAATTAATTTCTAGTTTAATAATAGTGGAAACACAAATTCTTATTTGTAACGGCACTATCCGTCGCAAGCTTGCGACAAATATCGTTTCCTCTCACAAAATACCCACTTTTTTTCTTTCTCCAACACTATTCATGTGGTCCCCTTTCTCCACTAACTCATAATCTATCCATTTTATCTCACAAAATATCCGTCACAAATGGTGACCCGTCGCAAGCAAGACTTACTATAGTGGAAATCATTTCCTAAAATTTAGAAGCCAATAGGAGGGCCATAAATATTAGGGTTATTTCATGGGAATAATCCAACCTATGATATTAGGGTTATTTCATGGGAATAATCCAACCTATGTCCCATCTTCTCATATTAATCCATACTAATGATTATCTAAGAAAAATCCAACCTATAACCTCATTTATCTTTCATTGAACTTTGACTATTTTTAAACTCTTATTATCGGTAGGCTAGCACGTCACCTTCACTTAATTTTTGTACAGGAAAAAAGAAAAACAAAAAGTAAGTCAAGGTGACGTGCTTGTTACCGATAATAAGAGTTTAAAAATAGATAAAGTTCAATGAAAGATAATTGGGATTATAGGTTGGATTTTTCTCAGTTAATCGTTAGTAGGGATTAATATGAGAAGATGTGGTATAGGTTGGATTATTCTCATGAAATAACCCTAAATATTATTGTTTTTAAAGTATAAGGATTTAGAGTTTGTATTATCCTTACTTTCACAAATTCTTATTTGTAACGGCACTATCCGTCGCAACCTTGTGACGGATACCGTTTTCTCTCACAAAATACCCACTTTTTCTCTCTCTCCGACACTATTCATGTGGTCCCCTTTCTCTACTAACTCATTTTGTATCCATTTTATCTCACAAAATACCCGTCACAAATGGTGACCCGTCGCAAGCAAGACTTACTACCTTACTTTTGTTACTGCCGCCTTTTTTCTTGCACTTACTCTTTGTCTCTTTGGTGTACAACTTTACAGGTTTAACTACACCTATTAAAATTTGACCCCATCTCAAAATCGACTATAACTTAATTCGTAAATAACCCTATTTTTTAACACGAACTCGAAACATACCTGACTCACAGCGGGTTGACCATTGGGTCAACGCAATATATTTCCCCGCTAGATGATTAACAAAGCTCGTGACTCACCCCGTTTCCCGCTAGATGCCAAATGCAACTTGTACTCAAACTGCTCCCTATATAATCATAAATATATCGTATGGATCAACACATGCTATACCGGAAATAGGTGAAAATGTACATACAACTTATACACGCCAGTTTCAATAATATAAATGAATACGACACGATACGGTATATAAACACGCAACGTGACAATGAATGTACGAGATGCAATTATAAAAATCACCACACCGAACGTACCCACAACCCGGTGATGGCACTGTATCACAGCTCATCAAACAACCGAACCACAACCCGTAAAATAAGTACTCGGGAGGCACCCGTGGTACTGACTTCGGGTACTAACTAGAACTTGTTAGGCGTCATGATACTACACGAGCCCATTCGTCCTCAAGTCATTAATGTACACATCCCTATTTTGGTGAGAAGCCCCATGAGACGACCCAAGCGTAAGAGGGTCACCCAACCACATTACATGAGCATTATTGAAATTAAGACACGATACTTGAACACACAAAGAAGCATTCATATTATTGAAATTAAGTAGGATAAATCTATCGTTTAGCGTACTCCATAAACATCCTAGATAAGCACGATTCGGTCTCGTAAAACTATCTTATCCTACATAAATTATAGAGTTAATTTATAAACAATACCAATATAAGGACCCCTTTTCATAATCAGTACCAACATAATTGATAATTAGTAATCACTACCACAATATTAACTTTTTTCTAAGATAGGTACCAAGTCACGTAAAAATCATATACTAACCTACTCGAAGAGGTCCAAAAAAACATTATTCAAGTACAAATCTCTAGACACTCAGCTCCAAAATTATTCTCTTAGATAAATGCACCTTTTAAAGTAAGAAAAAACTAGAGTAAAACGACCACTTGGTATCTAACGTAGAAAAAAATTAATATCTTGGTACTGATTACTAATTATTAATTATGTTGGTATTGATTATGAAAAAGAGGACTAAAGTTGGTAGTGTTTATTAATTTACTCTAAATTATATAATAACTATCACAACAAATCCTTAATACTTTTACTTTGTAAAACTTTATTAATACTCACTAATTACCCATATTACTCATAATAATTACTAATTAATTACCCATAACAAAAACCCCAAAAGTTAGGATTTGAAATAAGAAATAAAAAGATGTGAGATTCTAACTTACAAGAAGTAGATCGGGAATAAGGTGGAGGAAAGAAAACATCTTCAAATTCAAGTTCAAACACCATGTGAGAGGTCTAGGGAAATTAAAAATTTAAAGAGAAAGAATAGTGTTTGAAAGTTGAATTGAGAAATGTGAAAATAAATTAGGGTTAGGTGGAAAAGTAATCCCGAAATAGATTATATCACCCTCTAACGACTTGTACTCGGTCGAGTGGGGAGTCCAGTCGGCCGTGTGTCACCCACTCAATCGAGTATGTCATGTACTCGGCCAAGTGGCGCCTACTTGGTCCACTACATATTCACTAGGTCAAGTATAGATTCTACTCAGTTCATTGCTCTGCTATATCTCACTCACGAGTAGCCTCTCGTCGATCCTAAGGGTTCTCCCATGCATCCCAAAATTCCTTTATCCGTCTCCAAATATCCGGGTATTACACTTCGTCCCACTCATTAGTAATCGTTTGAATTTGACACACAAACCAAGAAAGTATGAGAGAAAGCATTTTAATAAAAATATTGGACAACAAATATGTCACCTACACCTGAGCGCATATTAATTGACTGATACACCTATAAATGAAAAGACTAATTATTGATCGAAAAAGAGAGAGTATTTGATATTTTAAGAATGCGTTGTTGTTTGTCCTCCATAATTCTCTTCAGTTTCCAAAGTCTCAACTAAGTCCCAAGCACATATGAGTATAAGTTTTTAGTTATTTGTGCCAGTTATAAGTAGGGATGTCAATGGGGCGGGGCGGGTGTGGAGGGGGTCAACCCGCGCCCGTACCGCGAACTATAAATACGCACCCGCACCCGCCCCGCGACCCGCGACGGGTTGAACCTTTCAAAACCGTTCCCGTCCCGCAGGGACCCGTTGTCCCGCCTAGCTCCTCAAAAAATGTAAATCGTGAATCTAAAATATACTAGTCATACTACTTATACAAATAAGTTTTCGCAAAATGCCTTAACATTCAATTAAGTAGAGTCCGTTGAGCCATGAAACGGTTTTACATACAAATATAGCACGAAACACATGTACAAACAGCAGCCCAAATATGGAATATTGAGTAGTGAACTAGTGATTATTGCCTTATTGGACTATTGCATATTGGGTAGGGATTACTTACTTGTTTGAGCCTTATTGGATTATTGGGTAGGGGTTACTTATTTCTTAAAAGTTTTTTTTAATCTTTTAAGTTATATTTTTTTTTTATCTATATATATTACTATTAGATATTATTATTTATTAGGTGGGTATAAGCGGGGCGGAGACATGTGGGGCGGGGCGAGCGGGGTGGGTGTTGTGGGGCGGGGTGGGTGTGGGGCGGGTCGTATGTGATACCCGCACCCGTCCCGCGACCCGCGACGAATGATGCGTTTGAAACCCATCCCCGCCCCACGACCCACCAAATCATTACCCACACCCGCCCCACGTGGGGCGGGTGCGGGGCGAGACCCGCCCCGACCCGGCCCATTGACATCCTTAGTTATAAGCCTATAATCTCTTACAAACCTCTCTTACTTACCTTACGTTTGCTTGCAACTTTGTCTTACGTCACAAATTTGTAACGATCTAACCTATCTAACATATCACAAATGGAAATTTGTAAACATTTTAACCAGTCTCATATCTAAATTGAAAACGCCAATTCAACTCAATTATCCTTTTTAAAAGAACTGGACTATATTTTTTAATACAAACAGACGACAAGGGTACTAAAAGTTGTCCCAAAAAAGTAGGGAAAGGTGGCATGATGAGAAGCAATGGACTAATGAAAGAGGCATATATTGAGATGAGTTTGGCCTAATCTTTGCACATGTAATTAAGCAGAATAATTTTGTTATAGATCATGAATCATCAAATGAGTTCACACTTTTATATTGAAGAAGGTTCGAGACTTTCACAAAACACAAAAATGTGTACTGACTAGTGACACTGTATGAGCGCTCTATGGATAAAGTTGGAAGTTGGGACCATGGACCCCATGTTTGTGCACTTGTAGTGCTGCTGTAGTATAGGCCAAAACTCCAACTAATCTAACAATAGAGATAATTTGTGAATATTTTACGATGTAAGATCATATTTATAATCAATAAGTCTCTTTCTGACAGATATATCCGTCACAAGTTTTATGACGGATCAACTGCTATTCATGTAATAGATAAAATAAATAAAATAGATTGGTATTTCCTAAACACTTTCTTTTTGTCTTATCTATCCCACATGGATAATATTTGACCCGTCGCAAACTCGCGACGGATATATCCGTCACAAATGAGAATTTGTGATTTATAATTGTCTACAAAATATTATACTATTATAGTATGAGATTTTTGGGAAAGAGTTTAAGAGGGAATTTGTGAGGGTTTGACCTAAAGCGGATGATTTCGTACTATTATAAATAAGGACATTGACGCAACAGAGGTTCAACACAAGATATTCAGGATTCCACACAACAAGTGATATAATAGCTCAAACTCGACTTGGGCTAGACACTAGAAGAAGCATGGAGTCAAGACTTGAAGGTGACCTACATTGTACGACATAGAACTCCTAACTCAGGGTGAGTCTTTGAGAAATCCTAGTCTAGGGCTAAATGGATGAAAGGCGTCACATGTTTTGTGGGACAAATACCATTTGCGTACTAAAACCGTTTATTAGGTGAGATCCTTAACAGGTTGGGTGTCATATGTCTGGTAGGTCCTTCCCAAATTGGATGCCAGAGTCCGTTTATGTTCCAAGACTTCTGAATTGGCAAACCCGATCCAAAGTATATTGGCTGCAAAGGATGTTCGATATGCATGTGTAGAAAATTACAGTTCAGAAGCATGTGGGGAAGTCACTTGACTAGGCGGTGACATGTGGTGCAAGACATGGCTCGTGGTAGCATGGTGTGTTGGCTAAATGAAGGTTATCAAGCTTTGATGATGTTTATGGTGTCTGCTAAAAAGTTGAGGCTGTATAGTGTTGGAGTTTTCCATGGTGGTCAAGGTCCGAGTAAGACGTTGATCCTTAGTTTGAGAGGAGGATTGTTACTGTGCAAACCCATATCCATATCGGTAGAATAAAAATGGAAGATTATCTTTATAAATGTCTACAAAATATAATAGTACGTAACCTTTTGGGAAGGAGAGCAAGGGTAAATCCGTGAGGGGATTGACCTAAAGCGGACAATATTGTACTATTATGGACAATGTTCATCGACGTAGCAGAGGCTTAACATAGGATATTCACACTTCCGCATAACATGTTTAAATCTAAAATATTTATAAAAATGTGTTTTTTTAAAGTATTTACAAGAAATGAGTCTACATCATTACAAAGTACGATTTTTTTAAATAAATTGGATCTCTCACTATATGAGACAGCGAGAAGTGTCATTGCCTTTGCACCGAACATGCTTTATTTGTCGTCTTCGTTCTCCTTATTCTGATCACCAAACCACAAACTACTACCGCCATTCTCTCCCTCGATCACTTCCCTTAGAGCAACTCCAGTGGTGTAATTTAAGGACCTGCTTGCAATTAATTTAAATTATCTAGCTACTATCTTACCATTGGGGATTAGAAAATAGAGTATGCTTGAAAGTAGTACATACTTTCCCAAGCATATAGCTAGACTTTATGTTATAAATGTAATTATTGAATAAAAATTAATGTTGAAATATTAATTTGACTTGTGGGACCAATACGAGCTACAAGGTATTGTAGTTCGCGGACGATTTTGTAGCCAGAAAGCAAAGTTGTTTAAAATGCTGAGGTGCAAATTCAAGCTACAAAGGGTTCTAGTTTTCCATTGGAGTTGCTCTTATCAGATACGTCCCTTTATTTGAGTGATTAACTTAAAAGTTTACAAATTAAATAGCCCGTAAAATCGCCGTTCACAAAATTATTTCCGCATTTTCAGTTTCGCTAGGTGCCTCATATGAATGTGAGCTGGTTACCTTTTTTATTTGAGGTATTATTTTAGGTGGTCTTGTTAATAATTAATAAACATAAGAAGTTATGATGATGGGAGTAGCAAGGAAAATTATTCTTATGCATGACTTTCTCGATACAAAGGGTTGTACT
The DNA here is from genome assembly GCA_029255685.2 of Silene conica. Lineage (NCBI taxonomy): Eukaryota > Viridiplantae > Streptophyta > Magnoliopsida > Caryophyllales > Caryophyllaceae > Silene > Silene conica. The sequence continues at coordinate 1,813,729 of CM055311.2, read as the reverse complement.
CTCTTCTTGAATGGTTTTAGATGAACTCAAGAGTCAGAAGCACTTCCGGTGCACGATTAACAGCCCCGATTCATCGTAAATTTCTTGTGCTATTCATATGTTCAGTTTTAGGAAACAAACACAATTGACATAAGAAAAGGAGAAGGTGAGCTATTAACGAGACATATCCAACCAGTTGCGAAATCGAAAACGCAAAAATAATTTTGGGAGCGGCGATTTTGCGGGTTATTTACATTAAAAACTATTAAGCTAATCACATAAACAAATGTATGTATTTGATAAGGGAGGTTAAAGGAAGAGAATGGTGGTGATAGTTCATGGTTTGGTGGTTGAATTAAGGAGAACGAAGATAACAAATGAAGCATGTTCAGGAGCTAGGCAAGGTCATTTCTCGCCGTCCACAGCGAGAAGTTCAATTTTATTAAAACAAATACTTTGCAAATAACATCATTTTTGTAAATATTTAGGATTTAAATTCCATTTAAGAAAAAAATTCAATACATACTCTCTCTTATTTTATACTCCTTATTCTATATTTTCTTGGCCTTTCCTATAAGAAATAAGAAAGTAAATTTGGACCACACAAAACACACTACCTCACATGTCATTGAGTTTTATTTGCCCCCCATATCATCCCAAAAGAGAAAATTGTTGGGAATGTCCGAACAATTACACAATTTATTGTGATAAACTGTCAGTTAAATTTAGGTGATTGTAATACCTTGCTAGAGACCAATTATGATCTGTAAATTAATATGTTAATTTACTACTATATTAAACTGATCCTATTGGGTCACACAAGTTAGTGATAATTGAGATGTGTCGAGATATTAATGTGGACTAACTAATTATTATATTTGATATATAATTAGTAGTATAATTATAACATCATATGGTATGATATTATATGAATATGGTTATGAAGGAAACAAATAAGAATGATTTGGAATATATTATTTGCTTGCCTTAATTGAGGAAATGATGAGATCCCTTTCCTTATCTGGTTGAATGGGATACAAGGTGTATATTAGATCACCTTATTCTTCCTGACTGATAAAACGTTAAACTGAAAAGAAGAAAAAGGTGTTTTCTTTCTTTTCTCTTTTAACAAAACACCACAAGAAATCTCACACAAAAGGGTATTAGACTAACATCTATTCTCAATCATCACTACGTGGACTGTCGATATAGGGTTCTATCTCAAGACAGAGCCACAATAAAAATTGTACTTGTACAATTTTTTTTTTTTGGTAAAGGTAAAAAATATTATTAAGTAACCAACTTTGAAGGTAGAAACCTTCCTTACACAGATAAGATTACATCATCAAGCTATCTAGCCAGACCTTGTCTCTACAATGGTTCTGGTCATTACAACGGATTTTAATTTTACTCAACATCTCATCTTTAATAGTATTAAACACCCTACTTGGTCTAAGGATCTTGAATTCAACCCTTGCTTTATTCCTTTGATTCTACATGTGGTAAATTAAAGCATTTAGGATGCTGTTGATCACCCCTCTATTCATTTTCGATCCTCTTCTTCTTAGCCTCCAATCTGTCACATTATCAGTTGGTATGTTCATTCTGAGCCACTGTTTTATCTACTCCAGTACTTTAGTACTATATGGGCATTGGAAGAACAGGTGGGAACTCAGCTCTGGTGCAGCCCCACACAGACAGCAAGTATCAGTATCTGCTATCCCATATCTCAGGAGTTAATCTCTTGTGCTCAATGCATTATGGTGATACAACCAATTCACAAATGAATGCTTCCTAGTTGTCCATCTATTCCAGACCATAATAGGCCAGTTTGGATTTGTGATGCCTGGCCTCAACAGGGTGTAAGTTTTCTGGATAGAATAGTCAGTAGTATTCCCAAAGAAGTTACTGTCAACTGTAAGCCTAATTTACAAGGTATTCTTGATTCATACTTTTACAATATTACGATCTTTATTTTCTTATAAGAAACAAAGTAATTTGTTTATTCCGCCTTATTAGATCTTTTTACTTCAATTGGTAGCAGAGACAATATTGCATATATGTATTAATCAATATGATGATTGACTACTTGTATAATTTCACGTATCATTCAATTAAATGAGTCGTATGTGAAATCGGGCTAGAAAAATATTTTTTCTACTTGATATTTGAAATTAAAATATCAATATGTTTTGTATATGTGTATTAATCAATCAATGATTATATACATGTGAGTTTTTTGCATATTGTTCATTTAGTATGATTCATGTGTATTTAGATTAGAAAATGGTTTTCTAGATCTGGTTCAAACAATTTTAGATTTTTTTTTTTTGTAAGAAGGTTATTCTTACTTGTATTCGTCCATAAAGGGAATAGAAATAAGATGGTGTCTTACAAGGAAAAAACCAAAAGAAAGATATTTAGACTACAAAAAGCTCTACAAATTAGAGCGTATCAACTAACCATCTACGAATACATGGGTCGTTACATGAACTAAGCTTGGTACGAATTGCAAATCTCACATCCTTGGCAACTTGTTCCGAATTAGTAGTACAGCCCCCAAATATACTCTTGTTTCGTGCTTCCCAAACTCAATAAACCAAAGCAGCCACGCAACAAGCTGCAACCCTGCGTTTCCAGCAACTTCGAGTCAGTTGGGGTTCCCGGTAGTTGTGCCCAAGTGAGTACCTGGTGTTTGACAGCCTGCGAGAAAATACAGCTGAAAAAGAGATGACGATGAGACTCGGCAGCCTGTTTACACAGGCTGCAGCGGTTCACAAGGAGCAGGCTTCTACGGCTAATCAGGTCTATAGTGGGGAGCTTCCTTTGGACTGCTAAGGTCGTAATAACCCGGTGCTTCGGGATAATATGGGCAGTGTGCAGCGGTAGTGTCCATCCTAGAACTCTATTTTTGTGTTCTGAAGAGGTGGTAAGCCTTGCTTAACGAGAAAATTCCCTGATTTACGCAAGAGTCCAGCAGCCTTTGGGCATTGTGTGGGTCACCAGCGAGCATAAGAAGCGAGTCTTTAGTACGAACAATCCCTCTTCAACTCTCGGCATGATGGGGAAGGCATTTGGCATCCCAAATTTGGAGGTTGTTAAGGTTGTAGGCGCGAGACCAAGTGCTCCATATTCCCTCACCAGGTTGTGTCATATTCTAAGCCCATTTGCAAAGAAGAGCTTTGTTCCAATTAAGAAGTTCCTTCACGTTGAAGCCTCCCTCATCCCAAGGAGTGCAAATTGAATCCCAACTCTTAAAGACCATTTTTCTTTTCCCACTATCATTGTTCCAGAAAAAGTCTTTGCAAAGCTTGTTGACATGGTTAATAACATATTGTGGAAGCAAAAGCACATAACACCAGTAGTTTTCCAACCCAAAAATAACAGAATTAATGAGCTGGAGTTTACCTGCATATGAGAGGAGGTTTCCGGTCCAACCTTGAAGAGATCTTTGAATTTTATCGATCATGAGGTTATACATGTCAGGAACAATTTTAGATTTTGTTTTATAATTCCATTTTCTTAATGATTTAATGGTTAAATCGTTATAGTCCTTTTGTGCGCTGTAAATTATGGTTGTTAGTGTTACAAGTTTAATATGATTAAACGAGTAAATATCGAATCGCGCGAAAAATTACTGTTCAGTAGTTGAAATGTCGGATTTTAACGTTTCGGTAGTGTTTGTCAAGTGTAAACGACATTCTAAACAAGGCTGCATAGAAGGTTCTGCGTTTTTAGGCCAATTTCGATCTTCTTCATTGATTTACAGACACTTTTAGGTTTAAAAATTATTATTTTGTTAATTTTCCATAATAATTTATATTTTTTGTTTTAGTTATCCTTTTATTTTCTTTAATAGGATAATTATACTTGCAATTTATTTTATGTTATGCATTTTAATTAAATAGTTTATTTTATTTCATTTCGTTTAATTAATATATATTGTTAATCATTAATTTTATATATATATATATATATATATATATATATATATATATATATATAGAGAGAGAGAGAGAGAGAGGGCGGTTCCGGTGAGTCAGTCTCCTTAGACGTGTCTTGATTTCCATATAATAACCATTGGATTTAATCAAAACAGATGGTTAAGATTGTGCCGCATATTGATTGTACAAATTCCTCCAGCTTTTCCTCTTTTATTTCGATCGATCAATCAATATTCTTCATCAATCAATTAATCGATCAATCTTCTTCATCAATTATTCTTATGCTACCGCCACCGACAACAAAATCAGATAAACTCTAACCATGGACTTCATCTTCAACCTCCAGATCAATGACTGTTCATCACCTGGTGGCTTCCCTGTTGTAAGAGTATAAAGCTTTTTTGTTTTTTACCCTCGAGCCAGAACCATTTTGGTCATTTCTCTTTTGATCATTTGAATTTGACTATTTTTTTAATTATTACTCTTTTTTTTATTCGGATTATTTGTTTATCTATTTGGATCGTCATTTGAATTCTATATAAACAGATAACTAGTACGGAGGGAGTATAAGATGGCCTTATCGAAGAGTTTAATTAATTTATATTTGTGTTTGAATATGCAATTTCTTCGGGTAATTAATTTAATTTAATTTATTTTATGTGTCAGACACTATGCAATGCATGCGGGATAAAATTCCACAAAAAGAGAAGGGCACTTATGGGAATAAACAAGCAACAAGACGAGAGTAACAACAAATTGAAGAAGAAGAGCATCATAAAAAACAATAATGATAATAACAATAATATTGGTATACCATTAAAGATCAAAGTAATGTCATCCGGTATCCGAAAAAATATAATATGTGTTATTTTGGTCAAGTTGATATAATATGTGTGTTGTTTGTATGGCTTAAAAAATATCTGATAATAATAGTGATTGTAACATTAAAACGTTAATTATAACAATAAGATATATAGATTGTAACGTTAAAAACGTTTATTATAACACAAATATGAGGTATTACAACTCATGTATAGTGTTACAAAACTTGTTCATCTATGTTACATGTTATTTATAACAGTAAGACATAGATTGTAACATTAAAAACTTTTATTATAACACAAATATGACGTGTTACAACTTATGCGATATTGTGTTACAAATAGTCATTTCATGTGTTACATTTTTTGGGACGCAAGACTCATTTAAGAGGGGTGTACTCACTTGATCCAATTTCTATATATATATATATATATATATATATATATATATATATATATATATATATATATATATATATATATATATATATTATTGCAATTTATTTTGAAAATAAGTGAATTTTGAATGTGATTGGTTAGTTAATAGTATGGCCATAGGTGAATGCTTTAGGTTGGTTTACGGACTGCGCTCCGTCTATTGGTTGTAACTTTAATTATGTTTTATTTTTATTTCATTTGGTTTATGGACTGCGCTCCGTCTATTTGATGTAATTTTAATTATTTTAGTCCTATAGTTTTATTTTCACCAAGACTTGTATTTTATGTATCCTGGTTCGAGTGGGAGCTGAACTGAACACTATATAATTTCAAGTTTTGAAAACCTTGAAGATTGGATCTTAGGTTTAGTGGCCATGCTAGGAACTTTTATGCTTTCATATTTTTTTTTTATTTTGTTTCATTTGCTTGTTTTATTTTCATATCATATGATTGCCAATGAACAAGCATGCTAATGACTCTCGCACTAAATTTTGAATTATAAATGCTCAAACCTTGAACAAACACCTACAAAGCCTTAGATCATTGAAAATGGTCTTAGCCAAAACAAGTCATATTCTTTAATCGTAGGATAGTGGGGTGAATTTAGGAAATTCACATGTGAGTTAGGTTAAAATTCAATAAGATTACCAAAAGGGTTTTGGATCTTAGGGCACATGAAAGAGTGTAATATGGAGATATCACCTTTCAAACCAAGAGTTGTATGGTACAATTAGCCATTGGATGACTTACCTAAATGATTAAATACCAAGTTTTATCAAGCGAAAGCTTGCTTGGCATTAATGCAAATGGGATCTTGGAATCATTTATATCCTAGAGAGTTAAGACTAATTTTAAAGGATTATAGATGTCGATGATTTAAAATGTTAAATTTTTGAATATTTGATGAATCATTTTTTTAAACTTTGCTTTATTATTTCTTTTGTAGCATTTCAAAATCAACACCCACCCTAAATTTGAGATTCCTCCTTGAGAAGGAGAAACTAAACGGTACCAATTTCCTGGATTGGTTCCGCAACTTGAGAATTGTACTCAAGATGGAAAAGAACTATGTCCTTGATTCCCCTCTGGGTGAAGCCCCCGTCCCTTCAGCTCCTCAAGAGGATTAAGACTTTTGGGATCAACATAAAGATGATGATCTACAAGTCTCTTGCATCATGATAGGCTCCATGAACGCAGATTTGCAAAACCGTTTTGAGCATATGACAACCTATGATATGATCAAGGGGCTGAAGAGTATGTTTAAGGACTTAGCTAGGTTTGAGAGGTATGAGACCAATCAAGCCTTGTTATCCTGTAAGTTGGAGAAAGGCAAACCCGCTGGCCCTCATGTCCTCAAGATAATTAATTATTTTGAGAATATGAAACGTTTGGGCTTCCCTTATAGCCAAGAGTTGGCTAATGATATCATTCTTCTATCGCTTCATGATGGATTCAACAACTTTAGGCTGAATTTCAATATGCAAGGTATGGAGAAAACTATGCTTGAGTTGCATGGGATGCTCAAGACAACAGAGTAGGAAGTCAAGGTGGCTCCAAAAGCCAAGAATGATGTCCTGATGAAACACAAGAAGGGGATTAAGTTTAAAAACCCGAGTAAGGGAAAGAAGGTGCAAAATACATCAGGAAAGGGCAATGTTGTGCCGATGTGAAACCCAATTCAACCTGGACCTACCTGAGATCAAGAATGCCACTATTGTAGGGGCAAAGGTCACTGGAAGAAGAATTGTCCCAAGTACCGCAAAGATAAATTGGATGGAGTTTGTACATCCAAATCGAAAGGTATTTTTGTGATAGATATATTCTTGACCGATTCTACTTCTTGGGTATTTGATAGCAGATGTGTTACTCACATTTGCTCTGATATGTAGGGACTAAAGGAGAGTATGAAACTCAGGAAATGAGAAGTGGACCTACGAGTAGGGAGCAAGGCAAGAGTTGTTGCGTTGGCTGTAGGCACTTATGTTTTGTCATTGCCCTCAGGGCTTTTATTAGAACTTAATAATTGTTATTTCGTTCCCGTAATTAGTAAGAACATTATTTCTGTTTCTGTTTTGGATTCAGAAGGTTTTTCGTTTATAATAAAGAATAATTGTTGTTCCGTTTACAAAAATGAAATGTTCTACGCTAGCACTCATACTATTAATGGGCTCTACGTGCTTGATTTAGACAAACAAATCTATCACATAGACAATAAGAAAATCAAGTCTAAGGACTTAAATCAAACTTACCTTTGGCATTGTCGTTTAGGCCACATCAATGAAAAACGAATTAAAAAACTCCATAAAGATGGACTTTGGACCAGTTTAGTTTTGAGTCATATAATGTCTGCGAAACTTGTTTGATGGGAAAGATGACAAAATCACCCTTTATTGGAAAGGGTGAAAGAGCAAGTGATCTCTTAGGCCTCATACATACAGATGTATGTGGACCTATGAGTACTGGTGCTAGGGGTGGATACGGTTACTTCATAACATTCACTGACGATCTAAGTAGATATGGTTATGTCTATTTGATGCGTCACAAGTCTGAATCTTTTGAATAGTTCAAGTAATATCAGAATGAAGTTCAAAACCAACTTGGCAAGACAATAAAAGCACTTCGATCTGATCGAGGTGGTGAATACTTGAGCCAAGAGTTTGATGATCATCTGAAGGGTTGTGGAATTCTTTCACAACTGACTCCACCTGGCACAGCTCAATGGAATAGTGTATCTGAAAGGAGATGTTGAGTAATATATTCTATATAAGTAATATATTGTTTTATGTTTTAATAATGACAAGTCTAAATAATTATGTTTTATATGCATATGCGTGTAATCGTGCGTTTAAGTGTACAGTTAATTATAGAGCGAAGATCGTAGTTTAACAAAGGATAGTTCAATTAAAGATTGAAGAAAGATCAAGCTCATATCAAGTGTCAAGTCTTTTTGAAGATTTACAAGACACAAGTTTTATTACAATATCAAGAATTCTTAAGTTATGGATCATACCTATAACTATTGAAGAAATGAGATTTGCGTAAAATAAATCAAAGCATGAAGATTTATGTGTGCTATTAATATATGATTATATATTAATTTAGTAATCTTATAAACGGTTTTAAAATAGAAATATTCTTTAGTTAACAAGAATTAAAATATTTATCTTATGAGGTAAATATTAATTCTAAAATGGTAAGGATTTTATTTTAACCGTTATTGTCAAAGTTCAAATTCCTAGAGAAACGTGCTCCGAGAAATATGTCTCGAAGAACGTGTTATGTACGTTGGGAATCGTGCATAGAGAGGCGTGCTTCACGTTTTCTATACGAGTCCTAATACGTTTCATATTATCTTTATGGTTAATTAAATAAATAAAGATATTTATTTAATCTACTGAAAGATTAACTAGGATTTGATTAAGAATATCATTTATTATATTATTGACAAGAATTAGGATTTGATTCAAAGTAGGATTCTATATTTTATGGTATAAGGATGTTTCCTAAATCAAATAGGATTATGGAAATATTATCTTATGTCTTAATTTAATATTATCTTAATAGAATCCTTTCCTAAACCAAATAAGATTAAGTTTTAAATATTACCTAGAATTAGTATTCTAGACAAAGTAATATTCCTAAACTATCTAGGGTTTAACCTAGATCTAAATTAGTATATATATGCTTTCAATATCACACGCGTAATTGACAACCTCACGAAAACCAAGCCTCACGCAAATCGAGAAAATCAAACGAATGTAGTCTTTCACACGTTTCGTTTTCCGTGCCAATCATTATCAAATCTCGTAATCAAGACTACAAGCATTGAAGAATATTTTTATACATTCAAGATCATCAAATACAAGAAGTTGTTGAAAGTTTATCTTACTTACTTAAGATAGATTCGAGTATTTAGCGGTACTCATTGTAAGCAAGTATTTCACGGTACTTGTCGTAGCTAGATATTTTACGGTATCTAGATTGAGTTACAACTAACATCAAAGTTGTACGAGTTGGGTTGATAAAAGTGTAATCCGGAGAAGGTACTAATTTTATTAATCGAGAATAGTGGACGTAGGTTTCGATTTGTGAAACTGAACCACTTCAAAAGATCGTGTCTCCTTTACTTTATCGTTCTTACTCATTACTTGCTATTACTTCGTCACAACAACTCACATCGAAGAAGAATCGAAAAAGTTGGCATACTCAATTCAACCCCCCCTTCTTGAGTATATCTAGGTCAATAGACTCTTCAATTGGTATCAGAGCCTCGTGCTCTTGAAAGCCTTACAGCTTGAGATTGATCCTTCTATTGATTTCCAATGGATTCAAAACACCTTAAGTGTCCTATCTTCGATGGAAAGAACTATAGCTTGTGGAAGAACATGATGACCCACTACGTCAAAGGATGTGACTGGGAATGCTGGAAAATAATTCAAACTGGACCAAAGAAGATCTTAGTTGCCTCTGCAAATGGAACCACATATGAGAAACCAGAAAGTGACTATGTGGAAGCTGATTACAAGATTGCTGAGAAAAATTCAAAAGCTATGAGTCTACTTCAAAACGGTATGATTACTTCTGAATTTGATCGCTTCTCTTCTTGTAACTCAGCTAAAGAAATATGGGATGGCCTAGAACTTGCCTACGAAGGTACCTCCGCAGTCAGGAAACATCGTATAGACTTGCTTATTCAACGATTTGAACTTTTCACTATGGAAAAGAATGAATCGATTGATATCATGTCTGCACGATTCTCCTGCATACTTAATGAACTGCGGAACCTTGGTAGGAAGTATGATTCTGAGGACATAGTCAGAAAGGTCCTTAGAAGCCTTACCAAAAAGTGGCAACCTAAAGTCACTGCAATTGAAGAAGCTCGTGATCTCTCGACCATGACTTATCAAGAACTTATTGGATCTCTAATGGCTCATGAGATCATGCTAAATAGAGATGATGATGATCATCCTAAAAATAAGAACATTGCCTTACAAGCCTCTACAAGCGAAGAATGCGAACCAGAACTGGAAGATGAAACAGTTCTATTCGCAAGACGCTTTAAAAAGGCAGTCTTCAAAGGCAGATATACCACATCAAACAATAAGACAAGTGACAAGAAAAAGAATGACTCTAAGCAAACCTTTTTCAAACGAGGATGCTTTAAATGTGGTGATCAAGGCCATATGATCAAGGACTGTCCAAGCTGGGACAAAATTAAAGACAAATCCAAACAAGATAAAACCAAGACTGAATTCAAGAAGGTTATGCTCGCATCTTGCTGGGGAGAATTGGATTCCGACGATGACAGTGACTCAGAAGAAGAGGAAGTTGCTAACTTGTGCCTAAGCAACATCAGTTTGGATCTAATATCCGACGATCATGACTCAGCACAATTCTGCCTCTATGGAGAATCTGATTCAGAAGATGAAGACCAAGAGGTAAATTTTTTACAGCTTAAGAGTCAAGTTAAAAATTTATCTAAGTCTGCTTTAATTAATTATTTCGAACAAACCTTAGACCAATGTCACGAACAAAGTCTTGAATTAGACGAATTGAAGGAACAGATCCTTGACATTGCAGAGGAAAATCAACTTTTAAAGACCAAAGCTAAGAAACTGAAATCCAAGGTTAACATTGATACAAATGTTAAATTGGAAGCAGTAATGTCTGAGAAGATAATTCTTGAGTCTAAAGTTACAACCAATGAAGCTGTAATCTCAAAATTGAAACTCGACATTAAAGAGCTTGACTCTAAGATTATAGCCAATGAAGCTATAATCTCAGATCTAAAAAGGTCTAATGAACTTCTAAAGAGTAAACCTACACCAGTTGTTGTAGATGAAACTCATTAAGAAGAAGTTGAAATCCTCGAGCAAAAGATCATGGATCTGGAATTCAACATAACCAAAATTAAAAAGGAACATGCGAAAATCGTGTTCAATTTTAATAAGGATATTCAAGACTTGAAAGAATCTAACAATGTTGACCACTCATTTTGCTTAAAAGAAATAGATTCTCTAAAAGACCTTCTTCTTCATGCTCGTAAGGTTCACGAAAAATGGGAAGGAAGTACTAACGTACTAAACTTCCTAACTGAACAATCTGATAACAATATGAAGATGGGTCTAGGTCATGAGTGCTATGGTAGGAGAGACCATTCTAAATGTCAACAAAAACCTGATGAACGTGACTTTAGAAAAAGAAAGTATGTAGACTTGCCTGAATACTTAATTTGTACTTATTGTGGTCATAATGGACACCTACGAGAAAACTGTGTAAAACACGCACTCGACTTCAAAACTGGAGTCAAATTTGTTAAATCTCTAGGTATACCAAATGATTCCATATCTATCATTGACAGTGAGGAAGGTAATGAAGAGGTTGAGGAAAGAAATAATGACCATAGATGGTTCTATGACATGTCCTTTAATTACGCAGAAAAGAAAAATAGAACCACTCAAACTCCTAAACCTACAACCTACAAGAAACAAAACCCAAAGACTCACACTAGATCAACAAAACCTAACTACCACAGATACAAAAGACCTATAGTGAGACAAGTCTGGGTTAAAAAGGAAGATGTTTTTATTGTCACTAACTCAAAAGGACCCAAGTATGCTTGGGTACCTAAGTCCTGTCTTTAAATTACATTGTGCAGATAATCGCTAAAGAGAATAATCTATGGTACCTCGACAGTGGATGCTCTCAACACATGACAGGCGACGCCAACCTATTCACCACCTTGGAACCATTCGACGGAGGAAAGGTCACCTTCGGTGACAACAAAAAGGGAAAGGTAATAGGTGTCGGTAAGATAGGCATCTCATCTTCTCACTCTATTAGCGATGTATATCTGGTAAGCGGTCTTAAACATAACTTAATAAGTATATCTCAATTATGCGACAAAGGAAACAAAGTTGTTTTTCATACAAATGTTTGTCGTATAATTATGGAAGGTACAAGTAAAGTTATTCTTAAAGGTCATAGAAAGAAAAATGTTTACATGATTGATTTAAACGTTGTGCCTACTGACTCTCTCTCATGTATGAAAGTTACGTTAGATGATCCATGTCTCTGGCATAAGAGATTTGGGCATATTAGTTCTTCTATTCTTAGCAAATTGAAGAGATGGGACTTGGTCGAAGGTCTTCCCCAGATCAAGTTTGATCAAGAAAAGATGTGCGACACATGTGCACGATGCAAACACGTCAGATCATCCTTCAAACCAAAAAGAATAGTAAGTATTAACCAAGCTCTTGATCTGGTACATATGGATCTCTGTGGCCCTATGAAGGTAAGAAGCAGAGGCGGTTCCAGGTATGTTTTCGTTCTAGTTGATGATTATTCTAGATTTGTTTGGCCAATCTTTCTTCATTCTAAAGATGAAACATTTGATGAATTTGTTAGTCTTATGAAACTTGTTCAAAACAAATTAAAAACTAATCTAGTAACTATTCGAACTGACCATGGAACTGAGTTTGACAATCATGCCTTCATAGAATTCTGTAAATCCAACGGTGTTGGACATAACTTCTCTGCACCTAGAACACCACAACAAAACGGAGTAGTAGAACGCATGAACAGAACCCTAGAAGACATGGCTAGAACAATGCTTCTTTGTAGTGGCCTACCTAGAAACTTTTGGGCTGAGGCTATCAGTACAGCTTGTTATATTCATAATCGTGCTATGATTAGACCTATCCTTAAAAAGACACCTTATGAACTGTTACGTGGTCGTAAACCTAATATATCTCATTTAAGATGTTTTGGGAGTAAATGCTTTGTTCATAACAATGGTAAAAATCGCTTAAGCAAATTTGACCCTAGAAGTGATGAGGCAATTTTCATAGGATATTCTGATCATAGTAAAGCCTATAAAGTTTTTAACAAACGTACTTTATGCATAGAAGAGAGCATACATGTTATCTTTGATGAGAATAATGCCTTCGACAAGCCTTTACAGGACGAAGAGGAAAACCTAGACGAACCCGACTTTCGTTTGTCAAGGGAAAATCCTCCTGAAATAGAAAATAATGATGAAGGTGAAATTCAAGGAAACAATGATGAACTTGACTTGGAAAGAGATGGTGCGAGAGATGAAACTACAGTTGATGATACTGTAAATAACTCTCAAACCAATGACTTAGAACCCAGAGTTGTAGCTAATGAAGCTACAACTTTGAATCAAAACCAAAGGGAAGGGGTCATAATTATACCTGACTCTCCTACAAACCCTGGTCTGGATTCAGGGGGAACAAGTCAAAACCCCGAGTCAAGCAGTAGCAATGAAAACAATCAATCAAGAAACTGGAGATATAAAGGCTCTCACCCTTTGGATAATATCATAGGAAGCCTTACAGAAGGAGTTCAAACTCGAAGAAGCTTAAACAACTTCTGTTCCTTCTACTCCTTTCTCTCCACAATTGAACCTACAAACATAAAAGAAGCACTTGCAGAACCTGACTGGATAGTCGCCATGCAAGAAGAATTACAACAATTCGAAAGGAATAAAGTATGGCATCTCGTTCCTCGTCCAAAAGATCAGTAATTGGAACGAGATGGGTATTCAGAAATAAATTAGATGACTCTGGAGTCATCGTTCGTAATAAAGCAAGATTGGTCGTTCAAGGATACAATCAACAGGAAGGGATCGATTATGACGAAACCTTCGCTCCTGTTGCTCACCTTGAAGCGATTCGCTTGCTCATAGCATTTGCTACACACAAAGGAATGAAATTATTTCAAATGGATGTTAAAACTGCGTTCCTTAACGGATATCTTCAGGAGGAAGTCTATGTCGAACAACCTCCTGGATTTCCTGACAGCAGACTAAAGGATCATGTATACAGATTGGACAAAGCTCTCTACGGGCTGAAACAGGCCCCTCGAGCATGGTACGACAGACTATCAAAGTTCCTATTGGAAAGCGGATTCAAGAGAGGATCAGTAGATAAGACACTATTTCTGAAAAGTGAAAATTCCGATCTACTAGTTGTCCAGATCTACGTTGACGATATTATATTTGGCTCAACCAATAAAAAGTTGTGCCAGTATTTCTCAGAGTTGATGACATCCGAATTCGAGATGAGTATGATGGGAGAATTAAAATTCTTCCTTGGTTTACAAATTCAACAAACGAACGAGGGTATCAAAGTTCATCAACAAAATTACGTCAAAGAATTAATAAAGAAGTTCGGAATGGAATCCTTTCATCCTATGCCTACCCCAATGGTAACAGATAAGAAACTCACCAAAGACGAGGACGGTAAGTCAGTAGATGAAACTACTTATAGAGGTATGATCGGATCACTTCTTTATCTTACTGCAAGTCGTCCAGATATAATGTTTAGTGTCTGCGTCTGCGCTCGGTTCCAATCTGCACCAAAAGAATCGCATATGATTGCGGTTAAGAGAATTCTAAGATACCTAATCGGAACATAAAAATTATATCTATGGTATCCTATGGACTGTAATTTTAACCTGTTAGGATATTCAGATGCGGATTATGCAAATTGCTCTTTAGATAGAAAAAGTACCTCTGGACTTGCGACCTTCGTTGGACCATGTATTATATCATGGGCATCCAAGAAACGAAATTCAGTCGCCTTGTCAACCGCAGAAGCAGAATATATTGCAGCCGCAGTGGTATGTTCCCAAGTACTATGGTTAAAACAGCAGTTACTTGATTATGGTATTGACGTGGGATGTGTACCTATATTGTGTGATAATACGAGTGCTATTATAATATCTAAAAACCCGGCTCAGCACTCGAGAACAAAACACAAAGAGATTAGACATCACTTCTTACGTGACCATGTAGAAAAGAAAAACATTAAGTTGGAATTTTGTAGTACGGAAAAACAATGGGCAGATATTTTTACTAAACCTTTGGCTAGAGAACGATTTGAGACTTTACGATTGGAAATTGGTTTAATCGGTGGCACCTAATCAATCTTAAGAGCTGAAAATAACCCAATGATTGACTATGAACAGACTGAATTATATGACTGTGTCCGTATATTCCGCTGCATGCCTACGTGTGCCATTTTTTTTATTAAATGCTCGATCTTGATTATGTCTTGCTACATGTTATACGAACGTACACAACCATTTTTATTCAGGTCAAAATAATAATATTCACATATTAAGTAATCTATGCTCACTTTTTATATATATATATATATATATATATATATATATATATATATATATATATATATATATATATATATATATATATATATATATATATATATATATATAACTATATAACTATATAAGCATAGTTACGTATCTCAAATACGTAACTTAAAATAAAATCGTACTTACCACATTCACGTAACAAGAAAATCGTAACAAATCAAAAATACGTACCAACTAATTAACCCCACCTAATTTACCTACCCCACGTGTCACCTCCCTCTCAAAATAAACTTACCCATTCCCACACTCTACCTCTCATAACCGTCACTCACCCTAACTCCACCCTCACATCAAACTCACGTCACCATAACTCTCCTCCATAAAACTTGTTAAAATCAAATTCACCATTAAACCTCACCTATAACTCTCGTCCTACAATAAAAAAAAATATAATAAAAATGCCTCCTATTTCTGCCCGCCGGTCATCACGACACAAACAACCCTCTCCCACTCCGACAACTTCGCCACCGCCATCACCTGAACCAGTCACGGTTGAAGTTCCTAAATCCGAATCTAGCAAGCGTCGAAAGTTAGAAAAAGGAAAAGATGTTATGGAAGAAGACTCATTTGCTCAAGAACCTCGTCCTCTGTTTCAAGACATTTCTGGAGAAGCAACTAAAGAAGACCTTGAGAAAGTTAGGATGACTAAAAAGAAAGGTATGCTCATAGACCGTCTTTTACCATATTCGGTGCATGCGGGTCGTTTTTACCCGACTTCGTGGGTAGACGGAGTTCCTGCCCTTAAGTTCTTGAAAAACTTTCTTTTGTTTCAAGAATGGGTCTATATAAGTAACTTTTCGGGTCTGATTTTTCCGATTGAGTTGGTTCAACTTTATGCTTCGGTCAAGTTAGTCGATGATGGTGTTGTGGCTGTTGTTAATGGAAAAGAAATTGGGATTTCTGCGGACGACATGTGTAGGGTCTTTCGGTTAAAGAACGAAGGGCTCGTTCTTGATCCGAGTAAGGAATGGTCTAATGTCACTAAAGTTGAAAAGATGAAAATTAAAAAATACTTTGATAGTGAAGCCACCGAAGTCAGTCCCTTGCTCACAAATTCGTTTAATCCCAAGTTGAAGTTCTTTGTTAATTTTCTCTGGAACTCGGTTTTGCCACGACGGGGTGGTCGTGACAAACTTAGTTGTTGTGAAGCGGTTGTGTTGTTTAATTGGCTAACCGGTGTTAAAGTGAATCTAGCATCATTATTCTTTGCAAAAATTGGTCAGATTTCGAAAATCTTGGTTAAAGAACGATTTAGTTCAACTCTTGACATACCCTATGACATGTGGGTATCGGAGTTGTTATTTGATGCCGGAGTTGTTGATGTTGGAAGTTATGGTGTTAGTTCTAAAGATAGGATGAATGATCGACTCATGAAATTGATGGGTATTTTCGGGAAAGATGGTACTCTGTTATTTGGTCGAGAAAGCGAAGAGGTTAAGGGAACCGGAAATCTGGGTGTTCTCGAAGGAAAGGTCGATAATTTGTGCTCGGTTGTGGCTGGATTGAAGGACACAAAGTCCGAGAATGGTCAAGGGTCGGGGATACCGAATGTTGGTATACGGGTATGGATGGAGAAAGTCAGTGAGAGATTTGAAAAACTCACCCGAGAGATTAAGTACGTTAAGGAGGAAATTATTGAGATAAGTGATCGTCATCACTTTTTGACGACTCAAGGGGGTGCGTTGGTTCAAGATAGCCGCGGGTTACGCGAAGACGGAGCTAAGTGTTTAGAGGCGGTGAAAGCTCTTAGTCTTAAGGTTCTCAACTTCGAGCGTGCCATTGATGCTCAAGGACGAAATGTAGCAAGTTGCCTTGACCGTCTTGATTCGTTGGAATATCGTACCTCACATTATCCGTCACCCCGAATAATTTCAACTTCTGTTTCGTATTGTCATTGGCTCTGTTTTGCAGGTTTGGGCTTGGAGTCTAACACGTGACCGGGTTGGGCCGTGTGGTGGTGTCCGGTCTCCTTAACCCATTGCTTACTTTTGCCCTTCCTTTTTCTTTTCTTATGCAAACAATATTGGCCTTGTTATCTTTTGAAGTTTCTGGCCCATTTTCCCTTATCCTAAATTCGGCCCAGAGGCTTGTATAAATAGCTCTTGCCTTATCATTACTTTCGGCCCATTACGACACTATGTTACTACTTTTGGCCCAAGTGGCGTATGCTCTTAAACATTCGGCCCATTAGGCTTTATACTTCATATTCGGCCCTTTTGGCATTATAGTATATGGTTGTGTGTCGTATTTCCGTTCGTATTTCGTGTTTGCATGATTTTAATTATGCTTGTGTGTTTAATTTAGAATTGCATGCTTAGGTTTGTTTCGTATTATATCATTCTAGTCGTTTTATGTCTCTGTTTCCGTCTTTTCAATGATGTCAAGAGGGGGAAAAGAATGCGACCTAGATTACGAATTTTCCTAAGATTGCTCCTTGTCGTAACGTATTGTCTCTCAAAGTTCTTTTTAAGAAATTGGCTTAGTTTGAAAATAGAAACCCTAGTTAATCTATATTATAAAAGACCAATATTATGTTGAGGGGGAACGTTACTACGTTACACTTAGACACGATTCTAGGTAAGACTTGCCATCATTAAAAAGGGGAAATTTGTTGAGTAATATATTCTATATAAGTATATATTGTTTTATGTTTTAATAATGACAAGTCTAAATAATTATGTTTTATATGCATATGCGTGTAATCGTGCGTTTAAGTGTACAGTTAATTATAGAGCGAAGACCGTAGTTTAACAAAGGATAGTTCAATTAAAGATTGAAGAAAAATCAAGCTCATATCAAGTGTCAAGTCTTTTTGAAGATTTACAAAACACAAGTTTTATTACAATATCAAGAATTCTTAAGTTATGGATCATACCTATAACTATTGAAGAAATGAGATTTGCGTAAAATAAATCAAAGCATGAAGATTTATGTGTGCTATTAATATATGATTATATATTAATTTAGTAATCTTATAAACGGTTTTAAAATAGAAATATTCTTTAGTTAACAAGAATTAAAATATTTATCTTATGAGGTAAATATTAATTCTAAAATGGTAAGGATTTTATTTTAACCGTTATTGTCAAAGTTCAAATTCCTAGAGAAACGTGCTCCGAGAAATATGTCTCGAAGAACGTGTTATGTACGTTGGGAATCGTGCATAGAGAGGCGTGCTTCACGTTTTCTATACGAGTCCTAATACGTTTCATATTATCTTTATGGTTAATTAAATAAATAAAGATATTTATTTAATCTACTGAAAGATTAACTAGGATTTGATTAACAATATAATTTATTATATTATTGACAAGAATTAGGATTTGATTCAAAGTAGGATTCTATATTTTATGGTATAAGGATGTTTCCTAAATCAAATAGGATTATGGAAATATTATCTTATGTCTTAATTTAATATTATCTTAATAGAATCCTTTCCTAAACCAAATAAGATTAAGTTTTAAATATTACCTAGAATTAGTATTCGAGACAAAGTAATATTCCTAAACTATCTAGGGTTTAACCTAGATCTAAATTAGTATATATATGCTTTCAATATCACACGCCTAATTGACAACCTCACGAAAACCAAGCCTCACGCAAATCGAGAAAATCAAACGAACGTAGTCGTTCACACGTTTCGTTTTCCGTGCCAATCATTATCAAATCTCGTAATCAAGACTACAAGCATTGAAGAATATTTTCATACATTCAAGATCATCAAATACAAGAAGTTGTTGAAAGTTTATCTTACTTACTTAAGATAGATTCGAGTATTTAGCGGTACTCATTGTAAGCAAGTATTTCACGGTACTTGTCGTAGCTAGATATTTTACGGTATCTAGATTGAGTTACAACTAACATCAAAGTTGTACGAGTTGGGTTGATAAAAGTGTAATCCGGAGCAGGTACTAATTTTATTAATCGAGAATAGTGGACGTAGGTTTCGATTTGTGAAACTGAACCACTTCAAAAGATCGTGTCTCCTTTAGTTTATCGTTCTTACTCATTACTTGCTATTACTTCGTCACAACAACTCACATCGAAGAAGAATCGAAAAAGTTGGCATACTCAATTCAACCCCCCCTTCTTGAGTATATCTAGGTCAATAGACTCTTCAGGAGAAATCGAACATTATTGGATATGGTTCGATCGATGATGAGTGAGGCTGATCTTCCTATTAGCTTTTGGGGTTTTGCACTTCAAACTACAGCTCTCACACTTAACCGGACACCGTCTAAAGCTGTGGAAAAGACACAATATGAGATATGGTGAGGAAGAGTTCGAACTTTATCTTTTCTAAAGATTTGGGATTGTGAAGCTTATGTGAAACGTCTTCTTTCAGATAAGCTTGCAGCAAGTCTGACAAATGTTTCTTTGTAGGTTATCCTAAAGAAACAAATGGCTATTACTTATATAATAAAACCGAGAACAAAGTGGTTGTGGCTCAGAATGCTTTCTTGCTAGAAAGGGACTTCCTTCCTAAAAGAAAGTGTGAGAGTAAAATTGAACTTAATGAAGTTCAGGAGTCACAAGATGTTCCCGTGTCTACTGAAAGTCAGGAAGAAGAAGAATTATCTATAACATTCGATGTTTTTCAAAATGCTGAAGAGACTGAAGATGTGGTTCCGGCTTTACGAAGGTCAAGTAGGGAAATTCGTCAGCCAGATAAATTAAATTTACTCATGACTGATTGAAATGAAATTCTCCTTTTGGAAAGTGATAAACCAAGTACCTACAAAAAAGCTTTAACAAGTCCGGATTCCAGAAAGTGGCTTGAAGCCATGAAATCTGAAATGGAGTCCATGTATGAAAATTAAGTTTGGAATTTGGTTGATTTGCATGATAGTGCAAGAGCTATTAAGAAAAAATGGGTTTTTAAAATAAAAACTGACATGGATGGAAACCTTAGCGTTTTCAAAGCAAGACTGGTTGCTAAAGGAGTCACTCAAGTACAAGGAGTTATGCATTTGGGAGACAGTTGTAATACATTTGAGACACTTTGTTTTCACATCTAAATTACTTAATAAAGTACTGCGCTTCTTTCCTTTGTTATCTACTACCTCGGTTATCCGAGATGGTAATACCCTTGGTTATTCGGGGAATCCTAGCCCAGGTCCCTAAATAAATGGGGGTGTTACAAAGTGGTATAAGAGAAAACGATCCTCAGGCCTAACCGAATGAACCCAAATGAATGTAGGAAGAGTCTAAATAAAATGAACCCCAGGATAGAACTGTTAGGAGCACACTAAAGGAGAAGTGTGAGTCTGGGGCCCCCTCACACTGAACCATAGACCCTCTCAGTTTTACCCGGGTACCTTGAGTGTATACGAGCGAAAAGGGTAGAATAGGAAATGATGGGAATTGGTGGTAAAGCATGATAAGGGGTTATAAGAACCCTTCTGTTATATGAATGGCATGAATATGAAAGAAAGAGTATGTGTATAAGAATTACGTGGTTGTGATTATATAGAGTGTATAATGATGTGGATGCATGCGATGATCAGTATTATATTAATAATTATGTCATGTCTAATGATATGCGGTTATGTGATCCCTGAGCCATGTTGTAAGAAAGTACTATTAATATATATTAGTTGCATATGTAACCTGATGCTTAAGGGATATAGCCTTAATCTGAGTGAGTACCCATACTTAAACCGGGACTCATCTTTCTTCCTTGTATGTTATAGAATGCCTCCAAGAAGGAATAACGTAGCTAACATCACGCAAGAGGAATTAGACCGATTGATAGCTGAGAATGAGGCCTTAAAAGCCAAACGCATGGACTCTGCCAAGATGAGCACCATCATCGCGAGGCATAACCCTACTCAATTCACTGGGGAGGGAGAACCTCACCTACTCGGGGAATGGTGTCGGGAGTTCAAGAACTTGTTTGAGCTGATAGACTGTCCGGAGGAGCTGAGAGTAGATCAAGCTGCACATTACTTGAGGGGAATGGCTGGCGATTGGTGGACTGGGAACAAGGGAGAAATTCGAGAAGCAGCTATCGAGGATGGGATCAATCACGTGGAATGGGTCGCATTTAAGAGGATCACGTTCAAAGTATTTCTACCTGAGTTTCAAAAGAGCAAGCTAAGAGAGGAATTTGAACTTTTTCGAATGACTGATGAGATGACTGTGGAGGTTTACTATAGGAAGTTTCTTCAGTTACTGAGCCATGTGGGGGAAATGGGGATGGATGAGGCAATGCTTGCCATGAAGTTTGAGAGGGGGTTAACCATTGCTGTCAAGAAGAGACTTATCGCCGCACCACCCACTATAGTCCGTGATATCTATTTGAGGGCTGGGGCAGCTGAGAGGCTCGCTGACATGATAAGGGAGGAGAAGAAGACAAGGAGTGAAAAGAGGAAGACAGAAACCTTGAGTGAAAATTCGGGGTCGAAAAAGCAGAATTCTAATAGGTACAGTGGGTATTTTACCAACAGTGCCTTAGGAAGTGCAAGAAACCAGGGTGGAGGTAACTACAAGAGTGGGGGTTCGGGAACCAGTTCTGTGGGGATAGTATGCTATGGTTGTGGAAAGACGGGACATAAGCAAGCTGTGTGTCGATCCTCAGGAGGATATCAATCTGGGGGTTACCGTACTCCAACTTCGGGGTACAGTAGGTCCCGCATGAATACTTCGGGGAGTGGAGGTTATCGTACTCCTATGTCGGGCTATGGGGGAAATACGAGATCTGGTACTAGCAACAACTACCAGAGGAGATATAAAACTATCAAAACCGTTCCCACCATAACCAGTACAGCGGTAATGGCAGCAACCAGAAGACCGGAGTCGAGGGGAACCAGCAGTCAGGAGCAGCCACTACTAGCCAGAGTGGGGTGAAGACCAGTGGCAAACTCTTTGCCATGGAGAAGCAGGCTGCCAAGGATGATGCCCACGTCGTGACTGGTACTTTTCTCGTGAACCTTAAACCTACTTTTGTACTCTTCGATTCCGGAGCTACCCATTCTTTTGTGTCTAGAGAGCATGCTAGGGTGTTAGGGCTTGACATCTATGATTGGGTTGAGGATTCTGTAACAATACCATCTGGGGAATCTGTGTCATGTAATAGAGTCTTTAGGAGTGTGCCCATCAAGATTGGGGATGTGGTTTTCCACTGCGATCTTATCGAGTTTTCATTGGGGGATTTTGAGGTAATTCTTGGGATGGATTGGTTGGGAAAGTATGAAGCTTTTATTGATTGTTACCAAAAGAAGATTTCTCTGAAGGGACCTAAGGGAGTGAGGGTGACTTATAGGGGATTCATGATTAAACCTAAGGTCAAATTTATCTCTGTTAATACCCTTAAGTCTAGTCTGAGAAAGTGGGATAGTTTGATCTTGTGTCAAATGTGGAATTGTGTGGCGGAGACTCCGAAGGTTAGCGAGATACCTGTGGTGAGGGAGTTTGAGGGAGTGTTCAGGGATGATGTGTCAGGGTTGCCACCTAGGAGAGAGGTCGACTTTTCTATCGATCTAAAGCCAGGAGCAGGACCAATATCAAAATCACCATACCGTATGGGACCAAAGGAGATGGATGAATTAAAGAAGCAATTGGATGAATTGGCTGAGAAGGGATTCATCCGACCTAGTGTGTCACCCTGGGGAGGACCAGTGCTATTTGTCAAGAAGAAAGATGGGAGTCTAAGGCTTTGCGTTGACTACCGAGAGCTGAACAATGTGACCGTTAAGAACCGTTACCCTTTGCCTAGAAATGATCTGTTCGACCAGTTGAGTGGAGCCGGTGTTTTCTCAAAAATTGATCTGAGATCGGGTTATCACCAATTAAGGATTAAAGACGAGGACATTCCCAAGACCGCTTTTAGAACAAGGTATGGCCACTAAGAATTTGTGGTTATGCCGTTCGGGTTGACTAATGCACCAGCAATTTTCATGGATTTGATGAACCGGGTGTTCAGCCCATACCTGGATAAGGTCGTGGTTGTGTTTATCGACGACATATTGGTGTATTCCAAGAGTGAGGAAGAGCACGAAGAGCACCTGAGAGCAGTACTGAAGACTTTAGAGGAGAATGAGTTGTATGCCAAGTTGAGTAAGTGCGAGTTCTGGTTAAAGAAAGTTGCTTTCCTGGGTCATGTGATTTCCAAGGAAGGGTGTCTGTGGACCCTAGTAAGATCGAAGCTGTGATCAGATGGCAAAGCCCGAAGAATGTGGGTGAGATCCGAAGTTTCTTGGGATTGGCTGGGTATTACAGGAGGTTCGTCAAAGATTTCTCGAAGTTAGCTAAACCGTTGACATCGTTGATGAGGAAGGAGAACCGTTTCATTTGGGATGAGGGTTGTGAGAAGGCGTTCTTAACCCTTAAGGAACGCCTGAAAACAGCTCCTATCCTGTCCTTACCTGATGGGAGCGACAATTTCGAAGTTTATACTGACGCTTCTAAGCATGGTCTGGGGTGTGTATTAATGCAGAATGGAAGAGTGATATCGTATGCTTCCCTTCAATTAAAGACCTACTAGGAGAATTATCCTACCCATGATTTAGATTTGGGGGCCGTGGTCTTTGCACTAAAACTGTGGCGCCACTACCTTTATGGAGCCACATTTAAGGTGTTTTCTGACCACAAAAGCTTGAAGTAAATCTATACCCAGCGAGAGTTGAATATGAGACAAAGGAGGTGGATAGAGTTGATTGGTGACTATGATATGCAGATTATCTACCTTGAAGGCAAGGCTAATGTGGTGGCCGATGCCTTGAGTAGGAAATCCGTTCACGCGTTGAGTAGTGCCAGATCAAGGGTGAGGCTGCATAGTGAGTTGGGAGAAATGGGAATTTACATGATTTGGAAAGGGGATACTCTTAGTGATCTGACAGTAGAGCCAGAGTTGTATGGAGAGATCAGAGAATTGCAAAAAGAAGATTTGAGAATCCAGAAGTGGCGAGGAATGATCGAGGGAAGTGGTAATGAGACCGAGTCCAAATTCAGTGTCCATTATGACGATAGCTTGAGATTCAGTGGGAGATGGTGTGTTCCGGATAATGATGAGTTGAAAAATAAGATTTTAACTGAACCTCATGCTACGCCATACTCCGTTCACCTAGGGGGTGATAAATTATACATGGACCTCAAGAAGACATTTTGGTGGCCCAATATGAAGAAAGAGGTTGCCGAGTTTGTGTCGCGGTGTCTGACGTGTCAGAGGGTAAAGGGTGAGCATAAGAGACCTCAAGGAAAGATCCAGTCACTGGATGTACCTGAGTGGAAATGGGAGAATATTTCTATGGATTTCATCGTGGGGTTGCCTCGAACTCAGAAAGGCAACAACATGATCTGGGTAATTGTGGATAGATTGACCAAGTCCGCTCACTTTATTCCAATGAAAGATACCTGGAGTAAGGCTGAGTTGGCAAAGTCATATGTGCAGAATGTGGTCAAGTTGCATGGCGTTCCCAAAGATATTGTTTCTGATCGCGACTCGAGATTTATCTCCAGGTTTTGGCAAGAGCTGCAGTCCGCTTTGGGCACGCAGTTAAAGATGAGTACGACTTTTCACCCAGCTACAGATGGTCAAACGGAAAGAACCATTCAGACCTTGGAGGACATGCTGAGAGCTTGTGTGCTGTAATTTGGGGGATCATGGGAAGAGCGATTGGGATTGATAGAGTTCTCGTATAATAATAGCTACCATGCTAGCATTGGTATGGCTCCTTTTGAGGCTCTGTATGGGAGGAAGTGCCGGAGTCTTGTGTGTTGGGATGATCGAGCTGATGCTGTGGTTCTAGGTCCAGAGATGATTCAAGAGATGGTTGAGCAAGTCCAAATAATCAGACAGAAAATGAGGGCTGCCCAGGATAGACAAAAGAGTTATGCCGATCTCAAGAGGAGTGACATTTCATTTGAGGCAGGAGAGAAGGTACTACTGAAGGTATCTCCAATGAAGGGTGTGATGAGGTTCAGAAAGTGTGGCAAGCTGAGTCAGAAGTTTATTGGACCATTTGAGATTTTGGATAGAGTTGGAGAGGTGGCATACCGATTAGCTTTACCTCCAGCCCTATCCAAGGTCCATAATGTGTTCCATGTTTCTCAGCTAAGAAGGTATGTGAGCGATCCCTCACATGTGTTGAGCCATGAGAGAATTGAGGTGGATGAGCAACTTGCCTATGTTGAGACTCCGAAAGAGATTCTGGAGAGACAACGTTAGTGAAGGTCTTGTGGACCAATCACAACATGGAAGAAGCTACTTGGGAGGCTGAGGCGTCCATGAGGGAGCGCTACACGGAGCTGTTTGTTTGAGGTAAGTTACGAGGACGTAACTCTTTTTTTTAGTGGGGTAGAATGTAAGATTCCATGATTCAACCTGAATAACCTGAATAAGTCATGGTGTGAGCATGGTTTTGACAGTATGACTGGGGTGAACTTCGGGACGAAGTTCATTTTAAGGGGGGAAGACTGTAATAAACCTTTTTATTATTAATATTTATATAGTTTTTTTACGGGTCGACAATTAGAAATTGTAAATTGTTCGTTTAGTGAGCTAGTGTATACTCGTATGATGATATGCGTTCTAGACCTTGGTGAGATTCGAAATGGGAACCTAGGCCATCAAATGATAATAATAGTAGTATGGTGTTAGTGAGGCTCGAACCTAGGACCTGTGGTAGCATGTCTTTGGGCCTCGTTTTGCGTGAAGAACAATAGTCCACATACGAAGTAAGAATACCCAAGCAGACACCTATTTTATGCCGCCTTATTTAGGCTGCTGCTCTTACCCTAAACCCTACTCAAAACTCATATCTCGTTACACAAAAACCTAGCCGCCACGTAAGGGAAGAAGAGGAAGTCGTTCACGGTGGTTATACACTAGTCTAGGGTGGTTTGTTTTGGCCATAAGGTTAGTATGTCCACCACTGTTTCTGATTTCACGGTTTTACTTCCTGTTTAATTCGCATAATTACAATCGTATATCATATCTATGGGTTCTGATATTTACATATTTTTGACCTATGATATTAGTAGATACGTTTTGACCCCAATGGAGTCACCTTTGACCACCGAGGACCACCAGGCATGGTGGTTTTGTCGCCTGTGTCAACCCCTCTATTTTCGTTTCAGAACAAAGTTTGGAACGTGGTGTTTTTTGCGTAATTTCGATACTAATTCTGTTGACGCTTGTTTTGGGCATTGGTGTAGGTAGACTGGTGGTGGTCTGTAGAGCGTCATGGTGGTTGTCTCGGTGGCTATAGGTGGTGGGGTCAGGGTCCTAGGGGGAGTTCGTTGTCACTGGTTGTCTCGGTTCTTATGGTTTGTGCGTGTACAGGGTTTGTTTAGGGTGGTAACACCGTTGACTCGGGGGAGGTCGACACGGTGTTACTACCGTGGTTTATGGGTCCGTCGTCAAAGGGTGGTTTTGGTGGTGGTTTCAGGGGGTGTCAGGGATTGGCTGGTTGTCGATGGCTGTTCTGATCAGGGCGGTCGTGCGGTCAGGGCGAGGAACCAGGCCTGGTTTGGGCCTTGGTTCACCTCGCCGGTAGCCAAGGAGGGGGTGACCGGTGGTTGTGGAGGTGGCAGGAGGTTCAGGGTAAGGGGGTTTGGTGGCTACTGGTGGTCGTGGTGGTGTCACGTGGTGGAAAAGGAGGGTTGTTGAGTCGTGGTTGGAGAGTCGGGTTAAAGGGGGCTGTTTTGTGTTTATTATTATTATTATTATTATTATTTATTTTGGGTTAGTATTTAATGTGGTTGTTAGATTATATTTTGGAACTATTTAAGAAAGTTATATTTTTAGAAAGTTACTATTTTTAGTAGATACTATTTTGGGAATGTCTATTTTAGGAAACTTGCCTTTTAGGGAGTTACTATAAATAGAATACGTACTTATGTTACGGATCTAGGGAGTCTTATTGATTGTACGCGTTATGTGTTTAGGTAACGTTTTCCGAGTAGAACACTTTTAGCAGCTGTGCAACTGACGATTTCATCCGACTGTTGAGGTAAGGGATATATATATATATGGTTTCGTTATGACATGTGGTCTGTGTTGCTCGTTATAAGAATGATATAATTGATTATGATTGTATTATGGATTGATTATTTATTATCGATTATTGTGGAGAACGGGGCTTGTGAAATGGGTCTTGTGATATGGGTCTTGTGATATGGGACTTGTGATATGGCCATGGAAGGTGTGTTGTGTTGGAGGTGAAGTGGAGAATGGTATGAGGTGGAGATGGAGGAAATTTATATTGTGTTATTTCATGTCTTAACTATATTACCTACTCAACCTCGTGTTGACCCTGTGTGTTGTTTGTGTCTATGTTGATCCAATTTATTGGGGAGCAGAATGACAAGACTTAGACTCATGGAAGCTGAAGGGAGGAGAGGCTATGCATCAGACCTGTCTAGTGCTAGCTCACGTTAATTAGTCGTTCACTTTGCCCGGACTTTCGTTTTACTTTTGTGAGACAGTTGTAATACTTTTGAGACACTTTGTTTTCACATCTAAATTACTTAATAAAGTACTGCGCTTCTTTCCTTTGTTACCTACTACCTCGGTTATCCGAGATGGTAACACCCTTGGTTATTCGGGGAATCCTAGCCCAGGTCCCTAAATAAATGGGGGTGTTATAGAAGCACATTGGACATCAGTTAAGAATATTCTCAAGTTCCTTAATCGGACTAAGGATCAGTTCTTAGAATATGGTGGAGATGATGAGCTCAGTGTAAAGGGTTACACTGATGCTAGTTTACAGACAGACAAGGATGATTGCAGATCACAATCAGGTTATGTCTTTTGTCTGAATGGAGGAGCAGTGAGCTGGAAGAGTTCCAAGTAAGACACCACAGTTGATTCTACAACAGAAGCTGAGTACATTGCAGCTGCAGAAGCTGCAAAAGAGGCTGTTTGGATTAGGAAGTTCATTGCTGAGCTTGGTGTGGTCCCTAGCATTGCTAATGCATTGGATCTCTATTGTGATAACAATAGAGCCATTGCTCAAGTAAAAGGGCCAAGGTCACACAAAAAATCTAGACATGTGCTCAGAAAATATCATGTCATTCGAGAATTCGCTGAAAGAGGTGATATTCGGATTTGCAAAGTCCACACCGATGCAAATGTTGCAGACCCACTTACTAAACCCCTTGCTCGAATCAAGCATGATAGTCATACAGTCGGAATAGGAATTAAACACATTGGTGAATGGTGCTAACTAACTTATGTTGTTTTAATTTATGTTATGACATGGTTGTAAAACTGTTATGATTCATCGAATGAAATTTTATTTTGTTCAGTCTTGGTTTAATTGAATAAAAGTCAAAAATAATCTCCGATTTTGTATAGGCAATCAAACAAGAGTTGACTATTGAAACCCTATTCATAAAACTGAAAAGTAGATTAATTTGCCCATTATCACATCATTAAGTTGGGACATTAGTGATATTCAAGTGACTAGTATACAAAGTAGATTCATGATCAAGTTTCATAGATCATAAGATATTGGATATCTCTATCTATTGTGTGGGTATGTATTGTTGAATATGTACTGGGTAGACCCGCAGTGAGAGGTCTTTAGGTCTTTTCAATATGTCATACGAACTTTCATTAATACTCTGGAATAATTCCTCGACCTGAGTTCATTATAGTGTCTCATGTGAAAATTGATGTATTTTGACGTTGTCAAACGTCCACCGTAAAAGGGGATCATAAAGGCAATGCTCGGATCATTATGAATTACATGGAGAAACGTAGTTGGGCAAGATGTGCTTGCCCTCCCCTTGATTTTCAAAGGGATTGTTGTCTCTAGGCCACTCGAGAAGTTAGTACTGTAAAATGCATGGTCGTACTTAAATGGATTAATGGTTAATCATTTGTCTTTAACAGTCTAGCTCAGATTCGAGGAACATGTTTAGGCTTTATAAGGATGACATTGGACTTACCTTATGTCTGAACGAGACATTAAGTGATAAAGGAATTCTAAATTGTACACTTGTCGGACAAGTGAGAGATTGTTCGGAATGTCTGAACAATTACACAATTTATTGTGATAAATTGTTAGTTAAATTTAGGTGATTGTAACGTCTTGCTAGAGACCAATTATGATCTGTAAATTAATATGTTAATTTACTACTATATTAAACTGATCATATTGGGTCACACAAGTTAATGATAATTGAGATGTGTCGAGATATTTATGTGGACTAACTAATTATTATATTTGATATATAATTAGTAGTATAATTATAACATCATATGGTATGATATTTTTTGGTAAAATGTGAGCTTTTATATTACTTCCA
The DNA here is from genome assembly GCA_029255685.2 of Silene conica. Taxonomy (NCBI): domain Eukaryota; kingdom Viridiplantae; phylum Streptophyta; class Magnoliopsida; order Caryophyllales; family Caryophyllaceae; genus Silene; species Silene conica. Next base: position 1,784,088 of record CM055311.2, on the reverse strand, counting down.
AAGATAACCAATTACAAGATATGAATCATTGAATGCCACTAAGCCATATTCGATCTCTAGTTGTCATGAAAATATCCTTCTTTATATAAATTCTATCCCTGATCATTTTCTTCAATTCTGTTATAAGGATCCCTGGTCTACGAAGTTCCAAATTCAGTCTGCATTGATTCCTTTCCGTCCAAATTTTATACCAGCAAGCAGTTATAGCTAGACTACTCACTCTTCTCTGCATCCTGGTATATCCTCCTCTCCTCTGCCTGAACTTCATTCCTAGCCACATTTCCACTCCTTTTATAACCATGCTACTATAAACACAGGAGGTAAACAAGTGCTCATGTGTTTCCACATCCTGTTCACAGAGTATACAACTATCCAGACTGCAAATAGCCAATCTTTTAAGTCTTTCCCTTGTCTGATGTCCTTTTTGCTGAACCATCCAGCCATGAATAGCCTCTTTTGGAATGTTCCACTTATCCCACACCATTGCATACCAAGGGACATGAGGTTTCTGCCCACTCATCCATTGATAGCAAGAACTAACTGTATAGCCCTTAGGACCATGTAACCAGTTACTATTCTGAAAACCAGTTACCATCCTATCTTTCACCTTACAGATGTTCCTCCAATTCCAATTGGAGTCCTAAGGAGCCTGATAATCATTCCAGCTGCCCCCTTTTAAGTATATATGATCCACCCAAAGCACCCATAATCTATCAGCCTTAGTATAAATCCAGTTCACAAGTTTACCAACAGTAGCCATATTCCACACTGCCACATCCTTAATGTCCAGACCACCTTCAACCTTCCTGCAGCACATTTTATCCCAAGCTATATGAGGAACCCTCTGATAATCTTCATTGCCACTCCAGAAAAAGTTCCTACACATTGCTTCAATTCTTCTAACAACACCCTTTGGAATCAGAAAAATGTTTGCCCAGTATTGATGTAATGTATTCAGCACTGAATTTATTAAGACCAGTCTACCAGCATAGCTAAGCTTTCTAGCCCCAATTCCTTTAATCCTATTGCCAATTTTCTCCAAAAGGATGTTACAATCTTTCTTTGTTAACCTTCCAGATTGAATAGGGATCCCCAGATACTGGAAGGGTAACTGACCTTCCTGATACCCACATACTTGCAGTACTTCTTGCCTGATAGCATTTGATACTCCATTAAAAACCACTTCAGACTTGGCTGCATTAACTCTCAATCCAGTGGCAGCAGAGAAAGTAGAAAAAGCCCTGAGCAACAACATAATAGACCTGATATCACCCTTACTAAACATCAAAACAGCATCCGCAAATAGTAGATGAGTTAATTTCAAGCTTTTGCACAAAGGATGGTATCTAAAATACCAAGTGTCAGTAGCATAGTTGAATATTCTTGTCATATACTCCATACAGATGCAAAAATTAAAGGAGACATAGGGTCTCCTTGCCTGAGCCCCCTATTCCCCTTAAAATATCCAAAATGTGCTCTATTCATATTCAGAGTATAAGAGGGGGTTATTATACAAGTCATTATCATCTACTTAAACCCCATAGGAAACTGCAAAGCATCCAGCATCTGTTCAACAAAGCTCCATTCTATAGAATCATAAGCTTTTTGCAAATCAAGCTTAAAGATACACCTAGGTGAAGACATCCCTCTACTGTAGTGTCTTACTAGATCTTGATAGATCAGAATATTCTCCAATAATATGCTTATCCCTTTCACAAATGCTCCTTGATTTTTACTGATTATGTCAGGCAGAACCAAAGCTAAACGATTGCAGATCAGCTTAGATATGGTTTTATATATCACATTACAGCAAGAAATAGGTCGAAACTGCTTAACACTCACTGGTCTATCCACTTTGGGAATAAGAGTGATGATAGTGGCATTCAATTAAGTTAAAAGCTTTCCTGTATGAAAGAAATCCATAATGGCAGCACTAACATCTTCACCAATCATCTCCCAAGCATCCTTAAAAAACTTGCTAGTGTAACCATCAGGCCCAGGGGATTTTTCATTGGGTATACTGAACAGACAATCTTTGATTTCAGCAAAGGTCACTGATTTATTGAGAATGCTCATATGATTATCTGTACAACAAGGCCCCTTCCTTACCACATGAACATAAACTGGAGTGGTATTATGCTGAGTCCCAAGCAGCTCCTTATAATAATCTAGGAATGCCTTCTGAATTTGTTCACCATCCATACACAGGTTCCCCTCCAAATCTTCTATTTGAAACACTTTATTCTGCAGAATTCTTCTTTTGATTGCAGAATGGAAGTAGGCAGTATTCATATCACCTCCACTAGCCCACTGTATTTTGGCTTTCTGTGCTAAGAAACTATCTCTAGCACTAATAAATTCCTTAAGACTGGTAGCAACATCCAACTCCTGCTGCATTAGCCCCCAGTCACCAGGTCTCTCAATTAACTGCTCTTGAATCTTCCTCAGAGCAATAATAGTTCTATCTGTATTATTCTCTATATCTGAATAGCATGTAGAGTTTATATTTTTCAGAGCATAGTTCAAATTTTTCAGTTTCTTCACCACTTTGAACATTTTTGTACCAGAATATACTTGACTCCGTACTCTCTGCACTTCCTCCTTAAACTGCCTAACTTTTCCCCACATATTAAAATATTTGAAGCACTTATTCCCCTTAATACTCAACTTCTTATTGACAACTTTACAAGGACAGTGATCAAATAATCCTTCAGAATGAAAATGAGCTATATAATCCCCAAACCCATCCATCCATTCACCATTGCCCATCACCCTGTCTAGTGTACTGTACCTTCTCTCAGCTACCTCCTGCTTATTTGTCCAGGTATAGTATGCTCCAGTAGCTGAAATATCCTCCATTCCACACAAGGAAACACTGTAACACCCCCATTTATTTAAGGGCCTGTACTAGGACTCCTCAGATAAATAAAGGTGTTACCATCCCGGTTTCCCGAGGCAGTAGATACAAAGGAAGATAACAGTACTTTAAATAGCAATTAACTCAAGTTTGTCCTTACATCCGTAACCAAAAGTCTTAACATAAATAAAGTACAACTCATTTAAACTGACTAAGGCGATCTAGACATCTAAACTGGTCCGGATCCAAGCTCTTCCTCCCATAGCTCCCCCTTAGTCTCAGCCACCTGTCATTCTGCTCCCCAAAATTGGTTCATCACAGGTGATCACGAATACACAGGGTCAACCACAAGGTTGAGTAGAGAAAACTGTAAATAAACCACATTACTATAAATAGAAAGCCGAACTTCTCCACTCCGAATCACAGACCCTTTTTCTCCGCACCAAACACAGACCCTTTATCTCCGCACCAAACACAGACCCTTTATCTCCGCACCAAACACAGACCCTTTATCTCCGCACCAAACACAGACCCTTTATCTCCGCACCAAACACAGACCCTTTATCTCCGCACCAAACACAGACCCTTTATCTTCGCACCATATCGTATCACCGAATTATATATCACAATATACCAATCATATAACAATATATATGAACATGATTAATATCAACCAATAAACAGATTACACATCTCATATATGTAGTATTCCCCTACCTCGTAATTGCAGAAGAAAATGGCAAAATGCACAACCGTACTCAAAAGTGCTCCACACGAAAACTTCCACCTAAAAGTATATTACTTAATTAATAAACTTCCTACTCTCGTAATACGTATACACATTTCCATTTATAGACACTTCCTATATTTAGAAAGCTTCTAAAAATAGTAACCTCTAAAAATAAATAAACACTTGGGTTTTGAAATTCAAATTTGAGTCTTTACCATTAATAAAATACTACCCCATAAATACTAATTATATCACAAAATCATTTCCTTAATTAAAATAACATGAATACCACTATTAACAACATTACCATAACTATTCAAATGTATTTATGTATATAATTCAATAGGAATAAATAATAAAAGGGAATTAAAAAGAAAATAAAATGAGACAAACGACATTACACGAACATCCCCCACTCAACCCGTGACTCACTAGTAAACAGCCACCTTAAAGCGCCACCTAGACACGTCCAACCACCACTAGCGGCCACCGACCCAACACCCCGACTGCCTTCTACCACCACAACCACTAGCCATCTGACCGACCACCGCCGGTGAGTTGAAGCATGGCCTGGATCAGGCCTGGTTCCTCACCTACAGTCCTGACCACCCGACTTTGCCTTCACCACGACGCCGACTCTGCCACCACTACCAACAACCGTGACCACCAACATCACCCTTGGACTCCAGACTCTAGACATGGTGGTAGCATTGCTCTGACCTCCCCCCGAGTCCTCATTGCTACCACCCCCAAACACCCATGTACCCGCCTGAAACAGTCAACACTGAACAACAACAGACACACCCTCACAACCACCCCTGACAAACCACCCTGTACCACCACGACCAGACACCAACATACCCTGAGACCACCACCACATGATACCCCTATACACCACCTGTCTAAACACCCCGAGACCCAAGATGAAAGACATAAAACTAAAACTAGAAACTGTTTATAAAAACGCATCCAGACCACACTGTTGAAAACGTGTTTTTCCCTTTCCCTGACACCGTGTTTACCACCTTCGAACATGTGTAAAAACAACCAACGACACAACTCCAAGGACCAACATGTACCCTACATACAATATAGTATAAACTTATGTAAAAATAACCAGTAATAAACGCATATGCATTCCCTTAAACAGACGACAAAGACTAAGCATAAAACTGAGTTTACAGAGGTCGTGGTGATCATACCGTGTTCTTGGCCTGATCGAGATACCCTAGGACGGCTCACTACCACCGTGAACAGGTCTCTTCTCTTCTCTAAGGTGGCGGCTAGGTTTTGGTGAAGTCAGATCTCGTTTTGAGTAGGGTTTAGGTTATGGAAAAGCCTACTAAATAAGGCGGCATAAGAGCTGTTGTTTGCTACTCTTGAAAGATCCGTGTGGGCTGTCTCTTGTCACACTTATCGAGGCCCACACAAGGCACTCAACAGGTCTCAAGTACGAGCCCTAGCAACACCATACTACCATAATTAAAATAAGACAACTAGATCCCCACTTCGAGTCCCACCTAAGTCTAAAACACCTCGCAAAAACGAGTGCAAACAAGACTAATAAACAAACGATTTTGTAAAAAGAAAACTATCGTATACATCAAGTCGTGACCCAAAATGCGAGGTATTACAGTCTTCCCCCCTTAAAAGAACTTCGTCCCGAAGTTCTACCTCCACCTTACCCAGGTGACAAGACAAACTTTCCACTCAACGAACTTGAAACACAGAAAGGTTCACTTAAATCTTAAGTCACAGAAATCACAGAATGTTACATTCCACCCCCCTTAAAGAAAAGTTACGTCCGCGTAACGTACCTCAATCGAACAAATGCGGATAACGCTCTCTCATGAATGCCTCAGGCTCCCATGTAGCCTCCTCCTGATTATGATTTGTCCACAGGACCTTTACCAAGGACGTCTCCCCATTGCGAGTTTTCCGTACCTTCCTGTCCAGAATTTCCTTCGGAGTCTCAATGTATGTCAACTGTTCGTCTATCTCGATCACCTCGTGCTGAAGCACATGTGATGGGTCATTCACATATTTCCTCAACTGTGACACATGGAACACATTATGGACTTTGGATAGCGCTGGAGGTAAAGCTAATCGGTATGCCACCTCCCCAACTCTGTCCAAAATCTCAAATGGTCCAATAAATTTCTGACTCAGTTTGCCACGCTTGCCAAATCTCATCACACCCTTCATCGGAGAGACTTTCAGTAGTACCTTCTCTCCGGCCTCAAATGAAATATCGCTCCTCTTCAGATCGGCATAGCTCTTCTGTCGATCCTGAGCGGCCCTCATTCTCTGTCGAATAATCTGAACCTGCTCCACCATCTCCTGAATCATATCTGGCCCTAAAGTCACCACATCAGCCCGATCATCCCAACACACAGGGCTCCGACACTTCCTCCCATACAACGCCTCAAAAGGAGCCATCCCAATACTGGCATGATAGCTGTTGTTATACGAAAACTCTATCAACCCCAATCGGTCCTCCCAAGATCCTCCGAACTCAAGTACGCACGCCCTCAACATGTCCTCAAGAGTCTGAATCGTCCTCTCAGTCTGACCGTCAGTAACCGGATGAAAAGCTGTACTCATCTTCAACTGGGTACCCAAAGCAGCCTGCAACTCCTGCCAAAATCTGGATATAAACCTCGAGTCTCGATCTGAAACAATGTCCTTGGGTACGCCATGTAGTTTGACTACATTCTAAACATATGACTTAGCCAACTCGGCTTTACTCCAGGTATCTTTCATGGGAATAAAGTGAGCCGACTTGGTCAAACGATCCACGATCACCCAAATCATGTTGTTGCCCCTCTGAGTTCGAGGCAACCCCACGATAAAGTCCATCGAAATGTTCTCCCACTTCCACTCTGGCACATCTAACGGTTGCACCTTCCCTTGAGGTCTCTTATGCTCCCCTTTCACTCGTTGACACGTCAAACACCTCGAGACAAACTCTGCAACTTCCTTCTTCATGTTAGGCCACCAGAACGTCTTCTTAAGGTCCTTATACAGCTTATCACCCCCTGGGTGAACGGAATAAGGGGTAGCATGAGCTTCAGTCAGGATCTTCTTCTTTAGCTCCTCAACATTTGGTACACACCATCGCCCACTGAACCTCAAACTACCGTCGGTATGAATACTGAACTTGGATGCCTCATCACCAACCCCATTTTCCACCATCAAACGCCACTTCTGGATTTTCTCATCGTTCTTCTGTAACTCCCGAATCTCCCCATACAGCTCGGGCTCCCCTGTCAAATCACCAAGGGTATCCCCTTTCCGGATCATAAAAATTCCCATCTCTCTTAATTCGTCATGCAACCTCACTCTGGATCTGGCACAACTCAAAGCATGTACTGACTTCCTACTTAGAGCGTCAGCTACCACATTCGCCTTGCCCTCGTGGTAGACAATCTGCATATCATAATCTCCGATCAACTCTATCCACCTCCTCTGCCTCATGTTCAACTCTTTTTGGGTGTAGATATATTTCAGGCTCTTATGATCAGAAAACACCTTAAAAGTGGCTCCATAAAGGTAATGACGCCACAATTTCAATGCAAAGACCACAGCGCCTAATTCCAAATCATGCGTCGAATAATTTTCTTCATAGGTCTTCAACTGGCGAGACGCATATGCTATTACTCTCCCATTCTGCATTAACACACAACCCAACCCATGCTTCGAAGCGTCAGTATAAACTTCGAAGTTATCACTCCCAACTGGCAAGGCAAGGATAGGAGCTGTTGTCAGGCGTTCCTTAAGGGTTAGGAATGCCTTCTCACAACTCTCATCCCATACAAAACGGTTCTCCTTCCTCATTAACGATGTCAACGGCTTTGCTATCTTTGAAAAGTCTTTGACGAATCTCCGGTAATAACCTGCTAACCCCAGAAAACTTCGGATCTCACTCACATTCTTCGGACTTTGCCACTTAGTCACAGCTTCAATTTTACTAGGGTCAACAGATACCCCCTCTTTGGAAATGACATGTCCTAGAAACGCCACTTTCTCCAACCAGAACTCGCATTTACTTAACTTAGCATTGAGCTTATGCTCCTCCAAAGTCTGAAGTACCTTCCTCAAATGATCCTCGTGCTCTTCTGCATTCTTAGAATATACCAGGATATCATCTATGAATACCACCACGAACTTGTCTAGATACAGAGTGAAGACTCGATTCATCAAGTCCATGAACACGGCTGGAGCATTAGTCAATCCAAAGGGCATAACCACAAATTCATAGTGGCCATACCTCGTTCGGAAAGCGGTCTTCGGAATATCTTCATCCTTTATCCTCAACTGATGATACCCGGATCTCAAATCAATCTTGGAGAAAACCCCAGCTCCACTTAACTGATCGAACAAGTCGTCAATTCTCGGCAAAGGATAACGGTTCTTGATGGTTACATTGTTTAGCTCTCGGTAGTCTACACACAACCTCAAACTCCCATCCTTCTTCTTCACAAATAGAACAGGTGCTCCCCAGGGCGACACACTGGGTCGGATGAACCCTTTCTCAGCTAGCTCATCCAATTGCTTCTTCAACTCCTCCATTTCTTTTGGTCCCATGCGGTACGGTGACTTAGATATTGGTCCCGCCCCAGGTTTTAGGTCAATGGAAAATTCCACTTCCCTCCTCGGTGGTAACCCTGGAACGTCATCTCGGAATACTCCCGCAAACTCCCGTACCACTGGTATTTCACTAGTCTTGGGAGTCTCAGCCTCACAATTCCACATTTGGCACAAGATCAGGCTCTCTCCTTTCCTCAAACTAGACTTCAAGGTGTTGACAGAAATGAATTTGATTTTTGGTTTGATTCGATATCCCTTGTAAGACACCCTCACCCCCTTAGGTCCTTTCAAGGAAATTTTCTTTTGATAGCAGTCGATGAAAGCTCGATACTTCCCTAGCCAGTCCATTCCCAGAATCACCTCAAAGCCCCCCAGTGGAAACTCTATGAGGTCACAATAGAAAATTGCTTCCCCGATTTTAATGGGTATACTTCCATAAACTCTATTACAAGCTATTGACTCTCCTGAAGGTATGGTCACTGAATCTGCGACCCAGTCGAATCTCTCCAGTCCCAAAGCCTTAACATGATCCCTAGACACAAACGAATGGGTGGCACCAGAATCGAAAAGTACGAAAGTAGGTTTAGAGTTCACAAGAAAAGTACCGGTTACCACATGCGCATCCTCCTGAGCTGCCTGCTTTCCCATGGCAAAGAGCTTGCCACTTGACTTGGCCCCACTTTGACTGGCACTAGATGTCCCAGCCTGTTGGCTTCCCTCTGCTCCTGTCTTCTGGTTACCTCCATTCCTATAGCTTTCGTTCTGGTGCGAGCGGTTCTGATAGCTGTTGAAGTTCCTCTGGAAATTGCTGCTCCCTCCAGACTTCGCACCCCCACCGTAGTTTGATGTGGGTGTGCGATAGCCGCCGCTACCATAGGACTGAGTGCGGGATCCCTGATATCCGGATGTAGGCGTGCGATAACCCCCGGACTGATTCCCTCCAGAAGAGCGACATACTGCCTGCTTGTGCCCAATTTTCCCGCAGCCGAAACAGACCACTCCCACTGAACCACTACCAGAACCTCCACTCCTGAAGTTGCCCCCACTCTGGTTCCTCCCACCACCAGAGGCACTACTCCCGAAGTACCCACTGAACTTGTTAGAGCTCTGCTTTTTCGATCCTGAACCCTCAGCTACTGATTCAGCCTTCCTCTTTTCTGACTTGGACTTCTTGTCCTCTTTGATCATATCCGAAAGCCTCTCCGCCGCCCCAGCCCTTAAATAGATGTCACGGACTGTGGTGGGCGGAGCTGCAATCAGTCTCTTCCTGACTGCGATTGATAACCCTCTCTCAAATTTCATTGCTAGCATGGCATCGTCGAAACCCATGTCTCCCACGTAGTGCACCAACTGGATGAATTTCCTGTAGTAAGCCTCTACGGTCATGTCCTCCGACATCTTAAATGAGTCGAACTCCTCCCTCAGCTTGCTCTTTTGGAATTCTGGTAGAAACACCTCGTTCAAGACCCCCTTGAATGCGTCCCAAGGAACAAATGCGGTTCCATCCTCTGTAGCTGCTTCCCGGATCTCTCCCTTATTCGCGGTCCACCAGTCTCCAGCCATACCCCTCAGATAGTGGGCAGCCTGGTCCACCCTCAGTTCTTCGGGGCAATCCACCAGTTCGAATAAGTTACTGAATTCTCTGCACCAGGCCCCCAGCAAATGAGGCTCACCCTCCCCGGTGAATTGGGTGGGGTGGTGCCTTGCAATTATCGTGCTCATCTTAGCGGAGTCCATACGTTTGGCCTTTAGAGCCGCATTCTCAGCTCGTAATTGGTCTAACTCCTCTTGTGTGATGTTAACGGCATTATCTCTTCGCGGAGGCATACTATAAAACAAGAAAGAAATGAGTCCCGACGTACATGGGTACCCATTTGGTTTAGGGCTATGTTCCCTAAGCATTAAAATCTATAAACACTTATTATATAGAGTAGTTTTCTTCTATAACATGGCTCAGGGATCACATAACCGCGTATCACTAGACATGATGAAAGAAGAATTACTAGCATGTTTCAAATCACTTAACATACCACCACAATATACACCTTTTATTCAAACAAATGAAGATTCATTCATGCTCATGCCCCTTCCGGCTTTTCCAAAGTCAAATATACTCAGAATTCCCATAACATACTTATCACAATATGCTATCACTTCCACCACCTCCTATTCTACCCTTTCTCTCGTATATGCACTCTGGGTTCCCGGGTAAAACTGATAGGGCCTATGGTTCGGTGTGAGGGGGCCCCAGACTCATACTTCCCCTTTAGTGTGCTCCTAACAGTCCTATCCCGGGGGTTCATTTTATTTAGACTCTCCTACATTCATTTGGTTCATTAGGTTAGGCCTGAGGATCGTTCGCTCAGATACCACTTTGTAACACCCCCATTTATTTAAGGGCCTGTACTAGGACTCCTCAGATAAATAAAGGTGTTACCATCCCGGTTTCCCGAGGCAGTAGATACAAAGGAAGATAACAATACTTTAAATAGCAATTAACTCAAGTTTGTCCTTACATCCGTAACCAAAAGTCTTAACATAAATAAAGTACAACTCATTTAAACTGACTAAGGCGATCTAGACATCTAAACTGGTCCGGATCCAAGCTCTTCCTCCCATAGCTCCCCCTTAGTCTCAGCCACCTGTCATTCTGCTCCCCAAAATTGGTTCATCACAGGTGATCACGAATACACAGGGTCAACCACAAGGTTGAGTAGAGAAAACTGTAAATAAACCACATTACTATAAATAGAAAGCTGAACTTCTCCACTCCGAATCACAGACCCTTTTTCTCCGCACCAAACACAGACCCTTTATCTCCGCACCAAACACAGACCCTTTATCTCCGCACCAAACACAGACCCTTTATCTCCGCACCAAACACAGACCCTTTATCTTCGCACCATATCGTATCACCGAATTATATATCACAATATACCAATCATATAACAATATATATGAACATGATTAATATCAACCAATAAACAGATTACACATCTCATATATGTAGTATTCCCCTACCTCGTAATTGCAGAAGAAAATGGCAAAATGCACAACCGTTCTCAAAAGTGCTCCACACGAAAACTTCCACCTAAAAGTATATTACTTAATTAATAAACTTCCTACTCTCGTAATACGTATACACATTTCCATTTATAGACACTTCCTATATTTAGAAAGCTTCTAAAAATAGTAACCTCTAAAATTAAATAAACACTTGGGTTTTGAAATTCAAATTTGAGTCTTTACCATTAATAAAATACTACCCCATAAATACTAATTATATCACAAAATCATTTCCTTAATTAAAATAACATGAATACCACTATTAACAACATTACCATAACTATTCAAATGTATTTATGTATATAATTCAATAGGAATAAATAATAAAAGGGAATTAAAAAGAAAATAAAATGAGACAAACGACATTACACGAACAACCCCCGCTCAACCCGTGACTCAATAGTAAACAGCCACCTTAAAGCGCCACCTAGACACGTCCAACCACCACTAGCGGCCACCGACCCAACACCCCGACTGCCTTCTACCACCAAAACCACTAGCCATCTGACCGACCACCGCCGGTGGGTTGAACCATGGCCTGGATCAGGCCTGGTTCCTCACCTACAGTCCTGACCACCCGACTTTGCCTTCACCACGACGCCGACTCTGCCACCACTACCAACAACCGTGACCACCAACATCACCCTTGGACTCCAGACTCTAGACATGGTGGTAGCATGGCTCTGACCTCCCCCGAGTCCTCATTGCTACCACCCCCAAACACCCATGTACCCGCCTGAAACAGTCAACACTGAACAACAACAGACACACCCTCACAACCACCCCTGACAAACCACCCTGTACCACCACGACCAGACACCAACATACCCTGAGACCACCACCACATGATACCCCTATACACCACCTGTCTAAACACCCCGAGACCCAAGATGAAAGACATAAAACTAAAACTAGAAACTGTTTATAAAAACGCATCCAGACCACACTGTTGAAAACGTGTTTTTCCCTTTCCCTGACACCGTGTTTACCACCTTCGAACATGTGTAAAAACAACCAACGACACAACTCCAAGGACCAACATGTACCCTACATACAATATAGTATAAACTTATGTAAAAATAACCAGTAATAAACGCATATGCATTCCCTTAAACAGACGACAAAGACTAAGCATAAAACTGAGTTTACAGAGGTCGTGGTGATCATACCGTGTTCTTGGCCTGATCGAGATACCCTAGGACGGCTCACTACCACCGTGAACAGGTCTCTTCTCTTCTCTAAGGTGGCGGCTAGGTTTTGGTGAAGTCAGATCTCGTTTTGAGTAGGGTTTAGGTTATGGAAAAGCCTACTAAATAAGGCGGCATAAGAGCTGTTGTTTGCTACTCTTGAAAGATCCGTGTGGGCTGTCTCTTGTCACACTTATCGAGGCCCACACAAGGCACTCAATAGGTCTCAAGTTCGAGCCCTAGCAACACCATACTACCATAATTAAAATAAGACAACTAGATCCCCACTTCGAGTCCCACCTAAGTCTAAAACACCTCGCAAAAACGAGTGCAAACAAGACTAATAAACAAACGATTTTGTAAAAAGAAAACTATCGTATACATCAAGTCGTGACCCAAAATGCGAGGTATTACAAACACATTCTTGGAATTGTTCCATTTCTAACTCAGTAGTATTGCCACCAAGCCTTTCAAGAGGAGACAGAACAGTATTAAAGTCTCCCATCCACAACCAAGGGCCCATGTTATCTCTAGCAACACATATGGTATGATATTATATGAATATGGTTGTGAAAGAAATAAATAAGAATGATTTGGAATATATTATTTGCTTGCCTCAATTGAGGAAATGATGAGATCCCTTTCCTTATCTGGTTGAATGAGATAAAAGGTGTATATTAGATCAGCTTATTCTTCCTGACTGATAAAACGTTAAACTGAAAAGAAGAAAAAATGTGTTTTCTTTCTTTTATTTTTTAACAAAACACGACAAGAAAATCTCACACAAAAGGGTATTAGACTAGAATCTATTCTCAATCATCACTACGTGAACTATTGATAGAGGGTTCTATCTCAAGACGGAGCCACAATAACAATTGTACTTGTACACGTTGTTAAGCCTAATTTATAAGGTATTCTTGATTTATACTTTTACAATATTACGATCTTTATTTTCTAATAAGAAACAAAGTAGTTTGTTTATTCCGCCTTATTAGATCTTTTTTACTTCAAAAATATGGAAGAAAACTCAAATAACTCAATAAGGAAATAGAGAAGAAAATATAAAATATGCGATAATATTTGCTTCCTTTTCTTTTCAGCAAATCTTCTATGCAACCGTTTTCCTGTGTTTTTTGGTAAAACTAGTGTAACACCCGTGAAAAATCACGGGGTTGTGTATTTTTTTTAAAAGAAGACGACAAATTATAGTTTATATATAATTTAAATTGTTTATAAGTACACCTTGAATTTTTCGTTTTATCAGGATCTTTTAATATTTTGTAAGTGTCTTAAAGTTGTTAAACTTATTGAAAAAATAATGGTGAGTTAATGTCAGTGTTGATATTTCAAATTCTGTAAAATGGCGGGCATAAAACTACGTTCTTACAACCAACACAGTCCTGGCATAATGAAGGTCTCTCATTCATAATGAAGGTCTGTCTTCAGCATTTTATTTTCTAGTGTAACATCCGTGAAAAATCATGGGGTTGTGTAGTTTTATTTTAAAAGAAGACGACAAATTATATTTACTATATATATAACCAAAAATTTTATTTATTGAACATGTATACTTAAAATAAAAACGAAAAAAAAAAAATTAATATATTTGTATAAGTACATTTGAAAAAATTGTTGATAATATATAATAAAATAACATATGATAATGTTAATAGGAGTAATAATTGTGAGGCGGTATAAAAGTGGAACTATTAAGACATAGTTAAAGAAGAAAATTATAAAATTCAGATTTGAGAACTTTAAAATATATGTAAATTTCCTGTCAAAAAAGGATATATGTAAATTAATTAAAGAAACAAAATTAAGATAATTATATTCGATATATTGCAGAAAATGGAAAGAATGTAAAAATCGGTTAATGGAAGGTGAGATGGCTACTATTGTTCACGTTATTGGTCGTAAAAAACTAAAATTCTGAGGTTGAATGAGAGAGCTCTGTTAGACTAATTTTAAAACCACATTGTGCCACATAAGCGCTTTTACAAGATTCTTTAATATATATAATGAATAATGAATAATGAATAATGATGATAATGATGAATAATGAATAATGATGATATGACCACCTTTTGTTAAATAGTGACCACTTTTTAGTAAATAGTGATTACCTTGAATTTTTTTTTTTCATTTTTTAGTCATAAAAAATAGTCATTATTTACCCAAAAATGATCGCTATTTATCAAAAAAGAGGTTATAATTTTTTTGGTCGCACGTGAGATGATTCTATAATAGAATTTGCGGTTTGTTTTTGCACAAGAAATAAGAAAAGAAATTTGGACCAAACAAAACACATTGCACCACATGCTATTGAATTTGAGCCATACAAATCATCCTAAAAAAGGAAATATGAAAGAAAATCCGAATAACTGAATAAGAAAATAGAGAAAAAAAAATATAAAATCGGAGAAAATAACTTACTCTCATATTGGTAGATAAGTGAAATAAAATAAAATTAATATTAAAATACTTTATTCCACATATACATGGTATTTGTACTAAATTCATATGATAATTAATGAGTAAAATGACGGACCAAATAATAAGTTGGATAGTATAGTTGTCGTAATAACTGCTTTTAACAATTGGCTATCTAAAAACAAAATACTGTACTCGTCGCATGGCTGAAATATCTAAAACACAAAAACTTGTTGCTGTATTTAAGAAGGTTGTGCATATGAGCATATCCAAGGCAAAATGTTGGGTGAATGAAAGCACCACCATGTAAAAAATATTAAGAGATACAGAGCATAACATTCTAGAGGTCAGTTCAAGTCAAGTTCAATCTCATGGACCAGGTACCGACGTACCGTAGTTGTTCTCATTGTGGCGGTCTTCACCACGCCCATATCTTATTCGAGTTAACCCTAGAGAAAAAACTTAATAATCGGAGTTTATTTCAGTTAAGGATCTTAACTATAAAATTATACAGTTTATGATTCGAGTTTTAAATCTGTTGAACGGTTATTGTTAATTCATTTTTTTTTTGTGACGAGGGAACCCGCAGTCGCTACCTTCGGTGCGCACCGGGTAAACCCGTGGGTATATGCGATAGCCTGCAAACCACATACACCAGGTAAACCACCCGAGGGTGACAGGCTCGAAGTCTATTTAGGCATGGACTCGGGCCAAGAATGTTAGTCCCTATTAAAAATATACATTTACAAATTTTTTTTTCGTCAATTTTTTTATATTTCCGATCTAATAGGGAACTATAAATATTTATTAATAGTGTTCTGTTTTTTCTATTTTATAATTGAAAACTAATATTCTATTTCATCTACAAAATTATACCCCTTAACGAATGAGTGGTATAAATTTATTCGATAAATCTTGCTTACAATCGTTGTAAATTAAAACGAAGAGGATAATAATGAGCAAGTATATGTTTACCAAATTAGCAAAAAAGAATGAAGAAAATGAAAAAAATTACTTTTCAACCTTCCAACTATTTAATTATTTGATAATTTTTGTTGTTGTAATTTTCTTTAATTTAGTAATATCTTATCTATTTAATTACAAAAACATTTAGGAGTGTCTGGTTGAGCCACGTAATCAGCACAAGTTTTTTTTTTAAAAAACAATTTCTATGGTGGGACGCCCAATGTTGTATGATGATTTTAATGCGAAATAACTAACTGAAACTCAATTGTTTACGTACAAATTAATGTTTACGAAGTTATATAAAAAGTCTTACGTAATAATTATAAACATTAATTTCTATGTAAACTATCAATGTGTATAACATGAAATTAAATATTATATAACAAAATATAATAATTTCGAATATCGTCTGTCCGGAACCATTACATAATAATTTATACGCAATAAATAATAAATAATTGACTATAAACAATGGTAATTAACAGTTTATCGGGTAATAGTTTGAAATTTAAAAAAAGACTAAAATGTTGCTCCAAAATATTATATGACTTGATAATAATTTCGAATATCGTTTGTCCGGAACTATTACATAATAATTTATACCCGATAAATAATACATAATTTACTTGAAACAACAATAATTAACAATTTATTGGGTAATAGTTCGAAATTTAAAAAAAACTAAAATGTTGGTCCAAAATATTATATGACTTGATTTTGCAAAATTAAAATATTTAATATAATACAGTATAACCGTTTTATATATACCCAATAATTGTTTTGTTTTAAGCATATATTTTAATTTTGCGAAAATCAACTCATAAGTAAAACGGTTAAAAGTAAACCTTAAAATAAAATATATACATAAAAAAAGAGTAAAATGTTGGTCCAAAATATATCTCACACACCAGTTTGACTAAAATGTTGGTCCAAAATATATCATCAATTGAAATATTTTGCGAAAATCAAGTCATAAATAAAAGTGTATAGACGTTAGATATAAAACAAAATCAAATTTTGATAAAAAAATGTATTGACGTTAGATATAACATAAAATTTATGAACATTTCTAATTTAGTTCCAATGATACATATTTAGAATTATATGATTTGAAAACAATCCGTGCATGTGACACCCCGCGATTTAGCATAAAAATAAACAAATAATTTGCAGCGGAAATACGATACTTTTAAAAACTTTTCGACATATTTATTAAAACTTTTTCGCGGAATATCAAAACAACATGCGGAAGACTAAAAACTAATGAGAAAGTATAAGTTATACAAAATAACTTAAATAGACGAGCGATAAGGTATCCCACGATAACAACATGAATTATATCTAAACTAAGCGTAAGGGTAATTGTCGAATTATCAACAATGCTCGCTAGCCACACGTCTTTCCCAAACAGCACCAACCTACATTCATGAAACATGAACGCCACAGTCAGTGGGGAGTAACTCAGGGTTCTCCCAGCCACTTTACGTCAGAAAACAAGTAAACGGTAATACTAAACATCTTATACATATGAACATGTATATAATTTCATAAACAATCATATATATTACCAAACATGAACAACATGATCAATGCGTGGGCGATAAGTCAAAAACATGTGAAAACAGCATGAATCAACATGTATAACAGAATTAAAGCCAACATATGATATAGTATCAAAATCAAGAAAACATCCAAGCAAAGAATACACATAGTCAGAGCGTATAACCACTGCCTCTGACATACCAGAGCGTATAACCACTGCCTCTGGCTACTGGAGTGTATAACCACTGCCTCTAGTTACGGAGCGTATAACCAATGCCTCCGATTACAAAGCATACAACTATCAAACAACACAGGAATAGAATGAACGCCGTCAGAGCGTATAACCACTGCCTCTGACGTACTAGAGCGTATAACCACTGCCTCTGGCTATTGGAGCGTATAACCACTGCCTCCAGCTACGGAGCGTATAACCACTGCCTTCGAATACTATGTATAGCGTATAACCACTGCCTATATGCCTAAGACCTGGCCAGACCTCTCGATGTAATGCCTTACACCGAACGACACACGGGGACCGGAGCGTATAACCACTGCCCCCGACCAATCCCGAACATAGATAAATTCCTATTGCATGGGTGGCGTTAGTTCATTACAGTGATACACAAATCGTACCGCCGCTATCTATTCACATGTCAAGGCAACATAACCGTCGCCAACACAATTTTAGGATGACATAACCGTCACCTACACAAGCTTAGGACAACATAACCGTTAACCCACTCATTTAAACATACATGAGCAAATAAAAGATGAATAATACAACACTTATATCCGTTCCATGCCGAAACAGAACACACGGGATTGAATAATGAAACAAAAGTTCTAAACGCATTTCACATTACAACTGTCCTCTGCCGTAAAATTCATAAATAATTCAAATAAAATCAAAATGATACAAGGAAAATTAGGTCAGATTAATAAGACTTTTAGCTACAATATTTGTCAAATAACCATTTTCAAAATACGAACTTAACAGGGGGTTATTGTCTGATCTTTACAGTGTGTCAGAAATCGTCACACAAAATGTATTGCTTCATAAAACGGGTTTAACAAATAATTTTGGGGCAAAACAAACTACTAACATCATCTAAACTCTTCAAAGTTTAATTATTGAAAAGGACCAGAATAGTTTCAAAGTATAAAAATGGTTTTCGAAATAGTCTTTGAGCTACTGTCCGTTCTGCGAGTATTTCAGCGCAATGTTCGTAAATAATTTATTGTGAACAAACGACATGCAAGAAAATTAAGAAATTTTAGAGGTAGACTTTACACTTCAAATAAACAGGGGTCTCTTTTCAACATTTTCAAAGACGGATACTCTAAGATGTCGAAATAAATTGTACAAGACAATGGACAGATTTAACCAAAGTTAACCAAGCATTATGAACTTGAAAGACTGTCAAACTAATCATCCTCAAAGATCACAACCTCATTTAACAATACAATTATTAATGAATTTCTAACTAGAATATCATCCAACATAACTCTGCAAAATGAAATTCATCCAAACATATGATTTATGAACTTAATCATGTCACTATTCAACCAAACACAATTCTAGTATACTAAACATTACTGGCATATAGAACACATGCAAACATAGACGATAAGTCGAGTAACTCATCACCGTTACCTTATAGCTCTTCAATAAGCATGATTTTGACTCAAAGCCACTCCGGTTTGGACAACCGAACTAGCTACACACAAATAAACGAGGTTAGCTAAGAGAACCGTGCCTTAAAGGCCACGACCAGAGGATATTAAGGAATAAATTTGATACTTTTATTACCTAGAAAGATGGAGGGCGAGGAGAGGAAGAGATAGGCGCGAAAATCGTCGAAAACCGATAAGAAACGAAGATTTTACGATCGTTTTACGGTGGAGGTAAGAAGGTGTAACAATGGTGTTTGTGACTTGTGTTTGGGTGTTCTTAGCTGAAAACATGAAGGAAGGAAGAAGAATGAAGAAGTCCTTGGGCAGTAAGGAACTTAGTTGCATGTTCAAGCCAAGTGTCGGAAGCTATTGCCATGTGTTGAAGCTTAGGCCATGTGTCGAAGCTCTTACGCCAAGTGACGAGACGGTTAAACCATGTGTCGAGGGTCTTATGCCATGTGGAAGAAATGATTAGAACATGTGTCTAAGTTCTTAGGCCAAGTGGAAGAGGTACTAAAACCTATGTGTCGAAGTTTTTAGGCCAAGTGGAAGAGGTAGCAATGAGCGAGAGTCTCGTCGGCGGATTTTCTGCGACAACCTTTCGTATTTTGGCCATAATTTCTTCCACAGAACTCGTAATGAGGTGTTTTCGGTGGCGTTGAAAAGCTAAGAAAAAGATATAAAACCTTTATTTTATAAGAAAAAGCTATATATGCCTTTAAATATCTTAAAATTAGCAACAATGACAGAGTAGCGTTTCACAAGTTTTAGAAGTATAACTTTAAGACGGACATATTAATATCATTGTCAAAAACGATATATTTTAAATGGAATTTTATTTATTGTGGAACATTATTATTACTAAAATAAGATTTTAATAATATATAATGACTTGAAAATTACGGGGTGTTACAGTGCAATTTTTTGCACGGGCCAAAAACTAGTTAGTAATTAAAATGTAATCTTTGAAACTATGATTGATAGTTTGGAAATAAAAGAATTGATAGTAAGTGGTGGGGTAGGCATGAAGGAAGTTTTTTTATTTTTCTTACTTTTGGTTCTTAAACACTATATTTTCCCGCTCTTCGATAATTAATTAATTAACCTTCATTTCTTTTAATTTTATTTTCTCTAGTTATTTTTAATTCAATTACCGGTATTGTTCTTAGTTTCGTTAATTCTACTATGGGTAGCTAATTCATCCTTCTAGGATTTAGGGACGTCATGGTTATAAGATGATTTAATTAAGTTTCAGATCTGAAACGATTATTAGTCAGAATTGTTAATTGTATGCGTCTTATCTTAATTGATCGCCTATATGAATGTGATTAATTAGTTAATCTTGTAAACTCCAACTTAGATTAAGAGAATATAAAAAGTTAGACCTGCTACGAACAATAGGATACCCTAACAAGAACGAGAGTATATTAAAAACATTCTAGGGCTAAAGCTAGCCGAAATGATTGTTTCATTACCCTTCTGACCGTAATTTGAGTAATTGTTGACCCCCTTACCTTAACACTACTACAGATATCGACTTTAACAACGGTTAAAAATCGTTGTTATATAAAAAAGCGGACGTTGTTAGAGCCTCCGTTGTTAAAGGTTTTAACAACGGAGTTCATGGACTTGAAGCAGGGTAAGATGTCCGTTCAGGAGTACACCGACAAATTTAACCAGCTTGCACATTTCGCTTCGAAGTTTGTCAGGGATGAGGCTGAGAGAGTTTACTTCTATCGTGGGAAGTTAGGGCCGCGCATCGAGAGTATAGTTTGCCGTGACTCGACTTCTTTTGTGGAGGTTTATGATGATGCTATTTGGGCCGAGAGTTCCATTCGTGCCATAGATGCAGAGACCCGAGCTGCTACTTCCAGTGTTTCTTTGCACCAGAGATCCGTTTACCAGGGGAAGAGACCGTTTGTTCCATCTACTTCTTCGCCTTCTTCTCAGAAGAAGCGATTTGAGAGGTTCTCTGCTCCGGTTGCTAAGACCACTTTTCACACCGATGCTGATTCTACTGTTTGCCGCCGCTGTGGTAAACCGCTTCATCCGGGTTTTGACTGTTTCAAGAATGCCTACAAGTGTTATACGTGTAATGGATTTGGGCATAGATCCTTTGATTGTCCTGAGAGGAACACCGCACTTGGCGGCTGCCACTGCTGCTGCAGCTACTAAAGGAGGAAAGCCGAAGGGGAAGATCTTCGTGATGACTAGGGCTGAGGCTGAGGCTCATCCAGATATTGTGGCTGGTATCTTTTCTGTTCTTGGCGCTGAGTGCCTTATTTTGTTTGACACTGGAGCTTCTTTATCATTTATATCGACTCAGTTCGCAGACCGTTTAGCTCTTGAGTCTTCCATGGTTGAGGAGACTTCCATTTCCTTATCTTCGGGAGACGTGTTTTCCTGCTCTTTGTCCCATAGGGATGTTCCGATTATTATTGGTCAAGCCACATTTCCAGCGGACTTACTGAGATTTCCTCTCGAGGAATTTGATATTATCCTCGGTAGGGATTGGTTATCGCGATACCATGCTCGCTTCGAGTGTCGCGACCAGAAAATCTGCATGAGGAGTTCTTCAGGAGTTCGTGTTTCCTATAGGGGAACTCGCCCTAAAAAGGGTGTTCGTGTTATTTCTTCGATGAAAGCATCACATCTTCTTAGGAAGGGTTGCCAAGCCTTCCTGTGTGTTATTTCAACTGCTAAACCATCGCTACCGAAGCTTGAGGATGTAGCCATTGTTCGTGAGTTTCCAGATGTTTTCCCAGACGACTTGCCAGGGATACCACCAGAGAGAGATGTGGAGTTTACCATTGAGCTTGTTCCAGGTATCGACCTATATCTAAGGCTCCTTACCGTATGGCTCCACCAGAGTTGAAAGAGTTGAAGCAGCAATTAGAGGAGATGATCGAGAAAGGATTCATTAGACCGAGTGCTTCTCTGTGGGGTGCTCCAGTTTTATTTGTCAAGAAGAAAGATGGTTCCATGAGACTTTGCATTGATTATAGAGAGTTGAACAGAGTGACCGTGAAGAATCGTTATCCTTTGCCGAGAATTGATGATTTGTTCGATCAGTTGAGGGGTGCTTCTAGGTTTTCTAAGATTGATCTTCGATCGGGTTATCATCAGATTCCAGTGAGAGAGGCTGATATTGCGAAGACCACCTTTCGTACTCGTTATGGGCATTTTGAGTTCGTGGTTATGCCTTTTGGGTTGACTAATGCACCTGCTATTTTTATGGATCAGATGAACCGCACCTTTAGTGAGTTTCTTGACACTTGTGTTGTGGTGTTTATTGATGACATTCTCATTTACTCGAAGACCAATGAGGAGCATGCCGAGCATCTTCGATTGATACTTGGGATTTTACGTCGACAGAAGTGGTTCGCGAAGTTCTCTAAGTGTGAGTTTTGGCTTTCTAAGGTTGCATTTCTTGGACATGTGATATCTAGTGAGGGATTTATGGTTGATCTCGCGTAGATTGAGGCCGTTGTTGATTGGGAGAGTCCCAAAGATGTGGGAGAGATTCGTAGTTTCCTTGGTTTAGCGGGTTACTACAGTCGATTTTTTGAGGATTTCTCTAGATTGGCTCGTCCGATGACTCAGTTATTGAAGAAGGAAGCTAAATTTGTTTGGACCGACAAGTGTGAGAGCTCTTTCCAGGAATTGAAGACTAGGTTGACTTCCGCTCCCGTACTTGCTTTGCCAGAGATTGGAGTTGACTTTGATGTTTACTGCGATGTTTCGATGTTAGGGCTTGGTTGTGTGTTGATGCAGAGTGGTAAGGTGATAGCTTACTCATCTAGACAGTTGCGAGTTCACGAGGTGAACTATCCGACGCATGATCTTGAGTTAGCTGCTGTTGTTCACGCCCTGAAGATGTGGCGTCATTACTTGATTGGATCTCATTGTCGCATTTTCACGGATCACAAGAGTCTAAAGTACATTTTCACCCAGAAAGACCTCAATATGCGACAGCGTCGTTGGCTAGAGTTGGTTAAGGATTACGACTTTGAGTTATTGTATCATGAGGGTAAGGCCAATGTGGTTGCTGATGCGCTTAGCCGCAACACTTCTCATTCGATGAGTGCTATGCGTGTGTTGCCCGATGAGTTGTGTTCCGAGTTCCGGAAGTTGAGATTAGAGATGGTTGGTAGTGGTTTTGATTGGTTTCTGCTATGACTGCCGAGCCGACATTTTATTGGGAGATTCGCCAGAGTTTGCCTACAGATGCTGCTTTCCGGAAGTTCGAAGCTAAGATTTCGAGTGGTGTTGCACCAGATTTAGTGATTGATTCTGATGGTTTCCTTCGATGTAACAACCGGACCCGCCACCGTCGTAACACAAACCCAATAAGATGGGTGTGCACTTTTGGGCCCGTTAATTGTCCTCACTTAAGCCCAAAAGCACAAGGCCTTGTTACTAAGTGGTGGATGGAAGCTATTATAAACCTATCACAAGCCTCACATTCTACCGATGTGGGACAACTTTCTTCTCATACTCTTGGGGTGTTACAAACTCCCCCAGTTAAAGAATACAACGTCCTCGTTGTGCCTCAAACTTGACCACAACCAGGGCCAGAATCCTCCCCCGCTAGGTGTGTGACCCGGGTACTCCCGACCACAGGCTCACCACACGGTCGCAAGGTCGCTCTGATACTGTAATACCTCGTAATTTAATATTTATTTTAGTTTTCTTATTCTAATATTTTATGAGTATATGGTCTATGTCGATAATATTTGGATAGTTAATATTCGATAAGTACTCGAGTATGTTCATGTGCCTAGTAAATTTTATACGTTATTTGTGTAATGACGGGGTTCGAGTTAAGGGGCACGTTTTGGGGATTTGTTTGTGTACAACCGCGGGGACACAAACTGGTTGTAAACCGGGTCTAGCTTTGGCTGTGGGCCTCGGTATGTGTGCACAAAACACAGCCCACCAACTCGACAAAACCCTAAATAACTCACACCTCACGACTCAGCCTCAAGCCCTACTATAAACCCTCACAAAAAAAACCCTAACCCTAGCACACTTACACACAAACTCTATGCCACTTTTCTGCCGCCACACCAAAGTCAGAGGAGAGGGGTTTTGCACGGTGGTTAAGGGCTGCTAAGGTGTCTCGTTGGCTAGGGCAAACAGGTAAGACCACCAGCCTCTCGTATTTCTCTGTTTTCCAGTAGTGTTTTTTATATGTTATTCGTTTTGTTTATGAGCTTAAGATTGTTGTGTTATGCATAATTCTGATCTATGATGTATGGTGATGAGGATTAGGTTGTATTAGGGTCGTCGTTGACCAGGATTGACCGTCGATGGTGGATGTTTAACATGGTGTCTGAGTCGTTTTGGTATGGTTCCAGTCAAAACACGTGAACAGGGTCTTTTACCCAGATTTCTATTAAAGTATGGTTTATGTTTTTGTATGGGTGTTGGGTTATCATAAGGGTCGGAATTAGGTTGTTAATGTGGTGTTTGTAAAGGTGGTTCGTGGTTGTCGGGTTTTGTGGAGACTGGTTTTGTTACGGATACTAGAGTACGAAACAGAGTTGCAGGTGTGATGCGGTCAGGTTTGAGTCGGTTGTCTAGGGCCGTGGGTAGTGGCCAGTGGTTGCTGACTCCTCCCCTGGGACCACCGTGGCTCATAGGCGAGTCTGGTGGTGCCAGTGGGGAAGCCAGGGGCAACTGGTGGTGTTAGGACAGACGGTAAAGTGGGTGGTCAGACGGTTCTGGGCATGTATATAGGGTTGTAGCGTTTGTTGCGTAAGACGTATTGTTGCTGTTCTTTTACTTTGCACTTGTGGGGTTCAATTATGGTCTTCATCATTATTATTATTATTATTATTATTATTATAATTATTTTACTAATCTTATTATTACTATGGTTATATTATTATGAGTGTTAATGGTAAGAGTAGTACTTGAACTATTGTTATTGTTGTAGTTGTTTGTTGATTCACTTTTGTTGGCGGTGTTACTTGCTAAGGACGTTTTATTATTGGGTTTCGATAATTGCATGATAATACATCTTAGAGTTGTTAATAGCTTACTAAGGATAAGGATTTTATCATTCAAAGGAGTTATATATATTATTACGTTAGTAATAATTAAATAGTTGATCATGTGCTATAATTAGTAAACCCATTTTAGTAAGTCTATGTTTAGTAAGACTATGATCAGTTATCACATGTATTGTATGTATAGTCTTTAATTTTAAGTATTAATTATAGGAAAAGAATTCGAGGTGGAGTATTTCTAGACGGTGTTGCTTATTTGCAGACTTGCTATACAGGTAGGTTACACTGGGACTACTCTTGTATTGTGTTATGTTTATATGTGAATTGGATGTTGTGGATGCAAGTATGATTATTTATGAGATGCATATACAGTATTGGTTCTTTATTATTGCATTCATACGCATGGCATGAGTACGGTTACAGAGTGAGATGATGATGAGATATTATTGGGCCCAGGCTAGCTCTGCAGGGCTAGACCTGGTGACCTCAGCTTTTATGCTGGTGTTCGGCGACGGCCGAGTATAGTCTGCCGGGAGGTTCGGTATGGCTGGGAGACACGGGTTTGAGTGTGAGAATGAGAATGAGATTGAGCTCGAGCATAGCATGATCACTTGCATATACTGTTTGTTTGCATGATTTATTATTGTGCTATCCTACTCAACCGCGAGGTTGACAGTGTATTCGTGTTCACCTACGATGATCCGGAATGGGGAGTAGATCTTTCAGGTCAGAGACAGAGGAACTAGGACTGGGCATGGAAGGGAGACATGGACTAGACCTACCTAGTTACTAGATCACTTAGTCTTGTTTTCATAGTTGAACTTTGTTTTAATTCAGTTGTTTTGGAAGTCCTTTGGGCTATGACTTGTAATAGTTTCAGTTTAACCTTTTGCATTTAAAGTACTGTGCTTCTTTCACTATGTATATCTACTACCCTGGTTATCCAGGATGGTAACGGTCTCATTTACTCTGGATGTCCTAGTTCAGGCTCCT
The DNA here is from genome assembly GCA_029255685.2 of Silene conica. Classification (NCBI taxonomy): domain Eukaryota; kingdom Viridiplantae; phylum Streptophyta; class Magnoliopsida; order Caryophyllales; family Caryophyllaceae; genus Silene; species Silene conica. The sequence goes on along the minus strand of CM055311.2, from coordinate 1,758,036 downwards.
AGGTAAATGGGGGTGTTACATTCGATTCCGAGGTAGGATGTATGTTCTAGATGTGCCAGATTTGAGGAAGAGGGTTTTAGATGAGGCTCACCTGACGCCTTATTCAGTTCATCCGGGCGGAGAGAAGATGCACAAGGACTTGAGACTTATATTTTGGTGGCCCGGGATGAAGAAAGACATATTGGATTCCGTGAGTAGGTGCTTGACTTGTCAACAAGTCAAGATAGAGCATATGAGGCCAGGTGGTTTGTTACAGCCGCTCCACGTTCCTCAGTGGAAGTGGGAGTGCATATCGATGGAATTCGTGACTGCATTGCCTAAGACAGTGGGAGGCAAAGATGCGATTTGGGTTGTGGTTGATAGGTTAACTAAGTGTGCCAGATTTGTGCCTATCAGAGAGACATGGGATATGGACCGTTTAGCCAGGGCTTATAGTGCAGAGATAGTCCGTTACCATGGTGTCCCGAGAGAGATCGTTTCTGATCGTGATCCTCGTTTCTATTCCAGATTTTGGAAGGCTCTACAGGAGGCTATGGGTAGCCGTTTGCTGATGAGTACCGCATTTCATGCCGCGACTGATGGTCAGTCCGAGAGGACTATTCAGACATTAGAGGACTTGCTCCGTGCTTGTGCACTTGATTTCCAGAGTTCTTGGGAGCAGTGTCTACCGTTAGTTGAGTTTTCCTACAACAACAGTTACCATTCATCTATTGGTATGGCTCCGTATGAGGCGCTCTATGGTAGGAAGTGCCATAGTCCGATCTGTTGGGATCAGGCGAGCGACGTGCACGACCTAGGACCAGACCAGTTTGCTGCGACGATTGACCAGGTTCAGCTTATCAGGGGTAACCTTTTGCATTTAAAGTACTGTGCTTCTTTCACTATGTATATCTACTACCCTGGTTATCCAGGATGGTAACGGTCTCATTTACTCTGGATTTCCTAGTTCAGGCTCCTAGGTAAATGGGGGTGTTACAAAGTGGTATCAGAGCGAACGATCCTCAGGCCTAAACTAAAATGAAATTAATGAACATAGGAGTGTCTAAATAAAATGAACCCCAGGCTAGTAACTGTTAGGAGCCCCATAGGGTTGGGATGAGTTAGGGGCCCCCTCAAACCAAGCCACTGGCCCTTTCAGCCTAACCTGGTTACCTTGAGAGTTGAAGAGTGTGGGTAGTATGGAAAGACCCAAGGCAGATATATGATATATGCATGTTGTACTAACATTTCAGCGCTAAAGGAATGAGGTAAGTTATGATGGATGAATATATATGTGTACACTGTGGAGCATGAAAGTGATGCTACATGATGAGTGACATATAAATGTTGTTATTTCCGAACATTGAGAACATGAGTTATATCTTAATTTTGTCTATGAGTGGGATTTGTATGAATATATATGCATGCGGTTAGGTGATCCCTAAGCCTTTAGGTAGACTCTAATATGATGTTAATAAGACTTAACCGTATGAAAGAAGTTACATGCAAGGTTATGTATGTTAGCAAGACCAAGTCAGAGTAGGAGTTGACCTAGGAAACTTATAAATTTTGTCACTTGTGTAGCAAAATGCCTCCCAGAAGAGAACCCAACACTGCTAATGTATCACAAAAGGAGTTTGATCGCCTGCTAGCTATCAACGCTGCTCTCCTAGCTGGGATTGGGGCAAACACTCAGTCTGATGCAATCAAGATGAGCAATAATATCTCTAGGCATAACCCCACCAAATACGATGGGGAGGGAGCACCGAGTTTACTTGCTGAGTGGTGCCGTGAGTTCGAAAGTATCTTCGAACTGCTGTCTGTACCAGAATCAATGAAGGTGGACCAAGCTGTATTCTATCTGAAGGGTACAGCTAGGTTATGGTGGAATAACAATAAAGAAGAGATCAAGGCAGCTGCAGAAGAGATCGGTTCAGAGTATGTACGCTGGGAAGGGTACAAGGGGATTTTATCCTCTAAGTTCGTGCCGGAGCATGTAAAAGGGAAGCTGAGAGCAGAGTTCGATTCATTCCAGATGGCCGAAGGGATGACTGTGGAGGAATATCACAGTAAGTTTTTGCAGCTGGCAGAGAATGTAGCTGACTTAGGCTACACACAGGAGATGTTAGCAGCCAGGTTTGAGAAAGGGCTGACTCTTAATATCAAGAGAAGCATGCTGGCAACTAAGCCCACGACTGTGGAAGATATATATGAGAGGGTTGGCCAAGCGGAAAGACTAGCTGACATGATTAAGGAGGAGGAGAAGACTAAGGGTGATAAGAGGAAAGCGGAATCTGGAGCCGAAAGCTCAGGGAATAAGAAGCCGAATAATCAGTATCGTTCTTTCTTCTCGACTAGTGCTCAAGGGAACAACAAAAATCGTGGGGGTAACCGAGCTGTGTCTGGATCTGGTGGTGGAGTTCTTACGTGTTTCAAGTGTGGGAAAGCAGGACACAAGAAGATAGAGTGTTGGTCAGGTACCCAGAGTGCTGGGAGTAGTTATCATCGAGGAAATCAAAGTGGAGGATTCAGAACTCCGAATGCGAGTTATTCTGGGAATAACCGATCTGGAGGTAACAACTATCAGCGGAACTACAATAATTACAACAACCAGAACCGCTACCAAGGAAATCAGGGTAGTGGCAATGGTAACTTCCAGAGGACCTTAGCAGAAGCTAGTAACCAGAGCGGTGCGGGATCTGTAAACCAAAGCGGGGTGAAGAAAAGTGGGACCCTGTTTATGATGGGCAAGGAGGCTGCAGAGGAGGATGCTCATGTAGTTACTGGTACATTTCTAGTACATTCTTTTCCTACTTTCGTTTTATTTGATTCTGGCGCATCGCATTCTTTCATATCTGTAGAGCATGCTAATGCTATAGGACTCAATGTATATAGTAGTATAGCTGATTCTGTAACCATACCATCTGGCGAGTCCATAGTTTGTAATAGGGTTTACACCAATGTAATGATCCAAGTAGGAGAAGTAAGTTTTGAGTCAAACTTGATAGAGTTTCCTTTGGGAGGTTTTGAAGTGATACTGGGTATGGATTGGCTGAAAAAGTATAAGGCCTACATTGACTGCTATCAAGGGAAAATTACGTTGAGGGGACCCAAGGGAGTGAGGGTATCCTACAAAGGATATTCTGTGAAGCCTAAACTGAAGCTGATAACCATCAATGCGCTGAAGACTTGCCTGAAGAGGGGTGATGAGATGTTGTTGTGTCATGTGAGAGATTTGACGGCGGAGAAACCCCAAGCCAGTGAGATCGAAGTTGTAAGAGATTTTGAAGACGTGTTTCCAGAAGAAATTCCTGGGTTACCGCCAAAGAGGGATTTAGATTTTGGCATTGATTTGAAACCTGGGGCTGAGCCAATTTCTAAAGCACCTTATCGCATGGGACCTAAGGAATTGGAGGAGTTGAGAAAGCAACTGGATGAGCTAGCAAGCAAGGGATACGTAAGACCAAGTGTGTCACCTTGGGGAGCACCTGTCTTATTTGTAAAGAAGAAGGACGGGACCATGAGGTTGTGCGTGGACTATAGTGAGCTTAATAATGTTGTAAAACCCCTCGCGAAAGCAGAAATATAAACACATAAAAGTACCAAAAATGCAGCGGAATTTAAAACTTTTAAAGTAAACCAAACAACATGCGAGAAGTCTTAAACTGAAACAGAAACGGAAACTGGAATAAAACCAAAATAGATAAGTAACAGTTCTAAGTATCGGAAACAAATATATACATCAGCCTGGGATGGAACATCCCTACAGGCACCAAAACAAATGTAACAAAAGTCTAAGAGTCTAGCTATGCTATATAAGGTAAGTCATATGATGACAGCATGATCATCACTCGCTAGCCCTCTCGTGAACCCATCTCCAACCAGCATGTACCTACATACATGAAAACATGTACGCCACAATCAGTGGGGAGTGACTAGAGTTCTCCTAGCCACCTTTTGTGACAACACGTAACATATAAAACAATACAGAATACTCCAACATATAACAACATGTGAAGCATAAACATCTCATCATCTGATCTCTTACTATCATGCGATTATAATGCACGGCTCTCAACCAACTTCATAAACAATTAGGAAGGAGAGCCGGTTTCCCTACTGGTTACCCAGTCGGGGGCTCTTTCAATCCAACTATTTATGAAACCGAATTAAGAGTCACCCAATGCCTTGGATGATCAAACCACAACTCAACAGATATACATTTACTCATCACTATCGATATCTATATCTGACACGTACCCACTCAAGGCAAGCAGATAAATTCAGCAAGTAAAAGGTTCAGCGGTCAACTTAAGACATAACCTAATACCAAAACGTTCAGCAAGTGAAAAGGTTCAGCGGTCAACTTAAGACATAACCTAGACACCAAACATTCAGCAAGCAAGGACTCAGAGGCCAACTTAAGGCATGGACCTGCCAATCAGCAAGACACTAGACTCAGCGGCCAACTTAAGGCATAGACTAGCATCCAAAAGTAAAGGACTCAGAGGCCAGCTTAAGGCATGTCCCTTCACCACATCACAAGGTACTAAACTCAGAGGCCAGCTTAAGGCATGTTCTAGCACCAAACATCTGCACTCCGGGCAAGGTGTCAGTTCCTTAGCTACCCCGTTGTGCAGCTGCTCTACTCGTCAGACTCAGAGGCCAACTTAAGGCATGTTCTGACGCGATCACTATCACACATGTCTGAACTCAGAGGCCAGCTTAAGGCATGTTCCAGACACGACAAACATACACATATAGGGCTCAGAGGCCAGCTTAAGGCATATCCCCATATATGACAAACAACTCACGTATTAAGTTCAGAGGCCAGCTTAAGGCATAACTTAATACGCATCAATACAATATCAACCAAAGTCTATGAACTAATCTGCAGTTCTACTTTTCTTAACTTCTAATCAACACCTAACTGACCCCGGGAACTAAGTTGAGGGAGAGCCGGTTTCCCTTTCGGTTACCCGACCGGGGGGTCTCTATCCTTACTCCATTCCCGAACTCAATAAAATGTTGCCCATCCTCCGGGGACCTCAAATACATGACACGGGTATACAAAACGAGTTTCAATCAAAACCGATCAACCGTTTGAAAGTTACAAATAAATTTCGATATCAAAATAACCTACAGGAGTCCCCAGCCGGTCGGCAGGCAGCCGGTCGGCCGGCTGGTGACCCTCTCATACTTCCCTTTTTCAACACAAGGAACCACAAAGGACTCCCAGCCCGTCGGCAGGCAGCCGGTCGGCCGGCTGGGAACCCAATACCCTAGCCTTCATAAACTCGCAAACCATCCCCACACGTACTCCCAGCCGGCTGGCAGGCGGCCGGTCTGCCGGCTGGGCTCCCTTCCTTCCTAGGCTTTACGCAAACAACCCTAGACAAAATTGACTACCAGCCGGTAGGCAGGCAGCCGGTCGGCCGGCTGGCAGTCCAAGGCCAATATTCCAAAAATCACCAAAAACACGAAGAGACACTCCCAGCCGGTCGACCGGCGGCCGGTCGGTCGACCGGCTCATAGAGCCTGATACGAAAAATCGCAAAAACGCAATCTATTGAGAACTTCATAATTCGACACAACAACTCAAAATTGCTACACAAGATGTTTACCCAACAATATCAAACACAAAATACTACTAATCTATCAGCAAGTAAGTCCCATAACAATCCTCAAACGAATTTAACATGTATCCGTCGCAAAATGAGAAAAACTGAAAATATGCTTAAGAACACATAACAATCGATTCAAGCATGAATTCTTCACAATAACATCATCCTAAATATGTTACTAAGTCCCTTGATCAATCTTTATCAACAAAAACAGAAACCAAACAAAAATCACAACAAATATGCTAATATACACATAAAGGCCGAGTTTCTCATTATCGTCACCTTTCAAGCTTATCCGGCTAAAGATCTTCCTCAACAATGTAGCTATCAATCTCTGGATCCTCTAAGCCAACACCTACAACATAGAAAACGGGTTTTAAGCCCTTAAAACGGAAATAAGAGAAAACAGCCCCATTTTCAAAGTTAAGGATTTACAAAAAGAAAGTGATAGATGGCTTGGAAATCGAATGAGGATTCCGAAAATGTCGTTGTTACCTCGACTCGAGTACCGGATGATGAAGAAAAGCTCAAAAGAAGATGTTAACAATGGAGGTTTTTGTGAGGATTTGTTTTACAGTGAAATGAAATGAAGGGGGAAGCATTATGTCGACTAAGGGTTTTGTGGGGGTTTTATGGACTGTCCTTTCCGGGTAAATAAAATGGGTCGGACACTTGAACGGATATTTATGATACGAGTTTAAGTTCACCAAGTATTATTCGTCTTAGGGACTTAAGGTTCTTAAGACGGATCTTACTAATTAAATTAAAATCTTCCGAATTAAATTATTAAAATATTATTTTATTACGTAAAATAATTTAAAACGATTAAATTAGATTTTACGAAAATACGGGATGTTACAATCACCCCAACTTCAAAAAGTTTCGTCCTCGAAACTTGGACGGAGATAACTTCTAACTAACTCTACCTCAATCGAAAAGAGAAGGATGCGCGATACGCATCGATGCCTCAGTCTCCCATGTCTGCTCCTCAACATCACCGCAACGCCAAAGGATCTTCACTAGCGGCACCACCTTGCTCCTAAGCTTCCTATCCTGACGGTCTAGGATCTTCACAGGACGCTCCTCGAAAGCAAGACTCGGCTCCAAGTTCTCGATCTCTCTAGGCAGAACATGACTCGGGTCACTAACATACTTACGGAGCTGGGAAACATGAAAAACGCTATGAACCTTGCCCAAACTAGGAGGTAAGTCCAATCGGTAAGCAGCAGCACCAATCCTCTTCACGATCTCAAAAGGTCCAATATATTTAGGGCTCAACTTGCCCTTAACTCCAAACCTCTTAACACCCTTCATCGGAGACACTCTCAAGAAGACTCGGTCACCCACCTCAAACTCTAAGGGTCTACGGCGAACATCAGCATAGGATTTCTGCCGGTCCTGTGCGGCCTTCATCCTACCTCTGATAAGCTGAACCTGGTCAATAGTAACAGCTAACTGGTCCAGTCCTAGGTCACGAACGTCACTAGCCTGGTCCCAACAAATCGGACTACGGCACTTCCTACCATAAAGAGCCTCGTACGGAGCCATACCAATGGAAGCATGATAACTGTTGTTGTAAGAAAACTCTACCAACGGCAAACACTGCTCCCAAGAACTCTGAAAATCAAGGGCACAAGCGCGGAGCAAATCCTCTAGTGTCTGAATGGTCCTCTCGGATTGCCCATCGGTCGCGGCATGAAAAGCGGTACTCATCAACAAACGGCTACCCATAGCCTCCTGCAAAGCCTTCCAGAACCTGGAACAAAATCGAGGATCACGATCTGAAACTATCTCCCTCGGGACACCATGATAGCGGACTATCTCAGCAATGTAAGCCCTGGCTAAACGGTCCATATCCCACGTCTCTCTGATCGGCACGAATCTGGCACACTTAGTTAGACGATCAATAATAACCCAAATCGCATCTTTGCCTCCCACAGTCTTAGGCAGTGCTGTAACGAAGTCCATAGATATACACTCCCACTTCCACTGAGGAACGGGAAGCGGTTGTAGCAAACCACCAGGTCTCCTATGCTCTATCTTGACTTGTTGACAAGTCAAGCACCTACTAACATAATCCAAGATCTCCTTCTTCATACCAGGCCACCAAAACATGAGCCTCAAATCCTTGTGCATCTTCTCTCCTCCTGGATGAACGGAATACGGTGACAAGTGAGCCTCATCAAGAACCTTCTTCCTCAAATTTGGCACATCAGGAACATACATCCTACCACGGAACCTAAGGAAACCATCAGCATCAATCACCAAGTCAGGTGCAACACCACTCGAAATCTTAGCCTCGAATTTCTTGAAATCGGCATCTGAAGGTAAACTCTGGCGAATCTCCCAATATAAAGACGGCTCGACAGTCATAGCAGCTAACCAATCAAAACCACTACCCACCATCTCTAATCTCAGCTTCCGGAACTCGGAACACAACTCATCGGGCAATACTCTCATGGCACTCATCGAGTGAGAAGTCTTGCGACTAAGCGCATCTGCAACTACATTGGCTTTTCCCTCATGATATAACAACTCGATGTCGTAATCTTTCACCAACTCTAGCCAACGTCTCTGTCTCATGTTAAGGTCTTTCTGAGTAAAAATGTACTTAAGACTCTTGTGATCTGTGAAAATACGGCAATGGGATCCAATCAGGTAATGACGCCACATCTTCAAAGCATGAACGACTGCGGCCAACTCCAAATCATGTGTCGGATAGTTCACCTCATGAACTCTCAACTGTCTAGATGAGTATGCTATCACCTTACCACTCTGCATCAGTACGCATCCAAGTCCTAACATCGAAGCATCACAATACACATCAAAGTCAACCCCGATCTCTGGCAAAGCAAGTATAGGAGCGGAGGTCAATCTGGTCTTCAACTCCTGGAAAGAACTCTCATACTTGTCGGTCCACACAAATTTGGCTTCTTTCTTCAGCAACTGAGTCATCGGGCGGGCTAATCTAGAGAAATCCTCAACGAATCTACGATAATAACCAGCCAATCCAAGGAAACTACGGATCTCTCCAACATCTTTGGGACTCTCCCAATCAACAACAGCCTCAATCTTCGCGGGATCAACCATAACTCCCTCACTAGATATAACATGTCCGAGAAATGCCACCTTAGAAAGCCAAAACTCGCACTTTGAGAACTTCGCGAACCACTTCTGACGACGCAATATCCCAAGAATCAATCGAAGATGCTCAGCATGTTCCTCATCGGTCTTCGAATAAATGAGAATGTCATCGATAAACACCACAACACAAGTGTCAAGATACTCACTAAAGGTACGGTTCATCTGATCCATGAAGATAGCAGGTGCATTAGTCAACCCAAATGGCATAACCACAAACTCAAAATGCCCATATCTGGTACGAAAAGCAGTCTTCGCAATATCAGCCTCTCTCACTGGAATCTGATGATAACCCGATCGAAGATCAATCTTAGAAAACCTCGAAGCACCTCTCAACTGATCAAACAAGTCATCTATCCTAGGCAAAGGATATCTGTTCTTCACGGTCACTCGGTTCAACTCTCTATAGTCAATGCAAAGTCTCATGGAACCATCTTTCTTCTTAACGAATAAAACGGGAGCACCCCACGGAGAAGCACTAGGTCTAATGAAACCTTTCTCGATCATCTCTTCCAATTGCTGCTTCAACTCTTTCAACTCTGGCGGAGCCATACGGTAAGGAGCCTTAGAAATCGGTCCGGTACCTGGAACAAGCTCAATGGTAAACTCCACATCTCTCTCTGGCGGTATCCCTGGCAAGTCATCTGGGAAAACATCTGGATACTCACAAACAATGGCTACATCCTCAAGCTTCGGTAGCGATGGTTTAGCAGCTGTGACAACACACAGGAAGGCTTGGCAACCCTTCCTAAGAAGATGAGAAGCTTTCATCGAAGAGATAACACGAACACCCCTTTGAGGGCGAGTTCCCCTATAGGAAACACGAACTCCAGAAGAACTCCTCAAGCAGATTTTCTGGTCGCGACACTCGAAGCGAGCATGGTATCGCGATAACCAATCCATACCGAGGATAATGTCAAACTCCTCGAGAGGAAATCTCAGTAAGTCCGCTGGAAATGTGGCTTGACCAATAATAATAGGAACATCCCTATGGGACGAAGAGCAGGAAAACACGTCTCCGGAAGGTAAGGAAATAGAAGTCTCCTCAACCAATGAAGACTCAAGAGCTAGACGGTCGGCGAACTGAGTCGATATAAATGATAAAGAAGCTCCAGTATCGAATAAAATAAGGCACTCAGCGCCAAGAACAGAAAAGATACCAGCAACAATATCTGGATGAGCCTCTGCCTCAGCCCTAGTCATCACAAAGATCTTCCCTTTCGGCTTTCCTCCCTTAGTCGCTGCAGCAGCAGTGGCAGCCTTGCCAAGTGCGGTGTTCCTCTCAGGACACTCATAAGACTTGTGCCCAAATCCATTGCAAGTATAGCACTTGAAAGCATTCTTGAAACAGTCAAAACCCGGATGAGAAGGTTTACCACAACGGTGGCAAACACTAGCAGCTGTGTCGGTGTGAACAAAGGTCTTAGCAACCGGAGCAGAGAACCTCTCAAAACGCTTCTTCTGAGAAGAAGGCGAAGAAGTAGAAGGAACAAATGGTCTCTTCCCCTGGTACACGGATCTCTGGTGAGGAGTCACACTAGAAGTAGCAGCACGGGTCTCAGCATCTATGGCACGAATAGAACTCTCGGCCCAAATAGCATCGTCATACACCTCCACGAAAGAAGTAGAGTCACGACGAACCATGCTCTCGATGCGTGGCCCTAGCTTGCCACGGTAAAAGTAGACTCTCTCGGCCTCATCTCTGACAAATCTCGATGCGAAGTGAGCTAGCTGGTTAAAACGGTCTGTGAACTCCTGAACTGACATCTTGCCTTGCTTCAAATCCATGAATTCTTTGAGTCGCTGTGATCTGAGCTCTTTAGGATAGAACCTCGTCTCGAGCTTATCCTTAAAAGCATCCCAATCGAACAGAGGATCATGAGTGAAAGTAGGCCCTGTCAACGCCCACCACCTGTCGGCCTCAAGGGTAAGAAAGTGAGTGGCTAACCGCACTCTATCCTCTCTACCCACCGAATACATAGCAAAGCTCCTCTCCATCTCCCTGAACCACTCGGTAAGAGCTACCGGATCAACCTCGCCACCATATGTCTTCACGTGGCTACGGGACATCTGCGAAGCTATCATGAGAAACTACCAGGACGATTAGCCTCGTTGCCTGGCGGTGGAGGAGGTGGAACATTCCCCGCTTGTTGTCTCTGAGTCTCAAGCAAATGCTGAATTGATTGCAGCACAATGTTATTAGCAGCCCTAGGTCTCACCATCCTTCAAAAGAGACAACAAGTATTAGCTTAACAATTAGCAATCACAAATAGACTACAAAATAAGTCCTTAGATCTACCCATCTCTCATTCATTATCTGTTTACTTGGTCAAGTTAAGGTTGGGGGTCACATGAGTGCGTCGGGAGCAATAATGCTCTGATACCAACTGTAAAACCCCTCGCGAAAGCGGAAATATAAACACATAAAAGTACCAAAAATGCAGCGGAATTTAAAACTTTTAAAGTAAACCAAACAACATGCGAGAAGTCTTAAACTGAAACAGAAACGGAAACTGGAATAAAACCAAAATAGATAAGTAACAGTTCTAAGTATCGGAAACAAATATATACATCAGCATGGGATGGAACATCCTTACAGGCACCAAAACAAATGTAACAAAAGTCTAAGAGTCTAGCTATGCGATATAAGGTAAGTCATATGATGACTGCAGGATCATCACTCGCTAGCCTTCTCGTGAACCCATCTCCAACCAGCATGTACCTACATACATGAAAACATGTACGCCACAATCAGTGGGGAGTGACTAGAGTTCTCCTAGCCACCTTTTGTGACAACACGTAACATATAAAACAATACAGAATACTCCAACATATAACAACATGTGAAGCATAAACATCTCATCATCTGATCTCTTACTATCATGCGATTATAATGCACGGCTCTCAACCAACTTCATAAACAATTAGGAAGGAGAGCCGGTTTCCCTACTGGTTACCCAGTCGGGGGGTCTTTCAATCCAACTATTTATGAAACCGAATTAAGAGTCACCCAATGCCTTGGATGATCAAACCACAACTCAACAGATATACATTTACTCATCACTATCGATATCTATATCTGACACGTACCCACTCAAGGCAAGCAGATAAATTCAGCAAGTAAAAGGTTTAGCGGTCAACTTAAGACATAACCTAATACCAAAACGTTCAGCAAGTGAAAAGGTTCAGCGGTCAACTTAAGACATAACCTAGACACCAAACATTTAGCAAGCAAGGACTCAGAGGCCAACTTAAGGCATGGACCTGCCAATCAGCAAGACACTAGACTCAGCGGCCAACTTAAGGCATAGACTAGCATCCAAAAGTAAAGGACTCAGAGGCCAGCTTAAGGCATGTCCCTTCACCACATCACAAGGTACTAAACTCAGAGGCCAGCTTAAGGCATGTTCTAGTACCAAACATCTGCACTCCGGGCAAGGTGTCAGTTCCTTAGCTACCCCGTTGTGCAGCTGCTCTACTCGTCAGACTCAGAGGCCAACTTAAGGCATGTTCTAACGCGATCACTATCACACATGTCTGAACTCAGAGGCCAGCTTAAGGCATGTTCCAGACACGACAAACATACACATATAGGGCTCAGAGGCCAGCTTAAGGCATATCCCCATATATGACAAACAACTCACGTATTAAGTTCAGAGGCCAGCTTAAGGCATAACTTAATACGCATCAATACAATATCAACCAAAGTCTATGAACTAATCTGCAGTTCTACTTTTCTTAACTTCTAATCAACACCTAACTGACCCCGGGAACTAAGTTGAGGGAGAGCCGGTTTCCCATTCGGTTACCCGACCGGGGGGTCTCTATCCTTACTCCATTCCCGAACTCAATAAAATGTTGCCCATCCTCCGGGGACCTCAAATACATGACACGGGTATACAAAACGAGTTTCAATCAAAACCGATCAACCGTTTGAAAGTTACAAATAAATTTCGATTTCAAAATAACCTACAGGAGTCCCCAGCCGGTCGGCAGGCAGCCGGTCGGCCGGCTGGTGACCCTCTCATACTGCCCTTTTTCAACACAAGGAACCACAAAGGACTCTCAGCCGGTCGGCAGGCAGCCGGTCGGCCGGCTGGGAACCCAATACCCTAGCCTTCATAAACTCGCAAACCATCCCCACATGTACTCCCAGCCGGCTGGCAGGCGGCCGGTCTGCCGGCTGGGCTCCCTTCCTTCCTAGGCTTTACACAAACAACCCTAGACAAAATTGACTACCAGCCGGTCGGCAGGCAGCCGGTCGGCAGGCAGCCGGTCGGCCGGCTGGCAGTCCAAGGCCAATATTCCAAAAATCACCAAAAACACGAAGAGACACTCCCAGCCGGTCGACCGGCGGCCGGTCGGTCGACCGGCTCAGAGAGCCTGATACGGAAAATCGCAAAAACGCAATCTATTGAGAACTTCATAATTCGACACAACAACTCAAAATTGCTACACAAGATGTTTACCCAACAATATCAAACACCAAATACTACTAATCTATCAGCAAGTAAGTCCCATAACAATCCTCAAACGAATTTAACATGTATCCGTCGCAAAATGAGAAAAACTGAAAATATGCTTAAGAACATATAACAATCGATTCAAGCATGAATTCTTCACAATAACATCATCCTAAACATGTTACTAAGTCCGTTGATCAATCTTTATCAACAAAAACAGAAACCAAACAAAAATCACAACAAATATGCTAATATACACATAAAGGCCGAGTTTCTCATTATCGTCACCTTTCAAGCTTATCCGGCTAAAGATCTTCCTCAACAATGTAGCTATCGATCTCTGGATCCTCTAAGCCAACACCTACAACATAGAAAACGGGTTTTAAGCCCTTAAAACGGAAATAAGAGAAAACAGCCCCATTTTCAAAGTTAAGGATTTACAAAAAGAAAGTGATAGATGGCTTGGAAATCGAATGAGGATTCCGAAAATGTCGTTGTTACCTCGATTCGAGTACCGGATGATGAAGAAAAGCTCAAAAGAAGATGTTAACAATGGAGGTTTTTGTGAGGATTTGTTTTACAGTGAAATGAAATGAAGGGGGAAGCATTATGTCGACTAAGGGTTTTGTGGGGGTTTTATGGACTGTCCTTTCCGGGTAAATAAAATGGGTCGGACACTTGAACGGATATTTATGATACGAGTTTAAGTTCACCAAGTATTATTCGTCTTAAGGACTTAAGGTTCTTAAGACGGATCTTACTAATTAAATTAAAATCTTCCGAATTAAATTATTAAAATATTATTTTATTACGTAAAATAATTTAAAACGATTAAATTAGATTTTACAAAAATACGGGATGTTACAAATGTGACGATCAAGAATCGATATCCTTTACCCCATATCGATGATCTTTTTGACCAGTTGAGTGGGGCTGGTGTGTTTTCCAAGATCGATTTGAGGTCAGGGTATCATCAGTTGAGAATCAAAGATGCAGATATTCACAAGACCGCGTTCAGATCGAGGTATGGGCATTATGAATTCGTAGTAATGCCATTTGGCCTGACTAACGCACCTGCTGTCTTCATGGACTTAATGAATAGGGTGTTTAGTCCTTATTTAGACCAGTTTGTGGTGGTGTTTATCGACGACATCCTGGTATACTCAAAGAACAGAGAAGAGCACGCTAAGCATTTGAGCTTGGTGTTACAGACCTTGAGGGACCATCAATTATATGCCAAGCTAAGTAAGTGCAAGTTCTGGCTCGAGAAGGTTGCCTTTCTGGGGCATGTGGTGTCTAAGGAGGGTGTGTCTGTTGACCCTAGCAAAATTGAGGCCGTATCGAAATGGGAACGACCAAGGAATGTAGCTGACATCCGTAGCTTCTTGGGTTTGGCCGGTTATTACAGGAGGTTCGTGAAAGATTTTTCAAAGATAGCCAAACCAATGACTTCGTTGATGCGGAAAGAGAACAAATTCGTCTGGGATGAGGATTGTGAAAGGGCATTTCTAGACCTGAAGGAGCGTCTCACCACAGCTCCTATCCTTGCTTTACCAGAGGGAAGTGAGAATTTTGAAGTGTACACTGATGCTTCTAAGAAGGGATTGGGATGTGTGCTGATGCAGAACGGGAGAGTAATTGCTTATGCTTCTAGGCAGCTGAAGCCTTATGAGGAAAATTATCCGACGCATGACCTGGAGCTTGGAGCGGTAGTCTTTGCACTTAAGTTGTGGCGACATTATCTTTATGGAGCCACATTTAAGGTGTATTCTGATCACAAGAGTTTGAAATATATCTATACTCAGAGAGAGCTGAATATGCGTCAACAGAGGTGGATAGAGCTTATTGGAGACTATGACATGGAGATTTTGTACAAGGAGGGAAAGGCTAATGTCGTGGCTGATGCATTGAGTAGGAAGTCAGTTCACGCTCTGTGCACAGCTATGTCCAGATTAAGTATGTATCGTGAGTTGGGACAGATGGGCATCGCAGTGTTAAGGAAAGGTGAGACCATGGGGGATTTGACGATCGAGCCTGAGTTATATGCTGAGATTCGAGAAAGACAGAAAGATGATCCTAGGATTCAGAAGTGGCGTGAGGCAGTGAGCAAGGCTAGTGATAACGAGCCATATTCTAAGTTCGAGATTTACAGTGATGATAGCTTGAGATTTGATGGACGATGGTGTGTGCCAGATGACGAAGAATTGAAGAGAAAGATACTGGTCGAAGCTCATTCTACACCTTATTCCATTCATCCTGGAGGGGATAAATTGTTCAAAGACCTGAAGAAAGCATTTTGGTGGCCGAAAATGAAGCAGGAGGTGGCTGAGTTTGTCTCTCGATGTTTGGTATGTCAAAGAGTTAAGGGGGAACATAAGAGGCCGCAAGGGAAGTTACAGCCACTTGATGTACCTGAGTGGAAGTGGGAAAGTATCTCAATGGATTTCATCGTGCGCTTACCTAGGACTTCGAGAGGAAACGACATGATTTGGGTAATAGTTGACAGGCTGACTAAGTCGGCTCATTTCATACCAATGAAGGAGACTTGGAGTAAGGCTGAATTGGCCAAGGCTTATGTTAAGCATGTGGTGAAGCTTCATGGTGTCCCTAAGGACATTGTTTCTGATCGTGATTCAAGGTTCATCTCTAAGTTTTGGAAAGAGTTACAGACGTTGATGGGAACTACGTTGAAGATGAGTACCGCGTTTCATCCAGCGACAGATGGTCAGACTGAGAGGACTATCCAGACACTGGAGGATATGTTGAGAGCTTGTGTGCTAGAGTTCGGGGGATCTTGGGAAGACAGACTTGATTTGATAGAGTTCTCTTATAACAACAGCTATCATGCTAGCATCGGGATGGCTCCTTTCGAGGCATTGTATGGGAGGAAGTGCAGGAGTCTAGTCTGCTGGGATGATCGAGCTGATACAGTGACTTTGGGACCTGAGATGGTTCAGGAGATGATAAAACAGGTCCAGGTGATCCGTCAAAAGATGAGAGCCGCCCAAGATAGACAGAAGAGTTATGCCGATTTAAAGAGAAGTGACATTACGTTTGAAGCAGGAGAGAAAGTGTTACTAAAGGTGTCACCTATGAGGGGAGTAATGAGATTTGGCAAGAAGGGTAAGTTGAGCCAGAAGTTTATTGGGCCCTTCGAGATTTTGGAGCGAGTCGGCGAGGTAGCTTATCGATTAGCCCTACCTCCAGCTTTAGCCAGAGTACATAATGTGTTTCATGTATCTCAACTGCGGAGATATATCAGTGACCCTTCGCATATCCTTGATCATGAGGTCATCGAGGTCGACGAGCAGTTGACCTACGAGGAGAGACCCAAGGAGATCCTTGATAGGAAGGTGAGAAAAACCCGGAATGGAGAGACCGCGCTAGTCAAAGTAATGTGGACCAATCATAACGTCGAGGAGGCCACTTGGGAGACCGAAGTTTCGATGAAGGAGAAGTATCCTGAGCTGTTTCCTAAAGGTATGTTACGAGGACGTAACTGTCTTTTTAGGAGGGTAGAATGTGACAATTCATGTTATAAATACTTTTAACATAGATGATTGGTTGTGTTACTTATGTGACTTATGTGTTCGTTACATGCTAATTGATCAGTTTTGTGACCTTGGGATGGAGAACTTCGGGACGAAGTTCGTTTTAAGGAGGGAAGACTGTAATACCTCGTAATTTAATATTTATTTTAGTTTTCTTATTCTAATATTTTATGAGTATATGGTCTATGTCGATAATATTTGGATAGTTAATATTCGATAAGTACTCGAGTATGTTCATGTGCCTAGTAAATTTTATACGTTATTTGTGTAATGACGGGGTTCGAGTTAAGGGGCACGTTTTGGGGATTTGTTTGTGTGCAACCGCGGGGACACAAACTGGTTGTAAACCGGGTCTAGCTTTGGCTGTGGGCCTCGGTATGTCTGCACAAAACACAGCCCACCAACTCGACAAAACCCTAAATAACTCACACCTCACGACTCAGCCTCAAGCCCTACTATAAACCCTCACAAAAAAAAACCCTAACCCTAGCACACTTACACACAAACTCTCTGCCGCTTTTCTGCCGCCACACCAAAGTCAGAGGAGAGGGGTTTTGCACGGTGGTTAAGGGCTGCTAGGGTGTCTCGTTGGCTAGGGCAAACAGGTAAGACCACCAGCCTCTCGTATTTCTCTGTTTTCCAGTAGTGTTTTTTATATGTTATTCGTTTTGTTTATGCGCTTAAGATCGTTGTGTTATGCATAATTCTGATCTATGATGTATGGTAATGAGGATTAGCTTGTGTTAGGGTCGTCGTTGACCTGGGTTGACCGTCGATGGTGGGTGTTTAACATGGTGTCTGAGTCGTTTTGGTATGGTTCCAGTCAAAACACGGGAACAGGGTCTTTTACCCAGATTTCTATTAAAGTATGGTTTATGTTTTTGTATGGGTGTTGGGTTATCATAAGGGTCGGAATTAGGTTGTTAATGTGGTGTTTGTAAAGGTGGTTCGTGGTTGTCGGGTTTTGTGGAGACTGGTTTTGTTACGGATACTAGAGTACGAAACAGAGTTGCAGGTGTGATGCGGTCAGGTTTGAGTCGGTTGTCTAGGGCCGTGGGTGGTGGCCAGTGGTTGCTGACACCTCCCCTGGGACCACCGTGGCTCATAGGCGAGCATGGTGGTGCCAGTGGGGAAGCCAGAGGCAACTGGTGGTGCTAGGACAGGCGGTAAAGTGGGTGGTCAGACGGTTCTGGGCATGTATATAGGGTTGTAGCGTTTGTTGCGTAAGACGTATTGTTGCTGTTCTTTTACTTTGCACTTGTGGGGTTCAATTATGGTCTTCATAATTATTATTATTATTATTATTATTATTATTATTATTATTATTATTATAATTATTTTACTAATCTTATTATTACTATGGTTATATTATTATGAGTGTTAATGGTAAGAGTAGTACTTGAACTATTGTTATTGTTGTAGTTGTTTGTTGATTCACTTTTGTTGGCGGTGTTACTTGCTAAGGACGTTTTATTATTGGGTTTCGATAATTGCATGATAATACATCTTAGAGTTGTTAATAGCTTACTAAGGATAAGGACTGTATCATTCAAAGGAATTATATATATTATTACGTTAGTAATAATTAAATAGTTGATCATGTGCTATAATTAGTAAACCCATTTTAGTAAGTCTATGTTTAGTAAGACTATGATCAGTTATCACATGTATTGTATGTATAGTCTTTAATTTTAAGTATTAATTATAGGAACAGAATTCGAGGTGGAGTATTTCTAGACGGTGTTGCTTATTTGCAGACTTGCTATACAGGTAGGTTACACTGGGACTACTCCTGTATTGTGTTATGTTTATATGTGAATTGGATGTTGTGGATGCAAGTATGATTATTTATGAGATGCATATACAGTATTGGTTCTTTATTATTGCATTCATACGCATGGCATGAGTACGGTTACAGAGTGAGATGATGATGAGATATTATTGGGCCCAGGCTAGCTCTGTAGGGCTAGACCTGGTGACCTCAGCTTTTATGCTGGTGTTCGGCGACGGCCGAGTATAGTCTGCCGGGAGGTTCGGTATGGCTGGGAGACACGGGTTTGAGTGTGAGAATGAGAATGAGATTGAGCTCGAGCATAGCATGATCACTTGCATATACTATTTGTTTGCATTATTTATTATTGTGCTATCCTACTCAACCGCGAGGTTGACAGTGTATTCGTGTTCACCTACGATGATCCGGAATGGGGAGTAGATCTTTCAGGTCAGAGACAGCGGAACTAGGACTGGGCATGGAAGGGAGACATGGACTAGACCTACCTAGTTACTAGATCACTTAGTCTTGTTTTCATAGTTGAACTTTGTTTTAATTCAGTTGTTTTGGAAGTCCTTTGGGCTATGACTTGTAATAGTTTCAGTTTAACCTTTTGCATTTAAAGTACTGTGCTTCTTTCACTATGTATATCTACTACCCTGGTTATCCAGGATGGTAACGGTCTCATTTACTCTGGATGTCCTAGTTCAGGCTCCTAGGTAAATGGGGGTGTTACATTCGATTCCGAGGTAGGATGTGTGTTCTAGATGTGCCAGATTTGAGGAAGAGGGTTTTAGATGAGGCTCACCTGACGCCTTATTCAGTTCATCCGGGCGGAGAGAAGATGCACAAGGACTTGAGACTTATATTTTGGTGGCCCGGGATGAAGAAAGACATATTGGATAACGTGAGTAGGTGCTTGACTAGTCAACAAGTCAAGATAGAGCATATGAGGCCAGGTGGTTTGTTACAGCCGCTCCGCGTTCCTCAGTGGAAGTGGGAGTGCATATCGATGGACTTCGTGACTGCATTGCCTAAGACAGTGGGAGGCAAAGATGCGATTTGGGTTGTGGTTGATAGGTTAACTAAGTGTGCCAGATTTGTGCCTATGAGAGAGACATGGGATATGGACCGTTTAGCCAGGGCTTATAGTGCAGAGATAGTTCGTTACCATGGTGTCCCGAGAGAGATCGTTTCTGATCGTGATCCTCGTTTCTATTCCAGATTTTGGAAGGCTCTACAGGAGGCTATGGGTAGCCGTTTGATGATGAGTACCGCATTTCATGCCGCGACTGATGGTCAGTCCGAGAGGACTATTCAGACATTAGAGGACTTGCTCCGTGCTTGTGCACTTGATTTCCAGAGTTCTTGGGAGCAGTGTCTACCGTTAGTTGAGTTTTCTTACAACAACAGTTACCATTCATCTATTGGTATGGCTCCGTATGAGGCGCTCTATGGTAGGAAGTGCCATAGTCCGATCTGTTGGGATCAGGCGAGCGACGTGCACGACCTAGGACCAGACCAGTTAGTTGCGACGATTGACCAGGTTCAGCTTATCAGGGGTAGGATGAAGGCCGCACAGGATCGGCAGAAATCCTATGCTGATGTCCGCCGTAGACCTCTCGAGTTCGAGGTGGGTGACAGAGTTTTCCTTAGAGTTTCACCGATGAAGGGCGTTAAGAGGTTTGGAGTTAAGGGCAAGTTGAGTCCTAAGTATATTGGGCCATTTGAGATCGTGAAGAGGATTGGTGTTGCTGCTTACCGTTAGGACTTGCCTCCTAGTTTGGGCAAGGTTCATAGTGTCTTTCATGTTTCTCAGCTCCGTAAGTATGTTAGTGACCCGAGTCATGTTCTTCCTAGAGAGATCGAGAACTTAGAGCCGAGTCTTGCTTTTGAGGAGCGTCCCGTGAAGATTCTAGACCGTCAGGATAGGAAGCTTAAGAGCAAGGTGGTGCCTTTAGTGAATATCCTTTGGCGTTGCGGTGATGTTGAGGAGCAGACGTGGGAGACCGAGGCTTCGATGCGTGCTGCGCATCCTTCTCTTTTCGATTGAGGTATAGTTATCTAGAATTTATCTTCGTTCCAGTTTCGAGGACGAAACTTTTTGAAGTTGGGGTGATTGTAACATCCCGTATTTTCATAAAATATATTTTAAGGGTTTTTAATTATTTTAAGTAGTAAAATAATATTTTAATAATTTAATGAGAAGTATTTGTAATAAATCGTAAGATCCGTCTTAAGAACCTTAAGTCCTTAAGACGAATACAATTTGGCAACTTAAATCCGTATCTCAAAACCCGTTCATGTTTCCAAACCCGTTTTCCTTTGAAACGGAAAGGACAAATATAAACCCCTAAAACCCCTGTGTATGTCGACACATTTCACCCTCACCAAATAAGAACACTGTTCTTCATTCTTTCTCATTTTTCCTCTTAAACTCCATCTTATAATCCATATTCCTTCATCATCCGGACTCCAAATCAAGGTAATAAATACATTTTCGGAATCCTCATGAAATTTGCTAGTCATCCGTCACTTCCAATTTTCGTTTCCTTCAATTCGAAAATCTGCCTGTTTTTGTAGAATCCGTCTTTAAACTCTAAAATCCGTGTTTCTTGATTGTAGGTGAAGGTTTAGACGACCCTAGTGTGGATAGCTACGTTATAGAAGAGGAGCTTTGATCGGAATTGCTTTTACGGTGACAATATTGAGAAACTCGGCCTTATTTGTAATATTAGCACTTTTCATGTTTAGGATGGTTTAAGCTTCTGATTTTTCTTGTTATTGTTGTTGTTGGAACTTAGAAACATGATAGGTATGTTCATACATGATGATTATATGCTTAGATGAAGTTTCACATGCTTAGTTGTTGATTTTCCGAAATTCATGCTTAAGACGAATACAAACCATAATCTTATTGATGCTTAATTGTGGAATTAATTGCTGGTAGTTGATGTATTTGATGATTATATATGCTGGGTAAACATTGTATGTTGCAATTTTAGAAGTCTTGAATCGATTTGAGGAGTTTTGAAGATTGTAGGAAATGCGATTTTCGCGTACAGCGGACTCTGAGCCGGTAGGCTGACCGGCAGCCGGTCGGCCGGCTCAGAGTCTGGGTTGTTGTCTTTTGAATGCTCTGAAATATAGGAAGGTTTCTGAGCCGGCGTGTCGGCCGCCGGTCGACCGGCTCAGGATCCTATTGTGCATTTTTAGAATTTGGTAAAGGCTTGGGAAATGACTCCCAGCCGGCAGACCGGCAGCCGGCCTGCCGGCTGAGGGTCACTCCTTATTTTCAAATTTTGAAAGTTGGCTTATGGGAAGGGACTCCCAGCCGGCTGACCGGCAGACGGTCCACCGGCTGAGAGCCTCTTCTCATTGTTCTTCAGCCGATGCTTGAGCTTGGGAAAGGACTCCCAGCCGGTGGACCGGCAGACGGTTTGGGACCGGCTGAGAGCCCCTGTTCTCATGGTTTTGCTTTTAACTTTCAAACGTTTATTCGGTTTTGATTGAAACTCGTTCCGTGTACCCTTGATGTGTGTTTGAGGTCCCCGGAGGATGGGCGACACTATATTGGGTTCGGGAATGGAGAGAGGATAGAGACCCCGCGGTCGGGTAACCGGCTCTCCCTCAACTTAGTTCCCGGAGTCAATTAAGTGTTGGTTAGTGACATAAGAGATAAGAACTAAGCTATAGTTTTAAAGTTGCATGCTTATAGTGATGCGTATTAAGTTATACGTTAAGATGTCGCCTCTGAACTTAGTACATAGTATGTTTGTCATATATAGGGGTATGCGTTAAGGTGTCGCCTCTGAGCCCTATATGTGTTTGTTTGTCGTGTATGGAGGTATGCGTTAAGATGTCGCCTCTGAGCTCCATACATGTTTGATTGTCGTGTCTGGGACATGCGTTGAGTTTTCGCCTCTGAGTCCAGACATGTTTGAGTGATCGCGTCAGGACATGCCTTAAGCTGGCCTCTGAGTCTGGCGAGTAGAGCAACTGCACGACGGGGCAGTCAGGTTGTCATACCTTACCCGGAGTGCAGGTGTTTGGTGCTAGAACATGCGTTGAGTTTTCGCCTCTGAGTCTAGTATCTTGTGATGTAGTAGGGGAACATGCGTTGAGTTTTCGCCTCTGAGTTCCTTACTTTTGATTGTGAATTAAGTGCTAGTCCATGCGTTGATTTTTCGTCTCTGAGTCTGGTACCTTGTTGATAGCCGGTCCATGCGTTGAGTTTTCGCCTCTGAGTCCTTGCTTGATATTATGACTTGGTATCTAGGTTATGCGTTAAGATGTCGCCTCTGAACCTTTTTACTTGCTAAATGATTGGTATATAGGTTATGTCTTAAGTTGACCGCTGAACCTTATACTTGTTGAGTTTATCTGCTTGCCTAGAGTTGGTACAGTGTCAGATATAGATGTTGATAGTGATGAATCTGATACCTTGGCTTGATATTATTCATCCAAGGCATTGGATGACTCTTTAGTCAGTTTCGTAAATGGTTTGGACTGAAAGACCCCCCGACCGGGCAACCGGTAGGGAAACCGGCTCTCCTTCCAAATAGTTTCCAAAGTTGGTTGAGAGCCGTGCAATAGTGATTGCATGATGATAGTTTGAGATCAGTTAGTGAGATATTGATATGCTTCACATGTTTATATATGCTGGAGTATTCTGTTTGCCTTGTTGTCTTACGTGTCGTTACAAAAGGTGGCTAGGAGAACTCTAGTCACTCCCCACTGATTGTGGCGTACATGTTTTCATGTATGTAGGTACATGTAGGTTGGATGGGGTTGGATGAGAGCTAGCGAGTGATGATCCACTTGTCCTCATATGACTTACACCTTTCGAGTAGCTAGACTCTAGTTTTGGATACTGTTTATCTTTTGGTGCCTGTAGGGATGTTCCATCCCAGGCTTTGTACATATTTGGTTTCAGTACTTAGAACTGTTATACTTATCTATTTTGTTTATATCAGTTTCCAGTTTCAGTTTTAATTCACCTCGCATGTTGTTTATGTTTAAAAAGTTTTAATTCCGCTGCATTTTTAGTACTTTGTATGTTTTATATTTCCGCTTTCGCGAGGGGTTTACAGCTATAACCTTGAATCATATTTTCAAGGTTACACATACTTCACTATAACCTTGAGCAACGCTCTTGGCCGTTAGTCTTGTCGCCATCTAGGGTTTCTCGCGAACCCTTGTTGCGCACACGACACCCATAACGACTTATTAACATATTATAGTCCACAACCACAATAATAAAATATACATAAATATATGAAACACAATTAATTCATGACAATAAATAATCAAACATGTACTAATTGTACAAACAATCATTAAATCATATTAATCACATCAATTGGCATAAACACAATTAAAAGAGAAACACCAGTTACCTTTTTAGCAATTAATGAAAACCTTCATAAAGAATACGACCAATAAAGTCTTGTCTCCAACACGTGTCAATAACCCCAAAAATGAACTTTAACGAAAGCGGAAATCCAAATCCTTGTGATAGACATTGTACCAAACCATCACTCTTTCGAAAACGCCAAAAAGAAAGACTTCTTCTTCTTTAAACACAAAACAAGAGACCCAAAACATAGGTCTAAAGGTCCATACAAATAATTACCAATAAAATATTTTGAATATAATATATTGTAGAGGTAAGAGCAAGGATTGTGAAAATATAATTTATGTAAGAGTTTTGAAGAATAAAAGATATTTAACGATGAAATCAATAGGAAGAAAAGAGAACGAAAGAGAGAAAAGAGGAGAGAAGTCGTGAGGCCAAACGCACGCACAAACATGAATTTGACCTAGTTGCTTGCTAGCTTAAAATCTATTTATTAGGAGATTAACTAATGGACTTTTGGTCCATTACCTCATACAATGGATTATCTGATTACAAATCTGATTGAGTCATACTAAAACGCAAGGAGAACTTGAAATAGAAAAGTAAATATTAAATTAAAATAATTAATTATTGCACGAACGTTTTAACCCATCCAAAAGTAGATCAAAACGAGAAATCATAAAATATAGGACGGAGGTTATAAATATAGATTTCCAAAATATATTATTAAACCTCGAAATAATTAATTAAATAAAATACTTTCATAATAAAATATTATTATAAAATACGGGGTGTTACAATCTAACCCCCTAAAAAGAAGTTTCGTCATCGAAACTTGAATTTCAAACATAAGATCAAAACAAGGTAAGAATTACAAGTGATCATCAACGAAAGTCATCTCGGAACCTTAACCGCTGCGCTCTCTGATCCTTACCAACACTCAAACCATAAATACATATCTCACATCCTCAATGTTAATATCATCTTCACACACTCTACAACCTCAAAAGACATCAAACTCATACTATCACAACCCAAAGTAATCATTTATCTCAATACGATCTAGTTATCGTAAAACCACAATGTTTTCACACATGCATCACCTTTAAGCATGTGGTTAACACGCATAAACACCATTACATCTCACATACTAAATCACCAAGGTTTCCTCACTTTCACCAAGCTCACTCAAAACCATTAAGTAGTACACTCATCAATGTGTACTCTTTCATCTCATGAACTATCTAACTTCTAGTCCTCGTATACCAAACATTACTCCACCATCATTAAACAACAGATATAACCTCTCAAACTTATTACTATTTCTCCAAGTCCAAATAACTTTTAACCAACACTTCAATTATAGCTTACCATTCACCACACAAATCTGGCATTAACCAAATCCTCAAACAAATATTCTCAAAGCCAAGAAACTCTTCCAAATAAGCAAACTCTTCCATTCACGAGTGCTATTAAAATTATTGCCACCATAATTTCCTCAAAGTTGGTAGTGCTTACTTTCATATACACTCTGAACCTCAAAAAGGCTTAATATAAACTCTCGATAGTTCTCGATATATATCATATCCAAAGTTATCAATCTCAAACCTCAATTTCACCACTTAATCACCAGTCACACTCACAAGATCCAAATCATTCACTTTTAAACACTTATCATCAACAACGCATTTCCATCAAAGCGTAACAACATCACTATACAAATCTCATCACCCATACTCATATAAAAACTAAGCTTATAACCTCAATTCATAGTCATGGTTTACTATCCATGAGTATCATCGTACCATTAAGAATCCATCAAAAACACTGTATAAAGCTATGTCCATCAAACTAATAACATCCGCAAACTTTCAAACCTCATATAAGACATTTAATACTCTTTCTCCAAAATTTTATGTCATCCAAATTCATACTCTCATTCACAAAAATGCTATTAGGCTCTCAATCTCCAATAGCCAAACGTCAAGCTCAAAGATCTAACATTACTCCCAAAAAGGATTTAAGCTTCCACTACGAGATGATCACAAGTAGCTCTAAAGATATTTCAAACATTTTCAAGTTACCATAAAAGAATAAATAACTTGTAAACCAAAACAAAATATATTCGCGCAATATCACAAAGCAAACGAAAACATAGTTTTCAAAAGTATAAGCTCAAAGAGAAATCAATGTAAAAAGGATAATTACAAAAGTCCAACGAAGAAGAAACTGGAGTTGAAATAAAGAACAAATAAAGAGTAACGATAGATAAAACAGACAGAGGAAAAAGATAAATAAGAAACTTTTGGTCTAAAGGCTCAAATAAAAGAGGTACGGTCAACACGTGCAGGGATGACAAGAATAGCCGACTCCAAAACAAATTTATAAACACCAAGACGACACCTTAAGACAAGATAAATAAAGCACGATAACCAAGGTCTTACAATTCTCGTACAATCATCACTCAAGGCCACAACGTCTCGAAACATCCTTTCATCATATCTCCATAACACCTGCCCCTTTACCATCACTAACTACACTCCTCAAATTATCAACTCTCAAGATCACCAACTCTCATGACCATCAACTCTCAAAAACTCCATCTAATCAAATCAATGAATCAATCCGATCCATAGCATTCTTTATAGCCTCAAAAGATGAGCACCTCGATTCATTATAAGCATTGTCAACATGATCGTTCACTAAGTCAACGCTAAAACTCTTTAACATTAACATCTCACAAGTCCATAAATTACAGTTCGTCTCTCTCACTCAATCCTTTAAAAAGGTACAATCATTAAATATCTCCTTAACGGATAAGTCATAAATTCTTTCATAACTCACTAATTTCCATTAACGATTCTTATTCCTCAAATATCACATATCAATTAAAGATAAGCATAGTCTTCAAAACTCCCAACGTGCTCAATCTAAACTCCATGATAACATCCAATTCATTCATATCGCTCTATCCTCGATCCATAAATAACTCGCATAACTTTTCCTTTAACATATGCAAGATAAAAATCCATTAATTCCAACCATTAAGAGCTTAAGTCACGATATTCCAAAAACAAGATCATAAGATAAAACCACTCATTACGTCCCTCACTTGTATTGAAACTATGAAACCACAATTAAACGTCTTATATCACATATCATTCACTCACTCTCTATCCTCAATAAGAAATTCCTCAAACACACAAAGAACTTAACAACCACTTATCTCAAATGAGACTCCATGCTAACAACACCTATTCTCAAAAGAAACTTTATCTCAAAAACCTCAAATACCAAAGTAATTAACTTCTTCTTAACAACCTCAAATCCCAAAATAAACTCTCTCGTTACTAAACTCATCAATGCACTTTTTTTTTTTTTTTTTGTAAAATGTGAGTAAGTATTATATATCATAAAACGTTGCATGATATACAGGAGGTGAGGGGTTCGAACCCCTCTAAGTGCAAACAAATTTCAGCTCCTTAAAAGAACGACTAAGAAAACAAGCCACTCTAACCAAAACCATTAAACACAAACAGAAAGCTAAAATCCAACTTCTTCAACTGATGCCCAGCATCTCTTGCCAACTTGTGAAGCCCTGGTCCCTTATTACCTCAATTTCCATACTCACACGTTTCCTAGCAGACATCTCAATTGTTTCTGCTACTCTTTCTGGTCTAAGGAGGGTCAGATCAGTACGAGCTTTATTTCTCTGGTACCATATGTTGTATATGTAACACCCCCATTTATTTAAGAGCCTTTAGCAAGACATTCTCAATAAATAGGACTGTTACCATCTCGGAATATCCGAGGTAGTGAATAACAAGGTAAACAAACCGAAGTACTTTATATAAATACCGATTAAATTTAAACTTGATATTACAACAACTACGAGGTCCAAAATTTGATAAAATAAAAGTACAACTGAAGATATCTAAGTGTGATCTAACTCTAAGTAGGTCCAAGCCATGTCTCTCTCCATGCCCAAGCTCCCAATCCATCTGTCACTGACATGTAAAATCTACTCCCCATTCCGGATCATCGTAGGTGTCACACGAATACACAGGGTCAACCGCGAGGTTGAGTAGATAACACAGATAAGACATAAATAACAGTAGAATCGTATCCTCCTCCATCTCCATTTCATTCAATCATCCTCCACGCCTCCATCACTCCACACCTCCATCACACCACACCACCATCACACCGCACCTCCCATGGCCATATCACAAGTCCCATATCACAAGACCCAATATCACAAGACCCATATCACAAGACCCATTTCACAACTCCCGATCTCCACAGTGATCAATAATAATAATACGATCCACAGTACAGTAATAATCAATTATATCAAACTCGTAATAAGCATCACTTACACATTTCATGTCATAACATAAATCATAATATATTTCCCCTACCTCACTTTGCAGAAAGATAACCAACAGCTGCTAATAATGTTCCACGTAGAAACTGTCACCTAAATAAATATTATTTAACGATTAATAAATCACCACCAGCCCCCATTATATATATAGTAACAATATACTAAATATAGCAACTTCCAAAAGTGGAAAGTTTCCTGTAAAAGAAACTTTCCCGAAATAGAAACCTTGCCCAAACTGGCCGTACTACAAAACTATTGATCGTGTTCCAATTATTAAACTTAATCATATATAAATAACTGTCACAATACAATATCACAATATTGCCCATATTAATTACAATATACAATTCTAACAAACAATTATTAGTTGCAAAAATACTAATTAATAACATAATAATATTAATAGCCATAAATTACCAAAAATATGATTATTAACAATAATAACATAATCATGATATATCATATGACTATAACCCATAATAATAATAGTAACACAACTAATTATAACAAAATAAATGTTAATAAAGGTAATGATAATGTCAAAATGAAATAAAACAATAACACTTGATAAGATACTATTATGGATAATACTAATAACAATATATATAACAATAATAAGAATAATAGTGAACCTATTAATAATAATAATAATAATAATAATAATAATAATAAGAACCGTAGTGATAGGAATAAGACGTAACAACAACCACGTAAAGAACCAACAACCCTCCAACCAGCCCACTTCGCAACTCCTTCGACACCCCTTCCACAGCCCGAACCACCACCATACCACTGTGGTTGAGACCACTGAACCATGGTGCAACAATTGAACCTGACCACTACCCCACGCTCGACCAGGACAGCCATCGAAACCAACCTGAAACGCGCTGGTCACAAACCCAAACCCAGCTTCAGTATTCCTCCGTGTTACCTCCCCCCTGTACACCCTCCGTTAACACCAGCCGACACCACTAACACCACCACCACTCGCCCCTCCCGACACCTTACACCTCACTCGATACCCTGGTAACAACCACGAGGCTTCGACCCCCACTAACCGCTGACACAGACCTCACAAAAACCCCCCCTGACACCCACGACTCCTGAATCTGCAACCCTGTGCCACGTCCTAACCACTGCCCCCTTAGCTTTCCCGACCACCACACTCCATCTCTAACACCACCAATGTATTCTACCCACTACCTACTACCCGTATACACGACCCACAACTTAAACGAATAAAAAAAACACGAGCAACAGGTAGCAGAACCAAAAGCAACACAGGCGCATCAAAACCGAGCATCAGTTTTCAGGGTTGTTTTAATGGTGGTTATGGTGGTCCGAAGGTGGTTTATAAACCTCAAACATATTATATGCATTACACAGATTACTCATGATCAAACATATACATACAAACAACATGAGAGGCGTAAGATAAATGCTCACAAACCCGTTGCACTGCGAGATAAGGGTCACGCTGCTGCTGACGGTTGGTACTGTCGACTGCTTACTCCGTTTGTCCTCTCTGACCTACACGGTGGTTTGGGTGGTGTTTGATGTAGACTTGTGGAGGCAGACGAGGTGGTTGTGATAAGAGTGGTAGTAGGGTTTAGATGGAGGCTGCCAATTAGATGGAGGCTGCCAAAAGGGGGGGGGGGGGGTGACTAGGGTTTCATGGTTAAGATATGTAAGATGGTTTAGTTAGTTGCTAGGGTTTCACGATATGGGGTCCTTCTTATTTGTCAAGTTGGGCTTACGGTTGTCAAACCAGCACACAAATCGAGGCCCAAACGACTTTAAACACAAATTCGATAAATAAAACCCGTACTAGACACCTCTCTCATATCATACAAAGTATAAAAGCATTATTCGATACGCTAATTATCGAATATAAACGGGGTATTACAGTCTTCCCTCCTTAAAATGAACTTCGTCCCGAAGTTCACCACATCCCATGGTCAACTCTCTAGTTAAGAAACTTTGTCACCACATAACATCAAGACTTATAGGGTACCTTAGAACACGAAATGTTACATTCTACCCTCGTTAAGAAAACTTTGTCCCCAAAGTTTAACGTATAACTAGGTAAGATGGTACTTCACGAAGACAATAAAATGCATAACATAAGCAGTTAAGATCATCAAGTGTATGCAATAATCACGACATACCACTTAGCCATAACGTAAAACACCCAGATTTTACAATCCCTACCTCCTTAAAACATGGTTACGTCCTCGTAACCCCATTATAAGAATTCCAGCACATTACTCCGTCTTACCTATTATCCTACCTCATAAAATCTCACTCTAAGTGACCAAGTATCGTATTATCATTGTCGCATCTAAGACCAAGGACGAGGGTGAGTGAATTGACGGAATAAAACCGCGAATCAGTACTTCATCTCAATATCGATTTCAAACTCATACTACAACTCAATCACCAAGGTCACACTGGACCATAAACACAATATGGCACAACGGCCAGATAACTTATACTCGGTACCAATGACCAATCCTCATCTCGATTTCAATATCAATTTTATCAAACATTCCATTAAAGGTACTGCTCAACATTTAGGGAATAACTCTAAACTACTCACCCACAAGTCAAGGTCAAAGAATGCGACAACTTGATAAAACACCGAACTGAACCCTCAACTCAATACAACATCATCATAAATAACTCAGCCAATCAATTACCAGAAGTTTACCTACCTTACACTCACCCATCTCACAAACAAAAGGATTATCTTATCAACAAAGAAATGAACTGTCAAAATAAGAGAATACTTACTAATATTCAACTTAATGAAGTACTCGTAAGAACCCATAGTAATTATCATGTCATCAAATAACCTCGAGCAACAACAAGAGTATCAGGATCGGTAGAGATTGTGTTACGCAGTAGAAATAAAATCAGAGTAGTTAATACTTACATACTATTGGAATTTTAACACAAAATCAATATATTCACAACAATGTAGATAATCAAGAACTCAGAGTTCGTAATTGACAAATGAAAACATTCCATGTTCGTGGTCATATTATAGAAGAAATGTAAGGCAAAATTTGTGAACGTAATTAAACATGGAACATTGACATACTTCTCATGATATACACAAATCATGGACTAACGAGACCGTTTAACACCCTTAGATATCAATAGGTCAAAACCACTTATTTACATGCCTCACCCATTCACATTACATCATTTATCATGAAACTGGTGATATATATGTCTCGCAAAATATGGGTTGATATAATATACCACAATTAAACATCAGGGCAGGATTTCGTCGACACGTAACCACAGAATTTGTTATGTTGCAACCAATCACAATAGTTATCAAAACATCAAGCGTTATCATGGGTAATTATCACGTGTAAAACATTTTTGAAACTTCGGAACCCTTGAAGTGGTAATTATAAACATGAATCACAAGATAATTTTACAAGCTACAGATCAAAACAAGGCTACACGGAGATAGTCTGACTCTCATTTACTAAAACATTATTCTTGTAATTTGTAGCTCATGAATTATGAAAATTTAACGATAAAAGTAAACGAAGTCACAAGACTATTATTTCCATAAATCACATGTCCACCAGTTAATATTCAATATATTAGGATCAGATTTTAAACATAGCATCTGCAATTCAATTTGTGACATAACAATATGCATGAAGGTATTATAAAGATTATTATCCCCGTGAACCAGTCAAATCTCATTCTGCCTTTTGTCAAGACTCGTCTCTCATAAACATGATTCTAACATCACACACGAATATCACATCATTATTTTGAGGTCTTAATGTTAGAAAATAAGAGCGTTCGTAATACTGAAGCAATTTTATATACCCTTGACAAAATCAGCCAGGTCACATCCTCATATGGTAAGGTTCATATTCATTTCAAATGTCTACTATACACGTCACTAAGGCCATATTAGGATATCACATGGTCACATCACATAATTCACATTTGATTAAACATTCATATGAAACTTACATAACTCACAATTTCCTCCAATTAAACATTACGTAGCAATCTACACAAATTATAATTACATATCCACTTAGCTAGCTTACGAGATATTACAATGAATTAACTAATCATAGGAAACAGAAGCGGATACATATCTCAAGGGAATCACTTATAACAATTTTGACAACTTAAATGGTTTGGACAGGAACTTTGCAGCAATTCAACGGAAATTGAACAAATTGCAAAAATCACAATTATACAACGACTCGATAAGATTTTACATAGCTTATCCTCTTGGAAACATGATCGAATGTTCTAAACAGTGGAGTTGGAATTATACATAAAAAGTAACACGTTTTAAATGACTTCATTTATAGAAACATTGGTCAAATCAGAATCGTGCTGTAACAATCTTACCACTGTCAACTAAAAGATTTATTCTCTCAGAATATAACTCCTATTAACGTGAAACAAAAAACATTGGAAAACCAACTCAGAAAGTTATCATTCATAAAATTTTATACTTAAACATGGAACACATTTAAAATGACAACTCGTACAAACAAGGTAACATTCATGAAACTTATTAAAACATTTTTGTTCGTTTACAACTTCACATTGCTTCCTCGAAGCTCAACCGTTCTTCTTCCGAAGCACGTTGACATAAAAAAAAAAAAATTTGGAGCATAGACATCACTTGTACCATATTAATATTCATATCTCATTTCAACAATAATTATTATCTAGGACACGGTAAGGATTTCGAAACTGAATGTAGGCTCCACTAAATAACTCGATAGTCGTACATGTGTGTATAAATAAATTAGTTCTACATCACGCAATCGCAACTTATTCAAGTACGGAAAGATAACTAGGAGTTACTACGATGTCACTTATTGATTACTAACTTCATCGCGAATTTTTAAATGCGTATAAACGGCATAAAATCTTAAGTACAATGTTTGCAACACATAACTATATACACTCATGGCTTAGGGTGACATTCCGCATATCACTAGACATAGGTTACTATAACATATAAGCATAAGGTCAACTGAATTCTTCATCCTTACAAGGGTTTAAACATCAAAATTATATAACATCGATAGTCATTTATTAACAGTTAATTGTATGAGCCTCTCAAAATACCAAGATCATGTTATCACATCACCCTTAACTATTTCTTAGCAAATACACATCCATCTTCTAGGAATATCAAGTAATCATCCAACTCGACCCACATTTCATATCTCACATATTCTTCTAATACGCGTCATTATTCACACACACATATTACTTACCTCATCCTTCTCCTGCAAGAACGTTAGTACAATATAACTAGGTCCCTATATAGTCTACCCCACTCTTCAATTACTCTCATTGGGTTCCCGAGACAGAACCGAAAGGGCCCAGGTCTGGTGTGAGGGGGCCCCTAACTCATCCCGTTCCTTTTTGGGGCTCCTATCAGTTTCATCTCGGGGTTCATTTTATTAGACTCTTCCTACGTTCATTATTATTATTCATTTGGTTTAGGCCTAAGGATCGTTTGCTCTGATACCACTTTGTAACACCCCCATTTATTTAAGAGCCTTTAGCAAGACATTCTCAATAAATAGGACTGTTACCATCTCGGAATATCCGAGGTAGTGAATAACAAGGTAAACAAACCGAAGTACTTTATATAAATACCGATTAAATTTAAACTTGATATTACAACAACTACGAGGTCCAAACTTTGATAAAATAAAAGTACAACTGAAGATATCTAAGTGTGATTTAACTCTAAGTAGGTCCAAGCCATGTCTCTCTCCATGCCCAAGCTCCCAATCCATCTGTCACTGACCTGTAAAATCTACTCCCCATTCCGGATCATCGTAGGTGTCACACGAATACACAGGGTCAACCGCGAGGTTGAGTAGATAACACAGATAAGACATAAATAACAGTAGAATCGTATCCTCCTCCATCTCCATTTCATTCAATCATCCTCCACGCCTCCATCACTCCACACCTCCATCACACCACACCACCATCACACCGCACCTCCCATGGCCATATCACGTCCCATATCACAAGACCCAATATCACAAGACCCATATCACAAGACCCATTTCACAACTCCCGATCTCCACAGTGATCAATAATAATAATACGATCCACAGTACAGTAATAATCAATTATATCAAACTCGTAATAAGCATCACTTACACATTTCATGTCATAACATAAATCATAATATATTTCCCCTACCTCACTTTGCAGAAAGATAACCAACAGCTGCTAGTAATGTTCCACGTAGAAACTGTCACCTAAATAAATATTATTTAACGATTAATAAATCACCACCAGCCCCCATTATATATATAGTAACAATATACTAAATATAGCAACTTCCAAAAGTGGAAAGTTTCCTGTAAAAGAAACTTTCCCGAAATAGAAACCTTGCCCAAACTGGCCGTACTACAAAACTATTGATCGTGTTCCAATTATTAAACTTAATCATATATAAATAACTGTCACAATACAATATCACAATATTGCCCATATTAATTACAATATACAATTCTAACAAACAATTATTAGTTGCAAAAATACTAATTAATAACATAATAATATTAATAGCCATAAATTACCAAAAATATGATTATTAACAATAATAACATAATCATGATATATCATATGACTATAACCCATAATAATAATAGTAACACAACTAATTATAACAAAATAAATGTTAATAAAGGTAATGATAATGTCAAAATGAAATAAAACAATAACACTTGATAAGATACTATTATGGATAATACTAATAACAATATATATAACAATAATAAGAATAATAGTGAACCTATTAATAATAATAATAATAATAATAATAATAATAATAACCGTAGTGATAGGAATAAGACGCAACAACAACCACGTAAAGAACCAACAACCCTCCAACCAGCCCACTTCGCAACTCCTTCGACACCCCTTCCACAGCCCGAACCACCACCATACCACTGTGGTTGAGACCACTGAACCATGGTGCAACAATTGACCCTGACCACTACCCCACGCTCGACCAGGACAGCCATCGAAACCAACCTGAAACGCGCTGGTCACAAACCCAAACCCAGCTTCAGTATTCCTCCGTGTTACCTCCCCCCTGTACACCCTCCGTTAACACCAGCCGACACCACTATCACCACCACCACTCGCCCCTTCCGACACCTTACACCTCACTCGACACCCTGGTAACAACCACGAGGCTTCGACCCCCACTAACCGCTGACACAGACCTCACAAAAACCCCCCCGACACCCACGACTCCTGAATCTGCAACCCTGTGCCACGTCCTAACCACTGCCCCCTTAGCTTTCCCGACCACCACACTCCATCTCTAACACCACCAATGTATTCTACCCACTACCTACTACCCGTATACACGACCCACAACTTAAACGAATAAAAAAAACACGAGCAACAGGTAGCAGAACCAAAAGCAACACAGGCGCATCAAAACCGAGCATCAGTTTTCAGGGTTGTTTTAATGGTGGTTATGGTGGTCCGAAGGTGTTTTATAAACCTCAAACATATTATATGTATTACACAGATTACTCATGATCAAACATATACATACAAACAACATGAGAGGCGTAAGATAAATGCTCACAAACCCGTTGCACTGCGAGATAAGGGTCACGCTGCTGCTGACGGTTGGTACTGTCGACTGCTTACTCCGTTTGTCCTCTCTGACCTACACGGTGGTTTGGGTGGTGTTTGATGTAGACTTGTGGAGGCAGACGAGGTGGTTGTGATAAGAGTGGTAGTAGGGTTTAGATGGAGGCTGCCAATTAGATGGAGGCTGCCAAAGGGGGGGGGGGGGGTGACTAGGGTTTCATGGTTAAGATATGTAAGATGTTTTAGTTAGTTGCTAGGGTTTCACGATATGGGGTCTTCTTATTTGTCAAGTTGGGCTTACGGTTGTCAAACCAGCACACAAATCGAGGCCCAAACGACTTTAAACACAAATTCGATAAATAAAACCCGTACTAGACACCTCTCTCATATCATACAAAGTATAAAAGCATTATTCGATACGCTAATTATCGAATATAAACGAGGTATTACAGTATATGAAATCAGCCAAGATCATAGTGAGAGCTTGCCATTGAATGTTGGAGGATTTAGTTCTCAAAAGCTTAGGGATGCTAGGAAGAGGAATACCTAGCCATCCTTCAATGCTGTCCTTTACTCTGCAGTTAAAATCACATTCAGTGAATAGGTGGTCAGTGGTTTCTGGGAATGCCACAGATGCAACATAAGTTGTCAGGGCAGTAACCATGGCCATAGAGCTTGACCTTGGTATTTAACCCCTCTTACATTATAAGCCATGAGATAATGGAGTGTTTTGTCCAGTTCAATTTGTTCCAAATCAAAGAAACCCATTCAGGTTGAGAAGCTGAGTTGGTAAGCCATTGATACCCTTGTTTTATTGTATATTCAGTTTGCCCCAGATTCCAGCTGTAATTGGAGTAAACTTGCTTTAATTTTTCTTTGATTTTGCAGATGCTCTTCCAAGTCCAGGGAGCATCTATAGGAGGAGAGTAAGTATGCCACTCCTTATCCTTCAAGTAGATGTTACTAATCCATTTAATCCACAGTCTGTCTGATTTTGTATAGATCCAGTCTACTAGTTTTCCTACCATGGCCATGTTCCATTGTTCTGCTCGTTTAATACCCAAGCCCCCTTCAGATTTTGGTAAAGTGACTCTGTCCCAGCCTACCAAGGGAACTTTGTAGTAATCTGCTGATCCTCCCCATAGGAAATTTCTGCATATCCCTTCAATTCTTCTTATTACCCTAGTGGGTATCACAAACATGGACCCCCAATAATTATATAGAGTATTGAGAACTGAGTTAATGAGCACTAATTTGCCTGCATATGAGAGTTTTTTTGCCCCAATGCCTCTGATTCTGGCCACCATTTTTTCAGTCAGGCTCTTGCAGTCCTGTTTACTTATCTTGCCTGGTTGAATAGGGACCCCTAGATACTTGAAAGGTAAGGAGCCTTCCTGGAATCCTGTGACACTTAGGATATCTAATTTCATTTCCTCATTCATACCATTGAAAAAAATTTCTGATTTGGTAGTATTCATACTTAGCCCTGAGACTTTTGTGAAGGAAGAAAAAGCCCTCATAAGGAGAAGTATAGAGGCTGCATCTCCTTTGCTAAACATAAGCAGATCATTTCCAAACATAAGGTGAGTGAGCTTAAGGTTTTTGCAAAGAGGATGATAGTGAAATGGCTATCTTGAAGTAGCATATTCAATGAGTCTTGAGAGGTAGTCCATACACATTGTGAAGATCAAAGGTGATATGGGATCCCCTTGTCTTAGACCTCTTTTCCCCTTAAAATAACCAAAGCTTTCCCCATTAAGAACTAGGCTGTAGGAGGGAGTTTTGATACAGGCCATGACTAGAGTAATGAAATGGCTTGGGAATTGGAAGGCATGGAAAAGCTGTTCAACAAAATCCTATTCTACTGTATCATAGGCTTTTTGTAAGTCAATCTTGAACAAGCATCTTGGAGAGGCACTTTGCCTGCTATACATGTATATTATGTCTTGGCATATGAGAACATTTTCAAGGATGGATCTCCCTTTTATAAAGGCTCCTTGATTCTCATGAATGATGTCTGGAAGAATCAAGGCTAGCCTATTAAACATGAGTTTTGAGATCACCTTATAAATCAAATTACAGCATGCAACAGGCCTGAAATATTTGACAGTAGCAGGTAAATGCACTTTTCTTTCATACCTGAACATCCCATTTTGCCAAACAATTCTAACATCATACCTCAAGAAACCACAAGGGGATCAACCTCAAAAATCACCTCAAACAAGGACGATGTCACCAAATGATCCAAAAGGATGAAAGTACGATAAAAGTAATGTAATAACCCGAATTATTATTATTAAAAAATAGTAATTTATGGGTAATTTATGAACGAGCGATGAGTTACTTTTTAAGATAGTCGTTTTATAAGCTTGTGCATACTCGTTTTGATGAGCGTTTAAGTACTGTTGTGGGATTCGAAATAGGGACCAAGGCACCATGTAATAATATTTGATGTATGGTATTTGTGTGGCTCGAACCGGAGACCTGTGGTGTGGCCTGCAGTGGGCCTCGATTGGCGTACCAATAAGGCAGCCCACACGGAAATGCAGAAACAATGAGCAAGGGTGTTGTCTGCCGCCATATATAGCAAGAGTTTTTCATACCCTAACCCTATTCAAACTCAAACTAGATCTCACTAAAACCTAGCCGTCACTTTAGGGAAGGAAAGGAGCCTGCTCACGGTGGTTATAGGCTGACCTAGGGTACCTCGAATTGGCCAAGAACCTGGTATGCTCACCACGACCACTGTAATCTCAGTTTTATGTATAGTCTTTGTCGTCTGTTTAGGGGTATGCAAACACGTTTATTACTGGTTGTTTTTACATGCATTTATACTAGGATGTATAAAGAGTATATGTTGGTCATGGGTGTTGTGTCGTTGGTTGTTTTTGCACACTTTCGAAGGTGGCAAACACGGTGTCAGGGAAGGGGAGTAATACGGTTTCAACAGTTGTTTTGTTTTGATGTGTTTTATAATCAATTTTTAGATTTGTTGTATGTCTATTGTTTTGGGTCTTTGGGTGTTGAGACAGGTGGTTTATGGGGGTTTCTCGTGGTGGTGGTCTCAGGGTACGGTGGTGTCTGGTCATGGTGGTACAAGGTGGTTTGTCAGGGGTGGCCGTGAGGTTGTGTTTTGGTTTCAGTCCAGTGTCGTTTTGTTTAGGCGTGTACAGGGGTGTTTGGGCGTGGTAGCATTGAGGACTCGGGGGAGGTCAGTGCCATGCTACCACCGTGTCTAGAGTCTGGAGTCCAGGGGTGGTCTTGGTGGTCACGGTTGGTGGTAGTTGTGGCAGGGTTTGCGTCGATGTGTGGGTTAAGTCGTGTGGTCAGGGTCGTAGGTGAGGAACCAGGCCTGATCTAGGCCCTAGTTCAACTCACCGGCGGTTGTCGGTCAGGTGGCTGGTGGTTGTGGTGGTAGAAGGAAGTCGGGGTGTTGGTGTCGGTGGCTGCCGGTGGTGGCTGGGCGTGTCTCGGTGGTGTTGTAAGGGGCTGTTCACGAGGGAGCCGCGGGTTGAGTGTAGGGCTGTTTGTTTATTTTGTTTACTTCATTTTATTTCATTTTATTTTATTTATTTATTTTTATTATATTCTATACATAAATACATTTAATTAATTATGGTAATATTATTATTAGTAGTATTAATATTATTGTAATTAAGGAAATGATATTGTTAT
The DNA here is from genome assembly GCA_029255685.2 of Silene conica. NCBI lineage: Eukaryota > Viridiplantae > Streptophyta > Magnoliopsida > Caryophyllales > Caryophyllaceae > Silene > Silene conica. The sequence continues at coordinate 1,718,436 of CM055311.2, read as the reverse complement.
TATTATGAAATATTGGTATTTATGAGGTTGTTAATATATGTTTTGGGTAGTTTGAATTTCAAACTAAAGTTGCCATGTTTAGAAGATTACCTATTTTAGAAGTTACTATATTTGGGAGATGTTTATTTAAGGAAAGTTTCTATTTTTAGTAAGTCGTAAGTGTATCACGTAAATTAGGGAGTCTTATTAATTATGCGCGTTACACGTTTAGGTAACGATTTCCGAGTGGAACATTTTTAGCAGCTGTGCAACTGACGACTTCATCCGATTGTTGAGGTAGGGGAATATTGTATCTGTAATTGTGAATTGGCATGAGGATACTCATCGTATGAATGATTTATTAAGCTTTAAATATATATTATGACTGATTGTTATTATTGATTGATGTGGAGGACGAAGGTTGTGTATTGGGTCTTGTGATAAGGGACTTGTGATATGGCCATGGGAGGTGTGATGTGTTGGGAGTGTTGTGGAGGAATGAATTGGAGGAGATGGAGGAATTGTATACTGTGATATTTCATGTCTTAATCATATTGCCTACTCAACCTCGTGTTGACCCTGTTTGCTGTTTGTTGTTGTGTCTGTGTTGATCCAATTTATTGGGGAGCAAAATGACAGGTTTAGACTTATGGATCCTGGAAGGGTGGAGAGGACTTGGACCAGACCTGTCTAGTGATAGCTCAGTCATTTAGTTTTCACCGTACTTGAACTTTCAATTTTGGTTTATGGACAGTTGTAATTTCATTGAGACTTTGTTTATCATTTATTTACTTAATAAAGTACTGAATTTCTTCCTTTGTTATCTACTACCTCGGGTAACCGAGATGGTAACACCCTTGGTTATTTGGAGAGTCCTAGTTCAGGCCTCTAAATAAATGGGGGTGTTACAAAGTGGTATCAGAGCGAACGATCCTCAGGCCTAACCTAATGAACCCAATGAATATAGGAAGAGTCTAAATAAAATGAACCCCGGGATAGAACTGTTAGGAGCACACTAAAGGGGAAGTATGGGTCTGGGGCCCCCTCACACTGAACTATAGGCCCTCTCAGTTTTACCCGGATACCTTGAGTGAATACGAGCGAAAAGGGTAGAATAGGAAGTGGTGGAATTTGTGGTAAAAGCATGATAGAGGTTGTAAGAACCCTTCTATTTTTATATGAATGGCATGAATGTAAAGAGAAGTATGAATATCAGAACTATATGGTTGTTTACATAGAGTATATATAATGATGTGCATACATGCGATAATCAGTGTTATATTAATAGTTATGCATGCCTAAGGATATGCGGTTATGTGATCCCTAAGCCTCCATGATAAATATGGTACTAGGGAGAGTTGCTAATATTGAAAGACATGAGAATAATGATATTACCATGATATCGATGTAAGTCTAAGTGAGTACCCTTACTTTAACCAGGGCTCATTGTTTTCCTTGTATATTATAGAATGCCTCCGAGAAGGAATAACGCGGCTGAAATCACTCAAGAGGAACTAGATCGAATATTAGCAGAGAATGCGGCTCTTTGGGCCAAACGCTTGGATTCTGCCAAAATGAGTACCATCATCGCAAGGCATAACCCTACGCAATTCACTGGAGAGGGGGAACCTCATTTACTCGGAGAATGGTGTCGAGAGTTCAACAACTTGTTCGAGTTGATAGACTGTCCAGAAGAGCTGAGAGTAGACCAAGCTGCTCATTACTTGAGAGGGATGGCTGGTGATTGGTGGACCAGTAACAAGGGGGAAATCCGGGAAGCAGCTATGGGAGATGGAATTAACCATGTGGAGTGGGTTGCTTTTAAGAGGATCTTGTTTGAGGTATTTCTACCAGAGTTCCAAAAGAGCAAGCTGAGGGAAGAGTTTGAACTTTTTCGCATGACCGACGAGATGACCGTGGAGGTTTACTATCGGAAATTTCTTCAGTTACTGGGCCATGTGGGGGAGATGGGGAGGGATGAGCCAATGCTTGCCATGAAGTTTGAGAGAGGGTTAACTATAGCTGTTAAGAAGAGACTCATTGCTGCACCACCCACTACCATCCGAGATATCTATTTGCGGGCTGGGGCAGCAGAGAGGCTCGTAGATATGATCAAAGAGGAGAAGAAGACAAGAAGTGACAAGAGGAAGACTGAGACCTTGAGTGACAATTCAGGGTCGAAAAAGAAGAATTCTAACAAGTACAGTGGATATTTCAATAACAGTGCTTCGGCTGGTACCAGGAACCAGAGTGGAGGAAACTACAGGAGTGGGAGTTCGGGAACCAGTTCTGTGGGGATCATGTGTTATGGGTGTGGAAAGACGGGGCATAAGCAGGCTGTATGTCGATCTTCGGGAGGATACCAATCTGGGGGTTACCGTACCCCAACTTCGGGGTACATTGGGTCCCGCATGAACACTTCGGGGAGTGGAGGTTACCGTACCCCTATGTCAAGCTATGGAGGGAATTCGAGATCTGGTACTAACAATAATTACCAGAAGAGTTACAACAATTATCAAAATCGTTCCCAACATAATCAGTACAACGGGAGTGGCAGTAACCAGAAGACCGCAGCTGAAGGCAATCAACAGACAGGAGTAGCCTCTACTAGCCAGAGTGGAGTGAAGACAAGTGGCAAGCTCTTTGCCATGGAGAAACAGGCTGCCCAGGATGACGCCCATGTCGTGACTGGTACTTTTCTTGTGAATCTGAAACCTACCTTCGTACTTTTTGATTCTGGCGCAACCCATTCTTTTGTGTCTAGAGATCATGCTAGGGAGTTAGGGCTTGTTATCTATGAGTGGGTTGAGGATTCTGTAACAATACCCTCCGGGGAATCGGTGTCATGTAATAGAGTCTTTAGGAGTGTACCCATCAAGATTGGGGAAGTGGTTTTCCATTGCGACCTTATCGAGTTTCCATTGGGGGACTTTGAAGTAATCCTGGGAATGGATTGGCTGGGGATATACCGAGCTTTTATTGATTGTTACCAAAAGAAAATTTCTCTGAGGGGACCGAAGGGGGTGAGAGTTACCTATAGGGGGTTCGTGGTTAAACCTAAGGTCAAGTTCATATCAGTCAATACCCTTAAGTCGAGCCTGCGAAAGGGGGAAAGTTTAATTTTGTGCCAGATGTGGAACTGTGAGGCGGAGACTCCGAGTGTTAGTGAGATACCTGTGGTGAGGGAGTTTGAGGGTGTGTTCCGGGACGATGTGTCGGGATTACCACCTAGGAGGGAGATCGACTTCTCTATCGATCTCAAGCCTGGTGCAGGACCGATATCAAAATCACCTTACCGTATGGGACCAAAAGAAATGGAAGAATTGAAAAAGCTACTGGATGAATTGGCTGAGAAGGGATTCATCCGGCCTAGTGTGTCGCCTTGGGGAGCACCCGTACTTTTTGTAAAGAAGAAGGACGGGAGTCTGAGACTTTGCGTTGACTACCGAGAGTTGAACAATGTGACTATTAAGAACCGCTACCCCTTGCCAAGAATTGATGATCTATTCGACCAGTTGAGTGGAGCCGGGGTCTTTTCAAAAATTGATCTGAGGTCGGGTTATCACCAACTAAGGATAAAAGATGAGGATATCCCCAAGACCGCTTTCAGAACAAGGTATGGCCACTACGAATTTGTGGTTATGCCGTTCGGGTTGAGTAATGCACCAACAGTGTTCATAGATTTGATGAACCGGGTATTCAGTCCGTACCTGGATAAGTTCGTGGTTGTGTTTATCGATGACATTTTGGTGTATTCCAAAAACAAAGAAGAGCATGAGGAACATCTGAGGACCGTGCTGAAGACTCTTGAGGTGAATGGGTTGTATGCTAAGTTGAGTAAATACGAGTTCTGGTTAGAGAAAGTTGCTTTCTTGGGTCATGTAATTTCCAAGGAGGGGGTGTCTGTGGACCCCAGCAAGATCGAGGATGTGACAAGTTGGCAAAGTCCAAAGAATGTGGGAGAGATCCGGAGTTTCTTGGGGTTAGCTGGGTACTACAGGAGATTTGTCAAAGATTTCTCGAAGCTAGCTAAGCCGCAGACGTCGTTAATGAGAAAGGAGAATTGTTTCTTATGGGATGAGAGTTGTGAGAAGGCGTTCTTGACTCTTAAGGAACGTCTGACGACAGCTCCTATCATTGCCTTGCCAGATGGGAATGATAACTTTGAAGTTTATATCGACGCTTCGAAGCATGGGCTAGGTTGTTGGGGCTGGTGTCCTTGACAATTAAGTACAATGACTTATTAAATCTCTTTAAGGATCACAAGGGCATACTTTTGTATTATTACCAGTTGATCCACGTTTATCAATAACGGTTGGCTTGCTAGATAAGTTTGACGTTATTGTCATACGGATGGCGGTGATCAACTGGTCCCTATACGTCACACCTATAGGACACGTTTGAGAGATGTGAAGGTATGAAAATACAGTCACATTTTGCCGGATATGACTAAACAGTTAGTCAGAGGTATTGACTATTAAATTAGTCAATAAGATGTTGAGATTATTATTTAATACGGATTAAATAATTTTAGCTAATACGGATTGCATGATTAATTCGTAAAATTAAATATAAACGGTTATATTTAATTAAATATTGTATTCGCGTATTAATATAAACAGTTATATTAATTTGGGTAATTATACAATATCGTAATTTTATCAGACCATTATTAATACATCGATTGCATTAATATCTGATAACATGCATACGATTTATAAACAAAACCCGCGAATAAAGTTTAGCTAAATGGGTCGAATCACAAATTAGAATAAGGTAAGAGTGGAAAGCCCACTCCTACCCTATTGGAAATTTCGGCCAAAAGAGCTACATAAGGAGGAGGACTCTCCTTATGTCAGGGACTCTTGTTTCACTGTTTAAACAAATCTCAAGGAAAAATTAGGGTTTTGAGAGCTTTCTTCTCCCAAAACCTCATATCTCACATCTAAAACCTAAATAGCTCTCCCAATATTGCAAGGCAGTTGGAGAGGATTTCTAGCACACGCGGCATCATCTCAAACAAAGTTTTGGGTGCAAGTTATAGGAGGGAATTTACTTTAATTCCTGTTCTTAGGCCTATTCAAGCAAGGACCCAAGGTTGATTTCTTTTTCATGCTTTTTATTAACTTATGACAATAATCACAATTGTATGTTTCATTATAATCCTGCAAGTTTGGAGCGAATACATGCTTTATTCCCCCAAGTGGTATCAGAGCCAGGCCATGAAAATTTTACCTTTGTGTTTTTCGTAAGTTTTAAAACCTGAAAAATCGTCTTCTGCCGCTAAGTCGGTCGATCGACCCCCCGTTGCGGTCGGTCGACCGCCTCCTGCGTGTTTTTCTGTTTCGACAGTTTATCTTTTGTGAGAAATCGTGTTCAGAAACTCGGTTTCGTGTTTTGTGGTCGGTCGACCTGTTTTTCGGGTCGGTCGACCATTCTGCTTTAAAAAAAAAAAAAAAAAAATTTTTTTTTTTCGTCAGGTGGTCGGTAGACCTGTTTTTTGGGTCGGTAGACCACCCCTGTAACAGAATCGTTTTTTTTTTTATATTTTCCGAAAATAACATGTTTTATTTTCACATGGCCTTTAGTAATATACTATATACGGAAATAGTATATTATTAATTTTGTGAAACGGTTCACCCTCGTTTGATACATATTATTTTAAAACGGTTTAAAATAATAGGATTATAAACTTATTAAAATTAAAGTGGTTAAAACGGTATAATCACATAATTTTAATCCTAAAAGGTGGTTTGGTAAAAATTTGTTAATCATAATAACAGTATTATGTCATGTATGAATTTTAATTTAGTTGATGCATTTTATTTATCGTCTTGTTGAATGTCTAATGAATGCTTTCAATAACGTATTTAATTTTGCAAACGGTTGTAACTTAGTGTGGCCTTAGAAGATTGTGTCACCGTAATGATGGGACACAGTCTTGCTTGTAATCTTGAGATCTTGAATCTCCGTTTTGGGTTTTTGCCATGTAATTACTTTTGTATTTAAATTAGAATGTATCTAGGACTACTTTTGTAATTTAAATTAGTAATTTTGTGAAGACCAAAGACAAGACGGAGACCGGATGCTCACTCCCGCTGCAAGGACCAAGATGGAACATCAAGACAAGCTTCTAGGGTCCAACGGTGGATTCCAAGTTGTTTTATGTTTATTTTGGTAGGATAGGCCACACTAGGACTTTTTATTTACGTTTATTGCATTTATTTTTATGCATTCATCGATAATAGCTTGCATCATATTCCGCCTAAACCAAACCACCTATATCATGCCTGAAAACTGACTCATGTAGAGGTTACGCGTTAGTTTTCTGTGACAATAGAGATGTCACATGTCATTTGCAAAGCCATCACTTTATTTAATTCATTCACGCATTTGCTAGATATTAGTTCACTTAATATGAATAAATAAAAGTTGATGGGGTCTTCCTCGTATAACCAAAAATTGAGACTAGTCTTTATAAATCAGCCTCCCATGAATCCCTTCTTCGTCGGTAGGCATAATATGACCCCTTCTACGTCGGGTAAGTGGGAACAGATGATTTATTTTATCTCAACATCATGGTCACTCGATACTATCTAGTGACTGAGATGGACTAATAGATAGGATTTACGGAAATCTATCGACCAAGAGTTCCAACGATTGGAATTAGCCAAACTGTGGGCTTATCAATATACGGAAATTGAGTCTTGGGATCGTTTATATAATTCTTGAGGGAGATCAATTATATAAATGCATGAGTCTACGAGTTAAATTCGATTTTATATAGACTTAAATCACAACAATAAGTTGCTTATATGGTTTTGTTTTATCTTCTTTTAAAGTGTAGAACACGTTCATTAAAACTGCTGTATAACTAAAATGGCTGGTGAAAACCCAATGCCAAGTGCCAAGCTAGCACGTGAATCCTGGCTAAAGGCCTTCATGGACTCCATGAATCAGTCAACTAGACTGAGGAATGATGGGTCAAACTTCTCTGACTGGGAGGCAGCACTACGGAATGCTGCCATTGCTGACGGAAAGCTTAAGTATTTAACTGAGCCAATTCCGGCACACCCAGGAACTGGAGCTAGAGCTAACGAAGTTCGCGCTCATAGCGACTTCGTCATGGAAGCAGGTGCGATAAAGAACGTACTCATCTATGCAATGGAATCCAATTTGCAAAGACGCTTCATAGCCCATGGTGCAAACAAGATTTTCACCACGCTCACTAACGAATTCTCAAAGGCTCCGAGAATCGTTTCTTATGAGCATACCTGTCGCTTCTTTGAGGCGAAACTCCAGAAGGGCCAAGCGGTTAGCCCACATATTCTTCACATGATTGAAAATATCGAAAAACTGGAGGCCCTAAACTGTAAGATCAGTGAGAACATAATCGTTGATCGAATGCTTCATTCGCTTCATGATGGGTTCGCCCTCTTTAGGGCCAACTACTACATGAACGACATGAACAAGACTCCTCATGAGCTCAACTCCCTTCTCGTACAGACTGAGAAGGATCTGAAATTAAGTGGGAGCGTGAAGCAAGATGTTCTCATGATCTCCAGTAAGGGTAAGGGTAAGGGTAAAGCTAAAGCTCAGGGCGACCTAACAGTAGGCAAGCCCAAGTTTAAGAAGTCAGGATTCACTAAGAGTGGGCCAGGTGAGTCGAGCAACTCACAGGGCAAGACAAAGAGCAAGGATACAAGCATGGAATGCCACCATTGCCACAAGACTGGGCATTGGAGGCGCACATCCCCCGTGTATCGTGAGGACATTAAAGCAGGCCGTGTTACTCCTGTTGGTATGTCGTCTTCTTCTTTTATTCACATGATTGAGATTAACCATGCAAGTTGCGGAACTTGGGTACTTGATACTGGTTGTGGTTCTCATCTATGTAATCATGTGCAGGGCCTCCGAAACCAAGAACCCCTAATCAAGGGTGAGGTGGACCTGCGTGTCGGGAATGGAGCACGTGTTGCTGCAGTCTCGAAGGGAACATACGTGATCCAGCTTCCAAGTGGATTCGAGTTATTTTTATATAACTGTTATTATGTTCCTAGTTTGTCCAAAAACATTATTTCAGTTTCTGCGCTTGACAAACTCGGCTTTTCATTTGTAATAGAGAATAATAGCTGTATTTTCTCCTTACACAATATGATTTATGGCAAGGCAGTTTCCATGAATGGAATTTATGTTTTAGATCAAACCACCGAGATATTACATGTGAATAATAAAAGGTTAAAGGTAGGTGACAAAGATCAAACTTACTTATGGCATTGTCGTATGGGACACATAAATGAGAAACGCGTAAAACAGCTCATACAGAACGGAGCTATCTCGCCCTTTGATTTCGAATCATATGGCACGTGTGAATCATGTCTCATCGGCAAGATGACTCGTATTTCCTTCAAAGGTGTTGGAATGCGCGCTGCCGACCTATTAGGACTCATACATACGGACGTATGTGGCCCTATGTCGATCAACGCACGAGAAGGCTATAGGTATTTCATCACTTTCACAGATGATTTGAGTAGATATGGCTATGTCTACTTGATGAAACATAAAAGTGAATCCTTTGACAAGTTCAAAGAATACCAGAATCGGGTACAGAACCAGCTGGGTAGAAAGATTAAAGCACTTCGTTCTGATCGTGGTGGTGAGTATCTTTCACACGAGTTTGATCAACACCTTAAAGACTGTGGCATCGTGCTACAGTTGACTCCACCTGGAACACCACAATTAAATGGTGTGTCCGAACGGAGAAATCGAACTCTACTCGATATGGTTCGATCGATGATGAGTCACACCGTCGTGCCTGATTCATTGTGGGGCTATGCTCTTTTGTCGGCCGCTCTACTACTTAACCGAAGTCTATCTAAAGCTGTAGACAAGACTCCATACGAATTATGGAAGGGAACGGTCCCTAACTTGTCCTTTATTCGGGTTTGGGGCTGCGAGGCTTATGTCAAGTGGAGACACGAGGATAAGCTCGGCCCGCGATCGGTCAAGACATACTTTATAGGCTATCCAAAGGGAACTTTTGGTCATTACTTCTACTCGCCTACCGAACAACGTGTTTTTGTTGCGGCTAGTGCGACGTTCTTAGAGAAAGAATTTCTCGAGAACAAGTCGAGTAATAGAACTTTCGAGTTATCAGAGGTTCAAGAACCAACTACCGAGCAACCATTGGAGGAAACAGTTCCTTCAACCGAGGCTGCGGTAGATATCCCTGAGGAACCTAGGAGGTCAGGAAGAGTCTCTATTCCACCGGACAGATACATTGGTATGGTCGAGGAACACGATACAGATGACGTCTTACTCCTAGAGGGTAATGAACCCACAACCTATAAAGGTGCCATTACCAGTTCTGACTCAAAGCTATGGCTAGAAGCCATGCAATCCGAGATGGACTCCATGTATGAGAACAACGTGTGGGATCTTGTGGACCTACCTGCAAAGGTACGTCCCCTTCAATGCAAATGGCTTTACAAGATAAAGCATGTCGTGGAAGGACAACAAGATATCCACAAGGCTAGACTAGTTGCTAAAGGTTTCACTCAAGTGCCAGGCTTGCATTATGATGAGATCTTTGCACCCGTAGTCATGCTACGTTCCATTCGGATTATCTTACCGATCGCCGCATTTCATGATTATGAAATATGGCAAATGGACGTTAAAACCGCCTTCTTAAACAGTTATTTGGAGGAAGAGTTGTACATGGTACAACCCGAGGGTTTTATCGATCCAGCACATCCTAAGAAAGTTTGCAAGCTTAAGCGTTCCATCTATGGACTTAAGCAAGCATCGCGGAGTTGGAATCATCGCTTCGACCAAGTGATAAAAGAGAATGGATTCATTCGATCAGTCGAGGAACCATGTCTCTATATCAAGTCGAGTGGGAGCAAGATTGTATTCCTAGTACTGTATGTCGACGACATACTCTTGATTGGGAATGACATACCTCTCCTATCTTCGGTTAAAGCATGGTTGAAAAACCATTTCCAGATGAAAGATCTGGGAGAGGCACAAAGAATTTTGGGCATCCGTATCTACAGGGATAGATCACGACGGATGTTGTCTCTCAGTCAGGAGTCTTATATAGATAAGATTCTAGAGAGATTCAGTATGACGAACTCCAAGAAAGGGTTCCTTCCTATGACTCCTGGGCTTCATTTGAGCAAGACTCAAGAAGCTAAGTCACTGGAAGAGAAAGAGCGCATGAGTCGGATTCCTTATGCTTCGGCAATAGGATCGATCATGTATGCCATGATATGCACACGTCCTGACGTTGCATATGCATTGAGTATGACTAGTCGATTCCAAGCTCATCCAGGTGAACAACACTGGATGGCCGTGAAAAACATTCTTAAGTACCTACGGAGGAATAAAGATTGGGGATTGACTTATGGAGGCGACTCAACGCTCTGCGCCACGGGTTACGCAGATGCTAGCTTCCAAACGGATCGAGATGACTCGAAATCTCAATCTGGATTCGTTTTTACTCTTAATGGTGCTGCTGTATGCTGGAAAAGTTCTAAACAGAGTGTTACAGCAGATTCTACGACTGAGTCCGAGTACTATGCCGCCTCAGAAGCAGCTAAGGAAGCAATATGGATGCGTCAATTCTTACAAGGACTATCAGTAGTGCCTAGTTCGAATGACTCAATCACCGTTTATTGTGATAATAAAGGTGCCATCTTCCAAGCTAAGGAGCATAAGTCTAGCAACAAGGCTAGGCATGTACAACGGAAAGCTCATCTAATCAGAGATTACGTGGAGCAAAAGGAGATTTTCATTGATAAGATCGCTACGGATGACAACATAGCTGATCCTCTCACAAAAGCATTACCACGTGATAAGCATGAAGGGCACATTCATTCCATGGGAATTGGATGTGTTCCTAAGTTGTAGTACTCTTTTATGAATTCATGTAATAATTCATTTTCTCGTGTACTCTATTCAACCTTATTGTTATGATATAAAATGTTTTGTTTTTCATGTGGAATTGTACGCCAATTTTGAACACCACAAAGTGAACTGATTAACATTACATCGTTTTGGTCCTTGATTACCCACTTGAGCTGATAACTCAGGTAATCATTTTGTGACGTTGGTTGATGGTGGGTTCAACGAGCCATAAGTCACGTGGATGACTGACCAATCACAAAGGCGAGTTATACGGATATCTCGTAGGACACCCCGTGACAACGTTATGGAGTCCTAAATGTTTTATAACATTGGGTGCCTGGTCGTGGATAGGACCTCCATAGTGTTCCTTACAGTCGAGTCTTTTGACCTTCAACTGTCTCTTGAGATTAAGACAGATTTTGGGTAACTTTGGTTTCTTTCCCACGGTCACCGTAACAGGGGCCAAGAGGATTTTTTCTGGGTTATTTCATGCTGGGCGATATCGGCAGGATTCGAGTTGAGGGAAATATCCAAACCCTTATCAGGATTTTATCATTTCTCAGGGCCACTCGAGGAGTAGTAACTGAAATGCATGGCCATGCTCGAATACAGATTCGTTTTATCAGTTAAGTTACTCTCTAGTCGGGGAAACCACTCTTGATACAAATCGCTTGTGAGATACGACCTTTGCGAATGCGGATTTGCAAATTGTCTTACATTGAGTGGGAGAAATTTTAAAAGGATATGAGATTCGGTTATCGCACCTACACTTGTACGGACAAGTGGGAGTTTGTTGGAGCTTGTGTCCTCCACATGTAGTGTGATAACGTCATTGCACATACCCTTGTACGGACAAGTGGGAGATTGTTGGGGCTGGTGTCCTTGACAATTAAGTACAATGACTTATTAAATCTCTTTAAGGATCACAAGGGCATACTTTTGTATTATTACCAGTTGATCCACGTTTATCAATAACGGTTGGCTTGCTAGATAAGTTTGACGTTATTGTCATACGGATGGCGGTGATCAACTGGTCCCTATACGTCACACCTATAGGACACGTTTGAGAGATGTGAAGGTATGAAAATACAGTCACATTTTGCCGGATATGACTAAACAGTTAGTCAGAGGTATTGACTATTAAATTAGTCAATAAGATGTTGAGATTATTATTTAATACGGATTAAATAATTTTAGCTAATACGGATTGCATGATTAATTCGTAAAATTAAATATAAACGGTTATATTTAATTAAATATTGTATTCGCGTATTAATATAAACAGTTATATTAATTTGGGTAATTATACAATATCGTAATTTTATCAGACCATTATTAATACATCGACTGCATTAATATCTGATAACATGCATACGATTTATAAACAAAACCCGCTAATAAAGTTTAGCTAAATGGGTCGAATCACAAATTAGAATAAGGTAAGAGTGGAAAGCCCACTCCTACCCTATTGGAAATTTCGGCCAAAAGAGCTACATAAGGAGGAGGACTCTCCTTATGTCAGGGACTCTTGTTTCACTGTTTAAACAAATCTCAAGGAAAAATTAGGGTTTTGAGAGCTTTCTTCTCCCAAAACCTCAGATCTCACATCTAAAACCTAAATAGCTCTCCCAATATTGCAAGGCAGTTGGAGAGGATTTCTAGCACACGCGGCATCATCTCAAACAAAGTCTTGGGTGCAAGTTATAGGAGGGAATTTACTTTAATTCCTGTTCTTAGGCCTATTCAAGCAAGGACCCAAGGTTGATTTCTTTTTCATGCTTTTTATTAACTTATGACAATAATCACAATTGTATGTTTCATTATAATCCTGCAAGTTTGGGGCGAATAAATGCTTTATTCCCCACATAGGTTGTGTCTTAATGCAGAATGGGAGAGTGATAGCCTATGCTTCCCGTCAATTAAAGACCTATGAAGAGAATTATCCTACCCATGATTTGGAGTTAGGGGCTGTGGTTTTTGCACTGACACTGTGGCGTCATTATCTTTACGGAGCCACCTTTAAGGTGTTTTCGGACCACAAAAGTTTGAAGTACATCTATACTCAGCGAGAGCTAAATATGAGGCAGAGGAGGTGGATAGAATTAATTGGTGACTATGATATGCAGATTGTCTATCATGAGGGCAAGGCTAATGTAGTTGCTGATGCCTTGAGTAGGAAATCTGTTCATGCATTGCGAAGTGCCAGGTGGAGAATACGACTGCATAATGAGTTGGGTGAAATGGGAATCTGTATAATTCGGAAAGGGGATACACTTAGCGATCTGACAGTGGAACCAGAATTGTATGGAGAAATCAGGGAATTGCAGAAAGAAGACTTGAGAATTCAGAAGTGGCGGCGAATGATCGAGGGAAGTGATAGTGGGACCGAATCCAAATTCAGTGTCCATGATGACGATAGCCTGAGATTTAGTGGGAGATGGTGTATACCGGATAATGAGGAATTGAAAAAGAAAATTTTAACAGAAGCTCATGCTACGCCATATTCCGTTCACCCATGGGGTGACAAGTTGTACAAAGACCTCAACAAGACTTTTTGGTGGCCCAATATGAAGAAGGAGGTTGCCGAGTTTGTATCACGGTGCCTGACATGTCAAAGAGTAAAGGGTGAGCATAAGAGACCTCAGGGGAAGATTCAGCCACTGGATGTACCGGAATGGAAATGGGAGAATATTTCTATGGATTTTATTGTGGGGTTGCCTCGTACTCAGAAGGGCAACAACATGATCTGGGTAATCGTGGATAGATTGACCAAGTCCGCGCACTTTATTCCAATGAAGGATACCTGGAGTAAGGCTGAGTTGGCAAAGTCGTATGTGCAGAACGTAGTCAAGTTACATGGATTTCCTAAGGATATTGTTTCCGATCGCGACTCGAGATTTATCTCCAGATTTTGGCAGGAGTTGCAAACCGCGTTGGGCACACAGTTAAAGATGAGTACGGCTTTTCATCCAGCCACTGATGGGTAGAAAGAGAGGACTATTCAAACCTTGGAAGATATGTTAAGAGCTTGCGTGTTGGAATTCGGGGGATCATGGGAAGACCGACTGGGGTTGATTGAGTTCTCATATAATAATAGCTACCACGCCAGGATTGGTATGGCTCCATTTGAGGCATTGTACGGTAGGAAGTGCCGCAGTCCTGTGTGCTGGGATGATCGAACTGACGCTGTGGTTTTGGGTCCGGAAATGATTTAGGAAATGGTTGAGCAAGTTCAGGTAATCAGACAGAAAATGAGGGCTGCTCAGGACAGACATAAGAGTTACGCAAATCTCAAGAAGAGTGACATTGCTTTTGTGGTAGGCGAGAAGGTACTGCTGAAGGTATCTCCTATGAAGGGTGTAATGAGGTTGGGAAAGCGAGGTAAACTGAGTCAAAAGTGTAATACCTCGTAATTTTTATTATAATAGTTGATAATTATGTTTTATATTCGATAATTAAATTATCGAATGCATGTTTTATATTTAATATTTTATTGGTATATATATATAGTAATGAGTTGTTTTATATTATTTATGAGGACGAAGTATACTGATATTTCATTCGATACGTGTTTCTTAATTGCTATGATACGAGTCATATGTGTTCGCTAATTGTATGTTACGAGTCATGATGGGATTTTAACGTATAAGTTCTCGAGTTGTGTGATGGGCTTGGGCTTATACGTGATGCTTGATGGGTGGGTTAACCATGTGAGAGGAGATCATAAACAAAAGAGAAACAAACCCTAAAACCAAATGCTAATACTCTAGCATCGACATCAGTAACACAAACTACTCCTTCATTCCATTCACTCTGCCTCCATTTTACTTACTGCTCCCCTTCCCTAACAGCACAAAACCCTACCTACCGACATCATCGTGAATACTGAAAGAGAGCAAGAAGAAAACGCACCAATAACAACCTTTACCATCATCATCTCACCCGTGCGCAGTGATGTTTTGTAAGTGATTTTTCGTGCTCTGTTTATGATTCAAATTTGTATATTAGGGTTGTGAGTAATCTATGTAGTATGTATAATATGTTTACCTTTTCTAAACCACCATAGAATCACCATAATCGGCACCAAAACCGCCATGGAAATCGTTCATACTTGCTGTTTGTACTCTGTCTATGACACCATTGTTTGTCTCTATTCGTTATTGCTCTATTTTCGTGTTTTGGTACTAATTCTTATTGGGGGATTGGGTTCTGCTAGTAGGGTGTTAGTAGGGTATAATGGTGGTGTTGGGATGGCGTGTGGTGGTTGGGAAGTCTAGAGGAACGGACGTTGTAGGGAGTCTGAAACAGAGTCCAGGAAAACACGGTGGTGTGAGGGAGTTTTGTGACGCCCGTTTCACGGAGCCTACTGGTGTCGAAGCCTGGTGCCTGCTACCAGGGGGTTGTGGGTAGTAGGGGGTGTCGTGAGTAATGATTGGTGGGGGCGATAGCGGTGTTACCAGGTGGGAAAAAGGGTGGTTACAGGGGGGTGGACACACGGTTTTGCAGGAAGTCTGGGGTGTCTGTCGTGACCAGGGACTTTGGGGACTGATGCGTGTCTATTTTATGATGTTTTTCATCTATTTTTACACGCATTTGGTCGCTCATTTACTATGTTTTAGCCCTTTTTTCCCAACAATCGTGTACTTTCGTATTTTTATGCACTTTTGCAGATTTATGCGGAAAAGGGACGATTTAGCACCAAATTCATGTCCTCGAGTCTTTTGCATAATTAAGGAACGAAGGAAAGTCAACTGGAGTCTTTATTTAAGTACCAAGAGTCAAAACGAGAAGAAAACCGGAGATTTTCCATGCGGATACGGTCGACCGACCTACTTTATGGGTCGGCCGACCAGGCCTAATTTTTATGAAGTCCAGAATCTGAAGAAAAGCCCAGAATTTGCTAAGCCCGTAAAAGAGGTCGACCGACCCACCCAAGTGGTCGACCGACCTCAGCGAAGCCCAGGAACGTTTTTTCGGAAATAGTTTAGAAGTAGGAGTCTTTAGGAAACTCTAATCTTTTGCCCTATATAAGCCAATCTTGTAATTAGGGTTAGACATCGAGTTTTATTTAGAAGAAGTTACAAACTAGTTTGATTCCAGCTTTAGTTATGTAATCTTTCAATAATTCCCAAGCATTCAATAAAGTTTGTTCCTTTCTGCCCTAATTCCGACTGTGGTAATTACTCTTTTAATCTAGCTTTATTATTGTTCTTATTACTATTGCATCCAATTAAGATAGAATTCTCAAGCTTTATTGAATGTCGCATGTTTAGATTATTTACTATGTTTACCATGTTTATTCCCATCTTTATTATCGTTTCAATTACCATGCATAGCTAAATTTCATATGTTAGGATGTAGAGGATGAATATGCGTAGGTAGTATAGATTCCGAGACCGACTTGTAGCAGAGCCGCGGTCGGCCGACTCAAATAATGGGTCGGTCGACCGAGGCGGTGGTCGGCCGACTAGAGTAGCTGGTCGGTCGACCCACTCGCGCATGAATCCTGTTTCGTCTTCTTGTTGACTATAATATCCTACAATGAGACTGAAAGAAGACTTGTAGGATGTTAGTAATGACCTACCCAAGATTGAGAGATACGGGAAGGGCATTGGTTTACACCTTAAGACGGCTAGGTTACTTAAGACTGAAAGGTATGTGACCTAGGATTTAGGAATCACCCTTATTGTTGACACCCAATAATTGTGAGACCTAGGAACTAATAGCATAGGCCGAAAGGAGCTATTAGGTACCATAGACCGAAAGGATATGTTACACCCCTTACGCGACTGCAGTACATGTTGACTTAGGATTTATATTACCTTAGCTATTTATTACCCCAAACATCCTAGCATCCCTTTTATTATATTTTATTCTCATATTTTATTATTTGTTTGTTTTAATCTTTGCCTTAGAATTAGTAATCAACAATCAAACCCCCAAATTTGTTACCTTTAAACATTAAACACCAAACAATAAACATTCCCCACCTCTCTATGGTTCGACCCTGAATTTCGCTATCTATTGTTAAAGTTAGGAATTATAAATTTTATCTTTGGTACCCTCAACGACGGGCATCAAATTTAGGCGCCGTTGCCGGGGAGGTGACGCCAGTGTTTATTGTTTTTGTTTTTGTTTCGCTTTGTTTAAGGAACTTTTTGTTCCTTAAACCTTCTCACCATTTCCTTGTAGTTTCCATCTTATGCGCAGGTCAGTTCAAGGAGAACTCCTACCACTTGACCACGAGCTTGAGAGGACTCTTAGAGAAAGGAGAAAGCAACTTCTAGCAAATCAGGAAGGAGGTTCACCATCTTCCTTATTTCAAGAAGACCTATTTGAACAACCATCATTACCATCTTCACCAAAAACACCACCTTCACAACCAAATTCACCCAACAATCCACTTTCACCAAGAACACCACCTTTTACCTACTTTCCATTTTTTCCAAAAGGAGAAGAAAACATGACAGAGGAAGCTACTATTGCCAGTCACTCCATGCCTCAGGCAAAGGACCTATACAAAGGGTTCACTTTACCTGCAGGTACTGGGAAGCCATTCGAGGCCAAGCCTGCCTATATTACTATGGTTGAAAGAAACCAATTCGGAGGCTCAGCCAATGAGGATGCTGCAAAGCATATTGAAATCTTCACAGATTACATATGCTCTATTGCACCCCCAGAAGGAGTGATGCAGGACCAGATTAAGCAGACCATGTTTATCTTCTCTCTTAGGGACGCTGCGAGGGAGTGGTACAGAGACTTGGACCGCACTGCTGCGGGAGTCACAGATTGGAATACCCTAGCCTTAGCATTCTACAGGAAATACTATTCTGCATCAAAGACTAATGCTTTGAGGGCGCAGATTACAAATTTCAAGTAAGGCCCCAATGAGGACTTTAGTGAGGCGTGGGACAGGTTCAAGAGAATTGTTCGATCCATACCACATCACGGATTCGAACAATGGTTTCTTTGTAACCAGTTCTACAATGGCCTCTACGATGACAACAGAGCCTATCTAGATGCTGCAGCTAATGGGAGATTCCAAGATAATTCAGGAGAGACTAAGGGTCTCAAATTGATAGAAGATGTTGCTGTACACCGTGCTGAGCATGGAACTTCTAGAGGCAATTAAAGGAAATCTGAATATAACCTAGCAGCTATCGAGGCCTTGACGGCCAAGTTGGAAAAATTAGAGGCTGGAGGGAAGTTCGATCTAGGAAGTGGGAGCAAGGGAGGAATTTACTAGGTGAACGCCGTTCAAGACGGACCCTTTGCTTGTGAGAGGTGCGGTGGAGAAGGGCACGTGTCGAAATTCTGTACTTCATCCAATGAAACATGTGCCGCTTTTCAACACTATCGTGGGAACAATTTCTATGACCCGAATAATAATAATATCCATCCCAACATGAGGTGGACAAGCCAGAATGTTCTCAACCCACAACATATACAACCTCAGCAAAATTCCACATATATCCCCCCACATAAGCAAGGTTTTCAAAAACCACCCTTCAACCCTCAACCACCTTCAAATCCACCACCCAACACAGACACTCTTATCCAAAATCTTATTGGGTTGGTTCAGAAGGAGTCACAGGCTAGAGAGGCAGGGATGAAGATGTTAGAATCTCAGATTGCTCAAATTGCGGGCAAGAATGATACTAGGGCTCCGGGTCAACTTCCGACCAAAACGGACCAGAAAAAAGAGACTCTAAACATCATATCCCTACGAAGTGGAGCTAAAGTGGGGGTCGAGAAAGAAAAACAGCCGAGTAGCAGCACGGAAGGTCGACCGACCCAGGAGCCAGGTCGACCGACCTCTGAGCAGAACCCGAAAATTCTCGCTGAACAGGAGAGCGGTCGACCGACCGAGGAAGATGGTCGACCGACCACCGAGGCAGAACCAGAAGCCCCTTTTCGTCCCGAATTGCCGCACAACTTAAGGGAATTTCTTTTCCGGGGTGATAAGACCCCCAGGTTTCTGAAAAGGGCTGCACATACCGAGTCCTCAGCCCCTCCTTTCCCAGAAAGACTCATACCTTCGAAGGATCAGGTATCTTTTGACAAATTTAAAGACGTAATTCGTTCATTAAATGTTCAAGTTCCGTTTCTAGAATTAGTCCAACAAGTTCCTTCATATCTTAAATTTATGAGACAACTTTTGTCAAGAAAGAGGTCTCTAGATAAGGTTGAGTCGGTGGCCCTCACTGAAGAGTCATCTAGCTTTTTAACACATGTTATTGCCCCTCACAAATTAGAAGACCCTGGTAGTTTTTCTGTCCCCTGCAATATAGGAACCTTCCCAGTTAAGAAGGCTTTATGCGACTTAGGTGCTAGTATCAGTGTCATGCCCCTAAGTGTTGCCTTAAAATTAGGAATGACCGAATTTGCAGTGACCAGCATGACTGTCCAGATGGCAGATCGTACATCTATGGAACTTGTAGGGGTGTTGGAAAACATCCCTGTGCGTATTGACAGGTTTTTCTTCCCAGTTGACTTCGTAGTTTTGGACATCCTAGAGGATGCCCATATACCTATAATACTAGGAAGACCTTTCCTCCACAATGCAGGAGCCATTATAGATGTAGGCACTGGGACTTTAACCTTTAAAGTAGGAAAGCATTCTATTATATATGACCTATCTTATAGGAAGAAGGATGCTATGACCCCTGATGCCCGTCGTTGGGGGTACCAAAGATAAATTTATAATTCCTAACTTTAACAATAGATAGTGAAAGTCAGGGTCGAACCACAAGGAGGTGGGGAATGTTTATTGTTTGATGTTAATGTTTTAAAGGTAACAAATTTGGGGGTTTGATTGGTTGATTACTAAGTCTAAAGTAAAGATAAAAATAAAACAAGAAAATAAAGATGAGATTAAAACTATATAAAAGGGATGCTAGGATGTTTGGGTAATAAATAGCTAAGGTAAAATAAATCCTAAGGTCAACATGTATTGCAGTCGCGTAAGGGGGCGTAACATATCTTTTTAAGTCTATGCTACCTAATAGCTCCTTTCGGAGGCTATGCTATTAGTTCCTAGGTCTCAGAATTATTGGGTGTCAACAATAAGGGTGATTCCTAAATTCCAGGTCACATACCTTTCCGCCTTGAGTAACCTATCCGTCTTAAGGTGTAAACCAATGCCCTTCCCGTATCTTTCAATCTTGGGTAGGTCATTACTAACATCATACAAATCTCCTTATGGTCTCATTGCAGGATATTATAATTAACAAGAAAAGACGAAATAAGAAAACATACGCGGGTGGTCGACCGACCGGCTACTCCAGTCGGCCGACCACGGCCTCGGTCGACCGACCAGCTATTCCAGTCGGCCGACCGTGGTCCTGCTACAAGTCGGTCTTTCGAATTCTATTTACCTACGCATATTCATCCCCTACATCCTAACATATGAAAATTAGCTACTCATGGTTGTTAAGATGATTATGAAATTGAGAATAAACATGGAGAACATAGTAAATAATCTAAACATGCAAGATTCAATAAAGCTTGGGATTCTAACTTAACAATTATAATAAAAATAAGAACTATAATAAAAAGCTAGATTAAAAGAGTAATTACCACAATTGGAATTAGGGCAGAAAGGAACAAACTTTATTGAATGCTTGAGAATTATTGAAAGATTACAAAACTAAACCTGATAAAACTTGATACTGAAAGATTCGATGCAAAACTTGATTATCAAGATCTAAGATATCTAAACCCTAGCTACAAGATTAGCTTATATAGGGTAAGAGATTAGAGTTTCCTAAAGACTCTAATTCTAGTTTATTTCCGAAAAGAATCGATTGGGCTTCTGTTGTGGTCGGTCGACCTACTATTCGGGTCGGTCGACCGCTTCCTGTTGGGCTTCTTTTATTTCCGGCATTCCTTGAAATTTGGGCTTAGTTAAAATTCAGGACTGGTCGGCCGACCCGTTTAGCTGGTCGGTCGACCGCCTCTGTACGGAAATCTTTGGATTTCTCTTGTTTTGACTTTTGGCACTTGACTTTGACTCCAATTGACTTTCCATTTAATCCTCAATTAAGCAAAAGACTCGAGGATACGAATTTGGTGCTAAATCGTCTCTTTTCCGCATAAATCTGCAAAAGTGCATAAAAATACGAAAGTACACAATTTGTGGGAAATAAAGGCTAAAACATAGTAAATGAGCGACCAAATACGTGTAAAAATAGATGTAAAACATCATAAAATAGACACGTATCAAATTCCCCAAACCAAACCCTTGCTTGCCCTCAAGCAAGAAATAGACTCGATCCTAACTAATGGAACGATTTCAAACTCAGAGCGAAATTTACATGTCAGCCTAAACCAATACCAAGAACAAAATGAGATAATATTCAAATCATGCAAACGAGTTATGGTGTCGTCAAACTTGCAACACTAGAGACTATAGAGACTTTATACCATGGACTCTCGCGGTGCGCTCGAGACACTCATGAAGCAAAGGGTGAGTATATGTAAAAGATAGAAAGAAGTAATTTTGTAGAGACACTCACCTAACTGCGACCCATGAAAACATGCCTGCAATCTAACATGAACAGGAATTCTACAACTTTGTATAACAATCTTATTTAAGTGACCTAGATACATGCAAATGAGGTACGAAAGGTATGTGAGGTTAAAGGTAAAAGTGGTTAAGATGTTTTTGGATTTGTGGGGTTAGTAGCCAAGCTAGTAAAACCGATTCCCAACAACATATTTCACAACTTTTTTTGATATTAAGAAAGTGCTCTTTTGTAGCACAACTCCCACATTTGAATATAAGAAAGGACTCCCAAATATTTTTGAATGAAGTACGGGAGTGATAACATATAAAAGAAAGGGATTTTGGAACGAAAAAATTTTATTGATGGTGTCAGGCGGTCGACCGACCTATAGATGTGGTCGGTCGACTGTCGTCTGCATTTTCCGGATTTTTTTTTTCGTTTTTTCTTTTTTCTTTCTTTCTTTTCTGAATTTTTTTTTCTGTTCTTGTTCTTTTCTTTCTTTTCTCTTTTTGCTCATGATAGCATACAAACCAAGATGCCTCAAAAAATAAACCAAAGACCACAAATACTAGCTTGGAAGGGTAGGCTAAGTATGGGATGTAGTTTTGGGGGAATAAAAAGGCAATTTTGGTTATGTGAAGCTTATGGGTAAATATGAGAAAAGAGATCCCAAATGCACGTATCAAGACTCACAAAACGAGAAAGTAAAACAAGTATATAGCAATTCAAGCTCATGTTTATGCATATTGATGTAACATGTTCCAAGGGGAGTACTACTCACATCCTAGACAACTGGTTTAAGAATGAAACCAGGAAATAAGCTCTAAACCTTAGAATGTATAGTAGGTTACCAAGGTATAAGTCAAGTCTCAAGATATACAAATTGACAAAAACTCGTAGATATGCAAAAGACTTTCATACTAAAACAAGTTGACAAGGCAAGATAAAGGCATAAACATGTAAGAAAGCAAAATCATCCTTGAAATACTTTTCGTTCCGACTCGACCTATATGCTAAAATAAACGTGCATTTTTTTGGAATTTTAATTTTTTTGGATTTTTGTATATATAAGGAAAATAAAGAAAAGAACAATGCAAGACAGAAATGCAGTAAACGTGTGACAAAATGCAATGCATGTAACACGAAACCATTCCCCAAACCAACCCGCACAATGTCCCCATTGTGCATTAGCCTAAGTAAAGGTTTTTAGAAAATTAAAAGATAAATGCAAGTAAAAAAAAAAAAACTTAAGAAAAAACTGGAAAGAACTCACTGGGTAAAAAGATGTATGAGAAAAACCTCCCCAAACCAGCGTAAGCTGGGAGGTTTTGGTGGTCAGCAGTGCCACTAAAGTACCAAAGACGATTTCATGATTTCCAAGGAAGAAAAACGAAAGACTGCAGCGGACAGTAGGTCGACCGACCGGCTAAACGGGTCGATCGACCTCCTGTGAACATCGGAAAAATCTGCGATACAGCGCCTCTGGTCGACCGACCGATTTTTCTGGTCGGTCGACCAGCTGAGTCCTGGAGGTCTTCTTTTCTTCGGAAATCCTGAAAAAGCAAGAAAAAAAAAGCGCGCCCAACAATGCGCGAGATGCCAAAACGATTCTTAAAGTCTTAACTACTAGCAAGCCAAACTAAAAAGTCTCACACAACATAAAATAAATTGTCTTAAAACTGCAACTTAAAAACAACTATCCGTTAAAGATGCGGAAAATATCCGACCACGGCTTCTGACGGCATGCCGTAGTCTCCACAGTTTTTGCTTTAGTAGCAAAACACATCTTCTTTCCTCCGTCGTAAAGCATATGCGACGGTCTCTCTTCTTGAGCCTGCTTCCTCTTCCTTTTCTCCTCTCGATCCACGACGTCTGGATCCTCATCCTCTTCATAGCTTAAGCATCCCATTCCTCCTCTTTGGATGATGACTTCCTTCTCCTTGGGTTTCCCCAAACCAGTTCCTGCAATAGTCATAACAGAAGTGTCCTCCCTATTGCTCCCAATCTGGGGCGGAGGTGTAAAAACAGATACAGGAACAGGTAATAAAGTGGGAGAAGTAGTGATGACCTCATACTTCTTCTCAGAAGTGATAGCATTACACGTGATGGGGGTCATAGCATCCTTCTTCCTATAAGATAGGCCATAGATAATAGAATGTTTGCCTACTTTGAAGGTTAGAGTTCCAGTGCCTACATCTATAATGGCACCTGCAGTGTGAAGAAAGGGTCTTCCTAGAATTATGGGTATATGGGCATCCTCTGGGATGTCCAAGACAACAAAGTCAACTGGGAAGAAAAACCTGTCTATACGCACAGGGATGTTTTCTAACACCCCTACAGGTTCCATAGATGTGCGATCTGCCATCTGGACGGTCATACTGGTCACTGCAAATTCGGTCATTCCTAGTTTTAAGGCAACGCTTAAGGGCATGACACTTATACTAGCACCTAAGTCGCATAGAGCCTTCTTAACTGGGAAGGTTCCTATATTACAAGGGACAGAAAAACTTCCAGGGTCCTCTAGTTTATAAGGGGCAATAACATGTGTTAAAAAACTAGATGACTCTTCAGTGAGGGCCACCGACTCAACCTTTTCTAGAGACCTCTTTCTTGACAAAAGTTGTCTCATGAATTTAAGATAGGAAGGAACTTGTTGAACTAATTCTAAAAATGGGACTTGAACATTTAATGAACGAATCACATCCTTAAATTTGTCAAAAGATACCTGATCCTTTGAAGGCACGAGTCTTTCTGGAAAAGGAGCAGCTGAAGATTCAGTATTTGCACCCCTTTTTAAAAATCTGGGGGTCTTGTCACCCCTGAAAAGGAAATCCCGTAAGTTATTCGGCAATTCTGGACGAAAGGGAACTTCAGGTTCTGCTTCGGTGGTCGGTCGACCGGTATTATTGGTCGGTCGACCAGTCTTCTGTTCAGGACAAATTTCCGGATCCTGCTCTGTGGTCGGTCGACCAGAAGCTTCGGTCGGTCGACCGCCTTCGCTGCTACTCGCCTGTTTTTCTTTCTCAGCCCCCACTTTAGCTCCACTTCGCAGGGTTACGACGTTTAGAGTCTCCTTCTTCTGGTCCGGCTTGGTCGGAAGTTGACCCGGAGCCCTAGTATCATTCTTGCTCGCGATCTGAGCAATCTGGGACTCTAACATCTTCATCCCTGCCTCTCTAGCCTGTGACTCCTTCTGAACCAACCCGATAAGATTTTGGATAAGAGCATCTGTGTTGGGTGGTGGATTAGAAGGTGGTTGAGGGTTGAAAGGTGTTCTTTGGAAGTTTTGTTTATGTGGGGGTACATAAGTGGAATTTTGCTGAGGTTGCATGCCCTGTGGGTTTTGAACATTCTGGCTTGTCCACCTTAAGTTGGGATGGACATTGTTATTATTCGGATCATAGAAATTGTTCCCACGGTAATGCTGAAAAGCGGCACATGTTTCATTAGATGAAGTACAGAACTTTGACACATGCCCTTCTCCACCGCACCTCTCACAAGCAAAGGGTCCGTCCTGAACGGCGTTCACCTGGTATATTCCTCCCTTGCTTCCACTCCCTAGATCGAGCTTTCCTGCAGCCTCAAATTTTTCTAGCTTGGCTGTCAAGGCCTCAATTGCTGACAGGTTGTACTCAGATTTCCTCTGGTTTCCCCTAGAAGTACCATGCTCAGCGCGGTGCACAGCAACATCTTCTATTAACTTGAGACCCTTAGTCTCTCCTGAATTATCTTGGAATCTCCCATTAGCTGCAGCATCTAAGTAGGCCCTGTTGTCATCATAGAGACCATTGTAGAACTGGTTGCAAAGAAACCATTGTTCGAATCCATGATGTGGTATGGATCGAACAAGTCTCTTGAACCTGTCCCACGCCTCGCTAAAGTCTTCATTGGGACCTTGCTTGAAATTGGTAATCTGCGCTCTTAAGGCATTCGTCTTTGATGCAGAATAGTATTTCCTGTAGAATGCTAAGGCTAAGGTGTTCCAGTCTGTAACTCCCGCAGCAGTGCGGTCAAGATCTCTGTACCACTCTCTCGCAGAGTCCCTAAGGGAGAAGATAAACATGGTCTGTTTAATCTGGTCCTGCGTCACTCCTTCTGGGGGTGCTATAGAACATATGTAATCTGTGAAGATTTCAATATGCTTAGCAGCATCCTCATTGGCCGAGCCTCCAAATTGGTTTCTTTCAACCATAGTAATGTAGGCAGGCTTGGCCTCGAATGGCTTCCCAGTACCTGCAGGTAAAGTGAACCCTTTGTATAGGTCCTTTGCCTGAGGCATGGAGTGACTGGCAATAGTAGCTTCTTCTGCCATATTATCTTCTTCTTTAGGAAAAACTGGAAAGTAGGTAAAATGTGGTGTTTTTGGTGAAGGTGGATTGATGGGTGAATTTGGTTGTGAAGGTGGTGTTTTTGGTGAAGATGGTGGTAATTCGAATAAGCCTTCTTGAAATAAGGAAGATGGTGAGCCTCCTTCCTGATTTGGTAGAAGTTGCTTTCTTCTTTCTCTAAGAGTCCTCTCAATTTCGAGATCAAGTGGTAGGAGTTCTCCTTGAACTGACCTGCGCATAAGAGGAAACTACAAGAAAAAAGTGAGAGGGTTTAAGGAACAAAAAGTTCCTTAAACAAAGAGAAACAAAAACAAAAAACAATAAACACTGGCGTCACCTCCCCGGCAACGGCGCCAAAATTTGATGCCCGTCGTTGGGGGTACCAAAGATAAATTTATAATTCCTAACTTTAACAATAGATAGTGAAAGTCAGGGTCGAACCACAA
Source organism: Silene conica (assembly GCA_029255685.2). Classification (NCBI taxonomy): domain Eukaryota; kingdom Viridiplantae; phylum Streptophyta; class Magnoliopsida; order Caryophyllales; family Caryophyllaceae; genus Silene; species Silene conica. The sequence continues at coordinate 1,692,267 of CM055311.2, read as the reverse complement.
GGAGGTGGGGAATGTTTATTGTTTGATGTTAATGTTTTAAAGGTAACAAATTTGGGGGTTTGATTGGTTGATTACTAAGTCTAAAGTAAAGATAAAAATAAAACAAGAAAATAAAGATGAGATTAAAACTATATAAAAGGGATGCTAGGATGTTTGGGTAATAAATAGCTAAGGTAAAATAAATCCTAAGGTCAACATGTATTGCAGTCGCGTAAGGGGGCGTAACATATCTTTTTAAGTCTATGCTACTTAATAGCTCCTTTCGGAGGCTATGCTATTAGTTCCTAGGTCTCACAATTATTGGGTGTCAACAATAAGGGTGATTCCTAAATTCCAGGTCACATACCTTTCAGCCTTGAGTAACCTATCCGTCTTAAGGTGTAAACCAATGCCCTTCCCGTATCTTTCAATCTTGGGTAGGTCATTACTAACATCCTACAAATCTCCTTATGGTCTCATTGCAGGATATTATAATTAACAAGAAAAGACGAAATAAGAAAACATACGCGGGTGGTCGACCGACCGGCTACTCCAGTCGGCCGACCACGGCCTCGGTCGACCGACCAGCTATTCCAGTCGGCCGACCGTGGTCCTGCTACAAGTCGGTCTTTCGAATTCTATTTACCTACGCATATTCATCCCCTACATCCTAACATATGAAAATTAGCTACTCATGGTTGTTAAGATGATTATGAAATTGAGAATAAACATGGAGAACATAGTAAATAATCTAAACATGCAAGATTCAATAAAGCTTGGGATTCTAACTTAACAATTATAATAAAAATAAGAACTATAATAAAAAGCTAGATTAAAAGAGTAATTACCACAATTGGAATTAGGGCAGAAAGGAACAAACTTTATTGAATGCTTGAGAATTATTGAAAGATTACAAAACTAAACCTGATAAAACTTGATACTGAAAGATTCGATGCAAAACTTGATTATCAAGATCTAAGATATCTAAACCCTAGCTACAAGATTAGCTTATATAGGGTAAGAGATTAGAGTTTCCTAAAGACTCTAATTCTAGTTTATTTCCGAAAAGAATCGATTGGGCTTCTGTTGTGGTCGGTCGACCTACTATTCGGGTCGGTCGACCGCTTCCTGTTGGGCTTCTTTTATTTCCGGCATTCTTTGAAATTTGGGCTTAGTTAAAATTCAGGACTGGTCGGCCGACCCGTTTAGCTGGTCGGTCGACCGCCTCTGTACGGAAATCTTTGGATTTCTCTTGTTTTGACTTTTGGCACTTGACTTTGACTCCAATTGACTTTCCATTTAATCCTCAATTAAGCAAAAGACTCGAGGATACGAATTTGGTGCTAAATCGTCTCTTTTCCGCATAAATCTGCAAAAGTGCATAAAAATACGAAAGTACACAATTTGTGGGAAATAAAGGCTAAAACATAGTAAATGAGCGACCAAATACGTGTAAAAATAGATGTAAAACATCATAAAATAGACACGTATCAACCCCCATCACTTATAATGCTATCACTTCTGAAAAGAAGTATGAGGTCATCACTACTTCTCCTACCTTATTGCCTATTCTTGTATCTGTTTTTACACCTCCGCCCCAGATTGGGAGCAGTACGGAGGACACTTCTATTATGGCTAGTGAAGGAATTGGTTTGGGGAAACACAAAGTGAAGGAAGTCGTAGTCCAGAGAGGAGGAATGGGATGCTTAAGCTATAAAGAAGATGAAGACCCAGATGTCGTGGATCGGGAAGAGAAGAAGAAGAGGAGGCAAGCTTAAGAGGAGAGGTCGTCGCATATGCTTTGCGACGGCGGGAAGAAGATGTGTTTTGCTACTCAAGCAAACACTATGGAGACTACGGCTTGTCGTCAAAAGCCGTGGTCGGATATTTTCCGCATCTTTAGCGGATAGTTGTTTCAAATTTCAGTTTTAAGACAATTTACTTTTGTTGTGTGAGACTTTTTAATTTGGTTTGCTCGTAGTTTTAGAACTTTTTCCTTTATGCTTGCGTAGTTAAGACTTTAGACTTATTTCTGGAATCTCGCGCGTATGTTGGGCGCATATATTTTTCTTGCTTTTTCAGGTTTTTATGAAGAAACGAAGACCACTGGGACACAGAGGGTCGACCGACCAGATACTAAAGTCGGTCGACCTAGCCATGTATCGCTGAAATTCCTGTAGTTTACAGGAAGGTCGGTCGACCTACTATATGGGTCGGTCGACCTACCTGTCCGTCACAGTCAGTTCGTTTCTTCCTCAGAAATCGTGCAACCGTTCTTTGGTACTTGAGTGGCATTGCTAGCCACCAAAACCTCCCAGCTTACGCTGGTTTGGGGAGGTTTTTCTCTTACGTCTATTAATCCAGTGAGTTCTTTCCAGTTTTTCCTTAGTCTTTATTTCCTTTGCACCTTTTCTTTAATTTTCTGAAACCTTCACTTAGGCTAATGCACAATGGGGACATTGTGCGGGTTGGTTTGGGGAATGGTTTCGTGCCACATGCATTGCATTTTGTCACACGTTTATTGCATTTCTGTCTTGCATTGTTCTTTTCTTTATTTTCTCTACCTATACAAAAGAAAAAAAAATAATAAAAAAAATATATAGAAAAATTTCAAAAAAATTCCAAAAAAAATGCACGTTTATTTTAGCATATAGGTCGAGTCGGAACGAAAGTATTTCAAGGATGATTTAGCTTTCTTACATGTTTATGCCTTTACCTTGCCTTGTCAACTTGTTTTAGTATGAGAGTCTTTTGCATATCTACGATGTTTTTGTCAAACTATCTGTATATCTTGAGACTTGACTTATACCTTGGCAACCTACTATACATTCTAAGGTTTAGAGCTTATTTCCTGGTTTCATTTTTAAACAGTTGTCTAGGATGTGAGTAGTACTCCCCTTGGAACATGTTACATCAATATGCATAAACATGAACTTGAATTGCTATATACTTGTTTTACTTTCTCGTTTTGTGAGTCCTGGTACGTGCATTTGGGTTCCCTTTTCTCATATTTACCCATAAGCTTCACATAACCAAAATTGCCTTTTATTCCCCCAAAACTATATCCCATACTCAGCCTACCCTTCCAAGCTAGTATTTGTGGTCTTTGGTTTATTTTGAGGCATCTTGGTTTGTATGCGATCTTGACCAAATTAGAAAAAAAAGAAAGAAAGAAAAAGTAAAAAACATACAGAAGTCAGTCGACCGACCACCATTATAGGTCGGCCGATCACTGACAGGTTCAGAAAATCAAAAAAAAAAAAATTCGTACCAAATTCCTTTCTTTTATGTGTTATCACTCCCGTACTTCATTCAAAAATTTGGGAGTCCTTTCTTATTTTCAATGTGAGAGTTGTGCTACAAAAGAGCACTTTCTTAATTTCAAGAGTTGTGAAATATGTTGATGGAAATCGGTTTTACTAGCTTGGCTACTAATCCCACAAATCCAAAAACATCTTAACCACTTTTTACCTTTTACCTCACATATCTTTCATTACCTCAATTGCATGTATCTGGGTCACTTAATGAGTTTGTTATACATAGTTGTAGAATTCTTGTTCATATTAGATTGCAGGCATGTTTTCATGGGTCGCAGTTAGGTGAGTGTCATTACAAATATACTTCTTTCTATCTTTTACATATACTCACCCTTTGCTTCATGAGTGTCTCGAGCCTACCGCGAGAGTCCATGGTAATAAGTCTCTATAATCTGTAGTTTGCAAGTTTGACGACACCATAACTCGTTTGCATGATTTGAATACTTTCTCATTTTGTACTTGGCATTGGTTTAGGCTTACATATAAATTTCGCTCTGAGATTGAAATCGTTCCATTAGTTAAGATCGAGTCTATTTCTTGCTTGAGGGCAAGCAAGGTTTGGTTTGGGGAATTTGATGCGTGTCTATTTTATGATGTTTTTCATTTATTTTTACACGCATTTGGTCGCTCATTTTCTATGTTTTAGCCCTTTTTTCCCAACAATCGTGTACTTTCGTATTTTTATGCACTTTTGCAGATTTATGCGGAAAAGGGACGATTTAGCACCAAATTCATGTCCTCGAGTCTTTTGCATAATTAAGGAACGAAGGAAAGTTAACTGGAGTCTTTATTTAAGTACCAAGAGTCAAAACGAGAAGAAAACCGGAGATTTTCCATGCGGATACGGTCGACCGACCTACTTTATGGGTCGGCCGACCAGGCCTAATTTTTATGAAGTCTAGAATCTGAAGAAAAGCCCAGAATTTGCTAAGCCCGTAAAAGAGGTCGACCGACCCACCCAAGTGGTCGACCGACCTCAGCGAAGCCCAGGAACGTTTTTTCGGAAATAGTTTAGAAGTAGGAGTCTTTAGGAAACTCTAATCTTTTGCCCTATATAAGCCAATCTTGTAATTAGGGTTAGACATCGAGTTTTATTTAGAAGAAGTTACAATCTAGTTTTATTCCAGCTTTAGTTTTGTAATCTTTCAATAATTCCCAAGCATTCAATAAAGTTTGTTCCTTTCTGCCCTAATTCCGACTGTGGTAATTACTCTTTTAATCTAGCTTTATTATTGTTCTTATTACTATTGCATCCAATTAAGATAGAATTCTCAAGCTTTATTGAATCTCGCATGTTTAGATTATTTACTATGTTTACCATGTTTATTCCCATCTTTATTATCGTTTCAATTACCATGCATAGCTAAATTTCATATGTTAGGATGTAGGGGATGAATATGCGTAGGTAGTATCGATTCCGAGACCGACTTGTAGCAGAGCCGCGGTCGGCCGACTCAAATAATGGGTCGGTCAACCGAGGCGGTGGTCGGCCGACTGGAGTAGCTGGTCGGTCGACCCACTCGCGCATGAATCCTGTTTCGTCTTCTTGTTGACTATAATATCCTACAATGCGACTGAAAGAAGACTTGTAGGATGTTAATAATGACCTACCCAAGATTGAGAGATACGGGAAGGGCATTGGTTTACACCTTAAGACGACTAGGTTACTTAAGAATGAAAGGTATGTGACCTAGGATTTAGGAATCACCCTTATTGTTGACACCCAATAATTGTGAGACCTAGGAACTAATAGCATAGGTCGAAAGGAGCTATTAGGTACCATAGACCGAAAGGATATGTTACACCCCTTACGCGACTGCAGTACATGTTGACTTAGGATTTATATTACCTTAGCTATTTATTACCCCAAACATCCTAGCATCCCTTTTATTATATTTTATTCTCATCTTTTATTATTTGTTTGTTTTAATCTTTGCCTTAGAATTAGTAATCAACAATCAAACCCCCAAATTTGTTACCTTTAAACATTAAACACCAAACAATAAACATTCCCCACCTCTCTGTGGTTCGACCCTGACTTTCGCTATCTATTGTTAAAGTTAGGAATTATAAATTTTATCTTTGGTACCCTCAACGACGGGCATCAGGGACCGTGTCGGTGGCTGTTGAGGTGGAGTCTAGGGTAGAGGTAGGTGGTGTTTAGAGCACCATAGTCCAAGGAAGGTGGTCACGGTAGTGTGGTGGTAGTTAAGGCAGCGAGGAGGTGTCGAAAAGGGGCTGGAAAGTAGTGTGTCGAAAGAGTTGTTGACGGCTGTCGAGTACGGTTTTGATAGGGGTTTGCTAGGGTGCGTGGTTGTTAGTGTTATTATTGTTAATAAGTTTATTATTATTATTATTATTATTATTATTATTATTATTATTATTATTATTATTATTATTATTAGTATTTTGCTTTGGTGTTAAACAAAAAGGAGGTGGTTAATTATTAAGATGTTTTAATTGAAGGATCTATGAGTCGGAATTTCCCCTTTAAGAAAGTTACTATTTCGGGAAGTTTACAGTTATGGAAACTTTCCATTTGTAGAAGGTTGCTAATTATAGTAGCTATTTTGTCTGACATGGGGGTTTGGAAAGATTTGTTAATCGTTACGTAATATATATGTTTAGGTGACAGGTTCCGAGTGAGAATTTCTAGCTGCTGCATGGTTGACATTTCTATTCCGCAAGTCGAGGTAGGGGAATACCGTATGCCTGTTGATGAGTTATTTTATTATTAAACGTTGATAACAATGTTCATCTTATTATATTGAATGATTGATATATTGCTTTATTTGATTGAATAATTCTGTGACACGATACGATGTGATGAATAATGGGTCTTGTGATATGGAGCGGAGTTTATTTGGTGTTGGATCGGTGCGGAGTTTATTTGGTGTTGGATCGGTGCGGAGTTTATTTGGTGTTGGATCGGTGCGGAGTTTATTTGGTGTTGGATCGGTGCGGAGTTTATTTAGCGTTGGATCGGTGCGGAGTTTATTTGGTGTTGGATCGGTGCGGAGTTTATTTGGCGTTGGATCGGTGCGGAGTATATTATATTGTCGGCTTATTTATTTATTTTCTTTTCCTCTACTTAACCTCGTGGTTGACCCTGTGTATTCGTGATCACCTGTGATGAACCAATCTATTGGGGAGCAGATTGACAGGTGGCTGAGACTAAGGGGGAGCTATGGGAGAAAGAGCTTGGATCCGGACCAGACTAGAGTCTAGATCACCTTAGTCAGTTTAGCATAAGTTGTACTTTCTTTATTTTGTTAAGACTTTCGGATACAGTTGTAAGAACATGTTATGAGTTTAATTTTAATTAAAGTACTGGTTATCTTTCCTTTGTATCTACTGCCTCGGGAAACCGAGATGGTAACACCTTTATTTATTTGAGGAGTCCTAGTACAGGCCCTTGAATAAATGGGGGTGTTATTAAGTGGTATCAGAGCGAACGATCCTCAGACCTAACCAAATGAATAATAATGAATATAGGAAGAGTCTAATAAAATGAACCCCGAGATGAAACTGCTAGGAGCCCCAAAAAGGAACGGGATGAGTTAGGGGCCCCCTCACACCAGGCCTGGGCCCTTTCGGTTCTGTCTCGGGAACCCAATGAGAGAAATTGAAGAGTGGGGTAGACTATAGTGACCTAGTAATATGATGCTAACGTTCTTACAGGAGAAGAACGAGGTAAGTCATATGGGAGTTCTGATTAAGGATATGTGCAATATGGACTGTGGATTTATGTGATGATTGAATTGAAATTATCAGAGTTTGGGAGTTGTATTTGTTGAGCCATGGTTAGAGTGATGTGATAATGTGATTTTGATATTTGAACTGAAATGGAATGACTATCGTATCTATGTAATATATTGTTGGTATTTGAACACGAATGATCAGACTTATATAAATTAGTAATCCATGTCTAGTGATATGCGGAATGTGTTTCCTAAGCCATGAACGTATGTAGTTATGTGTTGCACATACCGTACTTAAGATTTTATGCCTAGTATATGCATTTAAAGTTGTTATGAAGTTCGTAATCAATAAGGGATACATAGTAGTCTCTAGTTAAGTCTTCGTACTTGGATAAGTTTGATGATGCAATGGGAGAAATTAATTTATTTTGATACACATGTATAACTATCAAGCTATTTAGTTGACCCTATTTCCAGTTTCGAAACCTTTACTGTGTTTTAGATGGCAACTACAAATTGAAATGAGGAATGAATGTTAATATGGTACAGAGTGGTGTCTATGCTTCAAATGATTGTCAACGTGTTTTGGAATAACAAAGGTTGGGTTTGGATGTAGTAGTGTTTATTTGCAAAGGAACCCAAAGTTTTAATCAATTTTCAGAATGTTATCTGGTTTGTGTAGGATGTCATTTTACATGTGTTCCATATATGAGTATGACAATTTTATGTATGATAACCCTCTAAGTTGGTTTTACAATGTTTTGGTTTCATGTTAATATGAGTTATATTCTGAGTGAAATAAATCTTCTAGTTGACCGTGGTTGGATTGTTGCTGCACAGTTCCGTTTTGACCCATCTTTGTGTAAAAGAATACGTTTAAAACGTGGTTATTGTTTATGCATAATTCCACCTTTACTGTTCAGAATATGCGTTTACGTTTTCAAGATGATAGGCCATGTAAAATGTTAATGAGTCGTTACTTAATTGTGATTTTTGCAAGTTGCCAAATTTTCTGTTGAATTGATGTAAAGTTCGTGTCCAGACCAATTGAGTTATGGAAATGGTATTAAACAATTTCCTTGAGATACGCATTCGATTCTTTTCCTATGATTAGCTAGTCTTTTATATTTTCTAAAAGCTATGATCGCTCGCACGTTAGCTAAGCTGTTATTTAATTATGATCTGGTAAGTTGCGGCGTAATGTTTAATTGTTGAAATCGTGAGATGTAAAAGTTTCATATAAAAGTTTAACCAAATGTGATTTATGTGATGTGACCATGTGATATCCTGTTATGACATTAGTAACATGAATAGTAGGCATATGATATGAATATGCACCTTACTATATGATAACATAATCTTGCTTATTTTTATATAAAATAGCTTCAATTATACCGACGCTCTTAATTTCTAGTGATATGACCTCAAATAGTGATGTGATGTTAAAATCGTATTTATCAGAAGAGAGTCTTGACAAGTGGTAGAATGAAATTTGACTTGTAAACTTGTTAGCATGATATAGTAATCTAATTGTTATAAGTAATGGTGATTATTTTGAACAATGTGAATCGTGTTGATGTCCTTTCATATATTTATGGTATAACGTTGTCTAATTCACTGAGCTGATAATCTTTATAACACCATCATGTATATTGTTATGTCACAAACTGAATTGCATCTGCTATGTTTAAAATCTGATCATAGTATATTGAGTTATTAACTGGTTGACATGTGATTTATGGAAGTACTAGCCTTGTGAATTCGTTTACTTTTATCGTTAAATTTTCTTAATTCATGAGCTACAATTTACAAGAACAATGTTTTAGTAAAGGAGAGTCAGAATGTCTCCGTGTAGACTTGTTTCGATTCATGTTTATAAATTGCCACAAATTTCCAATTCACGGTTTCCAAAGTTTCAAAATGTTTTCTAAGCGATGATTATCCAGGATAACGCTTGATGTTGATAATTATAGTGATTGTTTGCAACATGACAATTCTGTAGCTATGTGTCAATGAAATCCTGTTAGAATGCTTAATTGAGATGCTTAGTGTAAAACCTTTATTTTGCAAGTCATATATATTAATAGTTTCATGATAAATGATCTAATGTCAGTAGACGGGAACTGTACCTAAGTGATTTCTGTTAACTTATTGATATTTAGGAATGTTAAACGGTTTTGTTGGTCTATAATTCGTGTATATCTTGTCAACATGTCAATGCCCCATGTTTAATTACGTTAGTTAACTTTGCTCTATGTCTTTTCCGAATATATGATCTTGGTTCTACAATATAATTATGAACAAGAAATGTTTAATTTGTCAATTATGAACTTCGGGTTCAATGATCGTCCACAATGGTGTAAATATACTGAGTTGTGTTAAAGTTTCAAAGGTATGCGCGTGCTAGCTGCTATGGTCCTATCTTACTGCGTAACACAATTCTACCAATTTTAATGCTCTTGTTATTGCTCGAGGTTATATGATTACATGTTAATTAGCTGATGGAATAGAGTTTGAGGGGATTGAATTGCTCGTGAGACTAGCACAAAGACCATGAATGATGTTGTATTGAGATTGAGATTGCAGTTCAGTGTTTTATCAAGTTGTCGCCTTCTTTGACCTTGACTTGCGGGTTAGTAGCTTAGAGTTTTACTCTCTAAGTGTTGAGCAGTTCCTTTAATGGAATATTTGATAATAATGATATTGAAATCGAGATGAGAATTGGTCACTGGTACTGAGTTATGAGTTAGAAATCGATATTGAGATGAAGTATTGATTCGCAGTTTTATTCCGTCAGTTCACTCACCCTTGTCTTTGGTCTTAGGTTCGACGGTGATAATACGATACTTGGTTACTTGGAGTAAGATTCTAGGAGATAGAGTAATATGATGAGGTTACGGGGACGTAACCATGTTTTAAGGGGGATAGGATTGTAAAATCTTAACGATTTTATGGTATGGTTAGTTGTTATAACATGACTATTTGGTATATAGCGATTGTTTATACTTGATAATCCTGGTTAATTCGGTTGTGCATTAATTGTGTTTCGCGAAGTATTCTTTAATTTATTTATACGTTAAACTTTGGGGACAAAGTTTTCTTAACGAGGGTAGAATGTAATATTCAGTGTTTTAAAGTATCTTTATTAGCCTTGGGGTTATGTGGTATCACGTTTTGTGTTCGTTACATGCCCAGTGACCAGATTGTTGACCATGGGATGGTGAACTTCGGGACGAAGTTCATTTTAAGGGGGGAAGACTGTAATACCCCGTAGCTTCATAGTTCGTGATAATGAGAACACTTATGTTAATTGTCTTTTTATGGTGTTTTAGGTTTCGGGCCTATGTAAGTATGTGATATAGGTTGTAAGCACGGTGATATAGGTGTGTGGTTGAACTTCGGGACGAAGTTCATTTTAAGGGGGGAAGACTGTAATACCTCGTAATTTTTATTATAATAGTTGATAATTATGTTTTATATTCGATAATTAAATTATCGAATGCATGTTTTATATTTTATATTTTATTGGTATATATATATAGTAATGAGTTGTTTTATATTATTTATGAGGACGAGGTATACTGATATTTCATTCGATACGTGTTTCTTAATTGCTATGATACGAGTCATATGTGTTCGCTAATTGTAAGTTACGAGTCATGATGGGATTTTAACGTATAAGTTCTCGAGTTGTGTGATGGGCTTGGGTTTATACGTGATGCTTGATGGGTGGGTTAACCATGTGAGAGGAGACCATAAACAAAAGAGAAACAAACCCTAAAACCAAATGCTAATACTCTAGCATCGACATCAGTAACACAAACCCTACTCCTTCATTCCATTCACTCTGCCTCCATTTTACTTACTGCTCCCCTTCCCTAACAGCACAAAACCCTACCTACCGACATCATCGTGAATACTGAAAGAGAGCAAGAAGAAAACACAGCAATAACAACCCTTACCATCATCATCTCACCCGTGCGCAGTGGTGTTTTGTAAGTGATTTTTCGTGCTCTGTTTATGATTTGAATTTGTATATTAGGGTTGTGAGTAATCTTTGTAGTATGTATAATATGTTTAACTTTTATAAACCACCATAGAATCACCATAATCGGCACCAAAACCGCCATGGAAATCATTCATAGTTGCTGTTTGTACTCTGTCTATGACACCTTTGTTTGTCTCAATTCGTTATTGCTCTATTGTCGTGTTTTGGAACTAATTCTTATTGGAGGATTGGGTTCTGCTAGTAGGGTGTTAGTAGGGTATAATGGTGGTGTTGGGATGGCGTGTGGTGGTTGGGAAGTCTAGAGGAACGGTCGTTGTAGGGAGTCTGAAACAGAGTCCAGGAAAACACGGTGGTGTGAGGGAGTTTTGTGACGCCCGTTTCATGGAGCCTACTGGTGTCGAAGCCTGGTGCCTGCCACCAGGGGGTTGTGGGTAGTAGGTGGTGTCGTGAGTAATGATTGGTGGGGGCGATAGCGGTGTTACCAGGTGGGAAAAAGGGTGGTTACAGGGGGGTGGCACACAGTTTTGCAGGAAGTCTGGGGTGTCTGTCGTGACCAGGGACTTTGGGGACCGTGTCGGTTGCTGTTGAGGTGGAGTCTAGGGTAGAGGTAGGTGGTGTTTAGAGCACCATAGTCCAAGGAAGATGGTCACGGTAGTGTGGTGGTAGTTGAGGCAGCGAGGAGGTGTCGAAAAGGGGCTGGAAAGTAGTGTGTCGAAAGAGTTGTTGACGGCTGTCGAGTACGGTTTTGATAGGGGTTTGCTAGGGTGCGTGGTTGTTAGTGTTATTATTGTTAATAAGTTTATTATTCTTATTATTATTATTATTATTATTATTATTATTAATATTATTATTATTAATATTATTAGTATTTTGCTTTGGTGTTAAACAAAAAGGAGGTCGTTAATTATTAAGATGTTTTAATTGAAGGATCTATGAGTCGGAATTTCCCCTTTAAGAAAGTTACTATTTCGGGAAGTTTCCAATTATGGAGACTTTCCATTTGTAGAAGGTTGCTAATTATAGTAGCTATTTTGTCTGACATGGGGGTTTGGAAAGATTTGTTAATCGTTACGTAATATATATGTTTAGGTAACGGGTTCCGCGTGAGACATTTCTAGCTGCTGCATGGTTGACATTTCTATTCCGCAAGTCGAGGTAGGGGAATACCGTATGCCTGTTGATGAGTTATTTGATTATTAAACGTTGATAACAATGTTCATCTTATTATATTGAATGATTGATATATTGCTTTATTTGATTGAATAATTCTGTGACACGATACGATGTGATGAATAATGGGTCTTGTGATATGGAGCGGAGTATATTCGGTCTTGTGATCGGTGCGGAGTTTATTTGGTGTTGGATCGGTGCGGAGTTTATTTGGTGTTGGATCGGTGCGGAGTTTATTTGGTGTTGGATCGGTGCGGAGTTTATTTGGGGTTGGATCGGTGCGGAGTTTATTTGGCGTTGGATCGGTGCGGAGTTTATTTGGTGTTGGATCGGTGCGGAGTTTATTTGGCATTGGATCGGTGCGGAGTTTATTTGGCGTTGGATCGGTGCGGAGTATATTATATTGTTGGCTTATTTATTTATTTTCTTTTCCTCTACTCAACCTCGTGGTTGACCCTGTGTATTTGTGATCACCTGTGATGAACCAATCTATTGGGGAGCAGATTGACAGATGGCTGAGACTAAGGGGGAGCTATGGGAGAAAGAGCTTGGATCCGGACCAGACTAGAGTCTAGATCACCTTAGTCAGTTTAGCATAAGTTGTACTTTCTTTATTTTGTTAAGACTTTCGGATACAGTTGTAAGAACATGTTATGAGTTTAATTTTAATTAAAGTACTGGTTATCTTTCCTTTGTATCTACTGCCTCGGGAAACCGAGATGGTAACACCTTTATTTATTTGAGGAGTCCTAGTACAGGCCCTTGAATAAATGGGGGTGTTACAAAAAGTTTATTGGACCATTTGAGATTTTGGGCAGGGTTGGGGAGGTGGCATATCGGTTAGCTTTACCACCAGCTCTCTCCAGGGTCCATAATGTGTTCCATGTGTCTCAATTGAGGAAGTATGTGAGTGATCCCTCCCATGTACTGAGCCATGAGGTGATTGAGGTCGATGAGCAACTTACTTATGTTGAGCTTCCAAAGGAGATTTTGGATAGGAAGATTGGAAAGACGCGAAATGGAGAGATAGTGTTGGTCAAGGTCTTATGGACCAATCACAACATGGAGGAGGCTACTTGGGAGTCCGAGGTCTCCATGAAGGAGCGTTATCCGCAGCTTTTCATTTGAGGTAAGTTACGAGGACGTAACTCTTTTTTTTAGTGGGGTAGAATGTTACATTTCATGATTTTAACATGTTTTTATATGATTAGGGTGTGTCGTGCGTATGTGTTAACGTTATGAGTGGGTGAACTTCGGGACGAAGTTCATTTTAAGGGGGGAAGACTGTAATAACTCGAATTATTATTATTAAAAAATAGTAATTTATGGGTAATTTATGAACGAGCGATGAGTTACTTTTTAAGATAGTCGTTTTATAAGCTTGTGCATACTCGTTTTGATGAGCGTTTAAGTACTACTGTGGGATTCGAAATTGGGACCAAGGCACCATGTAATTATATTTGATGTATGGTATTTGTGTGGCTCGAACCGGAGACCTGTGGTGTGGCCTGCAGTGGGCCTCGATTGGCGTGCCAATAAGGCAGCCCACACGGAAATGCAGAAACAGTGAGCAAGGGTGTTGTCTGCCGCCATATATAGCAAGAGTTTTTCATACCCTAACCCTATTCAAACTCAAACTAGATCTCACTAAAACCTAGCCGTCACTTTAGGGAAGGAAAGGAGCCTGCTCACAGTGGTTATAGGCTGACCTAGGGTACCTCGAATTGGCCAAGAACCTGGTATGCTCACCACGACCACTGTAATCTCAGTTTTATGTATAGTTTTTGTCGTCTGTTTAGGGGTATGCAAACACGTTTATTACTGGTTGTTTTTACATGCGTTTATACTAGGATGTATAGAGAGTATATGTTGGTCATGGGTGTTGTGTCGTTGGTTGTTTTTTCACACTTTCGAAGGTGGCAAAAACGGTGTCAGGGAAGGGGAGTAATACGGTTTCAACAGTTGTTTTGCTTTGATGCGTTTTTATAATCAATTTTTAGATTTGTTATATGTCTATTGTTTTGGATCTTTGGGTGTTGAGACAGGTGGTTTATGGGGGTTTCTCGTGGTGGTGGTCTCAGGGTACGGTGGTGTCTGGTCATGGTGGTACAGGGTGGTTTGTCAGGGGTGGTCGTGAGGTTGTGTTTTGGTTGCAGTCCAGTGTCGTTTTGTTTAGGCGTGTACAGGGGTGTTTGGGGGTGGTAGCATTGAGGACTCGGGGGAGGTCAGTGCGATGCTACCACCGTGTCTAGAGTCTGGAGTCCAGGGGTGGTCTTGGTGGTCACGGTTGGTGGTAGTTGTGGCAGGGTTTGCGTCGATGTGAGGGTTAAGTCGTGTGGTCAGGGTCGTAGGTGAGGAACCAGGCCTGATCTAGGCCCTGGTTCAACTCACCGGTGGCTGGTGGTTGTGGTGGTAGAAGGCAGTCGGGGTGTTGGTGTCGGTGGCTGCCGGTGGTGGCTGGGCGTGTCTCGGTGGTGTTGTAAGGGGCTGTTCACGAGGGAGCCGCGGGTTGAGTGTAGGGCTGTTTGTTTATTTTGTTTACTTCATTTTATTTCATTTTATTTTATTTATTTATTTTTATTATATTCTATACATAAATACATTTAATTAATTATGGTAATATTATTATTAGTAGTATTAATATTATTGTAATTAAGGAAATGATATTGTTATTATTATGAAATATTGGTATTTATGAGGGTGTTAATATATGTTTTGGGTAGTTTGAATTTCAAACTAAAGTTGCCATGTTTAGAAGATTACCTATTTTAGAAGTTACTATATTTGGGAGATGTTTATTTAAGGAAAGTTTCTATTTTTAGTAAGTCGTAAGTGTATCACGTAAATTAGGGAGTCTTATTAATTATGCGCGTTACACGTTTAGGTAACGATTTCCGAGTGGAACATTTTTAGCTGCTGTGCAACTGACGACTTCATCCGATTGTTGAGGTAGGGGAATATTGTATCTGTAATTGTGAATTGGCATGAGGATACTCATCGTATGAATGATTTATTAAGCTTTGAATATATATTATGACTGATTCTTATTATTGATTGATGTGGAGGACGGAGGTTGTGAATTGGGTCTTGTGATAAGGGTCTTGTGATAAGGGACTTGTGATATGGCCATGGGAGGTGTGATGTGTTGGGAGTGTTGTGGAGGAATGAATTGAAGGAGATGGAGGAATTGTATACTGTGATATTTCATGTCTTAATCATATTGCCTACTCAACCTCGTGTTGACCCTGTTTGCTGTTTGTTGTTGTGTCTGTGTTGATCCAATTTATTCGGGAGCAAAATGAAAGGTTTAGACTTATGGATGCTGGAAGGGTGGAGAGGACTTGGACCAGACCTGTCTAGTGATAGCTCAGTCATTTAGTTTTCACCGTACTTGAACTTTCAATTTTGGTTTATGGACATATGTAATTTCATTGAGACTTTGTTTCTCATTTATTTACTTAATAAAGTACTGAATTTCTTCCTTTGTTATCTACTACCTCGGGTAACCGAGATGGTAACACCCTTGGTTATTTGGAGAGTCCTAGTTCAGGCCTCTAAATAAATGGGGGTGTTACAAGTAAAGCTCGGGTTATCAAGGAAAAAGTTTTGACCAACATATAACCAAAATGCACGACATGTAAGCCGTAACATGCAAAAGATATTTTCAAAATTGACCATCTTTAAAATCAACAGAGCATGCTTGAAAAAGTTATTATACATGAACAGAACATTTTTGTATAACTAATGACGAAACATAACATCAAGTCATAAACAACACAAATAACACAATTATTAATTAAACGAAACATTAACGCATAAGCAAACAAGTAGACGAACGATACATTAAACACATTAAGTAACGATATGAAACATAAAAGATAACAAACAAATACATCAGCACACATGTAAAACAATTAACACGTATGCGAAATATTAAGGCATAAAAAAATAAGTAGATGAACAATACATGTACTATGATTAAAACGATATGAAACATTAAGATGCAAACAAACAAGTCCTTAAGTGTTTCTACCCCATTTACTCTCACTCATTTACTAAGTCATTAGAATTTTAGTCAGAAACTACGCGAGAGTTGGGAGCGTGTTCGCTCTGATATCAACTGTAACAACCCGGATTTCACCATAAAGGAAAAACATAATATAAATGAATATCAGAGTGTAACTCAATGATAACTGGGTTAAGGTGGCGGAAACACCTCACCCAAATCCGGATCGATACTCAAATCGAAAACCAAACTAATACATTATTCAAAGGTTCTTATAAACTTAAAGCAAAGGTCCTAAACGATTTATTAAGCTTGCTTCACAAATTCCCCAAGCAAGCATCAACCAAACAGCGACCACCTGAACAACCTGAGAAGTGGGGGTCGACAATCAGTCGGGAGTAACTAGATGCTCTCCCAGTCATGTTTACAACAAGTGAATGTAACCAACAATCAAAAACAATTGAAATGTAAAACCAGTACACATGCGAGATCATCTACACTCATGAAACTCAATCAAACTTACCTTCATTTGAAGATATATTACGATGATTATGTGAGAATGCAACACAACATGACATGAAAGCAAGCTTAGCATACCAAGATATTCTCGACACCAGACAAATGAAACCAAACGAACCTAGACCATATGCGACCACTAGACCATGAACATTGACAACCCGAAATAGCACACGATCTAAAGCACACAAGGCACAAAGCTAGCATCAAAGCATAGCGAATAGAGCGAACGCCCGTTAGAGCGTATAACCACTGCCTCTAACTTGCTAGAGCGTATAACCACTGCCTCTAGCTGATGGAGCGTATAACCACTGCCTCCATCGGCGTGGAGCGTATAACCACTGCCTCTAGTTGATGGAGCGTATAACCACTGCCTCCATCGGCGTGGAGCGTATAACCACTGCCTCCACGGTACTATGTATAGCGTATAACCATTGCCTATATGCCTAAGACCTGGCCAGACCTCTCGATGTAATAACTGTACACCGAACGACACTCGAGACCCAGAACGTATAACTGACGAATCTGGCCAACCCCGAACATAGACCAAAATAAATCCCACATCAATGGGTGGCGTTAAATCATTCCGATAGTATATAACTGATACTACCGTCATCTATTCAAACTAGCAAACAACAATGCACAGTATAACTGACTGTACTAACATGCGTGAATACCATCACGACTCAAACTAGTAGAACATCATAACAGACTGTCCTAATATCAAATGCATAGAAGTATCCAACGACATATGCAAACACAATATTATACAATCACTGAACACAACTCAACATGTGAATCAAGTATAAACAACCAAAGTTATAGTAACTTTAACTATAACATAAGTAGTGGATGCGAGGTTATACTAACCTCAACTATAACTTCCACATATGGCTTGAGGTTATAGTAACCTTAGCCAAAGCTTGACACGAACCTAAAGTTATACTAGCACCAACCATAACCTTGAGTCATACCTTAGGTTTACGTTAGACTCAGCTATAACATTAACTCGTAATTCAAAGTTATATTAACTTCAGCTATAACTTTGAGTCGTACTCAAGGTTGTACTAGTTTCAGCTATAACCTTGAATCATATTTTCAAGGTTACACATACTTCACTATAACCTTGAGCAACGCTCTTGGCCGTTAGTCTTGTCGCCGTCTAGGGTTTCTCGCGAACCCTAGTTGCGCACACGACACCCATAATGACTTATTAACATATTATAGTCCACAACCACAATAATAAAATATACATAAATATATGAAACACAATTAATTCATGACAATAAAAAATCAAACATGTACTAATCGTACAAACAATCATTAAATCATATTAATCACATCAATTGGCATAAACACAATTAAAAGAGAAACACCCAGTTACCTTTTTAGCAATTAATGAAAACCTTCATAAAGAATACGACCAATTAAGTCTTGTTTCCAACACGTGTCAATAACCCCAAAAATGAACTTTAACGAAAGCGGAAATACAAATCCTTGTGATAGACATTGTACCAAACCATCACTCTTTCGAAAACGCCAAAAAGAAAGACTTCTTCTTCTTTAAACACAAAACAAGAGACCCAAAACATAGGTCTAAAGGTCCATACAAATAATTACCAATAAAATATTTTGAATATAATATATTGTAGAGGTAAGAGCAAGGATTGTGAAAATATAATTTATGTAAGAGTTTTGAAGAATAAAAGATATTCAACAATGAAATCAATAGGAAGAAAAGAGAACGAAAGAGAGAAAAGAGGAGAGAAGTCGTGCGGCCAAACGTACGCACAAACATGAATTTGACCTAGTTGCTTGCTAGGTTAAAATCTATTTATTAGGAGATTAAATAATGAACTTTTGGTCCATTAGCTCATACAATGGATTATCTGATTACAAATCTGATTGAGTCATACTAAAACGCAAGGAGAACTTGAAATAGAAAAGTAAATATTAAATTAAAATAATTAATTATTGCACGAACGTTTTAACCCATCCAAAAGTAGAACAAAATGAGAAATAATAAAATATAGGACGGAGGTTATAAATATAGATTTCCAAAATATAT
This sequence comes from Silene conica, assembly GCA_029255685.2. Classification (NCBI taxonomy): domain Eukaryota; kingdom Viridiplantae; phylum Streptophyta; class Magnoliopsida; order Caryophyllales; family Caryophyllaceae; genus Silene; species Silene conica. Next base: position 1,673,501 of record CM055311.2, on the reverse strand, counting down.
TATTAAACCTCGAAATAATCAATTAAATAAAATACTTTCATAATAAAATATTATTATAAAATACGCTGTGTTACGTTGAAGGTGGTTGCTGATAGCAGAGATGGCTGTGAGGGTGCAGACTGATTTGGTTTGTCGTGGTGGTAGCTGTGGTGCCCATGGTGGTGTACAGGGCGTGGAGGTGGTAGTCGGAAGTGTGTAGTTTAGTTTAGGACCGTTGGTGGTGGTCGTTGGTGGCTTGGTCGGTGGTGGTCACGCGGTGAAGTAGGCTGGTCATGGGTTTGTATAAGGTGTTTTGGGGGGGGGGGGGGGCTGTTTGTGTACGTTGTTAATGAGTTGTTGTGTTGTCCTTGTCGTTGCCACTTATTTTTTTATTAATTTTTATTTTTTTTGGTGTAAATGTGAGTATATAAATATCAAAGGAAACATATATACAAAAAGCCCTAGACCAACTGGTCTATGTTCAAAGAAGCCAAAAATTACATCAGAATTCGAGCTAGCAAAGAATTATCTGCAGGAAGTTGCAGATTCCCGTTCATTACCCTGGCCTTGCCCTAAACCATTTCCTGTATCTCCTTGACTACCCTTGTGGGGTGCAGCAATTTTCCATCTAGCCTAGCCATGTTCCTCTTCATCCATATGGTGTGGCAATACGCAGTAAACACAAGTGCCTCAATCCTTCTGTCTCTCTTATGAGTACAGCAGGTCCATTGTACATGAGGGACAGTAGGTAGAGCAACACATATCCAGTCCTCCAAAGCTTTTCTGATCTGCGTGTCGTTGCCAATTATTATTATTATTATTATTATTGTTATTATTATAATTATTATTATTATTATTAATATTATTATTATTATTATTATTATTATTATTAATATTATTATTATTATTTATATTAATACTTGTTATTATTGTGGTAATGACATGATAATGACATGATTAATATTAGTTGTAAATATTGTTTAACAATAATATTTTAATGTTAGTGGTGTTGTTTTCATCGTTATAAGTTTATAATTGTTCGAAAATTTAATTATCGAAGTAATGAATATTATTATTAGTATTATTTTTGTTATTGTTATCGTGTCATTTGATTAATATGTTTACAATGTTAATGTATGGTAAATTAGTAACAATGTTTATGGATAGCTAATGTATTTGATTATGAGCAATTTGTGATGTTATATAGTGATAATGATTTATATGTGGTTAAGATTATTACGATATGAGAGCATGATTAATAATTTATTGGTATTGCCTTTTTGGACGAGGTTGCTATTTCGGGAAAGTTTCTATTACACGAAACTTTCCACTTTTAGAAAGATACTATATTTAGAATCCCTACTATTCTAGAATAGGGGTTATTAATCGTATAAAATATATGTTTAGGTGATGGTTTCCGCGTGGAATATGTCTAGCAGCAGTTCAACTATCTTTCCGCAGAATTGAGGTAGGGGATATATCTGTGGTTAGTGTTATGACATGAAGTGTGTATGTGATGCTTGTTACGAGATTGTTATAATTGATATTGAATGTGTTGTGGAATATTTGATTATCATTAATTGTGGTGGAGAACGGGACTTGTGATACGGGACTTGTGATACTGGACTTGTGATATGGCCATGGAAGGTGTGGTGTTATGGAGGTGAAGTGGATGACTGAATGATGTGGAGATGGAAGGAAGTTTTAATATGTCTATTTCGTGTTTTATCTATTTATCTACTCAACTTTGTGGTTGACCCTGTGTATTCGTGTGACACCTACGATGATCCGGAATGGGGAGTAGATTCTACAGGAAAGAGACAGATGAGCTAGGAGCTGGGACGGGAATGTGAGATGCGGACTTGGACTGACTTCGATCTACATCACATATAGATTAGTCATCAGTTGTACTTTTATTCTTATATGTAGTTTCTGCAACATCAAAGTTTGAATTCTATCAATTTTATATAATGTATTCTTGGGAGTTTTACTTTGTTATTCACTACCTCGGTCATTCCGAGATGGTAACAGTCCTATTTATTTGAGAATGTCTGGCTAAAGGCTCTTAAAGAAATGGGGGTGTTACAAAGTGGTATCAGAGCGAACGATCCTCAGGCCTAAACCAAATGAATAATAATGAACGTAGGAAGAGTCAAATAAAATGAACCCCGAGATAAAACTGATAGGAGCCCCAAAAAGGAACGGGATGAGTTAGGGGCCCCCTCACACCAAACCATGGGCCCTTTCGGTTCTATCTCGGGAACCCAATGAGAGTAATTGAAGATTGGGGTAGACTATATAGTGACCCAGTTATATTGTACTAACATTCTTGCAGGAGAAGAATGAGGTAAGTAATATGTGAGTTATGATTGATGATGTACGTTGGAAGGATATGTGTGATATGAAATGTGGATCGATATGGATGATTGAATTGAAATTTTCAGAGTTTGGAGGTGTATTTGTTGACCAATAGTTACGGGTGATGTGATCATATGAATTTGGTATTTTGAAATGTTCATACGATTATCTGGTATTAAAATGACTATTGTTATTATACGATATTGATGTTAACTCCTTGTAAGGACGAGTAATTCTGTTGATCTTATCATATGTTTTGGTAACCTATGTCTGGTGATATGCGGAATGTGTTGCCCTAAGACATGGATGTATATAGTTATGTGTTGCATATATCGTATTTAAAATTTTATGCCTATTATGCGCATTTAAATTCGTTATGAAGTTAGTAATCAATAAGGGACCTCATAGTAGTTCCTAGTTTATATTTCTGTACTTGGATAAGTTGTGATTGTGCGATAGTAGAAACTAATTTATTTAGATACACATGTATAACGATCAAGTTATTTAGTTGATCCTACTTCCAGTTTCAAAATCTTTACCATGTTCCAGATAACGATTATCGTTGTAATGAGAAATGAATGTTAATATGGTACAAAGTGATGTCTATGCTCCAAATTATATGTCAACGTGTCTCGGAAGATGAATGGTTGAGTTCCGATGTAGTAATGTGAAATTGTAACGGAACCAAAATTTTAATAAACTTCTAGAATGTTACCTTGTTTATACGGACTGTCATTTTAAATGTGTTCCATATTTGATTATGAAATTTTATGTATGATAACCTTATGAGTTGGTTTTACACTGCTTTTTGGTTGATGTTAATAGGAGTTATATTTTGAGAGAAATAAATCTTTTAGTTGATAGTGGTCAGATTGTTACTGCATCGTTCCGTTTTGACCCATGTTTTGCAAAGGAAGTCATTTAAAACCTGTTTACTGTTTACGTATAATTCCAACTCCACTCTTTAGAATATTCGTTCACGTTTTCAAAATGATAAGCCATGTAAAATCTTATCGAGTCGTTATTTAAATATGATTTTTTTTGTAAGTTGCTGCATAATGTTTAATTGGTGAAATTGTGAGCTGTGTAAGTTTCTATAAGAGTTTAAACAGATGTGAATTATGTGATGTGATCATGTGATATTCGATATGGCATTAGTAACATGAATAGTAGGCGTATGAAATGAATATGAACCTTATTATATGATAACGTAACCTTGTTTGTTTCGTCAAGTTATATAAAATAGATTCAATTATACAAATATTCTTACTTTCTAGAGTTATGCCTCAAAATAATAATGTGATGTTCGTATGTAATGTTAAAATCATGTTTATCACAGAATAGTCTTGCCATGTGGTAGAATGAAATTTAATTGATAAATTTATTAGTATGATATAGCAATCCAATGGTTACATGTAATTGTGATTATTTGCACAATGTGAAACTTATTGATGTTATTTTGTATATTAACGGTACATCTTTGTCTAGTTTCCTGCGACAAAAGTCCCTATAAATTCTCCATGCATTTTATTATGTTTAAAACCTGACCACGATATATTGAATTAATAATTGGTTGACATGTGATTTACGAAAGTACCAGTCTTGTATATTCGTTTGCTTCTATCGTTAAAATTTTCATAATTCATGATCTACAAGAACAATGTTTTAGTAAAGAAGAGTCAGAATGGCTCCGTGTAGTCTTGTTTCGATCTGTAGCTTGTAGAATTGTCTTTTGATTCGTGTTTATAAATTGTCACAGATTACCGCTTCAATGTCTCAAAAGTTTCAAAATGTTTCCAAAGTGATGAGTATCCATGATAACGCGTGATATTTTAATAAATATGATGATTGTTTGCAATATGACATATTCTGTAACTATGTGTTGATGAAATCCTGCACGGAAATTTAATTGCCGCGCATTAGGTAAACCCCTTATTTGCAAGTCACATATATTGACAGTATCATGATAAATGATGTAATGTGAGTGGATGGAAAAATACCTACGTGATTTTAACTTATTGATATCCAGGAATGTTAAGCGGTCTTGTTAGTCTATGGTCGTGTACATCTTATGAAATATGTCAATGCTCCATGTTTAATTGCCTTGACTAATTTTACCCGATGTCTTTTCTAAAATATGATTTGCTTCTATAATATGATTATGAGCATGAGATGTTTTTCTATGACAATTATGAACTACGAGTTTGTTGATTATCTACATTGGTGTAAATACGTAACTATGTGTTAAAACTTCGAGGGTGTATAGGTCTTAGCTACTCTGATCCTGATTTACTGCGTAACACGATTTCTGCCGATCTTAAGACTCTTGTTATTGCTCGAGGTTATATGATTAAATGATACTTGCTATGGGTCTCTTTTGAGTACTTATTTGAGTTGAATATTAGTAGTTGTCCTTTTATTTTGATAGTTAATATTTTCTATTGATAAGATAATTCTTTTGTTTGTGAGATGAATAAGCTTTTGGTAATTGATTAGTTTGAGTTATCACTACTACAATTGAGCACTTGGGCCACGGCTAAATTCGTGGCGCAAGCACTAATTTCCCGTGGCTAAAGCTTTTTGCCACGGAAATACCTTCCGTGGCCCAAGTGGCCATGGCTAACAGATAGCCACGGGAAAAACAAGAACGTGGCTAAAATTATATTTTGAGCCACAGATTCTCACGTGGCTAATAATTCCCGTGGCCAAAAATTAATTCTCGTGGCCAAAATTATTCCCGTGGCAAACAAAAAAATAAAAAATAAATAAACAAAATGTAATATATTATTTTTTATTTATAATGAAAATATTTTCACATATGGAATCTTTTTTTTGGTCTAAATAAACCGGGGTGTCCACCGTCGACAACGATGTATCAGCCCCTCGCCGCGGGTGCTCTCACGAAGAGGTAAACGGCTGGCCAAAGAGTTGCTCCATTCTCATGGGTAGGGATCGAACCCCTGACCTCATGGTTAAGGAATGAGGTGAGCAACCACCACACTACCAAACACATTTGTTACATATGGAGTCTTGTCAAGCTTTAATCCTTGTTTGGCTAGTTATCTCAACTCGTTACTTACAATCAGAAGTCATTCACTTTTGCGAATCGTATATCCTTTCCAGGGGGTCACCCATCCCAAGACTACTTTCACCTGAGCACGCTTAACTGTGGAGTTATTATGATGAGCTACCGAAATTGAAACTTAAACTTGTTGATATAGTTAACACTTTGAAACCTTTTTAAATTGTATTCTTTTGTTTCTAAATTAACTTCACTATTATTTTTGCGAAAAAATATAAAATGATTTACATATTTTTGCAAAACAAATATTATTTTTCTCAAATTACTCGAGTTTTCAATGTTGACCTCCCGACTAATGATGCTCGGGTCATTTTTTGCCCGACTCAACAACACCATTTTCTCCAAACTATTTAATCAAATATTCCTTATATTTTTTTCCCTAATATATTTTTTTTTTATTTTTTTTCATTTGTCGGCATTTTTATTTTATTTCTCTTTTATCCATTTTTTCATATATTTTTCCACACAAATACTATTTGTAAGATCGTCGTATTTGTAACGAAAAAAAGTTTAATAACTTTTTACTAAATAATGATCACTTTTGAATAATGATTACATATGGGTATCAATGACCGAGTTTTAAAAAAATGACCAAGACATTATTAACTCGAAAATAATCAGTTTTTGCCAAAAAAACACAGAAAAGATCGTAAAAATTTCTGTTTTCTCTAAATTGATTTCTTTTCATTATTCTTGATATTTTTTTTTGTAACAAAATTTCACATTATTTACACATGTAAATCTATTATTTTAATTTCCATTTTAATTGATAAAAATACTCTGAACTATGTTTTTCCTGCTCAAAATACTTCAAACTTTATTTTAACTACCAGTATAACTAACTAATGCTCTCACTCGCTTTTATTATAATATATGACCTGTTACATGCTAATTAAGTGAAGAAATTACTAACCCTTCTTTAACCCGTCTTTCTCTTTTTACTTCTATGTTAATCTATTTACTTAATCACAGCATTAAAACATGCTACAACAACTTAACAAAACAACAAATTCTATTCAAAGAAAATGAGGGCATTAGTTGGTTATATTGGTAGTTAAAATAAAGTTTGGAGTATTTTGAGTAGGACACCCATAGTTAAGAGTATTCTTATCAATTAATCCTTTTATTTTTCGGTGTGATACGCTCATTTTCAATAATTAAAATGTTTTTCTATATTGATTTTTTATATCGGTTATTTTATCAATATGTATTTTTCCATTTTATTGAATGATTTATTGGAAATCATTTTGAATTTAATTTTTTAGACTACTTTTTTTTATTTAATCATATTAAAAATCTAATTGTCTTTTCTTTTTTTTTCTCCTTAAAAACTTCCCCAATTTTTTTCAAATTTAACATCTCGAATTCAAGTTCTTTTAGAAATATTTTACAAATAAAGTTGTAAATCAATTTTCTAATGAAAAACTTAACAATATATTAGTTTCACACTTCTCAATGATAGGTGTTAATAAGTTAATTATTTAATTGGACATACTTTCTCTTTAAATGTGATGCGGTCACTAAATAATGTTATTCAATATTTTAAAATTTAACAAAAAAAGAATTAATTATTTATTAAATTATCGATGTTATGTGTAAAACCCCTCGCGAAAGCGGAAATATAAACACATAAAAGTACCAAAATTGCAGCGGAATTTAAAACTTTTTAGCCAACTAAACTAACATGCGAGAAGCTTTAAACTGAAACTGGAAACAGAACTGATATAAACAACTATAGATAAGTAGCAGTTCTAAGTATCAAACTGAAACATAAAATAAATACATCAGCCGGGGATGGAACATCCCTACCGGCACCAAAACAACTGTAACAAACTACGAGTCCAGCTAAACGACATAAGGTAAGTCATGATGAACGGATCATCGCTCGCTAGCTCTCGTGAACCCCTGCTCCAACCAGCATGTACCTACATACATGAAAACATGTACGCCACAATCAGTGGGGAGTGACTAGAGTTCTCCTAGCCACCTTTTGTGACAACACGTAACATATAAAACAATACAGAATACTCCAACATATAACAACATGCGAAGTATAAACAACTCATCATCTGATCTCTTACTATCATGCGAATACCATGCACGGCTCTCAACTAACTTCATAAACAAATAGGAGGGAGAGCCGGTTTCCCTACTGGTTACCCAGTCGGGGGGTCTTTCAATCCAATTATTTATGAAACCGAACTAAGAGTCATCCAATGCCTTGGATGATTTAACCACAACTCACATAACAACAATAACATACTATGCATATCTGACACTGTACCATCATCAAGGCAAGCAGATATAAAACAGCAAGTACAAAGGTTCAGAGGCGACATCTTAACGCATAACCTAGGTACTAAATAAATCAGCAAGTATAAAGGTTCAGAGGCGACCTCTTAACGCATAACCTAGATACCAAGTTCACAATATCAAGCAAGGACTCAGAGGCGAAAACTCAACGCATGGACCGGCTATCACTGAACATTAGACTCAGAGGCGAAAACTCAACGCATGGACTAACATTCAATTCACTATCACAAGTAAGGAACTCAGAGGCGAAAACTCAACGCATGTTCCCCTACCACATTACAAGATACTAGACTCAGAGGCGAAAACTCAACGCATGTTCTAGCACCAAACACCTGCACTCCGGGTAAGGTATGACAACCTGACTGCCCCGTCGTGCAGTTGCTCTACTCGTCAGACTCAGAGGCCAGCTTAAGGCATGTCCTGACGCGATCACACATACATGTCTGGACTCAGAGGCGAAAACTCAACGCATGTCCCAGACACGACAAACAGACATGTATGGAACTCAGAGGCGAAAACTCAACGCATGTTCCCATACACGACAAACAGTTCACGTATTAAGTTCAGAGGCCAGCTTAAGGCATAACTTAATACGCATTAAAACAATATCATTCAAGTCTATGAACTACTCTATAGTTCTACCTTTAACTTCTAATCAACACTTAATTGACCTCGAGAACTAAGATGAGGGAGAGCCGGTTTCCCTTTCGGTTGCCCGACCGGGGGGTCTCTATCCTTACCCTATTCCCGAACCCAATATAATGTTGCCCATCCTCCGGGGACCTCAAATACATGTCAAAGGTACACAAAACAAGTTTCAAGTAAAACCGATTAACCGTTTGAAAGTTACGATAAAATTACGAAAAACCTCAAAATAGCCTACAGGGGTCCCCAGCCGGTCGGCAGGCAGCCGGTCGGCCGGCTGGTGACCACCTCAGCCTTCCTTCTTTTCTGAAACAATACACGAACTCCCAGCCGGTCGGTAGGCAGCCGGTCGGCCGGCTGGGAACTCAGCCTCCTTAAAAACTTGAAATCACGCATCAACAATAACGCACTCCCAGCCGGCTGGCAGGCGGCCGGTCTGCCGGCTGGGACTACTCCTATGTTCTCAAAACTACAAAATGCAACACAATGCACTCCCAGCCGGCTGGCAGGCGGCCGGTCTGCCGGCTGGGAGACCTAATCACTATGGGTCTCAATCTCGTAAAAATCACAAAAAAACTAAGAAGCGCTCTCAGCCGGTCGACCGGCGGCCGGTCGGTCGACCGGCTCAGAGAGCCTGTCGCTGAAAATCGCATTTTCCAGCCATTCAATAAACTCAATAAATCGACACAAAACTCATGGATCGATACAAGTGTTGTTTTCTCAACACTACAAATCATCAAGTACTACTTCCTAACAGCATATAAATCCCAAAACAATCCTCAAACGATTAATTTCATGTATCCGTCTTAACATATGAAAAACTGAAAATAACATATAACCATGTTTCAACATCAAAGGGCATGAATTTCACACATAAGAACAATCCTATACATGTTACTAAGTCCATAAATCATCAACTCAAACATAAATCAGAAACCATGACAAGATTCACAACAAAAGTGCTAATATTCACAAATAGGCCGAGTTTCTCATTATCGTCACCTTTCAAGCTTTCCGGTTAAAGATCTTCCTCCACAATGTAGCTATCGATGTCCGGGTTGTCCAATCCTTCACCTACAAACATGGAAAACGGGTTTAAGAACACAAAAACGGAATTTGTGTAAAACAGGCCAATTTTCGAAATGGAGGATTTGAGAAACGGAAGTGATAGATGGATTGGAAATTGAACAAGGATTCCGGAAATGTTATCGTTACCTCGATTTGATCGACGGATGATGAAGAATTCCTCAAAAAGAGATGAATAAAATGGAGGTTTTGCGGTGAACTTGTTTTACAGTGAAATTGGTTTCTTGGAAAATAAGATGTCGACATAAGGTTTATAGAGAGGACAAGTGAGTTGTCCTTTCCGAGTAAGTAAAATGGAGCGGATATTTACACGGATACTTGAGTCGGATATGAAATGAATATTTAAGTCGGAAATATAACTTTGCCAAGTTGTATTCGTCTTAAGGACTTAAGGTTCTTAAGACGGATCCTATTAACTATTAAAATATTTTACGATACTTAAATAAATTATTTCCGTTGAGTTATTAAAATATTATTTATTACTTAAAATACTTAAAAATGTTTAAATTAGATTTTACGAAAATACGGGATGTTACAATCACCCCAACTTCAAAAAGTTTCGTCCTCGAAACTCGAACGGATATAAATCTATATACTATACCTCAATCGAAAAGAGAAGGATGCGCGATACGCATCGATGCCTCAGTCTCCCACGTCTGCTCCTCAACATCACCGCAACGCCAAAGGATCTTCACTAGCGGCACCACCTTGCTCCTAAGCTTCCTATCCTGACGGTCTAGGATCTTCACAGGACGCTCCTCGAAAGCAAGACTCGGCTCCAAGTTCTCGATCTCACTAGGCAAAACATGACTCGGGTCACTAATGTATCTGCGGAGCTGGGAAACATGAAAAACGCTATGAACCTTGCCCAAACTAGGAGGCAAGTCCAGTCGGTAAGCAGCAGCACCAATCCTCTTCACGATCTCAAAAGGGCCAATATACTTAGGGCTCAACTTGCCCTTAACTCCGAACCTCTGAACACCTTTCATCGGAGAAACTCTCAAGAAGACTCGGTCACCCACCTCAAACTCTAAGGGTCTACGGCGAACATCAGCATAGGATTTCTGCCGGTCCTGTGCGGCCTTCATCCTTCCTCTGATAAGCTGAACCTGATCGATAGTAACAGCTAACTAGTCCGGTCCTAGGTCACGAACATCACTAGCCTGATCCCAACAAATCGGACTACGGCACTTCCTACCATAAAGAGCCTCGTACGGAGCCATACCAATGGAAGCATGATAACTGTTGTTGTAAGAAAACTCTACCAACGGCAAACACTGCTCCCAAGAACTCTGAAAATCAAGGGCACAAGCACGGAGCAAATCCTCTAATGTCTGTATAGTCCTCTCGGACTGACCATCGGTCGCGGCATGAAAAGCAGTACTCATCAACAAACGGCTACCCATAGCCTCCTGCAAGGCCTTCCAGAACCTGGAACAAAATCGAGGATCACGATCGGAAACGATCTCCCTCGGGACACCATGATATCGGACTATCTCCGCAATATAAGCCCTAGCTAAACGATCCATATCCCATGTCTCTCTGATCGGCACGAATCTGGCGCACTTAGTTAGACGATCAACGATAACCCAAATCGCATCTTTGCCTCCCACAGTCTTAGGCAAAGCAGTAACAAAATCCATAGATATGCACTCCCACTTCCACTGAGGAATGGGAAGCGGCTGTAGCAAACCACCAGGTCTCCTATGCTCTATCTTGACTTGTTGACAAGTCAAGCACCTACTAACATAATCCAAGATCTCCTTCTTCATACCAGGCCACCAAAACATAAGCCTCAAATCCCTGTGCATCTTCTCTCCTCCCGGATGAACGGAGTACGGTGACAAATGAGCCTCATCAAGAACCTTCTTCCTCAAATTTGGCACATCAGGAACATACATCCTACCACGGAACTTAAGAAAACCATCAGCATCAATCACCAACTCAGGTGCAACACCACTCGAAATCTTAGCCTCAAACTTCCTGAAATCGGCATCTGAAGGCAAACTCTGGCGAATCTCCCAATATAAAGACGGCTAGGCAGTTAAAGCAGCTAACCAATCAAAACCACTACCCACCATCTCTAACCTCAGCTTCCGGAACTCGGAACACAACTCATCGGGCAATACTCTCATGGCACTCATCGAGTGAGAAGTCTTGCGACTAAGCGCATCAGCAACTACATTGGCCTTTCCCTCATGATATAACAACTCAATGTCGTAATCTTTCACCAACTCTAGCCAACGTCTCTGTCTCATGTTAAGGTCTTTCTGAGTAAAAATGTACTTAAGACTCTTGTGATCTGTGAAAATACGGCAATGGGATCCAATCAGGTAATGTCTCCACATCTTCAAGGCATGAACAACTGCGGCCAACTCCAAATCATGTGTCGGATAGTTCACCTCATGAACTCTCAACTGTCTAGATGAGTAGGCTATCACCTTACCACTCTGCATCAGTACGCAACCAAGCCCTAACATCGAAGCATCACAATACACATCAAAATCCACTCCGATCTCTGGCAAAGCTAACACGGGGGCGGAAGTCAATCTGGTCTTCAACTCCTGGAAAGAACTCTCACACTTGTCGGTCCACACAAATTTGGCTTCTTTCTTCAGCAACTGAGTCATCGGGCGAGCCAATCTCGAAAAATCCTCAACGAATCTACGATAATAACCAGCCAAACCCAAAAAGCTACGGATCTCTCCAACATCCTTGGGACTCTCCCAATCAACCACAGCCTCTATCTTCGCGGGATCTACCATCACACCCTCGCTGGATATCACATGTCCTAAAAAGGCAACCTTCGAGAGCCAAAATTCACACTTCGAAAATTTTGCGAACCATTTCTGTCTGCGCAGAATCCCTAGAATCAATCGAAGATGCTCAGCATGTTCCTCATCGGTCTTCGAATATATCAAGATGTCATCAATGAAAACCACAACACATGTGTCAAGATACTCACTGAAGGTACGGTTCATCTGATCCATAAAAATCGCCGGTGCATTAGTCAACCCAAATGGCATAACCACGAACTCAAAATGTCCATATCTGGTACGAAATGCAGTCTTCGCAATATCAGCCTCTCTCACTGGAATCTGATGATAACCCGATCGAAGATCAATCTTAGAAAACCTCGAAGCACTTCTCAACTGATCAAACAAATCATCTATCCTAGGCAAAGGATATCGATTCTTCACGGTCACTCGGTTCAGCTCTCTATAGTCAATGCACAATCTCATGGAACCATCTTTCTTCTTAACGAACAAAACAGGAGCACCCCACGGAGAAGCACTCGGTCTAATGAAACCCTTCTCGATCATCTCTTCTAACTGTTGCTTCAACTCTTTCAACTCTGGCGGAGCCATACGGTAAGGAGCTTTAGAAATCGGTCCGGTACCTGGAACAAGCTCAATGGTAAACTCCACATCTCTCTCTGGCGGTATTCCTGGCAAGTCATCTGGGAACACATCCGGATACTCACGAACAATGGCTACGTCTTCAAGCTTCGGTAGCGATGGTTTAGCAGCTGTAACAACACACAGGAAGGCTTGGCAACCCTTCCTAAGAAGATGAGAAGCTTTCATTGAAGAAATCACTCGGACACCCTTTTGAGGGCGAGTTCCCCTATAGGAAACACGAACTCCTGAAGAACTCCTCAAGCATATTTTCTGGTCGCGACACTCGAAGCGAGCATGGTATCGCGACAACCAATCCATACCGAGGATAATGTCAAACTCCTCGAGAGGAAATCTCAGTAAGTCCGCTGGAAATGTGGCTTGACCAATAACAATAGGAACATCCCTATGGGACGAAGAGCAGGAAAACACGTCTCCAGAAGGTAAGGAAATAGAAGTCTCCTCAACCAATGAAGACTCAAGAGCTAGACGGTTGGCGAACTGAGTCGATATAAATGACAAAGAAGCTCCAGTATCGAATAAAATAAGGCACTCAGCACCAAGAACAGAAAAGATACCGGCAACAATGTCTGGATGAGCCTCTGCCTCAGCCCTAGTCATCACAAAGATCTTCCCCTTCGGCTTTCCTCCTCTGGTTGCTGCAGCAGCAGTGGCAGCTTTGCCAAGAACAGTATCCTTCTCAGGGCAATCAAATGATCTATGCCCAAATCCATTACAAGTATAACACTTATAGGCATTCTTGAAGCAATCAAACCCTGGATGAAGCGGTTTACCACAACGGCGGCAAACAGTAGAAGCAGTGTCGGTGTGAAATGTGGTCTTAGCAACCGGAGCAGAGAACCTCTCAAAACGCTTCTTCTGAGAAGAAGGCGAAGAAGTAGAAGGAACAAATGGCCTCTTCCCCTGGTACACGGATCTCTGGTGAGGTGTCACACTAGAAGTAGCGGCACGAGTCTCAGCATCAATGGCACGAATGGAACTCTCGGCCCAAATAGCATCGTCGTACACCTCGACAAAAGAGGTCGAGTCACGACGGACCATACTCTCAATACTCGGCCCTAGCTTCCCTCGGTAGAAATACACTCTCTCAGCCTCATCACGATCAAATCTCGATGCAAAGCGAGCTAACTGGTTGAACTTGTCCGTAAACTCCTGAACGGTCATCTTACCTTGCTTCAAATCCATAAATTCTTTCAACCTCTGCGATCTCAACTCTTTGGGGTAGAACCCCGCCTCGAGCCTGTCTTTGAAAGCCTCCCAATCGAACATCGGGTCAAGATTAGCGGTAGGTCCAGTCAATGCCCACCAACGGTCAGCCTCCAATGTCAGGAAGTGAGCGGCTAAACGCACTCTATCCTCCCTAACGACTGAGTATAAGGTGAAGCTCTTTTCCATCTCTCTAAACCACTCTGTGAGGGCTACTGGGTCAGCCTCGCCTCCATAGGTCCTAACATGGCTTCGGGACATCTGAGAGGCAATCCAGGAAAAGCTACCCGGACGATTCGTCTCGCCACCCGGCGGTGGAGGAGGTGGAACATTCCCCGCTTGCTGTCTCTGAGTCTCAAGCAAATGCTGAATTGCTTGCAACACAATGTTATCAGTAGCTCTGGGTCTCACCATCCTTTAAAAGAGAAAACAAGGATTAGCTTAGCAATTAGCAATCACAAATAGACTACAAAATAAGTCCTTAGATCTACCCATCTCTCATTCATTATTTATTTTATTTGGTCAAGTTAAGGTTGGGGTCACATGAGTGCGTCGGGAGCAATAATGCTCTGATACCAACTGTAAAACCCCTCGTGAAAGCGGAAATATAAACACATAAAAGTACCAAAATTGCAGCGGAATTTAAAACTTTTTAGCCAACTAAACTAACATGCGAGAAGCTTTAAACTGAAACTGGAAACAGAACTGATATAAACAACTATAGATAAGTAGCAGTTCTAAGTATCAAACTGAAACATAAAATAAATACATCAGCCGGGGATGGAACATCCCTACCGGCACCAAAACAACTGTAACAAACTAGGAGTCCAGCTAAACGACATAAGGTAAGTCATGATGAACGGATCATCGCTCGCTAGCTCTCGTGAACCCCTGCTCCAACCAGCATGTACCTACATACATGAAAACATGTACGCCACAATCAGTGGGGAGTGACTAGAGTTCTCCTAGCCACCTTTTGTGACAACACGTAACATATAAAACAATACAGAATACTCCAACATATAACAACATGCGAAGTATAAACAACTCATCATCTGATCTCTTACTATCATGCGAATACCATGCACGGCTCTCAACTAACTTCATAAACAAATAGGAGGAAGAGCCGGTTTCCCTACTGGTTACCCAGTCGGGGGGTCTTTCAATCCAATTATTTATGAAACCGAACTAAGAGTCATCCAATGCCTTGGATGATTTAACCACAACTCACATAACAACAATAACATACTATGCATATCTGACACTGTACCATCATCAAGGCAAGCAGATATAAAACAGCAAGTACAAAGGTTCAGAGGCGACATCTTAACGCATAACCTAGGTACTAAATAAATCAGCAAGTATAAAGGTTCAGAGGCGACATCTTAACGCATAACCTAGATACCAAGTTCACAATATCAAGCAAGGACTCAGAGGCGAAAACTCAACGCATGGACCGGCTATCACTGAACATTAGACTCAGAGGCGAAAACTCAACGCATGGACTAACATTCAATTCACTATCACAAGTAAGGAACTCAGAGGCGAAAACTCAACGCATGTTCCCCTACCACATTACAAGATACTAGACTCAGAGGCGAAAACTCAACGCATGTTCTAGCACCAAACACCTGCACTCCGGGTAAGGTATGACAACCTGACTGCCCCGTCGTGCAGTTGCTCTACTCGTCAGACTCAGAGGCCAGCTTAAGGCATGTCCTGACGCGATCACACATACATGTCTGGACTCAGAGGCGAAAACTCAACGCATGTCCCAGACACGACAAACAGACATGTATGGAACTCAGAGGCGAAAACTCAACGCATGTTCCCATACACGACAAACAGTTCACGTATTAAGTTCAGAGGCCAGCTTAAGGCATAACTTAATACGCATCAAAACAATATCATTCAAGTCTATGAACTACTCTATAGTTCTACCTTTAACTTCTAATCAACACTTAATTGACCTCGAGAACTAAGATGAGGGAGAGCCGGTTTCCCTTTCGGTTGCCCGACCGGGGGGGTCTCTATCCTTACCCTATTCCCGAACCCAATTTAATGTTGCCCATCCTCCGGGGACCTCAAATACATGTCAAAGGTACACAAAACAAGTTTCAAGTAAAACCGATTAACCGTTTGAAAGTTACGATCAAATTACGAAAAACCTCAAAATAGCCTACAGGGGTCCCCAGCCGGTCGGCAGGCAGCCGGTCGGCCGGCTGGTGACCACCTCAGCCTTCCTTCTTTTCTGAAACAATACACGAATTCCCAGCCGGTCGGCAGGCAGCCGGTCGGCCGGCTGGGAACTCAGCCTCCTTAAAAACTTGAAATCACGCATCAACAATAACGCACTCCCAGCCGGCTGGCAGGCGGCCGGTCTGCCGGCTGGGACTACTCCTATGTTCTCAAAACTACAAAATGCAACACAATGCACTCCCAGCCGGCTAGCAGGCGGCCGGTCTGCCGGCTGGGAGACCTAATCACTATGGGTCTCAATCTCGTAAAAATCACAAAAAAACTAAGAAGCGCTCTCAGCCGGTCGACCGGCGGCCGGTCGGTCGACCGGCTCAGAGAGCCTGTCGCTGAAAATCGCATTTTCCAGCCATTCAATAAACTCAATAAATCGACACAAAACTCATGGATCGATACAAGTGTTGTTTTCTCAACACTACAAATCATCAAGTACTACTTCCTAACAGCATATAAATCCCAAAACAATCCTCAAACGATTAATTTCATGTATCCGTCTTAACATATGAAAAACTGAAAATAACATATAACCATGTTTCAACATCAAAGGGCATGAATTTCACACATAAGAACAATCCTATACATGTTACTAAGTCCATAAATCATCAACTCAAACATAAATCAGAAACCATGACAAGATTCACAACAAAAGTGCTAATATTCACAAATAGGCCGAGTTTCTCATTATCGTCACCTTTCAAGCTTTCCGGTTAAAGATCTTCCTCCACAATGTAGCTATCGATGTCCGGGTTGTCCAATCCTTCACCTACAAACATGGAAAACGGGTTTAACAACACAAAAACGGAATTTGTGTAAAACAGGCCAATTTTCGAAATGGAGGATTTGAGAAACGGAAGTGATAGATGGATTGGAAATTGAACAAGGATTCCGGAAATGTTATCGTTACCTCGATTTGATCGACGGATGATGAAGAATTCCTCAAAAAGAGATGAATAAAATGGAGGTTTTGTGGTGAACTTGTTTTACAGTGAAATTGGTTTCTTGGAAAATAAGATGTCGACATAAGGTTTATAGAGAGGACAAGTGAGTTGTCCTTTCCGAGTAAGTAAAATGGAGCGGATATTTACACGGATACTTGAGTCGGATATGAAATGAATATTTAAGTCGGAAATATAACTTTGCCAAGTTGTATTCGTCTTAAGGACTTAAGGTTCTTAAGACGGATCCTATTAACTATTAAAATATTTTACGATACTTAAATAAATTATTTCCGTTGAGTTATTAAAATATTATTTATTACTTAAAATACTTAAAAATGTTTAAATTAGATTTTACGAAAATACGGGATGTTACATTATGAAAAAACCACTAAATATTATTCTAGTCTGTAAGAAAATAAAAAAATTTAAGACGATGGTAATTTTCTTTACGTGTGTATCATTTTATAGAAGTTTTGCATTTCTTATTAGACTAAAAAAACAAATACCAAATATTTATTAAATTAATCAAAATATTTTCAAAATTTTACATTTAAATTTTTCATATTATGTATATTTGATTAAGTTTCATTCAGCTATTGTATTTTCCTTGTATTTCTAATAAAACCAAGTTTATATGTTTACCTTAATATAAAATATCTTGATAAAATCTGAAGAAAATCTTAGTCACTGGTGTTTGTTACTAGTTTTGTTGGTAAACAAATATGTTGCCACGGACAATATGTAAGCCGTGGCTAAAGAAATATTGGCCACGGAATGATCTGTGGCTAAATATATATTTGTCATGGGTGTGACATTGTTCGTGGCAAAAATGATTATTAGCCACGACTGTAACCTAAATCGTGGCGCAATAGACTTTTTGCCAGGGGAAAATTTATCCCGTGGCATAATTTTTTTCTAAAATAGTGAATAATTTTTTTCCCGTGGCTAAACAAAATTTAGCCACAAATTATAAATTCCCGTGGCATAAATCGTGGCGCAAGTGTCAATTTGTTGTAGTGTATGTATAGTGATTCAGTATTAGATTGGTTGGTATAGCGTACAAGTTCTTGTTTTATGAACTGTGGAATTATAAGTATACATACAAGCATGTTAATGAATTGGGTTAAGATACGTACGTTGTCATGTTAATTAGCTGATGGGATAGAGTTTGAGGGGACTGAGTTGCTCGTGAGACTAGAATAAAGACCATGAATGATGTTGTGTTGAGATTGAGATTGCAGTTCAGTATTTTATCGAGTTGTCGCATTCCTTGACCTTGACTCGTGGGTGAGTAGCTTAGAGTTTTACTCTCTAAGTTTTGAGCAGTTCCTTTCATGCAACATTTGACAATATTGATATTGAAATCGAGATGAGAATTGGTTACTAGTATTGAGATATGAGTTATTAGGCCGTTGTGCCATGTTGTGTTTACGGTCCAGTGTGACCTTGGTTATTAAGTATATCTTGAGTTTGAAATCGATATTGGGATGGAAGTATTGATTTGCGGTTTTATTCCGTCAGTTCACTCACCCCTTGTCTTTGGTCTTGGGTTCGACGCTGAGAATACGACACTTAGTTACTTGGAGTTAGATTTTTTTTATGGGGTTACGGGGACGTAACCATGTTTTAAGGAGGATAGGATTGTAAAATCTTAATGATTTATGATATGGCTAGTTGTTATGATATGGCTAGTTGGTATGTCGTGATTGTTTGAATATACGTGATAACCCTGCTAATTCTGTTATGTGTTGTATTGTGTTTCGTGAAGTATACTTTAATATAGTTATATGTTAAACTTAGGGGACAAAGTTTTCTTAACGAGGGTAGAATGTAAAAATTCGCATTTTTACTTGTGTTTGTGTTTGTCTTATGTTTGTCCCACTTGCGAACTTCGGGACGAAGTTCATTTTCAGGAGGGAACTCTGTAATACTCCGTATTCTATTATATGGTTTATTATTTATATTGACGTGTATTCGATAATTAATTTATCGAATAAGGTTTTTATTTATATTTTATCGTATAAGTTATATTTTAAATTTCGATGTATGAACGGGAGTTGGTATTTTATGTTGTCGGGATGCGTGATGGGCTTGGGCTTACGATTAATGGGTGATGGGTGATGTTAAGGATGAAAACAAAAACAAAACCCTAATGCTATCTATCGACACATCCTACTCTACCTTTTCATTCATCGACAAACTATCCTCACAAAACTTAAAACCCTATTCTCTCTTGTGCCTCCTTACTTCGTACAACCCTAGAACCCTAGCCACCCTTCTGCCTCCTTGCTCCATACAACCAAGAAACCTAACGAGGTTGAGAATAAGAAGGGAAGGAACGAATCAAGAACGAATCAGGAACGAAATAGTCATCGTTTACCCTTGCGCAGTTTTTGTAAGTATTTTATCATGCTCTTTCATGTCTTCGAATCTATACACTATGGTTGTACGTGATCTTTGCAGTATGTATAACATGCTTCTCGTGTTTAAACCACCATGCCACCACCATAACTCGTATAACAGGAAGCAAATACGTCAACAGTCAACAAGGATGCTATACTCTGTTCCTTTTCTGCGTGTTTGTTTCACGTTGTTTTGGTTGTTGTTAGGTTTAATTCTAATTACGAGTTTATGGGCAATGATAGTAAGATGTTGGTAGGTTATGTGGGTAGTGTCGGTGTGGTGTGAGGTGGTCAGAATATTGTGTTGACGGACTGGTTAAGGGCGTGGTAAGGCTAGGGCAGAAACAGGTAGTACAGGGGTTCAAGACTGCGTGTTCAGCAGCGGGTTTTGGGGGTTGGTTATCGTGTTGGTTTTGGGGATCGAGGACTCACCTTTGCCTCCTATGGGACCACCGTGGGTCAGTGGTGACCACGGTGGTGGCCAGTGGAGCTGTTGGGCACGGTGGAGAGAGAGAGAGCGCGGGAAAAGAGGGGGGGTTGAAGGTGGTTGCTGATAGTAGAGAGGGCTGTGAGGGTGTAGGCTGATTTGGGCTATCAAGGTGGTAGCTGTGGTGGCCCATGGTGGTGTACAAGGTGTAGAGGTGGTAGTCGAAAGTGCGTAGTTTAGTTTAGGACCGTTGGTGGTGGTCGTGGGTGGCTTGGTCGGTGGTGGTGACGCGGTGAAGTAGGCTGATCATGGGTTTGTATATGGTGTTTTTTTTTTTTGGGGGGGGGGGGGGGGTGTTTGTGTACGTTGTTAATGAGTTGTTGTGTTGTCCTTGTCGTTGCTACTTATTATTATTATTGTTATTATTATTATTATTATTATAATTATTATTATTATTATTATTATTATTATTATTATTATTATTATTATTATTATTTGTGTTAATATTTGTTATTATTGTGGTAATGATATGATAATAGTATGATTAATATTAGTAGTAAATATTGTTTAACAATAATATTGTAATGTTAGTGGTGTTGTTTTCATCGTTATAAGTTTGTAATTGTTCGACAATTTAATTATCGAACTAATGAATATTATTATTAGTATTATTTATGTTATTGTTATCATGTCATTTGATTAATATGTTTACAATGTTAATGTATGGTAAATTATTAATAATGGTTATGGATAGCTAATGTATTTGATTATGAGCAATTTGTGATCTTATATAGTGATAATTATTTATATGTGGTTAAGATTATTACGATATGAGAGCATGATTAATAATTTATTGGTATTGCCTTTTTGGACGAGGTTGCTATTTTGAGAAAGTTTCTATTACAGGAAACTTTCCACTTTTAGAAAGATACTATATTTAGAATCCTTACTATTCTAGAATAGGGGTTATTAATCGTATAAAATATATGTTTAGGTGATGGTTTCCGCGTGGAATATGTCTAGCAGCAGTTCAACTATCTTTCCGCAATATTGAGGTAGGGGATATATCTGTGGTTTGTGTTATGACATGAAGTGTGTATGTGATGCTTATTACGAGATTGTTATAATTGATATTGAATGTGTTGTGGAATATTTGATTATCATTAATTGTTGTGGAGAACGGGACTTGTGATACGGGACTTGTGATACGGGACTTGTGATATGGCCATGGAAGGTGTGGTGTGATGGAAGGTGTGGTGTGATGGAAGGGGTGGTGTGATGGAAGGTGTGTGTGATGGAGGTGAAGTGGATGACTGAATGATGTGGAGATGGAAGGAAGTTGTAATATGTCTATTTCGTGTTTTATCTATTTATCTGCTCAACTTTGTGGTTGACCCTGTGTATTCGTGTGACATCTACGATGATCCGTAATGGGGAGTAGATTCTACAGGAAAGAGACAGATGAGCTAGGAGCTGGGACGGGAATGTGAGATGCGGACTTGGGACCGACTTAGATCTACATCACATATAGATTAGTCATCAGTTGTACTTTTATTCTTACATTTAGTTTCTGCAACATCAAAGTTTAAATTCTATCAATTTTATATAATGTATTCTTGGGAGTTTTACTTTGTTATTCACTCTCTCGGTCATTCCGAGATGGTAACAGTCCTATTTATTTGAGAATGTCTGGCTAAAGGCTCTTAAATAAATGAGGGTGTTACAACATCCTACCCCACAAACAAAACTTCCAAAACCAGCCTTTCACCCCACAACAACCTCAAAACCCACCCCAAAGCACCGAGATGATGATCCAAAACCTTATGGGGATGGTGCAAAAAGAGTCCCAAGCAAGGGAGGCCGGGATGGAAATGTTGGAGTCCCAAATTGCTCAATTTGCAAGCAAGAATAACTCGAGAACTCTGGGTCAACTTCCGACCCAACCCGACCAGAAAAAAGGAGACCCTCTATATCATATCATTGAGGAGTGGGACCATGGTGGGAAGTCCTAAGGCTGCTGAGAAGAAGGATCAGAATAAAAATGGTGCGGGTAGTAGTGGAAGCGGTCGACCGACCAGTGATGTGAGTCGGTCGACCAATGTCGAAAAGTCAGAAGCAATTCCAGTACCTAGTGGAAACTCAGAGGAAATAGAGACCGGTCGACCGACCGAAGACAGTAGTCGACCGACCACTATAGCTGATGAGGCAGACTTGTTCAGGCCGGAAATGCCTGAAAACTTGAAGCAATTTCTATTTCTAGGCGACAACGCCCCGAAATTCTTGAGGAGAGCCGCGAATGCTGAAGGCTCTACCCTCCCTCCATATCCAGAGAGGCTCATTCCGACGAAGGAACAGGTATCCTTCGATAAGTTTAAAGATTTTATTCGTAGCCTCAATGTACAAGTCCCTTTTCTTGAACTAGTTCAACAAGTCCCTTCCTACATGAAATTTATGCGTCAACTTTTGACTAGGAAGAGGTCTTTAGATAAGGTTGAGTCGGTTGCATTAACCGAAGAGTCTTCTAGTTTCTTATCTCATGTAATTGCACCTCATAAGCTTGTAGACCCAGGTAGCTTTTCAGTCCCATGTAACATAGGTACCTTCCCAATCAAGAAGACACTTTGTGACCTAGGGGCTAGTATTAGTGTTATGCCTTTGAGTCGAGCTAAGAGACTAGGAATGACTACCTTCTCTGGAACTAGTATGACGGTCCAACTGGCGGACCGCACCTCGGTAGAATTAACTGCCTTTGTGTGTTTAATTTCACTACATTCCCGTTCGCATTGACAGGTTCTTTTACCCAGTTGACTTTGTTGTGTCAGACATCCCTGAGGATGCCCACATACCTATCATTCTAGGGAGACTCTTTTTGCACATTGCTGGTGCAATAATTGATGTGGGGTGTGGGACCTTGACTTTCAAGGTAGGAAAACACTCTATAATTTTTGGGCAATCCTATAGGAAAAAGGATGCCATGACCCCTATCACTTGCAATGCGTTGACTTCCGAAAGGAACTATGTGGTCGTTACCGAGTCTCCTACTTTGGAACCTATACCGATACTTGTTATTACACCTCCGCCCCAGATTGGGAGCAATACGGAGGACACTCTTGTTTCATCATTTGCAGGATTCGGTTTGGGGAAGAAAAAGGAGCAAGGAGTGGAGCCTACAGTCAAAGAACCAATCATTCAAAGAGGAGGACTTGGGATGTTGAGCTATGGGTCGGATGATGAACCCGATGAAGTGGATGTGGAGGACAAGGAAAGAAGAGAAGGGACTAGAGGTGGAAGACCGTCACATATGCTTTGTGACGGGGTGGAGACGTGCTTGGCTATCAAGACAAGCACTGTGGAGGCCACGGCGTGCAGTCAAAAGCCTTGGTCCGAGATATTCCGCATCTTCCGCGGATGAGTTTTGGCATTTTTAATTTTTGAGACTATTTTCTGATTTTCGTTAAGACTTTTAGTTGTTAGTTTATTTAGACTTAGACTTTTTGCTTGGTTGTTTTGTTTTAGACTTTTAGACTTAGTACTTTGGGATCTTCTGCATGTTTGGGCGCGTATATGATGTTTTATAGGTTGAAAAAAGGACTAACTCAATCCAAATGAATTAATTCGAAGAAGAAAAGGAGCACTGCACAGGAGTCCTGGTCGACCGACCAGATGTAACAGTCGGTCGACCAGTCACTGCAACTCAGGTCACTGTAACCCGACTCTTGGTCGGTCGACGAAGATCGAGGTGTGGTCGGTCGACCACCACGACTGCTACAGCCTGATTCAGGAACCTCGGGAAGCGTGCAAGCGAGATTAGGGAGATCTTCTCCTGATCCTTTCTTTCATGTTTTCAAATTCTTTTCCATTTCTTAACCTTGTAATTACCATCTATCGCCCAAAACGCTGTTAATCTCCGAAAAGGGATTGTCTTCTTATTCCTTTTCAGGTCTTTGGAGTGGCATTGCAAGCCACCAAAACCTCCTAGCTCACGCTGGTTTGGGGAGGTTTCCGTTCGCGCTAAATCTTGTGAGTTCCTTCTGTGTTTTCCTTTTTGTTTTCCTTTTTACATAAATTACCACTTTTCCATGATCTTTGCTTATGCTATTGCACAATGGGTACATTGTGCGATTTGGTTTGGGGAAGGGTTTTGCGTCGCATTCATTTTACCACACTTTGTCACATGTTTATTGCATTTCCGTCTTGCATCGTTTCTTTTATTTTTTCCTTGCATATACAAAAATCCAAAAAAAATGAAAAAAAATGCACGTTTATTTTAGCATATAGGTCGAGTCGGAACGAGAGTATTTCAATGATGACTTTGCATTTTCATATGTTCTTGTCTATGCCTTGCTTATCAACATGTTTAGTGATAGAATCATATGCATTTTCACGAGTTTTTGTCAAACTTTTTGCTATTGTTGAGACTTAACTTGACCTTTGGCAAACTACTTTATATTATGAGTTTTAGAGCTTTATTTCTGGATTCATTCATCACCAATTATTTAGGAATGTGAGTAGTACTCCCCTTGAGACATGTTACATCAATATGCATAAACATGAACATAAACTGCTATATACCTGTATACTATCTTGTTTTGTGATTTTTGACACATGCATTTGAGGCCCATTTCTCTTATTTTACCCATAAGCCTTACATTACCAAATTTGCCTTTTTGTCCCTAAAACCACATCCAATACTCTTAGCCCACCTTAACCAAGCTAGTATTTGTGGTCAATGGAATTTTTTGAGTCATCATGGGTATTTATATGTTCTCTTGAGAAAAGAAAGAGAAAGAAAGAAAAGAAAAAGAAGGAAAAGGAAAAAGAAAAAAAAAAACAGAAAAAGAAAGAAAAATCAAAAAAAATCATTGCAAGTCAGTCGACTGACCGCATCAACTGGTCGGTCGACCAACTCTCAGAAACAGAAACTTGTCGTTGTTCAGAAAATGCCTTTCTTTTATACTATTCACTCCCGCACTTCATTCAAATCAATTGGGAATCTTTTCCTTTAAAGTATTGTGAGATTTGTGCTACAAAATAGCACCGTGTTTACATTCATTGGGTTGGAACTTGGAAGTTGTGAAAATTTGTTGTTGGCTCCCGGTTTTGCTAGCTTGGCTATTTAACCCCACTTATTCAAAAACATCTTAACCTTTCTTAACCATTACCTCACATATCTTTCTTTACCTCAGCATGTGTCGAAGTCACTTGATTAGTATGTATATGCACGGTTGTAGGGTTCATTTTCATGTTAGATTGCAGACATGTTTTCATGGGTCGAAGTTAGTTGAGTGTCTTTACAAATTA
The DNA here is from genome assembly GCA_029255685.2 of Silene conica. Classification (NCBI taxonomy): domain Eukaryota; kingdom Viridiplantae; phylum Streptophyta; class Magnoliopsida; order Caryophyllales; family Caryophyllaceae; genus Silene; species Silene conica. The sequence continues at coordinate 1,648,089 of CM055311.2, read as the reverse complement.
CTTCTTTCTATCTTTTACATACACTCACCCTGTGCTTATTATATGATTTGAGCGACCCGCGAGAGTCCATTGTGAAAAGTCCTTATGGTTGATAGATTGGCAAGTTTGACAACTTCATAATTCGTTTTGCATGATTCATTCGCTATTTCCTTGTTGATTTTGCATTAAATTGTTTTAGACTTATATGTGCATTTCGCTCTGAGATTGAAATCGTTCCATAGGTTTAAGATCGAGTCTAATTCTTTTTGAGGGCAAGCAAGGTTTGGTTTGGGGAATTTGATGCGTGTCTATTTTATGATGTCTTACATCTATTTTCACACGCATTTCAGAGCTCATTTACGAGTTTTAGTCGCTATTTCCCTATATTCGTCTACTTTCGTATTTTTATGCTATTTTGCAGAATTATGCGGAAATGAGGCGATTTCGAGCCAAGTTTACCCTCGAGATTTTTGCACGGTTGAAGGAACAAGGAAATGAAGAAGGAACGAAGTCCAATGCGCATTTCAAAGACCAAAAGACCAACTTATGAAGACTTTAGAAGCTGAGACCACAGGTGTTTAGGTCGACCGACCGAGCTCACTGGTCGGTCGACCAACACGCCTGGCAACTTAATTTCAGAAGTTCAAATTCAAAGTCAGAAGTCTTCATGGGCCCGGTAATTGGTCGACCGACCAGCATCACCGGTCGATCGACCAAGGCGCAGATTTCAGAAAATCTGAAAAGAAGATTAAAGCCCATAATCGTGGATTAGGTTAAGGAGAGCTTCGAGAAATTTCTTATTTTTGCTTAATCCCCTTTTGTAATCAGTATCATGTTTTTACCTTAAGTTTCTCTAATCTAGTTTTTCTTTAATTCTCATCAATTCAGTTCCTTAGTTTTAGAATTAGTTCGCAAACTTTCTGATTCCACGTTATTATCAATAAAGTTCAGTCCCTCAATTCTTAATCCCTTGTCACGGTAATCCCTCTTTATTAATTCAGTCTTGTTCATTCTTATTGTCGTTATACCGGTAGATAGAATCCCTAAACCTTGTTTGATAATCACATGCTTACCATTTTAATCATTATGTTTGTTGTTGTTATTATCGTAGTTGCTATTTTTACTGTTACCATGCTTAGCTAAATATCATATGTTAGGATGTAGGTAAGTAATGGCGTAGATGACATGATTTTGGGCAACCCGTAGCAAACCTCGATCGCCGACTGGCTTCTCTGGTCGGTCGACTGAGGTAGTTAGTCGATCGACCGGAATAGCTGGTCGGTCGACCAACTCCGTGTATGATCAAACCTGTTTTCTTCCGTTAATTGCAATATCTTACAATGAGATTAAAAGGAGACCTGTAGGATGCTTAATAATGACCAACCCTGGGATCGAAAGATAAGGGAAGGGAATTAGTTAATGTTTTAAGACATCTAGGTTACTAAGACTGAAAGGTATGTGACCTAGACATTAGGAATCACCTATATAGTGTTGACACCAGATATTTGAGAGACCTAGGAACTAATAGCATAGGCCGAAAGGAGCTATTAGATAACATGGACCGAAAGGATTTGTTATACCCCTTACATGACTGCAATACTTGTTGACCTAGACCATATGCCATCGTAGCTATAACGACCCGATCATCCTAACATCTCTTTTACTATAATTCATTCATATCTTTATTTCAGTTTTGTTTTGTTTTTATTATTAGACTTAGTGACAAACCAATACCAATCATCAAAACCCCAATTTGTTTCCCTAAGACATAGACTTAAAACAAATAGCACTCCCATCCTCCTTGTGGTTCGACCCTGACTTTCGCTATCTATAGTTAAAGTTTAGGAATTATAAATCTTATCTTTGATACCCACAACGACGGGTATCACTATACCTGGTCTAACAAGCAACAACCTGTAGAGAGGGTGTACACTAGACCGGACAAAGTGTTTACTAATGCTGAATGGGACAGAATGCTACTTAATATGCAAGCACACTACATTCCTGAGGGTTACATTGATCACAACCCTTGTATTATTAGGAATGGCAATTACAATACCAACAGGAATAGACCTTTTAAATTCTTGAATATGTGGTGTGAAGCCAGGGACTTCCAGTAGCTCTTGGGGCAAAATTGGAAGACACATGTATATGAGACTCATATGTATGTGTTGGTGCACAAATTGAAAGCCGTGAAACAACCACTGAAAAGCTTAAATAAGAATAATTTTACTAATATTGAGAATGCAACAAAAATTGCCAGACTGAAATTACAATCATGTCAGGAATCCTTGATTCAGCAACCTGGTGATGTTCAACTAATGCAGCAGGATTATGAAGCTCATAAGCAGTATACTCAGCTACATAAACACTTACATATATACCTGAAGCAGAAAGCTAAAGCTCATTGGTTGAAGGAAGGGGATTCAAATACAACCTACTTTCATGGTCTCTTGAGGGCAAGGAGAAGAATGAACACAGTGTATCAGATAGCAGATGATGCAGGAAAACTGCACACTGACCCTACTGACAATCAGAGCAGCTTCCTATTTTACTACCAGAAGCTGCTGGGGACTAGCACAAATTCAACACCAGTGGTCAAGCACATTGTTCAGCAGGGCAGCATTTGTTCAGCAAATCACTTTGACATACAGCAGCAACCGATTACTAATTATGAAATAAAGGAGACTCTGTTCAGCATCCCTGATGATAAGGCACCTAGGCCAGATGGGTACACAAGTAAGTTTTTCAAAGCCAGTTAGGATCATATTGAGAAGGATATTTGCACAGCAGTACATGAATTTTTCAATGCAGGCCAAATACTGAAGCAAATCAATGCAACTCTAATCTGTCAGGACCTCATTAGACTCTATGGGAAGAAGACAGTGTCCCCTAGATGCATGTTCAAGATAGATCTCCAAAAGCATATGATACAATTGAATGGGATTTATTGTTACAAATGATGCAAGCTCTTAACTTCCCAAGCAAATTCACCCAGCTTGTGATGGAATGTGTAATAACCACATCCTTCTCTATGTGCCTCAATGGAAACACCTTTGGGTTCTTTCCTAGTAAGAGGGGGTTAAGACAAGGAGACCCTTTGTCACCTCTGTTGTTCACAATATGTATGGAATACTTGTCTAGATTACTGCAACATACTACTAGCACTATGAATTTCAAGTACCACCCCTAATGTGGCCCTATGCATCTATCTCATGTTATGTTTGCAGATGATCTCCTTCTATTCAGTAAAGGGGATATTAACTCCATAATGATTTTACTCAGAACCTTTGCTAATTTCTCAGCAGCATCACGGCTGAAAATGAGCCCAGCAAAGACCAATGTATATTTCAATGGGGTTTAGGCAGCAGTGAAGGAGGACATTTTTCAGGTGGCTGGCTGTGTGGAAGGCACTCTACCATTTAGGTATCTTGGGGTCCCCATTAAACCTACAAAATTGAATGAGAAGGACTGCAAACCCATAGTTGATAAGATCATGGAGCGGGTTAAAGCAATAGGAGCTAGGAAGCTGTCCTATGCTGGGAGATTAGTGCTCATCAAAGCTGTGCTTAAGACCATCCATAACTATTGGGCTCAAATTTTTATCCTGCCTTCTTCAGTTATTCATAAACTGGAAGCAATGTGCATGAAATTTATGTGGGATAGAGGGGTGGATTACAAAAGGGGGCCTCCTGTATCATGGGAGAAAGCTTGTAGACCAACCAAAGAAGGAGGACTAGGCATAAAGAATGACTTACTCTGGAATAAAGCAGTAGTGGGGAAGCTTACCTGGTGGATTTATGCTAAGCCTGATAAGCTATGGGTTCAATGGGTAAATCATACCTATCTCAAGGGGCAGACATGGCAGACTTATACACCTCCTCTGGATATTGCTTAGACTTGGAAAAAACTATGCAAGATCAAGGATATGCTTCATGCTATGTCCACTGATGTGTCTGATGCTCAAAAACAATATTCAAACAAGAAAGTATATGAGAAGATGAGACCTGTTACCACTGATTTACAGTGGCCTGCTCTGATATGGAATGACTGGACAACCAAGAAGCACATAATGGTTAACTGGATGCATCACCACAAAGCTTTGAAAACAAAAGATAAGTTGGTTCAATATGGCATTGCACAGGATGGCCTTTGCTGCATCTGTGGTACTGCCACTGAACAGATTTCCGATCTGTTTTTCAGCTGTCCTTACGGTACTCTACTGCTGGAACAGATACATAAATGGACAGGAATGCAGGTACCTTATATTCGGGTCATATAGGGGTGTATGAGCAGGAGAGGGACAAAGATGAAGAGAGGAGTGCTTAATGGCATCCTGAATGCTGCGGTATATCATATATGGATGCAGAGGAACAAAGCTTGAGTGGACAACAGATTGCTGAGACCAGATGTTGTATTTCAAAATATTAAGGATGAGATTTGTATGAGAATTTAGCACAGATGTAAAAGCCATATCCCTAGCAAGGATAAGGCTTGGATAGATAGGTTGATGATGTAAGGTAGGGCTAAGCAAAACCGGATATCCGATCCGGTTTTGGAATCCGGATCGGATATCCGAATTTGAAATTTTCAATTTTCTTGATCCACATCCGATCCGAATATTTTGGATATCCGAAAATCTGGAATCCAAAAATTCGGATATCCAGATTTCGAAATCCGGATTTTATCCGGATTTGGCAATTTGCATTTTGCGTATTGGCCTATTGGGCTATTGCGTATTAGCCCATTTCACATTTTGAAAGGCCTTCGATGGTATAAAGCCATAAATTAAAAGTTTTGAATCAAATTACAATTCTCGATTAAATAAATTACAAGTCCCGATCACACAAATTACAAAATTACAATTCTCGATTAAATAAATTACAAGTCTCCATTAACTAAATTACAAGTCTTCGTTACAAATTTTAAAAATTGTTTAAAACGATCTAATGTTCGCCAACGCCAAGTCTTGTATACCGGCCATTTTCAGATTAAAAAAAATCAGTATAAACATGAATGAACAATGGAGCAACAATCCAAAATAAATAACTGAAACTAGTGTGAAACAGATTGAGAATAAGGATGTAAAAAAAACCAAGTATACAAACCATTACATTAAACAGATTTAGAGCATCAATCCACAATAAAGCTCCTTAATCTTGACAGTCATAAGAAAAGCTCCCTAAATACCGTACTAATGGAAAAGAAAAGCATAAATTTCATAAAGCATGCAGACATCAACAAAAACAAGATCAGCAAAACAAACAACAGAAAGTTAGAAACAATAACAACTAAAGGAGAAACAATAATACAAATTAAACAACAATGATACATATAATAACAATGAGAATAAATCAAAACGAAAGAGAAACAATAAACAATCGATTAATGAGAAAAAATCAAAACGAAGGAGAAACACTTACGATTTAAAAAGTGAGCAGTGATGATGACAGATCTGATGATTGATAACAAGAAAACAATAGAAATCAACTGACATTTAATGATCAATGATGAGGGATTGAAAGAGACGGAGCAGGCAGTGAGGGAAGCGAGTACAAACTAGGGTCTGTGTTTTAGTGAGGGTTTGAGCCTTTGAGGAGAGGGAGGCGGGTAACTGGGTAATGGATTTTATAAGGGTTTGAGTAAGGGAGTTTTAGGGTTTTGACTTATGAACGGTGTATTTTATTTTTTGATTTTTTTTTTTTTTTTTTTTTGATTTTTTTATATATATTTTAAAAATTCGGATCGGATTCGGCTATCCAGTTTTATGAAAATATCGATCCACATCCAGTCCAGATTATTCGGAAAAAATCGGATCGGATATCCACGTTAGAAGGTATCCATATATTCGGAATTTTTTTTTCGGAATCCGAATCGGATTCGGATAAAAATTCGTATCGGATTTTTTTTGCTCAACCCTAATGTAAGGGGACTATGTAAGGAAGGTTTAAACCTTCCACAAGTTTGGTTCTCTAATATATTTTGTCCACTTCACCAAAAAAAAGGAAAAAAAAAAGAATGACATAACCGTCACTTAAACAATAGCAAGGCAACATAATCGTTACCCGACTCAACCCAAGATAACATAACCGTTATCAAATTACAAGTAAAACAACATAACCGTTAGCATTATCACTCAAGCTAACATAACCGTTAACTAACTCATTTAACACATATGAGCCTCCACCAAACAAGACAACGCTTAAGCTAATTTCTAGAAGTTAATTTGAAGCGGGAGCCGGTTTCCCTTCCGGTTGCCCGGCAACGGAGTCTTCCTCCTCAACTTAGCTTCTAAATACGACTTAAACATTCATTCATACAACCACAACGGAATCACTGAAGTATACGACTCACATGAGTATAAAAGAACAAGAATTCATTTGACAAGTCTCACTCTACAAGTTTATATTTCATTCGGGAATAAAATAAACTAGCATTAGATGACAAGTCTAATATCGTAAGCATGCGAATTAAACAATGAAAGATGTAAGTAATTCGACTCACGAATCATACATGATAAATATATACTTCCTAATACAAGTTTTATAATGATTTAACATGCTCAAACAATGTCCGAACAAGTGGCAAAACAATGCCCAAAACAGACCCAAAACAACCCAACATACACGCCTAAAGCAGCCCCGAGCGCAGGCTGCCGCACCGGGCCACAGGCTGCGCAACACTCGTCCGTAGGCCCGCGCATAGGGCCGCAGCCTGCGGTTCCCACGGGCCAGCCAAGTTTCACGCATAAGCTCGCCAAATGCACAACACAGTCCAATTCTTATGCAACGATTTTGAGACGGTCTTACGCATGATTCAAGCGGTATTATCAACTCATAATCTCACTAATTCAAGGGCATAACAACACCTATATGTAAACAATTGATAGGAAGCACAATTATTATACTTGACATGGATTTAATCAATCGAAAACCACATTATCGCTATGAACACAATGAGCATGTGACGGATATCAATTTACCCGATAAACACAACTAGGATCCATCATTCATTACTAACAATCAACATGAATATCATTCTAATCAATTGAATAATGAACATCACCATACAAACCATCAAAATTTCAGAAATTAAACAACATTAACCACACAAAATCGATTTTTGACTTAAAGTCGAGTAACCTCTCAAAGTTACCTTTAAAACTCTTCAAATCTTCAAAGAACTCTTCAATGAAGTTCAAGCTTCCATTCTCACCAACAAACAACACGAAAAACGAATCAAAAACGTAACCCTAGAAAGACGGTTTTCAGAAAACTCAACAAGGCAAGAAATTGTTTGTATCAAAAGAAGGAGAATAAGGAGAGGAGAACTTACATGTAAAGAACTCGGAATTTGAGCGAGAAACGAATGAGCTAGGGTCGGATTTGTGTCCATGGAGAAGCACCAACAATGGGGATTGGGGTTTTTAGTTTGATGAGGGAGATGAAGGAATGAATGTGTATGATGAAGAAAACACAACATAAGGAGTATATGGGAGGTTTGAGTCGGAAATGACTCGGAATTCATTTAATGAGTCGGGATGACTCGGATTTGGCTAACTAAGACGAAAATAACATCTCAAGTCTATTATTACTTAAGATGGAAGGAAATATACAAATGAACTACAATTCATGAAATTATTCGACATACTTGTCATTTTCGAAAATTAAAGTTGAAACTCAAAATTTATAAAACTCGACATATCGTTTGAAATCTAAATGCTTAAAAATGAAATATTTAGGGATGTCATTGGGGCGAGTACAAGTGGATACCGCCCCACACCCGCCCCGGGTTGGGGCGGGGACGGGTCCGAAAATTGTACCCTCCATGAGTAGTGGGGCGGGAATGGTTTTTGCGTGTTACCCATTTCATACCCGCCTACCCGCCAATTATTACAAAAATTAATACCATTATTATGATAATTTTACAAATATTATTTTGTTATAATTAAGACGTAATGTTAAAAATAGTTATTTTATAAAGTATTTACCAACTTATTTGGTAAATAACTAAAATTATATAAACAAAATCCTGAAAATAGAAATTAATAGTGATTAATCCAACTTGTACGAAAAAGAGGAAAAATATATGGTATAGCGAGTTAATGGGTAAGTGGGACGGGGATGGTTTTTAAAACTTGTACCCGTCATGGGTGATGGAGCGGGGATGGTTTTGGAAACTTGTACCCGCCATGGGTGGTGGGGCGGGGATGGGTACGAGGTTTTCTTGATGGGTACGGGTACGGGGGAGCCTATATCCAGCACCATCCCGCCCCAATGACATCCCTAGATATATTCATACCAAATAAATATATTTACAAAATTTAATGAAATATAAATTATTCTCGAAATTAAATTAAATCTTTAAATTTTATAAAACGAAAAATATCGGGGTGTTACAATAACCACAATCTAAATGGCTAAGCCAAAATGACATATCTATTCAAAAGTTCGCCTCACAAGTATACCCCCACGTCAAGAAATGCTCTACGCACATCAAGTTCATATGTAAACCGACAATTAAATTTTCATGAACGCCAAACATATGAATAAGACAATAAAACGACCACATCCGAAATTTTTATCCACACGTTACCTTATTAAAACACGATAGCAAGAAATATACCATTAGAAAAAGGGGAAATGATCTCGAAACAATCATATCGTTTCCACGATAACTCTTGGTGATGGCATCGCAACACCGTCACCGACAACCGCATCACCACGCGAAGGTACCCGCATCGCAACACGGAATACCAAGCTCGACTTCCATTCCGAAGCACAATAACCACCTCGAATATGACGCCTTAATATATTCTTACCAACTTATAATCATTATATGTAACATGGTATGAGAAGTAACCGTTAACGATCGAGTGAACGCCATTCTATACACTACTCATGAAGTTGACACTTCACATAATCACTTACGTACATCATGTCTACACATTTTCCAACTCACACTATCACTACCACCTAACCGATGTGTCCATATATAATACTTGTTAGTTAATAAACAACTTCTCCTTCTGCATGCTGCTCTCTAGAAACTATGCATACCAATTCCACTAACAAGCTCCAATGATTCTGTCATCAAACTTACCTTAATATCCATACCGAACATATCCTGCTTCATTCCACCCCTTAGCTTACCACTAGGCTTACTCATCGTACAAAGACTTTATCAAGTACTCATCCTGTAAATTCCTCGAAACTCACGACAGGCATGTCGTCTCACTCACCTCATATGTATACCTTAACTCGCATCCTTATTATAGTACTCTACACCACTATAACAGCCTATTTCCACGTCTCATAACTCCTACCACCTTCACTTTACTCACCTTTACTGTGTTACTCCCATGACATCTGATCACATCACTCATCTACTCAAATCTTTACCCATTCTACCTCACTTTACTCGCCTTAGTAACGTAATATCTTCTCATTATTCTAATATCATATCCCCTTTACTCAAATCCCAACATTTCGTTCCCTTTTAGCCACAAACTCTCTCAGTATTCGACTCATCTCCACTCACTACTAACATGCAAAAACACTCACTAATCATCTTCCAATAAATTACCTCATTCTTTATACATGGTCTCACTCTTATCTTGTTAGCCTCCTCATACCGTTAACATCTCCACACTTTTATATAACTATAACTACTTCTCTGAAACTCACAGGCACAAAATTCCATTCCAATTACTGTAGCGAAACCTTTTACACCCTTCCTAGGCCAACATAACCATATCCATCTCCCTCATTTATATCTGGCTAATTCCAAAAAATCGACACTCATAACATTTCTAATCCTTCATACATACATTCTTCCCAACTACATCACTACTCGACCATATTTAAACCATCACCATCACACTCAAGCTCACGGTAATCTCGTTCTCCTTTCCTCACATGACTCGCTCGATTATTCCATAAGGTCAAAACTTCACTTTATGCTCACAATTCTCTTCTCCCAAACCTCTCCACCTACTAGCCTCTCTCACGAAACCATACCGATTCGAAAACTGGTTGACTCACGCAATACAACAAGGATATACACTTAAAACCAAACATTACACTATAAAATAAACAGCTCGAAATTAATATGACATGCAAAGGTGCCAAAAGCTAATCATAAGACCATAATGTAGCTTACTAAGCCAGGTACCGTTTTAAACTACTTGGCCACCAGGTAAGCTCACAGTCTACGACACAAAAGAAACAACTGCTGGAACAACCAACTTGGTCGAGTATCACCGACTCGGCCGGGTAGCTCTCACTCGGTCGAGTAACTTACACTCGGCCGAGTAACCTGTACTGGGTCGAGTACCCCACACTCGGCCGAGTATACCCTACTCGGTCGAGTACTAAGAATTCGGTCGGATAGCATCTACTCGGTCGAGTTCACTGCACTCGGCCGAGTACTCTCTACTCGATCGGGTGTAACCCACTCGGTCGAGCTCCCCTCACTCGACCGAGTTAGAACAACAGTCAGGCTTCGTGAAGGGGGAATCTCCCTTCACCTAACCTAATCAACATGCCACCTATATGCACACTAGCATAAAGGTCATCCAATAAACACTCAAATACATTTGTAATCACATAATAAATCATAACTTCACCAATTTCCATAAAATCATGCAACTTATAACACACATTTCATCCTTCACAAGCGTGTCAATGTAAATCATATGCAACATCATCACACATTATACCACACACGTATACACATCATAATCTAACCTTAGTGGCCAAGCACAAGGTTGTAAGCAATTTCGCGGTTCTGGGACATCTCCCAAACCTTTGCAGTAGCCTTACAAACTTTTACTTGGGGTTCATTTTATTTAAGACACATCCTATGTTAATTTCGTTCATTGGTTTTAGGTGCCAAGACCGTCGCTCTGATAGCATTTGTAACACCCTCATAACCTAAGGCCTTTAAAACAGGACCATCAGGCCATGAGGACATCACCATCTCAGTTTCCTGGGGCACAATATAAGATAAACAATCACAAACACTTCATTAAAGGTAAAGTATAACTTTGTAAAAGAAGGTAGAACCGCCTGTCAAAACATCTCTGACCAAAGAAATACTAAAGTTCATGCAGGAGCTACGACTCAGGACCCTACAAAACTAGTGATCCCTCCTCCCAAGCCAGCAAGCAAGACTCATCTGCGAACCTGAGACTCTACTCACCATTATATGGATCATCACAGTAAACAACAACAGGCGTCAGCAACTGAATAATAAGACGAATACGATGCTGAAGCACAACACACATATTATGTTCACAATATCAGTACTATCACTGATACACAACATCCGTGGTGGCCTTTAGCCCCACACCAATCTCCCCACTTACCGCAGCAAGGGGTAACTAGACCATTAATATGCACACCCTCCCCGTGGCGGGTCCCACGGGAAGCGATCATAGGAGTGGGATCCGTTCGCCGCAATGATCCCACACGTTACCATTGGCATCTCATACATCACACTATACATGGTAATACAATCATAATACAGTATCGTCACAACATAATCTTACAGTACTGAGTAAGGAAACCCTACCTCAAGAAATAAACAAGAAGACGCCAACCAAATGCGTTCTACCAACGTTCCTCAACGAATCCTCCTCATGTGAATGATAGGTATATACAGTTACTCATTAAACACAACTAAGAACCACGATAACAAACTGATAAACAACACTTACTTGCTAACTACGAACTACGCTAGATGATCGGCGCTCCTATACTCTTGCAACTGACTCTTGACGGAAACTGAGAGGAAGGGGGTGATAGGGGATTAGGCTTTTGTTTTCTCATTTGGGTCAAAATGAGGTTTATAACCTCGGTTTGCTTTATAGAAAAACTGCGGTCCGACGTCTGGAAAAGACTCACTCGGCCGAGTGCGGCCTACTCGGCCGAGTGCGACCTACTCGGCCGAGTATCACCTACTCGGCCGATTTGGCTCGCAACTCAGCTTCTTCCTAAAGGAGCTCGGCCGAGTACCACATACTCGACCGAGTGCGACCTACTCGGCCGAGTATCACTTACTCGGCCGAGTTGATCTACAACTCAGCTTCAACTAAAGGGGGTGTTACAGAGATCATGCATAAGCTAGCCTAGGCTCGATTCGATTCCCAAGGGTTTCTAGCTTCCTGCGGTAGATAATTTATGACACCTTTGATATTCGCCCTTCCTATATCAATTTGGTGGAGCAGAATAAATTCGAAGGTGTGGAAGGTGAAGATACTGGCAAGCACATGGACACATTTACGGATTTTTGCTCCGCTATCTCCCTTACTGTTGGGGTAATAAATGACAAGGTGAAGGAAACCACGTTTCCTTTGTCCTTGAGGGATTCTGCTCTGATGTGTGAGATTTTTCGTCATTTCTCAATCAAAAACGATTTGTAAAACCTAATTAAAAAGTATTATTTAATCGGGGTCGAACACGAAGATGGTGGGGAAATTTGCCTAGTTATGTGTGGGGAATAAAACGCGTATTCACCCTAAATTTGCAGGATTATAATGAAATATGCAATTGTGAATATTGTCATAAGATTAAAAACATGAGAAAAGAAGTACAACCTTTAGTCCTCGCGCAAAAGGCCTAAGAACAGGAATTAATGCAAATTCCCTCCTATAACTTGCACCCAAGACTTTGAATGAGACGAGGCCGCGTGTGCTAGAAATCCTCTCCAATTGCCTTGCAATATAGGGAGAGCCCTTGAGGTTTTAGATGTGAGATCTGAGGTTTTGGGAGAAGAGTGCTCTCAAAACCCTAATTTTTCTTGAGAATTGTTTAAGCAGTGAAACAAGAGTAGTTGACAAAAGGAGAAGTCTCCTCCGTTTGTAACACTGGCCGGCCGAAAATAGGGTTTGGGTAGGAGTGGGCTTTCCACTCTTACCTTATCCCAATGCGTGATTCGACCCATTTAGCTTTAAGTTGTTCGCGGGTTTTATTTATAAATCGTAACATGTTATCAGATATTAATACAGTCGATATATTAATAACGGTCTGATAAAATACGATATTGTATAATTACCTAAATTAATATAACTGTTTATATTAATTCGCGAATACAATATTTAATTAAATATATATAACTGTTTATATTTAATTTACGAATTAATCATGTAATCCGTATTAGCTAAAATTATTTAATCCGTATTAAATTATAATCTCAACATCTTATTGACTAATTTAATAGTCAATACCTCTGACTAACCGTTTAGTCATATCCGGCAAAATGTGACTGTATTTTCATACCTTCACATCTCTCAAACGTGTCCTATAGGTGTGATGTATAGGGACCAGTTGACCACCGCCATCCGTATGACAATAACGTCAAACTTATCTAGCAAGCCAACCGTTATTGATAAACGTGGATCAACTGGTAATAATACAGAAGTATGCCCTTGTGATCCTTAAAGAGATTTAATAAGTCATTGTACTTAATTGTCAAGGACACCAGCCCCAACAATCTCCCACTTGTCCGTACAAGGGTATGTGCAATGACGTTATCACACTACATGTGGAGGACACAATCTCCAACAAACTCCCACTTGTCCGTACAAGTGTAGGTGCGATAACCGAATCTCATATCCTTTTAAAATTTCTCCCACTCAATGCATGACAATTTGCAAATCCGCATTCGCAAAGGTCGTATCTCACAAGCGATCTGTATCAAGAGTGGTTTCCCCGACTAGAGAGTAACTTAACTGATAAAACGAATCTGTATTCGAGCATGGCCATGCATTTCAGTTACTACTCCTCTAGTGGCCCTGAGAAATGATAAAATCCTGATAAGGGTTTGGATATTTCCCTCAACTCGAATCCTGCCGATATCGCCCAGCATGAAATAACCCAGAAAAAATCCTCTTGGCCCCTGTTACGGTGACCGTGGGAAAGAAACCAAAGTTACCCAAAATCTGTCTTAATCTCAAGAAACAGTTGAAAGTCAAAAGACTCGACTCTAAGGAACACTATGGAGGTCCTATCCACGACCTGGCACCCAATGTTATAAAACATTTAGGACTCCATAACGATGTCACGGGGTATCCTACGAGATATCCGTATAACTCGCCTTTGTGATTGGTCAGTCATCCACGTGACTTATGGCTCGTTGAACCCACCATCAACCAACGTCACAAAATGATTACCTGAGTTATCAGCTCAAGTGGGTAATCAAGGACCAAAACGATGTAATGTTAATCAGTTCACTTTGTGGTGTTCAAAATTGGCGTACAATTCCACATGAGAAACAAAACATTATATATCATAACAATAAGGTTGAATAGAGTACACGAGAAAATGAATTATTACATGAATTCATAAAAGAGTACTACAACTTAGGAACACATCCAATTCCCATGGAATGAATGTGCCCTTCATGCTTATCACGTGGTAATGCTTTTGTGAGAGGATCAGCTATGTTGTCATCCGTAGCGATCTTTTCAATAAAAATCTCCTTTTGCTCCACGTAATCTCTGATTAGATGAGCTTTCCGTTGTACATGCCTAGCCTTGCTGCTAGACTTATGCTCCTTAGCTTGGAAGATGGCACCGCTATTGTCACAATAGACGGTGATTGGGTCATTCGAACTAGGCACTACTGATAGTCCTTGTAAGAATTGACGCATCCATATTGCTTCCTTAGCTGCTTCTGAGGCGGCATAGTACTCGGACTCAGTCGTAGAATCTGCTGTAACACTCTGTTTAGAACTTTTCCAGCTGACAGCAGCGCCATTAAGAGTAAAGACAAATCCAGACTGAGATTTCGAGTCATCTCGATCTGTTTGGAAGCTAGCATCTGCGTAACCCGTGGCGCAGAGCGTTGAGTTGCCTCCATAAGTCAATCCCCAATCTTTAGTCCTCCGTAGGTACTTAAGAATGTTTTTCACGGCCATCCAGTGTGGTTCACCTGGATGAGCTTGGAATCGACTGGTCATACTCAATGCATATGCAACGTCTGGACGTGTGCATATCATGGCATACATGATCGATCCTATTGCCGAGGCATAAGGAATCCGACTCATGCGCTCTTTCTCTTCCACTGACTTAGCTTCTTGAGACTTGCTCAAGTGAAGCCCAGGAGTCATGGGAAGGAACCCCTTCTTGGAGTTCGTCATACTGAATCTCTCCAGAATCTTCTCTATATAAGACTCCTGACTGAGAGACAACATCCGTCGTGATCTATCCCTGTAGATACGGATGCCCAAAATTCTTTGTGCCTCTCCCAGATCTTTCATCTGGAAATGGTTTTTCAACCATGCTTTAACCGAAGATAAGAGAGGTATGTTATTCCCAATCAAGAGTATGTCGTCGACATACAGTACTAGGAATACAATCTTGCTCCCACTCGACTTGATATAGAGACATGGTTCCTCGACTGATCGAACGAACCCATTCTCTTTTATCACTTGGTCGAAGCGATGATTCCAACTCCGCGATGCTTGCTTAAGTCCATAGATGGAACGCTTAAGCTTGCAAACTTTCTTAGGATGTGCTGGATCGATAAAACCCTCGGGTTGTACCATGTACAACTCTTCCTCCAAATAACCGTTTAAGAAGGCGGTTTTAACGTCCATTTGCCATATTTCATAGTCATGAAATGCGGCGATCGCTAAGATAATCCGAATGGAACGTAGCATGACTACGGGTGCAAAAATCTCATCGTAGTGCAAGCCTGGCACTTGGGTGAAACCTTTAGCAACTAGTCTAGCCTTATGGATATCTTGTTGTCCTTCCACGGCATGCTTTATCTTGTAAAGCCATTTGCATTGAAGGGGACGTACCTTTGCAGGTAGGTCCACAAGATCCCACACGTTGTTCTCATACATGGAGTCCATCTCGGATTGCATGGCTTCTAGCCATAGCTTTGAGTCAGAACTGGTCATGGCACCTTTATAGGTTGTGGGTTCATTACCCTCTAGGAGTAAGACGTCATCTGTATCGTGTTCCTCGACCATACCAATGTATCTGTCCGGTGGAGTAGAGACTCTTCCTGACCTCCTAGGTTCCTCAGGGATATCTACCACAGCCTCGGTTGAAGGTACTGTTTCCTCCAATGATTGCTCGGTAGTTGGTCCTTGAACCTCCGATAACTCGAAGGTTCTATTACTCGACTTGTTCTCGAGAAATTCTTTCTCTAAGAACGTCGCACTAGCCGCAACAAAAACACGTTGTTCGGTAGGCGAGTAGAAGTAATGACCAAACGTTCCCTTTGGATAGCCTATAAAGTATGTCTTGACCGATCGCGGGCCGAGCTTATCCTCGTGTCTCCACTTGACATAAGCCTCGCAGCCCCAAACCCGAATAAAGGACAAGTTAGGGACCGTTCCCTTCCATAACTCGAATGGAGTTTTGTCAACAGCTTTAGACGGACTTCGGTTAAGAATTAGAGCGGCCGACAAAAGAGCATAGCCCCACAATGAATCAGGCACAACGGTGTGACTCATCATGGATCGAACCATATCAAGTAAAGTTCGATTTCTCCGTTCGGACACACCATTTAATTGTGGTGTTCCAGGTGGAGTCAACTGTAGCACGATCCCACAGTCTTTTAGGTGTTGATCAAACTCGCGTGAAAGATACTCACCACCACGATCCGAGCGTAGTGCTTTAATCTTTCTACCCAGCTGGTTCTGTACCCGATTCTGGTATTCTTTGAACTTGTCAAAGGATTCACTTTTATGTTTTATCAAGTAGACATAGCCATATCTACTCAAATCATCCGTGAAAGTGATGAAATACCTATAGCCTTCTCGTGCGTTGATCGACATAGGGCCACATACGTCCGTATGTATGAGTCCTAATAGGTCGGCAGCGCGCATTCCAACACCTTTGAAGGAAATACGAGTCATTTTGCCGATGAGACATGATTCACACGTGCCATATGATTCGAAATCAAAGGGCGATATAGCTCCATTCTGTATGAGCTGTTTTACGCGTTTCTCATTTATGTGTCCCATACGACAATGCCATAGGTAAGTTTGATCTTTGTCACCTACCTTTAATCTTTTATTATTCACATGTAATATCTCGGTAGTTTGATCTAAAACATAAATTCCATTCATGGAAACTGCCTTGCCATAAATCATATTGTGTAAGGAGAAAATACAGCTATTATTCTCTATTACAAATGAAAAGCCGAGTTTGTCAAGTGCAGAAACTGAAATAATGTTTTTGGACAAACTAGGAACATAATAACAGTTATATAAAAATAACTCGAATCCACTTGGAAGCTGGATTACGTATGTTCCCTTCGAGACTGCAGCCACACGTGCTCCATTCCCGACACGCAGGTCCACCTCACCCTTGATTAGGGGTTCTTGGTTTCGGAGGCCCTGCACATGATTACATAGATGAGAACCACAACCAGTATCAAGTACCCAAGTTCCGCAACTTGCGTGGTTAATCTCAATCATGTGAATAAAAGAAGAAGAAGACATACCAACAGGAGTAACACGGCCTGCCTTAATGTCCTCGCGATACACGGGGCATGAGCGCCTCCAATGCCCAGTCTTGTGGCAATGGTGACATTCCATGCTTGTATCCTTGCTCTTTGTCTTGCCTTGTGAGTTACTCGACTCACCAGGCCCACTCTTAGCAAATCCTGGTTTCTTGAACCTGGGCCTACCTACCGCTAGGTCGCCCTGAGCTTTAGCCTTCCCTTTACCTTTTCCCTTACTTGAGATCATGAGAACATCCTGCTTTAGACTCCCACTCAACTTTAGATCCTTCTCAGTCTGTACGAGAAGGGAGTGGAGCTCATGGGGAGTCTTCTTCATGTCGTTCATGTAGTAGTTGGCCCTAAAGAGGGCGAACCCATCATGAAGCGAATGAAGCATGCGATCAACGATGATGTTCTCACTGATCTTGCAGTTTAGGGACTCCAGTTTCTCGATATTCTCAATCATGTTGAGAATATGTGGGCTAACAGCTTGGCCCTTCTGGAGTTTCGCCTCAAAGAAGCGACAGGTATGCTCATAAGAAACGATTCTCGGAGCCTTGGAGAATTCGTTAGTGAGCGTGGTGAAAATCTTGTTTGCACCATGGGTTATGAAGCGTCTTTGCAAATTGGATTCCATTGCATAGATGAGTACGTTCTTTATCGCACCCGCTTCCATGACGAAGTCGCTATGAATGCGAACATCGTTGGCTCTAGCTCCAGTTCCTGGGTGTGGCGGAATGGGCTCAGTTAAGAACTTGAGCTTTCCGTCAGCAATGGCAGCATTCCGTAGTGCTGCCTCCCAGTCAGAGAAGTTTGACCCATCATTCCTCAGTCTAGTTGACTGATTCATGGAGTCCATGAAGGCTTTTAGCCAGGATTCACGTGCTAGCTTGGCACTTGGCATTGGGTCTTCACCAGCCATTTTAGTTTTACAGCAGTTTTAATGAACGTGTTCTACACTAAAAGAAGATAAAACAAAACCATATAAGCAACTTATTGTTGTGATTTAAGTCTATATTAAATTGAATTTAAACTTGTAGACTCATGCATTCATATAATTGATCTCCCTCAAGAATTATATAAACGATCCCAAGACTCAATTTCCGTATATTGATAAGCCCACAGTTTGGCTAATTCCAATCGTTGGAACTCTTGGTCGATAGATTTCCGTAAATCCTATCTATTAGTCCATCTCAGTCACTGGAATATTATCGAGTGACCATGATGTTGAGATAAAATAAATCATCTGTTCCCACTTACCCGACGTAGAAGGGGTCATATTATGCCTACCGACGAAGAAGGGATTCATGGGAGGCTGATTTATAAAGACTAATCTCAATTTTTGGTTATACGAGGAAGACCCCATCAACTCTTATTTATCCATATTTAAGTGAACTAAAAACTAGCATTTGCGTGAATGAATTAAATAAAGTGATGGCTTTTAAATTGACATGTGACATCTGTATTGTCACAGAAAACTAACGCGTGACCTCTACATGAGTCAGTTTTCAGGCATGATATAGGTGGTTTGGTTTTTAGGCGGAATATGATGCAAGCTATTATCGATGAAAGCATAAAGATAAATGCAATAAACGTAAATAAAAGTCCTAGTGTGGCCTATCCTACCAAAATGAACATAAAACAACTTGGAATCCACCGTTCGACCCTAGAAGCTTGTCTTGATGTTCCATCTTGGTCCTTGCAGCGGGAGTGAGCATCCGGTCTCCGTCTTGTCTTTGGTCTTCACAAAATTACTAATTTAAATTACAAGAGTAAACCTAGATACATTCTAATTTAAATACAAAAGTAATTACATGGCAAAAACCCAAAACGGAGATTCAAGATCTCAAAATTACAAGCAAGATCGTGTCCCATCATTACGGTGACACAATCTTCTAAGGCCACACTAAGTTACAACCGTTTGCAAAAATTAAATACGTTACTGAAAGCATTCAAGGCATTCACAAGACGATAAATAAAATGCATCAACTAAATAAAATTTATACATGACATAATACTGTTATTATGATTAATAAATTTATACCAAACCACCTTTTAAGATTAAAATTATGTGACTATACTGCTTTAATCACCAATTTTAATAAACATATAATCCATTATTTTAAACTGTTTTAAAACAATATGTATCAAACGAGGGTGAACCGTTTCACTAAATAATATACTATTTCCGTATATAGTATATTATTTTAAGCCATGTGAAAATAAGAAAACAAGTTATTTTCGAAAAGAGAGCCCGAAACATGAGCACTCGACCGAGCAGCAGAGGCACTCGATCGAGTGCCAGTGTCACTCGATCGAGTGCAGCAGGGGCTCGATCGAGTGACTCTTTAAAACGCAATCGCTGCACTTTTAAATCAAAACGAGTTTATAACTTGGATTTAAAACGTGTAAATCATATATAAACAACAACAAAAGAATCACATATTGCTAAAAATATCGATTAATTAACAATATGCAAATAATAATCGAAGAACAAGATCGATTTCTCACAAAAATCACACGCACGGGCCTGGTACGAGGGCACTCGATCGAGTGCAACAGGGACTCGATCGAGTGCCTGCGACAGAATGTACGGTTTTCAAAATTTAAAACTTATGAAAGACACAATTGTAAAATTTTCATGGCCTAAGGCTCTGATACCACTTGTGGGGAATAAAACGCGTATTCACCCTAAATTTGCAGGATTATAATGAAATATGCAATTGTGAATATTGTCATAAGATTAAAAACATGAGAAAAGAAGTACAACCTTTAGTCCTCGCGCAAAAGGCCTAAGAACAGGAATTAATGCAAATTCCCTCCTATAACTTGCACCCAAGACTTTGAATGAGACGAGGCCGCGTGTGCTAGAAATCCTCTCCAATTGCCTTGCAATATAGGGAGAGCCCTTGAGGTTTTAGATGTGAGATCTGAGGTTTTGGGAGAAGAGTGCTCTCAAAACCCTAATTTTTCTTGAGAATTGTTTAAGCAGTGAAACAAGAGTAGTTGACAAAAGGAGAAGTCTCCTCCTTTTGTAACACTGGCCGGCCGAAAATAGGGTTTGGGTAGGAGTGGGCTTTCCACTCTTACCTTATCCCAATGCGTGATTCGACCCATTTAGCTTTAAGTTGTTCGCGGGTTTTATTTATAAATCGTAACATGTTATCAGATATTAATACAGTCGATATATTAATAACGGTCTGATAAAATACGATATTGTATAATTACCTAAATTAATATAACTGTTTATATTAATTCGCGAATACAATATTTAATTAAATATATATAACTGTTTATATTTAATTTACGAATTAATCATGTAATCCGTATTAGCTAAAATTATTTAATCCGTATTAAATAATAATCTCAACATCTTATTGACTAATTTAATAGTCAATACCTCTGACTAACCGTTTAGTCATATCCGGCAAAATGTGACTGTATTTTCATACCTTCACATCTCTCAAACGTGTCCTATAGGTGTGACGTATAGGGACCAGTTGACCACCGCCATCCGTATGACAATAACGTCAAACTTATCTAGCAAGCCAACCGTTATTGATAAACGTGGATCAACTGGTAATAATACAGAAGTATGCCCTTGTGATCCTTAAAGAGATTTAATAAGTCATTGTACTTAATTGTCAAGGACACCAGCCCCAACATTATGTTCTAGTATCAGTCTAGTCGGGGTAATAGGTCTTGATGAATGATTAACAAACTAAGCAAAAGGAAATTAACTAGATGAAATATCAATAAAAGGGGTTTATATGAAGGTTAAACAATGAAACAAGCAAAATGGTCGACTAAGCTACTCAAGGTATCGGTCTCGGCTTATCTCCTCTTTCGAATCGACTTGCCTTAGGTCAAGGTCACCCTAGCTACCGCTATGAAATCAATCAACCGACATAGGGGCATGAAAATGAGAGTCTCGAACGATCGCGAAAGACAAACAAAGGTGACAAACAAAGCCGAACTTTCGTTGTGGCAATTCGCCAAACACCTAGCATGCACACTATGAATAACCTCTACAAATGAGCAACTAAGTCTAATATCAAGCAAGAAGCATCATCAACTACCCAACATAGGCCCCCTAACCCTAGATATGTTCTACTCACTCATGCTTAAGCAAAATATGTAAACTAATGAGTAAATATGGGTAAACATGATAATTGCTAGAAATATAAATAAATAAAAATGAAAACTTAAAGAAAATGTAGACAAATGAATTAACAAAATAAGAGAAGGAAGTATTATACCACTAGTTGCATAAAAGGTTGAAACTTGGATACATAAGAAGGATTCTTTTAAACCTCTTCAAATTACACCCAAAAAACCAATTTGTAAACTAAGGAAGAACTAAGAAGATACTAGGGAAGATTAACTACAGGACTAACGAAAAGATTAAGAGAGTTATGGAGTGATTACGTGAGTGAAATGAGTTTTGTAGCCTAAAATATCTAGCAATGAAACAGTAGAAAACCCTCGAAATGCGTGCAAAAGTTGCGTATCTAAAACTGTTCTAAGTGTGGGTTTATATAGTCGCGAAAATCTAAGAAGGGACTCCCAGCCGGTCAACTGGCTGTCGGTCACAGACCGGCTAAGAGTCCAAATTGAGAAGTCTGACTTTGGTCTTCAACAACTTCTACTCTCAGCCGGTGCACCGACTGCCGGCTGAAGACCGGCTGAGAGTCCAATTGAATATTACTGGATTTGCAACTAACACAGGTCCTGGGAGCAGGTGTATAGGTTGTCGGTCTGGTACCGGTTAAGAGTCAATTTTGCACAATCTGCCATCTTCTGATTTCCTTACACTTCTTGCGTTTGGCGAAGTATGGGGTTAAGGTCTCAGTCGGCTGGCCGGCTGGCGGTGAAGCACCGGATGAGAGCCCTTTCTCACATTTCTGGAATTTCTTTGGTTGAGTCAAGGCAAGGGACTCCCAGCCGGTATGCCGGCTGCCGGTCTGGGACCGGCTGGGGATCCCTGTTGATCAAATCTTCAATTTTTTCCCTTTTTGCATCGAATTCGTCTCGTTTTCTCCCGTTTTTTCGTTCCCGCCTCAAGGCCTACAAAATGGAACCAAATACGCAGAATTGAGGCAACGAGCATAAAATCAAGCAATGACACCAAAAACGGGGGCGAAACGGGATCAAAATGAAAGGAAAGACAATGAAAATAATGACAAATTTGGGACTCATCATGCTCGCGAGTGGTATCACGATTTAGACAAGAAAATTGCTGAGATAACTGATTGGAATTCTTTGGTACTAGCTTTTTACAAGAGATACTACCCTCTGCAGCGAACTAATGTTCTAAGGGGAAAGATTACTAGCTTTAAACAATCTCCAGCTAAATATTTGAACGAGGCTTGTAATTCTTATAAGAGGCTTATTCACTCCATTACTCGTCACGGGTTTCAGTTGTGGTTCTTATGCAACCAGTTATAAAATGGTTTGTATGATAATAACAAGACCATTCTCAGCACTTCTGCAAAGGGTAGTTTCCAGAAAAATATTGGTGATGATAAGGGCTGGAACATTATTGAGGA
Source organism: Silene conica (assembly GCA_029255685.2). Taxonomy (NCBI): domain Eukaryota; kingdom Viridiplantae; phylum Streptophyta; class Magnoliopsida; order Caryophyllales; family Caryophyllaceae; genus Silene; species Silene conica. Next base: position 1,625,096 of record CM055311.2, on the reverse strand, counting down.
GATGGCCGCGCATACAACTGAGTATGATAATCAGAGGGGAAGTGTGTGTGGTACTAGCAATGACAACAGTACCGTCGCTGCCTGATGCGTGCATATTTTATATACTTTTTAGCATCTCTTGGCACGCATTTCCATGCATTTACACGCGTTTTGTGCACTATTTTTCCCCAATTTCGCTTCTTTGTGTCTTTCTTGTTGTTTTGCAGGAAAGTGCATAAAAGTTGCAAATACCATGCCTTTTTGTCGAAAGTAAGCTAGTTTTAGGAGATGGAACAAAGACAAGGAACTTGACAGCCTCGGAAGTGCAGTATTCAGAATATAAGAGCATAAACCGGGAGGAAAATGAAGAATAGAAGCGGCTGGGACAGCAAACGAGCAATCTGATCTGATGAAGGCTCGATCGAGCTCTGGTGTTTGCTCGATCGAATGAAATTTGATGAGGAAGTGCTCGATCGAGGAGATCACAGAGGGTGCACTGAGATCGAAGGTTTTGGAGCTCGATCGAAGGATTCTGGAAGGAAAGTTATTCGATCGAGTGATTCTTGAACTCGATCGAGCAACTCACTAAAGGCACCGAATTCCGCATTTCACTTTTTAGGTTAAATAAGAAGTGATTAACCTAATCTCCCTATATAAGGAGTAGGTTAACACTATTTCACTATCTAGTTTTTATCTAATCATTTCATTAATCAACTTTCATTTTTAGTCAGTAGCTTTATTTTACAAACACAGTAGTTCATTTTAGGGGTTTTTTAAGCTTTTAGTTCATTTCCGGATCTTGCTCGTTCATCGTTCTTTGCCACTTTTATTGTAACTTTCATAATCCCTTTATCTTATTTACGTTTTAGTTTATTCTTGATCGTTGTTATTAATTTATTTTCATCTTTTACTATGTTGTATTTCGTTAGTATTGTCATGAATAGCGTAGATCCCAAAGCCAAGAGTAGGTAATCTTTTTAATATGTTAGGATAAGGGAAGTCGCGGTATTAATGTCGTAGGAATAACATGTTAGTCGCCTCTGCGACGAGGTTTGTTTATAAGCAATATAATTAGAAAACTTGTTAACTGAGTGCAAGCAGGAGATCAATTTAACTAGTAAAAATTTACCTGGATCGAAAGATTGGTAAAATAGGCTTGCTTAGGGCAATCGATATAACCTTCCTGGATCGAAAGATTGGTTGGGGAGTCTAGGGCGATTCGAGACCGAAAGGAGACAATCACTATCAACCTTGTCAATGACTTGACTGACCTAATATTTTCACGTGACATGAATTACCGCGGTGACCCGATTCCTGACATATTCCCCTTTTAATTGTTAAAACTCGTTTTTGTTATCTTCTTTGTTCTTTTTATTATTGTTTTAGTCATTAGTTAATCAACAACAATGACCCCCCCCCCCCCCCCCCCTTTTTGACCAATGAATTGAACTTTAGTTAAGACTCAGCCTCCATGTGGGATTCGACCCTACTACCGCTAGCTTCTGTTAGTAGTGCCTAGGATTTATCTTTGATCGTGATACGACGACCCGTGTCAAATTTTGGCGCTGTTGCCGGGGAGGCAATTGGTTTTAATTTTGTGTTTAGTTTATTTTTTTTGTTTCTTTGTTTTAAGGAATTAGTTTTAGTTCCTTAAGACCATTCTTACTTTTCTCCTTAAGTGTTGTGTATGGCCAGGTCTTCCAGGTTTGAATTAGTGGAAGCTAACCCAGAGCCTTAGAGAGTCTTTCTGCGCCGCAGAAGGGAGAGAAGGAGAACCAGTCAGGAGGAAGTCTTGAATACTCCTGACAATCATTTTACTGTTGAACCTATCAACCTACCTTTCAAAATGCCGAACATAGCCAATCATTCTGCGCCCAAGGCTGATTCTATTCCTAAAGGGTTCACACTTGCCACTGACGAGGCCGGTAAAACATTTGACATTCGACCTTCTTACATTAATTTGGTCGAAAGGAATATGTACCGGGGTGTAGCTGGAGAGGATCCAAGAAGGCACATGGAAACTTCCACGGATTACTGTTCTACTATCCCAACTTCGTATACGGTAACCCAAGATAGGATTAAGGAAGTCATGTTTCCGTTTTCCCTATCTGAAGGAGCCCGAGAGTGGTATAGCTAGGGACTTGGACCGAGAAGCAGCTGGTGTGACGGACTGAGAATCTTTAGCTATTGCCTTTTACAAGAAGTATTACCCACCCCAAAAGACAAATGCACTCCGTTCCCAAATCACCAATTTCAAACAACATGGAACGGAGAACCTTTATTAAGCTTGGACCAGATTCAACAAGCTAGTGAGCGCTTGTCCTCATTACGGTTTTCAGCCATGGTTCATCAGCAACCAATTCTACAATGGGTTGTTTGATGACCACAGGGTCATCCTTGATGCAGCTGCAATGGGACGGTTCCAAAAGGAGACCGGTGATGATAGGGGTTGGGGGATCATTGAGGAAATGGCAAACCACTGTGCTAAGTATGGTAAACCAAGATCGGGAACGAGAACTTTGGCCAACATGAATACTGCTGGCATGGAGGCCAAGTTGGACAAGTTACCTGCCAGATTTGACCAGTGGGACAAGCTAAATGAGGGAGGTCAACAAACGGTTCACCAACTGAAAAGAGGTGAGACCTTGATGTGTGAGAGATGTGGTGCATCGGGACACTCCTATATTGAGTGTCTTGCGGAAGAAGAGCAAGTCTTCTCATTTCAAAAATACCGTCGAGGAGGAGGCTACTTCAATCAGAATAATGTTCATCCCAATCTGAGGTGGACAAATCAAAATGTGCTGAACCCAACTCCACCACCACAACAGAATTATCTCCCCCCTCACCGTAACCAGCAAGGGTATCAGAAAACCAAGCAATTTCACCCGTCACAAGTTGGTGATTCCTCATCCGGAGGAAATTCAGAAATAAGTGATTTGAAGACTGTAACACCCCCATTTACCTAGGAGCCTGAACTAGGTCTTCCAGGGTAAATAAGACTGTTACCATCCTGGTTATACCAGGGTAGTAAATAATCATAGTGAAAGATAAATAGTACTTTAAGTTATTAAACAAAAGTTGGTAAACTGTTACATGTCCAAACCAAAACTACAACCACTGAAAAGTATCATGAGATCTATTACAGTATATAACTAGGTGATCTATGGCTAAATCAGTCGGATCCAAGTCTCTCAATCCATGCCCAGATCCAAGTTTGCCTGTCTCTTTCCTGAAAAATCTACTCCTCATTCCGGATCATCGTAGGTGAACACGAATACACTGTCAACCTCGTGGTTGAGTAGGATACACAATAATAAGTAATGCAACAAACAAGAATATGCAAATGCTTATGACATGCTCGAGCTGAATCTCAATCTCATTCTCAAACCCGTAACACCCAGCCATACCGAACCTTCCGGCAGACTATAATTGGTCGTCGCCGAACACCAGCTCAAAAGCCGATAAGACACTAGGCCTGATCTGCAGAACCACCCTGGGCTTTATATCAGAACAATATCTGATCCACATCTTTCTCAGTATCCAATGCATATGCCATGATTATGAATGCAACACCAAATAAATAACCATAAACTATCATGCTCATAACTCAAACTTGCATTCACAACAAGCAATGCACATCCACACGTAACTTAACACAGAGTAAAGCACCAGTGTAACCTACATGAAATAGCAAGTCTGCAGATAGAAATCACCGTCTAGAAATATTACACTTCAAATTCAGTTCCTATAAACATTGCTTAATGTCAAATTCTACTCTTACCAATAAGACTACCAATTAATTATTCGTTCACGTCTATATTTATTTACTCATAACACCTCTTATATATATACACACATATATTCATGAACATGCTCATATCGACATAATTATCATTAATTAATTATAATTAGCAATTATACTAACTAATTATAAAACATTATGATAATATCCACCATCCATAAATTAATAATTACCACACTAACCATAGCATATAATATTAATAACAATCTCTACTACTTTTAATAATTTAGCTTGCTCAATCATTACATTAATTTTAATACCATAATTTCAACAATAATAATAACAATAAAATCAAAACATACATTAATACCAATAACAATGATAACAATCAGAATTACAAATACTAAGAAAAACACATTACACTAACCTAATTGTAATAGCAACACAATACGCACAAACAACTAAAACACGAACATCAGCCATTCACGCGCAGCCACCGTGACCAACTACCCCTACGAACACCACCTCCGACACCAATTGCAACCCCTGACTTCTCCTCCGGCACCACCAGGCTCGCCTCTGAGCCACGGTGGTTCCAGGGGAGGAGTCAGTGGTTGCCGACAACCACAACCATCGCCTAACACCGTCACCAAAACCCAGTACCCACGCCTGATCCCTGATTGCATTAAACGTGGCACCAGACGAAACCCAATACAACTTCAGACACGACAACCCAAAACCACCGTGACAAGGACCATACTAACACCCTAACTACAACCTTCATGACGACCCAACACCCATACGAAATCATAAACAAATTATCGAAGGAATCTGGGTAGAAACATGGCTGTTCAAAACGCTAAACTGAGATTATAAAAACACGACTCTGACACCGTGTAAAACACCCACCATCGACGGTCAACTAAGGTCAACGACGGCCCTAACACCACCCACGCATCATTACCACACATCATAGATTAGAGTTATGCATAGAACAGAGATTTTCAACGTGTCTACTTAACGGATTTCATCTTAAAAGTGTTACGGAAAAACAACGGAAAACGAGAGGGATGATGATCTTACCTACTTGTCCTAGCAATCGAGCCACCCTAGCAACCCCTAACCACCGTGTAAAATATTCCTTCTCAAACCTTGATGTGGCGGCAGAAAAGTGGCAGAGAGATTATGTAATACCTCGAATTTTGGGCACGATTTTATCTTAATAGTTTATAGTAGCTAAACGTTTTATGTTTAGTACGGGGTTTTATTTGATACGATGTTAAATAGAATGATAAGTAATTAGTTCGTTTATAAGTATTTGCGTACTTGTCGTGCTTGTTATGGGATTCGAATTGGGGATCACTTATATAGGTGGCATGCCTTTGGTGGGATTCGAACTAGGGGTTGTTGGATGAGAGTCTTGGGCCTCGATTTACGTGTAAACACAAGCAGCCCATGACTCACGTAACCTCAAACGTAATACAACCCTCACACAACCTTACTCCTGCCGCCTTATAAGAACAATTCTAACCTACTTTTTAACCTATCTACAACACCACCATCACCCTATTTGTTCAGCCGCCACACACACACCAGGAAGAGGAGGTACTCACGGTTGTTTAACCCTGTCTAACCCTCTCGATTCGAGTCAGAAAACAGGTATGCGTAGCTTGTGTCATTCGTTTTTAATTCTTTTGAGTCTGCTCATGTTCGTGGTTCTCTCGAGGGGTGTTTGGGTGTCGTGGTTGTAATGGGTTTTGTGTTTATGTCTTGATGGTGGTTGATGGGTGGTCAGGGGTTAGTCACGGTTGGTTTTGGGGGTCATGTATGGTGTAAAAGGAGTGGTTGTTCGGTCTGCCTGGTCTCGGTTTTACTCATGGGTCTTTGTTGGTTGTCACAGGAGGTGTAAGGGGGTGGTGCCACTGTTGACTCGGGGGAGGTCGACACAGTGGTACCACCGTGGTGTCTAGGGTGCGTGTCAGGGTGAGTCTGGGTGGTGGTCTCAGGGGTTGTCAGTGCTGGTGGTGGAGTCGATAGGAGTCGTAATGGGTCTGGTTAGAAGGGGCTGTTTCAGGGAATTGGTCGTGGGTGAGGGATCGGTGTTGTCAGGGGTTTTGGTCGTCTCAACGGAGGTCGACGGAACGGTCAGGGGTGTCAGGGTGGTGTACGGTTGTCAGGGGTGTTAGGGGTTGGCAGTGGTGGAGGTCGAAGGAGGCTGTTACGGTGGTTGAGCGTGGTTCGTGGGTGTTGTTTGAGTCGGGCAGGGGCTGTGTAGAGTCGTGAGTTTTTGGGAACTTATGTTATTATTATTATTATTATTATTATTATTATTATTATTATTATTATTATTATTATTATTATTATTATTATTATTATTATTAGTTTTAAAATAGTTGTTAATTATGGGGTGATATGTTATTAATGGTAAAGATTTAGATGATCTTGTGAGTTTTTTTTATGGTAAGTTTTAATATGGCTCTTATTAATATTTTTGAATGATTTGAATTTCAAACCAAAGTATCTATTTTTTAGAAAGTTACTATTTTTAGAAGTTACTATATTTAGAAAGTCGCTATTTTGGGTAAGCTCGGTTGTTGGGAAGCTTTCTAAATATAGGAAGTTTCTATAAATAGAATGTGTACACGTATTACGAGACTTAGGAAGTTTATTAATTAAATAATATACTTTTAGGTGGAAGTTTGCGTGTGGAGCACTTTTAAGAGCAGTTGTTCATTTTGCCATTTTCCTGCTATTTCAGGTAGGGGAAATACTGATAAATACTGATGAGTAATCTGTTCTTATTTGATATTAAGCATGTTGTTATATAATATCCTGTGATCGTTATATTGTGTTATTTATATCATTCTGTGATATATTACGAGTTGATGAGATAAAGGGTCTGTGATTGGTGCGGAGATAAAGGGTCTGTGATTGGTGCGGAGATAAAGGGTCTGTGATTGGTGTGGAGAATTATGGGTCTTGTGATTCGGAGTGGAGAAGTTCGACTTTCTATTTATAGTAATGTGGTTTGTTTACAGTTTTTCTCTACTCAACCTCGTGGTTGACCCTGTGTATTCGTGATCACCTGTGATGAACCAATTATTGGGGAGCAGATTGACAGGTGTTGAGACTGTGGGAGCTAGGGGAAGAGAGAAGCTTGGATCCGGACCTGCCTAGAGTCTAGATCACCATAGTAACTATTTATGAGTTGTACTTTTGTTTTATCAAGACAGTTTGTTTTTATTGAGTTGTATAAACTCGTCCTTTGAGTTAACTTTATCAATTTAAAGTACTGTTTATCTTCCTTTGTATCTACTGCCTCGGGAAACCGAGATGGTAACATCCTTATTTATCTAGGGAGTCCTAGTACAGGCCCTTAAATAAATGGGGGTGTTACAGATTATGTGTGTATGTGTGCTAGGGTTAGGGTTTTTGAGTGTGTATATATGACGGTATGAGAGGGGGTTTGAAGAGGGTTGCGTTATTACTATTATGCCGGGTAATGGGCTGTATGTTTGCACACATACCGAGGCCCATTGATAACTCTTAGACCCGGTTTATTATGAGTTCGTATTCTCGAGGTTGCACACAAAACGAAGCCCCAAACTCATACTTAAAACTTCAACCCGACATTACACAATTAACACATAAAATATACTAAGCGCATAAACATACTCGACTAATTATCAAATAGTAAATGACCAAATATTATCAACACGACCTCATAGTTATAAAATATTACGGAGTATTACAGTCTTCCCCCCTTAAGATGAACTTCGTCCCGAAGTTCACCATCCCATGATCAACAAACAGGTCACTAAGCACGTAACGAACATGAAATCTGACATCATATAACATCAAGAATTAAGGTAAGAGTATTCTAAAACACGAAATGTCACATTCTACCCTCCTAAAAAGAAAGTTACGTCCTCGTAACATACCTTAGTTAAAAAGCTCAGGGTACTTCTCCCTCATAGAAACCTCAGTCTCCCAAGTAGCCTCCTCGACGTTATGATTAGACCACAAAACTTTCACGAGCGCGGTCTCCCCATTCCTGGTTTTCCTCACCTTCTTGTCAAGGATCTCCTTGGGTCTCTCCTCATAGGTTAACTGTTCATCAACCTCAATAGCCTCATTGTCAAGGATGCGCGAAGGATCACTGATATACCGCCGCAGTTGCGATATATGGAACACATTGTGCACTCTGTATAACACTGGAGGTAGTGCTAATCGATAAGCTACCTCACCAACTCGCTCCAAAATCTCGAATGGCCCAATGAACTTCTGGCGCAACTTGCCCCTCTTGCCAAACCTCATCACTCCTCGCATAGGTGACACCTTCAGCAACACCTTTTCTCCTGCCTCAAAAATGATGTCACTCCTCTTTAAATCTGCATAACTTTTCTGTCTATATTGGGCAGCTGTAATATTTTGACGAATCACCTGAACCTGTGCTATCATCTCCTGGATCATCTCAGGTCCCAAAGTCACCACATCAGCTCTATCATCCCAACAAACTGGACTCCTACACTTCCTCCCATACAATGCCTCAAAAGGAGCCATCCCAATGCTAGTATGATAGTTGTTGTTGTATGAAAACTCTATCAAATCAAGTCTGTCCTCCCAAGATCCTCCAAACTCTAGTACACTAGCCCGCAGCATATCCTCCAGTGTCTGGATAGTCCTCTCAGTCTGACCATCTGTTGCTGGATGGAATGATGTACTCATCTTCAATGTAGTACCCATCAACGTCTGCAATTCTTGCCAGAACTTAGAAATAAACCTGGAATCACGATCAGACACAATGTCCTTTGGTACACCATGCAGCTTCACCACATGCTTGATGTAAGCCTTGGCCAACTCAGCTTTACTCCAAGTCTCTTTCATCGGAACGAAATGGGCTAACTTAGTCAGCTTATCAACAATAACCCAAATCATGTCATTTCCCTTTGAAGTCCTCGGTAAGCGCACAATGAAATCCATGGATATGTTTCCCACTTCCACTCAGGTACATCCAGAGGTTGCAACTTCCCTTGCGGACTCTTATGCTCCCCTTTGATCTTCTGACATACCAAGCAACGAGAAATAAACTCAGCTACCTCTTGCTTCATTTTTGGCAACCAAAAAGCTTTCTTCAGGTCCTTGTACAACTTATCCTCTCTAGGATGAACAATATAAGGTGTAGAATGAGCTTCGACCATAATCTTCCTCTTTAGCTCCCCATCTTCAGCCACACACCATCTCCCATCGAACCTCAAACTATCATCTCTGTGAACCTCGAACTTAGAATATGGCTCTGCTTCACTAGCTTTGCCCACTGCCTCACGCCACTTCTGAATTGAAGGATCATTCTTCTGTCTTTCTCGAATCTCGGAATATAACTCAGGCTCGATCGTCAAATCTTCCATGGTCTCACCCTTCCTTATCACCATGATTCCCATCTGCCCCAACTCACGATACATACTTAATCTGGACATAGCCGTGCATAGAGCGTGAATGGACTTTCAACTCAATGCATCAGCCACAACATTAGCCTCTCCTTCCTTGTACAAAATCTCCATATCGTAATCCCCAATAAGCTCGATCCATCTCCTCTGGCGCATGTTTAGTTCCCTCTGAGTATAAATGTACTTCAAGCTCTTATGATCGGAATACACCTTAAATGTAGCTCTATAAAGATAATGTCGCCACAGCTTAAGTGCAAAAACCACCGCTCCCAGCTCTAGATCGTGCGTCGGATAATTCTCCTCGTAGGGCTTCAGTTGCCTAGAAGCATAGGCGATCACTCTCCCATTCTGCATCAGCACACATCCTAGCCCTTTCTTAGATGCATCCGTAAAAACTTCAAAGTTCTCACTTCCCTCTGGCAGTGCAAGGATAGGAGATGTAGTAAGACGCTCCTTCAGATCTAGGAATGCCTTCTCACAACTCTCATCCCAGACGAATCTATTCTGTTTTCGCATTAACGAAGTCATCGATTTGGCTATCTTTGAAAAATCCTTCACGAACCTCTTGTAGTAACCAGCCAAACCCAAGAAACTACGAATGTCGGCCACATTCCTTGGTCGCTCCCATTTCGAAACGGCTTCAATATTGCTAAGGTCGACTGACACACCCTCCTTATACACCACATGGCCCAGAAAAGCAACTTTCTCGAGCCAAAACTCGCACTTACTCAACTTGGCATACAATTGATGATCCCTCAAAGTCTGCAGCACTAAGCTCAAATGCTTACCATGCTCTTCTCTATTCTTCGAATACACCAAGATGTCATCGATAAACACCACCACAAACTGGTCCAGATAGGGACTAAACACTTTGTTCATCAAATCCATGAAAACAGCAGGCGCATTAGTCAAACCAAATGGCATCACCACGAATTCATAATGTCCATACCTTGAATTGAACGCAGTCTTGTGGATATCCGCATTTGTGATTCTCAGCTGATGATACCTTGACCTCAAGTCAATCTTGGAAAACACACCAGCCCCACTCAACTGGTCAAAGAGATCATCGATGCGAGGTAAAGGATACCTATTCTTGATCGTCACATTATTAAGCTCCCTGTAGTCTACACACAGCCTCATGGTTCCATCCTTCTTCTTTACAAACAACACTGGCGCTCCCCAAGGTGATACACTCGGTCTCACATACCCCTTGGTGGCTAACTTATCCAACTGCTTCCTCAATTCTTCCAATTCCTTAGGTCCCATGCGATAAGGTGCTTTAGAAATTGGCTCAGCCCTAGGTTTTCGATCAATGCCAAACTCTAAGTCCCTCTTTGTCGGTAACCCAGGAATTCTGGAAATACGTTTTCAAAATCTCTTACAACATCGATCTCACTGGCTTGGGGTTTCTCTGCAGTCAAATATCTCACATGGCAGAGCAGCATCTCATCACCCCTCTTCAGGCACGACTTCAAGGCATTGATGGTGATCAACTTAAGCTTAGGCTTCACGGAGTACCCTTTGTAGGACACTCTCACTCTCTTAGGTCCTCTCAAGGTAATCTTCCCTTGGTAACAATCGATGTACGCCTTGTACTTTTTCAACCAGTCCATCCCCAAAATTACCTCAAACCCACCCAAAGGAAATTCTATTAAGTTTGACTCAAAACTCACTGCTCTCACTTGGATCATTACATTGCTATAGACTCTAGTACATGATATAGACTCTCCAGACGCTATGGTTACAGAATCAGCTATTATTTCATACACCTCAAGTCCTATAGTTCTAGCATGTTCCGCAGATATGAAAGAGTGCGATGCACCAGAATCAAACAAAACGAAAGTAGGGCAAGATTGGACAAGGAAAGTACCCGTGACAACATGTGCATCCTCTTCGGCAGCTTCTTTCCCCATCATGAACAGAGCTCCACTCTTCTTGGTCGTATTCTGGTTGACAGATACAGCTCCGCTCTGATTACTAGCCTCAGCAAGGCTCTTTTGGAAGTTACCACTCCCACTACCTTGGTTCCCTTGATAACGGTTCTGGTTATTATAGTTGCTGACATTCCGCTGGTAGCTGTTACCTCCGGATCTGTTGTTGCCCGAGTAGCTCGCATTCGGTGTTCTAAAGCCACCACTCTGATTGCCCCTATTATGACTGTTTCCAGCACTCTGAGTACCCGACCAGCAATTGATTTGCTTATGCTCAGCCTTTCCACACTTGAAGCAGGTAGGGGCCGCACTACTTGCCCCAGCTGTAGATCGGTTTCCACCTCGATTGTCATTTCCTCCTGGTGCACTGTTGGAGAAAAATGATCGGTACTGATTATTTGTTTTCTTATTTCCTGAGCCCTCAGTCCCTGACTCAGCCTTTCTCTTTTCGACCTTTGCTTTCTCCTCTTCCTTAATCATGTCTGCAATCCTCTCAGCCTGGCCAGCCCTCTTATATATGTCCTCCACAGTTGTGGGCTTGGTTTCTAGTAAATTCTTTTTGATGTCGATTGTCGGCCCTTTTTCAAACCTTGCAGCTAACATCTCAGAGGTGTAGCCCAAATCAGCTACATTTTCCGCCAGTTGCATGAATTTGGTATGGTAGGCTTCCACGGTGATGCTCTCCGCCATCTTAAAGGAGTCAAATTCAGCCCTCAACTTGCCCTTGAGATGCTCCGGCACAAACTTGGAAGTCAGGATCCCCTTGAACCCTTCCCAGCCCACGAATTCCGCCCCTATCTCACCAACAGCAGTTTTAATCTCCACCTTGTTATCGTTCCACCACAGCCTAGCCGTACCCTTAAGATAGAACACGCCTTGGTCTACTTTTATTGACTCCGGCACATCCAGCAGTTCAAAAATGCTCTCAAATTCTCGGCACCATTCAGCAAGCAGACTTGGTGCCCCCTCCCCATCGTACTTGATAGGGTTATGCCTGGAGATGTTGTTGCTTATCTTGGTTGAATCAGATTGAGCAGTTGTCCCAATCCTTGCAAAAAGTGCAGCGTTCATGGCCAGCAAACGATCTAGCTCTTCTTGAGTGATGTTAGTCGCGGTAGATTCTCTTCTTGGCGGCATTTTACTACAAAATCGACAAAACTTATAAGCATCCTAGGTCCTGTACTATTCATCTTAAGTCTTCCTAGCTTACAACTCTAGTATGTACTTAATAGCAGGTTGTCAGAACATACTCCTCATCATATCATAAATCTACCTAAAGGCTTAGGGATCACATAGCCGCATGCATTTCATCACATTATTTAGTGTTATATATAAAACTCATACATAATACTCATGCTGTCAATGCTCGAAAATAACAGTATATACATGTCACTCATCATGTAATATCACTTTCATGCTTCATAGTATATATACACTCATCAATTTTTTTCACATCATAACTTACCTCATTCCTTAGGTGCTGAAATGTTAGTACAAGGTGAGATACATTTTATTAATTTGCATGCACCAACTAACTATTTTTACGTATCTATCATTTTTTCGTTATTAGTATTTATATTTCTAAACCAAGAAATACGTTCTCTGGCCATAAAATTCCATGCCGAATCCAATTATGTCATTAACTTTTTAAAAAAAAACTCCGTAAGGAAGAGTTCTCACCGGTTCTCATTGTAAGGTGGCTCTCACCGGATCCCGACCCTATATATATATATATATATATATATATATATATATATATATATATATATATATATATATATATAATATATATATATATATATATATATATATATATATAATATATATATATATATATATATATATATATAATATATATATATATATATATATATATATATAGACCTGGGATCCGGTGAGAACCACCTTAAAATGAGAACCTTGTGAGAACTCTACCTTACGGACTTTTTAAAAAAAAATTAATAACATAATTGGATTCGGCATGACATTTTATAGCTAGAGAACATATTTTTTGGTCTAGAAAATAAATACTAGTGACGGAAATCAAGGTGAGATACGTTTTATTTATTTGCATGTACCTACTATCTATTTTTTCGTATCTATCATTTTTCCGGCACTAGTATTTATTTTCTAGACCAAGAAATATGTTCTCTGGCCATAAAATTCCAAGCCGAATCCAATTATGTCATTAATTTTTTAAAAAAAACTCCGTAAGGAAGAGTTCTCACCGGTTTTCATTGTAAGGTGGTTCTCACCGGATCCCAACCCTATATATATATATATATATATAGATTTAGGATCGGGTGAGAACGATTATTCGGTGCATACGGTGAGAACGTATATCTACCATTAGATTAGACTAATATGAAAGGTTGGGATTAAAATAAAAATCACTGTCGTAATTTTCGTACCCAAACTTTCCTATAGGAATGGGATGAGAGTCAATGAAGGACTCATAATTACCCATTGAATTAAGCCCATTAATAATGTATCAATTAGGCCATGTTCTTCGTTTTACTCATTTTACTGCAACTTCAATCCCCAATCTAAATTAATCAAGACAATTCCACTTTCTCTGTAAATTCCCATTCCATCACCATTGATAACCATTACAATTAACAAGAACCCATGTAATCGGAGCTTCGACATTAATCTCATCAATTAAATACATCAATTCCATTACTAATTTATCAAACGATTATCCTCTTTCACGGATCTAATTACTATACTCGTTTGCCACCGAAGCTCCGACAATATCCCTGCCAAACAAAGTTACATTTCAACGATTAGAAATCTCCTCATCACCCCCACCTTTACTTTCTCCATCACCATCATCAGATTCATCGACAAATTAAAGGTCAGAGCAATTTTGATAATGTTGCTGTATCTTAAAGCAATTCTGATGTATCTCAGACCAATTTTGATGTGTTTAATAAATAATTTTGTGTATATATGTTAGATACATTGAAATACTTGCTAGATACATCAAAGATTAGTGTAGATACATTAAAATACTTGTTAGATACATCAAAGATTAGTGTATATACTTGCTAGATACACCAAAGATTATTGTAGATACATTGAAATATATGGGCACACTCGAAGGAGAGTGGTGAGGTTATTAGATATTGATTGGAGTATGGCAGAGAAGAGGGCAGTGAGAGAGTGAGGATGAGTCGTCCCCGAATTAAGGATAGTGAAATCGTTCCTAATCGTTCTCACTGACGCGACACCGTCGTTCGTGATTATTGGTGATATCGACGGCGTTTTATGTGGTGGATTGTGATAGTGCCGACGTTTTATGTGGTGGATGGTGATATCGCCGGTATCGGATATGATATTTGCCGGCGACGGCTGGCCGTCATTCTGGTGGTAGGTGGTGTTGCAGAATGTTAACGAAAGGGTTTGTCAGAGTGTTAGTGAATTGGTTGCTAAGTTTAATGAAGTTCTTTAAAAGATTTAATCTAGACCCTTGAATACTATTTAATTTAAGGGTGGATACTCGTTCTCACCGTTCTCACTGAATGATCGTTCTCACCGGATCTTGCCTCTATCTCTCTATATATATATATATATATATATATATATATATATATATATATATATATATATATAAACTACCCACACTCTTCAACTCTCAAGGGTAACCAGGTTAGACTGAAAGGGTTAGTGGCTTGGTTTGAGGGGGCCCCTAACTCATCCCAACTCCTATGGGGCTCCTAACAGTTACTAGCCTGGGGTTCATTTTATTTAGACACTCCTATGTTCATTATTTCATGTTGGTTTAGGCCTGAGGATCATTCTCTCTTATACCACTTTGTAACACCCCCATTTACCTAGGAGCCTGAACTAGGTCTTCCAGGGTAAATAAGACTGTTACCATCCTAGTTATACCAAGGTAGTAGATAATCATAGTGAAAGATAAACAGTACTTTAAGTTATTAAACAAAAGTTGGTAAACTGTTACATGTCCAAACCAAAACTACAACCACTGAAAAGTATCATGAGATCTAGTACAGTATATAACTAGGTGATATATGGCTAAGTCAGTTTGATCCAAGTCTCTCAATACATGCCCAGATCCTAGTTCGCCTGTCTCTTTCCTGAAAAATCTACTCCCCATTCCGGATCATCGTAGGTGAACACGAATACACTATCAACTTCGCGGTTGAGTAGGATACACAATAATAAGTAATGCAACAAACAAGAATATGCAAATGCTTATGACATGCTCGAGCTCAATCTCAATCTCATTCTCAAACCCGACACCCAGCCATACCGAACCTCCCGACAGACTATAATTGACCGTCGCCTAACACCAGGCCTGGTCTGCAGAACCACCCTGAGCTTTACATCAGAACAATATCTGAACCACATCTTTCTCAGTATCCAATGCATATGCCATGATTATGAATGCAACACCAAATAAATAACCATAAACTAACATGCTCAGATTTCATACTTGCATTCACAACAGGCAATGTACATCCACACGTAACTTAACACAGAGTAAAGCACCAGTGTAACCTACCTGAAATACCAAGTCTGCAGATAGAAATCACCATCTAAAAATATTCCACTTCAAATTCAGTTCCTATAAACATTGCTTAATGTCAAATTCTACTCTTACTAGTAAGACTACCAATTAATTATTCGTTCACGTCTATATATATTTACTCATAACACCCCTTATATAAATACATATATATTCATGAAAATGCTCATATCGACATAATTATCATTAATTAATTATAATTAGAAATTATACTAACTAATTACAAAACATTATGACAATATCCACCATCCATAAATTAATAATTACCACACTAACCATAGCATATAACATTAATAACAATCTCTACTACTTTTAATAATTTAGCTTGCACATTAATTTTAATACCACAATTTCAACAATAATAATAACAATAAAATCATAACATACATTAATACCAATAACAATGATAACAACCAGAATTACAAACACTAAGAAAAACACATTACACTAACCTAATTGTAGTAGCAACACAATACTCACAAACAACTAAAACACGAACAGCAGCAATTCACGCGCAGCCACCGTGACCAACTACCCCTACGAACACCACCTCCGACACCAATTGCAACCCCTGACTTCTCCTCCGGCACCACCAGGCTCGCCTCTGAGCCACGGTAGTTCCAGAGGAGGAGTCAGTGGTTGCCGACAACCACAACCACCGCCTAACACCGTCACCAAAACCCAGTACCCACGCCTGATCCCTGATTGCATTAAACGTGACACCAAACGAAACCCAATACAACTTCAGACACGACAACCCAAAACCACCGTGACAAGGACCATACTAACACCCTAACTACAACCTTCATGACGACCCAACACCCATACGAAATGATAAACAAATTATCGAAGGAATCAAGGTAGAAACATGGCTGTTCAAAACGCTAAACTGAGATTATAAAATCACGACTCTGACACCGTGTAAAATATCCACTATCGACGGTCAAACAAGGTCAACGACAGCTCTAACACCACCCACGCATCATTACCACACATCATAGATTAGAGTTATGCATAGAATAGAGATTTTCAACGTGTCTACTAAACGGATTTCATATTAAAAGTGTTACAGAAAAACAAAGGAAAACGAGAGGGATGAGGATCTTACCTACTTGTCCTAGCAAACGAGCCACCCTAGCAACCCCTAACCACCATGTAAAACCTTCCTTCTCAGACCTTGATGTGGCGGCAGAAAAGTGGCAGAGAGATTATGTGTGTATGTGTGCTAGGGTTAGGGTTTCTGAGTGTGTATATATGACGGTATGAGAGGGGGTTTGAAGAGGGTTGCGTTATTAGTATTATGCCGGGTAATGGGTTGTATGTTTGCACACATACCGAGGCCCATTGATAACTCTTAGACCCGGTTTGTTATGAGTTCGTATTCTCGAGGTTGCACACAAAACGAAGACCCAAACTCATACTTAAAACTTCAACCCGCCATTACACAATTAACGCATAAAATATACTAAGCGCATAAACATACTCGACTAATTATCGAATAGTAAATGACCAAATATTATCAACACGACCTCATACTTATAAAATATTACGGAGTATTACAAAGACAATAGCTCGAGTCGCAAATCGCTCAACTAGCGGTTAAACAATCTACGCGACAACCGGGGCAACTTCCCTCCCAAACTGAGCAAAGGAATGAGACCATAAACATGGTTATATTGACGAGTGGACGCGAGTATAATGGACCAAGTGTTGAAATTTCTGGGCAGAAAGGTGCAGAGAGCAATGAAATAGAAGCTGTAACAAGAGTAGGAGTCGATCGAGCAGATGATAGATCGAGCTCGATCGAATGAAAAGTTCGAGGATTCACTCGATTGAGCAAACACCAGAACTCGATCGAGTGAGGTTGACAGTCAGGTCCTCGATCGAGCAGTACCACTTGCTCGATCTAGCAATGCGGAAGTTGAGATCACTCGATCGAGTGATCTGTTGGCAAAAAGCACTCGATCGAGTGCAATTCAGAGAAGAAAAGAAGCGCAAGAAAAAGAACAAGAAGAATATGAGAAGCAGAGTGGGGATCGTCGTGTAAATCTCAGAGACGTTCCCTACCCCTCGAGGTTAGTTGAGAAGGAGTTCGCTAGATTCTCGGATACTTTGCGAGAATTGAAGGTTCACGTGCCGTTTCTGGAGCTACTTTTAAAGGTACCCTCATATTTAAAATTATGCGTGAAATCCTTATGCGAAAAAGAATTGTGGATGTGACCGAAACCATAGCTTTGACGGATGAGTGCTATGCATTCCTTCAAAATAAGAGTCCACCCAAGTTAGCTGACCTGGGAAGCTTCTCTATTTCGTGTAAGATAGGAACCCATCTGATTGACAATGCGTTATGTGACCTAGGGGCAAGTGTGAGTGTGTTACCCTTGTCACTAGCAGCTAAATTGGGTTTTTCTAAGTTTAAATGCACGAACATGACCGTCCAAATAGCAGACCGCAGTGTCTCAAGACCCCTAGGAGTTTTAGAGAACATTTCTGTTCAGATAGGAGAGTTCTTTATACCGGTAGATTTCGTTGTCTTAGACATTTCGGAGGATTCGTATACTCCAACTATCTTAGGGAGGCCTTTTCTGCATACTGCGAAAGCAGTGATAAATGTAGGTTCGAAGACACTGACCTCAATGTTGTCAGGATCGAGATCCTACTTTGGATCGATCGAGGCTCTCAGGATCGAATCGTGGGATCGAATCGTAGGATCGTACGATCCTACAAATATTGCAAAATTGACTTATTTTAGTCTATGTCTCTTTAGATTATGTGAATATTGTTCCAAATCAGACCAAAAATACACTGGAAATTCAATAGTTACCAATTTCCTTATAAAAGTAGTCAAAAGTGTACCTCATAAGTCATAAAGAACCGTGGTAGAAATAGAAGTGCTTTTACATTTTTACATTTCAAGAGCAAAAGTTAACTATTAGACTATTGTTCTAAAATTACTGTACCACACTACCACTAAAATACTACTAATTATGTATCGTCATATCCCAAGCTTTCATCGCCGCTGACATCTTCACATCTTGGGCCATTAACACTAGTACCGGTACCAGATTGGATATTTGCATCGCCTTCATCAATGTCAGAATCTTGGTTACCAAGACTTGATTCATTTGAGCCAACAACGGTTCCACCAACTTCATCATCGCTTATTTTAAGATATCCAACTTCATTATCTTGCATGACGGAAAATTATTATCATAAAATAAGTTTATTTTCATCAAACTAATGGTCACCAGTGGTAAATTTTTGACTACTAAACTGGAAAAAAAGCACAAACAGAGGGATACTTACTTTCATTTTCATTCAGATCTTCATTATTGTCCCCATTCTCGGCATGTGATGATGCCTCTCGTGCATATCTTCTTGATGCCCTATCAATAACATTTAACCATGTTTCACTTGAAGAAAGAATGGGTTCTTCAATCTCTGTAATCCACTCATCATCTGAAGGTAAATCCTCTAATATAATCGACTCTTCAATTATAGCTTTCTTTTGTCGTCTACGCTTGAGTTTGAGATTATACGTTATAAATACTAAATCATTCATCTTTTTGTTGATGTAAACGATTCCGCTTCTTTGTATGCACCTAGCATAGCAAGATCAGCAACACATATTCAGAGTATTACCTTGTTCAACTATCCAATCATATATACATAAACTTAACCTTGCTGACAGTATTAAAAAAATAAGTAAAATAACTCGCTTTACCATTTCAAAAGCGCTCCAATTTCTCTCACAGCCAGAAGAACTACATGTCAAGCTTAGAATCCGTATAGCAATTTTTTCAACTCCGGACACTCATCTCCATACGAATACCACCAATCAGCTGTTAGAAATCATATTTCAGATTATAAGCTCATATCTCATATAAGTTTAATTTGTTCAAATTTAGTCATTAAAACTTAACTAGATATTATGCATGCATGATGATTACATAAGATGGTTGAATGTCATTACATTGGTTTTAGAAGGTTTATACTCAATAATCACCTATTAATCAGTCTTCAAAAACTGAAATTACCCTTACAACGATTTATAGTGAAACCGTCTTCAAAAGCTCTTATAGGACCCGATCTCAAACTAAAATCAATTTTGTTACTAGAAAATTGATATTAGTATACTAGAAATAATAATAATATTACTCTTAATATTATTAGTATATGAAATGATTTATTTCACTTAGAAAACTATTTTCTAAGAAAAATGAGAATGAGGTGTGTGAATGATGTATGTAGTGTGAATGAATGAACAAGCCACCAACATCATGTATGTATGTGTGAGGTAGTGTATTTAAGAGCAAAAATGAGCTCCTTAAGCAAGCATTTGGCCGGCTATGACAATGCCACAAGGAGCCAATGCATGCATTCTACTCCTTACACAAAAGCATGCATTATTCCTTACAAGATTCCTTATGTGTAAGACACATAATGATTATGTGTAAACTTACACGGTCCAAATGGAGTTTAAATGGACTCCATTTTATCTTTGTCAATTGTGTTAATTTGTAACATGTCTCATAACACATGAACCAATTTGTTAATTATGCAATTTTAACTTCTTAAAATCCATAATTTACAAATTCATTACATTTAAATAATCCCTCTTGTAATTCGAAATTACTATCTTATAAAAATGTACTATCATAATTTTATTACAACTATTTGTGATTTTATGATCGACCGTATTCATTCTCGATTTAATTGTTTCCTAAACGATTAAATAATACCGAGTAATAAAACAATTTTTATTACTTTGACCATTATTATTATAATCCCATTATAATAATATGCCTTACGTAAAATCATTTCCAAATTTCTAGTTATTAATTATTCTGTATCTTATACGATTAACTAAATATTCCATTGAGACGGAATTCCCTAAAGATATGACCTTAAGGGATCAACTGATCACCACCATCATATGACGATAATGTCAAACTTTAAACAGCCAATCATTACCGATAAATGTTGTTCAGTTGACTTTAAAAGAGTAACATTCCCAATTGTGTTTCATTTAAATGAGATTTAAATATGTAACGCATTATTGTCGAGGACACTACCTCCAACATCAGCTATGTACATGATTTATAACAATGTTATGAAATCAGAACACTAATTAACTTGTAATATAGCTCAAGGTGCTTAAAGAAAAGAAAGAAACAATACCTGGTGTTTTTTTTGTTCTTATCATCACAGCAGTGGGTAACCCAAATAGACCCTTTGCATTCTTGAAAACATCCATTTGAAGATCTATACGCATCCTTTCTTCAGGGTCCGACACCATTCTTTGCAAACAAGCATATAAGCCCATTTTCACTTCTGGAGTTGATTTAAATTCTGGACTGTACTGAATTGCGGGTTCAAGAAGTAGCCAGTAGCATGAAGAGGCCTGTGCAATTGAGCTTCCCAACGTTCATCAATTATGTCCCATATCAGCTTATAACTAATCAATAAAAGAAAAGAAATAAACAATTAGAGGTCACAAATAAGGTTAATTAAGATGTTAAAATAAGTATAAAGTACAAGCGCTATCATACTTTTTTCAACATTATTAAAATTTGATTTGATTTGATCTTTTGCCTGAGACATTGCCTCATAAATGAAGCCCATAGCCGCGTTCGCATCGGAATCTACCATACGAAGAACTTTAACTAACGGCATTACAGCTTTTAAACACGTGACAACTCCTGAACAAAATCCTCTTGTATCTAAGATGATTCTATGCACTTTCTTCCCTTCTACTGTTTTACAAAATTTGTTATTTCTCCACTTTGAAGAAGCAAAAAATGCTAGGAGAGGGGCCTTTTGTTCATTTAAGCATCTTAATGTCAAATACGAAGTAGCGAATCGAGTCACTGCAGGCCTAATCAACTCTCTACCTTTTGTAAACTCCTTCATCCATGTATTGACTAATGTCCTTGAGTAAATATAAGTGGTTATCTTTCTTGCTTTAGTTATAGCTACACCATGACTCTTAATCTTTTTATCCAGATCCTCCAACATTAGATCAATACAACGCACTGCACATGGTGTCCAAAACAGGTTAGGTCTTTTAACCATCAAGCGTTCTCCTGTTGCTTTATAGTTTGCAGCGTTATCTATAACAATCTGAACAACGTTCTCTTCACCAACCTTCTATACAACTGCATCGAGCATCTCTAATACTTTGTCAGCAGTTTTAGAAATATCGGATGTGTCAATAGGTGAGAAAAACAGTCCCCTTAGGACTATTCACTAAGAAATTGCAAATAGAACGCCTTTGTCTATCACTCCACCCATCAGACATTATGGTACACCCTGTTTTCTTTCGTTCTTCTTTGTATTCATCAACTATTTTCATCACATTTTGTACTTCCTTTTTCAAAAATTTTACTCTGATCTCGTGATAAGAGGGGGCTGAAGTCCAATACCAAACTTAGCAATCTTTTCAATCAATATTGAAAATTCGGGATTATTAATAGCATTAAATGGGATAGCACTTGTGTAAAAAAACGAGCAATCTGCAAACATACATCCTCCCTTTCTTTCCTTTTATACTTCTAATTAAGAGTTGATTGTAAGGATACACCTTTCTTTTGTAAAAAACGAATCCAAAGAACCCCTCCCCTTGAGATTATTACCATAAGAACGAGATACTTCATAAGAATCCTCGTCACCAATGTCATTGAGTTTTCTCTTTTTGTTAACTGTTTCCTCCATATTACATTCCAATATACCTCTAAATTTATGTTTTACTTCATCAGGAACTTGTAAACAAGGTTCAACATTGTTATGAGTGCCAGCAAGATGATGTTTTAACCGAAAAATACCACCAGCCCGAACAACCCCGCAATATTTACATCTAGTCTTTCGAGAAGCAATCTACCTTAGTCCCATGCTCCCATCCAGGGTCACTTCTATTACCGAGGGCATTTTTTCTTTTACTAGACCCTGTGCTTGACATCTTGTATACTCTATAAAAAGACACATCATACACGTACAATAAAATTAATTGAAGCACAACAGTACAACACTAATTACTACTTTCTTCGTCTTAATCATTTATTTACCCTTTTTAATCAAACTTAAACAAAGGATTACGACGAAAGAACTAGGGACTATAAACAAAATTGTAGATTTGTATCAAACTTACTGAAGTTTGAAACTTTGAAGATTAAAAACTACAAACAGGGAAAAACTATAAGATTAAAGCATAATTGTACTTTGTAACAAACTAACAATCAAAATTATCAAATCAAACATTGAAAGAATCAAATTTAAGAACATACCTTGAAATCAATTTGGCAAGATTCACGCACCAAGACTTGACAATGGACTTTCTGGATAAAATTTGGATTTTGGCAATTTAGGGATTTACGAGCTTCAGATTTTGTTTGTCGAAGTTTCTAGCAAATGAGATAGCTTTCTGAATGTTTTTTTAGTGATTGGGCTTTGTCTTTATGGATTTTTTACATTGGGCCTTTGTTATTAATGTGCTAAGCAAGCCATCAATTAAAATAAGAAAAGTATTAATATCGTTTTCAGCCTTTTTCATAGTATCGTTAGGATCGCACAATCCCACCGATCCTACCGCTCCCAACGATCCTGAAGCGATCCCAATGCGATCTTATGAGGTGTCGATCCTACATATGACGCAGAACGTTAGGCATATTTCGGATCGTAGGATCGTACGATCCTACGATCCGGATCACGATTTTAACAAAATTGACAGACCTTTCAGGTGGGTGGGGAGGACCTTACTTTTAGGCAGACTAGCACGTCACGATCTCTTATGTCTGCTATTCCTTGCTATGACATGTCTGATGATGATTCTGTTGTATAAGAAGTACTTGAACTAACGCCTCTACCTCAATTCGAGAGCAAGATAGAGGAAGATTTTGTTGTCATTTCTGATGCAGGCACTAACAAGGACTACAGCCCGGATGGTGGATGGGGTTGGTTAGCATTGAAGGCTGGGAGAAAGAGTCCAAAGGAAACGGAGCAAGATGATTGGAAAAGAACGTCGAAAGATTACATCATGACGTACGATCCTGCTGATAATTCGGTCGTGTGGAAATTCGGAGTTAGTGTTGTTAAAACCGCGGAAGAGAGTTCCGCAATTCAAGAGCCCTGTCGCGGGGCTATGAACAACCATTTCAAAATTTTGAGCCGGGTTTGCAACCTCGTGCACCTTGTAATAGAATATTTTACTGCTTTTTGACTTAGACTTTATCGTCGCTTTGAATTTTTAGACTTTCAGCGTGAATCCATAGGTAGAATTAGAGAAAATTTAGAATCCGAGACAATTTTTGTGGGTTTTCTATGTTTGTAGTCTGTGTTTGGTGCTTATGTGCAGATACGGATGAACACAAAGGCGAAGAAAGGAAAGAAAAAGGAAAAAGAAGCTGAACAGTGCGAGATGCCCTCGATCGAATCTGTCTTTTAATCGATCAAGGTGTTGTCAGTGAAAAACTACTCGATCGAATGCCAGAGAGGTCGATCGAAGAGATTTCAGTCAAAGGGTTGCAGGTTCTGAGAATCACTCGATCGAGTGAAACTCAAAACTCAATCGAGCAGAAATGCCTAAGTGACTTACTCGAACGAGTAGACCCAGTTACTAGATCGAGTAGACCTAGTTACTCGATCGACTAAGTTCCAGCCATAAGGGAGTTCTTCGATCCTCTTCTTCATTTTACTCGATTTCAACCTTCTTTCTCTCTTTTCCTTCAATTCCTCTCTAAATCTTTGTGTTCTTGCAATTTAATCACTCAAAAACTTTCTTAACCAACTTAATTTCACTAATCCATCAAAAGCCCTATCAATTTGTGCCTAGTTTTCGAGTAATTGCAATTTTCGAAAAGCTAGGGTTTGTGTTCTTTCGGGTTTTTTGAAATAAATTGTTTAATTCGTGTTTTTATATTTAATCGTCATCATCATTATCATCATGTAAGTCGTTTTTACCCTTTAATTTCAGTTTCAATTCACATTTTTGCTCTAATTTTCGAAATTAGGGTTTAAGATTGAATTAGAGATTCGTTTTTTTCGGTTTAATTGTTTGATGATATGATTATTTGATTAATTGTGTGTAGAATGGAAGGAAAAGGAACCACCGTAGCTACCACCACCACGGTAGTAGCCACGGTGGCCGCAGCCCGCAGCTGCCTCTGTTTCGCCCGTTGCAGCAACCACCACCGCGATGGTGTTGCGAACCCTTTCGTACCAGCTGTTACACGCGCCTCCACCTCAACATCCACCACCTTCGCATTCCCCACAACCGTCGCCACCATCGTTGTACCTTCTTCCTCAACCGATAACGGGAAGGAGAAGTTACAAGTTCTAAGCCAGAAAGGAAGAAAATTAGTGCTCAGGATGCCACCGCGCAAGCTACCGCGCAAACCGTCTACACCTGCAATTCCTCCACTCGAGGAAATTCCTGAGGTGCACTTTAATTCTCCCGATCAGTGTGAGCAGATGGAGTTTTTGTTAGAAGGACCTATTCACTGCAGTAGATTTTTGTACCGACCCGACTTACTGACTGGGACGGGGATGTATGGGTTAGCGACCATGGTTGAGTCGACCTACCGAGTACCGACCTTGGAGTTATTCAGCTCTTATTCCTTCTCCCCCGACACCTATTTAGCCCACCCCAATGAACCCTGCATTCATTTTCGACTCTGGAACGAGTCGTACGCCTGGACTTTAGCTAGGTTTGGGCAGGTTTTGGGGGTAGCTAGCTCTGGTTCCTTTGAGACCTGCGAGGAACCTAGTTCCTCAGATGTGGGTAGCCCTTTCCCACGTAACTTACGCTAGTCCCAAGGTTGCCCATGTCCACACCCCAGTAGTTCGCATCTTCCTCCGACTTCAAGGAGAGACCATTTTTGCGCGACCTGAGCCAAACAACATCTGTAACATTGAGTTGGCCATAGTCGCGGGGTACCTCAACATTGATAGTGGTGACCCCTTCATTCTTAACATATACTACCTAGTGGCTGCCCATTTTAGTGACATCGGTCGCCGAGTCACTGGCGCTCTTGTGGGCGGCAGACTCGTCACCAGGATATACAGATATCTTTTCGACACTTTGCCTGGTGGCGAGCCTGTCTCCCAGGACATTCACTTTTGTGTGGCATCCATGGTGCAGCTGACCTGGTTTGCCCACGCTGACCGCCGGACTTGGAGGATCGCTGGGGCTCCCTCAGTCATTCTCCCTTACGAGACCTTGCCTGCACTTTCACCCCTCACCACCGTCAAGGGGGTGAAACCTGCCCCACCATCCTATCACATGCCTTTCACAGCTTCCTCTGCAAAGAGGAAGCGATCTTCACCCGAGAGGGAGGTTAAAGGCTCTTCTGGTTCTCAACCTCCCTCGCCATCGCAGCCTACTACCACACACACCACCACCTCTACACCTACACCTACACCTACCCCCACCCATTCATCACCTTCACTGGGTTTTCCAGCCCATTTCATTTTACCTCCACTTTTAGAGGTTCCTCCGGTTTCCGACCGAGGGTACCGTGATCCTCTTCTTTTTTAGCTTCTCAGGGCATAGTCAGTTCTTCAACGAGATCTTGCGTTAGTCAGCTTCCCTGAGTATGACGTGAGGATGCGCACCGGCACCTTCCATCCTCCTAGTGGCCCACACCCTTCTTTCTACCGTTACCCAGATGGCGGATGCCCACAGTCCTCACCCGAGGAACCTATGGAGACACCGGTATAGAGAGAGGTGAGGCTACGAGCGGAGGGGGCAGCTCAGAGGCCAGTGCTCGAGCTGAGCAGGAGGCTAGGGAGAGTTTAGAGGTTGAGGAGGTGGAGGTGGAGGGGAGTAGGAGTGAGGATGGGAGTGGTGGCGATGAGAGTGGTAGTGCTGAGGATGGGAGTTCGGATGAGGAGGATGAGGCTGAGTAGAGCGATGGTTAGATACTGGTTTGGGGATGTTGTAAGTTCCCTTGTTTCTTTATCCATCTTTTGTTTTTGTTTTTGTGTGATATATATATATATATATGTATACATATATATATATGTATACATATATATATATGTATACATATATATATATGTATACATATATATATATGTATACATATATATATATATATACATATATATATATATATACATATATATATATATATACATATATATATATATATATATATATATATATATCCCGTAGGAACATGTATTAAGTTGTGTACCTCATTTCCCCTTGTATGTTGTAGCCAATGAGGACATTGTCTGTTTTGGTTAAAGGAAGAGTAATGCATTCTTTTGCATCTGCATTTTTCATTTCGCATGCATTCACGTTTACTTTATGCATTTTTAGTTTTCTTTTTCATTTTATTTTACCTTTTTCATTTAGTTTTTTCAAAAATTCAAAAAAATGCATGTTTATTTTTGAATATAGTCGAGTCGAAATGGAGTTTACAATGATAATATTGCCTTCTAGGTTATGTTTGTTAATTGTTACTTGTAGTTTTTCACCACGTTGTTGTAAAAAAACCATTTCGCATGCCCCGAATTCCGTTTTGAAAAATCTTACTAGGACTTTGGGACTTGACTTGTATTTGGCAAACTACTTAAAAATTCTGAGTTTTAGAGCCCATAACTGGTGACATTCATGACCTGTTCCTCTAGGATTGAGAGTAGTACTCCTTTCATTTCATCGCAATTCACATGTATGACTTTTGATTGCTTTTTGCCTGCACGCATGGTTTTGTGGTTGGTATCACATGTTAGGAGAATACTTGCATATCCCATTTCTCATTTCACCTATTTAACTCCACATTTAGCCAAAAACTGTCAGTTGGCCTATAAACTACACCCAAATCTTAGCCTACCTTGTGTCGAGCTAGCTTAGTGTTGTTTTGTGGTATGCTTTCATTTCATCGGTTTTGGTTTGGATTTCACTTTGGAGTTAGTATTTTGAGAATGTTGGAACTTGAACTCGGAGTTGGTTGTTTTCCATGAACTTAGCAAAAGAAAAAGAGAGAAAAAAAAAAGAGAGAGAAAATGTATTCCCATGCTTATCATTGTATCCTTTGGAAATTGAAAAAAAAAAGAAAAAAAAAAGAAAAAAAAATAAGCTAAGTATGTTTTTGCCCGATTCAAGTTCCGTGGTTGTTTGAGTTGTATGTCGAGCATGGCATCGAGTTTTTTGTGAGTAATATTGATGGTTTTACTTATGGTTGAGTCTTGGTAGCTAGCTCGAGCCGTTAACTCCCCTTTTCCATATTGTTTTTGCCTCTTTTTTACCCATTTCACCTCTCATAACCATAACTTGCAAGTATTCGGCATGTGATAGACTTTTATAGGTTGATATGCGTGTGTACGGTAATTAGAATCATTTGTCATACTAGTTGCATTGCATGATATGGTGGTCGCAGTTAGGAGAGTGTCTTCATTTTCTTATCCTTCTCTCTTGCACATAAATGCTTACCCTTGTTTGATGAGAGAAGAGTGACCCAGGAGAGTCCAAAGTACACAAGTCATTTGAGGTCAATTGTCAAATTGTTTTTCATTGCATGTATGAATTCGTTTCTTTTGGTTTTGAACTTCTTGGTGGCTGATTTTCTGCATTTAGACGGTTAACGAGTAATCTATAGCTGGCTCTGAGGCAATTCTATTCCATTAGGTAGTTAGTAGTTGCATTTAGTTCTTGTAGTTGCATTAGTTTACTTGAGGACAAGCAAAGGTTTGGTTTGGGGATATTTGATGCGTGCATATTTTATTTACTTTTTTAGCATCTTTTGGCACGCATTTCCATGCATTTTACACGTATTTTGTGCACTGTTTTGCCCCGATTTCGCTTCTTTGTGTCTTTTTTGTTGTTTTGCAGGAAAGTGCGTAAAAGTTTCGAATACCATGCCTTTTTGTGGAAAGTAAGCTACTTTTAGGAGATAGAACAAAGACAAGGAATTTGACAGCCTCGGAAGTGCAGTATTCAGAATATAAGAGCCTAAATTAGGAGGAAAATGAAGGAACAGAAACGGTTGGGACAGCAAACGAGCAATCTGATTTGATGAAGGCTCGATCGAGCTCTGGTGTTTGCTCGATCGAGTGAAATTTGCTGAGGAAGTGCTCGATTGAGTGGCAACTTACTCGACCGAGGAGATCACAGAGGGTGCAGTGATATCGAAGGTTTTGGAGATCGATCGAAGGATTCTGGAAGGAAAGTTACTCGATCGAGTGATTCTTGAACTCGATTGAGCAACTCACTAAAGGCACCGGATTCCGCATTTCTCTTTTTAGGTTAAATAAGAAGTGATTAACCTAATCTCCCTATATAAGGAGTAGGTTAACACTTATCTAGTTTTTATCTAATCATTTCACTAATCAACTTTCATTTTTAATCGGTAGCTTTATTTTACAAACACGGTAGTTCATTTTAGGATTTTTTCAAGCTTTTAGTTCATTTCCGGATCTTGCTCGTTCAGCGTTCTTTGCCACTTTTATTGCAACTTTCTTAATCCCTTTATCTTATTTACGTTTTATTTTATTCTTGATCGTTGTTATTAGTTTATTTTCATCTTTTGCTATGTTGTATTTCGTTAGTATTATCATGAATAGCGTAGATCTCAAAGCCATGAGTAGGTAATCTTTTTAATATGTTAGGATGAGGTAAGTCGCGGTATTAATTTCGTAGGAATCACATGTTAGTCGCTTCTGCGACGAGGTTTCTTTATAAGCAATATAATTAGAAAAAATTTTAATTGAGTGCCCGCAGGAGACCGGTTTAACTAGTAAAACTTTATCTGGATCGAAAGATTGTTAGAGTAGGCTTGCTTAGGGCAATCGATATAACCTACCTCGATAAGATTGGTTGGGGAGTCTGGGGCGATTAGAGACCGAAAGGAGACAATCACTACCCACCTTGTCCATGACTTAACTGACCTTGTATTTTCACATGACATGAATTACCGCGGTGATCCGATTACTGACATATTCCCCTTTTAATTGTTAAAACTCGTTTTTGTTATCTTCTTTCTTCTTTTTATTCTTGTTTTAGTTAATCAACAACAACCCCATTTGTGACCAATGAACTGAACTTTAGTTAAGACTCTGCCTCCCTGTGGGATTCGACCCTACTATCGCTAGCTTCTGTTAGTAGTGCCTAGGATTTATCTTTGACCGTGTTACGACGACCCGTGTCCACTGCCCAATTGGAAGCTCTGAATGCGAGATTTGTTAGACTTGAGATGGGCCAAGCTTCTGGAGATCAACAAACGATTAATGCTATATATGATGCAACAAGAACTTATGTGTGAAGATGTGCAAGTGAAGGACAATTACAGAGAAAAAGCAGGTGCTTGCTTTTCAACACTACATGCAAGCTAATCCATTTTTAAATTTTTATAATGGGATAACCAGTGATCATCCTAACTTCTCTTGAAAAATCCAGAATGTGTTAAATCATACTCCGTCACCACCGCAACGAGAACAACAACAAACCTATGTTTTGTCGAATTGAAACCAACAACAAGGGTTTCAAAAGCTTCTATCATTCCCTCCACCTAAGCAAAGTACATCTCAGAATCCCAGTGAGATAGCAGAGTTGAAGGATATGTATTAGGATATTTGCAATATTCACTCAATTAAATATAGCAAATATCACAATGTTTATTCTGTAATTAGTTAGCATATTTTCGGTTACCTTTTTCTAGCTAATTATCCTTGTATTTAGGAAGGTGAAGATTGTGTTCACACTTCTATATATGTTTGTAAACCCATTGAGCAATACACACAGAATAATACATTCAAAACCAAATCTTGTTCATTATACTTTATGGTATCAGAGCGTCCTGGTAAATCGAAATTCTGTGACCATGACAGGGAGCGAAACTCCTACTCGTGCTTCTCAATCTCATGTCACGAAGCCAGCGTACACCCTTTCTCACAACGATGGACCCGGAGCAAAAATCACTCACGTTATGGTCAAGGGTTCGAACTATGAGGAGTGCGAGAAGGGCTTTCGCGTAGGTCTGGGTGCGAAGCGAAAACTCGGTTTCATCGACGGAAAACTCACGAAACCAGCCGATGATTCACAGGACTTGGAGGATTGGATGACGGTAAATTTTTCTGTTATTCAATGGATTTTCAATACTATTGAACCAACGTGGCGTTCTACGATTTCTTATCGTGACACATCGTATGAGTTATGGGAAGACATAAGGCAGAGGATTTCTGTCGGGAATAATGTTAAAATATATCAATTAGAGTCTGATATTTCCGATTGTAAACAAAAATCTGATGAGACTATAATGGAGTATTATGGTCGATTGAAAAAATTATGGGAGGATCTGAATGATTACGATTCACTCCCTTCTTGTACTTGCAGTGGTTGCAAGTGTGGTTTATCCGTCACTTTACGCACAAGGCGCGAGACTCGTTAGACTCGTAATTTTCTGATGGGTCTCGAGGCTGGCTATGCTAATGCTCGTTCGTCAATTTTAGGGGTTGAACCTCTACCATCTCTGCACTCGGTCTACTCTCGTATTGTGCAGGAGGATGAGATGCGAACTATTACTCAAAGACAAGTCGAGCCCAATGCAGCCATGGCGTTTGCAGTCCGCGGTGGTGACGGAACAAGCTCGAAACAGGGGCGTTCACGGTTTACGTGTACCCACTGCACAAAAACCGGTCATAAAGAGGACCCTTGCTGGGAAAAATATGGCTATAAGGGACGAGCACCAAAGTCAGGGAGCCGTGATGGTGATTCGGCAGGTGTTGGGTCTAATGGAGCCATGGCCGCGGCTGTGAGAACCTGCACGGGTGAGACCACTCTTGAAGCTAACTTTACTCGTCTCAATGGTAAGCCACATACGACTTGGATTGTAGACACCGGTGCCTCCACTCATGTATGTGGGGATACGGGTTTGTTCGATTCTTTTGAGGTTATCCAGCCTCTCGAGGTTGGGTTACCTAATGGTAAACGTTTGAAGGCTACACACAAAAGGACAACACGTATTAATTCCAGTCTTATATTACATAATGTGTTGTTTGTTCCCGGGTTTACTTGCAATTTGCTCTCCGTTTCTCAATTATTATTGTCACGCCAATTAAAGATTGAATTTACTAATTCCAATTGTGTTATTCAGGACCCTATCTTGATGACGAGGATTGGGGTGGGGAAGCTTGTTGATGGGCTTTACCTTTTGACCATGGATGAGTAAAAAAGTGTCAATGTGGTTCACGGCTCTGGCAGTACCGAGATGTGGCACAAGCGTTTGGGTCATCCGTCTTTACAAATTATGGAGCTCTTACCTTAGGTTTCTCACAATAAAGACGATGCTTTTATTAAATCTGTGGGGAATAAAGCATGTATTCGCCATAAAACATGAAGGATTATAACGAATTTTACAGTTGTGAATTATGGTGATAAGATAATTAAAAACATGAAAAGAATACAACCTTTGGTCCTTGTGCTAAAGGCCTAAGAACAGGAATTACAGCAAATTCCCTCCTATAACTTGCACCCAAGACTTGATTGAGACGATGCAGCGTGTGCTAGAAATACTCTCCAATTGCCTTGCAATATGGGGAGAGCTTTTGTGAGTTTTGATGTGAGATCTGGGATTTTGGGAGGAGGATGCTCTCAAAACCCTAATACTGTGAAATATGAATTACCAGTAGAAGAGTAGTCTGATAAAAGGAGAAGTTCTCTCCTTTTGTAATACTCCATCTAGTCGGCCGAATTGGGTCTTGGGTAGGAGTGGGCTTTCCACTCTTACCTTACTCCAATGCGTGATTCGACTCATTTTGCTAAAATATAATTCGCGGGTATTTATTATAAATTGCACACATGATATCAGATATTAATAAAGTCGATATATTAATAATGGTCTGATATAATTACGATATTGTATAATTAGTCAAATTAATATAACTGTTTATATTAATACGCGAATTCAATATTTAATTAAATATAACCGTTTATAATTAATTTTACGAATTAATCATGTAATCCGTATTAGCTAAAATTATTTAATCCGTATTAAATAATAATCTCAACATCTTATTGATTAATTTAATAGTCAATACCTCTGACTAACTGTTTAGTCGTATCCGGCATAAATGTGACTGTATTTTCATACCTTCACATCTCTCAAGCGTGTCCTATAGGTGTGACGTATAGGGACCAGTTGATCACCGCCATCCGTATGACAATAACGTCAAACTTATCTAGTAAGCCAACCGTTATTGATAAACGTGGATCAACTGATAATAATACTGAACTATGCCCTTGTGATCCTTTAAGAGATTTAGTAAGTCATTGTACTAACTGTCAAGGACACCAGCCCCAACAATCTCCCACTTGTACGTACAAGGGTATGTGCAATGACGTTATTACACTACATGTGGAGGACACAAGCTCAAACAAACTCCCACTTGTCCGTACAAGTGTAGGTGCGATAACTGATTCTCATATCCTTTTAAAATTTCTCCCACTCAATGTAAGACAATTTGCAAATCCGCATTCGCAAAGGTCGTATCTCACAAGCGATCTGTATCAAGAGTGGTTTCCCCGACTAGAGAGTAACTTAACTAATAAAACGAATCTGTATTCGAGCATGGCCATGCATTTCAGTTACTACTCCTCGAGTGGCCCTGAGAAATGATAAAATCCTGATAAGGGTTTGGATATTTCCCTCAACTCGAATCCTGCCGATGTAAGCGCAGCATGAAATAACCCAGAAAAAATCCTCTTGGCCCCTGTTACGGAAGACCGTGGGAAAGAAACCAAAATTACCCAAAATCTGCCTTAATCTCAAGAGACAGTTGAAAGTCAAAAGACTCGACTCTAAGGAACATTATGGAGTTCCTATCCACGACCTGGCACCCAATGTTATAAAACATTTAGGACTCCACAACGTTGTCACGGGGTGTCCTACGAGGTATCCGTATAACTCGCCTTTGTGATTGGTCAGTCACCCGTTTGACTTATGGCTCGTTGAACCCACCATCAACCAACGTCACAAAATGATTACCTGAGTTATCAGCTCAAGTGGGTAATCAAGGACCAAAACGATGTAATGTTATTCAGTTCACTTTGTGGTGTTCAAAATTGGCGTACAATTCCACATGAAAAACAAAACATTATATATCATAACAATGAGGTTGAATAGAGTACAAGGGAAAATGAATTATTACATGAATTCATAAAAGAGTACTACAACTTAGGAACACATCTAATTCCCATGGAATGAATGTGCCCTTCATGCTTATCACGTGGTAATGCTTTTGTGAGAGGATCAGCTATGTTGACATCCGTAGCGATCTTATCAATGAAAATCTCCTTTTGCTCCACGTAATCTCTGATTAGATGAGCTTTCCGTTCTACATGTCTAGCCTTGTTGCTAGACTTATGCTCCTTAGCTTGGAAGATGGCACCTTTATTCGAACTAGGCACTACCGAGAGTCCTTGTAAGAATTGACGCATCCATATTGCTTCCTTAGCTGCTTCCGAGGCGGCATAGTACTCGGACTCAGTCGTAGAATCTGCTGTAACACTCTGTTTAGAACTTTTCCAGCTGACAGCAGCGCCATTAAGAGTAAAAACGAATCCAGATTGAGATTTCGAGTCGTCTCGATCCGTTTGGAAGCTAGCATCTGCGTAACCCGTGGCGCAGAGCGTCGAGTCGCCTCCGTAAGTCAATCCCCAATCTTTAGTCCTCCGTAGGTACTTAAGAATGTTTTTCACGGCCTTCTAGTGTTGTTCACCTGGATGAGCTTGGAATCGACTGGTCATACTCAATGCATATGCAACGTCTGGACGTGTGCATATCATGGCATAAATGATCGATCCTATAGCCGAAGCATAAGGAATCCGACTCATGCGCTCTTTCTCTTCCAATGTCTTAGCTTCTTGAGTCTTGCTCAAGTGAAGCCCAGTAGTCATAGGAAGGAACCCTTTCTTGGAGTTCGTCATGCTGAATCTCTCTAGAATCTTATCTATGTAAGACTCCTGACTAAGAGACAACATCCGTCGTGATCTATCCCTGTAGATACGGATACCCAAAATTCTTTGTGCTTCTCCCAGATCTTTCATCTGGAAATGGTTTTTCAACCATGCTTTAACCGAAGAAAGGAGAGGTATGTCATTCCCAATCAAGAGTATGTCATCGACATACAGTACTAGGAAGACAATCTTGCTCCCACTCGACTTGATATAGAGACATGGTTCCTCGACTGATCGAATAAACCCATTCTCTTTTATCACTTGGTCGAAGCGATGATTCCAACTCCGTGATGCTTGCTTAAGTCCATAGATGGAACGCTTAAGCTTGCACACCTTCTTAGGATGTACTGGATCAATAAAACGCTCGGGTTGTACCATGTACAACTCTTCCTCCAAATAACCGTTTAAGAAGGCGGTTTTAACGTCCATTTGCCAGATTTCATAATCGTGAAATGCGGCGATCGCTAAGATAATCCGAATGGAACGTAGCATAACTACGGGTGCAAAGATCTCATCGTAGTGCAAGCCTGGCACTTGGGTGAAACCTTTAGCAACTAGTTTTGCCTTATGGATATCTTGTTTACCTTCCACGGCATGCTTTATTTTGTAAAGCCATTTGCATTGAAGGGGACGTACCTTTGCAGGTAGGTCCACAAGATCCCACATGTTGTTCTCATACATGGAGTCCATCTCGGATTGCATGGCTTCTAGCCATAGCTTTGAGTCAGAACTAGTCATGGCACCTTTATAGGTTGAGGGTTCATTACCCTCTAGGAGTAAGACGTCATATATGTCATTTTCCTCGACCATACCAATGTATCTGTCCGGAGGAATAGAGACTCTTCCCAACCTCCTAGGTTCCTCAAGAATATCTACCGCGGCCTCGGTTGAAGGAACTTTTTCCTCCAATGGTTGCTCGGTATTTGGTTCTTGAATCTCTGATAAATCGAAGGTTCTATTACTCGACTTGTTCTCGAGAAATTCTTTCTCTAAGAACGTCGCACTAGCCGCAACAAAAACACGTTGTTCGGTTGGCGAGTAGAAGTAATGACCAAACGTTCCTTTTGGATAGCCTATAAAGTATGTCTTGACCGATCGCGGGCCGAGCTTATCCTCGTGTCTCCACTTGACATAAGCCTCGCAGCCCCAAACCCGAATAAAGGACAAGTTAGGGACCGTTCCCTTCCATAATTCGTATGGAGTCTTGTCAACAGCTTTAGACGGACTTCGGTTAAGTATTAGAGCGGCTGACAAAAGAGCATAGCTCCACAATGAATCAGGCACAACGGTGTGACTCATCATGGATCGAACCATATTAAGTAGGGTTCGATTTCTCCGTTCGGACACACCATTCAATTGTGGTGTTCCAGGTGGCGTTAACTGCAGAACGATACCACAGTCTTTAAGGTGTTGCTCAAACTCGTGTGAAAGATACTCACCACCACGATCAGAACGTAGTGCTTTAATCTTTCTTCCCAGTTGGTTCTGTACCCGATTCTGGTATTCTTTGAACTTGTCAATGGATTCACTTTTATGTTTCATTAAGTAGACATAGCCATATCTACTCAAATCATCCGTGAAAGTGATGAAACACCTATAGCCTTCTCGTGCGTTGATCGACATAGGCCCACATACATCCGTATGTATGAGTCCTAGTAGGTCAGCAGCGCGCATTCCAACACCTTTGAAGGAAATACGAGTCATTTTGCCGATGAGACATGATTCACACGTGCCATATGATTCGAAATCAAAGGCCGAGATAGCTCTGTTCCGTATGAGCTGTTTTACGCGTTTCTCATTTATATGTCCCATACGACAATGCCATAGATAAGTTTGATCTTTGTCACCTACCTTTAATCTTTTGTTATTCACATGTAATATTTCGGTGGTTTGATCTAAAACATAAATTCCATTCATGGAAACTGCCTTGCCATATATCATATTGTGTAATGAGAAAATGCAGCTGTTATTTTCTATTACAAATGAAAAACCAAGTTTGTCAAGTGCAGAAACTGAAATAATGTTTTTGGACAAACTAGGAACATAATAACAGTTATATAAATATAACTCGAATCCACTTGGAAGCTGGATCACGTATGTTCCCCTCGAGACTGTAGCAACACGTGCTCCATTCCCTACACGCAGGGCAACCTCACCCTTGATGAGGGGTTCTTGGTTTCGGAGGCCCTGCACATGATTACATAGATGAGAACCACAACCAGTATCTAGTACCCAAGTTCCGTAACTTGCATGGTTAATCTCAATCATGTGAATAAAAGAAGAAGAAGAAGACATACCAACAGGAATAACGCGGCCTGCTTTGATGTCCTCCCGATACACGGGGCATATGCGCCTCCAATGCCCAGTCTTGTGGCAATGGTGGCATTCCATGCTTGTATCCTTGCTCTTTGTCTTGCCCTGTGAGTTGTTCGACTCACCTGGCCCACTCTTAGTAAATCCTGGTTTCTTGAACCTGGGCTTACCTACCGCTAGGTCGCCCTGAGCTTTACTTTTCCCCTTACCCTTACCCTTGCTGGAGATCATGAGAACATCCTACTTCACGCTCCCACTTAATTTCAGGTCCTTCTCGGTCTGTACGAGAAGGGAGTGGAGCTCATGAGGAGTCTTCTTCATGTCGTTCATGTAATAGTTGGCCCTAAAGAGGGCGAACCCATCATGAAGCGAATGAAGCATTCGATCAACGATTATGTTCTCACTGATCTTGCAGTTTAGGGCCTCTAGTTTCTCGATATTCTCAATCATGTTGAGAATATGTGGGCTAACTGCTTGGCCCTTCTGGAGTTTCGCCTCAAAGAAGCGACAGGTATGCTCATAAGAAACGATTCTCGAAGCTTTCGAGAATTCGTTAGTGAGCGTGGTGAAAATCTTGTTTGCACCATGGGTGATGAAGCGTCTTTGCAAATTGGATTCCATTGCATAGATGAGTATGTTCTTTATCGCACCCGCTTCCATGAGGAAGTCGCTATGAGCGCGAACTTCGTTAGCTCTAGCTCCAGTTCCTGGGTGTGACGGAATGAGCTCAGTTAAGTACTTGAGCTTTCCGTCAGCAATGGCAGCATTCCGTAACGCTGCCTCCCAGTCAGAGAAGTTTGACCCATCATTCCTCAGTCTAGTAGACTGATTCATGGAGTCCATGAAGGCTTTTAGCCAGGATTCACGTGCTAGCTTGGCACCTGGCATTGGGTCTTCACCAGCCATTAGTTATACAGTAGTTTAATTGAACGTGTTCTACACTGAAAAGAAGATAAAACAAAATCATATAAACAACTCATTGTTGTGATTTAAGTCTATATTAAATTGTATTTAAACTCGTAGACTCATGCATTTATATAATTGATCTCCCTCAAGAATTATATAAACGATCCCAAGACTCAATTTCCGTATATTGATAAGCCCACATCTTGGCTAATTCCACCGTTAGAACTCTTGGTCGATTGATTTCCGTAAATCCTATCTAATAGTCCATCACAGTCGCTAGGTAGTATCGAGTGACCACGATGTTGAGATAAAATAAATCATTTGTTCCCACTTACCCGACGTAGAAGGGGTCATATTATGCCTACCGACGAAGAAGGGATTCATGGGAGTCTGATTTATAAAGACTAGTCTCAATTTTTGGTTATACGAGGAAGACCCCATCAACTTATATTTATCCATTTTAAGTGAACTAATATCTAGCATATACGTGAATGAATGAAATAAAGTGATGGATTTGCATGTGATATGTGACATCTGTATTGTCACAGAAAACTAACGCGTAACCTCTACATTAGTCAGTTTTCAGGCATGTTATAGGTGGTTTGGTTTTAGGCAAAATATGATGCAAGCTATTATCGCTGAAAGCATAAAATGAATGCGTTAAACGTAAATAAAAGTCCTAGTGTGGCCTATCCTACCAAAATAAACATAAAACAACTTTGGAATCCACCGTTGGACCCTAGAAGCTTGTCTTGATGTTCCATCTTGGTCTTTGCAGCGGGAGTGAGTATCCGGTCTCCGTCTCTGGTCTTCACAAAATTACTAATTTAAATTACAAATATAACCCTATTTACATTCTAATTTAAATACAAAAGTAATTACATGGCAAAAAACCCAAAACGGAGATACAAGATCTCAAAATTACAAACAAGACTGTGTCCCATCATTACGGTGACACAATCTTCTAAGGCCACACTAAGTTACAACTGTTTGCAAAAATAAATACGTTATTGAAAGCATTCAAGGCATTCACAAGACGATAAATAAAATGCATCAACTAAAATTAAAATTCATTCATGACATAATACTGTTATTATGATTAACAAATTTTACCAAACCACCTTTACGGGATTAAAATTATGTGATTATACCGTTTTAACCACTTTAATTTTAATAAGCTTATAATCCATTATCTTAAACCGTTCTAAAATAATATGTATCATGCGAGAGTGAACCGTTTCACAAAAGTAATATACTATTTCCGTATACAGTATATTACTTAAGGCCATGGGAAAATAAAAACAAGTTATTTTCGGGAAAAATAAAACGTCTGTTACAGAATGAGGTCGACCGACCTCAACACGGGGTCGAACGACCTACTGACAGTAAAAAAAAATTCTTGTAACAGCAGTATGGTCGACCGACCTATCAAACAAGTCGACCGACCACAAAACAAGAAACCGAGTTTCTGAAAACGAAAAATTGCTGCACTTGAAATCAAAACAAGTTTTTACCTTTGATTCAAAACGTGTAAATCAATTTAAACAGCAACAAGGCTTCACATATTGCCAAGAATATCGATTAATTAACAATATGTAAACAAGAATCGAAAACAAGATCGATTACACAAAAGACAAAACTGCCGAAAAACAGAAACCCTACGCGGAAGGCAGTCGACCGACCGCAATAATAGGTCGACCGACCCACACGGCGACAGAAAACGATTTTCAAAACTTTTAAATTAAAACTTATGAAAAACACAAAAGTAAAATTTCGTGGCATTGGCTCTGATACCACTTGTGGGGAATAAAGCATGTATTCGCCCTAAAACATGAAGGATTATAACGAATTTTACAGTTGTGAATTATGGCCATAAGATAATTAAAAACATGAAAAGAATACAACCTTTGGTCCTTGTGCTAAAGGCCTAAGAACAGGAATTAAAGCAAATTCCCTCCTATAACTTGCACCCAAGACTTGATTGAGACGATGCCGCGTGTGCTAGAAATACACTCCAATTGCCTTGCAATATGGGGAGAGCTTTTGTGAGTTTTGATGTGAGATCTGGGATTTTGGGAGGAGGATGCTCTCAAAACCCTAATACTGTGAAATAGGAATTACCAGTAGAAGAGTAGTCTGACAAAAGGAGAAGTCCTCTCCTTTTGTAATACTCCATCTAGTCGGCCGAATTGGGTCTTGGGTAGGAGTGGGCTTTCCACTCTTACCTTACTCCAATGCGTGATTTGACCTATTTTGCTAAAATATAATTCGCGGGTATTTATTATAAATTGCACATATGATATCAGATATTAATACAGTCGATATATTAATAATGGTCTGATATAATTACGATATTGTATAATTAGTCAAATTAATATAACTGTTTATATTAATA
Organism: Silene conica; assembly: GCA_029255685.2. Classification (NCBI taxonomy): domain Eukaryota; kingdom Viridiplantae; phylum Streptophyta; class Magnoliopsida; order Caryophyllales; family Caryophyllaceae; genus Silene; species Silene conica. Next base: position 1,584,876 of record CM055311.2, on the reverse strand, counting down.
CGCGAATTCAATATTTAATTAAATATAACCGTTTATATTTAATTTTACGAATTAATCATGTAATCCGTATTAGCTAAAATTATTTAATCCGTATTAAATAATAATCTCAACATCTTATTGACTAATTTAATAGTCAATACCTCTGACTAACTGTTTAGTCGTATCCGGCATAAATGTGACTGTATTTTCATACCTTCACATCTCTCAAGCGTGTCCAATAGGTGTGACGTATAGGGACCAGTTGATCACCGCCATCCGTATGACAATAACGTCAAACTTATCTAGCAAGCCAACCGTTATTGATAAACGTGGATCAACTGATAATAATACTGAAGTATGCCCTTGTGATCCTTTAAGAGATTTAGTAAGTCATTGTACTAACTGTCAAGGACACCAGCCCCAACAATCTCCTACTTGTCCGTACAAGGGTATGTGCAATGACGTTATCACACTACATGTGGAGGACACAAGCTCCAACAAAATCGTGTGACATTTGTTTTCGGGCAAAACAAACTCGGAAATCTTTTCCTTTAAGTACTAATAAAGCCTCTCATTTGTTTGACTTGATTCATGTCGATGTTTGGGGACCATATCACCCAAGTCGTTCGTGTGGGTCACGTTATTTTTTGGCTATTGTAGATGATTTTTCTCGTTGCTTGTGGGTATACTTGATGCGTACTAATGATAAAGTTACTAGGCTAATGAAATAATTCTTCGCTTTAATTAAACGCCAATTTAATTTTCATATTAAGGTGGTTCGAAGTGATAATGGGACCGAATTTCTACCCCTTGTTCCATATTTTCGAGAAAATGGGATAATTAATGAAACGTCAATGATAAAGACACCCCAACAAAATGCTAGGGTGGAGCGTAAGAATAGGCATATTCTAAATTTAGCCCGTGCTTTACGATTCCAAAGTTGTTTGCCTCTCGAATTTTGGGGGGAGTGTGTTCTTGCTTCCGCTCATTTAATTAACCGCACACCCTCTCGAATTCTTAACAACAAAACCCCTTATGAAATTTTGTATGGTCGTACTCCCAATTTTAATTTACTCCGTGTTTTTGGTTGTCTATGTTATGCCAAAAATATGGCTCCAAGTGACAAATTCGACAGTCGGAGTAAACGTTGCGTTTTTATTGGTTATCCCTTCGGAAAGAAAGGTTGGAAGTTGTATGATTTAGAGACGGGGCAATATTTTGCGTCTCGGGACGTGACATTTATAGAACATGAATTTCCCTTCTGTGATAAAAGTGAGATGCAAAATCAATGTTCTGATTTTGGTGATAACTAGGACGTTGTTCTCGTCCCCGAAACGGTGGAGCATGATTCTATTTTGGATCCAAGTTCTGGGCCAGCTTCTGTGTCCACACCAGCCCAGCAAGTTGAAGGGATATTGGAACCCATTTCCAATGTTGATGAAAAAGGTCCTTCAGCCAGTGAGCCCATCTCCAATAATAATCCAATCCCTAATAATGATGGCCTTCTAACTTCAGAGTCCGTTGAATTGGGCCGAGGAAAGCGCCCCAAACAACCCAACAAAAATCATGCGGACTTTCTTACTTGGGACCAAATTGACACTGAAGACTCATCCACGTCCCCCACCACCAATTCCGTCTCAGGTAGTTTCTGTAACATCCTGTATTTTCGTAAAATATATTTTAGGGGTTTTTAATTATTTTAAGTAATAAAATAATATTTTAATATTTATTGAGAAAATATTTTAAATAACTCGTAAGATCCGTCTTAAGAACCTTAAGTACTTAAGACGAATATAACTTGGCAAACTTATGTCCGTATCATAAAACCTGTTCACTTTCCAACCCGTTTTCATTTAAACGGGAAAGGACACTTAAAACCCCCAAAACCCTTATGAATGTCGACATATCTCACTTCACAAAATAAGAACACTGTCATCTTCATTTCTCATTTCCTCCTTAAATCTTCAACCTCTTAATCCATTTTTAATCATCATCCGATTTCCGAATCAAGGTAATTTATACATTTTCGGAATCCTCATGAAATTTGCAAGTCATCTATCACTTCCAATTTCCATTTCCTTTAGTTCGAAAATTGGCCTGTTTTTGTAGAATCCGTCTTTTAGTCCCTAAAATCCGTTTTTCTTGTTGGAGGTGAAGGCTTAGACGACCCTAGAGTGGATAACTACGTTGTTGAGGAGGAGCTTTGATCAAGATCGCTTTTAAGGTGACAATTAAGAGAAACTCGGCCTTATTTGTGATATTAGCACTTTTCTTGTTTAAGACGATTTAAGTTTCTGATTTTTCATGTTGTGGTTGTTAATGGGACTTCGTATCATGCTAGGATTCCTTAAGAAAGACTTTCACATGCTTAGTTGGTGTTATACATGCTATGTTGTTGAATTTCAGAAATTATGTGCTTAAGACGGATACAAAGGATATTATTATTGAGGCTTAATTGTGGGATTAATTGCTGGTATTTGGTGTATTTGATGATTATGGATGCTGGGAAATCTTTGTATGTTGTGATTTTAGAAGTCTTGAATCGATTAGAGGAGATTTGAATGTTTTTAGGAAAATGCGATTTTGCTTACAGCGGACTCTGAGCCGGTGGCTGACCGGCTGCCGGTCGGCCGGCTCAGAGTCGGGGTTGTTGTCTTTTGAATGTCTGCAATATAGGAAAGGGTCCTGAGCCGACGGCCGACCGGCTCAGGATCGCTCTTAGGTGTTTGTGGAATTTTTGCAAAGGCTTGGGAAGAGACTCCCAGCCGGCAGACCGGCAGCCGGTCCACCGGCTGCGAGCCTCACCTCGTTGTTTTAAGTTTTGAGGAAGGCTTATGGGAAGGGACTCCCAGCCGGCTGGCCGGCGGACGGTCCACCGGCTAAGAGCCTCTTCTCATTGTTTTTTAGACGGTGTAAAGGCATGGGAAGGGACTCCCAGCCGGCAGACCGGCAGACGGTCCCGGACCGGCTGAGAGCCCCTGTTCTCTTTAATTTGGTTTTAACTTTCAAATGGTTATTCGGTTTTGTTTGAGACTCGTTCCGTGTACCTTTCATGTGTGTTTGAGGTCCCTGGAGGATGGGCGACACTATATTGGGTTCAGGAATGGAGAGAGGATAGAGACCCCCCGGTCGGGTAACCGAAAGGGAAACCGGCTCTCCCTCAACTTAGTTCCCGGGATCAATTAAGTGTTGACTAGAAGTAAAAGAAGGTAGAACTATAGAATAGTTTCTATATTTGGATGATATTGTATTGATGCGTATTAAGGTATGCCTTAAGCTGGCCTCTGAGCTTAATACGTGAGCTGGTTTTCATATATATGGGGATATGCCTTAAGTTGGCCTCTGAGCCCTATATGTGTATGGTTGTCGTGTCTGGGATATGCCTTAAGCTGGCCTGTGAGCCCAGACATGTTTGATTGTGATTGCGTTGGAACATGCCTTAAGTTGGCCTCTGAGTTTGACGAGTAGAACAGCTGCACAACAGGGTAGCTAAGGTACTGACACCTTGCCCGGAGTGCAGATGTTGATGCTAGGACATGCCTTAAGCTGGCCTCTCAGTCTAGTGTCTTGTGATGTAGTAAAGGGACATGCCTTAAGCTGGCCTCTGAGTCCTTTACTTTTGGATGCTAGTCCATGCATTGTGATGTCGCCTCTGAGTCTAGTGTCTTGCTGATTGGCAGGTCTATGCCTTAAGTTGGCCTCTGAGTCCTTGCTTGCTGAATGATTGGTATTTAGGTTATGTCTTAAGTTGACCGCTGAACCTTTATACTTGCTGAATGATTGGTATTTAGGTTATGTCTTAAATTGACCGCTGAACCTTGTACTTGCTGTTTTCTATCTGCTTGCCTTGAGTTGGTACAGTGTCAGATATGCATGATGATTGATGTTTGCAGTACCTTGACCTTATTATTGTTCATCCAAGGCATTGGATGACTCATTAGTCGGTTTCGTAAATGGTTTGGACTGAAAGACCCCCCGACCGGGCAACCGGTAGGGAAACCGGCTCTCCTTCCAAATAGTTTCCGAAGTTGGTTGAGAGTCGTGCATTAGTGATTGCATGATAGTATGAGTTTCAGTTATTGAGAAAATGTATACTTCACATGTTCATATATGCTGGAGTATTCTGTTTACTTTGTTGTGTTACGTGTCGTTACAAAAGGTGGCTAGGAGAACTCTAGTCACTCCCCACTGATTGTGGCGTACATGTTTACATGTATGTAGGTACTACAGGTTGGCAGGGGTTGCTGAGAGCTAGCGAGTGATGATCCGCTTATCATCTTTTGACTTACACTTCACGATAGCTAGACTCTAGTTTTGATACAGTTTATGTTTTGGTGCCTGTAGGGATGTTCCATCCCAGGCTGTTGTATATATTTCATTTCAGTTTTTAGACAGTATACTTATTTATTTCTGTTTATGTCAGTTTTCCGTTTTCAGCTTTAATTCTTCTCGCATGTTGTTATGTTAAAAAATTTTAAATTCCGCTGCATTTTTAGTACTTTGTATGATTTTATTTTCCGCATTCTCGAGGGGTTTTACAGTTGGTATCAGAGCATTATTGCTCCCGACGCACTCATGTGACCCCCAACCTTAACTTGACCATGTAAACAAATAATGAATGAGAGATGGGGTAGATCTAAGAATTTATATTGTAGTCTATTTGTGATTGTTAATTGCTAAGTTAACACTTATTTTTCTTTTGAAGGATGGTGAGAACCACGGCTGCTGAGAACACTATAATGCAAGCACTTCACCAGTTGCTTGAGAACCAGAGACAGCAGGCAGAGATTGTTCCACCTCCTCCACCGCCAGGCAATGAGGCCAATCGGCCTGGTAGCTTCTCTTGGATAGCATCACAGATGTCCAGGAGCCACGTGAAGACTTATGGAGGCGAGGTTGATCTGGTAGCTCTTACTGAGTGGTTCCGTGAGATGGAAAAGAGCTTCACCATGTACTCGGTTGGAAGAGAGGATAGAGTGCGGCTAGCCACTCACTTTTTGACCCTAGAGGCCGATAGATGGTGGGCATTGACCGGACCGACTTTCATCCTTGATCCTTTATTTGATTGGGAGGCTTTTAAGGATAAGCTCGAGACGAGATTTTATCCTAAGGAGCTTAGATCGCAGAGGCTTAAGGAGTTCATGGACTTGAAGCAGGGAAAGATGTCCGTTCAGGAGTACACCGACAAATTTAACCAGCTTGCACATTTCGCTTCAAAGTTTGTCAGGGATGAGGCTGAGAGAGTTTACTTCTATCGTGGGAAGTTAGGGCCGCGCATCGAGTGTAAAACCCCTCGCGAAAGCGGAAATATAAACATACAAAAGTACCAAAAATGCAGCGGAATTAAAACTTTTTAAAGATAAACAACATGCGAGAAGTCTTAACTAAAACGGGAACTGAAACTGATATAAACAGAAATAGATAAGTAACAGTCCTAAGTACTGAAAACCAAATACATATACATCAGCCTGGGATGGAACATCCCTACAGGCACCAAAACAACTGTATCAAAAGAACTAAGAGTCTAGCTAATCGATAAACGGGTATGTCATATGATGAAAGGATCATCACTCGCTAGCTCTCGCGTGAACCCCGCTCCAACCTGCATGTACCTACATACATGAAAACATGTACGCCACAATCAGTGGGGAGTGACTAGAGTTCTCCTAGCCACCTTTTGTGACAACACGTAACACATAAAGCAATACAGAATACTCCAACATATATCAACATGTGAAGCATAAACATCTCATCAACTGTTCTCATACTATCATGCAAACTCTAGTGCACGGCTCTCAACCAACTTCATAAACCGTTAGGAAGGAGAGCCGGTTTCCCTACTGGTTACCCAGTCGGGGGGTCTTTCAATCCAACTATTTATGAAACCGATAAAAGAGTCATCCAATGCCTTGGATGAACGAACTATAACTCAAGCAATATAATCATCAACTTCATCATGCATATCTGACACTGTACCAACCTAGGCAAGCAGATATAACATAGACACTAGCAATGGGTCCAGAGGTGAATTTAACACATATCCCACTACCAAACAATCAAGTAAAGGGTCCAGAGGTGAACTTAACACATATCCCTATACTTACAATTCAAGAAAAGGGTCCAGAGGTGAGATTAACACATATCCCTAATCATCCATAAGCAAAGGGTCCAGAGGTGAGCTTAACACATATCCCAATGCTACAACCAGGTATTGGGTCCAGAGGTGAACTTAACACATATCCCAATACACAGCTATCGCGCAACGGGTCCAGAGGTGAGCTTAACACATATCCCGTGTACGACAACCGATCACGTGTCAGGTCCAGAGGTGAGCTTAACACATATCCTGACACGCCACAAGCAAAACACGTAACGGGTCCAGAGGTGAGCTTACCACATATCCCGTCATGCGACATACAAAACACGCAATGGGTCCAGAGGTGAGCTTAACACATATCCCATCACGCGACATCCAACTTAACCATTAACATCCAAAGATTGAAACTATCCTATAGTTCTAACTTCTTAAACTTCTAAACAACACTTAATTGATCCCGGGAACTAAGACGAGGGAGAGCCGGTTTCCCTTTCGGTTACCCGACCGGGGGGTCTCTATCCTCACTCCATTCCCGAACCCAATATAGTGTCGCCCGTCCTCCGGGGACCTCAAACACATGTCAAAGATACAAGGAACGAGTTTCAACCAAAACCGATCAAGCGTTTGAAAGATACGAACGATTTACAAAAATCAAAACAGCCAACAGGGGTCCCCAGCCGGTCGGCAGGCAGCCGGTCGGCCGGCTGGTGATCCCCTCAGCCTTCCTTTCAATAAACGAGAAAAGCACAAAAGGACTCCCAGCCGGTCGGCAGGCAGCCTGCCGACCGGCTGGGAACCCAACTCTTGGTTCTCAAAAATTCGCATCCCACACCCCAATGTTCTCCCAGCCGGCTGGCAGGCGGCCGGTCTGCCGGCTGGGCTCCCATCTTCCTTATGTTCTCGCAAAACACAACCACAACACAAGAGACCACCAGCCGGTCGGCAGGCAGTCGGTCGGCCGGCTGGCAGTCCCAAGCCCAATTCCTACAAAAATTCGCAAAACCCAATAGAAGCGCTCCCAGCCGGTCGACCGGCGGCCGGTCGGTCGACCGGCTCCGAGAGCCTGTTCGTAAAATTCGCAATTCTCAGCCTACACCAAATTCGACAATTCGACATACAAACTTCAATATTTGCTACAAGTAAGATTTACCCAACATCATGAATCATCTAAACTCATTATCTATCAGCAAACAAATCCCATAACAATCCTCAAACGATTATATCAAGTATCCGTCTTAACTTGTGAAAAACTGAAAATAAGCTTAAGAACACATAACAACATCACCAAGCATGAATTCTTCACATAAGAACAATCCTAAACATGATACTAAGTCCATTGATCATTAAACATTAACAAAAATCAGAAACAAATATAAGAACACATCAAAACTTGCTAATATTCACAATAAGGCCGAGTTTCTCATTATCGTCACCTTAAATGCACTCCGGCTTAAAGATCCTCCTCTACCACGAAGCTATCATTGTCCGGGTTCTCCAATCCTTCACCTATAAGCACGAAAAACGGGTTTAAGGGCTAGAAAACGGAATTTATGCGAAACAGCCCAAATTTCGAAGTCGACGAAATACAAAACGAAAGTGATAGATGGCTTGGAAATTAAATGAGGATTCCGAAAATGTTATTATTACCTTAAATCGGTAGACGGATGATGGAGAAAAGAGCAAAAGAAGATGATGTTTATGGAGGTTTTAGGAGAAATGGAGTTTACAGTGGAAATGTTGTGAAGGAGATGATTATGTCGACATATGTGATTTTAGGGGTTTAAGTAATTGTCCTTTCCGTAATAAATGAAACGGGTTAGGATACTTGAACGGATATTTAAGTTGGGAACTTAACCTTACCAAGTTTGTATTCGTCTTAAGGACTTAAGGTTCTTAAGACGGATCTTACTAATTAAATTAAAATCTTTTACAATAAATTATTAAAAAAATTATTTTATTACTTAAAATAATTTAAAACGCCAAAAATAGATTTTACGAAAATACGGGATGTTACATCAAGAGTATGGTTCGCCGTGACTCGACTTCTTTTGTGGAGATTTATGATGATGCTATTTGGGCCGAGAGTTCTATTCGTGCCATAGATGCTGAGACCCGAGCTGCTACTTCCGGTGTTTCTTCGCACCAGAGATACGTTTACCAGGGGAAGAGACTGTTTGTTCCATCCACTTCTTCGCCTTCTTCTCAGAAGAAGCGATTTGAGAGGTTTTCTACTCCGGTTGCTAAGACCACTTTCCACACTAATACTGCTTCCAGTGTTTGCCACCGTTGTGGTAAACCATCTCATCCGGGTTTTGACTGTTTCAAGAATGCTTTTAAGTGTTATACCTGCAATGGATTTGGGCATAAGTCCTTTGAGTGTCCCGAGAAGAACACCGCACTTGGCAAGGCTGCCACTGCTGCTGCATCTACTAGAGGGGGAAAACCGAAGGGGAAGATCTTCGTGATGACTAGGGCTGAGGCTGAGGCTCATCCAGATATTGTGGATGGTATCTTTTCTATTCTTGGCGCTGAGTGCCTTATTCTGTTTGATACTGGAGCTTCTTTATCATTTATATCAACTCAGTTCGCAGACCGTTTAGCTCTTGAGTCTTCCTTGGTTGAGGAGACTTCCATTTCCTTACCTTCGGGAGACGTGTTTTCTTGCTCCTTGTCCCATAGGGATGTTCCGATTATTATTGGTCAAGCCACATTTCCAGCGGACTTACTGAGATTTCCTCTCGAGGAGTTTGACATTATCCTCGGTATGGATTGGTTGTCGCGATATCATGCTCGCTTCGAGTGTCGCGACCAGAAAATCTGCTTGAAGAGTTCTTCAGGAGTTCGTGTTTCCTATAGGGGAACTCGCCCTAAAAAGGGTGTTCGTGTTATTTCTTCGATGAAAGCTTCTCATCTTCTTAGGAAGGGTTGTCAAGCCTTCTTGTGTGTTGTTTCAGCTGCAAAGCCATCGCTACCGAAGCTTGAGGATGTAGCTATTGTTCGTGAGTTTCCAGATGTTTTCCCAGAGGAATTGCCAGGGATACCGCCAGAGAGAGATGTGAAGTTTACTATTGAGCTTGTTCCACGTACCAGACCTATATCTAAGACTCCCTACCGTATGGCTCCACCTGAGTTGAAGGAATTGAAGCAGCAATTTGTAACACCCCCATTTATTTAAGGGCATGTACTAGGACTCCCTAGATAAATAAGGATGTTACCATCTCGGTTTCCCGAGGCACTAGATGCAAAGGAAAGATAAACAGTACTTTAAATTGATAAAGTTAACTCAAAGAACGAGTTTATACGACTGAATTAAAACAAACTGTCTTGATGAAACAAAAGTACAACTCATAAGTAACTACTATGGTGATCTAGACTCTTAGCTGGTCCGGATCCAAGCTTCTCTCTTCCCCTAGCTCCCATAGTCTCAACACCTATCAATCTGCTCCCCAATAATTGGTTCATCACAGGTGATCACGAATACACAGGGTCAACTACGAGGTTGAGTAGAGAAAACTGTAAACAAACCACATTACTATAAATAGAAAATCGATCATCTCCACTCCGAATCACAAGACCCATTATTCTCCACACCAATCACAAGACCCATTAATTCCGCACCGATCACAAGACCCAATATCTCCGCACCAATCACAAGACCCATTATCTCCGCACCAATCACAAGACCCAACCAATCACAGGATGATATAAATAGCACAATATAACGATCACATGATATTATATAACAAACATGCTTAATACCAAATAAGAACAGTTTACACATCATTACATACAGTATTTCCCCTACCTGAAATAGCAGGAAATGTAGATACGTCCAAGCTCGTTAGAAGTGTTCCACACGAAACTCGCTACCTAAACACGTATATGTAACGAATTAAAACCTTCCCGAACCCCAAAACAACTTACACTTTCTATAAATAGAAACCTTCCATAAATGGAAAGTTTCCAAAAATAGAAACCCTTTATAAAAGGAAAGTTTCCATAAATAGAAACTTCCTTAAACTTATAGGTTTCCCGACTAGTAAACTTCAACTACGCGATAACGAATTAATAAAAGAACGAAAGACGGCTTTTAAAACTTAGTAGTAATATCTCAAATTAAACATTATTAATAAAATAATTTACTCATAACAACAATAATACTAATTATTAATAATAATAATAATAATAAAAATAATAATAATAATAACATAAAACCATAAAAATAAATTAGAAACCCGACAGCCCCCAAACACGACTTCAGCCCCCTTCTTCACCGCCTACCACCACTTCGACCACCTACCAGCACCAGCCTCCGACACCACCGACCATCAACTGACGCCACAACACCACCGCACCACGCGACACCCCCTGTCGATTCCGACCAGCACCCTTAAACCCAGCCTGACTCTCGCCTGAGTTCCAAACTGCCCGGAAACAGACCCCAATCGAACCCCGACAACAACCTTTGCACCACCCACAACACCCACCAAACTAAACCTCCGACAACCCACTCTCGGACCACGGTGGTGCCACTGCTTAGACCTCCCCCGAGTCCTCAGTAGCACCACCCCCAAACTACCTTCCCTTAACACTTACCCAGACCTGACGCAACCAGGGTGACAAAACACCCTAATCGACACTGACTACGACACCTATACCCTGCCGTGACAACCACCAGATGACCTTCCCATCACCAACAACATATGACGACACCACCCCAGCAACCACGACACTCCACCACCCTTCGAAGACACTGAAAACACAGAGACACAACAAGATTACAAACAACAACAACAAAACGATAACACGCACCTGACTTCTGACCAGAAACGAGATGGGTTAGACACGTCTAAACCGAACGTGAGAACTCTCTCTCCTTTCCGTGTGGTGGCGGCAGCAAGGTCTAAGGTTTAGTTGATGAAGGTAGATCAGAAAAATAAGAGTTTGTGCCACTCTTATATGACGTCATACATGATATTATGGGTGAGGGTGAGTTTTAGAGTTTGTGTTAGGGTTTGTGTTAGGGTTTGGTGTGTCGTGGGCTATGGTTTTGTGCACGGAAAACGAAGCCCAACACATCCCCCTATAGGTCTCTAGTTCGAACCCCACGAGAACCCAAGCCACTACTCTAGAGATCCCTAGTTCGAACCCCACATGACGCATAACACGACATGACAACATAAAAACGAAACAAGTGCCAAAACTGTATTTAACATCGTAACAAAATAAACCCATCGATTTAAACATAAACCGTTTAAACCCTCATAACTAATTGTGATAAAAATCGAGGTATTACAGTCTTTCCCCCTTAAAATGAACTTCGTCCCGAAGTTCTTCCTCACTTAGGTGACAAAACAACCAATCCAAACGAACTTGGGACGCACAACATCATAAAAAGTTTATTTAAATCACAGAATATTACATTCCACCCCCCTTAAAGAAAAGTTACGTCCGCGTAACTTACCTCAATCAAACAAATGTGGGTAATGCTCCCTCATGGACGCCTCAGGTTCCCACGTAGCCTCCTCCTAGTTATGATTGGTCCACAGGACTTTCACCAAGGACGTCTCCCCACTGCGAGTCTTTCGTGCCTTCATGTCCAGAATCTCTTTCGGAGTCTCAATGTATGCCAACTGCTCATGTACCTCAATCACCTCGTGCTGAAGCACATGTGATGGATCACTCACATATTTCCTCAACTGGGACACATGGAACACATTATGGACCTTGGATAGAGCTGGAGGTAAAGCTAATCGGTATGCCACCTCCCCAACTCTGTCCAAAATCTCAAACGGTCCAATAAACTTCTGACTCAATTTGCCACGCTTCCCAAACCTCATCACACCCTTCATTGGAGATACCTTCAGCAGTACCTTCTCTCCTGCCTCGAATGAAATCTCACTCCTCTTCAGATCCGCATAGCTCTTCTGTCTATCCTGAGCGGCCCTCATCCGCTGTCGAATAATCTGAACCTGCTCCACCATCTCCTGGATCATATCGGGCCCTAATGTCACCACATCAGCTCGATCATCCCAACACACAGGGCTCTGACACTTCCTCCCATACAGAGCCTCGAAAGGGGCCATCCCTATACTGGCATGGTAGCTGTTATTATATGAAAACTCTATCAACCCCAGTCGATCCTCCCAAGATCCTCCGAACTCAAGGACGCATGCTCTCAACATATCCTCCAGCGTCTGAATCGTCCTCTCAGTCTGACCGTCAGTAGCTGGATGAAAAGCAGTACTCATCTTCAATTGGGTACCCAAAGCTGCCTGCAACTCCTGCCAAAATCTGGATATGAACCTCGAGTCTCGATCCAAAACAATGTCCTTGGGCACGCCATGCAGTTTGACCACATTCTGAACATATGACTTAGCCAACTCGGCTTTACTCCAGGTATCTTTCATTGGAATAAAGTGAGCTGACTTGGTCAAACGATCCACAATCACCCAAATCATGTTGTTGCCCCTCTGAGTCCGAGGCAACCCCACGATAAAATCCATTGAAATGTTCTCCCACTTCCACTCTGGCACATCCAAAGGTTGAACTTTCCCTTGAGGTCTCTTATGCTCCCCTTTCACTCTCTGACATGTCAAGCACCTGGAAACAAACTCAGCGACTTCCTTCTTCATGTTAGGCCACCAGAATGTCTTCTTAAGATCTTTATACAGCTTATCACCCCCTGGGTGAACGGAATATGGAGTAGCATAAGCTTCAGTCAGGATCTTCTTCTTTAGCCCCTCTACATCCGGAACACACCATCGCCCACTGAACCTCAAACTACCGTCGGTATGAATACTGAACTTGGATGCAGTCTCTCCACCCTCACTCTCCACCATCCTACGCCACTTCTGGATTCTCGCATCAGTACTTTGCAACTCCCGAATCTCACCGGACAACTAAGGCTCCACTGTCAAGTCACTAAGAGCATCCCCTTTCCGGATCATGAAGATTCCCATCTCCCTTAGTTCACCATGCAACCTTACTCTCGACTTGGCATAACTCAAGGCATGAACAGATTTCCTGCTTAGAGCGTCGGCTACCACATTCGCCTTGCCTTCATGGTAGACAATCTGCATATCATAGTCTCCAATCAACTCTATCCACCTCCTCTGTCGCATGTTCAACTCTTTCTGGGTGTAGATATACTTCAGGCTCTTATGATCAGAAAACACCTTAAAAGTGGCTCCGTAAAGGTAATGGCGCCACAATTTAAGTGCAAAGACCACAGCTCCCAATTCGAAATCATGAGTCGGATAATTCTCTTCGTAGGTCTTCAACTGGCGATAAGCATACGCTATCACCCTCCCATTCTGCATTAGCACACAACCCAACCCATGCTTCGAAGCGTCAGTATAAACTTCGAAGTTATCACTCCCAACTGGCAAAGCAAGGATAGGAGCTGTTGTCAGGCGTTCCTTAAGGGTTAGGAATGCCTTCTCACAACTCTCATCCCAGACGAAACGGTTCTCTTTCCTCATTAACGACGTCAACGGCTTCGCTATCTTTGAAAAATCTTTGACAAATCTCCGATAATATCCAGCCAATCCCAGGAAGCTTCGAATCTCACCCACATTCTTCGGACTCTGCCACCTAGTCACAGCCTCGATTTTACTAGGATCAACAGACACCCCCTCCTTTGAAATTACATGCCCCATAAAGGCCACTCTCTCCAACCAGAACTCACACTTACTCAACTTAGCATTGAGTTTATGTTCTTCCGGGGTCTGAAGTACTTTCCTCAAATGGTCCTCGTGCTCTTCTGCATTCTTGGAGTATACCAGGATATCATCTATGAATACCACCACAAACTTGTCCAGATATGGACTGAAAACTCGATTCATCAAGTCCATGAACACAGCTGGAGCATTAGTCAATCCAAATGGCATAACCACAAATTCATAGTGGCCATACCTCGTTCTAAAAGCGGTCTTTGGAATATCTTCATCCTTTATTCTCAACTGATGATACCCGGATCTCAAATCAATCTTGGAGAAAACCCCAGCTCCACTTAACTAATCCAACAAGTCGTCAATTCTCGGCAAAGGATAACGGTTCTTGATGGTCACATTGTTCAGCTCTCGGTAGTCAACACAAAGTCTCAAATTCCCATCCTTCTTCTTCACAAATAAAACAGGTGCTCCCCAGGGCGACACACTGGGTCGAATGAACCCCTTCTCAGCTAGTTCATCCAATTGCTTTTTCAACTCCTCCATTTCCTTCGGTCCCATTCGGTACGATGATTTAGATATTGGTCCCGCCCCTGGTTTTAGGTCAATGGAAAATTCCACTTCCCTCCTCGGCGGTAATCCTGGAACGTCGTCTCGGAATACTCCCTCAAACTCCCATACCACAGGTATTTCACTAGTCTTGGGGGTCTCAGCCTCACAATCCCACATTTGGCACAAGATTAGGCTCTCTTCTTTTCGCAGGCTAGACTTAAGGGTATTGACGGATATGAATTTGATTTTTGGCTTGACTCGGTATCCCTTGTAAGACACCCTCACTCCTTTAGGTCCCTTCAAATAAATCTTCTTTTGATGACAGTCGATAAAAGCCCTATACTTCCCCAACCAGTCCATCCCTAGGATCACCTCAAAACCCCCCAGCGGAAATTCTATGAGGTCACAATAGAAAATTGCTTCCCCGATTTTGATGGGTACACTTCGGTAAACCCTATTACAGGTGATTGACTCCCCTGAAGGTATGGTCACGGAGTCCGCGACCCACTCAAACCTCTCAAGCCCCAAAACCCCAAAATGTTCTTTAGACACAAAAGAATGGGTGGCACCGGACTCGAAAAGTACGAAAGTAGGTTTAGAGTTCACAAGAAAAGTACCGGTCACCACGTGAGCATCATCCTTAGCGGCCTGCTTTCCCATAGCAAAGAGCTTTCTACTGGATTTGACTCCACTTTGACTGGCACTAGATGTCCCAGCCTGTTGGTTCCCCTCTGCTCCTGTCTTCTGAGTGCTCCCATTCCCATGGTATTGATTCTGGTACGAGCGGTTCTGATAGTTGTCAAAGTTCTTTGGATAATTGCTGCTCCCTCTAGATTTCGCACCCCCACCATAGTTTGTCGTGGGTGTGCGATAGCCACTGCTACCATAGGACTGAGTGCGGGATCCCTGATATCCGGATGTAGGCGTACGATAACCCCCGGACTGATTCCCTCCAGAAGAGCGACATACTGCCTGTTTGTGTCCCGTCTTTCCACAACCGAAACAGACTATTCCCACTGAACCATTGCCAGAACCCCCATTCCTGAAGTTGCCCCCACTTTGGTTCCTCACACCTCCTGAGGCACTATTACTGAAATATCCACTGAACTTGTTAGTGCTTTGCTTTTTCGACCCTGAACTCTCAGTTACCGCTTCAGCCTTCCTTTTTTCAGTCTTGGACTTCTTGTCCTCTTTGATCATCTCTGAAAGCCTCTCCGCCGCCCCAGCCCTTAAGTAGATGTCACGGACTGTGGTGGGCGGAGCTGCAATCAGTCTCTTTTTGACGGCGATTGGTAATCCCCTCTCAAATTTCATTGCCAGCATGGCATCATCAAACCCCATGTCTCCCACATAGCTCACCAACTGGATAAATTTTCTGTAGTAAGCCTCTACTGTCATGTCCTCCGACATCCTGAATGTATCAAACTCCTCCCTTAGCTTGCTTTTCTGGAATTCTGGTAGAAACACCTCATACAAGATCTTTTTGAATGCGATCCAAGCAACAAACTCGGTCCCATCCTCTCGAGCTGCCTCTCGGATCTCTCCCTTGTTCCCGGTCCACCAGTCTCCAGCCATACCCCTCAGATAGTGGGCTGCTTGGTCAACCCTCAATTCTTCAGGGCAATCCACTAACTCGAATAGGTTACTGAATTCCCGGCACCAAGCTCCCAGCAGATGAGGTTCCCCCTCCCCAGTGAATTGGGTAGGGTGATGCCTCGCGATGATTGTGCTCATTTTCGCGGAGTCCATACGTTTGGCCTTTAGGGCCTCATTTTCAGCTATCAAACGGTCCAATTCTTCTTGCGTGATGTTAACGGCATTGTCTCTTCGCGGAGACATACTATAACACAAGAAAAGAAATGAGTCCCGACGCATGTGGGCACCCATTTGGGTTAGGGCTAAAACCCCTAAACGATAAAGTCTATCATTAACTATCAGATTGAATAACATATAACTGTAACATGGCTCGGGATCACATAACCGCATATCACTAGACATGATGGGAGAAGAATTACTGACATGCTTCAAATCACTTCACATATTCATATTAATATACACCTCCTTATTCAAACAATTAAAATTCTTTCATGCACATGCCCCTCCCGGCTTATTTTTAAACAGTCACATATACCAAGAGTTCTCGTAACATACTTATCGCAGTATGCTATCACTTCCACCACCTCCTAATCTACCCTTTTCTCTCGTATATGCACTCTGGGTTCCCGGGTAAAACTGAGAGGGCCAATGGTTCGGTGTGAGGGGGCCCCAGACTCATACTTTTCCTTTAGTGTGCTCCTAACAGTCCTATCCCGGGGTTCATTTTATTTAGACTCTCCTACATTCATTGGGTTCATTAAGTTAGGCCTGAGGATCGTTCGCTCTGATACCACTTTGTAACACCCTCATTTATTTAAGGGCCTGTACTAGGACTCCCTAGATAAATAAGGATGTTACCATCTCGGTTTCCCGAGGCAGTAGATGCAAAGGAAAGATAAACAGTACTTTAAATTGATAAAGTTAACTCAAAGAACGAGTTTATACGACTGAATTAAAACAAACTGTCTTGATGAAACAAAAGTACAACTCATAAGTAACTACCATGGTGATCTAGACTCTAGGCAGGTCCGGATCCAAGCTTCTCTCTTCCCCTAGCTCCCATAGTCTCAACACCTGTCAATCTGCTCCCCAATAATTGGTTCATCACAGGTGATCACGAATACACAGGGTCAACTACGAGGTTGAGTGGAGAAAACTGTAAACAAACCACATTACTATAAATAGAAAATCGATCATCTCCACTCCGAATCACAAGACCCATTATTCTCCACACCAATCACAAGACCCATTAACTCCGCACCGATCACAAGACCCAATATCTCCGCACCAATCACAAGACCCATTATCTCCGCACCAATCACAAGACCCAATATCTCCGCACCAATCACAGGATGATATAAATAGCACAATATAACGATCACATGATATTACATAACAAACATGCTTAATACCAAATAAGAACAGTTTACACATCATTACATACAGTATTTCCCCTACCTGATATAGCAGGAAATGTAGATACGTCCAAGCTCGTTAGAAGTGTTCCACATGAAACTCGCTACCTAAACACGTATATGTAACGAATTAAAACCTTCCCGAACCCCAAAACAACTTACACTTTCTATAAATAGAAACCTTCCATAAATGGAAAGTTTCCAAAAATAGAAACCCTTTATAAAAGGAAAGTTTCCATAAATAGAAACTTCCTTAAACTTATAGGTTTCCCGACTAGTAAACTTCAACTACGCGATAACGAATTAATAAAAGAACGAAAGACGGCTTTTAAAAATTAGTAGTAATATCTCAAATTAAACATTATTAATAAAATAATTTACTCATAACAACAATAATACTAATTAATAATAATAATAATAATAATAATAATAATAATAATAATAATAATAATAATAATAATAACATAAAACCATAAAAATAAATTAGAAACCCGACAGCCCCCAAACACGACTTCAGCCCCCTTCTTCACCGCCTACCACCACTTCGACCACCTACCAGCACCAGCCTCCGACACCACCGACCACCAACTGACGCCACAATACTACCGCACCACGCGACACCCCCTGTCTATTCCGACAAGCATCCTTAAACCCAGCCTGACTCTCGCCTGAGTTCCAAACTGCCCGAAAACAGACCCCAATCGAACCCCGGCAACAACCTTTGCACCACCCACAACACCCACCAAACTAAACCTCCGACAACCCACTCTCGGACCACGGTGGTGCCACTGCTTAGACCTCCCCCGAGTCTTCTGTAGCACCACCCCCAAACTACCTTCCCTTAACACCTACCCAGACCTGACGCAACCAGGGTGACAAAACACCCTAATCGACACTGACTACGACACCTATACCCTGCCGTGACAACCACCAGATGACCTTCCCATCACCAACAACATATGACGACACCACCCCAGCAACCACGACACTCCACCACCCTTCGAAGACACAGAAAACACAGAGACACAACAAGATTACAAACAACAACAACAAAACGATAACACGCACCAGACTTCTGACCAGAAACGAGATGGGTTAGACACGTCTAAACCGAACGTGAGCACTCTCTCTCCTTTCCGTGTGGTGGCGGCAGCAAGGTCTAGGGTTTAGTTGATGAAGGTAGATCAGAAAAATAAGAGTTTGTGCCACTCTTATATGACGGCATACATGATATTATGGGTGAGGGTGAGTGTTAGAGTTTGTATTAGGGTTTCTGTTAGGGTTTGGTGTGTCGTGGGCTATGGTTTTGTGCACGGAAAACGAAGCCCAACACATCCCCCTATAGGTCTCTAGTTCGAACCCCACGAGAACCCAAGCCACTACTCTAGAGATCCCTAGTTCGAACCCCACAGGACACATAACACGACATGACAACATAAGAACGAAACAAGTGCCAAAACTGTATTTAACATCGTAACAAAATAAACCCATCGATTTAAACATAAACCGTTTAAACCCTCATAACTAATTGTGATAAAAATCGAGGTATTACACAATTAGAGGAGATGATCAAGAAGGGATTCATTAGACCGAGTGCTTCTCCGTGGGGCGCTCCAGTTTTATTTGTCAAGAAGAAAGATGGTTCCATGAGACTTTGCATTGATTACAGAGAGTTGAACAGAGTTACAGTGAAGAACAGATATCCTTTGCCTAGGATCGATGATTTATTTGATCAGCTTAGAGGTGCTTCCAGATTTTAGAAGATTGACCTTCGTTCCGGTTATCATCAGATCCCAGTGAGAGAGGCTGATATTGCGAAGACTGCTTTCCGTACCAGATATGGGCACTTTGAGTTCGTTGTCATGCCTTTTGGTTTGACGAATGCTCCTGCTATCTTCATGGATCAGATGAACAGGACGTTCAGTGAGTTCTTAGACATTTGTGTTGTGGTGTTTATTGATGATATCCTCATTTATTCGAAGACTGATGCTGAGCATGTCGAACATCTTCGATTGATTCTTGGGATTTTACGTCGACAGAAGTGGTTCGCAAAGTTCTCTAAGTGTGAGTTTTGGCTTTCTAAGGTTGCATTTCTTGGACATGTGATATCTAGTAAGGGAGTTATGTTGACCCCGCAAAGATTGAGGCAGTTGTTGATTGGGAGAGTCCCAAAGATGTGGGAGAGATTCGTAGTTTCCTTGGTTTGGCTGGTTACTACCGTCGTTTTGTTGAGGATTTCTCTAGATTGGCTCGTCCGATGACTCAGTTATTGAAGAAGGAAGCTAAATTTGTTTGGACCGACAAGTGTGAGAGCTCTTTCCAGGAATTGAAGACTAGGTTGACTTCTGATCCCATACTTGCTTTGCCAGAGATTGGGGTTGACTTCCATGTTTACTGCGATGCTTCGATGTTAGGGCTTGGATGTGCGTTTATGCAGAGTGGTAAGCTGATAATTTACTCATCTAGACAGTTGCGAGTTCACGAGGTAAACTATCTGACGCATGATCTTGAGTTATCTGCGGTCGTTCACGCCCTGAAGATGTGGCGTCATTACTTGATTGGATCTCATTGTCGTATTTTCACGGATCATAAGAGCCTAAAGTACATTTTCACCCAGAAGGACCTCAATATGCGACAGCGTCGATGGCTAGAGTTGGTTAAGGATTACAACATTGAGTTATTGTATCATGAGGGTAAGGCCAATGTGGTTGCTGATGCGCTTAGCCGCAAGACTTCTCATTCGATGAGTGTTATGCGTGTTCTACCTGAGGAGCTTTGTTCCGAGTTCCGGAAGTTGAGATTTGAGATGGTCGGTAGCGGTTTTGAGTGGTTATCTGCTATGACTGCCGAGCCGACATTGTATTGGGAGATTCGCCAGAGTTTACCTACAGATGCTGCTTTCCGGAAGTTCGAGGCTAAGATTTCGAGTAGTGATGCACGGGATGATTGATTCTGATGGTTTCCTTCGGTTCCGAGGTAGGATGTATGTTCCAGATGTGCCAGATTTGAGGAAGAGGGTTTTAGATGAGGCTCATCTGACGCCTTATTCAGTTCATCCGGGCGGAGAGAAGATGCACAAGGACTTGAGACTTATCTTTTGGTGGCCCGGGATGAAGAAGAACATTTTGGATTACGTGAGTAGGTGCTTGACTTGTCAACAAGTCAAGATAGAGCATAGGAGCCCAGGTGGTTTGTTACAGCCGCTCGACGTTCCTCAGTGGAAGTGGGAGTGCATTTCGATGGACTTCGTGACTGCATTGCCTAAGACAGTGGGAGGCAAGGATGCGATTTGGGTGGTGGTTGATAGGTTAACGAAGTGTGCCAGATTTGTGCCTATTCGTGAGACGTGGGATATGGACCGCTTAGCCCGAGCTTATATTGCCGAGATCGTCTGTTACCATGGTGTCCCGAGAGAGATCGTTTCTAATCGTGATCCTCGTTTCTGTTCCAGATTTTGGAAGGCTCTACATGAGGCTATGGGTAGCCGTCTACTGATGAGTACCGCATTTCATGCCGCGACTGATGGACAGTCCGAGAGGACCATTCAGACATTAGAGGACTTGCTTCGTGCTTGTGCACTTGATTTCCAGGGTTCTTGGGAGCAGTGTCTACCGTTAGTTGAGTTTTCCTACAACAACAGCTTTCACTCATCTATTGGTATGGCTCCGTATGAGGCGCTCTATGGTAGGAAGTGTCGTAGTCCGATCTGTTGGGATCAGGCGAGCGACGTGCACGACCTAGGACCAGACCAGTTAGCTGCGACGATTGACCAGGTTCAGCTTATCAGGGGGAGGAGGAAGGCCGCACAAGATCGGCAAAAATCCTATGCAGATGTTCGTCGTAGACCTCTCGAGTTTGAGGTGGGTGACAGAGTTTTCCTTAGAGTTTCACCGATGAAGGGCGTTAAGAGGTTTGGTGTTAAGGGCAAGTTAAGCCCTAAGTATATTGGACCATTTGAGATTGTGAAGAGGATTGGTGCTGCTGTTTACCGTTTGGACTTGCCTTCTAGTTTGGGCAAGGTTCATAGTGTCTTTCATGTTTCTCAGCTCCGTAAGTATGTTAGTGACCCGAGTCATGTACTTCATAGAGAGATCGAGAACCTAGAGCCGAGTCTTGCTTTTGAGGAGCGTCCCGTGAAGATTCTTGACCGTCAGGATAGGAAGCTTAGGAGCAAGGTGGTGCCCTTAGTGAAGATCCTTTGGCGTTGCGGCGATGTTGAGGAGCAGACATGGGAGACCGAGGCATCTATGCGTGCTGCGCATCCTTCTCTTTTCGATTGAGGTATAGTTATTTAGAAACTATTTTCGTTCGAGTTTCGAGGACGAAACTTTTTGAAGTTGGGGTGATTGTAACATCCCGTATTTTCGTAAAATATATTTTAAGGGTTTTTAATTATTTTAAGTAATAAAATAATATTTTAATATTTATTGAGAAAATATTTTAAATAAGTCGTAAGATCCGTCTTAAGAACTTTAAGTCCTTAAGACGAATACAACTTGGCAAACTTAAGTCCGTATCATAAAACCCGTTCACTTTCCAACCTGTTTTCATTTAAACGGGAAAGGACACTTAAAACCCCCAAAACCCTTATGAATGTCGACATATCTCACTTCACAAAATAAGAACACTGTCATCTTCATTTCTCATTTCCTCCTTAAATCTTAAACCTCTTAATCCATTTTTAATCATCATCCGATTTCCGAATCAAGGTAATTTATACATTTTCGAAATCCTCATGAAATTTGCCTGTTTTTGTAGAATCCGTCTTTTGGTCCCTAAAATCCGCTTATCTTGTTGTAGGTGAAGGGTTAGACGACCCTAGTGTGGATAGCTACGTTGTTGAGGAGGAGCTTTGATCAAGATCGCTTTTAAGGTGACAATTAAGAGAAACTCGGCCTTATTTGTGATATTAGCACTTTTCTTGTTTAAGATGATTTAAGTTTCTGATTTTTCATGTTGTGGTTGTTAATGGGACTTCGTATCATGCTAGGATTCCTTAAGAAAGACTTGCACATGCTTAGTTGGTGTTATACATGCTATGTTGTTGAATTTCAGAAATTATGTGCTTAAGACGGATACAAAGGATATTCTTATTGAGGCTTAATTGTGGGATTAATTGCTGGTATTTGGTGTATTTGATAATTATAGATGCTGGGAAATCTGTGTATGTTGTGATTTTAGAAGTCTTGAATCGATTAGAGGAGATTTGAATGTTTTTAGGAAAATGCGATTTTGCGTACAGCGGACTCTGAGCCGGTAGGCTGACCGGCAGCCAGTCGGCCGGCTCAGAGTCGGGGTTGTTGTCTTTTGAATGTCTGAAATATAGGAAAGGGTCCTGAGCCGGTAGGTCGGCCGTCGGTCGACCGGCTCAGGGTCGCTCTTAGGTGTTTGTGGAATTTTTGCAAAGGCTTGGGAAGAGACTCCCAGCCGGCAGACCGGCAGCCGGTCCACCGGCTGAGAGCCTCTCGTCGTTGTTTTAAGTTTTGAGGAAGGCTTATGGGAAGGGACTCCCAGCCGGCTGGCCGGCGGACGGTCCACCGGCTGAGAGCCTCTTCTCATTGTTTTTTTAGACGGTGTAAAGGCATGGGAAGGGACTCCCAGCCGGCAGACGGTCCCGGAACGGCTGAGAGCCCATGTTCTCTTTAATTTGGTTTTAACTTTCAAATGGTTATTCGGTTTTGTTTGAGACTCGTTCCGTGTACCTTTCATGTGTGTTTGAGGTCCCTGGAGGATGGGCGACACTATATTGGGTTCAGGAATGGAGAGAGGATAGAGACCCCCCGGTCGGGTAACCGAAAGGGAAACCGCCTCTCCCTCAACTTAGTTCCCGGGATCAATTAAGTGTTGACTAGAAGTAAAAGAAGGTAGAACTATAGATTAGTTTCTATATTTGGATGATATTGTATTGATGCGTATTAAGGTATGCCTTAAACTGGCCTCTGAGCTTAATACGTGAGCTGGTTGTCATATATGGGGATATGCCTTAAGTTGGCCTCTAAGCCCTATATGTGTATGGTTGTCGTGTCTGAGATATGCGTTAAGCTGGCCTGTGAGCCCAGACATGTTTGATTGTGATCGCGTTGGAACATGCCTTAAGTTGGCCTCTGAGTCTGACGAGTAGAACAGCTGCACAACGGGGTAGCTAAGGTACTGACACCTTGCCCGGAGTGCAGATGTTGATGCTAGGACATGCCTAAGGCTGGCCTCTGAGTCTAGTGTCTTGTGATGTAGTAAAGGGACATGCCTTAAGCTGGCTTCTGAGTCCTTTACTTTTGGATGCTAGTCCATGCGTTGTGATGTCGCCTCTGAGTCTAGTGTCTTGCTGATTGGCAGGTCTATGCCTTAAGTTGGCCTCTGAGTCCTTGCTTGCTGAATGATTGGTATTTAGGTTATGTCTTAAGTTGACCGCTGAACCTTATACTTGCTGTTTTCTATCTGCTTGCCTTGAGTTGGTACAGTGTCAGATATGCATGATGATTGATGTTTGCAGTACCTTGACTTTATTATTGTTCATCCAAGGCATTGGATGACTCTTTAGTTGGTTTCGTAAATGGTTTGGACTGAAAGACCCCCCGACCGGGCAACCGTTTGGGAAACCGGCTCTCCTTCCAAATAGTTTCCAAAGTTGGTTGAGAGCCGTGCATTAATGATTGCATGATAGTATGAATTTCAGTTATTGAGAAAATGTATACTTCACATGTTTATATATGCTGGAGTATTCTGTTTGCTTTGTTGTGTTACGTGTCGTTACAAAAGGTGGCTAGGAGAACTCTAGTCACTCCCCACTGATTGTGGCGTACATGTTTACATGTATGTAGGTACATGCAGGTTGGCAGGGGTTGTTGAGAGCTAGCGAGTGATGATCCGCTTATCATCTTTTGACTTACACTTCACGATAGATAGACTCTAGTTTTGATACAGTTTATGTTTTGGTGCCTGTAGGGATGTTCCATCCCAGGCTGTTGTATATATTTCATTTCAGTACTTAGACAGTATACTTATCTATTTATGTTTATGTCAGTTTTCCGTTTTCAGTTTTAATTCTTCTCGCATGTTGTTATGTTAAAAAGTTTTAAATTCCGCTGCATTTTTAGTACTTTGTATGATTTTATTTTCCGCATTCGCGAGGGGTTTTACAGTTTCTATCCCATAGCACATTTTGTGAATTTTAATTCTTTCTCTTCGCATCATCGGGCCTATCTCTCAGTTATTACTAATGAATCTGAGCCTAAGTCTTTTAAGGATGCTATGAATGATCCGTGTTGGCGTAAGGCCATGGCAGATGAAATTGGTGCTTTGGAGTCTAATGGGACTTGGACACTCGAGACTTTACCGGCTGATAAAACTGCAATCGGTAGCATGTGGGTTTTTAAAATTAAGAGGAAAGATGATGGCTCAGTTGAACGTTTTTGTAATACTTCGTATTTTTATTTCGTTTTATTTATTTATCTTGATTTTTATTGGATGTCGATGTCGATGAGTAATAATAAAAGCGATATAATATTTGTGGACAAGGCGTTTTCGTGTTGTATTTAAAGTCGTGTGGGCGAATATTTAACCAAAACCGTATTTGTATTGAGTTGTCTACATATTGGGATGCGTGAGGACAGACCCATACACGAAGAATACCCATCTATGGGCCTAGGGTTGCGTGCCAAGTATGACCCATCACACGGTTTTACACTTCTGAAAACAGAATTTCAGAACACCACCTCCCTGCCGCCTTATATATACTAAGACCTAGACCTACTTCTACCCTAAACGACACACAACACACACACCAATTCGACAGCCGCCACAACAGAGGGTAGTAAGAAGTGTTTCTCACGGTGGTTCTAGGGTTTATAGGGTGGTCGTTGGCTAAGGCAAGGAGGTATGACTGTTGGGAAATGTGTCCTCAACAATAGTGCGATCACGTAATTAAATCTCATAACAAGAATGCGCAAGGGATGATACGATTTATTAGTCAACTGACCAACATTAATCGGTAATGATTGGCTAGCTAGAGTTTGACATTACTGTCGTATGACGGTGGTGATCAGTTGATCCCTTTAGGTCACACCTTTAGGACAATTCCCTTAATTGATAGAATGATCAAATACATATTGATACGATTTGATCATATTCCTTAAACTCGTATATCGAGAAAATAGAGGTTAAATCTTAATGTAAGATTTATGTTTAAAAATTGAAACGTGTCAATTGTTAAACATTAAACGATATTTTAAGATATCGCAATTAGAATGAATTGGGTTGAAATTAATACAAAGGTTGTAAATCGTATTGACGATAAAATATTATTTTACAATGGTAATTTCGAATTACTTGTCAATTGATAAATATGATTTATTTGACATAATATTTATACGATAAATATTTATATGTTTTGTATAATTATAATTGATTACCTTATGACATATAAGATGTCACATTTTATACAAGTTATACATTTGACAATTTGTAAAATGAAGTCCATTTTATGGACTACATGGCACGGCTAAGAGGAGATGGTGGCATGGGTGATTAGTGTATTAAACACTCTATAATCATATGTTAGACATATGCCTTGAGAACACTAACCTAGTAACCACCCTAGAGCCTTGAGAAAGGAAAATGTTCCCTTGTTGCTCTTCCCTATGGCCGGCCTCCCCTTCCCAAGTATGAGCATGCTTAAGCCATTTATTCATCTTAAGCAACAACATGCTTCATATATATATGTGATATAAGATTCATTCTATTCTTCTTCTTGCCCTAGCCGAAATTTTGCCTAAGTAAGAAGATTTTATTTAACCTCTAATACTTATTATAAGATAATAAAATTTATACTATAAGTAGTATTCAAATTACATTCTAATAAGTGTGATTAGAATATTAAGGAAGAAATCGATTCCTAGTCTAGCACAAAAAAGGTGTCGGTTCATTGAGGGATAGTCTTGGTGCATCTTTAAAGGAGGTATTCTAATTTGGGTACTTGGAGGATCATCCTTGCTAAGCTTGGACCGTGTGTAAGGGTTCGATTTCTCCCTATTCCGCATATAGTAGCATGCATAAGATCTAATAAACGAGTTTATTTATAAGTTAATTAAAGAGTTAATTAATGGTTTATGTTAGTATGACTAAAATTAGTTTATGAGCAACTAGTTAAACCCTACAATTGGTATCAGAGCAATAGGTTGTTTGCATGCTTTCCGTTTATGTTTTTACGGAGTTATAGAGATAACAAAATAAAACTTGAAATTTTCGTTTAAATATATGATATGCACGAAATTAATTTAGCATGAATACCTACTGTTTTCTAAAATGTTTTAGAATATTTGGAATATATTTTGCATGAATATTGACTTATGGTATATTAAATCTCGGATTTTATTGAGTTTTAATGGTTAAAATGTTTAATTTTTGGGAAAAATAGTTAAAATAAGCTTCTGGCCGATATTTTTCAGTATGTTATCACATGTATTTTCTATAATATGAATATGAATTTTCGTAAATTATGGACCTTTAAATCGTGTGATATGAATTTTAATGGTTAAAATGCAATAAGATGAATAAAAATGGGTTAAAATAGTTATATTATGAATTTGACTATAAAAATTTATGAGGATGTCACATGCAATATTTAAAATTTATGTTGAATTTTCCAGAAATTTATCTCAAATATTGCAATATTATAGATTTTTAATGTAAAAATCGGGTAATTAGTGACATAATTTCGACTTTAATAGTTTAAGTTGGAATTTGGCCATAAAAATTTAACACGATGTCATATATATTATTTCCAGAATGTATAAAATTTTCGAGAATTTTATCTTATTTTATGCTTGAGAAATAATTTTAAAGGTTAAAATCGTACGATATATGACGTAAATCGTTAAAATTTGCAAATGTTGTTAAAAATGGCCGAAAATGTAACCCATATTAGTCATATGTGATATGTTCATCATGAAAATATACTTGGGAGCCAAAAGTTTCAGATTTGACTTTATTTTATTTAATTTTAATTTGATAAAAAGGGTTACATTTAAAATTAATTAAAAGAGTCATGCAATTATTTCGGCTATGGGGCAATGTGCCATTTAATTTTCTGTCCATCTTGTGTTCTTAAAATGTTTTGGAAGGTATAAAAATATTATTAGTATTTAATTTGCATTTATGAAGTTAATTATTGAATTTTCCGACTTAAATTGCTCGTTTTACGTATTATTTTCGAAATAATAATAAAACCGTATAAAATACTAATATTTTAACTTTCTGAAAATTTTAAGAACATTCTGGAATTTTCAAAATTTGAATTTTGATTTTTCGAAATTTTTATGACTCTTTTGGATTTTTATATTATTTTTCCCGTAATACCGATCAATATTGAAATATATTAAGTTAAGTCATGTTCAAAGTTTGAGTAAGACTAAATTTTGAATCCTATAAGAGTTGGGATGATTAACTTAAGGATGAAAACCGTTTCATATAATGCATAGTGTTGTTAATCGTTAAAACACGTGATTCCATAAACCGAGGTTTGCGATAACTATTTAAATAAGTGTTTTAAATAGGACGATTTGGCTTAGGGTTTGCATGTTAATTCATATTTATATAAGCATTGCATATTTTATATTATGAATGTCATGATTTTATTTACGTAATTTTGGGAATTATGTAATTTACTTAGTATGGCCTTAGTTTTTAAATCGGTATTTCCCGTAATGTAAGGGGTTACCGATTCGGTTGTAATTTTGTGATCTCGTATCACCCAATTGTAATTTATTTCTATTTTATAATGTATAAAGTAGACTAGAAAAGTTGTAATATTTGTAAAATCCGGAGTTCCTTGAAGACGGTGCCATTCGGAAAGGAGTTCCGATCAAGACGGTGTTTACCTCGAAGTGCGTGCCGCGTGAAGTTCAAGGGACCAAAGGAGTTGGTTTCCGAATTTGTACTTTGTTATTTCTTTTCTAGGAAAGGCCATACTAGGGTTTATTTTATGCCTTTCTTTATGCTTTTTATATGTTTCATGCATAGCCAAATCGTCATACATCGTATCATGCATGTTTCGACCTAGTCGACCTAAGTCTTTTATTTTATCGATAATTCACCGACTTAGTTCACTTAAACGGAGATAGATAATAATTTGACTAGATCTCTTACATTTAAATATTGAGACTTAGCCTTACCAAAAAGTACGGACCCATGAATCCCTTCTTCACAAGAACGTAGGCTCGGCTACACCGGGGTACTAAAATTGTCACGTTGGGTAAGTGGGGTAATAAGATTACACCTTGAAATTTGGTTGATCTCAACGAAAGTATTCGTAACCGTAGTTGCAATAAGTTCGAGCTAAAGATAATTTTAAGAAAATTGTCGACCGAGAGTTCTAAGAGTAGAACCGATTAAAGAGTTAATCCACCAAATTATACCGATACGGGTTGAATCGGCTACACCGTGCCCGGATTAGTATGGGTTTGGGTCTCGGAATTGTTTACTTAATTGGGTAAGAGATCATTAAGTAAATATATAACTAAACTTGTTAAAGTTTCTAGTTTAAAATTATGAATTTAAAATGATGTTGTTTTTCCTTTTATTATTGTAGTTTAATTTTCAACATCGACAATGGCAACCAACGCTCCACCTCTCACTAACGTATCATGGCTTCGGTCCTTTATGGATCGTTGCAAACTCGATAAGCATGGTTCAAACTTTAAAGATTGGGATGCGCAATTACTTTTGGCCGCTCAAGGTGACGATAAGAGTCGTTACCTATCCGAAGCCGCTCCGACCGCTCCGACCGCTCGTTCGTCGGTCCAAACTCGTGAGGCCTATGAAGCCTACATGAAAGAGTCCTCCGCTCTTAAAAATGTGCTCATCTTCTCCATGGAGCCGGATCTCCAAAGGAGTATGATTAAGTTGACCACATCATATGAGATATACACCAAGCTTGCGACCATGTTTTCGCAAACTCCTAGGGTGATTCAATATGAGGCGGCTTCCGCCTTCTTTGACATAACTTTCAAGGAAGGGCAAAAGATAAGCCCTCAAGTGCTCAAACTAGTTGAGCTCGCGGAGACTCTAAAAGCTCAAGATGTTGATGTTCCCGACTCTCTTATCATTGACCGAGTTCTTCACTCGCTCAATAAGGTTAAGGCGTATGCTCAATTCCGGGTGAATTTCAATATGCGAAACCAAGAGACCTCGTTAGACGAGTTGCATAAGATGCTAGTCCAAGCCGAAAGGGACATAGGACTTCATGAAAGTTCCACCAAGGATGTTTTAAACATCGAAAAGAAAGGGAAAACGAGCTTCAAGAGGAATGCCTCGAAAGGCAAGGGCAAGAAAACGTTCAAGCCCAAGGCGACCAAAGAAAAGACCTTTTCGAAAGGCGCTTCCACCTCGTCTTCAAAAGAGCAAGACAAGTGCCATTATTGCACGAGGATCGGTCATTGGAAGCGAAATTGCCCCAAATACTTAAGCGATCTCAAAAATGGGAAGGCAACCGCCGTAAGTAATAATTCTCATGTATAATTCATGTCATTAATCAACTTATGTATAGTGATACAAATGTGTTGATGTTTACCCTTTTTAATTGTTTTAAAGGGCCACCCCCAAATAATGATAAGGGCAAGGAGAAGGAAGCTTGAAGTTCCTTACTTGGATGGCTACGGTAGCATCCAATTGATCGAAGACTTGAAGAGCTAGGCTCTAATTTTCATATCGTCTTCTTTCATATTTTGCATTTATTTAAGGAACAATTTAATTTTCTTGTAAGACAAGGATTAAAATCCTAAAACAATGGTTGTAATTTTGGATATTAATGACTTGGTTTTCAACCCGAGTCACTACTTTTGTTCTTAATCAATGTTTTGATTTCTCAAATAAATTGCATGCCTTGTTTAAAGATGAATGATAGTGATTTAATATTGATACGATCAAGAATAAGATAATCAAAGTGTTGATTAAAACGGAGAACTACACCCCATGAGATAGATTCAATCAAAATGAGACTATATCAGTTCATTATAAGATTTTCATTTTAAGTGAAAATGAGAATGTATTCATCACACCTATCAAACTTCAAACATTCAGATACATTGGTTAATCGAAATAGCTGTCCTTAAACGAATAAAGGTTATTGTTAGAAGGATAGAGTGGGAGAAAATATTTCGCTCCAAACCAATGATGAAAATAAAGGAAGGATCTTAAAGAAGATTCCTTACTTGGGAGTGAAGGATCTTAGAGAAGATTCCTTACTTGGGAGTCTTAAGAAGAGCCCTAAATGATTTGAAGAAACTACGAGAGGACACTGAAGAAACTACGGGAGGACACTCGAAGAAAGGTTCTTTGTGTTCATTGTTTCATAGAGAGGAAACTTGAAACCCCGTATGAAATCGGTAGGAAAACGGTTCCTTGATAAATGATTTCCTAAGTTTATAAGATAAAAGAGAAGAAATCATCTCAATCCTCTTAATGTAGTTATAATGAAGGTAATGAATGATTGAATGGAAACAGATCACTATAGGGATAGTGATAGTGATAATGATTCAAGTAATAGTTTAACATGCGAGAAATGAAAGGTTCATTTAAAGATACCGAGAGATATTGATTTTAGTGGGAGCGATTTTCGTTAAAAGAATTAAGCCTACCATTTAGAGAGAATGGGTGATTCTTTAAGGTATAAAGAATAAGAGGCTTTCTATTCTAGATGATCAAATAATTTATATCATAAGATGATGGAGCTTACGGGAAGGTTTATTATATGGATAATAAAAGGTCGCCCACTAGAAGTTAGAATGGTTGGATACCTTATTCATAACGATGAATGAAACCATTATGAAATAGCCAAGATGTTTGAAAATTGTAAGAGTGATGAAATCACTAATAAACTGCAATATAGATTTCAGTACATAAGTGACTATAGAGAGTGATTTTTAATCCCTCCAGTATATCAATACGTCACAAGTTATAAGATAACAGTGGGAGCTTTCCTCCGGAAAGGAAACTCAAAATCTAGAAAGAGTTCTAGATATGTACTCAAATAGAATCATATCATACGGGATAATATGAGAACAAAGGATACCAAAGTTGTAAGTTTTGCTATCATGAATAAAGGTTATTCGCATGAATAAAGGTTATTCGCAAAACACTAATACAAATAGATGATTGTGCATCAAAATGCAATGTAATAGTGCTGACTATTGTTGCATGACAACATCATTTGAGTTTTCAATAACTCAAAGTAAAAGATACTTTGTCAGAATCCAAATGGGTTGTATGAGAC
Organism: Silene conica; assembly: GCA_029255685.2. Classification (NCBI taxonomy): domain Eukaryota; kingdom Viridiplantae; phylum Streptophyta; class Magnoliopsida; order Caryophyllales; family Caryophyllaceae; genus Silene; species Silene conica. The sequence continues at coordinate 1,553,298 of CM055311.2, read as the reverse complement.
AATATTGAACCCCATAAGTGAACTGGATTGACTTAGTATGGTCCCTAGCCGCTTATATGAGGTGACGTCTCAAAGCGACTAGAGTGTGAGGCGATTGATGGCAAGTTCAAGTGCCATAGAGTCATATGTGATGACTAGTCGATCACATAGGCAGACTGTAAGAGACACTCTGTCGGGCAATGTGACCGCTTATAGAGTTCTGGAAATTTTATAGCCGGGTCGTGGCGAGAGCTGCTATAGTATTCTTGTGAGTCAATTCTTAGACTAAAGACTACTCTCCCAAGATGGTACAGTTTAGGCATAACTTTGATCCATTCTCTACGACTTTTCGTAACTGGAGTCAAATGGGATTGTTTTGGGTTGTGACTAACTGTGACTAGTTGAAGGAAGTAGTGCGATAGAAATTGTCCACCCCTTGTCAGGGTTGTTCAAATCTCAGGGCCACTCGAGGAGTAATTAACTGGAAATGCGTGGCCACGCTCGGAAGATATCTATGGTAGATAATTCCGGTCAGACAGTTATTCTCCAGATCGAGGAAACCACTCATGATATGATCAAATGCAAGTACGACCTCAGAGAGACATCTTGCATTGAGTGGGAGATTGTAATAGGACAAGAGAATTGGTGACGCACATTTGTCGAGGACAAGTGGGAGATTGTTGGGAAATGTGTCCTCAACAATAGTGCGATCACGTAATTAAATCTCATAACAAGAATGCGCAAGGGATGATACGATTTATTAGTCAACTGACCAACATTAATCGGTAATGATTGGCTAGCTAGAGTTTGACATTACTGTCGTATGACGGTGGTGGTCAGTTGATCCCTTTAGGTCACACCTTTAGGACAATTCCCTTAATTGATAGAATGATCAAATACATATTGATACGATTTGATCATATTCCTTAAACTCGTATATCGAGAAAATAGAGGTTAAATCTTAATGTAAGATTTATGTTTAAAAATTGAAACGTGTCAATTGTTAAACATTAAACGATATTTTAAGATATCATAATTAGAATGAATTGGGTTGAAATTAATACAAAGGTTGTAAATCGTATTGACGATAAAATATTATTTTACAATGGTAATTTCGAATTACTTGTCAATTGATAAATATGATTTATTTGACATAATATTTATACGATAAATATTTATATGTTTTGTATAATTATAATTGATTACCTTATGACATATAAGATGTCACATTTTATACAAGTTATACATTTGACAATTTGTAAAATGAAGTCCATTTTATGGACTACATGGCACGGCTAAGAGGAGATGGTGGCATGGGTGATTAGTGTATTAAACACTCTATAATCATATGTTAGACATATGCCTTGAGAACACTAACCTAGTAACCACCCTAGAGCCTTGAGAAAGGAAAATGTTCCCTTGTTGCTCTTCCCTATGGCCGGCCTCCCCTTCCCAAGTATGAGCATGCTTAAGCCATTTATTCATCTTAAGCAACAACATGCTTCATATATATATGTGATATAAGATTCATTCTATTCTTCTTCTTGCCCTAGCCGAAATTTTGCCTAAGTAAGAAGATTTTATTTAACCTCTAATACTTATTATAAGATAATAAAATTTATACTATAAGTAGTATTCAAATTACATTCTAATAAGTGGTTTAGAATATTAAGGAAGAAATCGATTCCTAGTCTAGCACAACAAAGGTGTCGGTTCATTGAGGGATAGTCTTGGTGCATCTTTAAAGGAGGTATTCTAATTTGGGTACTTGGAGGATCATCCTTGCTAAGCTTGGACCGTGTGTAAGGGTTCGATTTCTCCCTATTCCGCATATAGTAGCATGCATAAGATCTAATAAACGAGTTTATTTATAAGTTAATTAAAGAGTTAATTAATGGTTTATGTTAGTATGACTAAAATTAGTTTATGAGCAACTAGTTAAACCCTACAATGACCACCACACTTATCTCGTTTTTGCTATTTTCGTGTTTCTCTTGATATTTAAGATTTAATTGTGATTACACCATATGATAATAATCATGCTTTCTTGTTAATTCTTAATCTGTGATATGTAATTGTTATGATTCGTTCATCTTTAAGTTGTCTTTTATCAATAGGTCCATCGTTTAGGATGTTTCGTTTTGCTGCTAAGAGTCGTGTCTGGGTTCGTTTATTTCATTCGTTTTATCAAAAACAGAGGCCGCGAATGGTGTTTTTGTATGAGGGTGTCGATGTCTTTTCTGTAGTTATGTACTCTATGTTTTGGTACTTTTGGTATGACCATAGTCAGGGGATTCGATGGGTGGTTGGGTCTGTTAGTCGTGGTGTCACACGGTGGTGTATGGTGGCTGTCAAGACCCTAGTGTAAACATGGTTGTTGTCAGATCTGGGTTTTTGTAGGGGCTTTTGGGTTGTCTGTCACGGTGGTTGTGACTGCTACCTTCGCCATTGGAACCACCACGACTCAGTGGCGAGTCTGGTGGTGCCAGGGGTGAAGGTGGTGGCCGTGGGTGGTGTCAGAGGCTAGTTTTGTCACGGTGGTCCATGGTCAGTCTGGATGCGGGTTTCCTTTTCAGCACGCGGTCAGTTTTCTGGTGGTGTTTATGGCGTCTGCGGTCGTGGCAGGTAGCCACTGACCTCCTCCCTGGAACCACAGTGGCTCAGTGGCGAGCCTGGTGGTGTCAGTGGGGAGGCCAGCGGTGGCAGCAGGTGTCGGGAAGGGAGTTTGACATGGCTGTCAACTGTGGGTTCGCGGTTTTGGGGCTGTTATGTATGTAAATTGTGTATGAGTGTTTAACATGGAGTAAGTTGGTTGTTGACGTGGTTTAGTAATAGTAATAATTCTTTAATTGATGATGTACTTAACTTTTATGGGAAATATTAGTATTATTATTATTGTTGTTATTATTATTAGTATTGTTATCCTTATTATTATTGGTAATAATATTGTTATTATTAAGACTTGGTAGTTGACGCTAATTGTGTTATATGTGGTTTTAATCATGTGTTAATATTTATCGGGATGGTTACTAACGATAAATTATGTTGTGATTTATAATAATTATCTATGTGTTGGGACATAATAATAATTGTGGTTGAGTTATGCTATTTATAGTAAGCCTAAAATAGTAAGTTATAATTAGTATGTACTAATTGTATTTTATGGGCATGTTTGTATGTGGATGTTTTCACAATATGTTATGGGTAAATCAGTTAGGGACATGATCAAGTCTTTTATTAACGTTGTCTATATGAGTAGGAATTGATATGAATAACAATTTATAGGAACGGAATTCGAACTGGAATACTTCTAGAGGGTGATTGCATTCGCAGACTTGCTAATACAGGTAGGTTACACTGGTGCTTGTTTTGTGTTAAGTTCTGTATAAATGTGCATTGTATGTTATGAATGCAAGTATGAGTTCTGGACATGATAGATATGGTTATTCATTTTGGTGTTGCATTCATACTCATGGCTTATGCATTGGTTATTGAGAAAGATATGGATCAGATATTGTTCTGATGTAAAGCCCAGGGTGGTTCTGCAGACCAGGCCTGGTGTCTTATCAGCTTTTGAGCTGGTGTTCGACGACGGCCGATTATAGTCTGCCGGGAGGTTCGGTATGGCTGGGTGTTTCGGGTTTGAGATTGAGATTGTGATTGAGCTCGAGCATGACATAAGCATTTGCATATTATTGTTTTGTTGCATTATTTATTATTGTGTTATCCTACTCAACCGCGAGGTTGACAGTGTATTCGTGTTCACCTACAATGATCCGGAACGGGGAGTAGATCTTTCAGGTCAGAGACAGGTGGACTAGGACTGGGCATGGAAGAGAGATATGGACTAGACCTACCTAGCTTCTAGATCACTTAACTTTTCATAGTTGAACACTTTTGTTTTTCAGTTGTTTTGGAAGTCTTTGGACTATGCTTTGTAATAGTGATCAGTTTGACCATTTACAATTAAAGTACTTTGTTTCTTTCACTGTGAATATCTACTACCCTGGTTTATCCAGGATGGTAACGGTCCTATTTACTCTGGAAGTCCTAGTTCAGGCTCCTAGGTAAATGGGGGTGTTACAGTTTTAAATCCCGTCTCGTTGTTCTCGGTAATCACCAAGAAGCAGGGATTGATTTTACGGAAACTTTTGCTCCTACTGTCAAAATGGTAACTGTCCGTACTTTTCCTGCCGTCGCTACTATTAAAAAATGGGAATTGCATCAAATGTATGTCCATAATGCCTTTCTCCATGGCGATCTTTCGGAAGAGGTGTATATGTGTTTGCCTCCCGGTTTTAGTCGTGGTGTGACAGGTAAAGTATGTCGCCTTCGCAAGTCCTTATATGGGCTCCGTCAAGCCCCTCGGTGCTGGTATGCTAAATTTGCTTCGGCTCTTACAACTTACGGTTTTACTATGAGTATTTCCGATAACTCCCTCTTTTGTTTTCGCAAAGGCAATATTGAGATGCATATTTTAGTTTATGTCGATGATCTCGTAATTGCCGGGAATGACACACGCGCCATTTCGGATTTTAAAGCTTACTTGTGTAAATGCTTTTATATGAAAGATTTGGGCAAGCTAAAATATTTTCTCGGTATTGAAGTGGCTCGCAGTTCGAAGGGTATGTTCCTCTATCAACGCAAGTACACTCTTGATCTCTTATCTAAAACCGATCTTCTTGGTTGTAAGCCTTCAGCCATTCCTATTGATGAGAATCATACTCTAGCTCTTGACCGTAGTCCTGCCCTTATTGATGGTTCGCAATATAGGTGCTTGGTGGGTAAGTTAATTTACCTTACATTAACTCGGCCTGAGTTATGTTACTCAGTTCATATTCTCAGTCAATTTATGCAAAAACCAACCCAAGCCCACTGGGACGCCGCCTTACGCGTGGTGCGATATTTGAAGGGATGTCCGGGTCAAGGCCTTTTGTTGCGCGCTGATGGGGACTTGTTTCTTGATGCATACTGTGATACCAGTTATGCGAGTTGTCCCTTGACTCGACGCTCTATTAATGCTTATTTCGTGTGTCTAGGGGGGCTCCTATTTCGTGGAAGACTAAAAAGCAAGCTACGGTTTCTTTATCTTCCACAGAGGCCGAGTATCGCGCAATGGCTGCTGCTACTCGTGAAATTCTGTGGCTTAAAGGGTTACTCAAATATCTCGGTATTGATCTTCGTGCCCCGAGACGCTTGCATTGCGACAATGAAGTTGCGCTCCATATTGCTAACAATCCTGTCTTTCACGAACGTACGAAACATATTGAGATTGATTGTCATTTTATACGTGACGAGATTCGGCGAGGCGTGATCCTTCCACGCTATGTGCATACCCGTTCTCAATTGGCGGATATCTTAACTAAAGCCTTAGGACGGTCTCAATTCCACGAGTTGCTTGGCAAGTTGGGCATTTCTGACTTAGAAGCTCCAACTTGAGGGGGGCTATTAGGATATTTGCAATATTCACTCAATTAAATATAACAAATATCACAATATATATTATGTAATTAGTTAGCATATTTTCGGTTACCTTTTTCTTGCTAATTATCCTTGTATTTAGGAAGGTGAAGATTGTGTTCACACTTCTATATATGTTTGTAAACCCATTGAGCAATACACACAGAATAATACATTCAAAACCAAATCTTGTTCATTATACTTTAATATGATAAAATTCGTTATGGTGCATATCCAGAAAAGTGACCAAGCAAAAGATGCATCCATTAAGAAGCTTGAGACTGAAATGGCATAGTTGGCATCTATGTAATCAAATAGACATCCAAGTGCACTACCATCTCAACCTGATCAGCCTCATGATATGACTAATGTAATATATCTTCGAAGTGGTCTTACATATATGGCACCAGATCTGCCCCAAGTATCAATATTGATGGGTTAAATGCTGATGCGGAAGATGAATGCACTGACAAATTTGTTCTAACCCCCGAAAAAAGTTGATTGACAAGTATTGTTGGTCGATCGACTAAATTTGCAACAGCGGAAATTGACAATATTGAGAATAGTCGATCCACTGAAGAAACCAGTTGATCAACAACTTTGGATAGCCGATCAATTGAAAAGGTTGCTGGGCCGATCTACTTATGTGCAAGATAGACATTTTTTTTTTAAATATGGTAAGAAAATTAGGTTGATCCTCTTGGATAGGACCAACCCATCTCATCCTTTCGAATGAGTAAGGTAAGTTGAAGCCACCGGATTTCAACCCACCTCGAAAGAATTGGACATGAATGTCCAACAGAAGCCATGAAGTCAGCAACCTTGTTGGCTTCACGAAAGCAATGTTTAATTATCACTTCATCGAAAAGATAAAGTGGGATCTAGTTTCACATCCTTGATAATACTAGAGATTTTCCACGGCACCTGCCGAGTGCTACGAAGTGAGTTGATAACACATAAATTATCACCCTCCACAATTAACTTCGAGATTCGTAATTCTTTAGCGGCTAAGTTACCTTCTCTTAGAGCGAGAGCTTCTGCAACAAGAATACTATTAGAACCGCACTTTTTTGCTCCTAACAACACGACTTCACCATTATGATCTCTTATACAATATCCTAAAGCAGCTTTATTGCCATCTACTCTTGATCCGTCAAAATTTAGCTTTAGGGAACCATTTCTAGGTTTATCCCACCAGATTTCCTTTTTACTAGAAGTGTTTCTAGCTGACTCTTCTTTCTCGGGATTGTTGAGATTCTTATGTCTAGTTTCGTTCTAGGTCTTAATGTTGTTATGACATAAAGTAATAAGTTTGCACATATTGAAATTAACATTATTAAAAATTATGTCATTTCTATAAAACCATGCATTCCACCAAACAAATATGATTTTAACGAAATCATCTTGTGGAATTAAGTCTTTGAGATAACTAAGCTTTATTAGAAAACTTTGACTTGCAATAATATCATAATTTGACAAAAACTTGTTGTAGCTAGTAATGTTCATTTCTTGGATAATAGACTCAATCAAAGGACATTCGTAAAAGAAATGTTCTTTGTTTTCACTAGGATAGTTGCACATAATACAATGGGGTGGGACATTAATATGACTTTTGAGGAGCCTATCTTTCGTTGGGAGGCCGTCAACACATGTTTTCCAAAGAAAAAATTTTAATTTTGGTGGACTATTAAATTTCCAAACCAACTGAAATTTACATTTGTCATGAGTTTGATCGAACAAACCTTGTGCTAGCAGAGTTGTTGATGTGTTACCTATTTTGATGCCACGTCTTTTGTTGTTGATAAGATGACGTTATCTGATAAAGGTAAGAAGAGAGTTTTCGAGCCACAACTAAAAATTAAAATTCCTTTTCCAATTGGTTAAAGAATACAAGTTCGAGCAGCAGTTCGATAAATTCGTGGAGGTTGTCACAAATTTTCAGGTAATTGTACCATTTACTGAGCTAATTACCTAGGTATCATCTTATGCTAAATTTATGAAAGATATATTGACTCGTAAGAGAAATTTTAATGAAATTGAAACCGTTGCTTTTACCGAAGACTGTAGTGCACTCCTACAAAGCAAGTTCCCACCTAAATCAAAAGACCCATGTAGTTTTTCTATTCCTTGTATGATAGGCACTCATGTGATAGATAATGCTTTATGTGACTTGAGTGCAAGTGTCAGTGTCATGACCTATTTAGTTTGCGAGAAATTGAACTTGAGAAACCTCAAATTTACTAATGTGATCTTACAAATGGTTGGCCGAATAGTTAGACGCCCCTTAGGTGTTTTTGAAGATGTCTCTGTTAAGATATGTAAATTCTTTATACTTGTTAACTTTATTATGCTGGATATGGCTGAGAATACTCAGATTCCTATAATTTTGGGTAGGCGGGTTTTGCTACCAACAAGAGCTATTATAGATGTCAAATACGGACACTTGACTCTTGAGGTGGGGAATGATAAAGTGACCTTTAATTTGGCTAGCAAACATGCAAGGCCTATGATTGATCGAGGACACTTGTTATGCCATTGATACTGTTGATGACTCAGTTTATGGTGTTTGGTCAGGTTTTCTAATTAGGGACTGCTTAGAGGCTTTGATAGTTTTGGACGATGCTTGTGCAGATAACCTGGAGAACAATGGCACTATGTTGGGTATTCTAGAAGATGCATTAAATGGTCGTCATGATCTCACGAGATCTAGAGGAGAGACAATAAAAAGGTTGGTAGAAACTGCTTACGCTATAAAGGTAAAAATACCTAAACTTAAACATATCCCTTCCTATCTTACATGTGTTTTAGATGAATCAAAACAGTACCAAGTTATTGTTAGTGCTACGCTTGATGATAACCAATTTTCTAGTTTGTTGGTTGTTCTTAAAAAGAATAGGAAGTCTTTGGGTTAATGTTTGAATGAACTTATGGGAATCGGTCCTAACACATGTATGCACATAATTGAGCTAGAGGAATATCATAAGCCTTGTAGACAAGGTCTACGTAAGTTGAACCCAAAAATGCAGAATGTTGTTATGGCTAAAGTAACGAAGTTACTGGATACAAGTATTATCTACACTATTGGAAACTCCAAGTGGGTAAGTTTAGTTCAAGTAATCCCGAAGAAAGAAGGGACGATAGTGGTAAAACATGATAAAAGTGAATTGATTAGAACTAGAGTTGTAACATGATGGTGGATGTGCATTGATTATAGACAATTAAATACTGACATAAAAAAATATCATTCCCCCCATCCTTTTATGTAACACCCCGATTTATTAAGGAGCCTTTAGCAAGACATCCTCAGTAAATTGAGCCGCTACCATCTCGGAAAGCCCGAGGTAGTGAATAACAAAGTGAAACAATAAAAAGTACTTTATAAAACAGATAGAATTTAAACTTTGATATTACAACACTACGCATAGAAAAGGTACAACTGATTACACCTATGTTATGTGATCTAATTCTAAGTAGGTCCAAGCCATGTCTCACTCCATGCCCGTGCTCCTAATCCAACTGTCTCTGACCTGTAAAATCTACTCCCCATTCCGGATCATCGTAGGTGTCACACGAATACACAGGGTCAACCATGAGGTTGAGTAGGTAAAATAGATAAAACATAAACAACAATAGATCTGCCTCTTCCTCCATCTCCATAACAATCAATCAACCACTTCACCTCCATCACTCCACACCTTCCATCACTCCACACCTTCCATCACACCACACCTTCCATGGCCATATCACAAGACCCATAACACAAGATCCATATCACAAGTCCCGATCTCCACAGTAATCAATAATAATAATACAAATGATCCACAACAACATTCAATATCAATTATAACAATCTTATAATAAGTATCACCCACATAATTCATGTCATAATGCAACCACGATATATCCCCTACCTCAAAACTGCGGAAGATAATTGCAAGTGCGCCACAGCTACTAAAAGTGTTCCACGCGGAAACGTCCACCTAGACATATATCATATAATCAATAAACTCCCTACATCTCGTAATATACGTACACATTATATTTATGGAAACCTCCTATATTTAGAAAGTTTCCCCACAACCAAGGTTACCCAAAATAGCAACTTTCCAAATATAGCAACTTTCTAAATATAGCAACTTTCTAAGATCCGTCATGCTCATATTCGCCACATTAAAAATACTAACCCATAACGTAAACAACACAAAACTCACTATAATAATATTAATAATAATAATAATAATAAGACTAATAATGATAATAATAACAAAATATTAAAAATAAAATTAGTGACCAACCCTAGCAAACCCGTGACAACACCCCGAGTACAAACAGCCCTAAAACCACCGTGTCACGCCCATCTACCGCCAACAGCCACCACCGCCTGTTCCCAGAACCACCTTCCACCATGCCAACCAACATCAGCCCCTTCGCCGGCTGCCGGTGGTCTGAACCAGCCACCCAAACAGACCTGACTCCTCGCCCCTCCTTCTGACCACACACTCTTTGACAGCCCCTCGACACCAGACCAGCCACCGCCAACACCCGACTCAACCACCAGACCCTTCCCTTGACTCCAAACTCGAGAGACACGGTGGTAACATCGTGTCCACCTCCCCCGAATCAACGATGTTACCACCCCAACACCCCCTATACACAAACCAAAAACCCAGAATGATGACAACCAGAAAACTCCTCCCTGACCGCCTCTTTTAACCCCCTTAAACAACCACGACTAGTCACCCTTAACCACCGTAGCATCCACTCCTGACACCCCCCCACAACCACCTGTATGACCATGCACAGACTCAAAAACAACGACACTCAAACCACACTAAAACACACATAAAAAGAACAACGCTACTGGACTCCTATAACCACATCTTTGCAACCCCCTTCCTGTCACCAGATTAAACACCCTCGACGACGGCCTCCGACAATCCACGACCCCTTAAAGATGATCTACATAAACTTACCATATGACATAGTGTAAAATTATGCCAAGACAACGAAATTAAAACATGTTGTACCCGTATACACTGGTGACGAAATTATAAACTACACAGGGATTAATAACGGTTGTGGTGAGCATACCAGGTTCACGGCCAGATCGAACCACCTTAGGCTAGTGCACGACCACCAAGAGCGGCTCCTTAGTCTCCTACGATGTGACGGCTAGGGTTTAGTGTAGGTGCAATTATGTTTGTGTAGGGTTTAGGGTAAGGAGTGCTCATGTGTATATGGCGGCAGAACCATGCTCTGCTCCTTGATTATAAAACTCGTACTGGGCTGCTCTCATTAGCACGCAAAACGAGGCCCAAAGATGGGTCTCTAAAGGTCATAGGATCGAGCCTCATTAGCACCACATTACTATTAACATAATTTGGTGACATAGATCCCCAAATCGAATCCCACAACCTACTATAAGCATATAATTATACTAGTGTGTATAAGTTTGTTTATACCCGTAACAATTATTATAATTGAATAAAAATACGGATTGTTACAGTCTTCCCCCCTTAAGATGAACTTCGTCCCGAAGTTCACTCCCTCATATCGAAACAAGCATACCCACAACCATCACTTAATCACGTTAGAAACATGGAAACATGAAAACGTTACATTTTACCCCACGTCAACAAACTCGTTAAGAAAACTTTGTCACCACATAATACCAAAACTAATAGAGGTACTTTAAAACATGAAATGTTACATTCTACCCTCGTTAAGAAAACTTTGCCCCCAAAGTTTAACGTATAACTAGGTAAAATGGTACTTCACGAACACAATAAAATGCACAACATAAGCAATCAATATTATCGAGTATATGCAAACAATCACGACATACCACTTAGCCATGTCATAACAATTAGCCATAACGTAAAACACTAAGATTTTACAATCCTATCCTCCTTAGAAACATGGTTACGTCCCCGTAACCCCATTATAAAATTCTAGCTCCTTACACTAACTCCAAAAAAAAAAACTTACTTCAAATAACCAAGTATCGCATTCTCATCGTCGACCCTAAGACCAAAGACAAGGGGTGAGTGAACAGGCGGAATAAAACCGCAAATCAATACTTCCATTTCAAAATCGATTTCAAACCCTGATTATAACTCAATAACCAATGTCACACCGGACCGTAAACACAATGTGGCACAACGGCCTAATTACTCATATCTCAAAACCCGTAACCAATTCTCATCTCGATTTCAATATCAATATTGTCAAACGTTCCATGAAAGAAATTGTTCAACACTTAGAGAGTAAAAACTCTAAGCTACTCACCCACGAGTCAAGGTCAAAGAATGCGACAACTCGATAAAACACTGAACTGCAATCTCAATCTCAACACCACATCATTTATTGTCTTTGTCCGAGTCTCAAGAGCAACTCAGTCTCCTCAAACTCTATCCCAACAGTTTGATTAACATGACAACGTACATATCTTAACCAAATTCATTAACATGCTTGTATGTATACTTATGATTCCACAGTTCATAAAACCAGAACTTGTATGCTATACCAACCAATCTAATACTGAATCATCGTACATAACGCAAACTAATCAATTACCACAAGCTTACCCATCTCACAAACAAAAGAATTATCTCATCAATAGAAAATTTTAACTATCAAAATAAAAGGACAACTACTAATATTCAACTCAAATCAGTACTGAAAAGAGACTCATATCAATTATCATATAACATATAACCTTGAACAATAATAAAGTATTAGGGTCTGTAGAATCGTGTCACGCAGTAAACCAGATTCGGAATAGATAACACTTATATAACCTTGAAATTTATCACAAATTTAATATATTAACAACAATGTAAACAATCAAGAAGCTTATAGTTCATACTTGACAAATTAAATGTTACATGCTCATAATCATATTAAAAAAGCAATTCATATTTAGGAAAAGACATAGCGCAAAATTAATTAACGTAATTAAACATGGAACATTGACATATTTCCCAAGACATACATAACTCATAGACTCACAAGACCGTTTAACATTCCCAGATATCAATTAGTTAGCAAAATCACTTAGGTACATTTCCCACCCACTCATATTACATCATTTATCATGAGGCTATTATTATATATGACTTGCACAATAAGGGTTTTATGCAATGGCGCAGCTATTAAACATTCAAGCAGGATTTCACCTACACATAGCTATAGGGTTGTCATTTTGCAACCAAACACCATAATTATCAAACATCAAACTTAAACCTGGTTTATCATTTTGAAAATATTTTGAAATGTTTGAAACATTGAAAGGGTTGTTTGTGACAATATAAATACGTGTCAAAGAAAATTTCACAAGTTACAGCTTGAAACAAGGCTACACGGAGGTATTATGACTCTTCTTTGTTAAGTCATTGTTCTTCTCACTCATGAATTATGAAAATTTTAACGATATAAGTAAACAATCACAAGGCTAATACTTCCATAAATCGTATGTCAACAATTAATAACTTACCTATCGTGATCAGATTCCAAATATAACAATATGCAATTCACTGTATGGTATAACAATATACTTGGAAAAGTTATAAAGATTATAATCACAGGAAACTAGACAGTGATAAACCATCAACATCCGAAAGAACATCAACAAAATTCACATTATTCCAATAATCACAATTACGTATAATTATTAGATTACTATATCATGCTGATAACCTGACCAGTTAAATTTCATTCTGCCACTTGGCAAGACTCTTCTCAGATAAACATGATTTTGACATCACATACGAGTAGCACATAATTATTTTGAGGTCGTAAAATTTGACATATAATTGAAACAATTATATATTAAACTTGACGAAATAAACAAGGTTACGCTATCATATAGTGAGGGTTCATACTCATACCATACGCCTATTATTCATGTTACTAATGCCATATCAGGATATCACGTGGTCACATCACATAAATCACATTTGATTAAACTTTTATATGAAACTTTTATATCTCACAATTTCAACAATTAAACATTACGCAGCAACCTACCAAATCATAATTAAATAACAGCTTAGCTAACGTGCGAGCGATCATAATTTTTAGAAAATATAAAGGACTAGCTAATCATAGGAAAAGAATCGAATGCATATCTCAAGGAAACTTTGCAGCAATTTAACAGAAAATTAGGCAACTTGCAAGAATCACCACTAAATAACGACTCATTAAGATTTTAGATGGCCTATCATCTTGAAAACGTAAACGCATATTCTGAATAGTAGAGGTGGAATTATACATAAACAATAACCAAGTCTTAAATGATTTCTTTTACAAAAAGATGGGTCAAAACGGAACTGTGCAGTAACAATCTAACCATGGTCAACTAAAAGATTTATTTCACTCAAAATACAACTCCTATTAACATGAAACCAACGGCATTGTAAAACCAACTCAGGAGGTTGTCATACATAAAATTTTCATACTCAAATATGGAACACATTTAAGATGACATCCTGTACAAACAAGGTAACATCCAGGAAACTTACTAAAACAATTTGGTTCTTTTACAACTTCACATTGCTACCTCGAAACTCAACCATTCTTCTTCTGAAACACGTTGACATATAATTTGGAGCATAGACATCACTTTGTACAATGTTACCATTCATTTCTCATTACCACGATACTTGGTATCTGGAACACGGTAAAGATTTCGAAACTGAAAGTATGATCAACTAAATAACTTGATTGTTATACATGTGTATCGAATAAATTAGTTTCTACTATCGCACAGTCAGAACTTATCCAAGTAGTGAAATACAACTAGGAACTACTATGAGGTCCTTTATTGATTACTAACTTCATAAAGAATTTTAAATGCGTATAATAGGCATAAAATTTTAAATACGATATATGCAACACATAACTATAAACATTCATGGCTTAGGGCAACACATTCCGCATATCACTGGACATAGGTTACCATAACATATGATAAGATTAAGAGAATTACCCATCCTTACAAGGAGTCAACATTAATATCGTATATAATAACGATAGTCATTTAAATACCAGAAAATCATGTGAACATTTCAAAATACAAAAATCGTATGAGCACATCACCCTTAACTATTGCCCAACGAATTCACTTCTAACTCTGAAAATTTCAATTCAATCATCCATATCGATCCACATTTCATATCACACATATCCTTCCAACGTACATCATCAATCATAACTCACATATTACTTACCTCAATCTTCTCCTGCAAGATTGTTAGTACAATATAACTAGGTCAGGATACAATCTACCCCACTCTTCAATTACTCTCATTGGGTTTCCGAGACAGAACCGAAAGGGCCCAGGTTTGGTGTGAGGGGGCCCCTAACTCATCCCATCCCTTTTTGGGGCTCCTATCAGTTTCATCTCGGGGTTCATTTTATTAGACTCTTCCTACGTTCATTATTATTCATTTGATTTAGGCCTGAGGATCGTTCGCTCTGATACCACTTTGTAACACTCCGATTTATTAAGGAGCCTTTAGCAAGACATCCTCAGTAAATTGAGCTGTTACCATCTCGGAAAGCCCGAGGTAGTGAATAACAAAGTGAAACAATACAAAGTACTTTATAAAACCGATAGAATTTAAACTTTGATGTTACAACACTACGCATAGAAAAGGTACAACTGATTACACCTATGTATGTGATCTAATTCTAAGGAGGTCCAAGTCATGTCTCACTCCATGCCCGTGCTCCTAATCCAACTGTCTCTGACCTGTAAAATCTACTCCCCATTCCGGATCATCGTAAGTGTCACACGAATACACAGGGTCAACCACGAGGTTGAGTAGGTGAAATAGATAAAACATAAACAACAATAGATCTGCCTCTTCCTCCATCTCCATAACAATAAATCAACCACTTCACCTCCATCACTCCACACCTTCCATCACACCACACCTTCCATCACACCACACCTTCCATGGCCATATCACAAGACCCATATCACAAGTCCCGATCTCCACAGTAATCAATAATAATAATACAAATGATCCACAACAACATTCAATATCAATTATAACAATCTTATAATAAGTATCACCCACATAATTCATGTCATAATGCAACCACGATATATCCCCTACCTCAAAACTGCGGAAGATAATTGCAAGTGCGCCACAGCTACTAAAAGTGTTCCACGCGGAAACCTCCACCTAGACATATATCATATAATCAATAAACTCCCTACATCTCGTAATATACGTACACATTATATTTATGGAAACCTCCTATATTTAGAAAGTTTCCCCACAACCAAGGTTACCCAAAATAGCAACTTTCCAAATATAGCAACTTTCTAAATATAGCAACTTTCTAAAATCCGTCATGCTCATATTCGCCACATTAAAAATTCTAACCCATAACGTAAACAACACAAAACTCACTATAATAATAATAATATTAATAATAATAATAAGACTAATAATGATAATAATAACAAAATATTAAAAATAAAATTAGTGAACAACCCTAGCAAACCCGTGACAACACCCCGAGTACAAACAGCCCTAAAACCACCGTGTCACGCCCATCTACCGCCAACAGCCACCACCGCCTGTTCCCAGAACCACCTTCCACCATGCCAACCACCATCAGCCCCTTCGCCGGCTGCCGGTGGTCTGAACCAGCCACCCAAACAGACCTGACTCCTCGCCCCTCCTTCTGACCACACACTCTTTGACAACCCCTCGACACCAGACCAGCCACCGCCAACACCCGACTCAACCACCAGACCCTTCCCTTGACTCCAGACTCGAGAGACACGGTGGTAACATCGTGTCGACCTCCCCCGAGTCGACGATGTTACCACCCCAACACCCCCTGTACACAAACCAAAAACCCAGAATGATGACAACCAAAAAACTGCTCCCTGACCTCCCCTTTTAACCCCCTTAAACCACCACGACCAGTCACCCTTAACCACCGTAGCATCCACTCCTGACACCCCCCACAACCACCTGTATGACCATGCACAGACTCAAAAAAAACGACACTCAAACCACACTAAAACACACATAAAAAGAACAACGCTACTGGACTCCTATAACCACATCTTTGCAACCCCCTTCCTGTCACCAGATTAAACACCCTCGACGACGGCCTTCGACAACCCACGACCCCTTAAAGATGATCTACATAAACTTACCATATGACATAGTGTAAAATTATGCCAAGACAACGAAATTAAAACATGTTGTACCCGTATACACAAGTGACGAAATTATAAACTACACAGGGATTAATAACGGTTGTGGTGAGCATACCAGGTTCACGGCCAGATCGAACCACCTTAGGCTAGTGCACGACCACCAAGAGCGGCTCCTTAGTCTCATACGATGTGACGGCTAGGGTTTAGTGTAGGTGCAATTATGTTTGTGTAGGGTTTAGGGTAAGGAGTACTCATGTGTATATGGCGGCAGAACCATGCTCTGCTTCGTGATTATAAAACTCGTACTGGGCTGCTCTCATTAGCACGCAAAACGAGGCCCAAAGATGGGTCTCTAAAGGTCATAGGATCGAGCCTCACTAGCACCACATTACTATTAACATAATTTGGTGACATAGATCCCCAAATCGAATCCCACAACCTACTATAAGCATATAATTATACTAGTGTTTATAAGTTAACCCGTAACAATTATTATATTTGAATAAAAATACGGATTGTTACATTTTATGAGTTAGATGTTAGAAAGGTTGGCCTCACATTAATTTTTCTATTATTTAGATGGGTATTCAGGTTTCTTTCAGATTCATATTCATCCTGATGATTAAGAAAAGAATATTTTTACTTTCCCGTGTGGTGTTTTTGCTTATTGCGGAATGCCATTTGGATTGTTTAATGCCCTCATCTACCTTTCAAAGGTGTTTGATGGAGATATTTTCTAAGTATAATACCCTCATCTACCTTGAGAAATGTAACGATGTATTGAGGTTAATTTGGTTCTCAACTGGGAGAAGTGTCATTTTATGGGCAACTATGAAATTGTCCTAGGGCACTTAGTATCTGATAAGGGCATCCATTTCGATAAGGCAAAAGGTGGAAGTGGTAGAGTAACTGCCTCCTCCCCTGAATGTTAAGGGAGTTAGAAGTTTCCCTTGCTCATATGTTGGCTTCTACGTTGATTTGTTAAAGACTTTTACAAGATTTCTAAAGAACTTGCGCAATTATTACTTAAGGATACTTCATTTAAATTTATTGATGAATGTCTTTCTGCTTTTAACATGTTAAAGCAGGCCTTGATAACATCGATTATTCGGGCTCCAGATTGGGAGCTACCATTTAAAATAATGTCTGATGCTAGCAATTATGCATTTGGCGCGGTGATAGGTAATCGGTGATGCCCGTCGTTGAGAGTACCAAAGATAAAATTTATAATTCCTAAACTTAACAATAGATAGTGAAAGTCAGGGTCGAACCACAAAGAGGTGGGGAATGTTTATTGTTTGATGTTAATGTTTAAAGTAACAATTTTGGGGGTTTTTATGGTTGTTTACTAAGTCTAAGGCAAAGATTAAAATAAACAAGTAATTAAAGCTGAGAATAAAACTATATTAAAAGAGATGTTAGGATGTTTGGGTAATAAATAGCTAAGGTAATATAAATCCTAAGGTCAACATGTATTGCAGTCGCGCAAGGGGTGTAACATATCCTTTCGGTCTATGGTACCTAATAGCTCCTTTCGGCCTATGCTATTAGTTCCTAGGTCTCACAATTATTGGGTGTCAACAATAAGGTTTATTCCTAAACTCTAGGTCACATACCTTTCAGTCTTGAGTAACCTAGCCGTCTTAAGGTGTAAACCAATGCCCTTCCCGTATCTCTCAATCTTGGGTAGGTCATTACTAACGTCCTACAAGTCTCCTTTCAGTCTCATTGTAGGTTATTTTGGTATACGAATTAAAACGAAACAGAATACGAACGCGAGTGGGTCGACCGACCAGCTAGCCCAATCGGTCGACCACAGCCTCGGTCGACCGACCCACTAAGTAGGTCGACCGACCACGGCCCTGCTACGGTTGGTCTTGGAACCTATACTACCTACGCATATTCATCCCCTACATCCTAACATGTGAAATTTAGCTACTCATGGTTACTAAACCAACAACGGAAATAAGAATAAATATGGAAATCATGATGAATATCAATCTAAACATGCAATCAATAATAAAGCTTTGGGAATCTACCTTAAACCGAATACAATAGTTCTAAGCTAATAACAATGAAGCATAAATTAAAAGAAGAATTACCGGAAATCGGAATTGAGATGGAAAGGAACAAACTTTATTGAATGCTTGAATGATTGATGAACAAACTAAAGTACTTGAGAGTTATTGAAAGATTACAACTTAAAGAGAAAACTAAAATTAAGAACTTTGTGATAGAAGATTTCTAGATTAAGAACTGAATAATTAACCCTAAACAGGAGATTAGTTTATATAGGCGGAATTTTGGAGTTTCCTTAAGACTCTAACACTTCTTATGGGCTTCCGAAAAGCTTCTGATCTGCGCAGAGATCGGTCGACCGACCAAGTAAGTCGGTCGACCTGTTTACGGGCTTCAAGAATTTTCTGGGCTTTTCCAAAACAGAGTCAAGGTCGGTCGACCCAAATAGTAGGTCGGTCGACCGCTTTTCTTGTAGGATCGCTTTGTTTCGTCTCAGTTTGACTTCTTGGTACTTGGTCAATGCTTCCGGTTGACTTTCCTTTGTTCCTTTGGTTATGAAAAATCCTGAGGGCATATATTTGGCATAACATCGTCCATTTTCCGCATAAATCTGCAAAAGAGCATAAAAATACGAAAGTGGACAATTGTTGGGAAATAAAGGTTAAAACATAGTAAATGAGCGACGAAATGCGTGTAAAAATAGATGTAAAACATCATAAAATAGACACGCATCAAATTCCCCAAACCAAACCTTGCTTGCCCTCAAGCAAGAATTAGACTCGATCTTAACTAATGGAACGATTTCAATCTCAGAGCGAAATTTACATGTAAGCCTAAACAATGCCAAGTACAAAATGAGGAAGTATGTAAATCATGCAAACGAGTTATGGTGTCGTCAAACTTGCAAAACTGGAGACTATAGAGACTTTATGCCATGGACTCTCGCGATACGCTCGAGACACTCATGAAGCAAAGGGTGAGTATATGTAGAAGATAGAAAGAAGTATATTGTAATGACACTCACCTAACTGCGACCCATGAAAACATGCCTGCAATCTAACATGAACAAGAATTCTACAACTATGTACAAACAAACCCATTAAGTGACTCGGATACATGCAGTTGGGGTAATGAAAGATATGTGAGGTAAAAGGTAAAAAGTGGTTAAGATGTTTTTGGATTTGTGGGGTTAGTAGCCAAGCTAGTAAAACCGGTTTCCAACAACATGTTTCACAACTTTTGATATTAAGAAAGTGCTCTTTTGTGGCACAACTCTTCACATTATATAAGAAAGGACTCCCAAATATTTTGAGTGAAGTACGGGAGTGATAACATATAAAAGAAAGGAATCTTTGAACGGAATTTTGAATTCTAACACTGTCAGGTGGTCGGCCGACCTATAATGGTGGTCGGTCGACCCATTTCCTGTACTTTTTGACTCTTTTCGTTTTTCTTTTCTTTCCTTCTTTTTCTGAATTTTTCTGTTCTTTTTCTTTTCTTGCTTTCTTTCTTTTCTCTTTTTGCTCAAGATAGCATACAAACCAAGATGCCTCAAGATAGACCAAAGACCACAAACACTAGCTTGGAAGGGTAGGCTAAGTATTGGATGTAGTTTTGGGGGAATATAAAGGCAATTTTGGCTATGTAAGGTTTATGGGTAAAAATGAGAAAAGGGATCCCAAAATGCACGTACCAAGACTCACAGAACGAGAAAGTAAAACAAGTATATAGCAATTCAAGTTCATGTTTATGCATATTGATGTAACATGTTCTAAGGGGAGTACTACTCATATCCTAGACAACTGGTTTAAGAATGAAACCAGGAAATAAGCTCTAAAACTTAGAATGTATAGTAGGTTGCCAAGGTATAAGTCAAGTCTCAAGATATACAAATTGACAAAAATTCGTAGATATGCAAAAGACTCTCATACTAAAACAACTTGACAAGGCAAGGTAAAGGCATAAACATGTAAGATAGCAAAGATCATCCTTGAAATACTCTCATTCCGACTCGACCTATATGCTAAAATAAACGTGCATGTTTTTGGAAATTTTTGAATTTTTCTGTTTTTTTTTTGGATTTTTGTATATGTAACGAAAATAAAGAAAAGAACAATGCAAGACATAAATGCAATAGACGTGTGACAAAATGTAATGCATGTGACACGAAACCATTCCCCAAACCAACTCGCATAATGTCCCCATTGTGCATTAGCCTAAGTAAAGGTTCCAGAAATTTAAAAGAAAGATGTAAGGAAAATAAAACCAAGGAAAACTGGAAAGAACTCACTGGATTGTTAAGCGTATGAGAAAAACCTCCCCAAACCAGCGTAAGCTGGGAGGTTTTGGTGGCTAGCAGTGCCACTCAAGTACCCAAGATGGTTGCACAATTCCTGAAGAAGAAACGAACAGGCTGTGACGGACGGGTAAGTCGACCGACCCATGTTTTAGGTCGACCGACCTTTCTTCAGACTGCAGGAAATCCCGGAATGCAGGGAACAGGTCGATCGACCCATATAGTGGGTCGGTCGACCCCTATGCTGCACAGCGGTCTTCTTTTCTTCGGGAAAAACTTGTGTCAACCAAGTCATTCTTCTTTAAACCTGAAAAATCATCAAATATGCCCCCAACAAGTGCGCGAGATCCCAGAACCATGTCCAAAAGTCTTAACTATGCTAACAAAACGGAAAAGTTCTGAAACTGAAAGCAAACAAAATTGAAAAAGTCTAAACAAACAAAAAGTAAATTGTCTTTAAAAGCTGAAAATTTAAACAACTATCCGCTAAAGATGCGGAAAATCTCCGACCACGGCTTTTGACGAATTGTCGTAGTCTCCACTGTGTTGCTTTGGATAGCAAAACACGTCTCCTCTCCGTCGCAAAGCATATGCGACGGACTCTTCTCTTGAGCTTTTCTCCTCTTTTTCTTGTCCTCCTCATCCACAGCATCTGGATCCTCACCTTCCTTGTAGCTTAGGAATCCCAATCCTCCTCTTTGTACCATGGCCTCCTTTATTACGGGTTTACCCAAACCAAGTCCTACATTAGACATAATAGAAGTGTCCTCCATTTTGCTCCCAATCTGGGGCGGAGGTGTAAAAACAGGTATAGGAGTAGGTAATAGAGTAGGAGAAGTAGTGATGACCTTATACTTCTTTTCAGAAGCAATAACATTACAAGTAATAGGGGTCATAGCATCCTTTTTCCTATAAGATAGACCATAAATAATAGAATGGTTCCCTACTTTGAAGGTTAGGGTCCCAGTACCTACATCTATGATGGCTCCCGCAGTGTGGAGGAAAGGTCTTCCTAGAATTATGGGTATTTGGGCATCCTCAGGGATATCCAAAACTACAAAGTCTACAGGGAAGAAAAACCTGTCTATACGCACAGGGATGTTTTCCAACACCCCTATGGGTTCCATAGATGTACGGTCTGCCATCTGGACAGTCATGCTAGTTACTGCAAAATTGGTCATTCCTAGTTTTAGGGCAACACTTAAAGGCATGACACTGATACTAGCCCCTAGGTCACATAGTGCCTTTTTAATAGGAAAGGTCCCTATATTGCAAGGTACAGAGAAACTCCCAGGGTCCTCGAGCTTCTGAGGGGCAATAACATGTGACAAAAAACTGGATGACTCTTCAGTGAGGGCCACTGACTCAACCTTATCCAAAGACCGCTTTCTTGACAAAAGTTGTCTCATAAATTTAAGGTATGAAGGAACCTGTTGAACTAATTCTAAGAACGGAACTTGAACATTCAATGAACGAATTACGTCTTTAAATTTATGAAAAGATATTTGTTCCTTTGTAGGTATGAGTCTCTCCGGAAAAGGAGGGGCGGAAGATTCAGTATTTGCAGCCCTCCTCAAAAACCTAGGGGTCTTATCACCCCGGAAAAGGAAATCCCTCAAGTTGTCAGGCAATTCGGGTCTGAAAGCATCCCCCTGTTCAGCATCGGGGGTCGGTCGACCCATATCTTCGGTCGGTCGACCTTCTTCCTGCACAGCGGGTTTTTTCCGGAATCTGCTCTGAGGTCGGTCGACCTGGCTCCTGGGTCGGTCGACCTTCCTCGCTGCTGTTCGGCTTCGGCTGTTTTGCCTTACCCTTTTCGCCTCCCACCTTAGCTCCACTTCTTAAAGATATGATGTTTAGAGTCTCTTTCTTCTGGTCCGTCTTGGTCGGAAGTTGACCTGGAGCTCTAGTATCGTTCTTGCTCGCGATCTGAGCAATCTGAGACTCTAACATCTTCATCCCTGCTTCCCTAGCCTGAGATTCCTTCTGAACTAACCCAATGAGGTTTTCGATGAGAGTATCCGTATTGGGCGGTGGGTTTGAAGGTGGTTGAGGGTTAAAGGGTGGTTTTTGAAAGCCTTGCTTGTGTGGAGGGATGTATGTGAGATTTTGTTGTGGTTGTAGGTGTTGTGGGTTGAGAACATTCTGGCTTGTCCACCTCATGTTGGGATGGCATTATTATTATTTGGGTCATAAAAATTGTTTCCACGATAGTGCTGGAAAGCGGCACATGTCTCATTAGATGAGGTGCAAAATTTTGACACGTGTCCCTCTCCACCACATCTCTCACAAACAAAAGGTCCGTCTTGAACGGCATTCACCTGGTACATTCCTCCTTTGCTTCCACTCCCTATATCGAACTTCCCACCACTCTCCAGTTTGTCTAACTTGGCCATCAAGGCCTCAATAGAAGCTACGTTAGACTCAGCTTTTCTTTGGTTACCACGGGAAGTCCCATGTTCAGCACGGTGGATGCCAACATCTTCTATTATCTTGAGACCCTTAGTCTCTCCAGAATTCTCTTGGAACCTTCCGTTGGCTGCAGCATCTAGGTAGGCCCTGTTGTCATCATAGAGGCCATTGTAGAACTGGTTACAAAGAAACCATTGTTCGAATCCATGGTGTGGTATGGATCGAACCAGTCTCTTGAACCTGTCCCAAGCCTCACTAAAATCTTCATTAGGCCCTTGCTTGAAGCTTTTTATCTGCGCCCTTAGAGCATTTGTCTTGGCTGCAGAGTAGTACTTCCTGTAGAATGCCAAGGCCAAGGTGTTCCAGTCTGTGACTCCCGCAGCAGTGCGGTTTAGATCTCTATACCATTCCCTCGCAGAATCCCTGAGAGAGAAGATGAACATGGTTTGTTTAATCTGGTCCTGTGTCACTCCTTCTAGGGGTGCAATAGAGCATATGTAATCTGTGAAGATTTCATTATGCTTTGCAGCATCCTCATTGGCCGAGCCTCCAAATTGGTTTTTCTCAACCATAGTGATATAGGCAGGCTTGGCCTCGAATGGCTTCCCAGTACCTGCAGGTAAGGTGAACCCTTTGTATAGGTCCTTCACCTGAGGCATGGAGTGACTGGCGATAGTAGCTTCTTCGGCCATGTTCTCTTCTTCCTTTGGAAAAACTTGGAAGTGGTTAAAAGATGGTGTTTTTGGTGTGGATGGATTGTGAGGTGAATTTGGTTGTGAAGTTGGTGTTTTTGGTGAAGGCGGTTTATCGAAGATGTCTTCTTGGAATAGGGAAGATGGAGATCCTCCTTCCCTACTCTCTAAAAGTTGCTTCCTTTTTTCCCTTAAAGTCCTCTCAAGCTCGTGATCAAGTGGTAGGAGTTCTCCTTGAACTGACCTGCGCATAAGATGAAAACTACAGGAAAAAAGTAAGAAGGTTTAAGGAACAAAAGTTCCTTAAACAAAAGAAACAAAAACAAGAAACAATAAACACTGGCGTCACCTCCCCGGCAGCGGGGCCAAAATTTGATGCCCGTCGTTGAGGGTACCAAAGATAAAATTTATAATTCCTAACCTTAACAATAGATAGTGAAAGTCAGGGTCGAACCACAAAGAGGTGGGGAATGTTTATTGTTTGATGTTAATGTTTAAAGTAACAATTTTTGGGGTTTTTATGGTTGTTTACTAAGTCTAAGGCAAAGATTAAAATAAACAAGTAATTAAAGCTGAGAATAAAACTATATTAAAAGAGATGCTAGGATATTTGGGTAATAAATAGCTAAGGTAATATAAATACTAAGGTCAACATGTATTGCAGTCGCGCAAGGGGTGTAACATATCCTTTCGGTCTATGGTACCTAATAGCTCCTTTCGGCCTATGCTATTAGTTCCTAGGTCTCACAATTATTGGGTGTCAACAATAAGGGTGATTCCTAAACTCTAGGTCACATACCTTTCAGTCTTGAGTAACCTAGCCGTCTTAAGGTGTAAACCAATGCCCTTCCCGTATCTCTCAATCTTGGGTAGGTCATTACTAACGTCCTACAAGTCTCCTTTCAGTCTCATTGTAGGTTATTATGGTATACGAATTAAAACGAAACAGAATACGAACGCGAGTGGGTCGACCGACCAGCTAGCCCAGTCGGCCGACCACAACCTCGGTCGACCGACCCACTAAGTAGGTCGACCGACCACGGCCCTGCTACGGTTGGTCTTGGAACCTATACTACCTACGCATATTCATCCCCTACATCCTAACATGTGAAATTTAGCTACTCATGGTTACTAAAACAACCACGGAAATAAGAATAAATATGGAAATCATGATGAATATCAATCTAAACATGCAATCAATAATAAAGCTTTGGGAATCTACCTTAAACCGAATACAATAGTTCTAAGCTAATAACAATGAAGCATAAATTAAAAGAAGAATTACCGGAAATCGGAATTGAGATGGAAAGGAACAAACTTTATTGAATGCTTGAATGATTGATGAACAAACTAAAGTACTGGAGAATTATTGAAAGATTACAACTTAAAGAGAAAACTAAAATTAAGAACTTGGTGATAGAAGATTTCTAGATTAAGAACTGAATAATTAACCCTAAACAGAAGATTAGTTTATATAGGCGGAATTTTGGAGTTTCCTTAAGACTCTAACGCTTCTTATGGGCTTCCGAAAAGCTTCTGATCTGCGCAGAGGTCGGTCGACCCACCAAGTAAGTCGGTCGACCTGTTTACGGGCTTCAGGAATTTTCTGGGCTTTTCCAAAACAGAGTCAAGGTCGGTCGACCCAAATAGTAGGTCGGTCGACCGTTTTTCTTGTAGGATCGCTTTGTTTCGTCTCGGTTTGACTTCTTGGTACTTGGTCAATGCTTCCGGTTGACTTTCCTTTGTTCCTTTGGTTATGAAAAATCTTGAGGGCATATATTTGGCATAACATCGTCCATTTTCCGCATAAATCTGCAAAAGAGCATAAAAATACGAAAGTGGACAATTGTTGGGAAATAAAGGTTAAAACATAGTAAATGAGCGACCAAATGCGTGTAAAAATAGATGTAAAACATCATAAAATAGACACGCATCAATCGGAAAGACAAATATCTAAGTGTCATTTACGATGCCAACCAAACTCTACATGTGGCTCAAGTAAAGTATAGGAGTTGTTAGCTATGGTATAAGCGTTGGGGAAGTTCCAGTCGTATTTATTAGGTTAGAAAGTTATTGTATTTTTTAACCATGCGACGTTGATGTACCTTCTTGCTACGAAGGGAGCCAACAAGAATAATTCGATGGATACTCCTGTGATAAGAGTTTGATTTGAGAATTAAGGATAAGAAGGGCGCTGAGAACTTGGTTGTTGATCATGTATGGCAAATATCGTTGCAAGAAAGGGGAGATTCTTTACCTATTAATGACTCTTTTTCTGATGATGTTTTATTTGTTATTACTGACATTGAAATCCCATGGTATATTTATTATTCTAGTGTTATTGTAGGTGATTTATTGCATCCTAGCCCATTTTATTAGAAGAGGAAGCGATATCTTCACGACGCAAAACAATACTTTGTGATGATACTTATTTATTTAAGGAGTTTGCCGACAGTCTTTATAGAAGGTGTATACATTACTGGGAGACCAAAAATATCTTAGAAGCGTTGAGTTGAAGCCGGGAACGGGACCTATTTCTAAATCTAATAGAAAAACTGTAAATAATCAACTATTTTTTAATTTTAATTTTCTAATTCTTATAGAAAATTGTAAATAATTTATTATTTTCTTATTTTATAATTCTAATAGAAAAATTATAAATAAATATTCTAATTTTGTAATTCTAATAGAAAAATTGTAAATAAATTATCATTTATAAATTTAGTGTTCTGTAAAAGTTTGAGACTACCACGTCGTTAGAAAAAAACCCTTTTAATTATATATATTGATGATTGTAACATATACATGAAATTATTTTTATTAGCATTATTGACTTTAAAATAAACATAATTTTGGAATCTCATATAAATATTTAATTCGCAATATTATTTTATTAGCTATATAAGTCGCTCGACTAGGATCAACCTATTATCGATCAGTCTTTTGAGTGAGTGGAAATGATGAAAATAAATGACTTACCCCCGAACAAGAAAAGAACGCCCCAAATTTACCATAAAGTCAACTACGTTATTGATTACTTGAAACACTACAATACTTTCGAAGCTTTGCCCTCCCTGTGCACCAAAAAGACACAAGCATACTCCAATTCCGTAAAAGACGGAAGTCAACCATGATATCCACGATTAAAGAAGAAATTTCTCAATGATCTTCCACATCCCACAAATAGAACAAAAGATACTCCCACGATTAAAAAATAAATTAAGTCGGCAAGGGTGGAGTCTAGTGGTTAAAACTTGGGTGAAATTTCCAGGAGACCCGGATTCAAGCTTCCCCAAGAATAAAATCTTGTGGAGCATTCTTGGCCCGAGTCCATGCCTAAATAGACTTCGAGCTTGTCAGGTTTACCCAGTGCCCACCGAAGGTAGCGGTTGCGGGTTCCCTCGTCACCAAAAAAAATTAGATATTTTCAGAAAACTATTTATAAAATAATTGTTAATATTTTAGTAATATTAACATATGGTTAGTATACACTTATTTTCAGTTTATTAGGTTCATTTTGTTGGGTTTGACCATGAAATAACGAGTCATTAAGAGACGTTTATCGTCCAGATTGCATGTCATAATTTACAAGACTTTGCCATAAAAAAGATTAAATATTCGGGTTTAAGCAAGGTTGGGCCGGATTAAATTTTAACATCATTAATTAATTGTAATACATCATCATAAGTCTGCTAATTTTGCTATCCTAAGGACCGTTATTGATGTAATTAACCGCCAAATTCAGTGACTAAGGATATGATAAAGGGAGATTCAGAAGGATGACAAAAAGCTCAATATATTTTCTAAACTAAAAGAAGTTTAAAGAGGATGGTGAAAATATTGGCTTTACTATAAAATTATAAATTAAATTTTTAAATAATTTTATCTATATTAATACCGAATCATTTCTTGCATTTTCCTTCACCCACGTCACCTTAAGCATGCCATTTTCTTTTCTTTTTTCTTTTTCTTTTAATCAAAAACATGGGACCCACCAAAATACAAATTAATTTAATTCCAATGTAAAAGTAAAAAGTTCACGTTTTCGACAAAAAAAATTTATTGATTAGAAACGAATCTTATCTATATTAATACCGAATCATTTCTTGCATTTTCCTTCACCCACGTCACCTTAAGCATGCCATTTTCTTTTCTTTTTTCTTTTTCTTTTAATCAAAAACATGGGACCCACCAAAATACAAATTAATTTAATTCCAATGCAAAAGTAAAAAGTTCACGTTTTCGACAAAAAAAATTTATTGATTAGAAACGAATACGGAATTAGTTTCAAAAAAAAAATCAGTACAATTTTTTGCAAAAGTATACAATATATAATACTTTAAAATAATAACTAAAATAAAATACAATGAAATACATGAACTGATACAATTTACAATTTACAATATTGTTACAAAAAAATACGAAATGTATATAAATATATAATTATCTCATTTTTAATTTATGTTCAATCACATATACCGTTTCAAATGTCATGCGTAATATTTATGTTCAACCAAAAAAATTAAAAATTAAAAATTAAAAACTCACCTTAAACAAGGCTTTTTCTTTTTTTTTTAGAAAACGTGGGACCCGCCAAAATACAGATTGATTTAATTTCAATGTAAAAGTAAAAAATTTTACGTTTTCGACACAAAAATTATTAATTAGAAATGAATACAGAATTAATTACAACAAAAAAATTCAATACATATTTTGCATAAGTATATAACTAAAATAAGACGCTTTGTATAATATTTATATTGATAATTTTATCAAAATTTTGTTATAATACCAAGTTTAAATGAAAACAGGTATAATTATAACATGTATTAAGACAATTTAAAAATTGTACGGGTTAATATTTAAATTGTCTTATAATTAAACTAATAACAGTATTTTTAAGTAACCCGTGCATTTTTTGTTATATTTAGACCGTTTTAGTTACTTTTAACAAGTAACCCGTGAATTTTTGTTATAATATCATGTTAAATTTGTTATAATATTTTGCAACAATAAATAATAAATTACAATATCAACTAAAATAAAATTACAATCAAATACATGAACTGATACAATTTACAATTTACAATATTGTTACAAAAAAGTACAAAATGTATATAAATAACTGATTATCTCATAGATATTCATGTTCAATCAAATATATCGGTCCAAATGTCATGCGCAATATTTATGTTCAAGAAGATATATTGTCCTATATCTCATGCATAGTATTTGATATTTATATCGTACTAATTTATAATAATATTTCTTTAAAAAATAATATCTTCTATATTTTAATAATTCAACATAAGATGAAAATAAAATCTAGAAAACTCGACTAATCATCCATTGTCATCTTCATATATATAAGAATAAACTGGACAATGGACAAAAATCATGACAAAATACCTAATACCATATCAGTTAAACTAAAAGTTAAAAATACTAATTTAATTTATTTTATGATAGCAAACGTTTTATGTCAAATGTATTCAATATATTCAATATATTCACATATCTTATCTTTATTAATAAAGAAAAATTTAAAACAAATCTGTTCATCAACAACAATGATGAAAAAATTAAATAACGAAAACCTCTTAGGTTTATGTTATGTACATGATTTGTACGTAAGTATTAAAAAATAACGATGGATTGTTGGTAAATCGATAGAAGCAGGACCCACAACAAAGATGAAATAGTTAAATAACGAGAACGGTCTTGGTTTATATTCAGTACGTAAACGATTTCTTTTATGATTTGTACGTAAATATTAAAAATAACGATGGTCGGGACGTAAAGATTAATAAATAATGATTTATGAATAATAATCTTATCTGTATAAAACCAATATCAATAAAATACCACAAAATTCTAGCATAAAACTTCATGTATGAAAATTTTAATTACGGTAAAAAGTAATTATTCAAGAGTTTATGCGTAAAGCTTCACATAAATATTATTTGAAAAAAAATGCTCCAAATATTAAATTAAAAATGTCACGATAAAAAAAATGGGATATTGAAATTGCAAAAGAAAAGTATTATAATAGATACTTAACATTCACAAAAATACGAGTAATGACGGGCTTTGGGGGCAGTCATATCTTTTTTCTCTGATAAGGTAAAAAACTATATTGATCCCTAGAGTAGGACCAGCCTATTTCATTATTTTGAATGAGTTAAGTTGAAACTATCGGCTTTCAAACCATCTCCAAAGAATTCAACATGTTGACAACTCTGATTTATGAGTGAGTTGTGACGATGAAAAATGTATATATAATGAATCAAATTTATATAGATTGATTGCGTTTTGATATACTTTAAATATAAACTGTATGTTAATATTACAATATTTTTAGTATATCGGCCATATAAAATTATATTACAAATCGAAAATCGGAAATATGACTAATCAGTATTCATAAATAACAATACTTGAACCTACAATCCCGTGCAATTTGTACGGGTTTAAAACTAGTTTTATATACAGTCGTGTAACTTTGCACGGGTTTAAACTAGTATTGTATAATACAGTATAATATGTATCTGATTCGTTGTAAGTTTGTAACAGGTAAGACCGTCACAAATGAGAACTTGTGTATATGTATAACACAAATTTTTAATTAAGACGAAATTATCCGTCTTAAACTTAATATGGGTAACCTGTCTGTATAGATAGGACAAACAACTTGCTTTTTTTAAGACTTTTTTATTCATACCAATGGATATTACTCCACTCGTTTTTAACTTAAGACAAATATAAGGAAGAAGGATGGTAGAGACTAGAGAATATGTAACTAGTGTAAAGATATTGAAGGATCGAAATAAAAGGTGGGGAAGAGTGTTCCACTAAGCACACTTGCCTAGGAGAATGTCTTGTAGGGCCCAAGCCCAAAGACGAAAATAGAGGAAGGTCATTGTCGGATCTTAGTCTGAGATCTGTATCGCCCGACTAAAGGATTAAAGAAAGAAAGAAAAATAAGAGTGAGGGCAGACACGGTGTACAAGGAATACTAGTTAAGTAGGAAACAAACAAAGAAACAAGTCAAATGATATGCTTGAGAATTAAGTAGGTGAAGCAGCAGGCCAGGAATAATGTGTATACAGTACGCAACTACTGTACAAGACTACAAGACTTACAAGACTACAGGACTAGAAGATAAAGATAGATTGGTTGTTCTATTCAATTTAATACAGTACTTGCTCCTATTTCTACTTACACTCTTTGATTTCAGAGAAGAGCTGTCCTACATCAATACTCTTTCTCTTCAATGCACCATCACTTCTCATTCTTAAGATCTTCCTTGTGACGGGCTAATCCCGTCACAAGCTTGGGACCTCTCACAAAAAGGGAGAGGGGACAAGGTGGGTCATCCTTCACGTGCTTTCCCACTCAGCTTTCATGGATATTTTGTGAGAGGAAACGGTATCCATCACAAGCTTGTGACGGATACTGGCGTCACAAATAATAATTTGTGCTACGTTTTTCTTTTTTCTTCTCATTCATGGTTTTAATGGCTGCAAAATGGAACTTGTACCTCTTTTTCACACCCTCAAATAAGGCACAAGGATACTACTCCGTATAATATAAACAACAACATTATTTGAATATTTGACCACGTAGCCTATCATCGGTAGTTTAACTCCGTCTAATCACTAGGCTAAGGCCTTATTGCTCTTGACAGCTCGTATATGAGACTATGAGACTGTTAAGACTGTTGAACATATACACATTTAACTCCATTTTTGCAAATCATTCTGTAGTACATACTTCGTACATGATTTTTAACATTCACAAGTCTGTATATTTTAAACAAGACAATCACAAAACAAATACTTGTAGTTATGGATTATTGTAAATGTGTAGCAAAGCAACAAAACAATAGGGTTTTGGTGAGTTGGCCATCTGCAAAAATCCCAATTATGATACAAGACAAATAGAATATAGCTTGATACATCATTATCCAAGTCCTCCATAATTCATGGGCTACTTGTTTTCTTCTGTGTTAACCTGCTGTCTAGTGTCTACAGCCCTAGATAATGTTAGTAGTGGTAAAAACATGTTTCATCAACACAGCATTTAGTAGGCTTACTATAACTCACTACATTTAGGAGACTCAACATCATTTAATTACCAACTAACAAGTAACAACCCATTGCATTGCATGTATAACCCAAATCTGTTAAATTTTCAAATTTAATTCCAAACCAAATTATCACTTCCCAAAATATAATTACCAATCTAAACAGTAAACACACACCCACACACACACACATAAGAAAAACACAGATCAGAATAATAATTAGACTAGTATAAGAGGGGAAGTTAAAAGGGAAAAAACACATGTTAATTAACTAATCTTTGTGCAGTAGATCAGATACTGTTGTTCACCAAGATCCTCCAGCATCCAACATACCACTCCAATAACCATTAGTACAATCCCCATGCTCTTCTCTAATTGGCTCTTCTTCATTAGTGTTACTATTATTATTAGTCGTAGAATTAGTAGTAGTAGTCGTAGTCGTAGTGTTATTATAATCAGCACCACCATCAACAACTGCGGTACTTGACACTTGGTTCAGATCTTCAAAGGGAAACGAAAGCCTTTCTCCATTGTTCTCTACATCCCCTTGTTCTTCCACATTATACTCATTTCCAAGACCGTCTAGGGAAAAATTCAAGCTTGGCCTGTACTCCTGCAAACTTGGGTATCCAGATGTATACACACCTTCATTGTTCGGATCTGGTACTGCCATTGGTATAAATGGGGTCAAACTCCTTGAAGATGTAAGCCCGTTTAACAGCTCCAAAGCTGATAAATGATGATAATGTTGATTATGATGATTAATAGTACCTTGCTCCCCTTTTGGATTATTTGGAGGGGTTGCCATGGATGGTAATTGAATGAACTCAGAAAGGCTTGTAAATTGTTGATGAAGATGATGTTGAGAAGTGGGAAACCCCAAGTTGAGATCTTGGGCATGGATCTTATTATTAGGGTTTGAGTTAAGATGGTGGGATTGTGCAGCAGCAACCAAATCATGAGAAGAAATTCTCTTACTAGAAGGCGGGGAAGAAGAAGACGTAAAAGAAGAAGAAGAAGATCTCTTGTTCTTCCTAGAAGCACCCCCAACAGGAATATTTCTCAAAGATCCACCAGCAGTCCAATATCTCTTACATGCCTTACAAAAATACCTTGGTTGTGTCAGACTGTAATTGTTATAATAACAAAACTTGGTGTTACTTGAATTGCATCTTGGACAGTTTGCAGCTTCATCACTTTTTGGCCTAATTTTTCTTTCTAAAGATGTTGATGCTACTTTATTATTATTGTTGTTGTTGTTTGAGATGAGATTGGAGCTTGTATTTGAGACTTTATCTTCTATTGGCTTCACCATTATCTCCTCCTATTAAAAACAAACCCAAAAAGCATGTTAGAAAAGAAAGTAAAGCAAGATGAACAAGGACATAAAGCAATCAACCAAAAAAAAGCAAAAAAAGCAAAAAAAGCAAAAGAGAAGAAAAAACTCATATAGCTTCAAGATCCAACAAAGTAAGTCAAAAGCAAAAACAAACAAACAAAGAAAGAAAGAAAAAAAAAAAAAAAGAGCAGATTAATATGAAGACAAGTTACAAAAATAAGTGTGACAGAAACATAACAAATACAGTACTTGATAAACACAAAAGGGTTCTTTACACTTTTTCCCAGGAATTTAAAAGCATGAAATGAAAAGGAAGGCCTTGCTTCAACAGTTGAACACAATAACAATGATAATAATAATACTGTAGTCTCTATGTACCTAATCAGTACTTTAGTTCGTCAGTCGTCACTTAAAAACAGTTTATTTTACATAAGAATAATCAAACAAACACAAAAATTATACATAAAAGAGCAAAGTTGAAAGGAGATTAAAAAAATGGCATGTCATGCAGATTAAAAAGAAAAAAGGAAGTGAGATCTTGGTTTAGTTTCCAAATACCTGAGGCCATTGAGCAGTGTCCATGGCTGATGAAACGGTAGGTAGCAGCCTAACAATGTTGAATTTCAAGAAAACAGATAAAATTTGGACGCAAGCTAAGCAAGGTCTAATTTTATAGAGTCTGAGTATTGCTACTTTTTATGTGCCGAGGCGAGTGGGAGAATGAAATGACGAGGAGAAGCATAGAAGAACGATAGAGAGAGAGAAATTCTAAACTAGATGGACTAATATTCAATTAGTAGCCCTCAGGCCTCAGCTCACTGTGAGAATATTTGTCTCTGCCAAAATTAATTAATTAATTCAACATTTTTAAATCCATGTGTCACGGACTCACTCACTAATTATACGAGTATCTCTCTACTCCTAGTTTACCGTATTATTTTAAGGGTAACATTATCTGTTAGACTTTTCAAAATCTTAAGACTATGTTACATTAGTTTTTCACTAATTTTTATTATTTTTTTATTATCGAAAGTCACCCCAGATCAACTTCAAAGTTTATACATTATCCATTATATTCACTTATTCACCTCAAACTTTACTTTTTTTGTTACATAACTTTTTTTTTATTAATAAGAAATAACACATGACACACTCATTAGATAATTTTAATAGAAGGTGGGTCAAGATTGAACCAAAGTCTTAAGTTGAGTTTTGAATTTTCAAAACTCAACTTAAGACTTTGTTAACACTATGGTAGATTATTGGTAGTTTTGAGTAAGTCTTGTCTCAAGACTTTCTAAAGTCTTGTCTCAACACTACCAATAATTTTATCGTAAGGCTACGATTTTTCAAAATCTTAATATTGTACTCCCTCCTACTCAACATAACCTTCCCTATTTGGGGAAGGCACAAAGAATAAGGAGGGGTATTATTATATGGGAAAGTATTGGTGTGGGGTTGGGTAATTGGAGAGAGGGTTTGTATTGTGGGTAGACCTGTCAAAACCTGACCCGACCCGAAAACCGACCGTAACCCGACCCGTAAATAACCCGTAAATGACCCGGTTTTTCAACCCGAACCCGAAAGATACCCGAACCCATTTTGACCCGTGAACAATGGGTCAAAACCCGACCCGCAGCGGGTTGACCGTTGGGTCAAGACAATATATCATTTTTAAAATATATAATGTCATATAGCCATATAGGTATTGATGACTTAAAATTTTTGAGGAGAAATATGTATTTATATGCGGTATGTCACGTCATCACCTCAAACAAGAAACATGCCACGTCATCACCTTAAAGTGTGTCACACCGTCACTTTCACCGTAGTACGTCGAATTGCATTCCACGTCAGCACCGCCAACTCGTCACCTCGTACCACATGCCACATCATCACATCGAAGTGTGTGTCACGTCGCACTTTTAGTGTAATACGTCAAGTTACATTCCACGTTAGCACTGTCACCTCATTATTTCGATGGATTACATGCCACGTCATCACATCGAAATGTGTGTCACACTGTAACTTACACCTAATTCCACATCATCGTTTTCACCACATTTCCTAGGACCACATGCCACATCATCACTTTCACCGTATTACGTCGAATTCGCACTTTGCGTCAACACTTGCACGTCATCACCTCAGATCACATGTCACGTCATCATTGTTATCTTATTTGAGTCTCGTTATCGTACTTAGCGAGTTAATGAGGGTGATGATGACGATAACGACGGTGATGGCGAAAATTGTGAAAATTAAGTTAACTAAGACGAGTAAGAGGAGAGAAAACGTATAAAGGATAGGAATTACGATATAAAAGAAGTTTTAAAAAATGCGAGGAAAAGATGTTGATTGACCCGTATTTTTACCCGAATCCGACCCGAAACCCGTATAGACTTGACCCGTATTTTGCCCGACCCGTATTTTACCCGAACCCGTATCTACCCGACCCGTTACCCGCCCGTTAGACCCGTTTGACAGGTCTAATTGTGGGGTAATTGTTGTGAGTAAGACGATTAAAATAAGTATAAAGTATGAGTATGGTGGGGTATTGTGGTGGGGTGAGGTGATTAAAATATGTATAAAAAATTTACCAAAAAAAAAAATAGGGAAGGTATTGTAAATTGACGAAAAAAGAAATAGGGAAGGTTAGTATGAATAGGAGGGAGTACCATATATAGATTTCACTGACTTTATTATTTCTTTATTGTTCAGATTTACATCAGATCCACCTTAAACTTTATATATTATTCATCAACTAACCTCATACTTTACTTTTTTTACGTTATTTTTTTTTACAAAAAGAAATAACACGTGACAACCATTCATTAGATAACTTCAATGAAAAGTGGGATCAAGACTCACCCAAAGTCTTAAATTAAGTTATGGATTTGTAAGACTCAACTTAAAATTTTGGTAGATTATTGATAGGTCTTAAGAGTTGCTAAAATCTTGTCTCAAGAGAAATAATCTTACCCTAACAACATGCTTTTGCGGTAAAATATTCAAGGATTAATCCTGCCCCATTTTTTTAGACGTGAGATTTAATTTTTTTTAAATCTAAACTAGCGTAACACCCGTGAACATTCACGGGTTGCTCAATTTTAATTTTGATGGGAAATGATCAATTAAAGTTGTTAGATATACTAATAATATATGTGGTATATATGTAAATACTTTAAATAAAAATAAAAAAGTATATCTATAACATAAGATATATAAGAACATGTTGACATTAAAAGTTTGACGTATAACTTGAAAAGCGTAAAATATAATTAAAAAAATGTAAACTTATAACTTTCCAATAAAGGAGGTTTAAAAAAGTAATAGAATAGAAATAGATATAAGGGGTGAAAAAGATTAAGTGTGATAAAATAAGATTTAGCAAAGAGAAAGAATAAAAGATAAAAAAGGTAAAAAAGAGAAATTTAAGTAATTATATGGTTGGAATATTAATTAATAAGTTGATATTTAATGAAAGCTGACATGGCTATTATTATTCACGTTATTGGCAGAAAAAAACTGAAATTATGAGGGTGAATGAGAGAGCTCCATTAGCCTAATCCTGAAACATGGTTGCGCCACATCAGCAGTTTTACATTTTGCTTTTATATATATAATGATTGTAGTGATTAACCCTTAATTTAGGTAAAAGTGATTGGAAATTGAAATGATGTTATTGGTGACGCTAATTGGTCGCCACTGAGAGTATTAACATTAATTTGTTAGTTAATTTTTTTTGGGTGACGAGGGGAATATATTTCCGCACCACTACTTGGACCATGTAAGTCATCCCTTCGGGATCAAGCTGGTAGTCGAACCTGAAACCTCTCAACTCCTGTATTTCTGCAAGTTTCAAAATTTAACTTTGCTACCACTAAACTAACAGCACTTGATTTTGTTAATTATTTTGCTTTCCCTCCATCTAATTTAAAATTCAAACTAAATAGTATTAAAGAGTAATATAGAAAGTTAACATTATTAATTAGTTGTTAACAACAATGATATTATAAATATTAAAAGAAAAGAAATCAAAGATGTAGGCATTTTTTCTGAAACCATATTCAACCGTTTGGCACCACTGAACCAAAGAGTAATTAATGGGTTATATAATTCCAAATCTCCAGCAGAAAGCAATTTAAGGCTTTAGTAGGTTGGTAATTTGGTGCAATGGGGGATCGGGGTAAAGTAGTACACAGGTTCGAGACACACGTTCGAGACTCCTGGTTGAAACACATATTTTTATTGGACTGTTTTATGATTAAGTGAATAGATTAATAGGGAAGTAAAAAGAAAAAGACGGGTTAAAGAAGGGTTAAAAATTTCTTAGACGGGTTAAGGAAGGGTTAAAAATTTCTTCACTTATTTAGCA
Organism: Silene conica; assembly: GCA_029255685.2. Lineage (NCBI taxonomy): Eukaryota > Viridiplantae > Streptophyta > Magnoliopsida > Caryophyllales > Caryophyllaceae > Silene > Silene conica. Next base: position 1,515,449 of record CM055311.2, on the reverse strand, counting down.
GGTAGCAGGCAATATATTATAATAAAAGCGAATGAGAGCATTAGTTGGTTATATTGGTAGTTAAAATAGAGTTTGAAGTATTTTGAGCAGCACACTCGTAGTTCAGAGTATTCGTATCAATTAATCCTATTATAAATTAAGACTGATAGATGAACCATTAAGACTGATAGATGAATCATCTCAACCAAAACCTTAAGGTAATGGTTGAGGCCCACTATTATTAATATTTCTAATATGCTCCCCCACTCGAATGCCCATTGGGCTTGAAGAGTGGTTAGTTTGCACAGGCCTCCATACCGTGTGCTGGGTTTTCACTTCGTGAGTTTTCGAGGGGTGGTTTTGAGGTTTCCAGGATTCGAAGCCGTGACCTTCGGTCACACTGGCTCTGATACCATGATAGATGAACTATCTCAACCAAAACCTTAAGGTGATGATTGAGGCCCAACTATTATTAATAAGGACAATAACAATGTAAACTATACTTTTATCCTGTTTTCTTGTGCTCATTTTATGTAGGTGATTTGTTTGTGTTTTTTTATTCTTCGTGAGCGGTATTTAAATCAAAGTTAAATAAATTATTGGGACTGTGGGATTATATTATACAAATTAACGCCCCGTTAATTTATTTTCGTTTTGTGTTCATAATTGAGATGAAGTGAGTAAAAGGTAAACAAATGAGTTAGACGGAAGGAAGTAGTAGTAAAAATTAAACAAACCTATGACAATTTCACAAGTGAAAACGGTGATTTTTGGCAAGGAACGTTAGCTCACCAGTAGCAATTGAATTTAATACTCCGAGAAAACTAAATTCAATCCATCAATTTTCAATTATGAGAAAGAGTTTTGAAGTAAGAAAAAGGCATAGAAGAACCACGTATTGAATATTGAGAACCATAAATGCACACATAGATAAACAAATTATATTGTAGATAATTTTATGTACTTTTGATGTAAATATTAATCGGATTGATTTGGTTAAGAATTTGATTTTAGTTGAATACCTATTAGATAATGTGAAATTACATAATTCTCCTTAAACATTTGGGGCAAAACGAAAACAACATCTTGTTTTTTTTTTTTATTTTTTTTTATTTTAATTATGGTGACGCTGAGTAGCGCCACCAGGTAGCGCTCTATCGTCATCCAAAAATGATATTAAGTACTTTATCAATAACTCATGAGAAATTGAATTTCTCATACCGCAAACCGAAATAGATTATGTTTTCCTTAACCTCTAAAAAACCCCAAGGTTGGATGTTACTGTTTCAAGAACAGTAACTTTTGGCATTTTTCCAATTTTGCCCTTAAACTTTTGTCATTTTTGCCAATTTTGCCCCTATCTAATTCTTACCCAGCGTGTTTCAAAACTCATCTACTTCTTCTCCTTTCTTCTTTCTTTTTTCTTCTTTCTAGCGGCTTCTTCTCACCCTTCGATTCTCCTTGCTTCTTTCCTCTTTCTATCTGGTTCTTCTTCTTCCTTTTCTTTTCTTTTTTTCTTAATTATTATCTTATACAATGAGATCAAATCGTCAGACATTTTTTTGTGGTTTCCTCAAAATTGAGCAATCTTTGTTGATTAAGGTAATTAGTTTGTGATTTATTTATTTTCGTGTGGTTTATTGATTTTCATGTGATTTGTATTATGATTTGTTTCTGATGCCTATGCTCTTTCAGGATATGGGTTACTGTTGTTGTAACAGTAACTTTAATTTTTGTATATACAATGATCGAATTCTCGGACATTTGTTTATGGTTTCCTCAAAATTGGTCACTCTTTGCTGATTGAGGTCGTTGGTTTGTGATTCGTTGATTTTACTGTGTTTTTAGTTGTTGATTAATTTTTCCCCTGCATAATTTTTACTCTGCGTGTTTCAAAACAGTAATTTTTATTGAGGTAATTTGTGTGTCATTTATTGAGTTTTTTTTTGAGGTAATTTGTTTGTCATTTATTGATTTTCATGTGATTTATTGATTTTTAAAAAGTAACCTTTATTGAGGTAATTTGTTTGTCATTTATTGATTTTTGCTCAATTTGTTTATTTATTGATTTTCATGTGATTTATTGATTTTTATATGATTTATAATTTTTACCCTTGCGTGTTTCAAAACAGTGCTTTTATTGAGGTAATTTGTTTGTCATTTATTGATTTTCATGTGATTTATTGATTTTTATAAGATTTTTTTATAATTTTTACCCTGCGTGTTTCAAAACAGTAACTTTTATTGAGATAATTTGTTTGACGTTTATTGATTTTCTTGTGATTTATTGATTTTTATATGATTTATATAATGATTTGTTTGTGATTGTTTATACTCTTTAAGAACATGTGTTACTGTTGTTGTAATAGTGACTTTTTCATATACGATGATCAGATCGTCAGACATTTCGTTATGGTTTCCTCAAAATTGATCAGTCTTTGCTGATTGATATTAGAGGTGGCACTTCGTGCTCAGTCCCGGTGGGCAGCACGGGCCGGCGCGGCACGAAGCGGCACGACACTACACGGTAGCGTAATTGAGGAGGCATGAGCACATCACGGTTGGCTAGCTCCGAGCTCCGATGATATTTTCTGAAAACAACCGTGCCCAGGCACGGCACGACCCAGGGCCGTTGGGGAACGACACGGTGGGCGGCCGATTGCAGGCACGGTGGGCTATAAGTAGTCGTTTGTGGCTGTTGAGATTGGTCCGTTGGTGATGGCGTGATGCTCTACTCTGTTTTCCTTTCCTTCCCTCTGTTTCCAAGATTCCAGCCGTTTATGGCTGTTGGTTTTGCTTTTTTTTTTTTTATTAACTCCAATTTCCAACTTTTATAAATACCAACTTAATTCAATTCATTTCTTCACAATTTAATCCATCTTTTATTCTCTTCTACTTATCTTATTTCATATAATTATACAATATAACTTATAAACATAAAAAAAATTTATATGAAATAATTAGTAATATAAAATAATTATTTATATAAGGTAATTAGTTAATCGGGTTTGTTGAATCGGAAGTTCAAGCAGGAGTAATTAGTCAATCGGGTTTTATAACATCGGAATTGTTAAATACAAATGTTTAAAAAAAAATAGATTTAGCACACGGGCCGGCCCATGAACATGGCACGGCCAACCCATGGGTCAGGCACGACTCGACGCGCAAATCAACCGTGCCATGGACGGGCCACGACTGGACTTTCAGTCACCAAGCATCGCACGACACGGTGAACCAATAAGCATGGCACGACCGGGCCATTTTAGGGGTTCTGGAACTGTGGGACGGCACGCGGGCCGGCCCAATACGACCCACTGCCAAGACTACTACCAATAATAGACTAATAGCTAAGGCAAGCTACAAAACCGAAATGACGAGGTGTCATTGAGTCAGTTAGGATTTGTGTTTGTTTGTAACCAATCTATATATAAGTGTAAAAGAGAAACCACTAAATATGTATTGGACACGTGTCAAGCAATGGTGAATTAATTTTCCCGCTTAACTCAAAACCTTAATAATTATTCTTACTAATTTTCACTACCATAGTAGTCTTATTCCTAAATTATCTACGTTAGAAAAGATTACATATCTTTACCCCAAAAAAATATCTTTCTTCAAGATTATTATAGCCGTATTATATATATCTACCTAAACTTTTACAATTCCCGTATATCTTCATGTAGTATACTTTCTGCATTGTCATGTTAAGAGGTTTCATACAGATTTACGAAGTATAATCCAACTCTTATTTTCGGGAAAATGTAGTGTAAATTGTTTTTCCGTGCATTAAATCTAATTTTTCATATTTTACATTTATAAAAGTACTCATCTTTTTCACATTTACGAGTCATTTTATATTTTGATGTTCGTTCTAAAATCGTTACTAGAGCATGTTTTCTGAGTTGACAAATAATATGGATGTCAACGAAGTTTTTCATTAAATGTTAGTAGAGTGCAGAATACATACATTTTGTATTGTGTTTGTTTATTTTCCGGTAATTTTAATTATTTCTTTTAAGCCAATTGCAATGAATCATTTTGGGTCATGATTTTAATCTTCCTATTTTTTAACTTGATGATGCATGTGACATATAATTAAACTCAACAAATTGCCTCCATATTTTTTATTTTAAAAGTTTTATTATGGTTTATATTTAAATATTTGACTCATTTTATTAATTCTTATAAGATAAGGTTTCTAATCCTATAATTTTAAACCACTCGACTAAGAGATACCTCTATTTAATTGTTCACAAATAGACCTAGTGACCCAATTCGATAAGACTTATCCAAGACTCGAAAATGACCTAAAATGTATGACTGGAACACTCAAAGAGATACGATCTGAAGTGGCCCAACCTAAATGTAACCTGAAATGATCCTATTGACCCAAAATGAGTGAATTAATTCAAAATCATGACCCAAAATGATCCGGTCCGAAGTGACACCACCGGAAAATGTCTCGATAATTTGTTGACCCTAAAAATAACTCGATCCAAAATTAGTTGATCCAAATAACCCATTTGTTAGGTCTACTCACAAACGGATCAATAACCAATCCATATATGTATGCAGTAGGTTTCCTGAGAGACCGTCTTCCAATAAAATATTGAGAGACGACTCATATACAATCTGGACCATATCAAATACCATACCAAAATAGAATATGGTATATAGGAGAGAGAAAGAAAATATGTTAAAATCACATTTAATAACAATAAAAGAAAAAAGGAAAGAATATATTGTTTGACCAGAAAAGAATAAGTGGCGTGTGGTTTTGAACTTAATCTTCCAAACTCTATACTTTTCAAAATCTTTTCAAATCTTTTTCAACAATATATTCTCCAAAAATCATCCTCAACTGCCGGCTTCATCATATATATACTGTTTCTCTTTCTTAATTACCAAAATTACCACAATAAAGAAGAAAACGGGTACAAAAAGTCCATTGAAGCCGGCTCCGAAAAATCGAGTGAAATTAATAGTAGGTATGTTTTTGAATTTCGTACCATTTTTATGAAATTTGGTATATGTATATTTCAAATTTTGAAGATCATATAAATTTCGTACATTGATTTTGTTCTTTTGTATTATGGTACCAAATTCGGTATATTTAAGACCAAATTTATGAAATTCGATGCATGTAAGTATGTGTTTGATATTCAAGTTTAACCCAGATTGTTAGTATAATTTTGTACCAATTATAATAAGTTTTAACCAGATTGTATTAGATATTAGACATAAGAATGTGAACATAGTTAATTTATTTGTTAATAAAATTATTGGTTTTTGTACCCGATTTGTTACATTATGTATATGTACAATATAAGATAGTAATTGTGTAGTTATTGAATAAAAATTATGTACTTGTTTTGTTGAAATTAGTAGTTAGTATCATTTAATAGTTTAGATGTATAATTCTAATGTAGTACCTACGAGTAATATCTTATATTTCATGTACCTTGAACTTGCTCATTTGAATTTGTATTTTATTATTGTATTTGGTTAGTTTAAATATGTACTTAGTATGTAATAATGTTTTAATGTACTTGTTGTACGAACTATTTATCGTTTCGCACTTGTACACTTAATTTGTTGTTTTGTATAACAATCGATGCTTTGTACATGTTATATATATTAGATTGTTGGAGCTAGTATCCTCAACAGTTAGTGCGACAACACGTATAAATCTCTTAAAGGAACACATGGTATACTTTGTATTTTAGAAAGTTGATTCACGTTTATCAATAATGGTTGACTTGCTAGAAAGTTTGACGTTATTGTCATACAGATGGCGGTAATCAACTGGTCCCTAAGAGTCACACCTAAAGGATGAAATCTGAGAGATATGATTAGATGAAAATGTAATCATATTGAAACCCTATACGACTAAACGGTTAGTCAATGTAATGATGATATAACTATTTAATACTGATTAAATAATATTAGCCAAGATGAATTAAAATATTAATTCGTAATTACATGTAAAATGTTATATTTAATTAGTGTGTAATGAAATTATTTAATATAGATTAAATAATTCAGTTAAATATAAACGGTTATATTTAATTGTTAAAATATAAATATACAATATTTATAAAAATAAAAATTACACATAAGAGAGCAGTGTAACCGATTTTATGCATATAAAGTCCGGTCCACTGAAGAATTTCGGCCAGTTGGAGGTTGTTGCAATTCTCGTGATAGTTTAAGTAGACTCAAATACGGACTTCAGAAAACCTATCTAAACTAGCAAAAGGTGGTTAATGATTATAAGAATAAGAGTTATTCTAAGATCGTAACACGTCGACATATAAATAACACCTCACGACAGCTGTTGAGAGCCACGAGTTCCCACGCATAACCGCGTCCCTCTTGTCTCTCTCTAGCTTTCATCTTATACAAAATTAGAGGTAATTTTACAGTTTCTAGCTCAGGAAAGGGTATTTCTCAGGACATCTTGGGTGCAACGATTAGGAGGATATCTGTTTTGATATCTGATCTTAGGCCTTTGCAAGGACAGAAGGTTAATTCTTAATCCCAATCTTTGTATCTTGTTCTTCGTTTATGACTATAAATCGTACCTTATAAATTCGTTATAATCCTGCATATAGAATTGAGAATATATACAGATATTTTCCCACAGGTGGTATCAGAGCGTTAGGTTTACGAAATTTATTTTTGTATGATTTTCATAAACGTTTTGAGAAAGAAAAAAAAACAGTCGTCGCAATTTTCTTAGCCGAAACATATTTTTTTTGTGTTTTTCGTTTTCCTTTTTGATTTATTATTGTTGTTGTATTAATCAGTTAAGATGACAAAATAATAAATTTGTAGATGTTTTAATTTAATAAGGATTGAGTTAAAACGTAAAAGGGAACCGTCTTGAATGTTCTTGAATGAAATAATTTGCTAAATAATCAATCCCATGATAATCTTGATATTCGTCTTAAAAGGTTAATTTGAATTATTAAGATTATATCGATGTCTAATAAGGATTAGATTTTGAATGTTATCGATCTTGTATTTTAGCAACCTGACATTATTTTTCAAGTTCATTTGTTTTTTTTTCAAAAAAAATAAAAAATAAAATCTGGTACTGTTCACGTCCGGCGTACTGTTCACGAAAAAAAAAAAAAATTTGACTGCTTTTTTTTCGAGCAACCTGTTTTTTTTTGTTTTTTTTCTCGGGTGATTTTTACGGGTTGTTTTCGTCTTGTTTTTTTGCCTTGTTATGCATTATAAGGATAATGTATACATGTTGTGAAAAAGTTCACAAGTTTTGATACCCAATTATTATAAAAAGGTTTAAAATAATGTTGGATTAATTCATATTATACGATAATATGAATATGTTTTGTTTGATTAATATTATGTGATTAATTACGGAATTATCACATAATTTAGGTCATTAAATGGTGGTTTGGGTAAATTACTCTACATAATTACGGAATTATGTCTTGAAAGATTAATTTAATTAGTATGATTGATGCGCGCGATTAAGTCGTCGGTTCTCACGCATCAAACACATTTATAAAAAACCCAAATTAAGTAGTATAATAGGGTTATCGTTCGCGAAGACGGTGGGGATAGTTGTATAGTTACGTTCTAATTTAAGTAAGAGTCGGGGTAATAGGTTTGGTTTAGAAAGATTAATTAACTACTAAAGCAAGTAAATTGAAGTGAAATTGATGATTAAAAGAACTAGGGTGTCGGGGGTTACTAGGGTAGTCGATGTCAAGAAAGCATAGGGGTAGGTGGTCTCATCTAAATTAGGTCTAGGTCCGTCTCGTCTTTCGATTTGACTAACCTAAGGTCGAGTCCTATTCTAGCTTTCGCTATAAACAAGATAAACCTAACACATACACATGCCCATGAAAGTCCTAGACTATCGTCTAAGGCAAACAACCAAAAGAATCATGCCCAACCATCGTTGAGGCATTTCATCAAACATCTAGCATGCATATATTGAAAACCTAACAAAGTTGAAACCTAAACCCTAACCCTAAACAACATACATCAACATCAACTACCCAAGATCACCCTTTGCCCTAGTAAAGAGACTACTCACTCATGGTAAGGGAAAACATGTGAATAAGACATAAACAAAAGCTAAACATCATGAACAAGCAAGGGGTAAACAATTGATTCAAAGGAAACTTAAATAAATGTAAAAACTAAGTAGAGATTAGAAGAATTATACCAATAACTATGGAAAAGGAAGTAGCTTGGATAACAAGTTGAAAGATTCTTTCAAACCCTTCAAATTACAACCCAATAAAATCCTCTACAAATGCCCAAGAACAAGGCTAAGTAAATTACTAAAGAGAGATTAACAAATATTGAAAGATTAAACTAAGATCTAAAGAAGATTAAAATATTTAAGAGTGTTTTTGTGTCTAAGTATCAACCAATGAAACAGTGAAAAACCCTAAAAATGAGCTTAGGAATGCGTAATAAGAAAATGATACAAGTGCGGGTTTATATAGAGCTCGAAAATACGAAAAGAGACTCCCAGCCAGTCGACCGGCTGCCGGTCTGGGACCGGCAGAGAGTCCAAATATGGACTTCTGACTTTTTTTCTTCTTTTTCTTCAAAAACCCTTGACCCTCAGCCGACCGGCCGGCTGCCGGTCGGGCAACGGCTGGGAGGCCTTTTGATGCAATCTGATTTTCTTCTTTTCTTTTCTTGGCTACAGGTACCCTCAGCCGGTGGACCGGCTGCCGGTTGTCCACCGGCTGGGAGCCCTTTTTGAGTAATCTGCCCCAACATGCACAATTCTTCAAACTTCGAAAAAAAGCGAAGTGTGGGAATTGCATCCCAGCCGGCTGACCGGCTGCCGGTTGGCCACCGGCTGGGAGCCTTTTCTCAAGGTTCTGAAAACTTCTTCGTTTTTTCTCGAAAGTCAAGTCAACGCTCCCAGCCGGCCGACCGGCCGCCGGTTGGGGACCGGCTGGGAGGGCCTGGGGATGGAATTTGCTAAACCCTTCAAAATTCTTCATAAATCGCTCTAAATCCGCCTCGATTTGTCTCGATTCATCGCCACCGCCGTAATACCTACAAAAAGTGGATAGAATAGGAATATACGGGGCAACGGACGTAAAAACAACCAAAGACACGCAAATCGAGGTCGAATTGTGACCGAAAATAAAGAAAATGTAAAGAAAATGATGACCAAAATGGAGCTTATCAGAATTCCCCACACTTAAACCTTACTCGTCCTCGAGTAAGAGATCAAGTAACTACATAACCCTTATTAAAGAACAAAGAAACGACTAACTAAGCTAACTATAAGCCGAATCGGGTTTAGCTACACCCGTAGCCCTTTCAACTCACAATTTGACATTCATGAGGAAGAACGCCCTATTGCAAGGCAAGTAAGGTCTTGCTACAAAACTTTTGATGCCAACAAGTAAAAACAAAAACACGTATAGACAAGCAACATGCATCGGAAAAGAAAGAAAACCGCTTGCCTCATTCAAGCGGCGGAAAATAACTAAAAGGGAACAAATTCAAAATCGTAAACTCCCTCACAAATATTAATTCTACAAGTCACTAAGGCAAGAAGGATGACAACAAAACACCGCCAAATCATGCTAAACTAGGCTACTTTCATAACCGTTATCCAAATACTTTTGTCAAGGGCGATCGGACGGAATGGAATGATGATCCCCGCAATGCTAAAGGCAAAAGATACAACAAGTCTAGATTCTTCACAAAGTAAAGGTCATGGGTCGTCCCAAGATCGACAAAACGGCATGGCAAAATTGATTTTTTGGAGTGAAATGCTCAAATCAATGCAAAATGGTGGATTACAATCAAAACTTGACCTCATTCAATTTTTTCATTTCTTTTTCATGCCATGAGTTAGGATGGGGTTTGTCCCACGCGTGCTAATGTCCTTTGCTTTCGCGAATCGCTTATTAGGCAACCGGTTAACCTCTAGACAATAGCTTATCGGGGTGACAATCACTCTGTCTTTGGGCGGTCGAATTCACAACCAAGTGGGAAGCCAACTCAATGGCTACCCTCCAAAGCACATCGAAGTGGTACACCTCCACCAAAACAACATGTTCTTATTCTTTTTCAACAACCTCTCTTTTTTTTTCTTTTGAGGTTTCTTTTTTCTTTCAAAACATTTCCACTTCTTAGGATCATTGAAAAGAGCATTCCAAATTTATTCATGAAAGTTATTTTTGGGTTGCCAAACCGCCAAGTCGAACAAGGTCACCAAGACAAGATAATCAAAACCACTTCACATCACGGGGGTGGACAAGGTGACTCACATGCAAACCCTTGACTCGGTATTGGACCATGGTCAGAAAGATACTAGAAAAGCATGACCTAGGGTGTTTTAAAAATCATTCTAAAAGACAAAGTCACAAGTAGAAGAATTATTTGCAATGGCCTAAACGATTTTGTCAAAGTTCTCAATTAGGCATTTTCAAAACATTATCCTAAATGCAACTATATGCCATGAATGCAACTAATATAGACATGTTATAATGCAAGTGAAACTATCAAACTACATGCCAAATAAGACTAAAGCATCTCCTAACAGCACAAAAGCACACAAGCCACACACAATCTCCACAATGTACTCCACATCCTCCAAATACAAGCCCATCCTCCTCATTTGCAACAAAAGAATGAAAATGAGAGTGAGATAGAGGTTGGAACGATCATACCGTGGTGTCTTCAAGATCCAAAGCGGTGCTCAAGCGAGTGTTACCTATGCGAAAGGAGAGAAAGCAAACACAAGTATATACGATTCTACACTAATAAGGTAAAAACATGTTTTTGAATTTTTCAAATTTTTCGATTTTTTTGGTATTTTTGAAGTTTTTCATACTTACAAAAGCAATCAAATATTCACAAGGTGGATATTTTCCCTCCCCACACTTAAGATTTACATTGTCCTCAATGTAACAAAGTGCAAGGGGGAAATGAAGGAAAAAGAACGAAAACAACATGTTTTTGGCTTTTTTGAAATTTTTGAGAAAATAAAAACTTGTTTTTGTATTTTTTGAGATAAACGGTTCTTCCTCCCCACACTTATTTATATGCATAATGTGAGGAGGAAAACCGGAAAATAAAGAACATATTTTTGAAAGTTTTTGGTTTTTCAATTTTTTTTGATTTTTGATTTTTATGAAGGCAATAAAAACAAAAAGAGACAAAAGAAGATGAAAAACTAAAAACTAAACTAAATGCTCTAATCTACATGTATGCAAACTACATGTGACAATATGATACAAAAATATAAATCTAATGCATTTACATGAATGCAACTATATGCATCTAAACTAATGATGTGAAAACATGAAAAGGAAACTAAAACAAACTAAGTAGACTAAACTAACTACTCTAAATGCATGCTAGAAAGAAAATGCAAACTAAATCGAAATTTGGATTAAGGGAGTTACTTGCTTTGTTTTGGATTTTTCCATGGGAGCAAAGTCATCACCAACCACCTCCAAAGGTGGTCACTCATCACCATCATCTTCATCACCATCACCGCCGGTACCGCTTACATCTCCTTCGCCATTGCCCTCATCGACCACCATGTAGTCGCCCGGGTTGGTCACAAAATCACGGAAGGGAGAGGCATGCGACCCACTAGCTCCCGGGTCACCATACATGCCATGAGGAGAAGGGTGTCCTCGAGGGGGAGGGTCCGGGACTCCACGAAAATTCGGAGGGAAGATCGGGTTGGAGAAGTACCCCGGGGAAACATTAATCTCCCCGTAAAAACGCCCCTCGGGGGGCACATAACCCCTATCAGGAGGCATGTAGTATGACGATCGACCACTATCCGGATGATGATAACCCTCGCGAACGGACCGATCATAACTCGGAAATGTCCCATAGGCTTGATCATGGTAGAGGTAATCAAGCCTATAGGTCACATCTCTATGCCGCTCATCGGCCAATGCTTGGCGCTCATCTGCTAGGTCCGCCGCTTTCTTCAATCCCAAGTCAACCCGGGCCATGAAATCTATAAGCTCTTGGGGGCATGAAGATGAAGATGAACCGGAGGCGGAGGTGGATCCCTGGAAGTATGAGGGACCACTCTGGAACTGGGACATGGAAATGGGGGGCTGCTGAAATGGCTCAAACTGGAGGTCGGAAGGAGTGGCACCAACTCTATCTATGACGTAAACTCTCGGAGCACGCTAGTCGGGAGGGAGCTCCTCGGGGTCCACCTCTATATCAAGGAGGTAGGAGGTGTTCCCGGGCACAACCTTCATCCTCTCGGTGTTAGGCAATGGCACCGAGTTCCTGAACTTATTGTCAACGCGAATCTGCCAATACTCATGACGATCATTGGGGTTATATTTGATCCACCCCAAGGCCTCCTGTAAGTACCGGCGAGATAACACGTTCTCACCCTGAATGTAGTCAACAGTGAAGTGCCTCTGACAACGGTTACTGGCAATCAAAGTGACCATCCCCCCAACACAAATGGGGGTAGTAAGCTGAGGTTGGGATGCCAACCTACTCAAATGAAGGGCCATATGGTGAGCAATGTTTAACTTCGGGCCACCAACCAAATAACAACCAAGTATCTCGAGCTCCGTAGAAGTGAAATTATGCGGTTCATCCCTAGAGAAAACGGTCCACCCCATGAACCTATGCCATATCCTAATCGGTGCCAAATGCACCCTATTAGCCGGTTTCTTCTTGGTTCTATCACTTACAAGACCGGTGATGGCTGTCCAAATGAGTTCGATATTAAAGCCCTCCGGAGGCTTAATGGGCAATTTTCCGTCGAGCCCAAAAATTAAGGCAAATTCCTCTAATGTGAGACGGTGTTCCTTATTCATCAATCGGAACTCTAAGAAGGCAACTTTTCCCATGGTTCGGTTCTTAGTCACTACCAAAGAACTCAAAAATTCCCAAGTTAACCGGGGAGATGTGTGAACCGGTTTTGTTTCATACAAAGCTTTCATACCCATACCGTCAAAAAGAGCCGCGGTTATTTTCTCAATCCCTATTTCTCTCAAACCGGCTCTATCAATAAACCTAGTTGGGTGAAGGGGGCGATTCTTAAAATAGGTGAAATTACCTTTTTGTTGAATTGTAGCAAAGGTGAGTCCGGGAAAGCAAGGATCCGGGCCAATGTTGCTACTATCCATCACATTTTGAACTTCTTGCTCCACCGAAGGGTCGTGCCTTGATTTGGATCGCCTTTCCGTTCTTCCCGACATAGCTATTTGAAGGTGAGGTGATGAGGGAGTGAAGGGGGTTTTGATTTGGGAGAGTTTGGTTGAGTTTGTGGGTGCTTTTGAAGATAAGGGGTGAAAGGGAGAGGAGGAAATAAGGAGGAATGAAGAAGAAATGAAGTGAAATGGGGGAAAAATGAAGGGGTTTGCGTTTTTAAATCTCGCGACAGAACACTCCCAGCCGGTCCGGGACCGGCTGCCGGTCGACCGGCTGAGAGTGAGGGTTTGGTATTTTTTTCTTTTTTTTTTTTGCGAAATTCTTCTAAGCTTTGATTCTGAGCCGGTGGACCGGCTGCCGACCGACCGGCTCAAAAACAGGTCTTCAAATTCCTCGTCTTCTCTTCTCCTTCAATCTCTCTTACAAAAACTCCCAGCCGGCGGACCGGCTGCCGGCCGACCGGCTGGGGAATCCTTCTCCTTCTTTTTTTCGAATTTGATTCACATATCTTGATCCTCAGCCGGCGGCCCGGCTGCCGGCCTACCGGCAGGGAATCAAGCTTCCTTGAGTTTTTGATTTTTGAACAAGTCTTCGTCTTCTCAGCCGGCTGACCGGCTGCCAGTTTGGTACAGGCTGGGGATGCAAAATCTGAAATCTGCCCAAATAAACTATCAAAAACAGAAATGTGTCCAGGTCCTCCCAGCCGGTATGGTACCGTCGGCCGGTGGGCCGGCTGGGGGTACCTGTACACAATTTCGAGAAATAATTTAATTGAACATAAAAAACCGACTTTGCCAACAACGGTTTTGCCCATAATCCTCCGATTATACTCATGAATTATCCACAAACAAGCAACAAACATATCCAAATATCTCATGCAAGCTAAAAATTAAACTAAAACCGAACTAACCATGAAACTAACATGCAATCTAGATGAACTAAAGGAAACTAATACTTACAACCGGTGGTTATTAAGTGACTCCACCAAACCTTTCATGAACAAACTTCCTTGAAATCAATCCTCCTTGGGGAGTGGGTCCCCGAGGTCAATAACTTGGACGGTGCCTTTGGAATCTTCTTGATAATAGCGCTTAATCCGATGTCCGTTGACTTTGAAGGTGCCACCGCCTTCACTCCAAAGTTCAAAGGCCCCATGAGGTGAAATATCCATCACTTTGAAGGGCCCGGACCATCGTGATCTAAGCTTTCCCGGAAAGTTTTTGACTCTTGAATTGAAGAGGAGAACAAGGTCTCCTATGCTCACATTCTTCTTCACTAACTTGGCATCATGCCACTTCTTCGTTTGCTCCTTATAGAGTTTTGAACTCTCATAAGCCTCATATCTAAGCTCCTCAAGCTCACTCATTTGCAAGAATCTTTTCTCCCCGGCCATGTCTAAGTCGAAGTTCATCTCCTTCAAGGCCCACCAAGCCTTGTGCTCAAGCTCCACCGGGAGGTGGCATGCTTTCCCGTACACAAGCTTGTAGGGAGTCATTCCTATAGGTTTTTTGTAAGCCGTCCTCAAAGCCCATAACACATCATTCAACTTTTGGGACCAATCTTTCCGGTTCTTTTGTACCACCTTCTCCAAGATAGCCTTGATTTGACGATTTGAAACCTCCACTTGCCCACTAGTTTGAGGATGGTAGGCAAGTGCTACCTTGTGGGTCACTCCATAAGAGGCTAGGAGGGCTTTGAATGTATGTTTCCGGAAGTGAGAACCTCCGTCACTTATCACAATTCGGGGTACACCAAAACGGGGAAAAATGATGGTCTTGAAGAGCTTTACCACTACCTTGGAGTCATTGGTGGGGGAGGCAACCGCCTCAATCCATTTCGAGACATAATCCACGGCTACCAAGATGTACTCATTCCCGCATGAATTGGGGAAAGGTCCCATGAAGTCAATCCCCCAACAATCAAACAACTCAATCTCCAAGATGGTTTTTAGGGGCATCTCATTCCTTTTACCGATGTTGGCCGACCTTTGACAAGCATCACAAGATCTAACAACATCGTGAATGTCTTTAAACATTGAAGGCTAAAAGAACCCTCCTTGAAGAACCTTGGCTATAGTCCGTGAAGCCGCCAAGTGCCCTCCATAGGCGGAGTTGTGAAGCCGATCCACAATTTCAAGCCCCTCTTCCTTTGATACGCATCTCCTCAAGAGTCCATCCCCACACTTTTTGAAAAGGTAGGGATCATCCCAAAAATATCTCTTAGCATCCACTTTCAACTTTCTCCTTTCTCTTGCTTCCAACTCCTCCGGGATAAAGCCATTAACAAGATAATTGGCAATATCCGCAAACCAAGGCAACTTATTGCCTATTGCCATCAAACTATCCTCACGCAACCATTCATTGATCGGGCCATCTCTATCATGCAAACCATGATCCTCAAAAGTCAATCTAGACAAGTGGTCCGCAACTACATTCTCCGACCCCGACTTGTCTCTTATCTCTAGATCAAATTGTTGGAGTAAAAGGACCCATCTCAAGAGTCTTGGCTTGGCATCCTTCTTCAACATTAATTGTCTCAAAGCGGTGTGATCGGAGTACACCACCACTTTAGATCCCATGAGATATTGCCTAAAATTTTCAATGGCATGCACGATTGCCAACATCTCCTTTTCGGTTGTGGAATATTTTGCTTGAGTTTGATCAAGAGTCTTGCTTGAATAGTATATCACGTGGTGTTTCCTATCCACAACTTGACCTAGGACCGCTCCTACCGCGTAATCGGATGCGTCACACATGATCTCAAAAGGCAATCCCCAATCCGGAGCACGAATAATAGGAGCCGTCACAAGTGCTTCTTTGATCCTAGAAAAGGCTTCAAGACAATCATTAGTAAACAAAAAGGGAGCATCCTTGAGAAGAAGAGAAGTCAATGGTTTGGCAATTTTGGAAAAATCTTTGATAAAACGCCGGTAAAAGCCGGCATGTCCAAGAAAACTCCTCACCCCTTTCACATTGATGGGGGGTGACAAGTTCTCAATGACCGCCACTTTTGCACCATCAACTTCTATCCCCCTCTTGGACACTATGTGACCAAGCACAATCCCCTCCTCTACCATGAAATGGCACTTCTCCCAATTGAGGACAAGGTTGTGCTCCTCACATCTTTTCAACACATTTACAAGATTAGAAAGTCCTAGATAAAAAGAATCACCATGAACACTAAAATCATCCATAAAAACCTCCATAGATTTCTCAAGAAAATCGGCAAAGATGGCCATCATGCACCTTTGAAAGGTGCCGGGTGCATTACACAACCCGAATGGCATCCTCCGATAAGCATACACACCTTGGGGGCATGTAAAAGTTGTTTTCTCTTGGTCTTCCGGGTGAATGGGTATTTGAAAAAACCCGGAATAACCGTCAAGAAAACAATAGTACGAATGCCCCGCAAGTCTCTCTAACATTTGATCAATGAAGGGGATTGGGAAATGGTCTTTGAGAGTGGCCGCATTCAACTTGCGGTAATCAATACACATCCTCCAACCCGTCACCGGACGAGTCGGTAGTAGAGTCCCATCCTCTTGTGTAACCAATGTTACACCCCCCTTCTTGGGGACAACATGGACGGGGCTCACCCACCGGCTATCCGTGATCTCATATATGATTCCAGCCTCAAGCAACTTAAGAACTTCACCCTTCACTACATCCGCCATTTTCGGATTCAATCTCCTTTGACCTTCCACTCTAGGTCGACTCCCTTCCTCAAGAATTATTCTATGCATGCAAAGGTTCGGGCTTAGCCCCTTGATGTCATCAAGGCTATACCCCAATGAGCTCCTATGATCCTTTAAAGTTGAAATGAGTTTGGATTCTTGTTGCTCATTGAGGTTGGCATTGATGATCATCGGGTAAGCGTCTCCCTCCCCAAGAAAGGCATACTTGAGGGAGGGAGGAAGGGTTTTGAGTTGTACCTTTGGAGGGAGCATTCCCTCCACCTTCTCAACTTCTTCATCTTCTAGCTCAATGTTCTCATCCATTTCTTTGTCTTCACTAGTTGTGATGCCACATAATTGTTCCATGTGGCTTTCCTCCTCTTCTTCCATCTCTACCATCTCCCTTACCACTTGCTCCATAATGTCCAATGTAAATGCCTCATCATGCTTTGGACCTTTCATCATAGTAGGTAGATTAAACTCAATTTTGTCATCCCCAACTCTAAAGGTGAGCCGCCCATTCTTAACGTCTATCAAGACGCCTCCGGTAGCCAAGAAAGGCCTACCAAGGATGATGGGAGTGTGGCTATCCTCCGGGATATCAAGGACAACAAAATCGACGGGAATTAAATGCTTACCCACCTTGACGGGTACATCCTCAAGCACTCCCAAAGGGCGCTTGACGGACCTATCCGCCAATTGGAGGGTGATACTTGTGGGAACTAAATCATTCAAGCCAATTCTTTTTGCAACTTTCAAAGGGAGCACACTTACACTAGCTCCTAAGTCACAAAGGGCACGAGAGATTGGAATGCCACCGACTATGCAGGGGATAGAGAAACTCCCCGGGTCACCAAGTTTCTTTGGCTCCTTTTGGAGGAGAAGTGCACTACACTCCTCCCTCATAGCCATTACTTCTTGGTCACCCAAGGTTCTCTTGCCCGACAAGATTTCTTTTAAAAATTTGGAGTAAGTCGGCATATTCAATATCACCTCCGTAAAGGGAAGGGTCACTTCAAGTTTTTCAATCATTTTACAAAAGTTTGTGAACTTGAAGTTTTCCTTTCCCTTCAAGGCCCTTGAAGGATAAGGCAAGCTAGTCGATTGAGGGTTAGATAGTACCTTGGTGGGTGTTGGTTTGCTTGTTACCTTAGTAGTTGGTTGTGGAACCAACTCCTCTTGTCTAGCATCCACCTCCTCCAAGATAACTTCATCTTCTTTCTCCTCATAAGGGAGGTCCTCCACATAAAAGTCATCATCCCTTGAATTGCCACCATCAACTTCTTTTCCTTTGTCTTTCGCAAGCTCTAAGATAGGCTCCTCTTCACCATAATTGTAGTCTTTGTACGGGTCCTCTAGCTCCGTTCCACTTCTCAAAATCACCGCATGTGCTTGGTGATTGTGTGAGGCATCTTTGGAACTTTGACCTTGGGCAAGGAAGCCGCCCGGTGGCCTTTGTGGATTTTCTAGAGCTTGAGAGGCAACTCGAGCCTCCATTTCCCGTATCTCCCTTTGGTTGGCACTCTTCTAATTAGCCATCTCTTGGGTGTGAGTTGCTTGCATGTTCTTGACAAGCTTCAATAACTCACCCACTTGGGAATCACTAGTATCTTGGTGAGGTGCATTGGTGAGGGGCAAGGGGAACCCATAATCATTCCTTGCACCCCCACCTTGGGAGTTGCCTTTCGGAACTTGATTGTTGAAGTTTTGGCCTTGATTGTTTGGTGGAAAGTTTTGGTTGAAATTTTGGCTGTAATTTGGGTTGTTGGGATTTTGTGGGTTGTGGTTGTAGTTGATTTGATTTTGATTGGGGTTGTTTTGAAATGGTGGTGGATTGAAGTTTTGGTTTTGGTGTTGGTTGTAGTTTTGGTTGTTGTTGAAATTTGGATTGAAATTTTGTGGATTTTGGTTGTTTTGGAAATTGGGGTTGAAGTTTGGATCATTGAAACTTTGTTAAAAGCCTTGATTGGCTTGATTAGATTGGTTGCCTTGGTAGAAATTGTTGTTGTTGAAATTGTTCCTCGGGTTGAAGTTTCCACCCCTTGGTTGAAAACCGGGGGGGTTTTGCACTTGAGGTTGTTGAATTTGATGAGGATTCAACACATTGGTTCTTTTGTAACTCATATAAGGACTACCTCTAATCCCTTGGTGATAGTAGTTTGAATTGGGGTTGAAAGTATTTTGGCTTCTAGGATTGTTGAATGCTTGGAAAGCATACAATTCTTCCTCACTTCCACTTCCCTCAATTGAGTTGTTTGCACAAACTTCAAATGTGTGCCCATTTCCTCCGCATAAATCACACGTGGCAACACTATTTACTTGGTACATCCCCGGGACATTGCTCTTGGTTTCTTTGCTAGTGGAGCCCTTAGTCAATTCTTCCAATTTCTTGGTTAACATGTCCAACTTGGCATTGGTTTCCTCGTTCGCCTTTGCATTGGAAAGGTGCTCACTAGGGTACTTGCTACTCTTTCTCAAGACATTCCCCCTAGTACCATAATTTTCCTCCGAATCAACGATCTTTTTGATGAGTTCCGTTCCCGTCTCATGCGGCAAGTGGTCAAAGCTACCACCCGCCGATGCATTAACCATTTCTTTCGTCCGGGGGAGAAGAGTCTGAAAAAAGGTTTGGGTTGTGTACCAAGGTGGTATCCCGTGGTGTGGGCACTTAGCAAGCAAATCTTGGTATCTATCCCAAGCTTCTCCCAAAGATTCTCCCTCGTCTTGTTGAAACTGAGTTATCTCATTTCGGAGCATCGCGGTCTTAGAGGATGGGTAGTACTTGGCAAGGAAAGTCGTTGCCAAGTCGTCCCATGTGGTGAATGTATTTGGAGCATGGACATTTAACCACCTATCCGCCTTGTCGGTTAAGGAATAGGGGAAAAGCATAAGCCTTAATGTCTCCTCGGGTACTCCCGTTTTCTTTATCATTGCGACTTTACCCTTGAATTTTCTCAAGTGCCCATGAGCATCTTCGTGAGAAGCCCCGCTAAAGGCGTTCTTCTCGATAGAACTCATTTGCGAAGGGTGTATTTCAAAATTTTGAGGGACGAGAGTAACAAAGTTGATTGGATTGGTGGTGTCATTGTGATTGGGCCGGTTATGATCACGAAGAGCGGCCATTATATGAATTTGATGGTTGTTTGGAAAGTGTGGTGATTGTGGTGGTGATTGATAAAACGGGTTATCAAAATTGTCGGATGTTGGGCTAGGATTGCTTTGATTGGGGCTTGGTGGTTCGGATGAAGAGGGGTTGTTTTGGCTAGTAGATGCTTGGGACGCAATTCTTACCCTTGCAATGGTCTTCCTCCTTAAGGCCCGAAAGAGCCTCTCCGGTTCGGAAGTTGACAACAAAGAGTTAGAGTCACCCCTAGGCATAAAACTTAGCAAACAAATTAGTCGTCCTAGTGCTTGTTAAACACTAAGGTGAGCAATAAAACAACCACTCTACAATTAACTACCAAATCTTTGATAAAAACAAAACAAACTCAACTAACTCAAGACTAAAACTAAAACTAAACTACACAACTTCTAACACCGTCCCCGGCAACGGCGCCATTTTGATGCGCGCGATTAAGTCGTCGGTTCTCACGCATCAAACACATTTATAAAAAACCCAAATTAAGTAGTATAATAGGGTTATCGTTCGCGAAGACGGTGGGGATAGTTGTATAGTTACGTTCTAATTTAAGTAAGAGTCGGGGTAATAGGTTTGGTTTGGAAAGATTAATTAACTACTAAAGCAAGTAAATTGAAGTGAAATTGATGATTAAAAGAACTAGGGTGTCGGGGGTTACTAGGGTAGTCGATGTCAAGAAAGCATAGGGGTAGGTGGTCTCATCTAAATTAGGTCTAGGTCCGTCTCGTCTTTCGATTTGACTAACCTAAGGTCGAGTCCTATTCTAGCTTTCGCTATAAACAAGATAAACCTAACACATACACATGCCCATGAAAGTCCTAGACTATCGTCTAAGGCAAACAACCAAAAGAATCATGCCCAACCATCGTTGAGGCATTTCATCAAACATCTAGCATGCATATATTGAAAACCTAACAAAGTTGAAACCTAAACCCTAACCCTAAACAACATACATCAACATCAACTACCCAAGATCACCCCTTGCCCTAGTAAAGAGACTACTCACTCATGGTAAGGGAAAACATGTGAATAAGACATAAACAAAAGCTAAACATCATGAACAAGCAAGGGGTAAACAATTGATTCAAAGGAAACTTAAATAAATGTAAAAACTAAGTAGAGATTAGAAGAATTATACCAATAACTATGGAAAAGGAAGTAGCTTGGATAACAAGTTGAAAGATTCTTTCAAACCCTTCAAATTACAACCCAATAAAATCCTCTACAAATGCCTAAGAACAAGGCTAAGTAAATTACTAAAGAGAGATTAACAAATATTAAAAGATTAAACTAAGATCTAAAGAAGATTAAAATATTTAAGAGTGTTTTTGTGTCTAAGTATCAACCAATGAAACAGTGAAAAACCCTAAAAATGAGCTTAGGAATGCGTAATAAGAAAATGATACAAGTGCGGGTTTATATAGAGCTCGAAAATACGAAAAGAGACTCCCAGCCAGTCGACCGGCTGCCGGTCTGGGACCAGCAGAGAGTCCAAATATGGACTTCTGACTTTTTTTCTTCTTTTTCTTCAAAAACCCTTGACCCTCAGCCGACCGGCCGGCTGCCGGTCGGGCAACGGCTGGGAGGCCTTTTGATGCAATCTGATTTTCTTCTTTTCTTTTCTTGGCTACAGGTACCCTCAGCCGGTGGACCGGCTGCCGGTTGTCCACCGGCTGGGAGCCCTTTTTGAGTAATCTGCCCCAATATGCACAATTCTTCAAACTTCGAAAAAAAGCTAAGTGTGGGAATTGCATCCCAGCCGGCTGACCGGCTGGGAGCCTTTTCTCAAGGTTCTGAAAACTTCTTCGTTTTTTCTCGAAATTCAAGTCAACGCTCCCAGCCGGCCGACCGGCCGCCGGTTGGGGACCGGCTGGGAGGGCCTGGGGATGGAATTTGCTAAACCCTTCAAAATTCTTCATAAATCGCTCTAAATCCGCCTCGATTTGTCTCGATTCATCGCCACCGCCGTAATACCTACAAAAAGTGGATAGAATAGGAATATACGGGGCAACGGACGTAAAAACAACCAAAGACACGCAAATCGAGGTCGAATTGTGACCGAAAATAAAGAAAATGTAAAGAAAATGATGACCAAAATGGAGCTCATCAATGATGCATTATGTATTTTATATATTATATATTATTGTTGAATGGATGAATGAATTTATTTACGTTTTTTGCAATCACTTGTAATTTGTAATACTTAGTATGGCCTTAGTAAATTATGTTTTCGTGATGAAGGAAACATAATTTGTGATATATTTATGAGATCTCGAATCTCCCTTGTGTAGTATTTTTTATGTTTTTGGGAATTAGAATGTAATAATAGGATTTTGTTATGTAATTCTTCAAATGTAATAAAGAAGACCAAGACGGAGATCGGATTGCTCACTCCCACTACATCACCAAGAAGAAACATCAAGATAAGACAAGCTTCTCGGGTCCATTGCTGAATGGATTCCAAGTTGTATTTTTATTCTTTTTGGTAGGATAGGCCACACTAGGACTTGCTTTATTTTCGTTTTTATTTCCGTTTTGCTTTTCATTCACATGTTTTGCATCGTTTTTCCGCCTAAACCAAACCACCCGAGATTGCATGAAAATTGACTCATATAGTATGTATGCTAGTCAGTGTCGACATACAGATGTCACACGTTTTTCTTAAAGTCATCACCTTAGTTTATTCATTCTCGCATGCTAGATATTTGTTCATTTAAATGAATCAAAATCAAAGATGATGGGATTTTCCTCTATAACCTAAAATTGAGGTTAGTCTTTTATAAGTCAAATTACTATGAATCCCTTCTTCGTCGCCAGACATATAAGACCTTACTCTCCATATGACTCCTTCTACGTTGGGTAAGTAGTAGATGTTGACTTATTTTACCTCAACATCATGACCCTCGTACGATCCTGTGGTTGTGGTGGATTAAAGATAAAATTTACAGAAATTTATCGACCAAGAATTCTAAATGTAGAATTAGCCAAGAGGTTGACTTATCAATTTACTGAAATTGAGTCTTTGGATCGTTTATATAGTTCTTGAGGAAGATCAATTATATAAATGCTAAAGTCCTCGCATTAAACTGTTTTTGCTAGACTATTTACAAAACGATGGTATGCTTATTATGTTTTAATTTCTTCTTTACAGTGTAGAATTCACCTAAACAAAACAATAATACTGCAAATACTATGGCTGGTCATAATGATGCCCCTATGCCTAGTGCCACACTAAGAAAAAAATCCTGGCTTAAGGCTTTCATGGACCACATGAATCAGTCCACGCGACTGAAAAATGATGGGTCCAACTTTGCGGACTGGGAGGCTGCATTACGGAATGGAGCTGTAGTTGATGGTAAGCTCAAGTATTTAACAGAGCCTTTACCACCTAACCGAGGCCCCACTGCTAGAGCTAACGTATCACAAGCTTATAGTGATTTCGTTATGGAAGCGGGTGGGATAAAGAACGTACTTATCTTTGCAATGGAATCTAATTTGCAAAGACGCTTCATTTCCCATGGTGCAAATAAGAACCCCGCTCACGAACAAGTTTTCAAAAGCACCGAGAATCGTTTCATTTGAGCACACCTGTCGCTTCTTCGATGCGAAACTCCAAAGGGGCCAACCAGTTAGCCCACACATTCTCAATATAATTGAGAATGTTGAGAAATTGGAGTCCCTAAATTGCAAGATCAGTGAGAACGTGATCATTGATCGGATGCTTCATTCACTTCACGATGGTTTTTCATTATTCAGGGCAAACTATTACATGAATGACATGAGGAAAAGTCCTCATGACCTACACTCCCTTCTCGTACAGACCGAGAAGAATCTTAAATTGAGTGGGAACATGAAGCAAGATATTCTCATGATTGCTAACAAGGGAAAAGGTAAGGGAAAAGCTCAAGGAGAGCTAACTGTAGCTAAGCCTCCTAAGTTCAAAAGGGCCGGATTCAAGAGTGAGCCGGGTGAGATAAGTAGCTCACAAGGCAAGACAAAGAGAAAAAACGGTTAACCTTAATGGGGAGCTTTGGGTTCTTCAAAGGAAAAAGAGGACTTAGACAGGGTGACCCTCTGTCCCCTCTTTTATTCACATTATGCATGGAATACCTGTCTAGGTTGCTGAATCACACCACATCAGTGATGGAATTCAAGTTTCATCCGCTTTGCAAAGCCATGAAGCTGCATCATCTAATGTGTGCAGATGATTTACTTTTGTTTTCTAAAGGGGATGTGCATTCTATTATGATCATACTAAGAACTTTTGCTACATTCTCTAAAGCCTCAGGACTTCAGATGAGCCAGGGAAAAACAAATGTGTATTTCAATGGAGTCAATGAGGGAGTGAAACAAGAAATTATGCAGGTATCAGGCTGTGTGGAGGGACAGATGCCTTTTAAATACCTAGGGGTGCCTATCAAACCTACCAAATTGACTTTGAAAGACTGCCAACCTCTGATGGATAAGCTACTGAATAGAATTAGAGGGCTAGGCACAAGGAAGCTATCCTATGCAGGAAGACTTGTGTTGATAAAATCAGTTCTAAAGACATTGCATTCGTATTGGGCTTCAATATTCATTCTGCCTAAGGGTGTAATACAGAAAATAGAAGCAGTATGTAGAAATTACCTGTGGGATGGAGGCACATAATACATGAGATCCCCTCCTGTGGCTTGGAACAAAATCTGTACTAGCAAGAAGGAGGGGGGGTTAGGCCTGAAAAATGAGACTATTTGGAACAAGGCTGCAATAGGTAAGCTGGTATGGTGGGTGTCCTGTCACCCTACAAAACTGTGGGTTCAGTGGATTCAACATAACTACTTAAAGGGAAGGAATTAGATGGATTATCAACCACCAAAGGATACAAGCTGGACCTGGCTGAAAATCTGCAAAGTAAAGGAGACTCTGAAGGAGGGAATTCTACACGAATGACAACCTATTCCTGGCAAGAGCTACACACTCCAAAAAGGGTACTATTGGCTGACTAGTGAGCAACAACAAGTAGAATGGTATCCTTATATATGGAACAAATGGACAATCCCAAAACATGCTTTCATTACTTGGGTGTACTATAATAAGGGGTTGCTTACCAGAGATAAGTTGGCCAGGTGGGGCATAACAACAGAAATCAACTGTTGTCTCTGTGAGCAGGAACCAGAAACAAGCCACCATTTATTTTTCAGCTGTCCTTATTCTGCAAGGATCATGATCAAATTGTCTGAGTGGCTAGGGATGAAACTTCCTACTGCAGATATTTTAACCTGGAGACAGAACAAAAGATACACCAGGCTCAAAAGAGGGGTTTTAGACAGCATTATTAATGCTACAGTATACCATATATGGCACCAAAGAAATTGTGGAAGAGTTGAGGGAGTTCTGGCTACACCCACCATATGTGCTCAAAGAATTAAGCAAGAAATTATGCAACGGATGGAGCTCAAGATCACAGGAAAGGTGACTCTGAAGGATAGCAGATGGATTGAGCAACTAAGGAGTTAGTTTTTTCTGTTTAGAGTAATGAGAATGTTGAGATAGTTTGTCGTGCCTGTATTGCTTATTTAGCTAAAGATTGGATGAATAGTTGCATGTATTGGTTCACTTTTGATTCTAATAATATTTACATTTTCCCAAAAAAAACATTGAGTGCCACAATTACCACAAGACTGGGCATTGGAGGCGGAACTGTCCAGTGTACCGTGAGGATATAAAAGCAGGCCGCGTCGCTCCTGTTGGTATGTCATCTTATATTCACATGATTGAGATTAACCATGCAAGTTTCGGAACTTGGGTACTTGATACTGGTTGTGGTTCTCATCTGTGTAATCATTTGCAGGGCCTAAAAAACATCACACCTCTCGCAAAGGGTGATGTGGACCTGCGAGTCGGGAATGGAGCAAAAGTTGTTACTGCTTCCATGGGAACATATGTGATCCAGCTACCGAGCGGATTTGAGTTATATTTGTATAACTGTTATTATGTACCCAATTTATTTAAGAACATTATTTCAGTTTCCGTACTCGATAAAGACGGATTTTCATTCTTAATAAAGGATAGTAGTTGTATTTTCTCTTTAAATCGAATGGTTAATGGTAACGCAGTTCTCATGAATGATATATATGTCTTAGATCAATCAACTAAAATATTACACATGAATAATAAGAAATTAAAGGTTGGTGACAAAGATCAAACATATCTATGACACTATCGTATGGGACACATAAATGAGAAACGTGTAAAGCAGCTAATACAGAATGACGCTATATCTCCATTTGATTATTAATCATTTGGCACATGTGAATCATGTCTCATAGGCAAAATGACTCGTATTTCCTTCAAAGGTGTTGGAATGCGCACTGCTGACCTATTAGGCCTCGTACATACAGATGTATGTGGACCTATGTCAATCACCGGCGAGACGACTATAGATATTTCATCTCTTTCACGGACGATTTAAGTAGATACGGATATGTCTACTTAATGAAGCATAAAAGTGAATCCTTTGAAAAGTTCAAGGAATTCTAGGCGAAGGTTGAAAACCAACTGGATCGAAAGATTAAAGCACTACGATCAAATCGTGGTGGTGAGTATCTTTCGAATGAGTTTCATCAACACCTTAAAGACTGTGGTATTGTACTACAGTTAACTCCACCTAGAACACCACAGTTAAATGGTGTGTCCGAACGGAAAAATCAAACACTATTAGATAAGGTTCGATCCACGATGAGTCACACAGTTGTGCCAGATTCATTATGGGGCTTTGCTCTATTGTCAACTGCTCTTATACTTAACCGAAGTCCGTTTAAAGATGTTGACAAGACTCCATATGAGATATCGAAGGGAACGGTCCCTAACTTATCCTTTATTCGGGTTTGGGGCTGCGAGGCTTATGTCAAGTGGAGACACGAGGATAAGCTCGGCCCGCGATCGGTCAAGACATATTTTATTGGTTATCCAAAAGGAATGTTTGGTCATTACTTCTATTCGCCTACCAAACACCGGTTTTTTGTTGCGGCTAGTGCGAAGTTCTTAGAGAAAGAGTTTCTTGAGAATAAGACAAGTAATAGAACCTTCGATCTGTCGGAGGTTCAAGAACCAACTACTAAGCAACCAATGGAGGAAACTGTTCCTTCATCTTCTGTTGCAGTCAGTATTCCCGAGGAACCCAGAAGGTCGGGTAGACACTCCATTCCTCCAGATAGATATATCGGTATGATCGAGGAACTTGACGGAGTTGACGTTTTTCTCTTAGAGAGTAACAAACCCGTGACCTATAAAGTTGCCATGACATGTTCCGACTCAAAGCTATGGCTTAATGCCATGCAATCCGAAATCGACTCCATGTATGAGAATGACGTATGGGAGTTGGTTGATTTGCCCGATAAAGTTCGACCTCTTCAGTGCAAATGGCTTTATAAGATAAAGCTTTCCATCGAGGGACAACCAGACACCTATAAGGCACGACTAGTGGCAAAAGATTTCACTCAAGTGAAAGGGTTGCACTATGATGAGATTTTTGCACCCGTAGTCATGTTGCGTTCCATTCGGATTATCTTAGCGATTGCTGCATTTCATGGCTATGAAATATGGCAAATGGATGCGAAAACCGCCTTCTTAAACATTTATTTGGAGGAGGACTTGTACATGAGACAACCAGAAGGTTTCACAGATCCTAAAAATCCTAAGAAAATGTGCAAGCTTAAGCGTTCCGTTTATGGACTTAAGCAAGCATCTAGGAGTTGGAATCATCGCTTCGACCAAGTAATAAAAAAGAATGGTTTTATTTGATCGGTCGAAGAACCATGCTTATATATCAAGTCGAGTGGGAGCAAGATCGTCTTCCTGGTGTTGTATGTCGACGACATACTCTTGATCGGAAATGACATCCCTCTCTTATCTTCGGTTAAAGTATGGTTAAAGAACCATTTCCAGATGAAAGATCTGGGTGAGGCACAATGTATATTGGGGATCCGTATCTACAGAGATAGATCACGACGGATGTTATCACTAAGTCAGGATTCTTATATAGATAAGATTCTTGATAGATTCAGCATGACCAACTCCAACAAGGGGTAACTTCCGATGATCTCAGGGGTGCATTTGAGTAAGACTCGGGCACCTAAGACACCGGAATAGGTAGAGTGCATGAGTCGCATTCCTTATGCGTCAGTTATAGGATCGATCATGTATGCATTGATATGCACACGTCCAGACGTGGCATATGCTTTGAGTATGACGAGTCGGTACCAAGGCAATCTAGGTGAACCACACTGGATGACTGTTAAAAACATTCTTAAGTACCTACGGAGGACTAAAGATTGGGTATTGACTTGTGGTGGAGGCACTGAGCTTTGCGCAAACGGTTACGCAGATGCTAGCTTCCAAACGGATCGCGATGACTCGAAATCTCAGTCTGGATTCGTTTTACTCTTAATGGCGCTGCTGTTAGTTGGAAAAGCTCCAAGTAGAGTGTTATTGCAGATTCTATTACTGAGTAAAAGGAGATAGTGATAGACAAGATTGCGACAGATGACAACATCGTAGATCCTCTCACTAAACCATTAAGACATGATAAACATGAAGGGAACATTATTTCAATGGGAATTAAACGTGTTCCTGAGTTGTATTAGTACTTTTGTGAATTAGATATTGTATCTATTTCATATACTATTTATAACACCATCGATTATGTTTCATATATTGTTTTTCATATGGATTGTACTGACAACATTGAACACCACAAAGTGAACTGAATTACATTATATTTGTTCTTGTCCGTAATCGCTTACACGAGCTGATAACTCTGGCAATTATTTTAAGACGTCGATTGATGGTGGGTTCAATAAACCATAAGTCAAACCGTTGACTGATCGATCACATATACGAGATTATAACGATAACTCGTAGGACATTTTCGTGACGACGCAATGGAGTCCAAAATGTTACTGAACATTCGGTGCCGGGTCGTGGATAGGACGTCCATCATGTTCCTTGAGTCGATTCTTTTGACTGTCGACTATTTCTTGAGATAAAGGGCAGTTTTGGGTGACTTTGATTTCTTTCTCACTAGCTGACCGTGACTAGGGCTAAACAGATTTTTTTTGGGTCTTTTCATACTGTGCTTACATCTGCAAGATTCGAGTTGAAGAAAATATCCACCCCTTATCACGTTTTAATATTTCTCAAGGCCACTCGAGGAGTAGTAACTGAAATGCTTGGCCTAGATCGAATAATGATTCGTTATCAGTTGAGTTACTCTCTAGTCGGGGAAACCACTCTTGATACATATCGCTTGTAAATTACGACCTTTGTGAATACAGATTTGCAAATTGTTTTACATTGAGTGGGAGAAATTTAATTGGATATGAGAATCGGTTATCGCACATACACTTGTACGGACAAGTGAGAGATTGTTGGAGATAGTGTCCTCAACAGTTAGTGCGACAACACGAATCTGAGAGATATGATTAGATGAAAATGTAATCATATTGATACTCTATACGACTAAACGGTTAGTCAATGTATGATGATATAATTATTTAATACTGATTAAATAATATTAGCTAAGATGAATTAAAATGTTAATTAATTCGTAATTAAATGTAAAATGTTATATTTAATTAGTGTGTAATGAAATTATTTAATATAGATTAAATAATTCAGTTAAATATAAACGGTTATATTTAATTGTTAAAATATAAATAGACGATATTTATAAAGATAAACATTACACATAAGAGAGCAGTGTAACCGATTTTATACATATAAAAATCCGGCCCAGTGAAGAATTTCGGCCAGTTGGAGGTTGTTGTAATTCCTAGTGATAGTTTAGGTAGACTCAAATACGGACTTGAGAAAACCTATCTAAACTAGGAAATGTGGTTAATGATTAAAGAATAAGAGTTATTCTAAGATCGTAACACCTCGACCTATAAATAACACCTCACGACAGCTGTTGAGAGGCATGAGTTCCCACGCATAACCGCCTCCCTTTTGTCTCTCTCTAGCTTTCATCTTACACAAAATCAGAGGTAATTTTGCAGTTTCTAGCTCAGGAAAGGGTATTTCTCAGGACATTTTGGGTGCAACGATTAGGAGGATATCTGTTTTGATATCTAATCTTAGGCCTTTGCAAGGACAGAAGGTTAATTCTTAATCACAATCTTTGTATCTTGTTCTTCGTTTATGACTATAAATCGTACCTTATAAATTCGTTATAATCCTGCATATTAAGAATTGAGAATATATACAGATATTTTCCCACATAGATTTCGTATTACTACAAAATTATAGGCTAAACTTATATTAGATTTCGTATTAGATTTCGTATTTGTACTTTGAATTTACTCTTTTGTATACTATTATACTGTACTTGTAATTTCGTGTTTGATAATTTTTTATATTGATCTTTTTTTTTTATCTAATGATAGAAAAAGGGGAATGTTCAAATGCTAAGGATAGAGATGTTGAAAAACCGAATGTACATGAAGTTTGCAATGGGATGTTGAAAAGGGAGCATTAATGATGTTTTTAATCGATTCCAGAATATTAGTCCACCAAGGAAAATCAAAGGCTTAGTCAGAGTGAGAGGAGCAAATAAAAAGGGTGCAAAAAAGTAGAACTGATTTTAGAATGTTTATGTTATATTCTAGACGGTTTTAGACAATTTCAGTTTGGTTATGTAACGGAATTATTTGGTCATTCTTTCTTGCTTTTTTGTAAGACATCGTATTGAAGTAATGCAAGTTTAGTTAGACTATATTTCTTATTATTAATTTCAGTTTATTTGATATTAAATACTAAATTTAACAACACAAGCACATAATCTTTATAAACAATCAATTACAAAAAACATATTATCATACAAATGAATAAGTTCAATCTACAAATTCTTATGGTCTTCACCATTAGAAAATACAAAATACGAAACCGATACTAAATCAAAAGTACTGGTACAAACGTAAACTGGTACGAAAATAGCAAAAATTACAGCGAAATATAAGTAGAAATTAAACAGGTAGGAAAGTTAACAAAAATTAGTATGAAATTAACAAAAAGTTGTACGAATTTACCTGGTACTGTATTAGTACGAAACTACAAGGTATTCAATTATCAAAAATTTGTACAAATTTATAGTGGTACGAAAATTGCAAAAATTAGAAAGAAACATAAGTAGAAGTAACTACAAAATTACAGAATACTAAAAAAATTGGTACAGATAAATAATTATTTTTAATTATTTTTTTTCTTTCATAAGTACAAAATTACGCTGGTATAATAAATATTTTGTACCTGGTACTAAATTAGTACAAAATTATGTGGTATTAAATTAACCAACAAATTGTACGAAATTAATACGCATTTTGAATGTTGGACATATAATTTGTATAATCCTTCCCATTTCAAAGCTTTAACCACAAGTAACGAGCCAACTATATCTATTTCATTTGCAATGACACCTACATCATCATAAGAAGGTCCCAAGTTAAATATATATACAAAAAAAGGTACGAAATTGATGTCACTGATATCTTATATTAGCATACTATCGGTACGTAACAAGGAATAAAGCATACGAAATTGATGTAACTTATTATTAACATTAATCTGTCATTACATAAAAAAAAAGTACGAAGTTTATGAAATCTGTTAATTATTTTAAACTGACTGTACGTACAATAGAAAAACAAGTACTAAATTGTTCCAAAAATGATGAAATAATACTTTACCATCATCCTCTGCTATTATGAGATCATCTTCCTCAAATGGTGTCGAACCATCATCTTATGTATTTTTCATAATTTTCAAAGCTACAAATAAATTACAAGAATAATGGATTAGTTTGCAACAAAAATTTTTTACAACTGATACGTGCATTTACTATACATTTTATTTATAGTTTCAGCACGTATTTCTATGCATATTTGTAGCTTTTAGTTACTTTTCCTCCCGAAACGGTTTACTTTGGTATTTCTATATTTTAAGTGTACCAACAAGCGGAAGTGAGCAAAATCAAGCCTTATTCGTCCTCCGGAAGCCATTCTAAGGATTTGCACGAAGCAAGGATCCGGATTAATAGCCTAGAGATGCGTGCAAGCCAATTTAAGGCTGGAATACACAGGAAGTGGTCGACCGACCTACCCAACCGGTCGACCGACCAGCGCACAATTCCAGAAAGGCCTGATTACAGCACGTGAGGTCGACCGACCTACATGCCCGGTCGGTCGACCAGACGACGGGATCCGCTGTTTTGTTTCGGCTTTTATTCTTTTAATCTGTAATTATAAGACTATTTAAGAACGCTTACCTATTGTAATTAGGTTAAGCAGTCACAATTAGCAAAATATCTTGGTTTAGAGAGAAGAATTGCAAGTTTTTAGATTTGTTCTTAATTTCCAATTGGTTGTAAGTTTTATTCAATTAATCTTTCTTTGTTATTCAATTTCATTGCTCTTCTTATTATTGTTATGCAATTTGTGTTTTGCCCTCTTGAATCTTCATCTTCAATTATGTCCTCTCATATGTTGTTCTTCAATTTTGTTAGTATTATTTTCTTGATTATGCATAGCTAATTCTTCTGATTAGGAATTAAGGGGAACCATGGCTAAACCTAAGATTTAATGGTTTTATGATTAGTATACCAATCCCCATTGTTGTTGGTGAACTAATTCTTTAAGATTGAAAGATTGTTAGAATTAGTTTAATAACAACTTTGGGATTGCCATATGAACGAAAGTTTAGTGCTTTACTAGGAACCCTAAGACCGTAAGGATTGGGTAGAATATTGACCTAAAGGTTTATTCTTTGTTCCTTGCGATTGTGTTATTTGATTATTTACCCTTCTTGACTTGCCCTAGCCATGGGGAACCGAAGTTCCTAATCATCCTTTTACTCTTGTTTAGTATTCTTGTTTATTTTGCTATCTTAGTTGTTAGTGTCAATCATCAATCAAAACCCCCCATTTTTTGTTACTTTCAATAGACTTGAAATTCACAAACAATATTAACCTTGTCTCCTTGTGGTTCGACCCTTGACTTACTCTATCTAGTTTAAGCTGAGGTTTTATAAATCTTATCTTTGGCACCCCTCAACGACGGGTGTCAACAACAAATCAAGAACATTAGGCGTGATTAATAATACCTTCTATTTCCAGTGGATCGTCATGTTCTTCCATGTTCATCGTTGTTTCTTCGATTTCAACAGATTGGAGTTAGGATTAATATTTAGTCGTGAATAATATAATTTTTTCTGATTTTAGATTGTGTGTTTTGCTTTGGAAGATAATAATCACTCAATAATGAAACGTGAATCTCTCAATATTGTTTCTGAATTTAGATTAACAAAT
The DNA here is from genome assembly GCA_029255685.2 of Silene conica. Taxonomy (NCBI): domain Eukaryota; kingdom Viridiplantae; phylum Streptophyta; class Magnoliopsida; order Caryophyllales; family Caryophyllaceae; genus Silene; species Silene conica. Next base: position 1,482,152 of record CM055311.2, on the reverse strand, counting down.
AATAGGGCTATTTTTTCTGATTTGAAATTGTGTATTTTTTATGTATGAATGCAATAACCGTCCACAATTTTAGGAAGGTGAATCTTCCTAATTTAATTATCGTTTGACTATTTAATTAATTAATTGAATTAATTAATAATAATTACCATATTATAATATGGTATGATTTGGAGCCAATTGCTTGAAAATGGGCAGTCTGTAACACCCCGATATTTTCCGTTTTATAAAATTTAAAGATTTAATTTAATTTCGAGAATAATTTAGATTTCATGAAACTTCGTAAATATATTTTAATAATATGAATATTTCATTTTTAAGCATATTAGTTTCAAACGATACTTCGAGTTTTATAATTTTTAAGTTTCGACTTTAATTTTCGAAAATGACAAGTATATCGAATAATTTCATGAATTGTAGCTTATTTGTATAATTTATCCTATCTTGAGTAATAATAGACTTGAGATGTTATTCTCGTCTTGGTTAGCGAAATCCGAGTCATCCCGACTCATTAAATGATTTCCGAGTAAATTCTGACTCAAACCTCCCTTATATCACTAGTGTTATGTTTTCCTCATCAAACCCATTCATTCCTTCATCTCCTTCAAGAACACAAAACCCCAATCCCCATTGTTGGTGTTTTTCCATGGACACAAATCCGACCCTAGCTCATTCGTTTCTCGCTCAAATCCGAGTTCTTTACATGTAAGTTCTCCTCTCTTTCTCCTTCTTCTTTTGATATAAACAAATTCTTGTCTTGTTGAGTTTTCTGAAAACCCGTCTTTCTAGGGTTATGTTTTTTATTCGATTTTCTTGTTGTTTGTTGGTGAGAATGAATGATTGGACTTCATTGACGAGTTCCCTTGATGATTTGAAGAGCTTTAAAGGTAACTTTGAGAGGTTACTCGACTTTAAGTTAAAAATCGATTGTGTGTGGTTAATGTTGTTTAATTTCTGAAATTTTGATGGTTTGTATGGTGATGTTCATTATACAATTGATTAGAATGATATTCATGTTGATTGGTAGTAATGAATGATGGATTTTAGTTGTGTTTATTGGGTGAATTGATATCCGTCACATGCTCATTGTGTTCATAGCGATAATGTGGTTTTCGATTGTTTGAATCCATGTAAAGTTAGATAATTGTGCTTCCTATAAATTGTTTACATATGAGTGTTGTTATGCCCATGAATTAGTGAGATTAGGAGTTGATAATACCGCTTGAATCATGCATAAACCCGCCTTAAAATCGTTGCTTAAGTATCGGAATGTGTTGTGCATTGTGCGAGCTTGTGCGTGAGAAATAGCCGACCCGTGAGAACCGCAGGCTGCGGCACCTAGTGCAGGCCTGCGGCCAGGCAGCGCAGGCTGCGGCCTTGGCTGTAGTCGGCCTGCTTGTCCGTGGCTTGTGCGGGCTGTTTTGGACTGTTTTTGCTCGATTGTTTTAGCGTTTGTCGAGTGTTGTCACATGATAAAAATACTTATTTTATGGTGTATAAATATATTATTTGGGTTCCGTAAATTAAACTTCCGTTAGTCTTATGTTTATTTACCATATGCTTGGTAATAAAAAGTTATTCATCGTGTTGTCACTTAATTAAACATCACGCGAGTTGTAAACTTATCGAGTACGAAATCAATGTACCTTGTGACTCCTTTCTTCGCAAATGAACCGTGAGATTTCCATGTAAGGCTTGGTATCTTATTGTCACTCATCCTACCTTCATATGATATATAAGCTTGTGCATCATAATATGTCAAATGTTTCTTGTTCATGATTTTTCCTCTTGTTGAATCACATGTTTCGAACCATGACTTTGTATTAAATTCTTGGTTAGTGGTATTTATGTGAATCGTTGCTTGGTTGTGACTCAATGGTTGTATGGTTGAATGCTTAAGCCGTTTTAGAAGCTAAGTTGAGGAGGAAGACCCCCCGGTCGGGCAACCAGAAGGGAAACCGGCTCCTGCTTCAAATTAACTTCTAGAAACTAGCTTAAGCGTTGTCTTGATTGAATTGAGGCTCGTATGTGTTAAATGAGTTAGTTAACGGTTATGTTAGCTCGAGTTTATTTGATAACGGTTATGTGTCGAGTAACGGTTATGTTGCCTTACTTGTGATTTGATAACAGTTATGTTATCTTAAGTTGAGTCGGGTAACGGTTATGTTACCTTGCTTGTGTTTGGATGACGGTTATGTCATTCTAAGTTGTGTTGGTGACGGTTATGTTGCCTTGTTTGTGAATAGATAGCGGTGGTACGATTTGTGTATCATTGTAATGATTTAATGCCACCCAAGCTATGGGAAATTTATCTATGTTCGGGATTGGTCGGAGGTCGTGCTCATGCGCTCCAGTAGTTGGAGGTCGTGCTATATGCGCTCCGGTCCCCGTGTGTCGTTCGGTGTAGGTTATTACATCGAAAGGTCTGGCCAGGTCTTAGACATATAGTTTACGGTTATGCTCTATACATAGAATCAGTGTCGTGGTTATGCGTCCCGATAGCTAGTGTCGTGGTTATGCGATCTAGTGGTCAGTGGTAACGGTTATGTTCCCTGACGGCGTTCATTCTATTCTTGTGTGTTGTTTCTGTGATCGGACATGCCACCTAGTTGTTGGCCGCTGAGTCGATCCTTTGGTTGTTGTTTGTGTGAGTGAACATGTCACCTAGTTGTTGCCCGCTGAGTCATTCACTTGGTTGATTATCCGTTTTGATAATAGTTCATATATTGACCTTAATTATGTTTCACATGTTGATTTATGCCGTTTTCACATGTTTTGACTTACTGTTCATGCCTGGATCATGTTAGTCATGCTTGGTTATATCATGTATGAATGCTTCTTAAAATATATGCATGTTCATATGTATATGCTGTGTTGTATTACCGTTTACGTGGATTCTGACAAAAAGTGGCTGGGAGAACCTCGAGTTACTCCCCACTGACTGTGGCGTACAAGTTTCATGTATGTAGGTTGGTGCTGTTTGGGGAAGACGTGTGGCTAACGAACATTGTTGATTATTCGACAGTTACCCTTTACGATTAGTTAGGATTTATATTATTTTGCTATCGAGAGATACCTTATCCCTTGTTTATTTAAATTACCTTGTATAAGTTTTATTTTCTCTTTAGTTTTGGACTTGTGCATGTTGTTTTCATATTCCGCGATTAAATTTTATTATATATGTCGAAAGTTTTTAAAAGTATCGCATTTCCGCTGCAAGTTACTTGTTTGTCTTTATGTTTTATCGCGGGGTGTCACACCGTCTCTCAGTAAATTATTGAGAGGCGGTCTCTCCTAAGTTTTTGTGATATGTATGTGGTGGTTAATTATGACAACACTGTGAGATTATAATGATATTTAATTATTCTATTATAAAAGTACGTTAAATTACATGTGTTTTATTAGATAAGAAAAACGGTTTAATTGGTCAAAAAGAATACTAAACCGATTATCAAAGTTGTCGGTGAACTATGCTGAGTATATGATTGTTTCTGCGAAATTCATATTTTTTTAATGATATTCATATTTTTGTTTTTAAATTTCGTAAGAATATTTAAATTTAATTAACATTCTAAATTAAAATACTATGACACTATTAATTAATATGGCAAATTATAATTTCTCTGGTCAAAGATATTAGACATGGCTCACACGGGAAATAAATAGTATCTGACAAGGGTCTAAACATATTTTCAGGTGACAATGTTCACTTGAACAAAAAAATAGCAGGGTCATTCTAATTTCTAATCAATAGATATTGACAACGTTAAATAAAACTTTCGTTGTTTTAATTATTTAATACCTTCTAAATGTGGTATTAAGTTAGAAATTCGAAATTAAATTGCACATTATTCATTGCAATTAATTAATATAAATATTAAGGATTTATTTCCACTCCTTAAATACAGCTCATGGGGCTATATTTATCATTTCCCATAGATTATTATAGGAACAATAATTAGAGAAAAGGTTGAAAATAGATATATATTAGATAGATTATTATACAATTTGTGACTAATTAAAGAGAATCATCTGTGTTTGTTGTGGGGTTTAGTAGTTGACAAAAATAAGACTATACACCCTAATGTATATGAGCATCGTGTTGGGAAATGTGTCCTCAACAATAGTGCGATCACGTCAATGATAATTATCATTGTCAAAATCTTATGATAAGAATATGCAAGGGATGATCCGATATTATATATAGTCAACTGACCAACATTAATCGGTAATGATTGGCTGACTAGAGTTTGACATTACTGTCGTATGACGGTGGTGGTCAGCTGATCCCTTTAGGTCACACCTATAGGATAATCCCCTTAACATATACATTGATCAATTGTATACGATATGAATTGATCAAATTCCTTAAAATCGAATATCGAGAAATCAGAGGTTGAATCTTAATGTAAGATTTATATTTGAAATTGAAATGTGTCGATTGTCAAATATTAATCGATATTTTTGAAATATCGAAATTAGAATGAGATAGGTTCGTGGTTATAACAAATGTTGTATATCGTATCGACGATTATAATAATAACCATATATTGGGACGGTAATTATGAATTACTAAAATAATTTGTTAAATATGATTTAATTAATTTTAAAATAGTATTTATGTGATAAATATATTTTAAATTAATACAATTTACTTATGTTACATAGGATGTTACATATTATACAAATTGTACAAATCACTTTTGTAAAATGAAAGTCCATTTTACAATGTTAGCTGTGTAAATGTAAGTTATGAGATTAATAGTATGATATTATATCTTATTAACATAATCATTGTGTTAGGGTTGATATGACCTAACACTTAGCATTATGGGTAAAATAAAAAGAGTTTCTAACCCTTCCCCATGCTCTACTTACACGGCATCCCAACCCCAAGCCTTCCATTATATATGTGAATGACTCACATGAAATAAAACTAATCCTAATGCTTCATTATTTTCTAGAGTACGAAAATAATTACAAAACCTCTAAAATTATATTATTACATAATATATTAATACACTATAATAGTTATAGTATTTAATTTTCGAATTAGATTAGAATTCGTTTTAAGGTAAAACCGTTTTTGTTCCCCTAGTCCGTGTTAATCTCGGTTGGTTAAGGGTAAGTCTTGGGTGCAATTTGAAGGAGGCAATCTACGTTGGTTGCTCCGTGGAGGATCGTTCTTAGCATTCTTGGACCGATTGTAAGGACTATTTTTTTTATATTTCCGCAACTTTTATAGCATGCATAAGATCTAAATTAATTAATGAGTTAATTTCGTAAATATAATTAGTAAGACTAATTTTATGGTTAAGTTAGTATGACCTAATTTCCATCAAGTGGTATCAGAGGATTCGGTTGCTTGCATGCAACTCGATTTTTCGATTTTTGCGAGTAATGTGATTAAACTTAAAAACGTAAAATAATTAGTACATATATGATATGCACGAAATTATTAATGCATGTATACTTTCTGGTTTTAAAAATATTTTAAGTCATTATGAATGATTTATGGAATAATATTGTTCAAATTTTATAATTAAATTGTTAATTTATGCTTTATAATCGGTTAAATGTTTTATTTGTGGAAAAATAGTAAAATAAACTTTCTGGCCGAGATTTTTATATTTGTTATCACATGCATTTAACATATTATGAATATATAATTTTCGAAATTGTTTGAGTTTTATGCATGGTTTGTGATATTTAAATGTTAAATTGTCATAAAATGAGATAAAAATGGGTTTATATAGTTATGTTATGAATTTAGCTACGAAATCTTTTGGAGATGTCACATGAAATATTTAAAATGTATATTAAATCTGCCAGAAATTTGTCACTTATATTGCATGAATATTGATTTTTATGGTAAAAATCGAGATATTAGTGACATAATTCAACTTAAATAGTTTGAGTTTGAATTTGGCCATGAAAATTTTATACAATGTCATATATATGAATCATAGCATGCATGTAAATTTTGAACTTTTTATTTCGAATGGCCGGAAAACTTAACCCATGTAAATCGTGTAATATATGGCATAATTTGTTAACAATAGTAAAACTTACTTAAATGGCCGGAAAACTTAACCCATATTAGTCATATTCGGTTTCCCGAGGCAGTAGATGCAAAGGAAAGAACACAGTACTTTATTATATATGTATGTTAAACTGAAAAGCAAGTTCTTACAACTGTCATGAAAACTGTCTCATAAAAATAAAACACAACTCATGACAAAAGACTATAGTGATCTAGACTCTAGTCTGGTCCAGAACCAAGCTCTCCCTTCCCTTAGCTCCCACAGTCTCAAGCACCTGTCAATCTGCTCCCCAATAAATTGGTTCATCACAGGTGATCACGAATACACAGGGTCAACCACGAGGTTGAGTAGAAGAAAAGTAAACAATCAAACATTACTATAAGTAGAAAGTCAATCATCTCCACTCCAAATCACAAGACCCATTATTCTCCACACCAATCACAAGACCCATTAACTCCGCACCAATCACAAGACCCATTAACTGCGCACCAATCACAAGACCCATTATCATCACCTCGTATCGTATCTCAGAATTATATAAATAAATAGCATGATATAACAATCATATGATAATATAAGATAAACATGGTTATCATCAATTAACAGATAGATTACACATCAACATATACACAGTATTTCCCCTACCTCAATTTGTAGAATGACAACCAACGACTGCTAGAATATTCCACGCGGATACCGTCACCTAAACATATAATATTTAACGATTTAACGATTAAAACCCTTCACTTATCCCGTATATTTAGAATGGTACGAAAAGCTAAATATAATAACTTTCCAAACATGGAAAGTTTCCCAAAAATAGTAACATTGCTCCAAAACGACAATTTACATAAACTCATATACGAATTATAGTAATACTTACTAATAATATAATAATATAATAGTATAATAATATAATAATAATAATAAAGCATAGCCAGTAGAAAAGAAGGTAACAACGAATAACAATGGTAATTTGAAAACAAATCACGACGCACTAACAGCCCACGACACCGCCTTTCCCGTCAACATTACCAACCATCTGGCCATCCACAACCATCGTCACTCACCCCAACCTCTAGCCTACACCACTATCTACTACTTCCACCATTTTGCCACCACCTTCGACCATCCTAACAACCCTAAAGAGGCTGACGAAACAGCCTGCACACATGCGACAAACAGCGTACTCGGTTTCGTTTACATCTAACACCAAACACCGCGTCGACCCACCCTAAACTCCTATCCCGCCTCCTGTCCAGAACTCCTTCTCACCGCCACTCAACACCAAACACTAGCAACCCAGCCCTTCTCGCGGTCTTTACTACGAAGACAACTCGTAATCTCGCGTTAAATATTACCACCCTACGAAACACCAATACCCACCACTTAAACACCGACTCAACCACTACTTCCTGACAACCACTCACTCCCTAAACCCACCCCAAGACTCCATGATAACCACCCCTGTTTTTATTGCATACTCACCAACCTCTCGCCAAAACGACGCCAACAACTACCCTAGGACCACCACTATTGTCGACTTGAACCCATGACCAATAGTGGTCCACGACACTCCCTCTAACCCAAGCCCAGGACTGCTCCTAAACGGATACCACAAGAACATTATTCGCTCGAGGGGAAGGGTTGCAGTGAATGAAAAACTTACTCGGGGTTGAAGACGGGTTATCTGTTTTGATAGCGATCCGGCGATGAAGAAGATGAATACGTTGTGAGTACAAGGGTACGAGGAGTTCGCAAGGAAGCAACGAAAACGGTTGGAAGCGGCTGGCGTTTTGTGAAGTATAAACGTTTAAAGCTCTTAAAAACAACCCTATATTGG